>CP124718.1:2588333-3882500 GCA_031232105.1 Capsicum rhomboideum
AATGAATATAGAGAGTTAATTCTTGGTTTCTACTCTCACCATCATTGTTTAATTATTAGAGTACAAGGATAAACTGGTAAAAATACACCTTCAATAATTACGTTCTTAAAGGGCGTGCCAAATCCAAAGGGGCCAAATATTTTAGAACGGAGGGAGTATAATATTTTCTCCGTTTCAAAAAGAATGACCTACTTTTTTTTTAGTCCATTTTAAAAAGAGTGATCCTTTTTCTTTTTTTGCAACACTTTAATTCCAACTTTCCACATGACATATTTAAGATCACAAGATTAAAGGGCATTTTTGTACATTTGACATAACTTTAATTTAAGACCACAAGATTCAAAAATCTTCTTTATTTTCTTAAATTCTGTGTCAAGTCAAAACAAATTATTTTTTTTAAACGGAGGGAGTATTACATGTTAGTGAATGGTGATTACCAAGGGAAAAAAAATATATTTTCTATCTGAAATCGCTCTATTTTCATATGAATCATCCAATAAAAAATAAAAATATCTTGTACATCTCCATTGTATCATCTCTTTTGCTCCTTTCTATTATTGTTATCAATGTATTGTGTAGTATATGTTTCCTTTCACTACTTTCTTTCTATTATTTCTATTTTCATATGAATCATATAGTCAAGCATTATTTTTATTTTTTCGCAAAATAGACAAATCGATGTGATAGTTTCTCATACCCATGTAAAATAGATAGGACTTTTAGAGCCGGTCTAGATTGACTTATTTTAAGAGTTTTTAAGTCAAAATATATTTTAAGCATTTTTTGTAGTGTTTGGCTAAAATTAAAAGTATTTTTAAACATTTATTTTTAAACCAAAATAACAAAAATGAGTTAGAAATCGTAACTTATATTTTTTGGTTTATAAGCCAAAAGCAAAATTCAATCCAAACATACTCTTAATATTTTTACTCAAGTAGATAAAAATAAATTCGTCCACCTAGCCGTAAATATTGATTGTTGTGTAGGTGTATACTTAATGTATAAGAAGTGTATAAATATTAAGGGTAAAAACTTATCCGCACCTAGTGTATATATCAAACTAATGTAATTTACCATGATTGAGTGATTAAATGAAGTAAAATTCATGTTAATTAATCATAATTAAGTTATATAAACTCTTAATTCAAACACATGGCATACATGTATTGATTTGGTATATACACCGGATATGGGTAAGTTTTACCCAATATCAAGCTCCGATTATATAATAATTAATTATGTTGATAAAAGTAAAGGATAAAAACTACGATTAGTTATTTTTGTAGTTCTTTTGGACTGCTGTGTACTGAAAAATATCTTGCATGATTTATCAAAATAATTTTATAAATGAGTGGTCTTAAATTTCTAACCGGTTTATTCTAATTGCAGCTGCAATTAGAGCAGCTGATGTATTTCTTGTATGTCTTCTTCTTTAATAATAGCCTCTGTTGTGCCATTCATACATTCTGTTTTTCAGTAATGAGACCTTACACTTAGCCTTTTGGACCCAAACTTCAAAATTGTTTGCTTCTTAATACTCTATTTGATGTCACCAACCTATATTTGCAATAAAAAACAAGTTATATATATGGTGTGAGTGCATATATCTTTTATACTCTTTAGGTTATTTTTTAAAAAAAATACATGTAAATCGCATTAAAATATTAGATTCGTAATCTTAAAAATAAAATAATCCACCGGTATAACATTCAAACGTAATAGATGGTGTAATAAAAAAAAAAAAATTACATTGACTATATATACAACTTAAATTCTTATATTAAATATTTTGGAGGAAGAAACATGTTAGAATTATTTAGTTTTAGTTATTGATTTGGTGAAAGTTCAACTGCTATAGCTAATTTTGCTCAACACTTGTAATTATTAATAACTTGTTTTTCTTATCTAATTCAAGAAATGAAGTAACCTAACTTGGAGTAAAGGTACTCTCCATCTCGTAAATCCAAGTTTACAAGTTAAATAATCCGATAATTATGGAAGTTGTCTTGTGCAAAAGACACCTATTGTTCCATTAACTGGATTAAATTAGTAAATTACTTAGTCTTTGGTAAATTTAATTACTAGAGAAGGTGTAATTAAAAATAATTATTCGAAAAGAGAGTTTCCTTTATTTGAGGTCATCGTCAGCTTAGTGGTCCTTCCTTCCACGTTTCTTCTAATCTCTATTTAAAATAAATTAACAAACAAACAACTCTTTCGAGTTACTCCTTCCGTCTCAAATTAGTTATCGTATTTCTCATCTCAAATTTTGTCCTGAGCCGAGGGTCTATCGAAAACATCCTCTCTACTTCATCTGAGATAGTGGTATGGACTGCATACACGTTATCCTCTCCAGACCCCACGTTGTGAGATTACACTGAGTATGTTGTTGAAGAGTCAAATTATGTTATTTTTTACTAATTTTTTAAAATATACATTTTTATCAAATTGACATGAGAAAAATTATAACTTCTACTCCCTCAAATCCTTTTTACTTGTCACATTTCGCTTTTTGAGAGTCAAACTGTTTGAACTTTGACTAACATTTTAAAATGTATGTTTTCGTCATATTAATATGAAAAAGATTACAACTTATAGTACTTTTCATCTAAATTTCAAATGTAAAATATTGAATTATTCAAATTCAATTTAGCTCCGAATATCAGCCAAGCTGACTCTCGTAAAGTGGACTGTGACAAATAAAAAAGAACGAAAAGAGTAATATTTTTCATATAATTTTTAAGTATTTTAATTTTAATTATAAATATTGGGTTAGCAAAAAAAAAATGTCTATTGACATGCATGCACATGCCACATGTGGTTCCTTCAAGCAAAAAAGATAACTTAATTATCTTAGCTAATTGCCGCCGTCCAAACTTAATTAAGAAAGAGTTGAGTGTCATATGCAGATGTATAAAAATATTTACAGAATTAAATAATATATTTATTAGTTAATTGAATACGCACTAATGGATAAGAGTAATTTGTAAAATGATTATTAAATACTATCACTAATTAAAATTTACTGGAAGTACAAATAAATAATTCTTTTACACTACCAAACTTAAATTCTTTTACGAGCAATTTCCTTTATCAAAATTCTAATATGAGATATAGCTAGGGAGAATTATTCTTTCTATTTAACTTTCAACTTCTAGAAATAAATAGTGTAGTAATAAAATGGTTTTTCTTTTAACAAAAGAAAAATAAACTTCGAAATTAATGCATATGAAGGTAAAGTCTTTTTATTTTGCTTCTAAATCTTTATCTTCTTAACAAAATATTACTTACCTTTCGTAATATTTAAATAACTTGACAACTACAGGTATCACTATCTTTAATGTAAATTTACTACTAATAAAGACATTAAATTAGGTGTACGTTTAGTTTATTTGATATGTTTTGAATTAATTCGATTCATTTTGAATTAATATAATTTGGTTTACAATTTTTTGGTGCATAAATGAAAACTTTATCACCAAACCGTATAACTGTGGTCGAATTCCACTAATTTGCTCGATTCAAATTATGTTGAACAATGTGATTAAGAATATAAAATAAGATATTATCAATCTGCAAATACACCATTTCAACTATATATGGCTAGAATAAAATTATGTCTCTTCATATTGTGTTACCTTAATTTATTTTTTTATAATGAAAATTAAGAAAAATGTAACATTAGTGTATTAAAAAGAAAAAATAAAATGATTAAAATCACATTCAAAATAGCTAGCGTCTGTATATCGTGCAATTTATCAAACACATATCGATTTTATTTTTTTAAAATAATTATATTCACTCTATTCTACTTTGATGTTCACTTTGATTGGTAAAATGTGAAGTTAAATAGAAAATAATTAGTGATATTTGGTTTCGTAATCTTAGACACGTATGTACTGTGTCTGTATTTTTAGGCCTGTGAAAATTATTGCCTTTGCCAAAGTAGAATTCAGTTGTTTGATTGACTGGTAACAAAAAATTGAAAATAGCTACGAATTTTGTCGCCAATCCATTATTAAATCACTCATAACTAACATTTTTTTAATAATTCTTTACTAAATACAATTAACGATGAATTTATTATCTAACTAAAAAATTTATCACTAATTTCAATTTTTTAACTAGCTGGGCCAATTAGGGATATGTATAATGTAATTAACTATTAAGAAAAAAGATAGATGTTAATTTAGACGTACAACTCCTTTTATGATTAAAGTACTAAATATTTTGAGACTTATTATATATGAACCTTGGAGTAATAAGAACAACCTAATTCATGAAAGATTGTTAAGTGGATGTGGTATTCATCATTTCAATATAAGTCTCCAAATGTTAATTAACTAGTGATGAATGCGATCCTAACTGTCATAACCATGTTTAGCACTAATCAATAATGGCTTAATTAATAAAACCATTAGTTAATGAAAAAGACATTTCTTTTATGCCTTTTATAAAAGAAGGAAAAATAAAGGTGGTTTTGGAATGATACAAATTAGGGTTACGCGATTTGATTCTTCAGTTCGCTTTTATCAAACTTCGATTTAGTTCTTTAATTTTTAGTTTAGGAAAAGTATGCATCGAACACTGAACCGAACTTCGATTTGATTTTTTACAACTTCAATTCGATTTGATTCGATATTTCTAAAACGGTTCTTTCGGTGCAAATAGAAAATAAAATGACCATTTTTCTTTTATATTTCCTTTTGCTCATTGTCTCTCCTTCTTCAAAAAAAAAAAAACTCACACAGCCAAAAACCTTTCTCATTGCACCGAAGAACTGAGACCTTATCAAATTTCTAAAAAAAAAAAAACCGAAATCGAATCGAAGAATTGAAATCTAGAATCGAATTAGTTCGGTTCAGTCTGGTTTTTCGATATTTATGTCCATCCCTAATACAAATAACCGAGACGCGTTATTACAAAAAAATAATTTTAAAAAAGAGCCACGTGTCAAGCTGTAGGTTGACGTGGATCTATGCTGAGTCAGCAGGTATCACATGGGTGAGAGTAGAGGAACTTATTTATATTTCTCTAGGCCATGTGGACAAAGTTCAACTATAAGACAGAGGAGACTTGTATGTGTCTTAGTTGTACAATTGCATTAAACTAACATAACATTAATAATAAAAATTCTACTACTCCCTCCGTTTAAAGTTGGAATTAAAGTATTATAAAAAAAGGAAAGAATCATTCTTTTTAAAACATACTAAAAAGAAAAATAAGTCATTCTTTT
The DNA here is from genome assembly GCA_031232105.1 of Capsicum rhomboideum. Lineage (NCBI taxonomy): Eukaryota > Viridiplantae > Streptophyta > Magnoliopsida > Solanales > Solanaceae > Capsicum > Capsicum rhomboideum. The sequence continues at coordinate 2,593,570 of CP124718.1, forward strand.
TTAAACGGAGGGAGTACTATTTATCACACACCATGTCCATCCAACTAATTCTGTTCATTGTTATTGTTGGGGGTGGGTGGGGTTGGGGGTTGAGGGGGTGGGGGTACTCTAAATAAATGATTGGACTTAGCTCTTTTTTTATGCCATCATTTCTTTTATATTTTAATTTCTTAAAAATAATGGTAAGGTAGATTCCATTAACTCAACCAACCCCATTATCAAATTGGACATTACTAATGAGCACAACAGCCAAGACAAAATCTAACAGTTTTCACCAATTTTCATTTTCCTTTAATCTGATTCTCTCTCTCTATAAATATAAAATGTTGAAAAGCATAAATATTACTCTATAAATTACTCAATGAAAAGAGAAATAATTTGGTGATCCGCATCCTACGCAGGACTATCTGGTAACTATTGTGTCTTATTATCAGAAAAGTCACGATACATCGGAAAAGTCACAATCCATCGAAAAATATATTATTTAAATTTGCATTCTTTCTCTTGGTGTCTTTTTGAAAACAATACTTTATTTTCCATTCACACATCTTAAAACCCAACAATTGTAAATGTCCACTCATACGACCATATCTCAAATGGTCACTCAACTTACGTAGTTCACTCACTCAACTTTCTAGGTGAAATATCAATAGCTGAGTGACTTTGAGTTACAAAACAAAATTGAGTGACTTTCTAAACAGATTAACCTAAGTTGAATGTTGGATAATCTGCTTAGGAAGTCACTCAACTTTATTTGGCTACCCAAAGTCACTCGACTATTGATATTTCACCAAACTGAATGACTTTCTGAGTGAACTACCCTAAGTAACGAAATAGCTAGTAAGTAGCTTATGTCAGGAACTGACAAGCTAGTTCAAGAAAAAATGTAGCAGCTAAATAATGCATTCTGTACATTAATTTGTTGCTCTCTTTTTTGATTTTTCGACTACATTTCTTGTTGCCTTATATTTTTATTATTATTTCAGAATACATTTAAAATTGAAGGAAATGAGTACTCATAATTAACAAATAACTGGTAGAAGAGAAATGTCAGAATGCCAGTTATAAAGGCTAGGTGCCGCAACAAATATTACTTGGTGAATAAATAAATATATTAAATAAAATAAAAATATATTATACTGTGGAACTTTAAAAAGTAGCCCCACAATCGTTTCTTAGGAAATTGATCCATTTCCAGACAATATTTTTCTCATTCTAATTTTTTTTTTTTTTGTCAAATTGATTATTAAAAAGAAAAAGAAATTAAAGGTCATCATTATAAACCTTATATTTTATAGTTGAATTATCACAAGGGCCTTCATTTTTAGTTTCACTTTAATTTCTCCATGTCTAGTGCCTCCCCATCCTCCAAAATTAAAATATATAGGAAAGAAATAAAAGTGATAAAGAAATATAAATATTTTAATTAAGAGAATTATAAAGGAGTAGTGTATTGGCTCTCACGTTCCAAACGCCAATTTTTAGTTGAAGTTTCAAAATTACATAAATAAATTCAATAGCAACATGCACTTAATAAATTAATTCGTTTTTTTTTACTTAAATATTTCTTTTTGAGACCTCTTCATTTTGACTTCTGTTTCGTTTACTTGGTAAACTAGCACAATATTGCTTGAAAAATCAAGAATAACATTGTTGAACGAGCTTTAAATTTTTTGTTAATTTGTTACAAAATAATACTTCAAATGAAAATCCGTAAGATCATTTCTATATTTTTGAACAAAAAATTGAAAGAAATTGTTACAAGGTGTCTCCTTTACTGGTATTCACTTTTTCCTCCCGTTCTTACATTATTATAAAATAGATATTAATATATTATTAGATTTTAAAAAATTTAAAACATGATTAGAAAAACTCATAGAAAATAAAACTTTTAACATCATTTATAAGTAGAAATAGTGTAATGATATAAAAATTATTAGGTGATACAAATTAACTCTCACATCTCAACTTAAAAATAAAAAAGAATCACAATTTCTAAAAATATATAATATCATACTATGCAATTTACCTCCCTTAAAGAAATAATCAATAAACTATTAATATTATAATTAAAACATCAACTCTTTCATGAATAAAAATAAAATACTTTCAAATAACAAAGAAAAATATATGATAATTTTGAAATATAGGACAAAACATAACGGTCAATGACAAGTGAAGATGTAAAATTCGGATATGTATTTTTAAACAGAAATGTTAAGTCATATTCACCCTTACGACATTCTCAATTAGTAAATAAGCTAGTTACTCTTAATTTTTTCATTTGAACAGATGAAAAAAACTACTAAGCATCATTCATTTAGCAGAGAGTTATGAGTATCAACAACGTTGATTAAGGAATTTGACACAATTTGTGTAAGAATTATTAGGCGAGTCCTGGGCATTGGGCGTTAGGCGTATTCAAGGCGTACAGTCGGGCGCTTAGGGTGTAAGCCTCACAGAACTAAGTCCTACACATGAGCTCCAAGATGTTTTGCCAGTGCCCCACCCCGAGGTGAGTCCCGGGTCTAGTCCGGACTCTGCCTTTTAAAACACTGGTTGTGATGTTTCGATTATTGAGAGTTAAATTATAATTAATAGTTAACTTTTTAAAATATATTTTCTTTGTTATATCAATATACGAGAAATTATAGCTTATAGTATTTTCCTAAAGATTTTTGCATATATATATTTACGACTCTAAAATATTGTGTTAATCTAGTTAATCCGATTTAACTTAAAATTAGTCAAATTATTTACTACGTAGATGATAACTAATTTGGGACGCGGGAAATATTTCACAAGAATTTATGAAATTTTACAATAAATTAATACATATTATTATTCTGATTTGGGAGAAGATGTAAATGAAAGGAAGCATTGAACATTTTTGCTTATTGTATGCAAACTCTCCAATAAAAGTAATTATGTTCTAAAGTTACTTCGATCGGCTTAATTAAAGAATATGTTAGTGTAATGTTTTGACCATACTTCCTTTTAATGAAAGTTTAGCCAGGAATGGGTGTTTGATTAAGAAAATGTCATTTTAATGCTATTATTATTATTATTGTGTGTTAGCATATTTTAGAGATTTAAATCTAATCTATATGGTTGTCTACTTGTCTTTGCCTTTGAAGAAAAATAATTTGCTAAGCTTCTGAAGGTTACACGAGTGCAATGTGTTAGGTATTAGTTAAATTAAACATTTTATTTATTTCACCCAAAAAAATTTTGCACACTTTTTTCTCAAAAGTTGTCACAAGAATAATTTTCTGACAAAGCTTTTGAGTTCAGGACAAAATTCTAAAAGCCATTCAACTAATTTTTTTTTTTTTTGGGGCATAAGAAAATCTCCAAATGTTCTCTTTTTTTTTTCCCTTCTAAATACACACTAATTAGCTTATTTATTTTTTAAAACACATATAAGCCTTTTGAAAATCATATTGGTGCACGTATGCCCTTCCTCATTATTAATTGGGATATATATCGATCAATATGTAAAGTTCCAAATAATTCATGGAAAAAAGTAAAAACGATAGAAAGCTTCTAATGTTTAATTTAAATGAACTAATGAACTAACGTGATGTTGAATATAGTCTTTACACCATAAAACTTTCGTTGATATGCAAAAACAAATAAATATAAATTTTAGTCACTAGTAACTCATTCAAAGTTTACAAGAATTGTAGTAGTTAACTTGATATTACATTCATGGAAGTGTTAATGTTGGAAGGAGGAAAAAAGATGTACCCCGCCCTTCATAGGAGGAAGTGAAGGTCGTGGATTAGGGTATAGAAGATTAGTAGGTGGTGTTGTCTTGCTTTTTGACGGGTTTAGGTTTGGTGGTGTTTATCGTAGTATTAGCCCTTTTCTTGTAGTGTCTTGCTTTTGATTTCTATCGTCATCTGTTGTTTATAATGTTTCGGTTATTGCATTATTTTATTGTTGTTACTGTTTCCTATTAGTTGCTATGTTTTCTTCACTATTGTTTTTCCATTTCATAACTACTTTAATTTGTTGTACTCGAGCCGAAGGTCCTTAAAAAACAGTCTTTCTACCTCTACGAGGTAGGGGTCTACGTACACTTTACCCTTACCGCCCCTGCCCAAGCACCACCCACCAAAAAAAGAAAAAAGTTTAACGTACCATGTAAGATATTTCAATTATTCTAATTTCTATGTAATAAAGGGTGAAATAAGTTCATCTAGTCATAAAATTTCAAAAGTTGTTGAATCAATCTTAATAGCACCGTCCTTAAATATTTATATACATTCTCAACCTCTCCTAATAAGGTCTAAGTTAACAGAGATAACTAGGAGTAATTTAGTAGCAAGCTAAGAAGCCAGCAGATTACAATTAAGAGTAATTAAGTAGCAGAATATTTTTTGGATCTGTAATGTTATTTTCGTAGGAATGATTATATATTAAGTGGGATATTCAAAACGTTACATTGACTAATTTTTCATATGGAAAAGAAAAGTTTTCACTTTCTAATATTTTTAATATAGGGAGTGTTCGACAGAGAGAAAAACATTTTTCGGAAATATTTTTTAGTTTCACATATTTGGTTGACTTAAATACTTTTGCAAAATATTTTTCAAATGGACTTAATTTTTTTTCAATTTAATGAAAATGACACCTCTACTAAAAGTAGGAAAAATATTAACCTAAATTTTCCTTCAACCTCAGCACCCCCACCCCACCACCTAATTAATCCAGTCCACCAAACGCCACCGACCCTAGCCCCTCAACCTATTACCACATAATGCCTCTGACCGTGCCCTACCCACCGATCGACTCAAAACTTGACTCGACATTGCTCAATCTAAAACCCACTCCGACTTGGAATCCGACCCGAGATCGCCCATTCCGAGACCTGCCTCGACCCAAGAACGACTCTAGCTCAATCCTAACCCAGGATATGATGCTCGGCCTGAGATTCTCCTGACCCGAGGCCCGACCATGAATAGTGATACAACCCTTGACCCCAACTTGAGACCCGACCGCGACCGCGATTCGACCCTAATTAACATAGGACCAAACCTTGACCTTGAATCGACGTACGACCAAACCCTGACCTTGACCATGACCTAATCTCGACCCAAACTTGACCAAGTGACGGGTTTATATCGGGGTTCGGGTTGGGGTTAGAGGCAGGGTTAGGTCTAAATCGAGTCTAATCTCGGGGTAGGTGTCAAGGTAGGATCTCGAGTAAGGGTCGAGCCGAAGTTGGATCTCGACTCTCGAGGTCAGGATCTTGGGCTAGGTCTTGGGTTGGGGTTTAGGTCGGGTCTCGGGTTAGGGTTAGATCTCAAGTCTCAAGGTCGGGATCTGAGATTTGGTCTCAATCTCAATACCGAGTTTGGTTCTCCAATCTCAAGTCTCAAGTCGGTGTTTGAGTCGGGTCTTCAGTCCATGTTAGGGTTGTGTGTCAGTATTAGGGTCGAGTCCTTGGTTTGTATCAAGCCGGAGGTCAGATCCTACTTTAGGTCGGGACATGGTCCAGTGTCTGAGTCATAGTATTTCCCTAGAATATATTGAAAATGCCCTTGAAACAATATCTTCTCCTTACTAACCGAACACTAGAGAATAAGTATAAAAACCACTGAATTATTTTCCACGAAAATGGAAAATATTTTCCTTTATACCAAACACACCCTATTCTACCATTATACTTTTGGTGCATATATACCCTTAAGTCTAACGGAGAGACACGTGGTGGCTCCGACGAGTCACTGTTCACTGCAGATGCCGAAGCTCTAGTCATCTTCTTCGGCCAAACTCAATGCCAAAATGGGCACATTAAGGAGACGAACCCACCCACACAAGTAGTCCCTCAGATTCTAATCACAACTCCACGAATTTGAGTTGAATACACTGCCATGCACCACAGACGATCTCAGGTGACGGCGGCAGCGCCACTTGAGACGGCTAAAATTCAAATTGCCTTGGGGGTTTGGTGCGCAATTCAAATTACCGGCCAAAAGTATAACGGTCAGGGCATTGACAACCACAAAGTATAACAAAGGGTATCTACATATCATTTTCGAAAGTTCGAGGGTATATTTAACCTTTTTCCGTAAATTCCTTATTTACTTGACAAATTTACACAAGAGGGGTGAAGTGTCATAAGACCTAAACTAAAAGGCATTTGGTGTAAATTCATGCTAATCATTGGACAACGCATATACAAAATACATGTACACATAAGCTATTTGAGTACTACTAAACAAGTCAACAACAGATAGAGAGAGAACTAACTCATAAAAAATAAACAACAAAGACACACATATATACATACATATATATATATATATATATATATATAGCGCGTGAGACGCACGCGCCGTGAAAGTACGTCACCTCGTAAAAGGCGGGGAGCAACCTCCGTCCTCTCCAATTTAAAAAACAAAAAAGACACCGAACGATCCTCTGTGTGTCTACTTGCCACACACAAAAAATAGTGAATTACTCACTATATTATACTCACTATCACCTTAATTATTTCTTCTTAATTAAACTATACAAACAAGAAAGATAGATAGTGTAAAAAAAAAAAAAAAAAGAGCTATGAATGTTGTTCAATATTTTGCTGAGATGAGTAAAAAGGAGTTCTATGAATCTAACCCGAAAAATTAGGAAGTATATATATAAAAGGGGTGGCAGGGTTTTCACTGTATAAAATATTGAAAGGAAAAAAATAAGAAAAATAAGAAGAGACTTACAAAATGCACATGGCTTCTTGAGTTTGTTTCTTTTGGTCTCCACATATTTTTTAAATTTTGGTTTTCACATGGTCTCCTTTTACATTCTTCATAATGGTCCAAATGCTTGGAGTATTATTTTTATCTTTGACTGAGCACTTTCAAGAGATTCTTTCAGATCTACAGTGAAAAAGGAGCACAAGGTGGGGTGCTCTCAAATTTTTCAACCAACTTTCTTCTTCTTCTTCTTCTTGTTATTCTTCTTGTTATAGTTCAATAAAAAGTTTCAAGAATTCTTGAAAATTAAGCAATTTGGTTGACTTTGGTATTTGTGTACGTGGAATTTGATCTTAATTAGCATTGGAATAGACAATTTGATTTTGAGTTGAATTAGTTGATATGTGAAGATTCATGAATGCATGAATTGGCTATTTTTATTTTTATTTTTTTGAGTTTTTTTGGATTATGAATTATTAATGTTCATTATGTGTCCCACCTCAATTATGTTCTTGAATTGTATTGTTTATGTTCTTGTTGGAAGTTGCACTAAAGGGTGATTTAAGGAAAAAAGAATTCTTTTTTTTTCTTTTCTCTCTTTCCACTTTATTTCATTGTTCCAAGTTTAATGCATAACTTTAAGTTGTTGTTGTTGTTGTCATGAGGTTTTGATTGCTGAAGAATTTTTTATTTCAAATCATTGAGAGATTGATAATAAAAGATTGACAACGTTGACGTTTGTCATTAGTGATGAAGCAAAAGGGAAAAGATTCTTAATTACTGATGATGTTATCAATTTGGATCTTAAAAAAAGTGGAAGTGGATTTCTAAATGCTTGTTTAAATCTCTCTGAGAGAGCTATATTCAGCTTTCTGTTGTATGTAACTATGTATTCTATAATTATGTGTATATTCATTTATTTGTTCTGTGTTGCACTTGTGTCTTAGCTAATTTATAAGTCTCAAATTGGTTGTTGCAATAGGGATCAATGCATACACTTATGTTTCTTGATCATTTTGTTTTGCAGACTTTGTTAAGCAGTTGAGCTGAAGGATCTCGAATGGTCGTGTGTGTCTAGAAACAATTTTTCGTTCTCCTTATAGCTCTCGGTGTTGAGGATCAGATGCGAGAATTGTATTCTCAGAGCTAAGTTGAGCAATAGTTTGACCTTCATTAAGTGTAATATGGTTTGCGAGATGGAAAGTGATCAAGCAGAGGACATGGAGATGGAAGTGGAAGTTCTTTCGTCGATGTGGCCTGAAGATATAAATGAAGCTGGAAAACAATTCAATATAGATTGGCCAGGAGAAGATCAAGATATGTTGGAGGAGGTTAATTTCAATGATTCAACCACAACCATAGTTGATTTCAAGCGCCTTATGGAACTTAGTAATTATAGCGAAAAAGGGTCATCTCAGTTGGCTTACTTGGTAAAAAACTGGGAGTATAAACAGGAAAATGCTGTAAGGCTACTTAGAGAAGAGCTTGACAATCTTAGTAAGCAACAACAAGAATCAGAGCTCAAGAAATTGGAGATATTGGAGAAGTATCAATTCGAGGAAGAAAGATTTGGCGGTGATAAGCGTCCAATCTCTATATTGGATGAAGATTTCAATAGATACGTGTTCCAAGAGGCTCCTAGGAAAAGGAATGATGTGAGAATTCAAGATAAACTAGAAATAGATGCTGAGTATGACAGCATAATATACTGGAAGCAGAGAGCTAAACATTTGGAGAAGTTGTTGGAAGCGAGTGATCAACGCGAGCAAATACTAATTGAGAAATTGCAGGAAAGTATGGAAAATCTTGAAAGGCAGTCCTCTCCAGTGGAAGAATTATCCCAGGTTCTGAAAAGAGCAGATAATTTCTTACACTTTGTCCTCCAGAATGCACCGGTTGTCATGGGCCACCAGGTCAGTTTTCTCTTAGAATGATTTGATGAGTATTCATCTTACCTAAATTGGAAGTGCTCCCTAGAGAAATGGGTTATGTTTTTCGGATGGGGAGAATGAACACCTATCTCTTATATTTGACTACTCGAACATTATAGTCTATTTAGAGGTTTCTAAGTTAACCGGCCATCAGCTTCATTTTCTCTCGCTTTGTGTTAGCTTAGGCAAGTTGTGTCTTCCTCAATGATTTTCATATGTGATTCTTTTTTCATCAAACTAATCCATGCCATGTGAATCAAGTTAGTCAATTAACTAATCTACAAGCATAGCCAAAGAGTGGCCATGGAATAGGGTGGAGAGTAAATGAATCGGGCCAATCATTTGTTGGCAGTTCCCAAGATCTAGTAGCATACTTTCACTATTATCATCTTTAAAGCTGCACCTGAGCTTAGGACAGTATTTAATCAATAGATAAATCAAGACTTGGGCTATAGTCAGCTACTTAATTTGGTTAAGTGGTATGAAGCCATTGTACAAACACTTTTTCTACACTGGTAACAACTACCATCTGTCATTCCTGGGACATATGAAGCTCGCAGATCGTGTTAATTCTTCAAAACACAAGTTACCATTTTGTTAAAACCACGTATCTCCACCAATCGAAATAGGAAGGGAAGTGGTAAGAATTGATGCTTGTATGGTGGGCTTCTGTGCATGACCTTTTAGGTTCAACTTAGCCAGATAATGGAGTAATCACTTTTGGATATATTTCAAATGGAAAATATTTTTACTTGTTAGCTATGAAATTATCGTAGTCGAACCGTCTTGTAGTGTTTGTTTGTATCAGTTGCAAGTGTGAGAAAGTACTGGCTTCCAACATAGTCCAGTTGATGTCAGTAGAAAATTCAAGCTACACGGAGTTAACATCGGAGATTAATCTAACTCCCTTTCCTCAATTATTGTAAGAAACACAAGTTTGATCGGACATCTCCACATACCTCAATGATCTGATAAGTTTTTCTGCTTGGATATTAGAAGCAATTGGGATGATGAAATTTTTGATCTACTTATTCCCCTGACCCCTCTTCCTAGATATAGTCACCCTCATTTGTAAACAGATGTTGGATCATTTCCAAATCTTCTTTAACCTCTATATCATTTTCCTTCAACTATTTTAATGGTATATTATTTGTTGACATCATATGTTTGGAAGAAACTAAGTGTTTCGATGTTCTTTTTTTGTAGGACAATGAGTTACGCTATCGTTTTATCTACAATCATTTCCCAAGTCTGCGTGAAGAGGTATATTAACCTTACTATGCTTTAGAACTTTTCCTTCAAAATGCGATTGCTTAATATTCTCTTGGAGTGGAATCAATTTCTTCCTATAATTCATCAGTCACTTTGATGAAGTTTCTTTGACATTTAGAATCTGGTATGTTTTTGCTAAATCAAATTTATCTTTCAGGACATCATCGGTAAAACAGATGTAGAGATTTTTACCGGTGGTGGTGTAAAGGAATCTCAAGACTTCAAAAGAGAGGTTTTGGAACGGGGAATACCGGCAAAGAGGGAAATTACATTTGACACGGGATTATTTGGGTCAAAGACTTTTCTAATATATGTTGAACCTGTGTTCAGTAAGGCAGGAGAGACCATTGGAGTAAATTATATGGGAATGGAGGTCACTGATCAGGTGAGTTGGATTCTTTACAGTAACTCTAGATTCTTCTCTGGCTACTCTTGTTAGTATTCAGCAGTAATTTTTCAAGTAAGTTTGAGTTCCGATGTTCAAAATATCAGTTTAAAGAGCTGATACCATGTTATATACTTTTTATGTCAATTAGCTACTGCTTTGTGAATCAAAAGAGAAATGTTGATAACAGGATAATCATACGATTAAAGTGTCAGACGGAATACTGGTTTCTGATTGATATATCCCCAAACAGTGGAGTCTTTCTGCTTTTCTATTAAAATCCAATCCTGTCCAAGTATAAGACACTTTTCATTGTCTTGCTAATTTGTTGAGCTCTATCGTCAATGTATTTTTGGTGAATGATATATGGAAACTCAGTAGCAACGTTACGGTCAAATTGCAGGTAAGGAAAAGAGAAAAAATGGCAAAGCTGCGCGAAGAGATAGCTGTACAGAAGGCCAAGGAGACTGAACTTAACAAAACTATTCACATAACAGGTTCATTTACATATATATGCTTTATGTACATATGTGAAGTCAGCTGCTGGAAGAATAATCATCACTAAGGTTATATACTTCACTTGTTGCAGAGGAAACAATGCGAGCAAAACAAATGCTTGCAACCATGTCTCATGAGATTAGATCTCCTTTGTCAGGAGTAGTCAGCATGACCGAGATTCTTTCTACCACTAAACTGGACAAGGAACAGCGTCAGCTTGTGAATGTAATGATGTCTTCAGGAGACTTGGTTCTTCAACTAATCAATGACATCCTTGACCTTTCCAAAGTTGAATCAGGTTCAATTTCATCCTCTTCTCTTTTGAATTGCAAGTAGCTAAAAGTATTTGATGCGATGTCCTAGATGATTGTATCTGGATATTTCTACGAATTGTGTAGATCTAGTTTTAACTCTGTCTATCTTAGGAGTGAATTCCATGAGTTTTTTCATTTGCACGCTCGGCTAGATAGTTGAAGGACAGAGTTCAATAGAAGAAAAGCTTAAGAAAATAGTTCAATCCCAAAGTGACCTTTCTATGTTATTTTTGCTTATCTATGCATAGAAGTATTTGGACAAGAGGTAGTTTGCAAATCTAAGAATTTATTTCTTCTGTTTAGATTTCCTTTTGGATTAGCCAAGTTTTTATTCTGGAATTTTATGTGAACAACGTTTAGCGATTTTGTTTCTTGTCTTAGCAGTAATTAACTATACATACACTTTGATTAACTTGATTGTCCTGAAAAAAAGTTTTTGTCTAATTCTTCTCCAGGAGTAATGAAGTTGGAAGCCACAAAATTCAGACCAAGGGAGGTTGTAAAGCATGTCTTGCAAACTGCAGCAGCATCACTACAGAAAATATTAACATTGGAAGGCCACATTGCTGAAGATGTTCCCATTGAGGTAAGATTTCTCATGAATTATTTATATTGATGGTAACCTTGCCCCATCGTTTGACCCAGGTTATAAGAACACAACAACAAAAATTCTCAAAAAGATGTCAGGACAAATAACTTGAATCAAGCTGTATAAACAACAAAATTCATTAATGGACTTCTAACTGCTTCTTTCTCCTGCGCTACTCATTATCTCTGTAGTTTATCTTTTATGAGTTCCCTTCTGAAGATTTTTCCTTAAATCAGGTTGTCGGGGATGTATTAAGAATTCGCCAGATTCTCACGAACTTGATCAGGTATGAAAATCTTTTGGTGCCTGAAGGCCTCTATGGTGTTCTTTCATGCTAATATCTGCTGCATATTCTGATTTCTTCTCTAGTCTTGCCCTCATTTTCTGCAAACGAGAGATGTATCCACAATGGAAATGAAATGAAATGTCTACATACTTCTGTTGCTTGAGCATGCCAAATTTTGGCATCCGTTTATTTCATAGTACTGTACCACAGATTTACATTTTTCCCCTTGGGTCATAAAAGCACTTAGCTTTCTCCAACTTCTTGCTGAAAATTCCCCATACTAATTGTATTGAGGACGTAGGAAATCTGAATAATTTCTTATGTTATGCAGCAATGCTATCAAGTTTACTCATGAAGGAAAGGTTGGTATAAAGCTGTATGTGATTCCCGAGCCATGTCCTGGTGTGAAACAAGGATCCCATAAGAGGATGGCTTCTGATCATTCAAAGGTTTTAGCAAAGATATGTAAAGAAGATAAGTGTACATCACCATCTCACAACGCCCTTGATCGTAAAGGCTCCGGTGGATGCAAAGATGCTGATGGTGCAAATGAGAGACTGATGCAGAATGGGGAGTGCAACTATTCAGAACAAAATGGAGTTGCAATAGAAGATGAAGTGGTTGATCCTAATCAACAGGAAACAACAGTGTGGATACGTTGTGATGTTTATGACACTGGGATTGGAATACCAGGTACTTCTTGCAAACTCTGCCTTTCTTGCTCAAGTCTATTGACAGATTCATGCTACCATGACCTGTTTGCTGATCCATAAATTTCATGGATATCTTTGACCTTATTTTGTATAGAGTTTATGTTCAGTGCCCTAACAGTGTAAAGAACTTTCAAAATATTAGGTTACAGTAACTTTCCACTTGAAGCCTGATATGATAGCTTGGAAAATAGTGAAATAGCTTGCTATAACTGGTTAAGTTGCACCGATGGTGTAAAAATTATTGCACTCTTGACTCTTGAGTGAATATAACTTAAACTCTTTTGTAGAATCTTTAGCTTCTTTTTTTCTTTTAAACTTATAGTTCTGATGTTGCTAAGCCATTTTTACTTTGATTAACAGAAAATGCTATACCTACTCTATTCAAGAAGTATATGCAAGTCGGAGCAGATACTGCTCGGAAGTATGGTGGGACAGGACTTGGATTGGCAATCTGCAAGCAACTGGTAATTTTTAAAACCTTCTTAATTTTGTTTAGTTTCAAGTTTGTTTTGAGCAGAAGTTGAAACATTTAAATGTGTCCCATTGAGAAAATTATGGAGAAATGCAAAGGATGCTGTTCTACTCGGATCGTTTTGACATGCCTTTCATCATTTGAGGTTACTTCATCCAAGTTATGGTTGGGTCTTCTGTGAGGGATAAAATAATTGTAATAGCCTGCCTATAATATCCCCAAACACATATTAGTTAATGGGCATTTTACTTAACTTATTGATCATTTAAGCCCAAAGTAGCTTTTTATCTTTGAGACTCCAAATTCTCATCCAGAATCTTGTTAATAATATGATTACTTCACAGTGAAAGAGCATTAATAGTTTTCACCTTCAGAACTATATATATATATATATATATATATGTCCTACCTTTTGGAAATGAATGCAAGCTTGGGATAGCTCTCTAATGGAGTTAGCTTTTCATACAAAACGTATGCAAAGTCTTGAAATGTCGGACAACGAATCCCTAGAAACCAAGAACCAACACATATTCTTTTGAAAGTTTATCAAAGTGTTAAACGTTTTCAAAGAGGATGAATGCGATGTAATTGAAGCGGGTTCTCAGTAATGTGATAAAGTACTGGAAACAAAGCCTAGTGATAGGATAAATCAGCAAGTACCCAAGTCGATATTCTTTGATAATTTCACTTTTCTCGATTTTTGGCCATACCATTAGCTGTGAAAATTCATCTGTAACATCTATCCATATCGCAATTCCAATCAACCGATGCATTGAGTAACTCTTGGGTAAACTAATAAACTAATACGAGCTGAATCGTCTATCTTCATTCAAAATATGCCTTTGGACAGCTTGGTGCACAAAGCATCCCACGTTAGCAAGCATCATTTTATGGTTCACAACTATTGCCACATTTTAGTGCAACTGAAATTTTGGCATCTTCACTTGTACTGAAATGATTTTTGCAGAACTGTCTATGATATTAGTACTTACCTTGATCCCTCATATACTGATTGAGCAGGCTGAGCTTATGGGAGGTCATATGACTGTATCCAGCAAAGAGCACCATGGATCTACCTTTACATTTATTCTACCTTACACGGTTTCACCTGTATGCGATAGTTCGGATGATAATGAAGAACTCTCCGAAATGGACAATCGCGATACTGCTTCCGAAGGAAATGATGATGATATAAATTCTGGTTTTTTCCAATTCCAACCGCGCACTTTAGGTTCTCTATTTTCTTCTCACAGTTCTGGAAGAGCCACAAAACTTTCAGCAAACGGTTTTGGGTATAACAATTTGAATAATTCGAATGGATTTCCGGAGAACTCCCATTCTTTACCTTTAGATAGCAATGCATCAAAAGAGACAGGTTCAGTAGAAGACGCATGTTCAGTAGCTGATGCTGTTGAGACATCTTCTGAGCCTGAATCTTCCTTCAGACACACCCGAAATTCTGGCAACCCAAGCACGTCTGGTAGAGACCAAAAGATTAATGGTGTTCTAGATCATCATTTACAAACCCCTTGTTTAGATTCCCCTAAATCTGCAATTACAACCAGTGATCAGGTTGAAATTACAGAGAAAATAGAAAAAAGTCAGATACAGGAACAACCTGATAGAAGTTCTGAGTGCTCTTCTGACAATGCTGCAAAAAATTTAAAAACCTCTTCGAAACCCAAGATCCTTCTTGTAGAAGACAACAAAATACTTGTGATGGTAACACGGTCTATGATGAAGCAGTTGGGTCATGACATCGATATAGTGAATAATGGAGTGGAAGCTGTGCGTGCGGTTCAAAGCAACAAATATGACATCATTTTGATGGTACGTTAACTGGACATTTGGTTTTCTTTCACTAAAGATTTTGTATGTGGAATGTTGGCTCATATCTCACTTAATGTCCTACACATGCATGTTTATTGTTCATCTCAATATCAATTGTTGCAGCGGCAGATAACGCTGTGGGTTCTGATATGTATATCCAACTCTTTTTTCCTGCACATATATACACCAAAATATACGGTTCTACCAAATCCACGAACCCATGACTGGATCCTCCATTGTTTTGTTGTGGAGTTAAAGAGGGTCCTTGAACATTTTAAAACAGAAGGTTAAGACTTGGAACTTTCCTAATCTTTTGGTCCGTAATTAGAGGTTAGATATTAATCAACCCAGTTTGCAGATAAAGAATGTAGCACAAGGGGATTATACAATTTTTTTGTCTAATGTTCGCAGCAGATGACATACCAATAACTTAGCAGAATATTTACTTGCTCTCAGGCTCTACATATATTAATGCCTCATACATTTGGTATCAAATATTAGCCAGGGAGGTATTTATGCTAACTTGTGCTGGTAATTATTTTATTTGTGCAGGATGTATGCATGCCAGTCATGGATGGGCTTCAAGCTACAAGATTGATACGATCATTTGAGGAAACTGGTAACTGGAACGCAGCAAAGGATGCTGGAATCGATGAAGAGGTGTCTCCTTCAAATTCCTCACACAGAAGTGATGAATCCTCCACGAAGCGGATTCCTATAATTGCAGTAAGAAACCTACACTCTAAATGCCTAATTGATTGTGCTTTACGGACTCTATAGTTCCATATTATTATCTCTTGCTTGTTCCATTTTTCTTTCTGTTGTCGGTGCCTTTACAGTATCATTCTTCTCCTTTCGTACACACCAACTCAAAACATCTAGAACTGAATGATTAAAGTAATACATCTCATGTTAAAGTAACAATGTTATTGAACTTAATGAAGATAGGAATTGAACCTGAGTTTGTACCCTTTCACAAACCTATTCAGAAAAATATCAATAAATTGTGAATCCTAAGTTGCTAAGACATTGAAGTCTCCAAATACTAGGATATTTATGTGTCTAGATTCGTTTCTTCGTTGTGTCATGTAACCTTTTTTCCATCAATTTTCTGCTGCAGCTAACAGATGAAACTCATTTACTTTATCGCAGATGACAGCCAATGCATTATCGGAAAGTGCAGAAGAGTGTTACGCAAATGGTATGGATTCTTTTGTATCAAAACCAGTCACACTCCAAATATTAAAAGAGAGTCTTCAAAAGTATCTACCATGACATCTTTCCTTGTAAATGTATGCACCTGTACAGGAATAGAAGAAAAAAAAAAAGCCAAAAAGAATGAATGTGTTAGGAAATTTTGTAATGAAGTTGCTGTGCTGCTAGTTGTCTTGTTCAGAATGATGTACATTAATATTTTACCTTCTGTTCCTCTACTAGTCCTCATAGCAGCAAATCACATACCTGAAACTGATGTGGACTTACAAAAATGGAAAGGTTGTTTTTTCATGAATTTCATTGAAGAGGGAAAAAGGTATGAGAATCATTATGTATTGCTAGGTGTAATATATCCCGACTTGCTTGGGATTGAGGCGTGCTGTTCTCACACCACTTCCCTCTCCAGTACTCCCAAAAAACCAAATTGAGACAAATTGTTTCCAATTTGTTCTAAGTTGTGCGGAATCTTTACTTTCGATGTCGTGTTGGATTCTCCAAAAATACACTAGTTTTGGATAGTCCGACACGCACCCATTGACATTGAGCCCGAGCAACATAGCTTCAGTTCATATTGATCTTGAAGAATTAATAAGTTCCAATTAATAAGACATCCACTCATGGAATTAAGTGGATGAATTAAATAAAAAAAAATATATGTATCTTAAGTTCATGCAAAAATGTTAGAAGTTTGTTTACTTTTTCTAATTATTTGAAGTTAGGTCTTGACAAGTCAAATTTCAGGCGCAAATATATGAGTTTCAGACACCACATATATAAAGTTGATTTAATCGCGAAACTTCAAACATCATATGTCTGAAACTAATTAAGCGGCTAAACTTGCATAATGTTAGGAAATTCAGATTTAACTTAAATAGGCCGGGGTCCTGAAATTGGCTGTGTGCGCACTTCACCCATTTAATAAGGCCTAAGGGCCCGTTTGTATATGATTTGAAGTTAAAATTTCAAGTTTTATTTGGACATACAATTTGGATTTCTTAAGTTGTATTTTTTTTTCTTTTTTATAAACATGAAAATCCATAATTTATAAAAACTATCAAAATTTCTCCAACTCTTATATGATCTTAACAAATCAACAAATCATAGTTTTTAAATAAAAGCATCAAAATATCTTAACACGCCGCATTAATAAATCACATCTATCCATGTTTCCTTTATAAATATACATTTGTAATTACATTTTATTAAAAAATTTCAAGTACACATAATTTTACTAAGATTCACTAGTCCAATAAATCAACAATAGTAATAACTAGGTATTCTTTGATAAAATCCTCCCAAATGGTACGGATAATCACTTCACATCGAGCATGAATCTTTTTTGTAAAAATTTAAACTTATGGGTCCTTGTTGTAAAATATAAACTTTTGGGTCAAATTTTATATTTAAAAAAATTTAAAATCACAATTTGGAATTTCGAATCGTACTTTTTGGAGAATTTGAAATTTGAATTATTATTTAAAGTTGAAATTAAATTTTTTGACTAATTTCATAAACAAACACTGATTTATAATCAAAACTTGAAATCAAGCTCCTAAATCTCATGACAAAATTCCTACTAACTTTTTGATGGAATGCTAACTCCCTTGTTTAATAAGCCTAATTATATTTGATCTTCTCCCATCTCTAATAGAAATGGCACATGGTTTACACTTTGAAATTAAAATACATTAAAACCAATACCTAATGATTGATCCAATAATATTTGTATGCTGAACTTTAAACCCCATGCAATGTTGAAGTCATCTTTTAGGCAAAATGCTAAAAGTACAACTCATACACACCTAGCTAGCTACAAATTCTTATATATTCCTTCAGTTTTATATTACTTGACTCCATATTAAAAATAATTATTTTAATTTATTTGTTCAATTTATAAAATCAAGAGAACTAATAAAGTACTAATATTTAGTCAAATTTGGAGTTTCAAAGTCATTGATTATAAGGTTAGTTTAGTAAAAATATACCTCTATCTAAAGTTGTTTCAAGAGGTGTGTCGAGTCAACATGAGTCTAGTAATATGAAGAGTACATCATACGTGGTGTCTTGCTTCTCCACAACTAGTTTGTTGTAGGTAAGTAGTTCATAATCACTTCATTTAATGTTTCAAATTAATTTCTGAGCATTTAACTATCAACAATATTAAACTTTATTATTACTCTCCATTGTAACAACGTACAAAGAAATTAAAATAGTTTATCCAAAACTCCAAATCGACAAAGTTATGAAACAGCTCATTTTTGTACAAACATTGGATGATGCATATAATACCAATTACAACTCAATTTTTACGTGTACGTAAGTACTTTCTCATGTTTGTTGGACGACGTAAAACTATGTACAAAAAATGTTCAAAATGTGTTGACACATCATTAGTAATTCTTGTTTCCTGGAAAACATCTCGAGAAGTAGGTTGTTACTTTAATCAATGTATGCTCTAGTTATTTTTTTTGGTTAATAGTCAGGGTCGGCTCGACCATAAAGCCACTAAAGTAATGGCTTGGGGCCCAAACTTTTTGGAGGCCCTACTTTTTCTAATTGATAACGGGATGCACGTATGGAGCACGAAATGCACATAAGATGCACGCACGTCGCACGAGATGCCGTGAGTCGCACGAGATGCACGAAACTTCTGAACAATACATTGAAATTTCAATTTGTTGATTCATGTAACAATACATTCCTGAAACTTCTGAAAGCTTTGGTGCTAAATTGTGGTGGCAATTTAGGACTAAAGATAATATTTGGATACAATTCATTAAGACTAAATACTCCTTGAGAATCCATCCAATGGCTAGGAAGTGGAGTTGCAAACATTCCCACATTAGGAGAAGGCTCATGAAGATCAAATATAAGGTTCATCACCTTATTTTATGAAGAATTAACATAGAAAACCATAATTTTGATGATATTGCAAAAACTATATCTAAGGAATCAACATTGGATCTACACACTTGGAGGACCTACCAATATGAATTACCAACAATGATGAGAAGTTCACTTATTAAATCAGCTAGGAATATTATCAAGAAAAGGAAGAATTAATACCTCTTTGGTCAACAGAATGACTTGACATAAAAAGTTACCTTTCAAAATTTCTTTCTATGAAAACTGCTTAGACATAGGGTGTGTTGGTATGAAGGAAAATGTTTTCATGGAAAACAAGTTGTTTTCTTACTTATTTTCTCATGTTTGGTTGGTGAGTGAAAAATATTTTTCAAAAAATATTTTCTAGTGTTTGGTTGGTGATTGAAAAAATATTTTTCAAAAAATACTTTTTAGTGTTTGGCTAGAGAGTAGAAAGTACTTTATAGGAAAATAGTTTCTAAGCCCGGAAAATACTTTTCTTTTTTGTTTCTGACCACGGAACCAACCCCGACGACCGATCCAGGACCCTACCCCGACACCTGAACCGGGACCAAACCTAGGCCTTGACTCTCGACCCAAGACCCTACCTCGACTCCCAACTGGAAACCTGACCCTGACACCCAACTCGAGACCCGACCCCGACATTCAACCTTGATTCTTGATCCGAGACCCGACCACGATTCCCGAAATGGGATCCAACCCCGACACCCGACCTTGATTCCCGATCCAGACCCAACCTCGGCACCCAACCCGAGGCTCGACCCCGACACCTACTCTCAACTCGGGACCCAACCCTGACACCCAACCCCGACACCTGACCTTGATTGCCGACTTGGGAC
Source organism: Capsicum rhomboideum (assembly GCA_031232105.1). NCBI lineage: Eukaryota > Viridiplantae > Streptophyta > Magnoliopsida > Solanales > Solanaceae > Capsicum > Capsicum rhomboideum. The sequence goes on from CP124718.1 coordinate 2,613,501, forward strand.
CCAACACCCGACCTCGATTTTTGATCAGGGACCCAACTATGATTCCCGACACAAAACCCCACCCCGACACCCAATCTCGATTCTCTACTCGGGGCCCGACCTGGGCACCAACTCTCGACCCGGGACCCGACCTTAACACCCTACCCCAATTCCCAACTTGGGACCCGACCCGACACCCAACTCGGACACCCAAACTCAATTCCCGACCCAGGACAGGACCTCAATTCCCAACATGGGACCCGACCCCGACCACCGATCTTGAGTCTCGACGCGAGACCCGACCTCGTCATCTAACCATGATTCTCGACTCGGGACCCTACCTCGACACCCGACCTCGATTCTCGACTCGGGACCTGACCTCGACACCCAACCCGAGACCCGACCGCGGCATCGACTCTCGACCCGACTCCCGACCCTGACTCTCGACCCCAAAACCTGACATTGAAACCCAACCTCGACTCTCAACCCAGACCCAACCATGACACCCGACTCTCAACCCGAGACCCAACCTTTACTCCTAACCCTAGACCTGACCCCGACTTCCGACTAGAGACTTAACCCCGACTCCCGTTCCTATGTCTTGGATTAGGGTTGAGAGTCGGGTCTCAGGTCGGGTGTTAAGGTTGGTGTTGGCCCTCGAATCGAGGTCAGAAGTCTGGTCCCGAGTCGAAATCAAAGCCAAAGTCGGAGGTTGGAAGTCGGGTCGAGATCAGACCCTGATTCCCATCTCGATGTTGGATCCTAAGTTAGTATCGGGAGTTATTCTCAGTATCGGGAGTTATTCTCAGATAGAGTTCAGGGTCGGGTCAGGCATCCTAACCCAAGTTAGGTTTGGGAGTCTGGCCTCGAGTCAAGGTCGGATACCAGGTCCTGTGTCTTGGATCAAGGTTGAGAGTTCGGTCTCAGGTTGGGATTCGTGTGTCGCGACTAGGAGTTGGGTCTCGAATCGAGGTCAAGAGTCGGGTCCCGAGTCGAGAATAGGGAGTCAGGGTCGGAAATCAAATCCCGGATTAGTGTCAGGTATCAGACCCGAGACTTAGGTTAGGGTGGAAAGTTGAGGTTTGAGGTTGAAAGAGAGTTTTGAAAAATGTTTTCCTTACTTTTTGAAGGGAAGTCATTTTCCTTAAATTTGAGGAAAATAAGTTCATTTGAAAAACTTTTTTCAAAAGATTTAAACCAACCAAACATGAGAAAATTGGAAAACCGTACCAAACACACTCATAAAGTGGTTGTAGACATCAACCTTGTCAAATTCAAAGTTCACCTGCCTTCAAGATGATCTTGTTCCACTAAATATGAACATGAAGATGTAGACCATATGTTCTACAAATATATGATTACTCAAAATAATTGAAAATATTTTAATACTCCTATCCAAATTTACATGGCATAGTTGGAATATCGAGAGTCAATCAAGTTTTTTTTGACCAGGATTTCTTTATATGCCTTTTAAATATTTTAACTTTTTAATTATTGTGAATTATAGTTATTTTTATGTAGTTTTCAGACATGTCAATTTTATTTTCAAAAACGTAAAGCTTCTATGTTCGAATTCACAACTAAAGTTTATAAATTTGAATCTCGAAATTTCAACTGAGCTACATGAATTGAAATAGTGGGAGTAATATTTTTGGTGTTTTTCATGGTCATAGTTGTTTGAGCCATCAAATTATTTCTTGGTGAATGATCTCTGGTAAGCAATTCAAAATGGTCAATCAATGAGGAAGAACTGTATGGGTTGATGGAACAAACAAGGAATCACATTGTACATATCCTTCTCAAATGAAATAAACCTACTAGTGATTTTGTTTTTTGTTTTTTTGTTTTTTTTCAAAATAAATAAATAAAATATGATACCTTAGAACTTACTGAATACTTCCTCCGTTCGTTTTTACTTGTCACAATTTGACTTGGCACACCCATTAAGAAAATAATTATTAACAGCTATTTTACCATAATATCCCTATTAATTGATGTTTACTATTGTGTCTTGAAATTAATTTGGAGAATAAACAATTAATGTTAAGGATAAAATAAAAAAAAAAGGATTTTCTTTTCTTGATATGTCAAAAATGACAAGTAAAAATGAAAATTCAATTAGGAAATAAGTGTTAAGTAAAAGCGAACGTAGAGAGTACTAATAAATTAAATAGTTTGTCCACATCGACAAAGTCAGAGTGAATCCCATTTTACCCCCCTAACATTTATGATTTGGGTAACGATACCCCCCTCACATATTGAAAAGAAACGATACCCCCCTTATGTAATATTTTTCAGGCGAGATTTTCATTTGTTGAATAAAGATCTTTTTTCTTTTCCTTTTTTTTTTTCTAAAATTTAAATATAAAAATATATAACTTCTATTATTGTCCTCTTTAATACTAGGACAATTTTAAAATGTTTGTAGTAAATAGAGTAGGAAATAAACAAACAGTGATGCTTTATCTTCTTTTTTTTTTTTTAATGAAATGAGGCCCCATAGGGCAATTTTATTTAAAAAAATAAGTATCAACATAAAGTTAAAAAGGAAAAGTGCAGAATTTCTAATATATATTTCATAAAAAATTTTAAGATTTTCACATAAGATAGATTAATTTTGCATATTTTCTTCAATTTTGTTTATAAGAATATTTTTCTTTATTGCATAAATTTTAGTAATGATATCAAAATAATAGAAAACTTATTTAATTTTTGGAGATAGCAAGAAAGACAAAATGTCCTGTTAAGTCCAAAGCACATAAGAAATCTTTAGATGAAATATTTTTGAACGAATCTGCATCTATTTGAAGCAAATAAAGAGACACCCAAGAATCCAAGATTAAGAGGACATAGACACAGAAAAAAAAAAAAAAAGAGACCAACAAGTGTAACTTCTTGTTATTCGATTGAAGGATTATGAATTCATCCACGGAAATAGATGAAGAGGAAAACTTTGGATCGGACAACTGTAAAAATATCTACTTGTAAATTACTTCGTAGAATAAAATATTTTAAAAGTGAATTAAAAAGTGAAAGGATATGTAGTACTCATCATGAGAAGCCCTAATATTCACTGTGAAATTTTTTTAAAGAAGAGATAATCTACCCAGCAAAATTCATGATTTCTCAAATTGATGATTTGTTCTTTGAAGCATTAAATTTGATCAACAATTATTACAAAAAGAATAGAAAACATATAAGTAAATTGGAATTTATGCACAAATACAAAGCCTAAAGTACTATTACTCACCTTCAGAAATATGTCTCGATGAGATTACACAGGTTTAGTTGTGAAGCTAATAAATCAAAAATAATAATAAAAAATATAAATATACAGTGCCAAAAATTAGGGTCAAAAACTTTCTCCCTAAATTATGTGTTTTAGTGCAAAAAAAAGAATTAGGGGGTTAATTTTCAAAAAAAAATAATTATTCAATAAAAGAAATATATCACCGGAAAAATATTGCATTTCGTTAACAGTAGGGCCTACCTCGTCGCCTTTATAAACTCTTTGGCGGCTTTAATTACGAAAAAAAAAAAAAAAAAGACAAGTTTCATATAATGTCAAGTCAAATCATAGATTCTTTAAAGAATTTCACCACTAATTGACATTTTATTATGGTGATATCTTTATTATATATTTATGACGGCATATATCTGAGAAATTGGCGGATTTACACCAACGTCTGTTGACTTCTTTTTTACAGTATAAAGATTTGATATGCATCTTACATCTTTTTCTATTTTTCAACATATATTTATTACTTCTTTTGTATGACACTCTCTAATATTTGATAAGTGGATTTCGGATCAAATATTAATGTTAAGGATAAAACAAAAAAAATAATAATTATCTTTTATTGATATGTCAAAAGTAATAAGTAAAAGTGAAAAGTTATTTTTAAAATATTGGACAAGTAAAAGTGAAATTTTTTAATTAAAGCAACACCAACTTGGTGGAGAGTTTAGGCTTATGACCAACCCATACATAGTCAAAAGTAACATAACATGAATATATAACCCTTAACATTCGACACAAAGTAAATAATGAGAAGTTTTATTCTTGTGTACATTTGCTCAAATTACTTTGCCTAATATAGGGGATCTCCTCAAAAAATATTTTGTTCTTTGTCTCTCTTCTTCATGGGGTTCCTCTTCTCTCTCATTCTTTTTTATAGTTGTGTTGTCAAGGTCAACTTACACGCACCTTAATTAATTTTACAAGATATGGTCTGCCACCTCCAATCAACAATAGGTATCGGGTAAATCTGTCCACCAATGCTAGGATAGATGGGAAGAAACCACCTAATGTTCTTATCTCTGTTGAAATTTGAACCTTTAACCTCATAATTTTCAATCCACTTTATTGATCATTAGACCACGTCCTTGGGTGTTTTTGGATGCCTCTTCTCTTTCTACTTATGATTTCATCTAATTTTTCTAAAATTCACATTTGAAACTAGCTCCTTAGTGAAGATGCACAGGAGAAATAAAGATAATCAGATATATTATACATAAATACGCATTTAGGTTCTTTTCACCTGAATTCTGCAAATTGATCAAGAGTTTATAAGCTTACACACATTTATCCCAACATGTAGTTGATTTTTTTTCCATTTGAACTTGTTTTAATTATAAAAATGATATCATTTAAAACGAAAATATTTCCTACTTGTAAATCTTGAAATGCATTCATAATATCTCGTACGAATTTATGTATGTCGAAAATGTGTCATTCAAAGAATTTAAAGTGAGGTCATTATATCCTTCTCCTGAAATATACCATTTGTAATGTGTAATATATTGTAATGAACTCAAGTTTATATGATTATGTAGGTGAAAATATAAAAGAGAATTTGGAGACAATTTGACAAATAATGCAAAAATGAATTGTTCTCAATTCATATATAAATTAATAAATTCTTATTGGATGATGAGAATCACTTGTCCATATTGCTCCTTACGTAATTGTTGAATTAAATAAGGCAGATAAGATGCCTATTATAGCTTACATATTATAGTTGTTGGTGCTAGCTCATAGAGTTTAAGTTATATACATCGTCATCCTAAGAAATGTTTATGTACACTATCAAATCGCCTTTACATGCTGAAGGTATTTTCCATAATTTCCTATATTTGTTGCTTTTAAGGCTTCTTGTAATACTTTTTAGGCTGTTATTCCCCCATATAAATTGAAGATAAACTTGAATGAGTGTAAGGGTAACATCCTGAACTTTCAGACTAAGAAAATCATTTGGACCGCTCTACGTATGTAGTTAGCCTTGAATCTAGAAAATTTATTGTATCTAGGTGTAAAGGTCATGTCTTAAGTGTAGGAGGGGTATTGGATATGAATTAAAGGCATAAGAGATCTCTAGCACGAATTTGAGTTGAAAGGTCCTTTAATGATTAAGTTTTCGTATAGGTTCGTACAAGGATCGACTTCAAACAAGCATTCCTCCTAGAATATGTAGAGTTACTTGACCCATTACCCATCAAATTAAAGATTTTTGAGTCTTCTTTCAAACACCACCAACCGCTCATCAATCCGTGTCCTGAGTAAAAAGTTGTGTGTTTTACTAAGAACAGTTAGAACACCCCTATACCAGATGAAAATTTTCTATTTTTCTTTTCTTTTCACATTCTTGGAGGGGTAATTTCACCCTTTCTTTATCTCATAACCCCCAATATGTTTTAAAACCTTTTTCTTAATCAGTTTCAGATGTTTTCCAGCCGTTAACACCTTTCTCCTTCCTCTCAAACTCAAGCTTAAGAAATCCAAGAGAATTGGCTCAAGAATCAAGCTTAGTTCCCTCTTTCATGATCACTAGTTCCTCTAACTATTTGTGGTATGTATAGGACTACTTCTTTCATGTTTCTTTTGATATTTGTTCTCCTCTAGCTAGTTCCATTTACTCTCAAGACTCAAGCTAATTAGGGTTGAAGAAATTTTCGTGTTCTTGTCAAATAATAAAGTTCTTTTAATAAGTTGTTTGGGAAATTCTTGTATAAACTCTCTACATCATGAGTATTCCAAAAACGTTTGGCAATAATCCCAACAATATATATGACAGAAATATTAGCTTTAAAAATTAATATTAAATGGTTTTTGGAGAATGGTTGTACAGAAGCTAGAGATTGAGGTGAACCTCATCAAAACGTTATTAGTAGAGTGATTATTGATAGTTTACTACTGTCTTTATCTTAAAAATCAATGCAAAATTACTTATTAGAGAAACGAGAAGGTAATATCATTTTTTTTGGTTTCCCACCCGGTGTCCGATACCCACATTAGAGCCTCGACTAATTCGGATCGCACATTGTAGGACCCATTCTGGGGGTGGCGCTCCCAACAGGATTTTTTTCCATATCCAGGGTTCGAACCCGATACCTCTAATTAAGGGTAGAGCAGTCTCATCACTACACTAGTAGGAAATAAGTGCTAATACATAAGGATAAATAAGTCCATGTTGGTGAGAAGGTAATATCATTATTGCTATTCCAAATAAGGATGATATGCTGGCAGTGCAATACATATCCATCAGAGTCTGGGCAGAATATCAAAAGATCCCTCTGAATTTGGTGTAATTTATTCAAATCCCTTTTATTTTGGAATTTCCACATATATAATGTTAGGCAAAAAAAAAAAAAAAAAAAAAAAAAAAACAAAAAACGAAGGGCTGGGACACCGGCCCGAATTTGTATTTGTCTGTTTTCTAGATTTTGTATTAATTTGGCATACTCAAATAGAATGACAATTTAATTACGTTATCCTTTAAATATAATAATTCATTGTTTTTGAAAATGTCTATATCTAATAACATGGATAAATCAGGAACCTAGTAAAAAATTATCTCTTAATTTTTTAAACTGAACTAGTAAAAATAAATAGTTATTTTTAGTATAGTATAGAAGTAAAAATTGATTGAGGGTATTAATTTTTTTCCTAAAACCTTTCTCAATTCCTTCCTTTTCGGCACAGTTTTTCACCCCAGATTTTGTGTCTTTTTTTTTTTCAAAATAAATAAATAAAAAATGATACCTTAGAACTTACTGAATACTTCCTCCATTAGCTTTTACTTGTCACAATTTGACTTGGCATACTCATTAAAAAAATAATTATTAAAAGCTATTTTACCATAATATCTCTATTAATTGATGTTTACTATTGTGTCTTGAAATTAATTTGAAGAATAAACAATTAATGCTAAGGGTAAAATAGAAAAAAAAATAAAAATTCTTGATATGTCAAAAATGACAAGAAAAAATAAAAATCCAATTGGGAAATAAGTGCTAAGTAAAAGCGAACGTAGAGAGTACTAATAAATTAAATAGTTTGTCCACATCGATAAAGTCAGAGTGAATCCCCCTTTACCCCCGCCCCAACATTTATGATTTGGGAAACGATACCCCCTCACATATTGAAAAGGAACGATCCCCCCCTTATGTAATATTTTTCAGGCAAGATTTTCATTTGTTGAATAAAGATCTTTTTTCTTTTTCTTTTTCTAAAATTTAAATATAAAAATATATAATTTCTATTACTGTCCTCTTTAATACTAGGACAATTTTAAAATGTTTGTAGTAAATAGAATAGGAAATAAACAAACAGTGATGCTTTATCTTCTTTTTTTTTTTAATGAAATGAGGCCCCACATGGCTATTTTATTAAAAAAAAAAAAAAGTACCAACATAAAGTTAAAAAGGGAAAGTGCAGAATTTCTAATATATATTTCATAAGAATTTTTAAGATTTTCATATAAGATAGATTAATTTTGCATATTTTCTTCAATTTTGTTTATAAGAATATTTTTCTTTATTACATAAATTTTAGTAATGATATCAAAATAATAAAAAAATTGTTTAATTTTTGGAGATAGCAAGAAAGAAAAATGTCCTGTAAGTCCGAAACACATAAGAAATCTTCAGATGAAATATTTTTGAACGAATCTGCATCTATTTGAAGCAAATAAAGAGGCAACCAAAAATCCAAGATTAAGAGGACATAGACACGAAAAAAAAAGAAAGAAGACCAACAAGTGTAACTTCTTGTTGTTCTATTGAAGGATTATGAACTCATCCATGGAAATAGAAGAAGAGGAAAACTAGATTGGACAACTGTAAGAATATCTACTTGTAAATTACTTCGTAGAATAAAATATTCTAAAAGTGAATTAAAAAGTGAAAGGATATGTAATACTCATCATGAGAAGCCCTAATGTTCACTGTGAATTTTTTTTAAAGAAGAGATAATCTACCCAGCAAAATTCATGATTTCTCAAATTGATGATACAACAATGCTACTTTATTTTGTTCTTTGAAGCATATTTGATCAACAATTATTACAAAAAGAATAGAAAACATATAAGTATATTAGAATTTATGCACAAATACAAAACCTAAAGTACTATTACTCACCTTCAGAAATATGTCTCGATGAGATTACACAGATTTAGTTGTGAAGCTGATAAACCAAAAATGATAATAAAAAACATGAATATACAGTGCCAAAAATTAAGGTCAAAAAATTTCCCCCTAAATTAAGTATTTTAGCGCCAAAAAAAAAAGGATTAGGGGGTTAATTTTCTTATTTTAGTTTTTCTAAAAAAATCTTTATTCAATAAAAGAAAAATCTCGTCGAAAAAATATTGCATTTCGTTCCTTTTCAATTAATGCAGCCCTCATACAAGTATGATGTCGCATACCTCATACATAATAAAAAATTCCCTTTGTCGGCTTTCGTTAACAGTAGGGCCTACCTCGTCGCCTTTATAAACTCTTTGGCGGCTTTAATTAGAAAAAAAAAAAAAAGACAAGTTTCATATAATGTCAAATCATAGATTCTTTAAAGAATTTCACCACTAATTGACATTTTAATACTGTCATATCTCTCCGTTTTATAAAGAATGACCTACTTTTTTTTAATTCGTTTTAAAAAGAATGATCTTTTTCTTTTTTGGCAACATTTTAATTCCAACTTTCCACATGGCATGTTTAAGTCCACGAGATTAAAGAGTGTTTTGATATATTTGATATAACTTTAATTTAAGATCATAAGATTCAAAAATCTTCTTTAATTTCTTAAACTCCGTGCTAAATCAAAATAGTTCATTAACGGGGGGAGTATATATTTATGACGGCATATATCTGAGAAATTGTCGGATTTACACCAACGTCATTGAAACTAGACAAGTGACTTCTTTTTTTAAAGTATAAAGATTTGATATGCATCTTACATCTTTTTCTATTTTTCAACATATATTTATTACTTCTTTTGTATGACACTCTCTAATATTTGATAAGTGGATTTCGGATCTTTATTTTCGAGAAAGAAATAGAAAAGAAAAGAAAATAGTACTACCTCTATTCACTTTTACTAGTCACTTTGCACTCTGTACGTCCCTTAAGAAACAATAATTGATATGAGTATTTTACTATTATATCTATACCAACTGATGTTTAGTATTAGGTTTTGAAAAATGATTTGGAGAATAAGTAATTAATGTTAAGGGTAAAACAAGAAAAACAATAATTATCTTTTATTGATATGTCAAAAGTAATACGTAAAAGTGAAAAGCTATTTTTGAAATAGTGGGCAAGTAAAAGGAATTTTTTTTTAATGAAAGCAGCACCAACTTGGTGGAGAGTTTAGGCTTATGACCAACCCATACATAGTCAAAAGTAACATAACATGAATATATAACCCTTAACATTCGACACAAAGTAAATAATGAGAAGTTTTATTCTTGTGTACATTTGCTCAAATTACTTTGACTATTATAGGGGATCTCCTCCATTGTAATCTTTATACAAAAAATATGTTGTTCTTTGTCTCTCTTCTTCATGGGGTTCCTCTTCTCTCTCATTCTTTTTTATAACTTTGTTGTAAAGTTCAACTTACATGCACCTCGACTATTTTACGGGATATGATCTGCCACCTCTAACGAACAATAGGTATGGGGTTACTCCGTCCATCATGGCTAGGATAGATGGGAAGAAATCACCTAATATTCTTATCTCTGTTGAAATTTGAACCTAAAACCTCATAATTTTCAACCCACTTCATTGATCATTAGACCACGTCCTTGGGTGTTTGGATGCCTCTTCTCTTTCTACTTTTGTATTCTTCTAATTTTTCTAAAATTCACATTGGAAACTAGCTCCATAGTGAAGATACATAGGAGAAATAAAGATAATCAGATCTATTATACATAAATACGCATTTAGGTTCTTTTCACCTGAATTCTGCAAATTGATCAAGAGTTTATAAGCTTACACACATTTATCCCAACATGCAGTTGATTTTTTTTCCATTTGAACTTGTTTTAATCATTAAAATGATATCATTTAAAACGAAAATATTTCCTACTTGTAAATCTTGAAATGCATTCATAATATCTCGTACGAATTTATGTATGTCGAAAATGTGTCATTCAAAGAATTTAAGTGAGGTCATTATATCCTTCTCCTGAAATATACCATTTGTAATGTGTAATATATTGTAATGAACTCAAGTTTATATGATAATGTAGGTGAAAATATAAAAGAGAATTTGGAGACAATTTGACAAATAATGGAAAAATGAATTGTTCTCAATTCATATATAAATTAATAAATTCTTATTGGATGATGAGAATCACTTGTCTAAATTGCTCCTTAGGTAATTGTTGAATTAAATAAGGCAGATAAGATGCCTATTATAGCTTACATATTATAGTTGTTGGTGCTAGATCATAGAGTTTAAGTTATATACATCGTCATCCTAAGAAATGTTTATGTACACTATCAAATCGCCTTTACATGCGGAAGGTCTTTTCCATAATTTCCTATTTTTGTTGCTTTTAAGGCTTCTTGTAACACATTTTAGGCTGTTATTCCCCCATATAAATTGAAGATAAACTTGAATGAGTGTAAGGGTAACATCCTGAAATTTCGGGCTAAAAAAATAATTTGGACCGCTCTACGTATGTACTTAGACTTGAATCTAGAAAATTTATTGTATCTAGGTGTAAAGGTCATGTCTTAAGTGTAGGAGGGGTATTGGCTATGAATTAAGGACATAAGAGATCTCTAGCACGAATTTGAGTTGAAAGGTCCTTTAATGATTAAGTTTTCGTATAGGTTCATACAAGGATCGACTTCAAACAAGCATTCCTCCTAGAATATGTAGAGTTACTTGACCCATTACCCATCAAATTAAAGATTTTTGAGTCTTCTTTCAAACACCACCAACCGCTCATCAATCCGTGTCCTGAGTAAAAAGTTGTGTGTTTTACTAAGAACAGTTAGAACACCCCTATACCAGATGAAAATTTTCTATTTTTCTTTTCTTTTCACATTCTTGGAAGGGTAATTTTACCCTTTCTTTATCTCATAACCCCCAATATGTTTTAAAACCTTTTTCTTAATCAGTTTCAGATGTTTTCCAGCCGTTAACACTTCTCTCCTTCCTCTCAAACTCAAGCTTAAGAAATCCTTTTTGAGTCTTCTTTCAAACACCACCAACCGCTCATCAATCCGTGTCCTGAGTAAAAAGTTGTGTGTTTTACTAAGAACAACTAGAACACCCCTATACCAGATGAAAATTTTCTATTTTTCTTTTCTTTCAACATTCTTGGAAGGGTAATTTCACCCTTTCTTTATCTCATAACCCCCAATATGTTTTAAAACCTTTTTATTCATCAATTTCAGATGTTTTCCAGCCCTTAACACCTCTCTCCTTCCTCTCAAACTCAAGCTTAAGAAATCCAAGAGAATTGGCTCAAGAATCAAGCTTAGTTCCCTTCTTCACGATCACTAGTTCCTCTAACGATTTGTGGTATGATGTTTCTTTTGATATTTGTTCTCCTCTAGTTCCATTTACTCTCAAGCTAATTAGGGTTGAAGAAATTTCCGTGTTCTTGTCAAATAATAGAGTTCTTTTAATAAGTTGTTTGGGAAATTCTTGTATAAACTCTCTACATCATGAGTATTCCAAAAATTGGGTGCATTTCGCTAACCTTTATGATTTGATGAAAGATTCTTGAATCTGGGAAATTATGAAACTCATAATATTTGTGAAAATCATGAACCTTGCGGTTATTTTGTTTAATGATTTGAATTGTAGCCCCAGACACCACGGTTATCCAAAAAAAAAAATGATATGAATTGTAGCATGAACGATATGAAATTCTATTGAATCTTTCCCAAAGTATGAACTTGTTAAATGATTAATTTTGTGTTGCTTTATGATCTTAACCACGGACTGCTCTTGTTAGTTTCTTACAACAAAAAGATATAAATTTTGATTGTTTTGTTGTACTATAGTAACTTGAAACCCCCATTTTTTTTATATGAACTATGAACCCTATAATATTTTCTTAAACTATCCCCAATTTGAAAACTTGATAAATGATGGACTTTTCGTTATCCATAATGTGAACTCCTTCCGTTTTCCTTACAACTAAAAGGTGTAAATTCTTAATTATTTTTTTATAGCATAATAACTTGAATTTCCTCACTTTTGATATGAATATAATCCACCCTCAATGGGAATACTTCAAGTTACTCCATAATTCCCCTAAATGCTATAAAAATCAGACAATGGGCTATGACATAAAGTATGATGACGTTTACCTCTCATGACTCCCCAAACATGTTATGGAATGATGATAACTTATGATTTGTGAACCTAATATGGAAATTCTCTGGCACAAGCCCTAAAGTGGCAAATCTATGACTTTGTGCTTAAAAATGTCAAATTATGTACATGAGCCTAAAAAGGCCAAACTACTAGCATGATCCTAATAAGGCTAACACTTTGAACATGAATAAATAAGATAATATTGTGAGCATAAGGGAGTTAGCTGGCTAAACGAGAAGGCATAAGTCTAAATGACAAATGTCCAAAAGTACGTTTGCCGACATAGGATAGAGATTATTTCGCAAGTCGGATGACTCTTTTTCATGTGTCCCAAAAGGAGCTAATTATGGATCCTTGCTAGCAAATCATGTCATGTCCTGTCCTATGTCCGGCAAGGTATAGGATGGCTTAGCTGATCAGGCTAAGATCATACTCCATACTCACATGGTGGTTTATGTCGGTTCACCACTTGCTCCCACAAATAACTAAGACTTAAATTTACCTTAAATTTTCAGATATCACTTCAGTTTATGTTCTTGTTCTTTTCCAGCTTGTCATCACTTGGACTGAACTTTTTACATTAATATTTCTTCATGTTTCATTATTTTCCTGGCACGGTCTTACATACCAATACATTCCACGTATTGATCATTTTTGGCGCTTCATCATTTCATGATGTAGGTTCAGGCTCTCAAGTCCATGACCAGGCGCATCATTAGGATCTATATTTTCTTCCATTGGCGAGTCTCCTTTCTATTTGGGGGGAAAATTTAGATACTATGATTTTCTTATGTTTCTTCTAATATTGGGGTATGCCAGGGCCTTATCCCGACTGTCATTATTATTCATTAGAGGCTTCACAGACTAGTTTAGTTATCAGATAGATTTTGTAATTTTCAATCTTTATTTATCATGACTATTTGTATGGTCAGACATTAAGTGATATTAATGAACATTGATGAAAGTCTTTCTGTTTTAACAAATCTTATTTCATACTATTTCCGCTTTATTCATTATGTTAGATGTATGCTCATGTCATATGCCAGAACGTTCACTCGTACTAGCAATAGTATCAGGTGCATGTCACGTCCAGGGCCTTGACTCGGAGCGTGATAGTAAGTGACTTCTTAGAGGGTACACCAAATATGTAGAGTTACTTGACCCATTACCCATCAAATTAAATATTTTTGAGTCTTCTTTCAAACACCACCAACCGCTCATCAATCTGTGTTCTGAGTAAAAGTTATGTGTATTTTACTAAGAACAGTTAGAACACCCCTATACCAGATGAAAATTTTCTATTTTTCTTTTCTTTTCACATTCTTGGAGGGGTAATTTCACCCTTTTCTTATCTCATAACCCCCAATACGTTTTAAAACCTTTTTATTCATCAATTTCAGATGTTTTCCAGCCCTTAACACCTCTCTCCTTCCTCTCAAACTCAAGCTTAAGAAATCCAAGAGAATTGGCTCAAGAATCAAGCTTAGTTCCCTTCTTCACGATCACTAGTTCCTCTAACGATTTGTGGTATGATGTTTCTTTTGATATTTGTTCTCCTCTAGTTCCATTTACTCTCAAGCTAATTAGGGTTGAAGAAATTTCCGTGTTCTTGTCAAATAATAGAGTTCTTTTAATAAGTTGTTTGGGAAATTCTTGTATAAACTCTCTACATCATGAGTATTCCAAAAATTGGGTGCATTTCGCTAACCTTTATGATTTGATGAAAGATTCTTGAATCTGGGAAATTATGAAACTCATAATATTTGTGAAAATCATGAACCTTGCGGTTATTTTGTTTAATGATTTGAATTGTAGCCCCAGACACCACGGTTATCCAAAAAAAAAAATGATATGAATTGTAGCATGAACGATATGAAATTCTATTGAATCTTTCCCAAAGTATGAACTTGTTAAATGATTAATTTTGTGTTGCTTTATGATCTTAACCACGGACTGCTCTTGTTAGTTTCTTACAACAAAAAGATATAAATTTTGATTGTTTTGTTGTACTATAGTAACTTGAAACCCCCATTTTTTTTATATGAACTATGAACCCTATAATATTTTCTTAAACTATCCCCAATTTGAAAACTTGATAAATGATGGACTTTTCGTTATCCATAATGTGAACTCCTTCCGTTTTCCTTACAACTAAAAGGTGTAAATTCTTAATTATTTTTTTATAGCATAATAACTTGAATTTCCTCACTTTTGATATGAATATAATCCACCCTCAATGGGAATACTTCAAGTTACTCCATAATTCCCCTAAATGCTATAAAAATCAGACAATGGGCTATGACATAAAGTATGATGACGTTTACCTCTCATGACTCCCCAAACATGTTATGGAATGATGATAACTTATGATTTGTGAACCTAATATGGAAATTCTCTGGCACAAGCCCTAAAGTGGCAAATCTATGACTTTGTGCTTAAAAATGTCAAATTATGTACATGAGCCTAAAAAGGCCAAACTACTAGCATGATCCTAATAAGGCTAACACTTTGAACATGAATAAATAAGATAATATTGTGAGCATAAGGGAGTTAGCTGGCTAAACGAGAAGGCATAAGTCTAAATGACAAATGTCCAAAAGTACGTTTGCCGACATAGGATAGAGATTATTTCGCAAGTCGGATGACTCTTTTTCATGTGTCCCAAAAGGAGCTAATTATGGATCCTTGCTAGCAAATCATGTCATGTCCTGTCCTATGTCCGGCAAGGTATAGGATGGCTTAGCTGATCAGGCTAAGATCATACTCCATACTCACATGGTGGTTTATGTCGGTTCACCACTTGCTCCCACAAATAACTAAGACTTAAATTTACCTTAAATTTTCAGATATCACTTCAGTTTATGTTCTTGTTCTTTTCCAGCTTGTCATCACTTGGACTGAACTTTTTACATTAATATTTCTTCATGTTTCATTATTTTCCTGGCACGGTCTTACATACCAATACATTCCACGTATTGATCATTTTTGGCGCTTCATCATTTCATGATGTAGGTTCAGGCTCTCAAGTCCATGACCAGGCGCATCATTAGGATCTATATTTTCTTCCATTGGCGAGTCTCCTTTCTATTTGGGGGGAAAATTTAGATACTATGATTTTCTTATGTTTCTTCTAATATTGGGGTATGCCAGGGCCTTATCCCGACTGTCATTATTATTCATTAGAGGCTTCACAGACTAGTTTAGTTATCAGATAGATTTTGTAATTTTCAATCTTTATTTATCATGACTATTTGTATGGTCAGACATTAAGTGATATTAATGAACATTGATGAAAGTCTTTCTGTTTTAACAAATCTTATTTCATACTATTTCCGCTTTATTCATTATGTTAGATGTATGCTCATGTCATATGCCAGAACGTTCACTCGTACTAGCAATAGTATCAGGTGCATGTCACGTCCAGGGCCTTGACTCGGAGCGTGATAGTAAGTGACTTCTTAGAGGGTACACCAAATATGTAGAGTTACTTGACCCATTACCCATCAAATTAAATATTTTTGAGTCTTCTTTCAAACACCACCAACCGCTCATCAATCTGTGTTCTGAGTAAAAGTTATGTGTATTTTACTAAGAACAGTTAGAACACCCCTATACCAGATGAAAATTTTCTATTTTTCTTTTCTTTTCACATTCTTGGAGGGGTAATTTCACCCTTTTCTTATCTCATAACCCCCAATACGTTTTAAAACCTTTTTATTCATCAATTTCAGATGTTTTCCAGCCCTTAACACCTCTCTCCTTCCTCTCAAACTCAAGCTTAAGAAATCCAAGAGAATTGGCTCAAGAATCAAGCTTAGTTCCCTTCTTCACGATCACTAGTTCCTCTAACGATTTGTGGTATGATGTTTCTTTTGATATTTGTTCTCCTCTAGTTCCATTTACTCTCAAGCTAATTAGGGTTGAAGAAATTTCCGTGTTCTTGTCAAATAATAGAGTTCTTTTAATAAGTTGTTTGGGAAATTCTTGTATAAACTCTCTACATCATGAGTATTCCAAAAATTGGGTGCATTTCGCTAACCTTTATGATTTGATGAAAGATTCTTGAATCTGGGAAATTATGAAACTCATAATATTTGTGAAAATCATGAACCTTGCGGTTATTTTGTTTAATGATTTGAATTGTAGCCCCAGACACCACGGTTATCCAAAAAAAAAAATGATATGAATTGTAGCATGAACGATATGAAATTCTATTGAATCTTTCCCAAAGTATGAACTTGTTAAATGATTAATTTTGTGTTGCTTTATGATCTTAACCACGGACTGCTCTTGTTAGTTTCTTACAACAAAAAGATATAAATTTTGATTGTTTTGTTGTACTATAGTAACTTGAAACCCCCATTTTTTTTATATGAACTATGAACCCTATAATATTTTCTTAAACTATCCCCAATTTGAAAACTTGATAAATGATGGACTTTTCGTTATCCATAATGTGAACTCCTTCCGTTTTCCTTACAACTAAAAGGTGTAAATTCTTAATTATTTTTTTATAGCATAATAACTTGAATTTCCTCACTTTTGATATGAATATAATCCACCCTCAATGGGAATACTTCAAGTTACTCCATAATTCCCCTAAATGCTATAAAAATCAGACAATGGGCTATGACATAAAGTATGATGACGTTTACCTCTCATGACTCCCCAAACATGTTATGGAATGATGATAACTTATGATTTGTGAACCTAATATGGAAATTCTCTGGCACAAGCCCTAAAGTGGCAAATCTATGACTTTGTGCTTAAAAATGTCAAATTATGTACATGAGCCTAAAAAGGCCAAACTACTAGCATGATCCTAATAAGGCTAACACTTTGAACATGAATAAATAAGATAATATTGTGAGCATAAGGGAGTTAGCTGGCTAACCGAGAAGGCATAGGTCTAAATGACAAATGTCCGAAATTTCGTTTGTCAACATAGGATAGAGATTATTCCGCAAGTCAAATGACTCTTTTTCATGTGTACCAAAAGGGGCTAATTATGGATCCCTGCTAGCAAATCATGTCATGTCCTGTCCTATGTCCGGCAAGGTATAGGATGGCTTAGCTGATCAGGCTAAGATCATACTCCATACTCACATGGTGGTTTATGTCGGTTCACCACTTGCTCCCAAAAATAACTAAGACTTAAATTTACCTTAAATTTTCAGATATCACTTCAGTTTATGTTCTTGTTCTTTTCCAGCTTGTCATCACTTGGACTGAACTTTTTACATTAATATTTCTTCATGTTTCATTATTTTCCTGGCACGGTCTTACATACCAATACATTCCACGTATTGATCATTTTTGGCGCTTCATCATTTCATGATGTAGGTTCAGGCTCTCAAGTCCATGACCAGGCGCATCATTAGGATCTATATTTTCTTCCATTGGCGAGTCTCCTTTCTATTTGGGGGGAAAATTTAGATACTATGATTTTCTTATGTTTCTTCTAATATTGGGGTATGCCAGGGCCTTATCCCGACTGTCATTATTATTCATTAGAGGCTTCACAGACTAGTTTAGTTATCAGATAGATTTTGTAATTTTCAATCTTTATTTATCATGACTATTTGTATGGTCAGACATTAAGTGATATTAATGAACATTGATGAAAGTCTTTCTGTTTTAACAAATCTTATTTCATACTATTTCCGCTTTATTCATTATGTTAGATGTATGCTCATGTCATATGCCAGAACGTTCACTCGTACTAGCAATAGTATCAGGTGCATGTCACGTCCAGGGCCTTGACTCGGAGCGTGATAGTAAGTGACTTCTTAGAGGGTACACCAAATATGTAGAGTTACTTGACCCATTACCCATCAAATTAAATATTTTTGAGTCTTCTTTCAAACACCACCAACCGCTCATCAATCTGTGTTCTGAGTAAAAGTTATGTGTATTTTACTAAGAACAGTTAGAACACCCCTATACCAGATGAAAATTTTCTATTTTTCTTTTCTTTTCACATTCTTGGAGGGGTAATTTCACCCTTTTCTTATCTCATAACCCCCAATACGTTTTAAAACCTTTTTATTCATCAATTTCAGATGTTTTCCAGCCCTTAACACCTCTCTCCTTCCTCTCAAACTCAAGCTTAAGAAATCCAAGAGAATTGGCTCAAGAATCAAGCTTAGTTCCCTTCTTCACGATCACTAGTTCCTCTAACGATTTGTGGTATGATGTTTCTTTTGATATTTGTTCTCCTCTAGTTCCATTTACTCTCAAGCTAATTAGGGTTGAAGAAATTTCCGTGTTCTTGTCAAATAATAGAGTTCTTTTAATAAGTTGTTTGGGAAATTCTTGTATAAACTCTCTACATCATGAGTATTCCAAAAATTGGGTGCATTTCGCTAACCTTTATGATTTGATGAAAGATTCTTGAATCTGGGAAATTATGAAACTCATAATATTTGTGAAAATCATGAACCTTGCGGTTATTTTGTTTAATGATTTGAATTGTAGCCCCAGACACCACGGTTATCCAAAAAAAAAAATGATATGAATTGTAGCATGAACGATATGAAATTCTATTGAATCTTTCCCAAAGTATGAACTTGTTAAATGATTAATTTTGTGTTGCTTTATGATCTTAACCACGGACTGCTCTTGTTAGTTTCTTACAACAAAAAGATATAAATTTTGATTGTTTTGTTGTACTATAGTAACTTGAAACCCCCATTTTTTTTATATGAACTATGAACCCTATAATATTTTCTTAAACTATCCCCAATTTGAAAACTTGATAAATGATGGACTTTTCGTTATCCATAATGTGAACTCCTTCCGTTTTCCTTACAACTAAAAGGTGTAAATTCTTAATTATTTTTTTATAGCATAATAACTTGAATTTCCTCACTTTTGATATGAATATAATCCACCCTCAATGGGAATACTTCAAGTTACTCCATAATTCCCCTAAATGCTATAAAAATCAGACAATGGGCTATGACATAAAGTATGATGACGTTTACCTCTCATGACTCCCCAAACATGTTATGGAATGATGATAACTTATGATTTGTGAACCTAATATGGAAATTCTCTGGCACAAGCCCTAAAGTGGCAAATCTATGACTTTGTGCTTAAAAATGTCAAATTATGTACATGAGCCTAAAAAGGCCAAACTACTAGCATGATCCTAATAAGGCTAACACTTTGAACATGAATAAATAAGATAATATTGTGAGCATAAGGGAGTTAGCTGGCTAACCGAGAAGGCATAGGTCTAAATGACAAATGTCCGAAATTTCGTTTGTCAACATAGGATAGAGATTATTCCGCAAGTCAAATGACTCTTTTTCATGTGTACCAAAAGGGGCTAATTATGGATCCCTGCTAGCAAATCATGCCATGTCCTGTCCTATGTCCGGCAAGGTATTGGATGGCTTAGCTGATCGGGTTGAGATCAGACTCCATGCTCACATAGTGGTTTATGTCGATTCACCACTTGCTCCCAAAAATAACTAAGACTTAAATTTACCTTACTTTGTCAGATATCACTTCAGTTTATGCTCTTGTTCTTTTCCAGATTGTCATCACTTGAACTGAACTTTTTACATTAATATTTTTTCATGTTTCATTATTTTCCTGGCACAAACATATTGATCATCTTTGGCGCTTCATCATTTCATGATATAGGTTCAGGCTTTCAATTCCATGACCAGACACATCATTAGAATCTTTATTTTCTTCCATTGGTGAGCCTCCTTTCTATCTGAGGGGGGGGGGGGGGAGTTTAGATACTATGATTTTCTTATGTTTCTTCCAATATTGGGGTATGTCAGGGCCTTGTCTAGGCTATCATTATTAGTCATTAGAGGCTCACAGACTAGTTTAGTTATCAGATAGATTTTGTAATTTTCAGTCTTTATTTATCATGACTATTGGTATCATCAGACATTAAGTGATATTAATGAACATTGATGAAAGTCTTTCTCTGTTAACGAATCTTATTTCATACTATTTCCGCTTTATTCATTATGTTAGATGTATGCTCATGTCATATGCCGTACTAGCAATAGTATAGGGTGTGTGCCACGTCCAGGGCCTTGACTCGGGACATGACAGTATGTGACTTCTTAACAAAAATTATAAAGCATTTGGTGAATCACAAACAAAGTGAAATTACTATTGGGAGAAAAGAGGGTATATATATATATATATATATATATATATATATATATATATATATATATATATATATATATATATATATTTCCTCCCGTTTCCTTCAATTTCTTTCTTCGATCTCACTAACTTCTTTTTATACTTTTCTCTAAAAAATTAGTAACATAAAGTTTAAAAAAGCAATGAGATTTTTAGATTTCAGAGAAAAAGTATTAAGTCATGGTACCTCTTGAAGCACTTAATTGATAACAAACAAAATGATCAAATTAAAGCCAATAAAGAAAGCTCTATGTCCCTAATAATTTGCATATCCACTTACTTAAAAGAAAAAAAAAAGGAGACATAAATAGAACCTTGAGAGCTTAAAAACAAAATGTCATCACAACTCAAAAGGAAAAAACAAAATAAAAAAACTTTAGAAAATGGATTGTTCACACAATAAATGCATGATCGACAGCTAGACATCAAGGTACATGTAAGGTAACCCAGTCAATTGATGGATGAGTTGGTGGTAGAGTTGACAGAGTTAAAGCTATTGCTGCTGGTGGATGAATTGACTTCTTGTTCAACTTCAGTATTATGTATTTTTTCATCATCAACAGGTCTCAAATAAGGCATTGAACTTGATGAGCTGCTACTACCCCATTTAGATAAGGTAGTTTTAGCTACGGTTAAACGTCTCCGCTTGTTCAATGGGCTTTCTTCCTTTTCAATCTCTTTCACACTTTTCACCTCATTCAAATTCATGAATGTTCTTGATTTTCCATCATAATGTCCTGATAATCCTCGCCTAAAGCATTGACAAAAAATTATAAACACCAAAAAAAATATATGACAAAAATTAGACTTCTTTTAATAGGTAAAAGAAAATCTTTTTATTTTATATAAAAAAAATATTAAATCTACTAGAATTCTTTTATCTGGCTTGGATCCATGTAATCTGACTTTTACAAGATTTTACTAAAGATGAATTATTACATACAATCTTTTCAGATAAAATTTAAAGGACACGAAAGAAACGAGGAAAATGAGGTTAAAGTTTTGCTATAAATTGCTATAAAGCCCTTTGATAAAATTCTTATCTCCGTCAAGGAATGTATAAATCATATTGAAAAAAAAGAACATTAGCAAATAAAAGTTTTAGAATAATTTATTAAAAAGGAAATTAATATATTAAAGGGGACAAAGAAACTGACTTTAAAGGAAGAGCAGCTTCCAATGCTGCTAAACAAGTGAGGGATCCTTCATCAGGATCAACCTTGCTTAATGCTTCTTCACCATCTTCATCATCTTGAACACCTCCATCACTTAACACACCAATCGATGATGATGATGAAGAAGTTTTGTCAACTTCTTTTTGAACTGAACTTGATCTCATGTCACCATCATCATTAGCAGGAACATCAATGGGAACAACATTAGAAGCAACTTCATTCTGGTTAGCTTGAACAACAACATCAGTCTCTTTAAAAATAGAAGACAACTTCATGTGGATGTGTAAAGAGGTCTGGATAAAGAGTAATTTATATTGAAATGAAGCGGTGTGTGTTAAAGAGAGTAAGTGTGGAGATAACAAAAGAGAAGGTGATGAATTTAAAGTCATTTTATTTTATTTTTGGCTTGAATTAGGGAAAGAAAATTGTAAGTTCAAATAAGTCCATAAAAAGATCGTCTTCTTCTATAAAGAAAGGTCACCGGAAGGGAAGTGAGAAGATAGAAGTTCTTTGACACGTTGCATGAGGTCGTTTCACACTCAACCTACCTAAAATCCAAAATACATAAAAGAAAATGAGAAGGTCATTAACTTCTATTACTAAAATTACATCTCTCTATTGATATTATTGAAAAGATTGTGTGATTTTACCAGTGAATGTCCATTATTAATTTGTTAAAATTTTATCTAATATTACTATTGTTTTATATCTACTTATTATTTAGTAAAATATTTATCTGTAGTCAAGCTAGTTATTGGAGAAATACATAAATAGATTATTTTGGTTAACAAAAATAGAAATATCTTTTTTTATCTGCTCCGTTCTTATCCTTTGTCCAAAGAAAATTAGATTTTCTTTCTGAAAATATGTTTTTCTCCAAGTTAATCATTGAAAGAATTTAATGAATCTCGGAGGAATATGTCGAATAATATTATTTATTGTCTAAGAGGAATATCCTTGAAAAAAAGGACACAATTCAAGATAAATTCTATTATCTGTGAAGAACTATTTTTACAATAATGTAATTATAACAACCAAATTATTTTTAAAATTTGACTTTTATATTAAATTATGTTATATGTTATTTATAATAATATTTTATTATAGCAATAAAAGAATACCTAAAGAAATAATAGCGTTATACAAAGATTTAATTATTCTTCTGTAACGATCCGTTCCGGCGTTATTGAAAATATATGTGGTAAAGGTATAAGAGTCTCATTCATCATAGGTGTTAGGATCAATTCTTTAGTATGGGAGTGCATTATATATGAATTAAGGTCATATAATACCCCTAGCACAAAGCTAAGTTAATAGTGTCCTTACCGATTGAGTTTCGAGCTAAGTTTAAACTAGGGTCAACTTCAAACGATCACTCCTCCTAAAATATAAAGAGTTATGGGCTCAATATCACCAAATTAAAGATCTCTGAATCTTCTTTCCAACACCGCTGACCATTTGTTAATTCACTTTCGGAATAAATAGTTATGACCATTTTACTGAAGACTGTCCATGCTGAAAAGCTGAGGCCGCTATAGCGGGATCCGGGCCGCAATAGCAGTGTTTGGGCGGTATATATGCCTATTTTTGATGGATTTCAGTTCCAGAACTTAATAACTTCATTCCAAAGTCCTAGAGGGGCGATTTTCCAAGGTCTAGGGTGAAATTTCTTCATTGAGGTAAGTTCTTCCATTATCTTCTTTGTCTTTTAATTCAATAACATCTTAGAATCAATAGAATGATCTTTAATAATGGAATTGAGGGTTAGAACCCTAAGTTCATGTGACTTTGGGAAAAACCTATGGGTTGGGTTAATATCACCTAGAATTGATTCTAGATCATAAATTAACTCTTCCTAGTATGAAATTGTGGTTCAAAAACATGAAATTCGATAGTTGAGGACCTTGAGTTCAATAAAAATGGGACCTTTAGCTTTAAAACTCCATTAATGAAGATGAGTTGAATATGATAGAACTAGTTAATGATTAATCAACCCTTGGGCAATCTTGTAGACTGTGAATAAGGGTAGAACTAGTGAGTTTGGATTCCCAAAATATTTGTTTGAAGAGTAGTTGATTAATTACTCTTATAATTGCTTGTTTATTATATGATTTAACATTCGAAAACGTGAAAAATAAAAAAAGTAACTTTGGCTCATTTGTCCTCAGCATCATGTTATTTGTGTATGGGCAAATAACAGAAATAGCCAAACATAAGGGGGCTATCTACAAAAATCCCCATAGCTTTAAAAATAATTGCAAAACATATCGGAGTTTCATACTCGTGCGTATCTCTTCTGTGAAGATACAACTTTCTCTTTTTTAGGGCTGAATATACTCGTGTGTATCTTTGCGTGAATAACTGTGAATGCACTGGCTCAGATACACACGCAATAACCAAAGATACACAAGCAACAAAAATACGAAATTGCTATCAGATACATCTGACTGTTGCACTGGCTCGGATACACACACAATAACCAAAGATACACAAGCAACAAAATTGCTCAGATACTCAGCTATTATCTGAGATACACCCAACTGTTGTCTTCGTGTATCTAAGATACACCCGACTTTCGTATCAAAGTGACACGAAGACACTATAATTGTGCGGGAAATTGTTTTATCAGGGAACAATAAGGACTAGCTTGAAGTGTGTATACATCTCTTGGAAGGAGAAATAGTACCAAGCCAGAATATTACCAAAATTGATTCATGTTGGAGAAAGATGTGAAGGAAGAAGCAGAAGAGAACTGCAGTATCGATTTGCCTACCACGAGCATCTCAGTATAGCCTCAAGTAACCTCCTCTGTCATTTCTTTCCCTAACGCCTGTACTTCTTCTAAGAAAGGATCTACGGTTGAGAGACCAACTTCTTTTCATGTCTCGCCTTCTCTTCCAAGCCATTACATGACTATAAAGCGCTGGAAAAAGGAAGCAGAGGAGAACCAGCAACAGCAGAACCACACACAACAACATAACATTGCGAAACCCCTCCTTCAACTCAGGTTCTCTTTGGTTGGTCCATGGAACGCCTCCGACATTCATCCCGAACACTATAAAATAGCAGACAATGTAAGTAATGTCAGATGCTTGTCAACTATGAAATGATAAAAATGACTTGGACGTATGAAACAAGTTCCTTAAGAAGCTAACCTCCAGTTACTACCGACAAGGGAAGAAAAATGATGGAGAGGAAGGAAAGATAGTAAAGCTTTTTGTTTATCTGCTCAGACTGCCAACTGTCGAGACCTGCCTGAATTGCTGTGACACGATTGGCGATAAATCCAACATTCTCCTTCAATCTTCTCAGCCGACCAATTAACTCTTCAAGTGAGTTGATGTCATCACTGGCAACCCAACCCTTTGAAGAACATTTCTCCTTGACTCTTGGAAATACCTGTTCCCCATGTGCAATCACCTGCAACAAGAGTGATTAAGATCAAATATGTCTGTAGTACCTAAGATTATCCATCTGAAATCTCATGAAAACTTCATGAATAGGAGAAATTAATGGATATAGCATAAGGAATTTTAATGCCAATTGTATGAGCAACAAGGTACTCTTTTTCTTTTTTGAGATGGATGAGCAAGGTACTCTTGATTAAACTATACGATGATGGAACCAAATCAAGAAAACTACAAGAAATCCAGGAAAAAAGAGAAGATAATAGTTCATGCGCGGAAACCTACAGAAGTCTTTGGCTCGTAGCAAGATGCTAGTGACTGGGGGGAAAAGTCTCTATTCCCTCTAGCGAGGGCTGATATCAAATTCTTAACCTCTTTTTGTTCCAGTCTCATGGTTCATAACTCCCACATAATCATGTGTCAAAATATATATATCTTGACGACAGCAATAATTGTTGGGTTCGAAATCGATAAGGCGTCATGCGGAAGCTATTAGTTTGCAGACCATGTAGACGATAATTTGGATGACAAATAAAAACATACTAAAATCATATTATTGATAGGGTTTGACCAAGTGGCCTACATATGAAAACCTAATATTGAAAAAGCATAAAATTCTATTGGGAGAAATCTCCCCCTAAACAAGACTCTTTGATAACTACATTGTGAATGCTATTGGTGTTGTGATATGAGAAGGGGGTCTTCTATTTATAGAGGTTCAAAACCTTTCCTCCAAGAAAGAGGTTAACTAACTATGGAAGAGATCTTTTCCTATAAGGAAACCTTTTCCACAAAGAAAACCCTTTTATAGTAAAACACTATTATGGTAAAATTCAAGTAAACTAGGAAATTCAGGACAAATCCTAACAAATCTCCCCTTGGCCTGAATTTTCTGGAAAATTGATCTTCATCTTCTTCTTCACATAATCTTCATATATCACTGCTGCTTACCATGGTTAAAAGTTGATATGGGTTAAAAAAATTGGAGCCCTACATTAAAAGTGTGTAGGGTTGAAAATTGAAGCCTTGTGCATTAAAAGTGAGCACAGGTTAAAAGTGGAGCTCATGCGTTAAAAGTATATATGCATGAGTTGAAAGGAGCCCAAGCATAAAAGTTAGCGAGGGTTGAAAGTTGAAGCCCATGCGTTAAAGCAAGTATGGGTTGAAAATTGATTTTGGTTTTAAAGATGATTAGCAGCAGAATTTTTGAAAATTTGTTTGAAACTTCTTCTCCACATGTAGTTTTTTGGACATATATCTTCATTATCATCAAATTGATTGCAACTTTCATCATAACTTATCATCAATCTGAACCATAGGACCTTTGAACCATAGGCTCTGATACCACTTGTTGGGTTCGAAATCGATAAGGCGTCATGCGGAAGCTATTAGTTTGCAGACCATGTAGACAATAATTTGGATGACAAATAAAAACATACTAAAATCATATTATTGATAGGGTTTGACCAAGTGGCCTACATATGAAAACCTAATATTGAAAAAGCATAAAATTCTATTGGGAGAAATCTCCCCCTAAATAAGACTCTTTAATAACTACATTGTGAATGCTATTGGTGTTGTGATATGAGAAGGGGGTCTTCTATTTATAGAGGTTCAAAACCTTTCCTCCAAGAAAGAGGTTAACTAACTATGGAAGAGATCTTTTCCTACAAGGAAACCTTTTCCACAAAGAAAACCCTTTTATAGTAAAACACTATTATGGTAAAATTCAAGTAAACTAGGAAATTCAGGACAAATCGTAACAATAATGTACTTTAGGTTGGTCGTGCAGCTTGGTGGAGGTGGCAAGCCTATCCTTTTGTGCTTGTAAATCCGTATCTCGCCTAACATTTCCCTTTAATCCCTTTTACTTGGCAGTTTCTGCCTTAAACTAAGTAATTTTTGCCTCCAATTAAAAGTTCCTTCTAACACTACTCTATTACTCTTTCTGCAACTCTTTTTTTTTTGACAAGGTAACAGACTCTGTATATAAATCATCAGCACATATTGCTGGAAATGAAAAATTACATCATTGAATCTACATCCAAAAGAGTTAAGGCAATAGACTACCACTAAATCCTATCTCATCTTACAAGGATCCTAGGATGTCTACAATAGAAACTGGGTCATCACTCATCTATATACTCTGAACTGCATCAATAACAAAAACTTATAATGCAATTCATTTTAAACCTTTGCAGAGAATTACTGTTGCCTTCAAAACACCTAGTCACCTAGAGTTCCTCTCTTTCCAAATGGTCTACCATATTACTGCTAGGACAATCCTTTCTAAAACTATCTCGCTTTGATTTATTCTTTTTCCTTCAATGTCATATTTGCTTTCAGAATAGTTTTAGTCCATGTGTTTATGATGCTCCTTTCTTTACCCTTCCCGAAGCCCAGGGAGTCAATGATCAGAAAGCAAAGCACTCACTGCTATGCATTAAAGAAGAATATATGAATCTGGATCTCAAATGCCTAAATACGAGATAGGCATATAGTTTTTTGTTTTTCTTTAACCCCATCATTGGCTATCCAGTCACTAAGTTGTTTATAAAATCAACACCTAGAAACTTCACAAAGCAGGCTAACCAATAATTGGCAAGTGTAAGAATTTTTTCTCTTTAAAAGAGGGTAAGACATCCTTAGTCTTACCATCCTCTTACACAAGTTCAAAAGAACTAACTTTATTCGTCATTGCAGAACGCAGTCAAGAATGTCATTCTTCTATTGCCCTACCTTAATAAGGATAGGCGACTTAGGTAACCGCAAGATATGGCACTTAGACCTAACACAACTTCCAAATCAGCTCTTGAGTGGAGGATTGTCCAAGTCCATATAAGGATACCACCAGTCCACTCCTCAACCAATGGGACTCTAACCTACTCTAACACCCCCTGCACGCCCAAACTACCAACTGGAACGTGGACAACAAAGCATGGGAACCCAAACAGAAACGGACCTGGCTTTGATACCATGGAAGATGTGGCACTTGGGCCTAACTCAACCCCAAAAACTAGCACTTGAGGGGAGGATTGCCCAAATCCATATAAGGAGACCACCAGTCCATCCCCAACCACTATGGGACTCTAACTCACTCTAACAGTGACAAATCAAAGGTACGCTGCTCCACAAGCAAGGAGTGGCACGCACATAGCAAAAGAAACAAAACCTAATATCATGAATATACTTTGCCTCTTATCTCCTCATCTTCCGAATGCATTTGCCCCACTTAAATCTTGTTGCGATTCTTCTTGCAACGCTTATGTTCTGTACATGGATCTTCTTTAATTTGATTGGGTTCGATCAATATGTAAGGAAACGATGGAGAAGGAAAGTAAGAAAAAGGAAATGGGGCAACAAGAACATAACGTACAACAAAACCTTTATTTGAATAGCATCTGCGACGAAGGCTTCAAGTTATACAGAAGTGATAACATTTGGGAGAAGAAACTGGTAACAATCAATCCAACCTCTTTTACTTCTACTCATCTATTTCTCGCCCTCGACTTTATCAAGTACTAACTTTGGATGGTGTGTAATGTCTTTCTTCTGTCTCCTTAAACATTAATCCACTTTGCTATCCTAGGTCAAGGTACCTGACAACGTTCCTCATCCCCCTTTACCACCCACCACACTAGGAAGTATCAACGTGAAATTAGTTGTTTAATATGAGTAACAGTTTCTTAAACAAGGGAAAATGGAGTAAATAAAGAAAAAGAACAGAATGCATGAAGGAATGAAAGAATCTAGCACCAAGCAAAAAGCAGTAGGAAAACAGAGTGGATCATATTAAACCAATTCCAAACTTAAATGTTCCTCAATAATTGTTAAAAGTTAACAAAACAGAGAACATCTTGTGCTAGTTAAGAAAATGTACTCCTCTTTTTAGTCATAACTAAGTCCGACGCTTTTTAAAATTGAAAACAAATTATTAATGAAGGTAAATGCAAACAAGAAGAAAAAACTTCTCCTTTCTTTCCCTTAATGTCAGATTGACAGGAATGAAGAACTACCTGGAGGAGGCGCTGCAGGTCAAGATGGATCTTCGGAAATCTTCTATCATCCAGCAATTGTTTCTTTAAAGCAAAACCTCCTGCAACCAAAGAAGAAAGAAGTCATTCAAAATCTACAATGAACTTCAACAGAAATAATAAAATATGAAGATGGTTTTAGGAATTAAATACATCAAGATTTTTTTTATATAAAGCATCACAAACCCACAAAAATGAAAGTAAGAATAAAAAATGTAATTCTGGAATGATTGTGCATTTGTGCATTGTTGTGAGAGTAAATGATGAAGCAATTTCATGAGTGGTTTTAGCATTTACATTTTAGGAAGTAATGGTGATATTTCCTAGTCACCTTTTGTTGAATATGGTAATCCCACCTCCCCCCAAATCTCTCGCACTCAGGAACTAAACAGTATCTCACTCCCATTTCTGCTCCCTCGGTAACTCGAACCCTCCTCAACCTTGGTTAGAGGTGGAGAGTCTTTACCATTAGGCTATCCCTCATAATGTAATTCAGGAAAACTTTGTTATCTTTCTGAAATTTAAAAATCTAGTCTCTTGATCCCAATATAAAAGTCACTTAAAGTAGTATATATGCATTGATATTTGAATTTTTTTTTACTCCTACTGCACATATGAATGTGTAAGTAGCTTCCAAATAGAATTACAATGTGGGTTGAAATTTGAAACAAGGATCAATTCAACACGTTAAACATGAAGTGTCCATCAAACTGAATCACTCATCATGATGACAGGCATCACTAGTTGACAATGTTCTGTCAGTTTGCAAATATTCTCTGAACCTTATGTGATGGAATGTATTTTCCATCTCCAAATGCAGAATGAAATGACAATTTCATATTACAAGAACGGAAAAGGAAAATCAAAAAAATCGAAACAATCTTTTTTCTAATCTAACATTTATAAGAAAACTAGTCAAGTTATCCAAAAAAAAAAAAAAAAAAAACTATAAATGTCAAAATACTTTATCATTTTAGTAAATTGGTCAAGAAAAGAAAATAGATTTGATGTATGCATACAAACTTAATTTTGTGAATAGATTAAATCATAAATTACTTTCTCTGATTAGCTCCAACACTCTCTGCATATCATAAATAATTAACGACCGACAACATTTATAACTTGATGCGAACAAAGTAAATTACAGAAAAATCTCTTATAATTTGGAGATAAATTAAGTGTGTCGTCTTTTCCTTGTAGTTGCCTACTGACCTCTTTCATCTAATTTGGCCCCTCCTTCCAAACTCTTCCAATTGTTTTCTCCCTCCTAACAATACCAAAACATCTCTACCATTTCGATATTTATCCACATAAAATGATTGAACAACAAAGAGCTTCAACTTTTTGGAGTCAACATACAAAATTGAGAAAATTAGTCCTAAGTTATTAAGGGATAAAATGCCTAAAATAAAATTATAGATGAAGGTGGAGAGAAGTATTAGTCACAGAAATCCAAACAACAAAAGAATAAACCAGAAAAAGGAAAAGGAGTGACAGAGACATAAAGTGGGAAAAATAGAATTACTCAAAATGAAATTATACATGGAGGAACAGCATTAGGTGTCATAAACTTAATCACAAAATATTTGAGAGTTATGGATATGAAAGGCACAGATGAGTTATGGGAGTTATTAGAAGTAGAAGTCATGGAGATGAAGAGGTGTGATTATAATGGTGCACCAACTTTTAAAAATATATAAAATAAATGAAAAAGTGAAAGAAGAAACAACAGATACAAACACAAGAAAAGAACTGACATATTGAAACTATAACAACATATATTTTTCATACAAGTATTAATTAGCAACAAAATATTAATAGTAAACAAACTACATGATGAAACTGTTATGTCTGAAACTGCGGGGGTCTTTTCCAAAGGTGCATTGGAGGAAACTCATCTATAATAATCAAGGCTGCCCCAAATGGATATTTTTGTTAAGACTGGCTATTCTGGACAGGTTAGCTACAAAGGAGAGATTAGCAAAGTGGGGAGTTGATGTGGATCCATGAAGTCCACTATGCAACCAGGCCAACGAATGTTTGAGCCATCTATTCTTTCAATGTAGTGTCTCTTTTGGCCTATGGAGGAAACTACTCACATGGCAAGGCATCCAAAAGAGTAGCTTAGCTCTGCAAGAGGAGACAGAGTGGGCTGTGCAATTTTGTGGTGGCCATAGTAGATGGGCTAGAGTTACAGGGTTGTCTTGGCTGCTGCAGTTTACCAGTTGTGGATTGAGAGGAATAATGTGATTTTTCAGAACATGAGAAGATCTCCACAAACTATAATCAAGTTGATCATCCAGGAGGTGCTTTTTAGACTTAGTCTAGTCCCTAAACTTGCAAACTATGTTCAGCTACTAAATTATTATCCATTGTAGCTATAGTCTTTGACTAGAGATTTGTTTGGGTGAAGTGAGGTTAGCAGATGTGTTTGAGCACTTGACTGGGGTATGTCCAGTTAGACAGTGCATCTTTTTTGTCATTCCCTTTGAGCTGTAAATATCTATACTTGGTAACAAACATGTGTATTTACCGAAAAAACTATTGTGTCATTCACCTTTAATTTGGATCAATCATATCTGACGTAATTAAATGAAATATGTTGATCTATCTATCTACTTGGTACTTTCTAAGATTGATTTCGAACCATTACCTTTGTGTTGACCTTGGCGATATCAAAGAAAATATGTTAAGCACTTGCTACTAACCAGATAACTAACCAGCTTATAGTGCTTGAGAATGGAAACAGAGAGCCATAATGTCATGAATAGAGATCCCACTCCCTCATTCAGAACTCAGAAGTTACACTCATCCTGTACCTTCCTCCAACTTCAGACATCAGAAATCGGGAGCAACAAAAAAATGATGAAAAGATAGAGAGAAGACAACATTTAAAACCAATTCCTGAAAGTAAATTATCTTGAAATTCCAAAGCAGCTGTATCTGCTTGGAGAATTAAGGTGATAATAGATGCATAAAAAGAACAGAATTTATCTCAGAAAATAACAATATTTCCAAGCCAATAGTCTCATAGGCAATAGCTGCCTAACTAAACAATGACAACAGGTGTTTCAGTCACTTTGTTAAGAGCCTGGATGGCTGCAAATTAACACATCAACAGAACTGGACCATATAAGTCTAAGGTTATAAACACCAATTGGTTGGTATACCAAGAATACTCGACAACCTAATATAGATAAAACATGTTGCCTAAAACTATTATTTTCATTACGTTCAGCATATACAGTTGTAAACCAGCCATTAGAGATACCTATAGTCTCAATAAGATTCCTCAAAAGGAGAGGTAAAAAACTTCCTAACATCCATCGAGTATTTCTGTACATAGCTTCGCTAACAGAGAAATAAGACATCCAACCAATTCAGGTCTTCAACATAAATTTCATTTCACAGATAACTCTTAAACCAAGCCAGCACCAAAATCACTGTCGAGCAAACATCATGCATGAACTGTTCTGCATATACAGTAACATATATAAGCGTATCTTACGATGCAACCTTTACAAAGGACACACAAAATTTATGACAAAGTAATAGAACCCCATAAAACATAATTGCCAAGAATAGCTTTCACTAAAAAGACAGCAGTTATATAATATGAACAGTTTGAAAAATGTAACGTCTTGCAAACTAATGTATTTTCATTTTTGTTCCTTGATGCAACCTTTTCTTGGCCAAAGAGAGTTCCCAACTGCCAAGTCACCTTGTATATGACCACAATTATATATATATATATATAGAGAGAGAGAGATGTACCTTAGTCAATTTCCAGCTCCATTGAGTCCAACTCAATCTCCAGCTTCGTCACAACATCTTGAAGGTGATCCACATGTGTGTCTATGATGTGAACAATCAGATTTGACACAGATTTAGGTACAGGATTATCAGCTTCCTCAGAATGATTCATCGTCAACAGAAAATCAAGAACATGCTCCCTGATAACAGTCCCACCCCTTTCCTTCATTTCTCCACCACCAGAACTCGGACTTTCCACAATGGGAACCTCTGAGAGAAGGGACTGATTTACCGGGGAGAAACCCAATCTCGGAACACGGCCTAATGACACGGTGATAACTGAATTCTCGGTAATTCTTGCTGCAATTCTAAATGTAAATTTGCTGGATGCAGGTCCAGGTGAATTAACTCGAAACACAAGAGCCCCATCTACATGCCCACAAAAGGGTCCATTGCTAACAAGTGACAAAATGTCTTGTAGCTTCATAGGGGGACAAATTACATCAATAAGATATTGTGCAGATTGTGAGAGTCTCTGGTTCCACTTTGGAAGCTCAACATGGTACCAACAAAATTCTTTGCCTCTGCCCTCTGTTAAATCCCATTCCTTATTATAATAATTCCCTTCTCCATCGAAAATATAAGCTTTCTGACTCACAGCACCAGTATATCGGGAGTTATTGTAACCATTGTCCCTAATATGTGCTCGTGAGGTCGGTTCTCTTTCCATTTCCTCGCTTTCTCCCTCTCCCTCTACATTCAAATCTTCGCGACTAAGCTCCATCATTCCTCAGCCAACTTGTTTAATCCAGCTAATAATGAAACACCCCTATATAACCTAAACAATATTCAATATGTATATCTACTTAAACACCTGGAAATTTCCCACTTCATATACTTCTTTCCCAGATTCAATTCAGACACAAAGAACTAAACCAGCAATAATGACCCAAATCAAGATAGGCAGAAATGTAAATAACTCATGAAAACAGCACTAACAATATTTCCCCTCAACAGGACTTTTGAATTCTGAGTCAAACTAAGCCTGGAACGTGAAGACCATCCAAAGGTAATAAGATCAAACGTGTTTAACTTGACTAAGACGTGGTTAGCACTTTTTTCTAAAAGATTGAAGTTAGTCAAAAAAGGAGGTAATAATACTGATTCAAAGTTGATTAGGTGGGTAATATGACTCCCGCAAAGTTAAAGTGTCTTATTGAAAATAAGCTACAAGTTGAGAGAGGTAATTATGCATTACCTCCTCTATTATTTGTTGGAAGTAAATTACAAAAACAAAAGCAAAAACAGGGGGAAATTTAGAAAAGCATTTTAATAGAGCACCGCCTTGTTACAAAGGTTGAGCAACTCTTGCACAACTTGATCAATTTCTTTCTCTCCATTACTCTTCATTATCTCACTGAACTCTCTTGCTTTTTCTCTCAATCTTTGCCCACTTTCCTCTGCCACCACTTCCCGTATAACCTTTGCCACTTCATGCCTGTCAATCTTTCCATCTTTGTCCTTAACAACCTCTTCCCCTATCCCTGCATCTACTACCAACTTAGCATTTAATGGCTGATCAAGATGAATGGGTATAGCTATAATTGGAACTCCAAGTTTAAGCCCTTCCATTACTGAACTCCATCCACAGTGACTCACGAATCCTCCTATACTTGAATGTCCTAATATTCTTAGCTGTGGTGCCCATCCTTGTACTACTTTTCCTTTGTTCCCAACTCTTTCAAGAAAACCCTTTGGAAGAGCTTCTTCAAGGCTGATATTTTGTCCAACTGGGAATCTAACAACCCACAAGAAATTCACCTTGCTAAGCTCTAGACCAAAAGCCAGTTCTTCCATCTCCTCCTTGGATAGGAAATATTCACTCCCAAATGAAGCAAAAACGGTGGAGCATCTTTCTTTACTGTCTAACCAGTCTATGATCTCTGAATCCTCATTCTCTGTGTCTGGTGCTCTAACAAGAGGTCCAACTGGAACATACCTGGAAATGGAAAAATGAACAAACTTTTAGAATCCAAAATGATCCATGAAATTATTCAAATATACAAAATCAAAATTGAAATTTGAGTATTTTAAGTAAAGCCCATTTGCCGCTTCTAGTTTGCATACCTCTTATTGTTTAGAGTTGAGAGGAAATCTATGTATTTTCCTTCTAGTTCTCTGATTGACTTGATCAAGATGATTTCAGATGATCCATCTGTGCATCCATTGACTCTTCTCTCTATATCAGTAAATCCATCATCTTCAGTTGGTTCAAACATATGTCTATTCCTATTGTACTCATAATCTCTTAGGTAAATGGATGGAAAAGGGTATTCAGAAGCAGGTTTCTTTCCACCAATATGACAGAGATAAGAATGTGCTGCTGCACCAGGGGTCAGGAATAGAACAGAGGGTATATTCAGTGAAGCAGCCATAGTTGGAACCCATGGCTGAAGAAAATCATACATAACCAAATCTGGTTTCAAAGTTTTAAGGATATCGAAAAAGCTGGGTTTGGCCATGTCCATGGCATCTGTTAGAGTTGATATAAGATGGGGTGGGAGGCCATTGGTGGTGTGGTAGTGAGGAGGAAGCTCTGGCAAATTTGGAAGGTGAATTTCCACTATCTTTATTGAAATTGAATCTTTTTCAGTTATTACTGTTTGTTTGAATGAATTGATATTGACTGGTGTTGAACATAGGTATATGTAGAAATTTCTCTTGGAAAGTGCTTTGGCTAGCTCTATAAAAGGAGCTATATGACCATGAGCTAGCCATGGTAACATTGCTATTCTAATACTACTTCTCACTCTTGTATCCATATATGGAAACCTTTTCTTTAATCACAAAAAGAGGGGAACTACACCATGAACAATAGGAATCATTTGGATACCTTACAACATTTATAGAGCAAAATTTGATCTTTTTCACAAAAGAAAATGACAGAAATTTAGAGAAAATTAAACGAGAAAGTGAAATATTCGTAGTAATGGGAATTTATTTGTGGTAGCTATGGTAGTTGTGGTAGTTGGAGCATTTAGTTGCTGATTGTAATTTGGTGGTTATAGCTTTTATTTGCTTTGGACCACAAAACAAATAAAATCTTCTACTTACTTTCTTTGGACCACAAAAATAAAAGCTATTATTTGCTGTGGACTGAAATAAAAAGAAGGTTTTACTTTAATAATTAGAGTTCGGAACTCTGACAACATGTATTATTAATGTACTATTGTAATGTAATATTTGTAACTGAGAGAAAAAGTTGTACAAGTGGTTAATGAATGTAGTTTGTCAGTCATTTGGATTATAAAATTGAACAAATTAAAGCAAGTAAGCATCTCTAGACATTATTCAGTAGTTTATAAAAACCTGCTCTACTACTTAAAAACTTTTGACACTGAAAGACGTTTCAAACGGTGAAAGTTGATATCATCAGACTTAGATTTTTTTTTTCTCATCGTGTAGCAGGAGGTCTACCTCACCTCTGAGATAGTGGTACGGACCACGTACACTTACCTTCGCCAGACCCACTATGTGGAAATATACCGGAAATGTCGTTGTTGTTGTATCGTGTAGCGGGAGAGTTCAAATAGCGGGGTCGTTTGATAGACCAAGGACATTCAAACACCTTCTATATAAGATAACTAATCTCATCATTATAATACAAATGGTGGTATAAAACAATCTCAGGACTAATTAATACCCGTAACCAAACGTGGGATAAACTAATCCCTCATTTTATCCCAAGACCGTCATCCTTATCCCACAACCAAATGACCAGAGTTTAATACAATATACAAATGACCAGAGTTTAATAAGTACAATATATGCAGACAGTTGTGTGTATTGCTGGTTTCTGACTTTCTGCTGCCACTCGATCAATCAGCTGAAATGGTAATTGTTCTAAAGTTGCAAATGGATAAAACCTTCACATTCATCGATGAAAACTAGAACAAAAAAGGAAATGGAAAAAAGAAAGAACTGTCACATTGTAAATTGTAATAGCAGCAATTGCAGAACTGCTGGAACAATTGGAACAAAAGAATTCTCTATACAAGCACAAGAGTAAGTAAAACAAACAAAAGAATTGACAAAACATCATTGGCTCTCCTTCAACTAGCTATTACATCCATCGCCTATCAAAGTGACACTATAATTGTGCGGGAAACTGTGTTTTCAGGGAACAATAATGACTAGCTTGAAGTGTGTATACATCTCATGGAAGGAGAAATCGTACCAAGCCAGAATATTACCAAAATTGATTCATGTTGGAGAAAGATGTGAAGGAAGAAGCAGAAGAGAACTGCAGTATCGATTTGCCTACCACGAGCATCTTAGTATAGCCTCAAGTAACCTCCTCTGTCATTTCTTTCCCTAACGCCTGTACTTCTTCTAAGAAAAGATCTACGGTTGAGAGACCAACTTCTTTTCATGTCTCGCCTTCTCTTCCAAGCCATTACATGACTATAAAGCGCTGGAAAAAGGAAGCAGAGGAGAACCAACAACAGCAGAACCACACACAACAACATAACATTGCGAAACCCCTCCTTCAACTCAGGTTCTCTTTGGTTGGTCCATGGAACACCTCCGACGTTCATCCCGAACACTATAAAATAGCAGACAATGTAAGTAATGTCAGATGCTTGTCAACTATGAAATGATAAAAATGACTTGGACGTATGAAACAAGTTCCTTAAGAAGCTAACCTCCAGTTACTACCGACAAGGGAAGAAAGATGATGGAGAGGAAGGAAAGATAGTAAAGCTTTTTGTTTATCTGCTCAGACTGCCAACTGTCGAGACCTGCCTGAATTGCTGTGACACGATTGGCGATAAATCCAACATTCTCCTTCAATCTTCTCAGCCGACCAATTAACTCTTCAAGTGAGTTGATGTCATCACTGGCAACCCAACCCTTTGAAGAACATTTCTCCTTGACTCTTGGAAATACCTGTTCCCCATGTGCAATCACCTGCAACAAGAGTGATTAAGATCAAATATGTCTATAGTACCTAAGATTATCCATCTGAAATCTCATGAAAACTTCATGAATAGGAGAAATTAATGGATATAGCATAAGGAATTTTAATGCCAATTGTATGAGCAACAAGGTACTCTTTTTCTTTTTTGAGATGGATGAGCAAGGTACTCTTGATTAAACTATACGATGATGGAACCAAATCAAGAAAACTACAAGAAATCCAGGAAAAAAGAGAAGATAATAGTTCATGCGCGGAAACCTACAGAAGTCTTTGGCTCGTAGCAAGATGCTAGTGACTGGGGGGAAAAGTCTCTATTCCCTCTAGCGAGGGCTGATATCAAATTCTTAACCTCTTTTTGTTCCAGTCTCATGGTTCATAACTCCCACATAATCATGTGTCAAAATATATATATCTTGACGACAGCAATAATTGTTGGGTTCGAAATCGATAAGGCGTCATGCGGAAGCTATTAGTTTGCAGACCATGTAGACGATAATTTGGATGACAAATAAAAACATACTAAAATCATATTATTGATAGGGTTTGACCAAGTGGCCTACATATGAAAACCTAATATTGAAAAAGCATAAAATTCTATTGGGAGAAATCTCCCCCTAAACAAGACTCTTTGATAACTACATTGTGAATGCTATTGGTGTTGTGATATGAGAAGGGGGTCTTCTATTTATAGAGGTTCAAAACCTTTCCTCCAAGAAAGAGGTTAACTAACTATGGAAGAGATCTTTTCCTATAAGAAAACCTTTTCCACAAAGAAAACCCTTTTATAGTAAAACACTATTATGGTAAAATTCAAGTAAACTAGGAAATTCAGGACAAATCCTAACAAATCTCCCCTTGGCCTGAATTTTCTGGAAAATTGATCTTCATCTTCTTCTTCACATAATCTTCATATATCACTGCTGCTTACCATGGTTAAAAGTTGATATGGGTTAAAAAAATTGGAGCCCTACATTAAAAGTGTGTAGGGTTGAAAATTGAAGCCTTGTGCATTAAAAGTGAGCACAGGTTAAAAGTGGAGCTCATGCGTTAAAAGTATATATGCATGAGTTGAAAGGAGCCCAAGCATAAAAGTTAGCGAGGGTTGAAAGTTGAAGCCCATGCGTTAAAGCAAGTATGGGTTGAAAATTGATTTTGGTTTTAAAGATGATTAGCAGCAGAATTTTTGAAAATTTGTTTGAAACTTCTTCTCCACATGTAGTTTTTTGGACATATATCTTCATTATCATCAAATTGATTGCAACTTTCATCATAACTTATCATCAATCTGAACCATAGGACCTTTGAACCATAGGCTCTGATACCACTTGTTGGGTTCGAAATCGATAAGGCGTCATGCGGAAGCTATTAGTTTGCAGACCATGTAGACAATAATTTGGATGACAAATAAAAACATACTAAAATCATATTATTGATAGGGTTTGACCAAGTGGCCTACATATGAAAACCTAATATTGAAAAAGCATAAAATTCTATTGGGAGAAATCTCCCCCTAAATAAGACTCTTTAATAACTACATTGTGAATGCTATTGGTGTTGTGATATGAGAAGGGGGTCTTCTATTTATAGAGGTTCAAAACCTTTCCTCCAAGA
This sequence comes from Capsicum rhomboideum, assembly GCA_031232105.1. Taxonomy (NCBI): domain Eukaryota; kingdom Viridiplantae; phylum Streptophyta; class Magnoliopsida; order Solanales; family Solanaceae; genus Capsicum; species Capsicum rhomboideum. Next base: position 2,653,244 of record CP124718.1, read on the forward strand.
AAGAGGTTAACTAACTATGGAAGAGATCTTTTCCTACAAGGAAACCTTTTCCACAAAGAAAACCCTTTTATAGTAAAACACTATTATGGTAAAATTCAAGTAAACTAGGAAATTCAGGACAAATCGTAACAATAATGTACTTTAGGTTGGTCGTGCAGCTTGGTGGAGGTGGCAAGCCTATCCTTTTGTGCTTGTAAATCCGTATCTCGCCTAACATTTCCCTTTAATCCCTTTTACTTGGCAGTTTCTGCCTTAAACTAAGTAATTTTTGCCTCCAATTAAAAGTTCCTTCTAACACTACTCTATTACTCTTTCTGCAACTCTTTTTTTTTTGACAAGGTAACAGACTCTGTATATAAATCATCAGCACATATTGCTGGAAATGAAAAATTACATCATTGAATCTACATCCAAAAGAGTTAAGGCAATAGACTACCACTAAATCCTATCTCATCTTACAAGGATCCTAGGATGTCTACAATAGAAACTGGGTCATCACTCATCTATATACTCTGAACTGCATCAATAACAAAAACTTATAATGCAATTCATTTTAAACCTTTGCAGAGAATTACTGTTGCCTTCAAAACACCTAGTCACCTAGAGTTCCTCTCTTTCCAAATGGTCTACCATATTACTGCTAGGACAATCCTTTCTAAAACTATCTCGCTTTGATTTATTCTTTTTCCTTCAATGTCATATTTGCTTTCAGAATAGTTTTAGTCCATGTGTTTATGATGCTCCTTTCTTTACCCTTCCCGAAGCCCAGGGAGTCAATGATCAGAAAGCAAAGCACTCACTGCTATGCATTAAAGAAGAATATATGAATCTGGATCTCAAATGCCTAAATACGAGATAGGCATATAGTTTTTTGTTTTTCTTTAACCCCATCATTGGCTATCCAGTCACTAAGTTGTTTATAAAATCAACACCTAGAAACTTCACAAAGCAGGCTAACCAATAATTGGCAAGTGTAAGAATTTTTTCTCTTTAAAAGAGGGTAAGACATCCTTAGTCTTACCATCCTCTTACACAAGTTCAAAAGAACTAACTTTATTCGTCATTGCAGAACGCAGTCAAGAATGTCATTCTTCTATTGCCCTACCTTAATAAGGATAGGCGACTTAGGTAACCGCAAGATATGGCACTTAGACCTAACACAACTTCCAAATCAGCTCTTGAGTGGAGGATTGTCCAAGTCCATATAAGGATACCACCAGTCCACTCCTCAACCAATGGGACTCTAACCTACTCTAACACCCCCTGCACGCCCAAACTACCAACTGGAACGTGGACAACAAAGCATGGGAACCCAAACAGAAACGGACCTGGCTTTGATACCATGGAAGATGTGGCACTTGGGCCTAACTCAACCCCAAAAACTAGCACTTGAGGGGAGGATTGCCCAAATCCATATAAGGAGACCACCAGTCCATCCCCAACCACTATGGGACTCTAACTCACTCTAACAGTGACAAATCAAAGGTACGCTGCTCCACAAGCAAGGAGTGGCACGCACATAGCAAAAGAAACAAAACCTAATATCATGAATATACTTTGCCTCTTATCTCCTCATCTTCCGAATGCATTTGCCCCACTTAAATCTTGTTGCGATTCTTCTTGCAACGCTTATGTTCTGTACATGGATCTTCTTTAATTTGATTGGGTTCGATCAATATGTAAGGAAACGATGGAGAAGGAAAGTAAGAAAAAGGAAATGGGGCAACAAGAACATAACGTACAACAAAACCTTTATTTGAATAGCATCTGCGACGAAGGCTTCAAGTTATACAGAAGTGATAACATTTGGGAGAAGAAACTGGTAACAATCAATCCAACCTCTTTTACTTCTACTCATCTATTTCTCGCCCTCGACTTTATCAAGTACTAACTTTGGATGGTGTGTAATGTCTTTCTTCTGTCTCCTTAAACATTAATCCACTTTGCTATCCTAGGTCAAGGTACCTGACAACGTTCCTCATCCCCCTTTACCACCCACCACACTAGGAAGTATCAACGTGAAATTAGTTGTTTAATATGAGTAACAGTTTCTTAAACAAGGGAAAATGGAGTAAATAAAGAAAAAGAACAGAATGCATGAAGGAATGAAAGAATCTAGCACCAAGCAAAAAGCAGTAGGAAAACAGAGTGGATCATATTAAACCAATTCCAAACTTAAATGTTCCTCAATAATTGTTAAAAGTTAACAAAACAGAGAACATCTTGTGCTAGTTAAGAAAATGTACTCCTCTTTTTAGTCATAACTAAGTCCGACGCTTTTTAAAATTGAAAACAAATTATTAATGAAGGTAAATGCAAACAAGAAGAAAAAACTTCTCCTTTCTTTCCCTTAATGTCAGATTGACAGGAATGAAGAACTACCTGGAGGAGGCGCTGCAGGTCAAGATGGATCTTCGGAAATCTTCTATCATCCAGCAATTGTTTCTTTAAAGCAAAACCTCCTGCAACCAAAGAAGAAAGAAGTCATTCAAAATCTACAATGAACTTCAACAGAAATAATAAAATATGAAGATGGTTTTAGGAATTAAATACATCAAGATTTTTTTTATATAAAGCATCACAAACCCACAAAAATGAAAGTAAGAATAAAAAATGTAATTCTGGAATGATTGTGCATTTGTGCATTGTTGTGAGAGTAAATGATGAAGCAATTTCATGAGTGGTTTTAGCATTTACATTTTAGGAAGTAATGGTGATATTTCCTAGTCACCTTTTGTTGAATATGGTAATCCCACCTCCCCCCAAATCTCTCGCACTCAGGAACTAAACAGTATCTCACTCCCATTTCTGCTCCCTCGGTAACTCGAACCCTCCTCAACCTTGGTTAGAGGTGGAGAGTCTTTACCATTAGGCTATCCCTCATAATGTAATTCAGGAAAACTTTGTTATCTTTCTGAAATTTAAAAATCTAGTCTCTTGATCCCAATATAAAAGTCACTTAAAGTAGTATATATGCATTGATATTTGAATTTTTTTTTACTCCTACTGCACATATGAATGTGTAAGTAGCTTCCAAATAGAATTACAATGTGGGTTGAAATTTGAAACAAGGATCAATTCAACACGTTAAACATGAAGTGTCCATCAAACTGAATCACTCATCATGATGACAGGCATCACTAGTTGACAATGTTCTGTCAGTTTGCAAATATTCTCTGAACCTTATGTGATGGAATGTATTTTCCATCTCCAAATGCAGAATGAAATGACAATTTCATATTACAAGAACGGAAAAGGAAAATCAAAAAAATCGAAACAATCTTTTTTCTAATCTAACATTTATAAGAAAACTAGTCAAGTTATCCAAAAAAAAAAAAAAAAAAAACTATAAATGTCAAAATACTTTATCATTTTAGTAAATTGGTCAAGAAAAGAAAATAGATTTGATGTATGCATACAAACTTAATTTTGTGAATAGATTAAATCATAAATTACTTTCTCTGATTAGCTCCAACACTCTCTGCATATCATAAATAATTAACGACCGACAACATTTATAACTTGATGCGAACAAAGTAAATTACAGAAAAATCTCTTATAATTTGGAGATAAATTAAGTGTGTCGTCTTTTCCTTGTAGTTGCCTACTGACCTCTTTCATCTAATTTGGCCCCTCCTTCCAAACTCTTCCAATTGTTTTCTCCCTCCTAACAATACCAAAACATCTCTACCATTTCGATATTTATCCACATAAAATGATTGAACAACAAAGAGCTTCAACTTTTTGGAGTCAACATACAAAATTGAGAAAATTAGTCCTAAGTTATTAAGGGATAAAATGCCTAAAATAAAATTATAGATGAAGGTGGAGAGAAGTATTAGTCACAGAAATCCAAACAACAAAAGAATAAACCAGAAAAAGGAAAAGGAGTGACAGAGACATAAAGTGGGAAAAATAGAATTACTCAAAATGAAATTATACATGGAGGAACAGCATTAGGTGTCATAAACTTAATCACAAAATATTTGAGAGTTATGGATATGAAAGGCACAGATGAGTTATGGGAGTTATTAGAAGTAGAAGTCATGGAGATGAAGAGGTGTGATTATAATGGTGCACCAACTTTTAAAAATATATAAAATAAATGAAAAAGTGAAAGAAGAAACAACAGATACAAACACAAGAAAAGAACTGACATATTGAAACTATAACAACATATATTTTTCATACAAGTATTAATTAGCAACAAAATATTAATAGTAAACAAACTACATGATGAAACTGTTATGTCTGAAACTGCGGGGGTCTTTTCCAAAGGTGCATTGGAGGAAACTCATCTATAATAATCAAGGCTGCCCCAAATGGATATTTTTGTTAAGACTGGCTATTCTGGACAGGTTAGCTACAAAGGAGAGATTAGCAAAGTGGGGAGTTGATGTGGATCCATGAAGTCCACTATGCAACCAGGCCAACGAATGTTTGAGCCATCTATTCTTTCAATGTAGTGTCTCTTTTGGCCTATGGAGGAAACTACTCACATGGCAAGGCATCCAAAAGAGTAGCTTAGCTCTGCAAGAGGAGACAGAGTGGGCTGTGCAATTTTGTGGTGGCCATAGTAGATGGGCTAGAGTTACAGGGTTGTCTTGGCTGCTGCAGTTTACCAGTTGTGGATTGAGAGGAATAATGTGATTTTTCAGAACATGAGAAGATCTCCACAAACTATAATCAAGTTGATCATCCAGGAGGTGCTTTTTAGACTTAGTCTAGTCCCTAAACTTGCAAACTATGTTCAGCTACTAAATTATTATCCATTGTAGCTATAGTCTTTGACTAGAGATTTGTTTGGGTGAAGTGAGGTTAGCAGATGTGTTTGAGCACTTGACTGGGGTATGTCCAGTTAGACAGTGCATCTTTTTTGTCATTCCCTTTGAGCTGTAAATATCTATACTTGGTAACAAACATGTGTATTTACCGAAAAAACTATTGTGTCATTCACCTTTAATTTGGATCAATCATATCTGACGTAATTAAATGAAATATGTTGATCTATCTATCTACTTGGTACTTTCTAAGATTGATTTCGAACCATTACCTTTGTGTTGACCTTGGCGATATCAAAGAAAATATGTTAAGCACTTGCTACTAACCAGATAACTAACCAGCTTATAGTGCTTGAGAATGGAAACAGAGAGCCATAATGTCATGAATAGAGATCCCACTCCCTCATTCAGAACTCAGAAGTTACACTCATCCTGTACCTTCCTCCAACTTCAGACATCAGAAATCGGGAGCAACAAAAAAATGATGAAAAGATAGAGAGAAGACAACATTTAAAACCAATTCCTGAAAGTAAATTATCTTGAAATTCCAAAGCAGCTGTATCTGCTTGGAGAATTAAGGTGATAATAGATGCATAAAAAGAACAGAATTTATCTCAGAAAATAACAATATTTCCAAGCCAATAGTCTCATAGGCAATAGCTGCCTAACTAAACAATGACAACAGGTGTTTCAGTCACTTTGTTAAGAGCCTGGATGGCTGCAAATTAACACATCAACAGAACTGGACCATATAAGTCTAAGGTTATAAACACCAATTGGTTGGTATACCAAGAATACTCGACAACCTAATATAGATAAAACATGTTGCCTAAAACTATTATTTTCATTACGTTCAGCATATACAGTTGTAAACCAGCCATTAGAGATACCTATAGTCTCAATAAGATTCCTCAAAAGGAGAGGTAAAAAACTTCCTAACATCCATCGAGTATTTCTGTACATAGCTTCGCTAACAGAGAAATAAGACATCCAACCAATTCAGGTCTTCAACATAAATTTCATTTCACAGATAACTCTTAAACCAAGCCAGCACCAAAATCACTGTCGAGCAAACATCATGCATGAACTGTTCTGCATATACAGTAACATATATAAGCGTATCTTACGATGCAACCTTTACAAAGGACACACAAAATTTATGACAAAGTAATAGAACCCCATAAAACATAATTGCCAAGAATAGCTTTCACTAAAAAGACAGCAGTTATATAATATGAACAGTTTGAAAAATGTAACGTCTTGCAAACTAATGTATTTTCATTTTTGTTCCTTGATGCAACCTTTTCTTGGCCAAAGAGAGTTCCCAACTGCCAAGTCACCTTGTATATGACCACAATTATATATATATATATAGAGAGAGAGAGAGATGTACCTTAGTCAATTTCCAGCTCCATTGAGTCCAACTCAATCTCCAGCTTCGTCACAACATCTTGAAGGTGATCCACATGTGTGTCTATGATGTGAACAATCAGATTTGACACAGATTTAGGTACAGGATTATCAGCTTCCTCAGAATGATTCATCGTCAACAGAAAATCAAGAACATGCTCCCTGATAACAGTCCCACCCCTTTCCTTCATTTCTCCACCACCAGAACTCGGACTTTCCACAATGGGAACCTCTGAGAGAAGGGACTGATTTACCGGGGAGAAACCCAATCTCGGAACACGGCCTAATGACACGGTGATAACTGAATTCTCGGTAATTCTTGCTGCAATTCTAAATGTAAATTTGCTGGATGCAGGTCCAGGTGAATTAACTCGAAACACAAGAGCCCCATCTACATGCCCACAAAAGGGTCCATTGCTAACAAGTGACAAAATGTCTTGTAGCTTCATAGGGGGACAAATTACATCAATAAGATATTGTGCAGATTGTGAGAGTCTCTGGTTCCACTTTGGAAGCTCAACATGGTACCAACAAAATTCTTTGCCTCTGCCCTCTGTTAAATCCCATTCCTTATTATAATAATTCCCTTCTCCATCGAAAATATAAGCTTTCTGACTCACAGCACCAGTATATCGGGAGTTATTGTAACCATTGTCCCTAATATGTGCTCGTGAGGTCGGTTCTCTTTCCATTTCCTCGCTTTCTCCCTCTCCCTCTACATTCAAATCTTCGCGACTAAGCTCCATCATTCCTCAGCCAACTTGTTTAATCCAGCTAATAATGAAACACCCCTATATAACCTAAACAATATTCAATATGTATATCTACTTAAACACCTGGAAATTTCCCACTTCATATACTTCTTTCCCAGATTCAATTCAGACACAAAGAACTAAACCAGCAATAATGACCCAAATCAAGATAGGCAGAAATGTAAATAACTCATGAAAACAGCACTAACAATATTTCCCCTCAACAGGACTTTTGAATTCTGAGTCAAACTAAGCCTGGAACGTGAAGACCATCCAAAGGTAATAAGATCAAACGTGTTTAACTTGACTAAGACGTGGTTAGCACTTTTTTCTAAAAGATTGAAGTTAGTCAAAAAAGGAGGTAATAATACTGATTCAAAGTTGATTAGGTGGGTAATATGACTCCCGCAAAGTTAAAGTGTCTTATTGAAAATAAGCTACAAGTTGAGAGAGGTAATTATGCATTACCTCCTCTATTATTTGTTGGAAGTAAATTACAAAAACAAAAGCAAAAACAGGGGGAAATTTAGAAAAGCATTTTAATAGAGCACCGCCTTGTTACAAAGGTTGAGCAACTCTTGCACAACTTGATCAATTTCTTTCTCTCCATTACTCTTCATTATCTCACTGAACTCTCTTGCTTTTTCTCTCAATCTTTGCCCACTTTCCTCTGCCACCACTTCCCGTATAACCTTTGCCACTTCATGCCTGTCAATCTTTCCATCTTTGTCCTTAACAACCTCTTCCCCTATCCCTGCATCTACTACCAACTTAGCATTTAATGGCTGATCAAGATGAATGGGTATAGCTATAATTGGAACTCCAAGTTTAAGCCCTTCCATTACTGAACTCCATCCACAGTGACTCACGAATCCTCCTATACTTGAATGTCCTAATATTCTTAGCTGTGGTGCCCATCCTTGTACTACTTTTCCTTTGTTCCCAACTCTTTCAAGAAAACCCTTTGGAAGAGCTTCTTCAAGGCTGATATTTTGTCCAACTGGGAATCTAACAACCCACAAGAAATTCACCTTGCTAAGCTCTAGACCAAAAGCCAGTTCTTCCATCTCCTCCTTGGATAGGAAATATTCACTCCCAAATGAAGCAAAAACGGTGGAGCATCTTTCTTTACTGTCTAACCAGTCTATGATCTCTGAATCCTCATTCTCTGTGTCTGGTGCTCTAACAAGAGGTCCAACTGGAACATACCTGGAAATGGAAAAATGAACAAACTTTTAGAATCCAAAATGATCCATGAAATTATTCAAATATACAAAATCAAAATTGAAATTTGAGTATTTTAAGTAAAGCCCATTTGCCGCTTCTAGTTTGCATACCTCTTATTGTTTAGAGTTGAGAGGAAATCTATGTATTTTCCTTCTAGTTCTCTGATTGACTTGATCAAGATGATTTCAGATGATCCATCTGTGCATCCATTGACTCTTCTCTCTATATCAGTAAATCCATCATCTTCAGTTGGTTCAAACATATGTCTATTCCTATTGTACTCATAATCTCTTAGGTAAATGGATGGAAAAGGGTATTCAGAAGCAGGTTTCTTTCCACCAATATGACAGAGATAAGAATGTGCTGCTGCACCAGGGGTCAGGAATAGAACAGAGGGTATATTCAGTGAAGCAGCCATAGTTGGAACCCATGGCTGAAGAAAATCATACATAACCAAATCTGGTTTCAAAGTTTTAAGGATATCAAAAAAGCTGGGTTTGGCCATGTCCATGGCATCTGTTAGAGTTGATATAAGATGGGGTGGGAGGCCATTGGTGGTGTGGTAGTGAGGAGGAAGCTCTGGCAAATTTGGAAGGTGAATTTCCACTATCTTTATTGAAATTGAATCTTTTTCAGTTATTACTGTTTGTTTGAATGAATTGATATTGACTGGTGTTGAACATAGGTATATGTAGAAATTTCTCTTGGAAAGTGCTTTGGCTAGCTCTATAAAAGGAGCTATATGACCATGAGCTAGCCATGGTAACATTGCTATTCTAATACTACTTCTCACTCTTGTATCCATATATGGAAACCTTTTCTTTAATCACAAAAAGAGGGGAACTACACCATGAACAATAGGAATCATTTGGATACCTTACAACATTTATAGAGCAAAATTTGATCTTTTTCACAAAAGAAAATGACAGAAATTTAGAGAAAATTAAACGAGAAAGTGAAATATTCGTAGTAATGGGAATTTATTTGTGGTAGCTATGGTAGTTGTGGTAGTTGGAGCATTTAGTTGCTGATTGTAATTTGGTGGTTATAGCTTTTATTTGCTTTGGACCACAAAACAAATAAAATCTTCTACTTACTTTCTTTGGACCACAAAAATAAAAGCTATTATTTGCTGTGGACTGAAATAAAAAGAAGGTTTTACTTTAATAATTAGAGTTCGGAACTCTGACAACATGTATTATTAATGTACTATTGTAATGTAATATTTGTAACTGAGAGAAAAAGTTGTACAAGTGGTTAATGAATGTAGTTTGTCAGTCATTTGGATTATAAAATTGAACAAATTAAAGCAAGTAAGCATCTCTAGACATTATTCAGTAGTTTATAAAAACCTGCTCTACTACTTAAAAACTTTTGACACTGAAAGACGTTTCAAACGGTGAAAGTTGATATCATCAGACTTAGATTTTTTTTTTCTCATCGTGTAGCAGGAGGTCTACCTCACCTCTGAGATAGTGGTACGGACCACGTACACTTACCTTCGCCAGACCCACTATGTGGAAATATACCGGAAATGTCGTTGTTGTTGTATCGTGTAGCGGGAGAGTTCAAATAGCGGGGTCGTTTGATAGACCAAGGACATTCAAACACCTTCTATATAAGATAACTAATCTCATCATTATAATACAAATGGTGGTATAAAACAATCTCAGGACTAATTAATACCCGTAACCAAACGTGGGATAAACTAATCCCTCATTTTATCCCAAGACCGTCATCCTTATCCCACAACCAAATGACCAGAGTTTAATACAATATACAAATGACCAGAGTTTAATAAGTACAATATATGCAGACAGTTGTGTGTATTGCTGGTTTCTGACTTTCTGCTGCCACTCGATCAATCAGCTGAAATGGTAATTGTTCTAAAGTTGCAAATGGATAAAACCTTCACATTCATCGATGAAAACTAGAACAAAAAAGGAAATGGAAAAAAGAAAGAACTGTCACATTGTAAATTGTAATAGCAGCAATTGCAGAACTGCTGGAACAATTGGAACAAAAGAATTCTCTATACAAGCACAAGAGTAAGTAAAACAAACAAAAGAATTGACAAAACATCATTGGCTCTCCTTCAACTAGCTATTACATCCATCGCCTATCAAAGTGACACTATAATTGTGCGGGAAACTGTGTTTTCAGGGAACAATAATGACTAGCTTGAAGTGTGTATACATCTCATGGAAGGAGAAATCGTACCAAGCCAGAATATTACCAAAATTGATTCATGTTGGAGAAAGATGTGAAGGAAGAAGCAGAAGAGAACTGCAGTATCGATTTGCCTACCACGAGCATCTTAGTATAGCCTCAAGTAACCTCCTCTGTCATTTCTTTCCCTAACGCCTGTACTTCTTCTAAGAAAAGATCTACGGTTGAGAGACCAACTTCTTTTCATGTCTCGCCTTCTCTTCCAAGCCATTACATGACTATAAAGCGCTGGAAAAAGGAAGCAGAGGAGAACCAACAACAGCAGAACCACACACAACAACATAACATTGCGAAACCCCTCCTTCAACTCAGGTTCTCTTTGGTTGGTCCATGGAACACCTCCGACGTTCATCCCGAACACTATAAAATAGCAGACAATGTAAGTAATGTCAGATGCTTGTCAACTATGAAATGATAAAAATGACTTGGACGTATGAAACAAGTTCCTTAAGAAGCTAACCTCCAGTTACTACCGACAAGGGAAGAAAGATGATGGAGAGGAAGGAAAGATAGTAAAGCTTTTTGTTTATCTGCTCAGACTGCCAACTGTCGAGACCTGCCTGAATTGCTGTGACACGATTGGCGATAAATCCAACATTCAATCTTCTCAGCCGACCAATTAACTCTTCAAGTGAGTTGATGTCATCACTGGCAACCCAACCCTTTGAAGAACATTTCTCCTTGACTCGTGGAAATACCTGTTCCCCATGTGCAATCACCTGCAACAATAGTGATTAAGATCAAATATGTCTATAGAACCTAAGATTATCCATCTGAAATCTCATGAAAACTTCATGAATAGGAGAAATTAATGGATATAGCATAAGGAATTTTAATGCCAATTGTATGAGCAAAATGAGCAAGGTACTCTTTTTCTTTTTTGAGATGGATGAGCAAGGTACTCTTGATTAAACTATACGATGATGGAACCAAATCAAGAAAACTACAAGAAATCCAGGAAAAAAGAGAAGATAATAGTTCATGCTCGGAAACCTACAGAAGTCTTTGGCTCGTAGCAAGATGCTAGTGACTGGGGGAAAAGTCTCTATTCCCTCTAGCGAGGGCTGATATCAAATTCTTAACCTCTTTTTGTTCCAGTCTCATGGTTCATAACTCCCACATAATCATGTGTCTAAATAAATATATATATCTTGACGACAGCAATAATGTACTTTAGATTGGTCGTGCAGCTTGGTGGAGGTGGCAAGCCTATCCTTTTGTGCTTGTAAATCCGTATCTCGCCTAACATTTCCCTTTAATCCCTTTTACTTGGCAGTTTCTGCCTTAAAGTAAGTAATTTTGCCTCAAATTAATAGTCATAAAAGTTCCTTCTAACACTACTCTATTACTCTTTCTGCAACTCTTTTTTTTTTTACGATTCTTCTTGCAACGCTTATGTTCTGTACATGGATCTTCTTTAATTTGATTGGGTTCGATCAATATGTAAGGAAACGATGGAGAAGGAAAGTAAGAAAAAGGAAATGGGGCATCAAGAAGATAACGTACAACAAAACCTTTATTTGAATAGCATCTGCGACGAAGGCTTCAAGTTATACAGAAGTGATAACATTTGGGAGAAGAAACTGGTAACAATCAATCCAACCTCTTTTACTTCTACTCATCTATTTCTCGCCCTCGAATTTATCAAGTACTAACTTTGGAGTCATCCTTCCAAACTCTTCCAATTGTTTTCTCCCTCCTAACAATACCAAAACATCTCTACCATTTTGATATTTATCCTCATAAAATGACTGAACAACAAAGAGCTTCAACTTTTTGGAGTCAACATACAAAATTGAGATAATTAGTCCTAAGTTTTTAAGGGATAAAATGCCTAAAATAAAATTATAGATGAAGGTGGAGAGAAGTATTAGTCACAGAAGTCCAAACAACAAAAGAATAAACCAGAAAAAGGAAAAGGAGTGACAGAGACATAAAGTGGGAAAAATAGAATTACTTAAAATGAAATTATACATGGAGGAACAGCATTAGGTGTCATAAACTTAATCACCAAATATTTGAGAGTTATGGATATGAAAGGCATAGAAGAGTTATGGGAGTTATTAGAAGTGGAAGTCATGGAGATGAAGAGGTGTGACTATAATGGTGCATCAACTTTTAAAAATATATAAAATAAATGAACAAGTGAAAGAAGAAACAACAGTTACAAACACAAGAAAAGAACTGACATATTGAAACTACAACAACATATATTTTTCATACAAGTATTAATTAGCAACAAAATATAATAGTAAACAAACTACATGATGAAATTATTATGTCTGAAACTGCGGGGGTCTCTTCCAAAGGTGCATTGGAGGAAACTCATCTACAATAATCAAGGCTGCCCCAAATGGATATTTATGTTAAGACTGGCTATTCTGGACAGGTTAGCTACAAAGGAGAGATTAGCAAAGTGGGGAGTTGATGTGGATCCATGAAGTCCATTATGCAACCAGGCCAACGAATGTTTGAGCCATCTATTCTTTCAATGTAGTGTCTCTTTTGGCCTATGGAGGAAACTACTCACATGGCAAGGCATCCAAAAGAGTAGCTTAGCTCTGCAAGAGGAGACAGAGCGGGCTGTGCAATTTTGTGGTGGCCATAGTAGATGGGCTAGAGTTACAGGGTTGTCTTGGCTGCTGCAGTTTACCAGTTGTGGATTGAGAGGAATAATGTGATTTTTCAGAACATGAGAAGATCTCCACAAACTATAATCAAGTTGATCATCCAGGAGGTGCTTTTTAGACTTAGTCTAGTCCCTAAACTTGCAAACTATGTTCAGCTACTAAATTATTATCCATTGTAGCTATAGTCTTTGACTAGAGATTTGTTTGGGTGAAGTGAGGTTAGCAGATGTGTTTGAGCACTTGACTGGGGTATGTCCAGTTAGACAGTGCATGTTTTTTGTCATTCCCTTTGAGCTGTAAATATCTATACTTGGTAACAAACATGTGTATTTACCGAAAAAACTATTGTGTCATTCACCTTTAATTTGGATCAATCATATCTGACGTAATTAATTGAAATATGTTGATCTATCTATCTACTTGGTACTTTCTAAGATTGATTTCGAACCATTACCTTTGTGTTGACCTTGGCGATATCAAAGAAAATATGTTAAGCACTTGCTACTAACCAGATAACTAACCAGCTTATAGTGCTTGAGAATGGAAACAGAGAGCCATAATGCCATGAATAGAGATCCCACTCCCTCATTCAGAACTCAGAAGTTACACTCATCCTGTACCTTCCTCCAACTTCAGACATCAGAAGTAGGGAGCAACAAAAAAATGATGATAAGATAGGGAGAAGATAACATTTAAAACCAATTCCAGAAAGTAAATTATCTTGAAGTTCCAAAGCAGTTGTATCTGCTTGGAGAATTAAGGTGATAATAGATTATAGAAGCATAAAAGAACAGAATTTATCTCAGAAAATAACAATATTTCCAAGCCAATAGTCTCATAGGCAATAGCTGCCTAACTAAACAATGACTACAGGTGTTTCAGTCACTTTGTTAAGAGCCTGGATGGCTGCTCATTAACACATCAACAGAACTGGACCATATAAGTCTAAGGTTATAAACACCAATTGGTTGGGTATACCAAGAATACTTGACAACCTAATATAGTTAAAACATGTTGCCTAAAACTATTATTTTTATTACGTTCAGTATATACAGTTGTAAACCAGCCATTAGAGATACCTATAGTCTCAATAAGATTCCTCAAAAGGATAGGTAAAAAACTTCCTAACATCCATCGAGTATTTCTTTACACAGCTTCGCTAACAGAGAAATAAGACATCCAACCAATTCAGCTCTTCAACATAAATTTCATTTCACAGATAACTCTTAAACCAAGCCAGCACCAAAATCACTGTCGAGCAAACAGCATGCATGAACTGTTCTGCTTATACAGTAACATATATAAGCGCAAGACCTTAACATATCTTACGATGCAACCTTTACAAAGAACACGCAAAATTTATGACAAAGTAATAGAACCCCATAAAACATAATTGCCAAGAATAGCTTTCACTAAAAAGACAGCAGTTACAGAATATGAACAGTTTGAAAAATGTAACGTCTTGCAAACTAATGTATTTTCATTTTTGTTCCTTGATGCAACCTTTTCTTGGCCAAAGAGAGTTCCCAACTGCCAAGTCACCTTGTATATGACCACAATTATATATATATATAGAGAGAGAGAGAGAGATGTACCTTTGTCAATTTCCAGCTCCATTGAGTCCAACTCAATCTCCAGCTTCGTCACAACATCTTGAAGGTGATCCACATGTGTGTCTATGATGTGAACAATCAGATTTGACACAGATTTAGGTACAGGATTATCAGCTTCCTCGGAATGATTCATCATCAACAGAAAATCAAAAACATGCTCCCTGATAACAGTCCCACCCCTTTCCTTCATTTCTCCACCACCAGAACTCGGACTTTCCACAATGGGAACCTCTGAGAGAAGGGATTGATTTACCGGGGAGAAACCCAATCTCGGAACACGGCCTAATGACACGGTGATAACTGAATTCTCGGTAATTCTTGCTGCAATTCTAAATGTAAATTTGCTGGATGCAGGTCCAGGTGAATTAACTCGAAACACAAGAGCCCCATCTACATGCCCACAAAAGGGTCCATTGCTAACAAGTGACAAAATGTCTTGTAGCTTCATAGGGGGACAAAGTACATCAATAAGATATTGTGCAGATTGTGAGAGTCTCTGGTTCCACTTTGGAAGCTCAACATGGTACCAACAAAATTCTTTGCATCTGCCCTCTGTTAAATCCCATTCCTTATTATAATAATTCCCTTCTCCATCGAAAATATAAGCTTTCTGCCTCACAGCACCAGTATATCGGGAGTTATTGTAACCATTGTCCCTAATATGTGCTCGTGAGGTCGGTTCTCTTTCCATTTCCTCGCTTTCTCCCTCTCCCTCTACATTCAAATCTTCGCGACTAAGCTCCATCAT
Organism: Capsicum rhomboideum; assembly: GCA_031232105.1. Lineage (NCBI taxonomy): Eukaryota > Viridiplantae > Streptophyta > Magnoliopsida > Solanales > Solanaceae > Capsicum > Capsicum rhomboideum. The sequence continues at coordinate 2,668,634 of CP124718.1, forward strand.
TCCTCAGCCAACTTGTTTAATCCAGCTAATAATGAAACAACCCTCTATAACCTAAACAATATTCAATATGTATATCTACTTAAACACCTGGAAATTTCCTACTTCATATACTTCTTTCCCAGAAACAATTCAGACACAAAGAACTAAACCAGCAATAATGACCCAAATCAAGATAGGCAGAAATGTAAATAACTAATGAAAACAGCACTAACAATATTTCCCCTCAACAGGACTTTTGAATTCTGAGTCAAACTAAGCCTGGAACGTGAAGACCATCCAAAGGTAATAAGATCAAACGTGTTTAACTTGACTAAGACGTGGTTAGCACTTTTTTCTAAAAGATTGAAGTTAGTCAAAAAAGGAGGTAATAATACTGATTCAAAGTTGATTAGGTGGGTAATATGACTCCCGCAAAGTTAAAGTGTCTTATTGAAAATAAGCTACAAGTTGAGAGAGGTAATTATGCATTACCTCCTCTATTATTTGTTGGAAGTAAATTACAAAAACAAAAGCAAAAACAGGGGGAAATTTAGAAAAGCATTTCAATAGAGTACCGCCTTGTTACAAAGGTTGAGCAACTCTTGCACAACTTGATCAATTTCTTTCTCTCCATTACTCTTCATTATCTCACTGAACTCTCTTGCTTTTTCTCTCAATCTTTGCCCACTTTCCTCTGCCACCACTTCCCGTATAACCTTTGCCACTTCATGCCTGTCAATCTTTCCATCTTTGTCCTTAACAGCCTCTTCCCCTATCCCTGCATCTACTACCAACTTAGCATTTAATGGCTGATCAAGATGAATTGGTATAGCTATAATTGGAACTCCAAGTTTAAGCCCTTCCATTACTGAACTCCATCCACAGTGACTCACAAATCCTCCTATACTTGAATGTCCTAATATTCTTAGCTGTGGTGCCCATCCTTGTACTATTTTTCCTTTGTTCCCAACTCTTTCAAGAAAACCCTTTGGAAGAGCTTCTTCAAGGCTGATATTTTGTCCAACTGGGAATCTAACAACCCACAAGAAATTCACCTTGCTAAGCTCTAGACCAAACGCCAGTTCTTCCATCTCCTCCTTGGATAGGAAATATTCACTCCCAAATGAAGCAAAAACTGTGGAGCATCTTTCTTTACTGTTTAACCAGTCTATGATCTCTGAATTCTCATTCTCTGTGTCTGGTGCTCTAACAAGAGGTCCAACTGGAACATACCTGGAAATGGAAAAATGAACAAACTTTTAGAATCCAAAATGATCCATGAAATTATTCAAATATACAAAATCAAAATTGAAATTTGAGTATTTTAAGTAAAGCCCATTTGCTGCTTCTAGTTTGCATACCTCTTATTGTTTAGAGTTGAGAGGAAATCTATGTATTTTCCTTCTAGTTCTCTGATTGACTTGATCAAGATGATTTCAGATGATCCATCTGTGCATCCATTGACTCTTCTCTCTATATCAGTAAATCCATCATCTTCAGTTGGTTCAAACATATGTCTATTCCTATTGTACTCATAATCTCTTAGGTAAATGGATGGAAAAGGGTATTCAGAAGCAGGTTTCTTTCCACCAATATGACAGAGATAAGAATGTGCTGCTGCACCAGGGGTCAGGAATAGAACAGAAGGTATATTCAGTGAAGCAGCCATAGTTGGAACCCATGGCTGAAGAAAATCATACATAACCAAATCTGGTTTCAAAGTTTTAAGGATATCAAAAAAGCTGGGTTTGGCCATGTCCATGGCATCTGTTAGAGTTGATATGAGATGGGGTGGGAGGCCATTGGTGGTGTGGTAGTGAGGAGGAAGCTCTGGCAAATTTGGAAGGTGAATTTCCACTATCTTTATTGAAATTGAATCTTTTTCAGCTATTATTGTTTGTTTGAATGAATTGATATTGACTGGTGTTGAACATAGGTATATGTAGAAATTTCTCTTGGAAAGTGCTTTGGCTAGCTCTATAAAAGGAGCTATGTGACCATGAGCTAGCCATGGTAACATTGCTATTCTAATACTTCTCACTCTTGTATCCATATATGAAAACCTTTTCTTTAATCACAAAAAGAGGGGAACTACACCATGAACAATAGGAATCATTTGGATACTTTACAAAATTTATAGAGCAAAATTTGATATGGGAATTTATTTGTGGTAGCTATGGTAGTTGTGGTAGTTGGAGCATTTAGTTGCTGATTGTAATTTGGTGGTTATAGCTTTTATTTGCTTTGGACCAAAAAAACAAATAAAATCTTCTATTACTTTCTTGGACCACAAAAATAAAAGCTATTATTTATTGTGGACTGAAAAAAAAGAAGAAGGTTTTACTTGCTAGCTACTGCTAGAGAGAAATTTCATTATTAAATATGAATTTAAGTTATATTCATTGACAATATATTTTTGTTTTAGTAGTCAATTTTAATTTTGTGATGATATGTTAGTTATTATTTTTAGATTATCAAATAATTATCGGAAGATTTATCTATTTCAGGTCACAATACTTCTTCGTGTACTCAACACCGACACTATTAGTTAAAAGACCTTCAGAAGTTTACTTTCTCACTAATACAACTTGTAGTGCTCAAAATGGACACTCTTAACCAAATAACACTACAATGATATGTTAGAGACTTTATCATTATTAATCAATAAAATTCATAGTTGTAAAATAAAAGGAAGGGGGATTCTCTCGAGATAAAAAAATTTGTGTCGTTTCAGCTATTTCTCAAGAAGAAAAAGAGACGATATATCTATTGAATTTCAAGTATTCAATTCCATCATTACTGTGTTCTTCTGTAGTCTGCTAATGTGATTATGGGAATAGACAACAATCCAATTACTGAAATATCGGAGCTTGACATGTTTTATATTTATTTGCAGAGATTAGAATTATGATGAGAAACTCTCTACTTATATAATTGAAAAGTCATTTTTGTTAACTTACTTTTCAGGCTTTTTAATTTTTTATGCTCAAATATTCAGTGTTAAATACATTAGGTTAATTTCCATGATCAAGACAAAGCAGAAAATATGATTTGTATTTGTCCTAGAATTTTTCGATATTCGTTGCTAGCCTTATGCCATTGAAACTTAGCTTACTCCTAGAAATGTTTTCTTTTGTCTTTGTAATTTCACCTTCTGAGAATGTACTTGATTGATGTTTACCCTTAAAAAAAAAAAGTACAGTTAAATTTGTACACGAGGTTTAAAGGATACACAAATTTAACCGATAGAGATTAGATAAAAATAATGTAAATGAGAAGCTAATTGATGACAAATAAAAAGACTGATAATATTGAGTAAATAGCACCCAAGGGTGTGGCCTAGTGGTTCAATGAAGTGGGTTGAGCACCTTGAGGTCTCAAGTATAATTTCTAACAGAGATAAACACTACGTGATTTCTTTCCATCTGTTCTAGCCTTGGTGGACAGAGTTACCTAATACCTGTTGCTGGTGGGAGATGACGGGTATCCCGTGGAATTAGTTGAGGTGCGCGCAAGCTGGTCGGGACACCACGGTTATAAAAATATATATATATTTGAGTTAATAGAGCCTGATCAACTTGATTCTGATGGTATCCTTGACGAAGATGACCCTAGAACAACTGAAATAACGCAAGTAATATAAAGAATAAGAGCTTGATTACTAGAACTAGAATACATTTACATACCTCTAATTTAAAATTAGAAGATTCAAAAATCTTCTTTACTTGCTTAATTTCTATGTCAAATTAACACCAGATAAATAAATAGAAATGAACTCTAATAATTGTTTCCTTTATTTATAACTAAATGAAATCACGGTGGAAATTTCAGAACCTTTGTGCAGGCTTTGTACATTCATCTAATCAGTTTACTACCCCACATTCTTCTTTTCATTACAAGGAAGAATCCTCACCCATAAATAGTGGTGATCTTATTTTGTGTTAAGAATAAGAAAAATATAGAGTGCATAAAAGTTAGTAAAAAAGAGAGTTTTATTTAGTTGAAGGGAGATGTTTTTTTTTATGGAGCTTTGGACTCAACTCTTGTCCAAAGTTTGTTGAGTTGTACATTGTGATTGAACTGTTGTATTCTGGAGGGGACAAGTCAAAAAGATAACTGTTGGACCAGTGAAAGTTTTTGCAGTAGTGTAAAGACCCTTAGAAAAGTGATTTGAATTTTTTGCCTTTCATTAAAAAACTCCTCTTTAGACAAACTCGTCTTTTCACTTTTTTCTAAAATTATTATTTAGTTGAAAATTTAATTTTATATTCTAAAATTTAGGTAAAAATAATTGTTTAATTATTTCTTTTTAGACTAGGAACCGTGTTTCCTTTGACTTTTATGTCCTTGGAGAACTTGCTGGCAACTTGCAATTTCAATTTGGAATTGGAGACCCACGTTATTTTCCTTCCAAATTTACTAAAGGGTTTTGTTTATTAGATCCAATTTAGAATTGGATTGGTGGAGGAAATTAAGTCAATACATGGACATTATGATATCCATGGTACGTGAGAACAAGATTCAGTGAAAGTCCTTAAGGACTTGTAAAAGTCACGTATACACGTAGTACATGGGATTTGTGTTTTTCAATTGGAAAGCTTTCATGAAAGTTTAGTTGGAAAGCTTTCATAAAAGAATTTATTCGCGAGTTTCGTTGATCAGAGAGTTGATAGCAAAGATCAGTTTTGATGTGGATACGCATAGAGTTTGTTTTCCTTTTTTATAGTTTGTGTGTGTGGAGAAGGCTAGAAGATGATGGGACAGAGCCACTATGGTTTACAATTGTGATCTTCCGCATGACGGTATGTTATTTCGATTCCAAATTTTTAGGTTTACGAGTATGGAACTTCTGTAATTTTCTTTCTTGTACTTTCTTGATCTTCTTTAAGAACATGGGAAGAACTTCCATTATCATCCAATTTAATTCCAAGCTTCTCCAAGATTTTGTCCAGTTGGTCGTTGAGTTTATCCAATTTCCTATCCAATTTATCGAAGTTTGCTACCATATGAACACTAGCCAATTGAATTGTCTCTGAAAAATCGTCAAATACAGTTTCTCCTGTCATGGTTGTTAACTCCCAAAGGTGCCAAGATTATGCTCTGATGCCATTTGTAATGTACTTGAAATAAAGAGAAATCGAACGGAGAAATTGGAAATTTTATTAGACAATCAATCTTTTACAAACTACGGTTACAATAAAGAATTATGTAACAATGAAAGAATTGGAAAGGGAAGAAGAAGAAGAAGGAGAACAGAAAAGGGAGAGAGTCAAAATGAGAGAGAATCGGGAGAATTAGCTATTTTCACGCATAATCTCTTTCAACCAGGTTCCAATGTATATATGAGGGTGAATTGGCACATGCTTCCTATGTGCCCCCAATTATATTTGGGTTCATTACAACTCTCTCATTTCGACTCTCTCTCTCTTTTGTTCTCCTTCTTATTCTTCCCTTTCCAATTCTTTCATTGTTACATAATTCTTCATTGTAACCGTAGTTTGCAACAGATTGATTGTCTCTCTGTTCGATTTTGTGATTTTCTGGTTTAAATATTATGATTCTTTTCTGTTTCCTTTATCATCTGATTTATCACTGTTATGATTTGCACTTGACAATTTCCGTATGACTGTATATTATTTTGATTTCAATATGTTTAGTTTTACGAGTATTTTTTTATGTATAAAAATTATGAGTTAGAGCGTAAGCTTTCGCTAATGGGTCTCTAGCTTTGTGATTTTCAGGTTTTTTCCAGTAGTATGAATCAAACATGTATGATGAAGGCTTTGAATATTTTCTCAGGTTTTGATTATGTTATTTAACTAATTTCTTAGTATTATGGTTGAATCTTTAATTAAACTTATTAGTTGAGTTCTAAATATAAGGTTATAATAAGTGTTGAATCTTGATATGCATAACTTTTGTTTAAATGATGAACCAGGGTTATCGTCTACTCTTTCAATTTGGGGCTTATTAATATAGTTTGAAGGCGGATCAAGTATGTTATTCATTGTAAATCGAGTTTAATCTATCTATCTACCTACTATTATAAAATCATGAACATAAATGTTGGTTGACAAAAATATCCTTAGAATATGTCTCTCCTTGATATACACTAGGATTCATGTTCTTCGATGAAGTTAGTTAAGATTAGGATTCATGTATTGGTGGTAGTTAACTCCTAATATACTAGAATTTACCTTATATAAATTAATTGTGTATTTTATAAGCTTTGTTCCATAAAAAATACAAGAAGAATTCTATAAATATATTGGATAGAAATTAGGTTTTTATATTAGAGAAATTTGCCCAAATGCTCGGTAAAAAGACCTAGATTTAAAGGACTGTTTTTGCTCCCTACCAGCAGGAGGGAGACACTTAAATTCATTGTTTGCGCGCAGTTCAAACAAGATAAGGAAGTTTGTCTCGAGAAAACTGGTGGCAAAGTATGGTAGCTTTGATTTTTTTTTAATACCGCACAATTTTCGAGGGTGTTTGTTGGTTCCCAGTTCGAAATTTAATGGATAATAGAGACAAATATAACTTTTGTCTATGGTAGAGTTCGAGCTCGTGACGTGTGCCTAACATTCTTATATGAGTATGATGAATCTCATTCTTATCAACAATACATGTTTTTTCATTTTGCAGGGTCTCTTTACTACTAAGAGCTCACCACCAATAACGTGGATATTACATACACTCAAGGTATAAATACGACACACATATTCTTGATAAAAGTTGATCTATTTATTCTTTTTCTTATCAATGCTACAACAAATTCCAAGTTTCAATTCCTATAGGCATTTATTTGTTGGTTTCAATCTTATCATAAAATTTCATAATTTTTAATATGTTGGAGAAAACATACTAACAGAACATCTTTTCATTTTGTATATGTTCTTCTATTTTTTTCTAATTTATCTTCTTTGTCATGTGGCAGGTAAGTTAAATATAATAGAGAAGCATTATCTGCCTCAAATATTGAAGATGGATGATTATTGGCTATTGCATTTTTTTGTTGTAGTTTTCATTCCATTACTATTAGCTATTTATATTATTATTATTTCTTTTACTTCCGTTACTTCTTTGTCGGGTTTGTTGTGAATTGTCTTTTCTTGAGTTGAGGTTCTATCTTTACATTTAGAATTAAAGTATAATTTTAATCTTTTTAACGTGATACACACGTGCGACGTACGTACACTAAACTTGTTTATATAAATATAAATACAACAACAAATTATCCTCTGGTATTCCACTTAGTGAAACCTACTCTACTTCTATCAGTTGACACTGCATTCATTGAAAGAACTTTTTTGGTGATTAAGTTTATCAAGAATGACTTGCGGAGTCAAATGAGTGATGATTTTTTTAGTGATTGCTTGGTGCCTTATTTAGAAAAATATGTATTTTATAATATTTCTAATGATTCTATTATTAAGACATTTCAAGATATGAAACCTTATAGGGTATAATTATAATAATGTATGTAGTTGCATTTTCAATAGTAAAACTATGTTTTGATAGGCTTCTTTGTGTGTTTGACTATTATTTTTTTTAATTTTTGAATCACCCTTTAAAGTAGTGAAATTGTCACTATGTTTTGTAATACTGACTAGGATGTAATGATTTCTGTTGTTATTGGTGCTTTGTATTATTTTGAAGCCATTGTTATATTAAAAATTCTTATAGTGCTTTGATTGATAGTTTATAGTGTTTTGATTGATAGCTTCAAAAAATCTGATAACAATGAGGATGTGTTTGGTATGAAGGGAAATATTTTGCTAGAAAATATTTTCTTGGAAAATAAGTATTTTTCTTACATATTTTCTGGTGTTTGGTTAGTAAGAAAATGATATTGTCCCAAGAATATTTAGGTACAATCTAGGAAAATACTAATGATACAAGCCCGACCAAGATGTAAGACTCTGACTCCTGACACGGGATCCAGGATCCGACCTTGACAACAAACCCAGGACCCGACCCTGACTCCTCATCTTGGACCCAACCTTGACTTTGGACCCGGGAACCTACCCCAACTACCGATCCAAGAGCCGACCCCGACTTCGACACCTGACCTGAGACCCGACCCCAACCCCGATTCCCAACCTGGGACCCAACCCCGACACCTGACCAAGGATCTGACCCTGACTCCTAACCCAAGACCCCACCCCGACACCCAACCCCGCTCCCGACCCGGGCCCCGACCATAAATCCCAACCCGAGATTCGACTCCGATTTCCAACCCCGATACCCTACCCAAGACCGACCCTAACTCCTAACCCCGACTCCCAACCCCAACACCTGATCCGGGACCGAAGCCCGACTCATAGCCCGAGACCCAATGCCGACTCTTGTCTCAGGACCCCACCCCAAAACCCAACCCCAACTCCCAATCTGGGACCCAACCCTGACACTCGACCCAGCACCCGACTCCTAACTCGAGAATCGACCCCAACACCCAACCCAATTCCTGACCCGATCACGACTCCCTACATGATTCTCGACTTGAGATCCGACCCCGAAAATCGACCCAGGACCTGACCCCGACTCCCGACTAGAGACCCAATTCCGACACGCAACAGGCCAACCCCAACTCCCGACCTGGGACCTGAAAACAACACTCGACCCAGACTCTCGACCTGATTCCTGACCCTAACTCTCCACCCCGACACCCGATCCTGACTCTCGATCTAAGACCCGATCTCGACTCCCGATTGAGATCTAACCCCAGCCCCGACTCTCGATCTGAGACCTGACCCGATACCCAACCCCCACTCCCGACCTGAGACCTGAGTAGGTGTTGAGGTAGGGAGATGGATCTCGAGTTGGGTTCGGAACCAGAGTTGGAGTTGGGTCGAGATTAGACCCTGATTCCTGTCTCGAGGTTGGATCCCAAATTAGTATTGGGAATTGTTCTCGAATAGTTCAGGATGGGGTCGATTTAGGGGTCACGAGTCGAGATCAGGAGTCTAAAACCAGGTCGAGTTTGGGAGTCGGGTCTCAAGTCGAGGTCAGATCCCATGTCTTGTATTTTGGATTAGGGTTGAGAGTCGGGTCTTGGGTCGGGAGTTAGGTCTCGAATCGAGGTCAGAAGTCTGATCGGGCTAGTGACTGGAACCGGTACCCGAGACTCGGGTTAAGATTGAAAGTTAGGGTGTGAGATTGAAAGAGAGTTTTGGAAAATATTTTCCTTACTTTTTTAAGGGAGTCATTTTTCTTAAATTTGAGGAAAATAAATTCATTTGAAAAATATTTTCCAAAACATTTATGTCAACCAAACATGAGAAAATTGGAAAACTTCATACCAAACACACTCTGAGGAATCATTAAAACTTTTTAATGAGATAAGCACAGAGGTATTTGCCCATCGATTCATGTTTACGGATCACTGATCAATAATTTAAAGATACAACTTTCTCTTTTTAAGGGCTGAATATACTCGCGTGTATCTTCGCGTGAATAACAGTGAATGCATTGGCTCAGATACACACGCAATAACCAAAGATACACAAGCAACAAAAATACAAAATTGCTCAGATACACAACTATTATATCAGATACATATGACTGTTGCACTGGCTCGGATACATACGCAATAAACAAAGATACACAAGCAACAAAATTGCTCAGATACACAGCTATTATGTGAGATACACCGGACTGTTGTCTTCGTGTATCTAAGATACACCCGACTTTTGTATTGTGTATCTGGGTATTTTTCAGTTACACCCGACTTTTGTATTGTGTATCTCGAGTATTTATTTCGGTATGTCTTGTAATTAAGGGCCAAACTTTCAGTATGTCTTATAATTAGGAGTCTTTCTGTTGCTTTCCCTTTGTGTATTTGTTCGGGCTTTCTACGTAAATGTATTGTTGGTCAAAAGAAAATTCAACTATGCATGTATATGTAATGTATCTATATTGTATAAGTAGTGTATAACCATACATATATGATGTATAACTATGTATCAGAGATGTATATACATCCATATACACTGATATATAATATTTATACATTGAAGCAGCTTATCTTCCTTAATGAGCTGAATTTTTTTTAATCCCGATCAACTCGTAGATATGAACTCCTTTCGATGTTTTGAGCCATTTGATATATTATTCACTCGAAAAGATTCACGTTTGCGGCAGGTCGAAATTTAAAATTTGAGTTTCTTAGCTCTTCAATGGTCAAATCTTTTCACGTTTTTCATGGAACTTAATTACTATTCTTCTCAAATATTGACAAAAAGCAAGAGGATATGGGAGAACTATATGTTGATCGATATTGAAGAAGTTGCCTTCAACGCAAAAGAAAAGTGCCAAAGGGCTAACTAGGATAATAAATAGATAGTTGGGCTATTTTGAGTAAAAACATGGGTAAATTACACAAACACCCTAACATGTGGGTCATTAAATGAGATTTCCGTAAGTTACCGTAAAAACATTGAGCGAATGATCATTTCTGTTTAAAACTCCTATTTCATTTCGAATTTGGAGGTACGGTGATTGTATTTAAAATGTAACGTAACTCTGGTTGTTGGTAAAATATATACCGATGATTATTCAGTGTTTAAATTGGACTCTAAAATGATTTGTCTTATGATGATTCTTGGATTACTGTTTGAATATATTCTGATTTTAGCAAGTGTAATATGAGAACCATATTACAACTTTTGATCATATGTCTGATAAGTGTTGCTCGAACTTTTCAAAAAAGTCAGTAGGTACGTGTTCTTCAGAAGTATAATATATTTTTAGAGAATCCAACACGAATACTACATCGAAAGTGAAGAGTACGCGCAACTTAAATAACCAATACTTTCCTTGCGTTATTGCACTTGCCAGCTTCCAAATGAGAAAAAGGTCTCAACAGACAACAACCTAATGCATTTTCTTGAAAAAAGAAAAAATTCAAGTACTTTACAGGTAAGATTATTCATCTTCTACAAACAAAAATGAAGGCCCCAATGACACAGCTAATTAATGGCACAACTTTGTATTAATAAAATTAAATACAAATAGAATTACATTTACATTTCAAAACTCACTCTCTCAACTCAAAATTCACAACGTTTAAATTCTGAATCCGTCACTGTTGAAAGACTAGTTCCCAGGGGTCAGTGTATGCACACATTGAATGATATTCTAAATGAGCTCTTAAAAGGGCTTCTCTCCAACTACATTACCATGAGGATCATTGTTGCAACTAATCAAAGTATCCCCAGTTTTGCATAAAACTTTTGCACACCCAACTCTTGTACTTTGTTTCCAAATAATTTGTGTTTAATGCAAGCATTGTTCATTTTTCTTGCAAGAATTACTCTTATAATCATAATAAGGTCTTTCCTTAGCCCACGCCACTACAGCGTCGCGCGGCTTCCAATCCATGCCACTCCCCCAGAAGAGGTTCTCCCCGTAGTAGCCACGGGAATGTACCAACTCACAACTCACCTGCAAAGCAATGGATTCGACTGAATCCAGTATTTTCACACCAAACACAAATATATACTGAAATTTTATTAGAATTTTAGCAAATATTAAGTTATTAACTCGTAAAGGTAATGGGAAAGAAGGCAATCAACAAATAACTGGTAAATGAAGCTATGAACGGGATTCTCACTCTAAGAAAATTCCAGTAATTTTAAGAAATGATAGACATGCATCTAGTGCATTCACTCGTTTTTTCTTTTCGATAGGACAACTCAAAGACTCTTTTGTTTACATTATAGCAAAAGGAGAGGTTATTTGTGTGCATTTATTCATGATTGAGTATTCTATTTTGATTTTGTATTTATTGAAAATGGTAGAAATATAACTTGTTCCTCGCGTTGTTAATGTTACTATATTAGAAGTTTGAACTTATCAAATGTAAATTTTGAATCCGTCTCCACTCACCTGTCTTTGGTGTCCCCACCAGCTTGCGTAATTTGCGAGCTTATTGCTCCATTTGAGAGGTGGAAGTCCAAGTCTTGCTCTTGCTTTGTTGTGGGGAGTAAGGTATTGTTTGACTATGTTGCTTGGGGTGGTGGTTGTCAGAAGGAGTCTACCGGACAAAGGTTGATGAGGAGAAGAGAATGAAGTTTGAGCTATGCAAAGGAGAACAAAAATACTAAATTTTCCTAAGAGACTAATTGTTGGTTGCAAATATGCCATTTCTTGGGGAGTTTGTGGTTGTTGGAGTGGAGGGGGGAGGGTTGTTTGGATGGATGAGTGAATCTAATGGTTTATATAGGTGTGATTGGTTGCATTTTTTCCTGTTGTAATAAGTTGTCTAGTTATAATGACATGTGCAGTTTTATTTAGATAGTAGTACACTCTCTCTTTTTCCTTTTTCTATTTTGTGTGGTATACTTTTTTTTTTTTTTGAATTTGACTGAATAAAAACGATATTTTTTTATATTAATAAGTATTTTCTCTTTCTTGAATTCTATATCCACTCAAACGTCGTTATATAAAATGGAACAAAAAAAAATAGAAGTAGTTATTTGGCTTTGCAAGCCACAAGTAATTGTAAACTAAGCTTGATTACTTGTTTCTCCTTACTAACACTATCAAAGAGTGTGGTGCGATTGATATAATCCCTCCATCCTAAACCTCAAAGAGGTTTAATTTCGAGTAATCACATTCTCAAAATTGACAAACTCCAATGATAAAGTACTAATTCTTTGTAGTCTTAGCTAGAATATTGGTATGCGAATAACATGCACATGGTGTAACATAACATAGATTATGCACATCTTACTTTAATAATTAGAGTTCGGAACTCTGACAACATGTATTATTAATGTACTATTGTAAGTTCATATATTGCACTGAGAGAAAAAGTTGTACAAAGTGGTGAAGGAATCATATCACATGTGACACAAAGGGTGAGGTGGAAAATCACGTTAATGAATGTAGTTTGTCAGTCATTTAGTCACAGAAGTCCAAACAACAAAAGAATAAACCAGAAAAAGGAAAAGGAGTGACAGAGACATAAAGTGGGAAAAATAGAATTACTTAAAATGAAATTATACATGGAGGAACAGCATTAGGTGTCATAAACTTAATCACAAAATATTTGAGAGTTAAGGATATGAAAGGCATAGAAGAGTTAATCACAAAATATTTGGTTCTCTTTCCATTTCCTCGCTTTCTCCCTCTCCCTCTACATTCAAATCTTCGCGACTAAGCTCCATCATTCCTCAGCCAACTTGTTTAATCCAGCTAATAATGAAACACCCCTCTATAACCTAAACAATATTCAATATGTATATCTACTTAAACACCTGGAAATTTCCCACTTCATATACTTCTTTCCCAGAAACAATTCAGACACAAAGAACTAAACCAGCAGTAATTGTATTTAAAATGTAACGTAAATCTGGTTGTTGGTAAAATATATACTGATGATTATTCAGTATTTAAATTGGACTCTAAAATGATTTGTCTTATGATGATTCTTGGATTACTCTCTGAATATATTCTGATTTTAGCAAGTGTAATATGAGAACCATATTACAACTTTTGATCATATGTCTGATAAGTGTTGCTCGAACTTTTCAAAAAAGTCAGTAGGTATGTGTTCTTCAGAAGTATAATATATTTTTAGAGAATCCAACACGAATACTGCATCGAAAGCGAAGAGTACGCGCAACTTAAATAACCAATACTTTCCTTGAGTTGTTGCATTGCCAGCTTCCAAATGAGAAAAAGGTCTCAACAGACAACAACCTAATGCATTTTTTCTTGAATAAAGAAAAAATTCAAGTACTTTACAGGTAAGATTATTCATCTTCTACAAATAAAAATGAAGGCCCCAATGACTTAGCTAATTAATGGCACAACTTTGTATTAATAAAATTAAATACAAATAGAATTACATTTACATTTCAAAACTCACTCTCTCAACTCAAAATTCACAACGTTTAAATTCTGAATCCGTCACTGTTGAAAGACTAGTTCCCAGGGGTCAGTGTATGCACACATTGAATGATATTCTAAATGAGCTCTTAAAAGGGCTTCTCTCCAACTACATTACCATGAGGATCATAGTTGCAACTAATCAAAGTATCCCCAGTTTTGCATAAAACTTTTGCACACCCAACTCTTGTACTTTGTTTCCAAATAATTTGTGTATAATGCAAGCATTGTTCATTTTTCTTGCAAGAATTACTCTTATAATCATAATAAGGTCTTTCCTTAGCCCACGCCACGACAGCGTGGGGCGGCTTCCAATCCTTGCCACTCCCCCAGAAGAGGTTCTCCCCGTAGTCGCCACGGGAATGTACCAACTCACAACTCACCTGCAAAGCAATGAGTTCGACTGAATCCAGTATTTTCACACCAAACACAAATACATACGTGAAATTTTATTAGAATTTTAGCAAATATTAAGTTATTAACCCGTAAAGGTATAATGGGAAAGAAGGCAATCAACAAATAACGGGTAAATGAAGCTATGAAGGGGATTCTCACTCTAAGACAATACCAGTAATTTGAAGAAATGATAGACATGCATATAGTGCATTCACTCGTTTTTTTCTTTTCGATAGGACAACTCAAAGACTCTTTTGTTTACATTATAGCAAAAGGAGAGGGTATTGGTGTGCATTTATTCATGATTGAGTATTCTATTTTGATTTTGTATTTACTTAAAATGGTAGAAATATAACTTGTTCCTCGCGTTGTTAATGTTACTATATTAGAAGTTGGAACTTATCAAATTTAAATTTTGAATCCGTCTCTACTCACCTGTCTTTGGTGTCCCCACCAGCTTGCGTAATTTGCGAGCTTATTGCTCCATTTGAGAGGTGGAAGTCCAAGTTTTGCTCTTGCTTTGTTGTGAGGAGTAAGGTATTGTTTGACTATGCTGCTTGGGGTGGTGGTTGTCAAAAGGAGTCTACCGGACAAAGGTTGATGGGGAGAAGAGAATGAAGTTTGAGCCATGCAAAGGAGAAGGAAAATACTAAATTTTCCTAAGAGACTAATTGTTGGTTGCAAATATGCCATTTCTTGGGGAGTTTGTGGTTGTTGGAGTGGAGGGGGGAGGGTTGTTTGGATGGTTGAGTGAATCTAATGGTTTATATAGGTGTGATTGGTTGCATTTTTTCCTGCTGTACTACCTCCGTCACAATTTATGTGATGTAATTTGATTTGGCACGGAGTTTAAGAAAAAAAGAAAGACTTTTGAAACTTGTGGTCTAAAATGAGTCATAGATATTCGTGTGGTTGTAAATCATTTCATAAAGGGTAAAGTGGGTATTTTAAAGTTAAATTGTTACTAAATATAGAAATGTGTCATTCTTTTTGGGACTGACTAAAAAGAAAAGTGTGTCATATAAATTGGGACAGAGGGAGAGGGAGTAATAAGTTGTCTAGTTATAATGACATGTGCAGTTTTTTTAAGATAGTAGTAGACTCTCTCTTTTTCCTTTTTCAATTTTGTGTGGTATACTTCTTTTTTTTCTGAATCTGTCTAAATAAAAATGATATTTTTTTATATTAATAAGTATATAATTTGACTTAAGATTTTTCTTCTCAGATGGTTTATAGCCAAATAAATGTCTTATGATATATTTATACAATGAATTTTGAAAAGCATTTTCTCTTTCTTGAATTCTATATCCACTCAAACGTCGTCATATAAAATGGAACGAAAAAAAATAGTAGTATTTATTTGGCTTTGTAAGCCACAAGTAATTGTAAACTAAGCTTGATTACTTGTTTCTCCTTACTAACACTATCAAAGAGTGTGATGCGATTGATATAATCCCTCCATCCTAAACCTCAAAGAGGTTTAATTTCGAGTAATCAAATTCTCAAAATTGACAAACTCCAATGATAAAGTACTAATTTTTTTGTAGTCTTTAGCTAGAATATTGGTATGCGAATAACATGCACATGGTGTAACATAACATAGATTATGCACATCTTACTTTAATAATTAGAGTTCGGAACTCTGACAACATGTATTATTAACGTACTATTGTAATGTAATATTTGTAAGTTCATATATTACACTGAGAGAAAAAGTTGTACAAGTGGTTAAGGAATCATATCACATGTGACACAAAGGGTGAGGTGGAAAATCACGTTAATGAATGTAGTTTGTCAGTCATTTGGATTATAAAATTGAACAAATTAAAGCAAGTAAGCATCTATAGACATTATTCAGTAGTTTACTATTTACTATAAAGTTTATAAAAACCTGCTCTACTACTTAAAAAACTTTTGACACTGAAAGACGTTTCAAACGGTGAAAGTTGATATCATCAGACTTAGATATTTTTTTCTCATCGTGTAGCGGGAGGTCTACCTCACCTCTGAGGTAGTGATACGGACCGCGTACACTTACCCTCTCCAGACCCACTATGTGGAAATATACCGGAAATATCGTTGTTGTTGTATCGTGTAGCGGGAGAATTCAAATAGCGGGGTCGCGTGATAGACCAAGGACATTCAAATAGCGGGGTCGTTTGATAGACCAAGGACATTCAAACATCTTCTATATAAGATAACTAATTTCAGGATAAACTAATCCCCCATTTTATCCAAGACCGTCATCCTTATCCCACAACCAAACGACCAGAGTTTAATACAATATATGCAGACAGTTGTGTGTTTTGCTGGTTTCTGACTTTCTGCTGCCACTCGATCAATCAGCTGAAATGGTAGTTGTTCTAACGTTGCAAATGGATAAAACTTTCACATTCATAGATGAAAACTAGAACAAAAAAGGAAATGGAAAAAAGAAAGAACTGTCACATTGTAATAGCAGCAGTTGCAGAACTGCTGGAACAATTGGAACAAAAGAATTCTCTATACAAGCACAAGAGTTAGTAAAACAAACAAAAGAATTGACAAAGCATTGGCTCTCCTTCAACTAGCTATTACATCCATCGCCTATCAAAGTGACACTATAATTGTGCGGGAAATTGTTTTTTCAGGGAACAATAAGGACTAGCTTGAAGTGTGTATACATCTCGTGGAAGGAGAAATCGTACCAAGCCAGAATATTACCAAAATTGATTCATGTTGAAGAAAGATGTGAAGGAAGAAGCAGAAGAGAACTGCAGTATTGATTTGCCTACCGCTAGCATCTCAGTATAGCCTCAAGTAACCTCCTCTGTCATTTCTTTCCCTAACGCCTGTACTTCTTCTAAGAAAGGATCTACGGTTGAGAGACCAACTTCTTTTCATGTCTCGCCTTCTCTTCCAAGCCATTACATGACTATAAAGCGCTGGAAAAAGGAAGCAGAGGAGAACCAGCAACAGCAGAGCCACACACAACAACATAACATTGCGAAACCCCTCCTTCAACTCAGGTTCTCTTTGGTTGGTCCATGGAACGCCTCCGACATTCATCCCGAACACTATAAAATAGCAGACAATGTAAGTAATGTCAGATGCTTGTCAACTATGAAATGATAAAAATGACCTGGACGTATGAAACACGTTCCTTAAGAAGCTAACCTCCAGTTACTACCGACAAGGGAAGAAAGATGATGGAGAGGAAGGAAAGATAGTAAAGCTTTTTGTTTATCTGCTCAGACTGCCAACTGTCGAGACCTGCCTGAATTGCTGTGACACGATTGGCGATAAATCCAACATTCTCCTTCAATCTTCTCAGCCGACCAATTAACTCTTCAAGTGAGTTGATGTCATCACTGGCAACCCAACCCTTTGAAGAACATTTCTCCTTGACTCGTGGAAATACCTGTTCCCCATGTGCAATCACCTGCAACAAGAGTGATTAAGATCAAATATGTCTGTAGAACCTAAGACTATCCATCTGAAATCTCATGAAAACTTCATGAATAGGAGAAATTAATGGATATAGCATAAGGAATTTTACTGCCAATTGTATGACCAAGGTACAATTGATTAAACTATACGATAATGGAACCAAACCAAGAAAACTACAAGAAATCCAGGAAAAGTGAGAAGATAATAGTTCATGCTCGGAAACCTACAGAAGTCTTTGTTCTCGTAGCAAGATGCTAGTGACTGGGGGGAAAGTCTCTATTCCCTCTAGCAAGGGCTGATATCAAATTCTTAACCTCTTTTTGTTCCAGTCTCATGGTTCATAACTCCCACATAATCATGTGTCAAAATATATATATCTTGACGACAGCAATAATGTACTTGAGGTTGGTCGTGCAGCTTGGTGGAGGTGGCAAGCCTATCCTTTTGTGCTTGTAAATCTGTATCTCGCCTAACATTTCCCTTTAATCCCTTTTACTTGGCAGTTTCTGCCTTAAACCAAGTAATTTTTGCCTCCAATTTATAGTCATAAAAGTTCCTTCTAACACTACTCTATTACTCTTTCTGCAACTCTTTTTTTTTTTGACAAGGTAACAGACTCTGTATATAAATCATCAGCACATATTGCTGGAAATGAAAAATTACATCATTGAATCTACATCCAAAAGAGTTAAGGCAATAGACTACCACTAAATCCTATCTCATCTTACAAGGATCCTAGGATGTCTACAATAGAAACTGGGTCATCACTCATCTATATACTCTGAACTGCATCAATAACAAAAACTTATAATGCAATTCATTTTTAACCTTTGCAGAGAATTACTGTTGCCTTCAAAACACCTAGCCACCTAGAGTTCCTCTCTTTCCAAATGGTCTACCATATTACTGCTAGGACAATTCTAAATCTTTTCTAAAACTATCTCGCTTTGATTTATTCTTTTTCCTTCGATGTCATTTTTTCTTTCAGAATAGTTTTAGTCCATGTGTTTATGATGCTCCTTTCTTTACCCTTCCCGAAGCCCAGGGAGTCAATGATCAGAAAGCAAAGCACTCACTGCTATGCATTAAAGAAGAATATATGAATCTGGATCTCAAATGCCTAAATACGAGATAGGCATATAGTTTTTTGTTTTTCTTTAACCCCATCATTGGCTATCCAGTCACTAAGTTGTTTATAAAATCAACACCTAGAAACTTCACAAAGCAGGCTAACCAATAATTGGCAAGTGTAAGAATTTTTTCTCTTTAAAAGAGGGTAAGACATCCTTAGTCTTACCATCCTCTTACATAAGTTCAAAAGAACTAACTTTATTCGTCATTGCAGAACGCAGTCAAGAATGTCATTCTTCTATTGCCCTACCTTAATAAGGATAGGCGACTTGGGTAACCGCAAGATCTGGCACTTAGACCTAACACAACTTCAAAATCATCTCTTGAGTGGAGGATTGTCCAAGTCCATATAAGGATACCACCAGTCCAGTCCTCAACCAATGGGACTCTAACCTACTCTAACACCCCCAGCACGCCCAAACTACCAACTGGAACGTGGACAACATAGCATGGGAACCCAAACAGAAACGGACCTGGCTTTCATACCATGGAAGATGTGGCACTTGGGCCTAACTCAACCCCAAAAACTAGCACTTGAGAGCAGGATTGTCCAAATCCATATAAGGAGACCACCAGTCCATCCCCAACCAATATGGGACTCTAACTCACTCTAACAATGACAAATCAAAGGTATGCTGCTCCATAAGCAAGGAGTGGCACGCACATAGCAAAAGAAACAAAACCTAATATCATGAACATACTTTGCCTCTTATCTCCTCATCTTCCGAATGCATTTGCCCCACTTATATCTTTTTCCAATTCTTCTTGCAACGCTTATGTTCTGTACATGGATCTTCTTTAATTTGATTGGGCTCGATCAATATGTAAGGAAACAATGGAGAAGGAAAGTAAGAAAAAGGAAATGGGGCATCAAGAAGATAACGTACAACAAAACCTTTATTTGAATAGCATCTGCGACAAGGCTTCAAGTTATACAGAAGTGATAACATTTGGGAGAAGAAACTGGTAACAACCAATCCAACCTCTTTTACTTCTACTCATCTATTTCTCGCCCTCGACTTTATCAAGTACTAACTTTGGATGGTGTGTAATGTCTTTCTTCTGTCTCCTTAAACATTAATCCACTTTGCTATCCTAGGTCAAGGTACCTGACAACGTTTCTCATCCCCCTTTACCACCCACCACACTAGGAAGTATCAACGTGAAATTAGTTGTTTAATATGAGTAACAGTTTCTTAAACAAGGGAAAATGGAGTAAATAAAGAAAAAGAACAGAATGCATGAAGGAATGAAAGAATCTAGCACCAAGCAAAAAGCAGTAGGAAAACAGAGAGGATCATATTAAACCAATTCCAAACTTAAATGTTCCTCAATAATTGTTAAAAGTTAACAAAACAGAGAACATCTTGTGCTAGTTAAGAAAATGTACTCTTTTTAGTCATAACTAAGTCCGACGCTTTTTAAAATTGAAAACAAATTATTAATGAAGGTAAATGCAAACAAGAAGAAAAAACTTCTCCTTTCTTTCCCTTAATGTCAGATTGACAGGAATGAAGAACTACCTGGAGGAGGCGCTGCAGGTCAAGATGGATCTTCGGAAATCTTCTATCATCCAGCAATTGTTTCTTTAAAGCAAAACCTCCTGCAACCAAAGAAGAAAGAAGTCATTCATAATCTACAATGAACTTCAACAGAAATAATAAAATATGAAGATGGTTTTAGGAATTAAATACATCAAGATTTTTTTTATATAAAGCATCACAAACCCACAAAAATGAAAGTAAAAATAAAAAATGTAATTCTGGAATGATTGTGCATTTGTGCATTGTTGTGAGAGTAAATGATGAAGCAATTTCATGAGTGGTTTTAGCATTTACATTTTAGGAAGTAATGGTGATATTTCCTAGTCACCTTTTGTTGAATATGGTAATCCCACCTCCCCCCAAATCTCTCGCACTCAGGAACTAAACAGTATCTCACTCCCATTTCTGCTCCCTCGGTAACTCGAACCCTCCTCAACCTTGGTTAGAGGTGGAGAGTCTTTACCATTAGGCTATCCCTCATAATATAATTCAGGAAAACTTTGTTATCTTTCTGAAATTTAAAAATCTAGTCTCTTGATCCCAATATAAAAGTCACTTAAAGTAGTATATATGCATTGATATTTGAATTTTTTTTTACTCCTACTGCACATATGAATGTGTAAGTAGCTTCCAAATAGAATTACAATGTGGGTTGAAATTTGAAACAAGGATCAATTCAACACGTTAAACATGAAGTGTCCATCAAACTGAATCACTCATCATGATGACAGGCATCACTAGTTGACAATGTTCTGAGTTTGCAAATATTCTCTGAACCTTATGTGATGGAATGTATTTTCCATCTCCAAATGCAGAATGAAATGACAATTTCATATTACAAGAACGGAAAAGGAAAATCAAAAAAATCGAAACAATCTTTTTTCTAATCTAACATTTATAAGAAAACTAGTCAAGTTATCCAAAAAAAAAAACAAAAAAAACTATAAATGTCAAAATACTTTATCATTTTAGTAAATTGGTCAAGAAAAGAAAATAGATTTGATGTATGCATACAAACTTAATTTTGTGAATAGATTAAATCACAAATTACTTTCTCTGATTAGCTCCAACACTCTCTGCATATCATAAATCATTAACGACCGACAACATTTATAACTTGATGCGAACAAAGTAAATTACAGAAAAATCTCTTATAATTTGGAGATAAATTAAGTGTGTCGTCTTTTCCTTGTAGTAGCCTACTGACCTCTTTCATCTAATTTGGCCCCTCCTTCCAAACTCTTCCAATTGTTTTCTCCCTCCTAACAATACCAAAACATCTCTACCATTTCGATATTTATCCACATAAAATGATTGAACAACAAAGAGCTTCAACTTTTTGGAGTCAACATACAAAATTGAGAAAATTAGTCCTAAGTTATTAAGGGATAAAATGCCTAAAATAAAATTATAGATGAAGGTGGAGAGAAGTATTAGTCACAGAAATCCAAACAACAAAAGAATAAACCAGAAAAAGGAAAAGGAGTGACAGAGACATAAAGTGGGAAAAATAGAATTACTCAAAATGAAATTATACATGGAGGAACAGCATTAGGTGTCATAAACTTAATCACAAAATATTTGAGAGTTATGGATATGAAAGGCACAGAAGAGTTATGGGAGTTATTAGAAGTAGAAGTCATGGAGATGAAGAGGTGTGATTATAATGGTGCACCAACTTTTAAAAATATATAAAATAAATGAAAAAGTGAAAGAAGAAACAACAGATACAAACACAAGAAAAGAACTGACATATTGAAACTATAACAACATATATTTTCCATACAAGTATTAATTAGCAACAAAATATTAATAGTAAACAAACTACATGATGAAACTGTTATGTCTGAAACTGCGGGGGTCTTTTCCAAAGGTGCATTGGAGGAAACTCATCTATAATAATCAAGGCTGCCCCAAATGGATATTTTTGTTAAGACTGGCTATTCTGGACAGGTTAGCTACAAAGGAGAGATTAGCAAAGTGGGGAGTTGATGTGGATCCATGAAGTCCTTTATGCAACCAGGCCAACGAATGTTTGAGCCATCTATTCTTTCAATGTAGTGTCTCTTTTGGCATATGGAGGAAACTACTCACATGGCAAGGCATCCAAAAGAGTAGCTTAGCTCTGCAAGAGGAGACAGAGTGGGCTGTGCAATTTTGTGGTGGTCATAGTAGATGGGCTAGAGTTTACAGGGTTGTCTTGGCTGCTGCAGTTTACCAGTTGTGGATTGAGAGGAATAATGTGATTTTTCAGAACATGAGAAGATCTCCACAAACTATCATCAAGTTGATCATCCAGGAGGTGCTTTTTAAACTTAGTCTAGTCCCTAAACTTGCAAACTATGTTCAGCTACTAAATTATTATCCAGTGTAGCTATAGTCTTTGACTAGAGATTTGTTTGGGTGAAGTGAGGTTAGCAGATGTGTTTGAGCACTTGACTGGGGTATGTCCAGTTAGACAGTGCATCTTTTTTGTCATTCCCTTTGAGCTGTAAATATCTATACTTGGTAACAAACATGTGTATTTACCCAAAAAACTATTATGTCATTCACCTTTAATTTGGATCAATCATATCTGACGTAATTAATTGAAATATGTTGATCTATCTATCTACTTAGTACTTTCTAAGATTGATTTTGAACCATTACCTTTGTGTTGACCTTGGCGATATCAAAGAAAATATGTTAAGCACTTGCTACTAACCAGATAACTAACCAGCTTATAGTGCTTGAGAATGGAAACAGAGAGCCATAATGTCATGAATAGAGATCCCACTCCCTCATTCAGAACTCAGAAGTTACACTCATCCTGTACCTTCCTCCAACTTCAGACATCAGAAATCGGGAGCAACAAAAAAATGATGAAAAGATAGAGAGAAGACAACATTTAAAACCAATTCCTGAAAGTAAATTATCTTGAAATTCCAAAGCAGCTGTATCTGCTTGGAGAATTAAGGTGATAATAGATGCATAAAAAGAACAGAATTTATCTCAGAAAATAACAATATTTCCAAGCCAATAGTCTCATAGGCAATAGCTGCCTAACTAAACAATGACAACAGGTGTTTCAGTCACTTTGTTAAGAGCCTGGATGGCTGCAAATTAACACATCAACAGAACTGGACCATATAAGTCTAAGGTTATAAACACCAATTGGTTGGTATACCAAGAATACTCGACAACCTAATATAGATAAAACATGTTGCCTAAAACTATTATTTTCATTACGTTCAGCATATACAGTTGTAAACCAGCCATTAGAGATACCTATAGTCTCAATAAGATTCCTCAAAAGGAGAGGTAAAAAACTTCCTAACATCCATCGAGTATTTCTGTACATAGCTTCGCTAACAGAGAAATAAGACATCCAACCAATTCAGGTCTTCAACATAAATTTCATTTCACAGATAACTCCTAAACCAAGCCAGCACCAAAATCACTGTCGAGCAAACAGCATGCATGAACTGTTCTGCATATACAGTAACATACATAAGCGCAAGACCTTAACATATCTTACGATGCAACCTTTACAAAGAACACGCAAAATTTATGACAAAGTAATAGAACCCCATAAAACATAATTGCCAAGAATAGCTTTCACTAAAAAGACAGCAGTTACAGAATATGAACAGTTTGAAAAATGTAACGTCTTGCAAACTAATGTATTTTCATTTTTGTTCCTTGATGCAACCTTTTCTTGGCCAAAGAGAGTTCCCAACTGCCAAGTCACCTTGTATATGACCACAATTATATATATAGAGAGAGAGAGAGAGAGAGATGTACCTTTGTCAATTTCCAGCTCCATTGAGTCCAACTCAATCTCCAGCTTCGTCACAACATCTTGAAGGTGATCCACATGTGTGTCTATGATGTGAACAATCAGATTTGACACAGATTTAGGTACAGGATTATCAGCTTCCTCAGAATGATTCATCATCAACAGAAAATCAAGAACATGCTCCCTGATAACAGTCCCACCCCTTTCCTTCATTTCTCCACCACCAGAACTCGGACTTTCCACAATGGGAACCTCTGAGAGAAGGGACTGATTTACCGGGGAGAAACCCAATCTCGGAACACGGCCTAATGACACGGTGATAACTGAATTCTCGGTAACTCTTGCTGCAATTCTAAATGTAAATTTGCTGGATGCAGGTCCAGGTGAATTAACTCGAAACACAAGAGCCCCATCTACATGCCCACAAAAGGGTCCATTGCTAACAAGTGACAAAATGTCTTGGAGCTTCATAGGGGGACAAAGTACATCAATAAGATATTGTGCAGATTGTGAGAGTCTCTGGTTCCACTTTGGAAGCTCAACATGGTACCAACAAAATTCTTTGCCTCTGCCCTCTGCTAAATCCCATTCCTTATTATAATAATTCCCTTCTCCATCGAAAATATAAGCTTTTTGCCTCACAGCACCAGTATATCGGGAGTTATTGTAACCATTGTCCCTAATATGTGCTCGTGAGGTTGGTTCTCTTTCCATTTCCTCGCTTTCTCCCTCTCCCTCTACATTCAAATCTTCGCGACTAAGCTCCATCATTCCTCAGCCAACTTCTTTAATCCAGCTAATAATGAAACACCCCTCTATAACCTAAACAATATTCAATATGGATATCTACTTAAACACCTGGAAATTTCCCACTTCATATACTTCTTTCCCAGAAACAATTCAGACACAAAGAACTAAACAAGCAATAATGACCCAAATCAAGATAGGCAGAAATGTAAAGAACTCATGAAAACAGCACATTTATCATTTTCCCTTTTAAAAAAATTATGCAAATCAAGAACTCAACCTCATCACAGGCAAACCAAGAAAGATTAAGCTAAGCACATTTCTAATGCTTTACCACCCAAATACCTCATATTATCCAATATTGCATCAATGATCTTGAAAAAAAATCATATACACCCACAAAGCCAAAAGCTTCACCTTGTTAACACAATCAAAACCCACCAAAGCAAACACAAAACACTCCAACAAAACACAATATCCCCAGAGAAGATGCTTCTTGTCACAAAGAATTTCGAAAAAGATTGGTGGACAAAACAAGAAAGGATCAAATGGGTCAGGACATTTGAAGAAAGACAAAAACTTTTCAACAAATTAGGAAGTTTCTTTGAAGGTTCTTGTTGTTCTTCCTTTCTTTCATGTTGAATTTGTCAGTTGAATTTTTTTGTTACTATATTACTATCTTATATAAGTAACATTGTGTTGATTATTTTATAAAAAAGGAAAGTCTTGCCCAAGTAGCAACCCAATATGTATGTATGTAATGTTCACCAACTCAATATAAAATTTGTAAAACAGAAAAGAAGATTAATTAGTACCGCATTTCTAGCGTGTGTTTCCATAGAAAAGAACACCCTGAATTTTCTGCTTCTTTATTGTTGTAATGTTGTTGTAATCCAAAAAGGAAGGAAGTTGTGCGGGATTTGTTCAATAGGTAGTTTCTTTTTTTTTTTGGAAAAAATGAGGTGGGAATGGTCTCAAGTTTTGATTAATTAAAAGACACGAGTGGATCCCACAATATTATTAAGTTAGAAAAAGTAACAACTGAAGATAGTTATTCAACAACAGTATTAGTTGTTTCAACAACTATTCAGTTGTCGAACAACTTCGACAGTTGTCGAATAACTTTACACAGTTATTGAACAACTTCTATAGTTAGGGGCGAAAATATAAAAATAAAAATTGAAAAAAAATTGTCGCTTATACCTAATTTTTAAAACTTGAAGGACCCTCCTTAATTGACAAACTTATTTTTCATTTTTAATCACAAATCGCTAGTTTTTTAGTGGAATCTCAGTTAACAATTGAATTAAAAAAAAAAAAAAAAAAAAAGTGTAATGCTTGTATTTATGGTAAGTAGAGAATAGAGATTAATGCTACTCCAAGTAACTATAGAGAATAAGGATAATTTTGATTAAAATCCAATTTTAAGAGACTATTTTGGGTCCTTTTCATTATTAACTCACTTTGAGAATTTTTCCCATCTTCTTATCTAGATAAGTTTGCCTATTATTATAAGAAATAAATAATCTTTCTGCTTCTTATAGAATATAAAGTATGAATTTCGTTAATCAGTGTAACATATCTTATATTACTATTTATCTTATAAAATATAAAGTATGAATGTTGTTAATTAGTGTAACATATCTTATTACATATCTTATTTTTAAGATTATTAATCGATAGAGAATTAACATCTTTAACTGAAATTAATATCGATAAAGAAAATGTCTTAAGAATATGAGGAATATTGTGTGTTTCTATCGTATTGATTAAGGATATTGTGTTTGTATTTATATTTTTATTTAATTAATGAAAATTAATGGATATTTTGAGTTTATTTTTATCGTTTGTTTAAACATATTAGAATTGACAAGTATTATATATATCTACTACTACATAGACATGTAGTTTTCGTGGTTCGGTTGAGTCGGTTTTTAACTAAAAGAAAACCAAAACAATTAAGTTGGTTATTTCTAAAAGGGCTTGATTATTTTTCAAATTTTATATTGCTTATAAAATAATGTTAACAATTTCTGTAACAGTTGTTGAGAAGTTTTTCAAAATGATAAATGATAAAATTTTATTTAAGATCAACAATGTATCAAGAAAGATTAAGTGGATTGACTATATTATTAATTGAAAAAAAATATTAATAGAAGTCGATTAAAAGAAAATTAATAATTTTGCATCTTAGAAAGCTAGAAAAATAGATTTCAGCGATAAACATATAAAAAAAATTTAATCGAATTTAAGGTCTCCCATTAAATTTCAGCCTTAAGCCACCAATGTGCTTGAGTCACCCTTGTTAAATGATGGAACCAAATTAATTAAGCTGGTTTTTCATCACTTAGGTGATTCAAAAAAAAAAAAAAAAATCTAGGTGATTCTTTACATTTGTCTTAAAAAGAGTTGGTCATTTCTAAGGTAATGTAACAAAATTTCTTACAGTAATTTTTTATGCCAAATATTAAAGATTTAGTTGTGATATATCAAGATATCTTGATGATATTTGAATTAAACAATGATGATTAATTAAAGGACTGCAAGTTTTTGAATATGAATTAGATTCTCGGCATTATCAAAAAAAAAAAATATGGAAATTTGATACAAGAACAAAATTTCCATGATTAGCAAACACTATCAAAGATAAAAAAAATCATGTATCAAATCAATGTTGTATTAAGGTAGTGATATTCTTCCACTCCTTGATGAGAGCTTGAAATTGGAATATCTCATTGTTAAAGATCCTCTTGTGTTGTGGTATAATTTGAAAGATGTATATGACCACTTAAAGATGATAATTCTTTCACATGCATGTTTTGATTGGATCCAATTATGGGCTATTAATGAAAAAAATATGAAAGTTGACCTACTGGTTCTAATTTGTTCCCAGAAGTGAATGAGGCGAACTTTCACCAGACTAAGAGTTGAAAATCTCGTGGCCTCAGTTATGGTTATGGCCATGATCAAGATAAAAAATTCTCTATATTATTATACATGTCTCGATTTGCTCCTGAAGTAGCAATCTTAAAAGAGGTACTAAGTTATCATAATTTGATATGCTTAAGACACGTCCAAATGATTGTTTTCCATTTTTTAAAAATGAATTTTTTTAATAAATGCTACAAATACAAATTCATTCCCAAAAGTGCTTGTGAAAGCTTATCAATATAGAATTGCACTTGGTTGTGATGATATCACGACTCACCTCCATAAGATGTAGAATAATTGTCGTGAAGACTAGAATTCTATTAAAATAACTTTTTAAGGCAAAAAAAAAAAAAAGAAGAGTAGAATTCTTTCTATATTAACTATATCGATACATTGTGATTAGTTGTCACTGATTTCCTCGAAGCAAATAACAATTAATGTATTTCTTTTTGAAAAATGTGATTATTATGCAGTTATTGTTTTGAAATAAAATATTCAGATATTAATAGCAAATCTCCACGAAGGATATATTTGAAATATTGAAGTCTCTCAAATAGGTTATATATGATGACACCATTTATCATAGATCATGATATATGAAGTTGTTACGATTAGAACACAATTTTTTAGTAAACCAATAGTTCATTAGCAATAAAAATGGTTGTCACATTGAGATTACAAATGATTGGAAAATTAAATATCTCCAAGTTACTACGGATAAGAAACACGTATATGAAAAGTTACCTGAGCATGGTGAGATAACATGACACGATAAACCAGAAGTTATTGATATAAAAGTTCATGTAATAGTAAATCAAAAAATTACTAAATCAAAGAAGCACACATCATAGTAAACTTGAAGTTTACTAATACAAATAATATTATCAGTTTGCATGAAGGATTTTGCCATCCGAAGATGTGTATATTAAGTATTCTAGAAGCATTTATTGACATATAGTTAATCTCATATTTCAGCCGTTAAACTCAGTGCTAATTCAACTTTGAGTGTGCACAGTATACACTTAAACTATCATAAAGTTGAACAAGTAGATACTCACATTCTACGTGACAAATCGTGCGAGATTTGTCACATAGGAAGCCTATGTCTGCTTATTCAACGTTATAATAGTTTAAGTGTCTACTTGTGCACACCCAAAACTGAAGGTGCATAGATACCAACTAAGGTCAAATTAAAGTGTAACACCCCGTACCTATTAACACCCTATGAGACGACGCTGAACAATGGTTTTTCAAGTGTCAAGAGACAAAAGTATTTACTTTGTAAGGTTATTGATGAAATAAATGCTACTGGGCCTAATGCATGAGATTAGACCTTTATAGGAGGTGAAATACCCGTATGTTGTCCAACCTATACGACTACATGTACGTTTATGGAAAATATGGCAACATGAGAGATTTGATTAATTATGTATTAAATTGTGGGCTTGATGTATTAAATATTGGACATGTAAAAATCTTGTGCAAATTGGGCCTTAAAGGAAGCCCAAATTTATGAGGAAGACATGGCCCAAAAGAGAATTTTGATCCATTCTTGTTTAGTCTTCCATTGACCAATTTAAAATAAGAGGATTGGACCAAGTGGGTGGTTAATAGGCACCATTAGGAGGCTATATAATGGGGGAAAATCAGATTTATTGGCATTGAACTCTCATAACTTTTCTAGAATTTTCCAACAAAAAAACTCCTTTGCTCTCAAGAACCCTCATCACTCCTTTGGCCAAGATCATCAAGTGGTAAGACTTGGTAAGTGTTTATTATGATGGTTTAATATATTTTATGCATGAGAACTGGTGTATATTATGTTGGTTATGTTGGTGAAGTGGGAGAAACTCCCTATGTGCAAAACAAATTGTGTTTACTAAATCGGAGGATGGTATTGTCTTGTAAACTTGATTATGCACTTGTGGTCTTGAAGGAAGTGAACATGATGGAGTAAATATTGACGTGTGAGATGTGATTATAGTATTTCCTTGATGTGTCATGGTGTTTAACATTTGGAATGATTATTGTGAAATTGGTTATGGTATTGGTGGCAGATTGGCCGTAGAGTGTCATTTTGGGTGTTGTATGTGTGTTGTGAGACCATGGATGATTTTTGGCATGTTATATGATCAAAAATATGTTCAAATATGTTTGGTTATGATCATGGACCATTCATGGCATTAAAAGACCCAAAAAGAAGCCATTTCGGACCAAACGGGCATCCTCCCCCGCAGACGGAGGCAACTGCGGGCGCAGATGCCAACGCAGATGGCTCTGGATGCTGCCAAAGGCCATCTGCGTGCGCACCTTGCCACCTGCGGGCGCAGGTGGCAGCGCAGGTCACTTCCAGATCTCAGTTTCGTATGTTTTCGTACCCAGTTGATCCCCGAAAGCCCCGATACCTTTTATGGATGTAAATAGCAACTTGTGATGTCGTTTTAATGACTTTAAAGTGTCATATGAAGGCATGTTGGACTGTATTAAATGTGGATGGTTGTTCATATGTTGTGGTGAGTCAAATTGAGAAGCGTAAATGTGACGGAATGATAATGGGAAGGCATAAAGGGTAAGTGTGATGCGAAATGATATTTTTGAATGAACTCTTGGTCACTGAGTGGAATGTTATGGTAGTGTTGGCATGTTGATGCGATAAATGACATTATAATAAGGCGAAATAACGTTCTAAAGTAACTATGTGAGTCACAGTCATCTTGTGCACTTGTAAGGTAGTTGATTGCTAATATAAGCTTCGCTATGTACTTATGATGTAGAGTGAGACGTAAAGAAAGAGCTGGACTGTTGTGTTCATATTTCGGCTTGTGTACTTGTACTTGGAAGCAAAGGTATGTAAGGTTATTCTTCTATTTCCTTCTGCAACATATGGTGTTCACATTGTCATGGAACTCATTTGATTCCGAAATACCCTAAGGTATTCCGTATCCGAGAATTGGCTAGAGTTACTTATATGTTCCTTATTCCTTGGTCAATGGTGAATCATATGACTCAGGACCATTGGTTGAATTGTGTTCACTGGCTAACATGTCAAAAGTTCCAAATGGTCTAAGATATCCTCTTTCCGGTTACCAAGGGTAATGGTCTCATATTTCTTCCACATTGCTCACTTGTGAATCACATGTCTCATATGCATTGATAAGGTTCCAAAAACTCAATAGTGGTTATGTTCATGTGTCTTATTTAGTGCTCATTGTCCTAAGGTTCCAAGAGTGTTCTATTCCAAGGGGGTTCTATAGTATTCCAACTAAGGTTGATATAATGTTATTCATATGTGTTTTACTCCTAGACGAATCATGACCCACTTAGTTCTTATTCATGGATGGAAGTTCTCCAGTTGTCATATGTTGTAAAGTTTAAGAGAACTATCGCAACGAGAGTAAGGAGGTCAAGAGAGCTTCTTTAGTTGAATAACCTTGTTCCCATTATGTCATGGTCTAAGTTCCAATAGAGTTATATACATGTCTCATATTCATTAGCAATGTTCCAAAAGTCCAATGAGGTATGTTCCAAGGTTTCAATTATGGTTATACTCATGTATCTTGTTCATTGATCATTGTCCAATGGTTCCAACAGTGTTATGTTTTCATGAAGGCTATGTTTCCAATACTGCCTATTCACATGATTCTCACTCATTGATTAATGTTCCAATCATGTTCCAAAGTTCTATAACATTGTAACTACTAAAATACCAATCTCTCACAAGTAATGAAAGAAGTAATGAACAATCAATGTACCTATCCATCACGAGTTGAGATGTCAATCTTACAAGTGTAAAGATGTGACGTAATGTATATTTGTGTTTCAAGTTTCAAGAATGTTTCTATCATCAAGGTATCACTCATTGTACGAAAGAAAAGAAATGAAGTACTGAACAATGAAAGAAAAGGAAGCAATGTTATGTAATGTTAACCCTACCCATGGAGTAGATGTATGTTATTGCCCACCATAGAGTGGATGTATGATGGCCTACCCATGGAGTAGATGTATGTCATTGCCCACCAAAGAGTGGATGTATGTTATTGCCCACCATAGAGTGGATGTATGTTGGCCTACCCATGGAGTAGATGTATGTTAACCCACCATAGAGTGGATGTATGTTGGCCTACCCATGGAGTAGATGTATGTTAACCCACCCAAAGAGTGGATGTATGTTGAATGATTAATCATATTGATCATGAGCATTGTAAAAGTAATGTAAGTAAAGGCAAAGGAAAGAAAGAACGTAATGTACATGGTATCCCACCTACAGAAAGAGAAATTATTCACATTGCTTTAATTCTTTTATGTTGAATTCATTATTGTTGTTGTTATGTATGACTCATTGGAGATGATAGCAAAGAAAGAAAGGTACATGGTTCCATATATGAAATTTTCTCTTATAATCATTTCCATTGAAATTCTTGTGCATTGATACAGTTTGTTTACGACCTTACATACTCAGTACATTCTTCGTACTGACCCCTTTTGGGGACTTACCTTACATGTTGCAGGTGCAGGCATTAGTAGACCTCCTCGGTAGGCTGCAGATCATATACAGATCTTTGGTGAGCACCAGTTGCTTCGGGGCTTCCAAAGTCACATGTGTACACTAGGTTTTGGTATTATGTAAATATTGTATAGACATGGTCAGGCATCTGTAGAGGCTTTGTAGACAGTTGTGGGAAGACAAAGTGTATGTTCATAATGACTTGACGGCCCCGTCGGCCAAGATTCACACATATATATATTTAGCACATGTTTCATAAATGCTACTATTAGAATGATAAGTTCTTACGTGATAATGGTGTTTCTTATGGTATGCATACGAAGGTTCATGAGCAAAGATTGATTTTCTCTCGGGCCATATCGGCTTCGAGTGCCAATCACGCCTCAATGGGATTTGGGGTGTGACATAAAGGGCACATTTATTTATTAGAGTATTGGACTAAAATTATCCCTTAATTGTGGGAGTAGGTTCATTTTTGTCCCTTAAATATAACCCTAGGCATATCTAGTCCCTTAACTATGCTAAAGTGGGACACTTTTAATCTCCTAACATAACAGTGTTAAAAGTAACGGTGCAATATCCATGTGACACCCACGTCAGTTGTAAAACACAAAACCATCGATTAAACCCATTCCCCTATACGCAAAAATTACTTTACCGAAGAGAGGCCCTCGCTAGCCCATCTGTAACAAGAAGAGAATTCAAGTGAAGGAGTTGATTTTTTTCTTTTCAAGCGATGATAATTAGATCTCATGACAGTGAAATACCCAATTATTTAGTGTTGGTTTGCTTGACTATTGATTCTAACAAGTCATGCACCAGCCGAACATAATTCAATGAAATAACTTGAAGGTATGAGAGGTGTATTAGTCCTGAGTTTCTGTTAGATTTTGATGAACACAAGCATGGACACCTCGTAAAAATAGCAAATGATCACTTGTGTTGATGCCCCGACAGAACCATTTGATTTAATACCTTGACCCTGACCCCGACCTCTACCCGTCCCTATCCTTGTCCCTGAGCTCAAGTCTATGAACCGAGCTATTAGCAAAAAGTAATGATAGCGGAACTAATAAAGGTGTAGCGTATTGTAGCATGTCTATGTGATTTGGTCCAAGAAAAATCGTTGGTCTTCATCTGATCACATCGATTGATTCAACTAATACGTAGGAACCTTTAAAAAAACTTCTACCACTTGAGACTACTCATCCTGTGTCAAACTGTCAGTCATAACAATTATCCTTTCACACATTTTAAATTCATCAATTTTTGATGTGTTTGTTCTCTTTTGCTCCTTAGTTTAATATTTTTTCATTTTTATTATATATATATATATATATATATCATATGAATTAAAATATCCTCCCAAAAAAAAGAGGAAAGAAAAAGCCCCTAATGGATATGTGTAGATGAGTATAAAATATTGGGAATGCTCCATTTACCCGCCAATTGTCCTTGTGTCTTCCCACATTATCCATTAACCCCCAATTCCGTGTACAACACCTTCACTCTCCCCATACATACACTCCAATTTCCCCCAAAATTGCTGCCGCCGATCAAATGTTAGTCTTTTTGTGAACCAAATTCATGCAAAAAATGCATCAATTTCCAGCCGTACCTGCTCATATTCATGCCGATATGGCGGTACTGTTTCCTTCAACAGTATGCTGGCAGCAGCAACGGAATCAAAATGCTTTTCGGAGACCGGCATTGTCGTCGTCTTCTTCTTCTTCGTTGCCGGTGTCTGGGCGTCAGTCGCGAAGGTATTATTTGGGCAGATTCAAAAGGCGGTTACGTTCTGAACCTAATTTGAAACCGCTTACTTCCCGCATTGTTGATCTCACTCGCAGAAAGCAACTACACCAGGTTTCTCTCTCGAGAATTACTCCGTTTCATATTACTTGGCCCGTGTTGACGTATAACATCTTTAAGAAATCTTCAAATTTAGTTAGAAGTATATTTTACTAAAGTAGCCTTATTAATGATGCTTTAGAACTCGAAATTTGACTATTACTATTAATATCAAGGGTAGTATCTGAGAGAAGTAATTAAACTCTCTTGATTTGCTAAAATGGACAAGTAAAAGGAAACGTCTAATATGATATAGGAGTAAGTAGGGAGATGCAATTAAAAGTGACAAATAAGTTTGTCAATTAAGTGGGAGTCCTTCGACTAAAAAAATTCAGATTTTTATTTTTATACTTTCGCCCCATCAACTGTAAAAGTTGTCTCAACAACTATAGAAGTTGTCTCAACAACTACAGAAGGTGTCCCAACAACTATAGAATTTGTTCTGCAACTGTGCGAAGTTGTTGGACAATTGAATAGTTGTCGGGACAACTAATGCAGTTGTCGAACAACTGTGTGCAGATGTTTGAAGGATTCGACCAACTAATATTGCGGGACCCACTCGTTCCTTTTAATTAATTGGAGACTTGAGAGGCATTATTAACTCATTTTTTCGAGTAAGTAAAATGAAACAGAGGGAGTAGAACATAGGGTTATTTTTCCTCAATTTCTGCTCTTACTGCTTTAATTGAAAAAATGCCTTTTAACTTTTAGTAACAAGAAAGAATTGTAGGAAGCTAAAGTCTAGAGAGAATTTATTTAAATTAGAAAAAAGTGAAAAAGTATGGAGACTACTTAAAATTTGTATGAATTTCAAACAAGGCTACGAAATTAACTGAAATGTCTAGGCATACAACATCATTAATTTAGATTATTGAACTGAAACAGAACATATGAGTTATGGTCAAAACATTTTCTTCTTTCAAAGAGCGGATATATGGTTAGTCCAAGTAATAAGAAGAAATGCTTCCACAGTAGCTAGCATTGATAAGACTTATCATTGTTATGTTGCAGTTATACCCTGTTATAGAAACTTTGACAAGCAGTTTATGGCATGTAAACAGCAGCTAATGACCATTCCTTCTCCTATGGTTATGCCTATTTTTGTAGCACATAATCCTAAACTATCTTCTGCTACAAACGTTTGAATCCTCGAGGTGGCAGATTCTTGAGTGCCACTCAGCTGATAATTTGGACAGTGATGTGTAAGACGTCCCAAGGCATTTTTAAGATTTACCAGACAGACGTCCATTACATAAAACGTGCATGAAGATCTATCAAAGGTTTAAACTTTTTCCCCATAATCGGCCTAGAAGGTTTAGAGCCTGCGTTAGACTGAGGGAGTTCTAACGTCGTCTTTTAAAACGTTGGTGGTATTAGCATCTTTACCTCAACTTTGTAATCTTTAGACTAACACTTCATTGGTACTTGGACTTAAATTTACCTGAAGCATAATCTTTGGTATAAATTATAATCTTCTTATAGCATGAATGCTTGAATTTCTTTTATGAAGCATAATTATTGTCTCCTTGTGTCGGAAGTGCCTTTTCGTACTATCAAGTCACCAAGAGAATGTATAACAATGCAGTAGCATAAAACTAAATTGACCTGTTAATTTTGAAATATTTGATTATCTTACAACTTGTTTTAACTCTCAGAATTGCTCACTGATCTCTAGATTTTTGCGGAAATTGAGATTGCGAAGAAACGACATGGGCAGTTGAACACCATTGTGATGAATGCAGTGATGCAGGCTTGTGTTCATTGTGCTGATATGGAATCGGCCTTAAGGGTTTTTGATGAAATGTCAGGCCCAGAGGGTTGTGGTGTTGATAATATCACTTATGCTACACTTCTAAAGGTATTTGGAGCACGGTGATTTCCCTATAATTATTTGAGAAACTATACCTTATGAGTAGGTTATAGTTTGGAATAGTGGAGATTGAAATATTTAACATATCTAAGCATGTTTAATATCTTTCCGCGAAGGGTTTGGGTGATGCCCGAAGAATTGATCAAGCATTTCAATTACTTGAGGCTGTTGAACAAGGTACTGCTGTTGGAAGTCCAAAACTTTCGCCACCCCTTATCAGTGGTCTGCTGAATTCTCTAATTGAAGCAGGTTAGTTTTTTCTTGACGTAAATGGAATTTCATTACATGCTTTTATTGTTGTCCATGTTATATTGATGGTGCAAAATTTGGAGGCTGTAGGACTAACCCATTATCGATATTGGATATGCACTACTTAAAGCAGGATGGTAATTCCACGACTGCTGAGCTATAAATTTGCAGAGGATATGTATTATCATATCATATGTTTTTGAACCAACGTGTAACAACACAATACTAATGTATATTATACTTATTGAGTCCAAATTACAACTGAGAATTCAAGCAATAAAGTAACTTGAACAATACTAATGGAAATCTTGGAATAACAGTGGAAGAAGGTAACTAGAAGGGGATGAGACTAGAACATAGGAGGGAGATGAGAGAATAACAGACTGAGTCAAGGCTTCAACATAATTTCCATGCCCTTATGCAGCACCAGATTCTCTTATAATAGCTTGGTTGCTCTCCCTTTCCCCGGTCCCACACAAAGTTTTCCAATATCCCAAACACGCCCTTTACCTTAGTCTTTTGGCTAATCGGGTTCATAACACAACATTGTTTTTCTCTTTCTAATTGATTGTTAGATTTTCCGAACCAAAGCTACCAAATCCAAATGACATTGTGATTGAAGTTTTTTAAGCAGGTGAACATGTGAATTCCGCATCGACCTAAAGATGCACCGCTTCGTAGGTGTGAAACTATGGTAAGTGAAGGTGCTAAAAGGAGACGGGGTAGAGCTAACATCACATGGAAGGAAGTGATCTCGAAAAACCTACAAATGCTTGCTATCAATGCAAACTTAGCTAAAGATAGAACATAATGGAAGTAAAAGATCCTAATACGTGTTAACTTTTTTTTTTCTAAGTCAAAGGTAACCAATTGTATTAAACCATAACTTAGCACCTAAAAAATGCTAAGTTAAGAACTTTACAAAATCATACTTACAAACAAAAATCAGGGGCCCCTATTTAAAAGTTGAAAACTTATACATTACCAATTAAATCTACTATGTCTCCTGACTCCTATGTTCCCCCACATATTCTGGTTATTTCAATGTCGAGACACACATAACCCATTTAACACCCAAAATACAAAAGAACATGTCTCACAGATTTATATTTGTCTTGCAATGTAAGAAAAAATACTCATTGTTTTCACCATCCTGCCCACACAATAGACATCTTGAACAAGTCTGAAGACCTTTTTTTGTAGCTTTCTTGTGTTAAACAAGCTTTCCTAATCACCAGCAAGACAAAACATGGCACTTTCATAGGGATATTTGCTCTCCAAACTTTCTTCCAAGGCCAGTTTGCCTTAATTGGGCTTCTCTGGTTCATGTGCCAATATGCAGATTTGACTAAAAAAATACCCTTGCTATTCCATTTCAATCTGTGACTGTCTGATCTCTCAGTGATACTGCTGAAAGTCACCAGCAACTGTAACCTTGCAGCAACATTCTCAATTTCCCAGTCATTAAGTGCTCTCCTGAAAAAATTTCACTGATGATTCCACATTTGATGCTAGGATTACTTTGGAAACATATTGAATACAGAACATGATAAGTGACCTTTAAACTGTTTTGGCCAATCCAATGGTCCTCCCAGAAAGCAGTCTTCCTTCCATCACCCACAGAGTTCTCCACCTTACCCCAGAACTCCTGTCATTCCTAATAGCTTCCCAGACACTCCTACCATAGGAACTTTTGACCTCCTGCGTAATCAACTGGTTCATCATCCCATACTTCTGAGCTTTCCATAAAAAATTCTAGGATATGCTCTTTGACCTCTAGGGCGTCTATTCCGTTTTTAGTTTGTCAATGTGGCTATGTCTTCTGTGGATATTGCCCATCTTCGGAAAGAAACTAATTCATGTGAGCTTGCTTTAATCACAGACACTTTGATTTTTTTCTTCAGAAGATTTCTTCACATTTTCCCATCTCGTGTAACTCCATCGCTAGCTCTGTTCTTTGAGAGAATTCTTCTTCAGTCAATTTTCTACTTTCTGCCAGCCTATTTAAATCCAGTAATACTTGAAAGATGACATTCTTCTCTTTTGAAGATTCCCAAAGGTCTTGTTATTCCATTCTTTCAATTTACATTGCTGACTTTTTGGCCAAACTGAAATGAGGTCTGTCATTGATGATGTAAGAGTCCCTCGCTTTACTAGATCTACAAATCCTTCTGATTTAGGCAATATGTTCTCAAATTTGAGGTAAGAGATACCTCTTTCCCGTTGTCCAAATTGTAGTAATAGTGGGCAGACTGGATCTTTGGCAACATTGATTGTCAGCTGAAGTTAAAGTTGTCATCCCACTCTGGTGAGTACAAGAACCTATTGATCCTAGATGCAATATTTCAATTTTTTACCTTCACCCATTTGAATTATCGTCATAGAGAGGGGGGATCCACTAGTTCCATCTCTTATATAAACTTGGTGAACCCCTAATGTAATTATTGGGTCTGGCTCTAGAAATCTGTCCATTAATGTTGAAACCTCTACAAACTACCCATGAACCCCCCCTCCCCGCCCCCGCCCCCCGCAGTTATTCCCTTATGACTGCTATAGCTCATTCCGTAGGTCCATCCTCTTCTTTTCATTATTCGGGCCATAAGCTCTCCAGCCCACCCAAAGCTGGTCATTGTGTGTTTTATTTTAACTTGAAGGATAAAGAGAACTCCCTTTATGAACCTCCTCACGTTTCCAATCTCTATTGTCCAAAAGTATGATTGTACCTCTACTCCTACTCTGCTACTAGTTCCTCAAATCCTACCCATTTATTAACCCCAAAATCGATGGACAGAATTTGTTTCCGGTCCCCCCATTTTGATTTCTTGCAAGCAGTACACATATGTTCTCCAAGAGTTGAAAGCTACCATATTGTCCCCCGGTGGCCCAGTTCATTTCATAATGATTGCAATGATGAGAGCTCAATCGTGTATTGACGAAAGAAACATAGACTATAGGAAGACCTGATTACAAATCAAACTGGGACCAAATAGAACTTACCTGGGAAAGTTCTCAAAGAACTGGCCAAAAAAGGTCTCCGAGAACTGAGTGGGATGTGACATATTGTTGGAAACGCAGCAGCAATTTGCTGAAGATCCTGAAACTTGCTGGATAAGATCACAGGTTAGGGTGTCTGAAACATGGAATAAAATGGCTGGAATGTGAGAAATCTAGGATCTTACTGGAATACTTTCTGAGTCACCAAACTGACTGGTTTCTCACCAGATATTCTGAAAAATAGCTGGGTAGAGTCGCCTATTTGAATAGACTCCCAGGGCGTCAGAAACTATGATGATAATGTGCCCAAAACTAGAAAAACAAAAATTCTCACCAGAAAATGGACTTTGGAATCACTTGAACTAGGGTTCTAGTGGTCAGAACAGCCCAGAGCCTTGTTAAGTAAAGTTGGAATGATGCTTCGATTTCCAAGGAGCAAAGAGGTCATTGGAAGTGGAAAGTGGCCAAAAGAATGTCACACATGTTGGCATGTGGGGGCTTTGTCATTCAGGCTCTTCCTGTTTGGGCGGCCTGGATGGTGTGCATGAGGCTTTGATTAGAACGCGGCTTCTAGGTTTATGCTTGTTAGAATTGGAGTAGGAATAGGAATAGTACATAGAATCCTAGTTGGGAAAGGATTTTAATGTAGTGTCCTACTTGGAAAAGGATTGAAATGTAGTGTCTATTGTCTCAGTATAATAATGTAGATGCAACAATTCAATAATATTTTTCTCTTATATTTCTCACATGGTATCCGAGCCTCTACGATCTTGGTAGAGAATCACAGAGCTTCCGCTGTCGGCGGGCAACTATTAGCCTATTACCCATATATGCCGCCCGTCTGGCCAATGATCATGTTAGCAAAAGTTGAGCCACTGTGCTTCTTTTCGATGGTTTCTCATATCTAATTTGCGTAGCACCATGCATCTTTCCGGTGACTACTTTCTCATATCTAATTTGCATAGCACCGTTCATCTCTCTAGACTACTTCTCATATCTAATTTGCGTAGTTCCGTGCATCTTTCCGGACTACTTTCTCATATATGAGTTACATAGCACCGTGCGTCTTTCCGGTGACTCCTCAGATCTGATTTGCGTTCCGTGCGTCTTCTCGGTGTCTCCTTAGATCTGATTTGCGTAGGTTCGGGCCATCATTCCGACCCTACCCATATAATTTTTGTTTTTCAGTAGGGTCGTGCCATCATTCCGACCCTAACCATATAATTTCTCTTTCCAGTAGGGTCGTGCCATCATTCCGACCCTAACCATATAATTTCTCTTTTCCAGTAGGGTCGTGCCATCTTTCCGACCCTACCCATATAATTTTTCTTAGATTTTGACCACTTTTCAGCCGTCAAATCTAATAATCCGGCGCGTGAGCTTGTTCCGGCCAGTTTTCCGGTGACTTTCTTGTTCAAGATCTACGCATCTCTTGATTTCGAGATGACCCATATATTTATTCCAGTTTTTGGTAATTTTCCAGCGACAAATCGACTTTCTGACAACGTTTACTACTTTTTCGACCACTTTTTCAGTTTGTTCCTTTTCAACTGTGATCGCCCAAACATCCGACCAGTCCTTACTAGTTTTCTTGCAGATATCTTCACCAAGTCCTTCACTGGTCCTCGTATTAATTGCATCTATAACAAGCTCGGTACATATTGACCTGTATGCACCAGCTTGAGGGGGAGTGTTAGAATTGGAGTAGGAATCGAAATAGTATATAGAATCCTAATTGAAAAAAGATTTTAATGTAGTGTCCTACTTGAAAAAGGATTGAAATGTGGTGTCTATAAATAGGGTCTCAGTGTAATAATATAGCTACAACAATTCAATAATATTTTTCTCCTATATTTCTCACAATGCTCACACAATAGTTTTACTCCTTGTCCTTGTGTTGGTTTTTGCACAATACCTGTGTAAACAGTGAAAACAAATTTGACTGTCACCAGAAAATTGTGCGACAATTATACTTTCCGTCTCCGTATCGCTGGTCATTGTACTACAATATTAAGGTCTATTTTTCATCTAAGCTCTCATACCATGTGAGAGATAAGAAGAAAGAGAAGAAATTGAGAAAATGAAATGACAACTGTCTTTCGCCTGAATACTTTATAAACACTCTCTATAATATACATATAGTTAATTTTTCCGGTAAGATACATGAATACGTACAATACAGTATTGCATCTAAGCTTAACCATTTAATATAGATACATGACCTTTTTATGCAACATCTGAGATATTCTGCCGCTAGCTTCGTTGTAGCATCACGTATCATGCGGGGCCTTTTCCAGAATGAGACGACTATGAGTTTGTGGAAGAAAATAATACAAGAGGAAAGGCTCTTTTTTTATTTTTCTTTACTTTCTCTACTAGTCATTTTATTTCCCTTCTTTTTTTCTTGAATGCTTCCACACAATGTCAGGTGGTGCTTTATTATCTGATATAGTTGCTTGTGTCAAGATTAATGTCTTGGCTTACTTAATATACCTCCTTTACTTCTGCCTTTCTAGTGCAGGGGATCTACGCCGTGCTAATGGTCTTCTTGCACGATATGGTTTTGTACTTCACGAGGGCGGATATCCACCCATCTTGGTCTACAACTTATTGATGAAGGTCTTTTTCTTACCCACAAGTTTAACTTCTGGATTTGTTGGATCTCTGCATTTATCCTTCTTCGTAAAAATTTTCATACATTGAATTATTTCCCAGAGCCATTTCCAAAATTTCAGGGGTACATAAGGACAGGTTGTCCTGAGGCAGCGTTAAGTTTGCATGATGAAATACTAAGACATGGACTGAACCTAGATAAGCTCACATATAATACACTAATCCTAGCTTGTGTGGAGACTGGAAAGTTGGATGTTGCAATGCAGTTCTTTGAAGGCATGAAGGTTTCATCTCTGAACTCGAAAGGCCAGTTTAGAGCCTCATAGTTTGTTAATGATGTTGCACACATTATTGTTATTTGAAAAGGTGTATATTTGACTGGCGCAGGGTAGAGCACAAACTGTTGATGATGATAACATTTTGCCGGATGTAGTTACCTACACTACGTTGCTAAAGGTGTGTGTGCATGATGCCTTTTATATACAGTTAAAAATCATTTTTTTGGAACTCCTACTATGGAAATGAGATAAATAGATGTCAGATAAAGTGAGCAATAGTTGAGAGTCTGAGATGTTGCACTATTGATCTTAATTCCTTTTTACTCTGAAGTAGTTATATATCTTCGCGTATACTACTACTTTTCCATTAAATTCACAGTGTAGTAATTCTTTCACCATAGGTTGAGCACCATGAGGTCTCAGGTTCAATTCCCAACAGAGACAAACACTAGGTGATTTCTTCCCATCTGTTCTAACCTTGGTGGACAGAGTTACCTGGTATCTGTTGCTGGTGGGAGGTGGCAGGTATCCCGTGGAATTAGTCGAGGTGTGCGCAAGCTGGCCCGGACACCACGGTTATAAAAAAAAAATAAAAATTCTTTCACCATATAAGTTTTAACGTAAAAGACTCAATTGAAGCTATTCTAGAAACCTGTACAATCTTACATTTAAGACCAGTTTGGCCATAAATATTATTCACTTTATTCCGGAATACGTATTCACTTTATTCCAGAATCCTTCCGTAAAAATACCAAATACAACTTGAAGTTGTATCTGGGATTTTGGAAAACACCTCAAGAGGTGTTTTCACTTTATTTGGTTTCACTTTTTTCACTTTTTAATTTTTATTTTTCAAAAAAATTCTAAATTTTTCATTTTCATAAAATAACCCCATTTAAATTATATTGCATGTTCAATTTTTTTTTTAATTTTTTTTAAAACACATTTGAATTCTAAATACTAATTCCAAATACTATGTCCAAACACAACTCCAACTCCAACTTCAAAAATTCCAAATAAAGTGAATATGTTTTTGGTTTTCATGGCCAAACGCCTAATTAATATTGACAAATTAGGTTTTCTGCTGTCATTTCTTGTTAGTGTTTAGAATTTCTGCTCCTTTTTGTAGGGTTTTGGTCATGCTCAGGATCTTCTTTCAGTTGAAAAGATTGTCATAGAAATGAAATCATCCAGCAACTTGCATATTGATCGAGTTGCTTACACTGCAACCATTGATGCCTTTTTGAATTGTGGGACAATAAAAGGTATGCTTTATGCGGATATTACAAAAAGTTCTACAACTCTGGGTTATGAAAGTGTATTTAATACCTCATGTCTATTCCAAATGATAATAAGCGTATAGTGGCTATCGCTGGTGAAACTGAAGTAACATTTAACACGAAATCACACAACTTGAATCTTAGCATCTACAGAAAATGGTCTAAAAGGCGTGGAATTGACTATTGAGACAAATTGCTTCCACGAGAAATTTACCATGTATGTCTTGTGAATTCTTCTGTCCATGTGTAAGTATATCAGCTTTGTTTGAGTTCCTCCTGCACTCTCAATTTGATTAACTGATTCAGGTTACAAAGACCAAACTGATCAGTTTGGAAATCAACTTTATATGTTAATTGGTATGTTTTTTTGAAACAAAATTTATAGATTTAGAAGTGAGTCAAGTGACATATAATTTTTTTTAAAAATTTGAAATGGAAGTGACATATAAACTTACTGGGGGCTGTATGCCAATGTAGGGATAAGTGTGATATTTAGTGAACACCCTTCTTAGAAAATTCCCTAATTCGCCTGTAAGTATTTTTACCATAGTAGTATGCAATGATATGGACATGAATAAGGTGGAACGGTTACAGAAATTCCATATAGCCGACTGCAACTTTGTTGGGACTGAGTCGTAGTAGTTTTTATACAAAATCATGTACGAAGTTCTACTAGCACAAATTTTAGTATTGAGAAACTTTCAATAACTATTTGAAAAGTTCGTGGTAGAAGAGAAATTTTTTTGACCTTTTGGTAGGTCCCCTAAAATAGGATACAGTGAGTACCCGTTAAGTGGCCATCAAATATACATATGTCTCTATGACAAGTGAAAAATAACAACATACCCAGTATATTTCCACGAGTGGGGTTTAGGGAGGGTGGGGTGAACGCAGACCTTACCCCTACTTTTGTGGAGCAGAGAGGACAAGTGAAAAGTAAATAAGACAAAAAATGTAAAAATACAACTGATAAAAGAAAGGAGTAGCTTTCCTATTTGACTTTTGTCAGTTTACTTCCTCCC
The DNA here is from genome assembly GCA_031232105.1 of Capsicum rhomboideum. NCBI lineage: Eukaryota > Viridiplantae > Streptophyta > Magnoliopsida > Solanales > Solanaceae > Capsicum > Capsicum rhomboideum. The sequence continues at coordinate 2,713,126 of CP124718.1, forward strand.
GTCACCTGCCTTACTGGCCAAACATATTCAGCAATCTGTTGGGAGGATTCCATTATTTGAGTTCAGTGCTTCCCTGGTCTATGTTTTAAGTCCTTAGAAAGTGGTTTCACAAAAAACATCAGTGCTTGAAAAATGAAACTTTTTCATCATTGTTTTTTCTTATTTGATTTTCCGACAATCAGACCACATTTAAGTTTCAGAGTTTCTAAAATTCAAACCATGAGAGGTTTAGTGGTTTAGATTCAGATCTGTGTATCAGTATTTAAAAGTTATCTAGTCAAATAATGAGCTTTCAGTATAAGAATAAAGGTTTTTAAAATTAAGTAGCTAAAAGACTGTTAACTGGTAGATCAGGAAACAGGAAGTGGGATCTTAAGAACCTTCAGAAGAAAGGTTAGACAAACTCCAATGTTCCATTAAAAATGTTAACTTCATATAACATGTCACTGGAGAAATACAGCTAGACGATAGATCTACTGTTTATTTGGTGAGATCAGTAGGAGGTTTCACATTTTTCGTTTATTCAGAATCGAGTAAAAGCAACTGTGTTAAGGTTTTGACAAGTATGAAACTTAGCTAGTGCAGAAAACATTGGCAATTTTTGTTGGCAAGATTCTTTCCACAATGATTAACTTTGTGACAAGTCTAAAGCATTTATGGCAGTGAGGTTTCTGTCCGCATCAGGGTTGTACTTTTAATAACAAAACTATGAGCCCAATTGGGAGGGCTGAAATGGAGAGTATCACCTCTCACACAACAATACATCAGACATCTTTTTGATCTCGTAATAACAACAATATATCAGACATGTGCATGGTGCTTGTTGCTAGGCCTCCTGGCTGTCACAGATCAACCATTAATATATACGACCACAGTTCATTCTGTTTTCAGGCTGATATCTGGGGATTGTCCCACATTAATAAGTTAACTGAAGTGTTATTAATACCTTCATAAGGGCGAGGAACATGTCAGTCCACAGAAGTGCATTATATAGTGGAAAAACTCTAAGGATAGTGGGTACCTCTGGTAATACCTCTCATATTGCAAATAGATGCAGTCTATTACGATCTATCATCATTTATGGAATTGAGTATTGTCCATTTTGAAAGAACTAGTAATTGCTTAGGTGTTTATTGTTATTGGTAGGAGTTTATGCCAAATTCCTTTTCTTTTTCTCGCACAGAAAAGAAAAAAATCATAGGAATCTGTAAAATATTCCCAAATTTCTATACCTCTAGGCTAATGACTTTTTATCAGCATTAATTTATGTGTTTGGACTGCTAAACAAATTGATGCACAAAATTACTCCAATGGGGTGAATTATCTCTTAATGAAGTGTGTTTTCTGTAGTATGAATATGTAGCATATCCGTCTCTCCTAAGAAGTTGAGGATCTCCATTTTGTCAAGATTCATGCTTAATGCAAAAAACAATGTGCACTCTCGTGTTGTTTAATTTCTTCCAAGTAGCTTATACGGTATTGTTATTGGTGATAAGGCTGATATTCCTCCTTGAATGACTAGACCTGCAAGTTCTAAATCCCTTGCTTAATTATCCGTACTTACTATCCTGAATTTCACTCATAAATGTCCGTGTCCTCCTTTATAGTTATACATCTTCTATTTTCGGCTGCATGGACAACTTCAATAAAATAAAGAAAGTAGATTTTGATCGTTTAAAAGAAGTATATTTACAGTGCCACTTGAGCAATAATTTCTCTCGTACTGTCAAACTTTTGCTTTCATCGTTATAATGTGTAAACTTAAACTAATTAAAGAAAAGAGTATGTTGTAAAGAAAAGAGTATGTAAGTTACAACTGTGTTGATTATTCTCAAGAAAATGCTATAATTGTGTTGATAGTTTTTCTGCTACCTCCACTGTCACTTTGCATATTGAATACTTGTGCACAATATGATAGGTGCTCTGACTGTGTATGGGGAACTAGTAAAGAAAGCTGGAAAAGATTCTAGCTTGAGGCCAAAGCCTCATCTTTTCCTTGCTCTGATGCGCGCTTTTGCTGTAAGAGGCGAGTATGAAATGGTTAAAAAAACGCATGGGCGCATGTGGCTGGATTCATCCGGAACAATCACCTCTAAAGTCAATGAAGAGGCTGATCATCTCCTAATGGAGGCAGCATTAAACAATGGGCAGGTACTTTCTGCATACATTTGGTCTTGATCTTGAAGTTCTTACTACACCAGATCAATTAAGTCTGGACTGTTATAGATGTTCCACTTTCCCTGGAAATCATCTTACCACTATTTCATTGACATTGTTCTTGAATTATGTAAAGAAGAGGTTACCCTTAGTGATGTGGACAAAATTACGTTATAAATTAAAAACTAGCAAAGTAAGTTAGAGAAATCGAATGCTGTGGAGTTGAAAGGAGGATAATCCCTCCCAGTGGAGACAGCTACAACAAGCCGGAGATGAATTATATGAGAACTTTTGCATTGATATTATTGTCACGACCCAAGCTCAACCACCATGGTATTTTCTGCTTTGGCCAACCTCTTTGGGCCACCTCAAGGCTTGTGGGCTTCACAATTTTGTCTGCGAGGAGCCTAAAGGGTTCAGGTTGAGTAGTACTAAGACAGAGTACTTAGAGTGCAAATTCAGTGACGTTACCCACGAGGCAAATGTGGAAGTGAGGATAGATACTTTGGTTATCGCTGGGAGAGAAAGTTTGACATATCTTGGGTTTATAATCCAAGAAAATGGTAAGATCGAAGAGGATCTCATGCATCATATTGGAGCGGGGTGGATAAAATGGCGGCTCGCATCCACCGTCTTGTGTGATAAGAATGTGTCACCAAAACTTAAAGGCAACTATTATAAAGTGGTTGTTAGACCAACTATGTTGTATGCAACTGAGTGTTGGTCGATCAAGAACTAACACATCCATAAGATGAAAGCGCGAAATGATGATGTTGAGATGGATGTGTGGGCATACTAGGCGAGATAGGATTAGGAACGAAGATATTCGGGACAAGGTAGGAGTGACCTCAATGGTGGACAAGATGCAGGAAGCGAGCTGAGATAGTTCGGGCATATGAAGAAGAGATGCCTAGATGCTCCAATGAGAAAATGTGAGAGGTTCGCTATGGTGGGTCTGAGGAGAGGTAGAGGTAGGTTGAAGAAGTATTGGGGAGAGGTGATTAGTCAGGACATGACACACATGATCTTAGATAGGAGGATATAGAGGTCGAGGATTAGGATAGAAGGTTAGTAGGTAGTCTCGCGCTATCTAGTTTCCTTATCAGTGGAAATATTATTTCTATATTCTACTACTTTCTTAGACTTCAATTTTATTATTACCTGTTGTTTCCTTTCCTTCGATTATCGTATTATTCTTAAACATTGCCAATTAAGTCAACTAAGTCACCTACTTCCCCCCGTATATTCTCTTTACACCAAAAAAAGAACAGACTAAGACAATTCATCCTAATTTTCTGGTCGAGGTCCATCAAGTATAATAGCCATTAAAGAACTTGGTTTGCAAGTTCTTTCAATCCCGACTAACATCAAATCTCCTCTAAATAGTTTCAAATTTTAGATATGAACTCCTATCGACGTTTCAAGTCTTTTGGTATATAATTCGCTTGAAACGGTTCACATTTGCGGCACGTCGATTTTTTATAGCCGTTAAAGAACTTGGTTTGCAAGTTTTTTCAATCCCGACTAACATAAAATCTCCTCTAAACAGTCCCAAATTTTAGATATGAACTCCTCTCGACGTTTCGAGTCTTTTGGTATATAATTCGCTTGAAACGGTTCAATTTGCGGCACGTCGATTTTTTTTTTTTTTAAAAGAAAAAGCAACGAAGAAGAAGAAGGAGGAGGAGGAGGAGGAGGAGGAGGGAGAAAAAGAAAAAGAAGGGAGAAGACCGAGTGGTCATTTTTTCTGTAAAGAAAATGTTCAAGTGAGGAAGAAGGCTATCGGCCATTTTTTCAGTAAATATTATGTCCGAGTGGACATTCCGTGTAATTATCCCTATTAAAATACTATGCTTCTACTTTTTAAGCCTTTTGTTTTTTGTTGAATTATGTGAACTGTCTCATCTAAACAGTTAAACCGTTAAAGAATGATCAGTTTATATATTTTCCTTAGATCTGCAACATGCCTCTTGTGAGTTGTGACCTGTTTTTTCCACTTGAATCAACCAGTGAAAATATTTTTATTGAAGGGTGGCAGTGACGCGTGCACTTAAGACCTCTGTTTGCAACGGTATCAAGTTGGATTGTTATATCTTATCTTTAAAGTTTAAATATGTTTCGAAAGAGCACTTCTCAAGTCTTGGATCCACCATGTTGCATATAATTTATGGACATAAATACCTTTGCTGTTTTTTTTTTCGATGAGTACCTATGCTTATTGTTGCTCAACGGTCCTTTCTCAGTTGGATTTGGCCCTGCGGTACATGAAAGGCAATATTGAGAAATGGAAGCAAATACCATGGGCTAGTCGAGGTGGAATGGTAAGCCTTAGTCTCCTGTACTTTCATTTATTTGAGTTCCAATAATACAATCACTTGGCTCCTTTTTTTTTCTTGATTACCCAATTACTTTGCTGTTGGTTCCTTTATGATATACTAGATTTAATTTGTGCTTAAGCTTAACATTTTTCAACTTCATGGGGCACATGTAGTGCCAACCTTTCCAAAATAAAGGCTCTAGAAATTGCACCAGTATTTATCCAAGCAGTGTCATATCTATTAAGTGGTAGATGGTATTCTATATGTCATTCTTGAAAGGTCTCCACACAGAAAAAAGAAACTTACAATAAAAAAAATCACAGTAAATCTGTTCGGAGCTGGAACTTATTCCCTTGGAATCCTTTTGACTGTCACCACTTCCTCTTTAGAGAACAAACTCAAGGCTTGTTAAGCAAGAAGTATCCATCCTTGGTCATTGTTTATCTTGTTCTTTGAAGTTGATAGAACTGAGCATTGCTTTCCCCAATCTTGCAATCATACTTTAAGCAAACTGTCATTGACCTGAAGCTGTTTGATGCTATCATATCTGTTTGAGTTCCGATTTTATGGAAGAATCAGGAAGTCATACACCTGATTCCTTCTTGTCCTTCCTAGCAGTATTCCTCATCAGAGAAAGCATGTTCTCTTCCAATGAGTCTGATTCTTTGATTTTTGGCTCAATGTTGGAGATTTGTGCCATCAATATGCCCCAAAATATGAGTTCTTCCATTCTCTGGAGTCTAAATCCTCTAACAAATCTATGTCGGGGCCAGTATGAAACTGGGGTTCCCAGCAACCTGTAAGAAGTCCACCACTGCGCAACAAGTTCGCCGTCCCTCTGCCCTGGACCCACATCTTGAAACAGGGAAAAGAAAGCTAGCATATGGAGGTTCACAATGTTCAGGTAGAATTGAGGCATGATCAGAAACAACTATCCCGATTCATTGACCGTGAAGACTAAAAGTCTACGACTTCCTAGTTCTTCTCAATCTCATAAGAGGAGCTGAGATACGTCGAAGTGATACACAACTCTTTCTCCTCATTCAATCTGTAGTTTCTAATGCTTTCAGGTAGTTTAGGATTAAAAACGTCAATTTCTTTAACACATTAGTTTTCCAACAGTGTAGGCTTATCTTCGTCATCTTTGTTTGAGCTATTAGTTCTCCTGTCATTCCTAGGTATAGAGATGTATCAATTGAATCAGAGATGGATTTTTTTCTTTCTAATCTTTAAATCTTATGCAGTATCTTAGAATCCATAAGATTTATTCACATAAAACTAGGGTAAGAGTGCATAGATTTCAAGCAGACCAAGCAAGCAGAAGCTTAAACATTGAATAGTCTTTTTCTTGTTCCTTTTTTTTTCCTGTTTCGTACCAAATTTTCCTTCTGTTTGATGTTTCGCATGGTACTTGTTTTGATCCCTGGACTTCCTATTGATATCTGTTTTATGTCTTTCACATCACCTACCTATATTACAGTTTAATAATATTGCAGGTTGCTCTGCGAATTGAAGCATTACTTGGTTCCAGTGTTTCTATATTTAGTCCTTGCATACTGCCACAGGTATGCAATCCCATTTTGCACTCTCAAAACCATTGATGTCAACTAATTCCTTTGTTTGCTAGGCAAGCACTGTATTTGTACTTATGGTTGAGATGAGCTTTCATTACTTCTTCTGTTTCAAATACTCATCACTTTGGTATCTGTAAGATTTGCTTGTCTTCTCCTAGACTGAGCTTTTGTGGAGAATTAGGTAAATGCAGTAGAAGCTGAGTTTGTGCCGTAGATTACCCTAAAGATAATAGAAGTTGGCCATGTTCAGTCTGTTCGTAGTGTTGTTTGGTATTATTTAGTTTATATGTATATAAACTATTGATAGGGCAACTTCTTTTTCCTGATACAGGTGTCTGTACGTGATACTATTGAGCATATCATGGTTCCATTTTCTGAAGCACGGCCACTGCAAGCTACCCTGAAACTAAAGCAAGTGGTCATGCGTTTCTTTAAGGATTCGACTGTTCCAGTCATAGATGATTGGGGAAGTTGTGTTGGAATACTGCATTGTGAAGACTGCAATGAGGTACTTTATCTATGACCTCTATGATCTATTTGGCTATCTTTGTTCGCTCCATGACTTTATTTTCTTGTTTGTCTCAGTGTGCTTCTGAAACATTATACACTCTTCTACAGCTACAACTCCACTTCCATAATATCTTTTAGCATTTGGTTACATTGACATCATATGTTTGAGGTGTTGTAGAGATGTCATCTATTAGCAGCTTGTGAATTTTATTCCTGACGTGGCAATAATAAGATCATATATCCTTAAGAATATAGAGTTTTTAATGATGAGCGATTGAATTAGCTGTGGGCAGGGATTGAATAAGCTGAAGAGGGGTTTATGTAAACAAGGAAACTTTGAGATTTTAAAAATATGTGTCAGTAGTACTAATTAAAAAGAGTCCCTCCTACCCAATTTTTAAAACTTGAGTTTTTGACACTTAAATAAAAGCCTTAAAAGGCTCTTTTAATTCAATGGCCCTACTATGTCTCAATCGGCAAGTCATAGGACATTTTTCAAGATGGTGCAAAGGACCCAGTTACTGCTTAAGTGAGTCCTTCCTAAACGTCTCCATCCAGTCAATGGCATCCATGTCACAGAGACTTTGACTTTGCTGACGGACAAGAGCCTTTCTCTGGATACTAATAGAACACAAGCCAAGGCACAATTATCATTTTTCTAACCCAAGGAACTAAGCAGGAAAACAGAAGCATCTCTTATTAATCCTGCATTGTTCATCCTTCCATTCTCTCCAACTTCAATGGAGTGGAAATTATGGTCATTCTTGACGGAAGAAGTCAGCCTCCTTGAAAATGACTGATTGATCTTAGCCAGGAAGTTTGAAAAATAAAAGCGACTAAGGTGGGATGGTCTTCATTTTAAGCAATTATCAACCTACCTCTCATAGGGATGGAGTTATCTGTTTATGCATGGCATCAAACTCCAGAAGACTAGTATATGAGAGAGTTCAACAGTGGATCAAATGATGAAAACTGCTTAAGATTGTGCCATGTAAGAATGGATACCTACTGCTCAATGTGCAGGTCTCAAAGAGTGCAGCTAGTTCAATGTGAAGAAGATATGCAGAAGTATCATTAGTGAGTGAGTCCATAGTTCTAGGATTGAAGGGGGACCTTAGAAGGAAACAGACAGTCTGCCAGATGAGAGTTGAATCTGAAGAAAAATGGCAACTAAGGTAGTGCCAAGAATAAATTTGTGAAAAAGATCTTGTAAATTGTGGAATAAAAAAGAAAGGAGGAACTTGTTGTCTGGTGGTAGTTAGGCATTAGTGGGACTATATTATGATCTTGGATTAGATGTATATACCGAGCTAGTCCTTTGAAATGAATTCCTGCTATTGCCTACCTAACTCCAACCTGAACAGGTCAAGTATGTGCAATTTCTTAGGGTACGAAGAGCATCATGAAAGGTAGAATCGGATGATTGAAATGAAGAAGTGCTACCTACGGATGGCAAACGGGGCGCGGCGGGGAGGTTGCGGGGAAAACCCACGAAGACTCCAGCCCGACCCTCGTCGCAAAAAAAATTGTTTTCAACTCGCCCTCCCCCCATAGACCTGCCCTGCATAATTTTTTTTCCTTTTTTAACTAAGTTTGATACTAAAAACGAAATTCATAAAAAAATATTTAATTTTTCTTCTAAGTAGTACTATTTTAATATTAATTTTATAACTGAGTTTTTTTTTCTCTTTTTGTGTTGTTACTTTATCTTTATTTCTTTTTTGCTTGTCAATTTCTCCGATCATTTTACCATTTTAGCATTTGTCACAATTAAAATTATTCGACTTGTGCTGCTATTTTTAGTTTTGACATCGAAAAAAATGCTTGATTATAACTGTACTTTTCTTCGTTTGAAACAAGACATGATTTTGGAATCTTTTGAGCAATGGACCTTTCACTGGTCATTTTTGCCTCCTTAAAATTTATATTGGAAAATAAAAAATGACACTTCATAATTTGGAATTAATGGATTACAATAAGTATTTGGTATTGGACCCGACAAACCTTTTATAATGAAAATAAAAATGTGAAAACAGTAACATCTGTAAATCTAGACATAGCGAGACCGCAACCCGCACCCGCACTAAATTCTTCTAAAGAAATTTCGACCCGTATAAAGCCAAACCCGCCCTACCCAGTTGCCATCCCTAGTGCTACTGGGGTGTTATACAATAGAAGGATGCCTACCAAAGTGAAATTTAAGTTGTAGAGAACAATTATAAGACCACAATGTTATATGGTAGTGTGGCCTAGTGGTCAATGAAGTGGGTTGAGAATCATAAGGTCTCAAGTCAAAATCCTAACAGAGACAAAAGATACTAGATGCTTTCTTCCTATCTGTCCTAGCCTTGGTGGACAGAGTGTTGCTGGTGAGAGGTGACAGGTATCCCGTGGAATTAGTCGAGGTGCACAAAAGCTGGTCCGGACACTACGGTCATAAAAAAGAAAAAATGTTATATGGTAGTGAATGTTGAGCCTCCAAAGTTCCGCATATCGACAAGATGAGTGGTGCAGAGATGCGAATGCTAAGAGGGAATCACGTATTTGTGTGATTAGATAAGATTAAAAATAACCACATTGGCTAGAAGGGGCAAGTAGCACGCATTGAGGATAAAAAGAGAGATGGATGCTTAAGATGGTTTGGTCATGTCTAGTGTCGACTTACAAATGCACTGGCTTGGCTGCTTGTAGGTGTGAAACTATGGTGAGTGAAGTTGTTAAAAGGAACGAGGTACACCTAAAATCACATGCATGAAAATCGTCTAGAAAGACCTACAATTTTTGGGAATAAATGCAGACTTAGCTAAGGATGGAAAAAAAAGATCCATATAGGTGATATGTACTAGTTTGGAATAGGTTTTAATCTTGTTAGTGCATTGATTTGAACCTATTGCTTTTCTTGGAGTATTTTAACCTTATCATAAATTTATATGCCTGATAAAAATATAGAGAAAATATAGAGAACTTTAGTATTGTTATTATTTATATATTTAACTTATTTTTTTACCTTTGCTTAATATGACTGATACGATACAAAATAGGAAAACAAACACAAAGTACGGAAATCGAAAGATAATAAAGGAAATGATAAATAGATAGACACAAGAAGAGGAAACGTAAGCTAACCAAAGGTATATTAAACCAATGACCCTTAAAAGTTAAACCTACGACATGCACCTAACTCCTACGATAACCTCGAGTGAAATTAATCCACTCGCAACCAACGTTTCACAAAGTTCAACAAAGCTCCCAACAAGCTCAAAAGCACTCGCAAGTGTGTCTTTCATCAAAAATCATCTAAGGAAGAAAAGGGAAATCCTAGCTATTTATAGCCATGGGCTATTTATTACAAAATGGGCCCAAAAGTGGCCCTAAAGCAAAAGGCCCATTTGAGCGATACTAGCTCCAATGCTCCAAGCTATCATCCAAACACTTGCTCACTTAAGGCGACCATGTCTTGGATACTTAGGTGTTGACCATGAAGAATAGACCTCGAAAGGTTGGAGCTGATTCTGCTTGTATCATCCTCCCCTTCTTAAAAAGGATTCGTCCTCGAATCTAAATCCTGCAAAACATGGAAGGGAATGACTACCAATTCTCGCTCAAGTCAAACAATGAAATCATCAAAGGGCCAAGGGTGAAATCTATAGTGAGCACAACATGTAATCAACACTCTAAATTGCTCACTCTTATGGTATAACCAAGTATCAACACGATCCATAAGGAGGACATCCTCAAATAAAATTATGGACACTTGGCTACACAAAAGACCTTGATAAAGGGGTAAACCAAAAGAACCATGGTTTTTAGGTAATAACACATGCAAGTCCACATTGGTTTTATCATTTCCTCAAGCACATATCCCCTTTAAGTCAAGAGTCTCATGAACATTCCAATGGCTAGGTGCAATGTCATTAACTAGGTTTCCCCATGTTAAGATTCTACCCCAAACACTAGCCACTCTCAAGAATGGGATTACTCCCAATTCATCACCGGGGTCAAATATGAAGGTATCCCCCACACAAGTCAACAAGAATATTGCATTTAAGCTCATCACATGATCAAGTAGCAACACCAAGAAAATATCACACGACTGCAAGAAAGGGTTACTACTATACTTACAACACAAGGATTTCACCTCCATGGCTTTAGAAAGCCCAAGAGTAAGCATAAGCCACAAGTATATACCTTTTTTGTAGAAAATACAAGATGTGACTTCATACCAATTTGGCTCTTCATGAAATCTTCTTCCACGATATTCCTCCTCAAGACTCCTCCCTTGACAAGACTTAACAAACAAGTCAATCAAACGATTAAGTTCATTAAGAGAGAGTTTTATCTTTAAGCTCATTTTCCCTACACCAAGCTTCAACTAATTCTTGCTTGTCGTCTTGACCAAGCACCAAGATGGGTGTCTTACAACCATCACACTCCAAATGGTTTCCGGGGTCGAATGGAAAAAGTATCCATAAACATGATCATAAGAAGGTATACTCTCTACACAACCATAGGCAATATCATAAGCAAATAGAGAGTAAAGAAAGGTGTCATGCAAATTAACTTCGTCTAAGGTGTCCTCATGCTTATACTCGCTATTGGATTCAAAATCATCACTATGAGAATCCTTAGCAATTGGGGCACACGAAGAAGAAGTAGCAATTTCTAAACAACTATCACCTCCCTTATCAAGAGAAGAATTCCCAATGTCACACGAACCACCACTAACATTTAGGAGATTAGGACTTATGTCATCACATGACTCAAGTAAGTCATCCTTATCTTTAACAATCAAAGGTGGGGTTGGGGAAGTTTGGTCATGGAATCGAGTAAAACTTGAGGTTTTTAAACGACGCCCCATGTTTGGTATCCTACCATCCATACGTACCATTATCTCTTCCATGCGCGACATTGTACCACTTATTTTCTCCATATCTTGTCGCAACCCAAGGAGTGCCTCCAAGATGGTATCAAGGGTCGCCCCACCCGTAGTAGATTCATCTCCCGGTGCCATGGTACCTATCAATCAAGACACTCAAACAAAAACAATAAACAACGTTAGCGTTAGTGAAATCAAATCCTTGCAATCACTCGTGTTTTCACACTTTTGATTGTCTCACAATTGTCTCGGCTAATGTTGAATTTTGCTTCTACCCGTTGGTACGCAGAGTGCCAATTTCCTACTCTCGGCTAGAGTAGATTCTTGTTAAGAGAAGAACGGACGACTCAATTAAGACTAACGGACTTGAAACAAGAAATTAACTACGAAATAAAACTAGAAAAGCACAAAAGAAAATGGCACTAAGAAAGAAAAGGACTCAAGAACTAATCAACAACTAGTTAGGATAATTACTAGTTGGAAATTAGTTTAGGAATCAAAGAAATGAAACTAGGATGTTAGAACTTGAGAAAATGGAGTTTGAGGAAAGTTGGTCTGTGTTTTGGTGACATGCGCATGCTGGCGCATGTCATGACATGCCCGCGCATGTGAGGGCGCACATCAAAGACAAAAGTCTGATAGTGACATGCCCTTTAATATGCTGGCGCAGATGGTGAGATGCTGGAGCATGTGCGAGCGCATATGGCCTCCGACAGACACCTGAAGCCTCCGAAAATTGTGCTTTTGTGGGCCCTTTTTGTACTTCTTTCCTTGTCTTTTTCCCTTTTGGAATATTCTCTTTTTGTATTAACACCCAAACACTTTCCTTTCACCTTCCTTTTGGATCAAACCACACTTTTTGAATGTTCTTCTTCAACAAGATAAGCAGATCATGAAGAACACATGAACAATCAAAAATTGACCCTCGATCAAACAAGCTCCAAATTCGATGAAATTTTAACCCACGAGCTCATTTCGACCTCCCGAACAAGACCCAAACGTTTTTAGGCCTCAATTTCCAATCAATCGCTGAAATTAAACCCACTTCAAAATATGAAGAACACCATGAAATGATGAACTTCTAAATTTTCAACTCTCTCGTTTTAACTTAGAATCACACCAAATTCGAGATCCGAGCTCCTTTTTGTATGGGGAACAAACCCCAATGCCTTTAAACCCTTAATTTTAAGCCAAAATCTTCAGATTTCAAAACCCATTTCCATTTTCTTCAAACCTCAAACCGAACAATGGTAGAATTCTCAAATCAACTCCGATTAAGCTCAAATCTCAGATCTAGACTCTATGTGTACTAGGGAATCCAAATCTAGTACTAGAAACCTCAAAGAAGATTCAAATCATTTTTTTTAATTTTTTTTTTGGGATTTTCTAAAAACTTTTTGGACACCCTTTTTTTGTGATAACAAATCCAAGATTGAATTAGTGGGAACGAATCCAAGCACATCTCTGATACCAAAATGATATGATACAAAATGCGGAAACAAACACAAAGTACTGAAATCGAAAGATAATAAAGGAAATGATAAATAGATAGACACAAGAAGAGGAAACGTAAGCTAACCAAAGGTATATTAAACCAATGACCCTTAAAAGTTAAACCTACGACATGCACCTAACTCCTACGATAACCTCGAGTGAAATTAATCCACTCGCAACCAACGTTTCACAAAGTTCAACAAAGCTCCCAACAAGCTCAAAAGCACTCGCAAGTGTGTCTTTCATCAAAAATCATCTAAGGAAGAAAAGAGAAATCCTAGCTATTTATTGCCATGGGTTATTTATTACAAAATGGGCCCAAAAGTGATCCTAAAGCAAAAGGCCCATTTGGGTGATACTAGCTCCAATGCTCCAAGCTATCATCCAAACACGTCCTTGCTCACTTAAGGCGACCATGGCTTGGATCCTTAGGTGTTGACCATGAAGAATAAACCTCGAAAGGTTGGAGCTGATTCTGCTTGTATCAATGACGATGACATGAATCGAGCTTAAATGGGAAACTTGGTCAATGAGGATTCATATAGCTGACTCCAACTTGTTTGGGACTGAACTATAGTGTATGAAGAGCATCATGACCATATGTTTCGGGAAAGTAGTAAACAAGTTAACTGGCTGAAGTTTTGAGCTATAGAGCCCAAGAAATAGCTTCCTTGTTTCATGTTTGAAATAAGGCTATTCTTTTTTGACAAGGAAAATAAGGCTATTCTGAATCCTAAACATATCAATTTATCAAATAATGGATGAGATATTAACTAAGAATTTGGGAGTCTGTGCATTTAGCTCCAGGATCACAAGAAACTACATACAGATCTAGATAAACTAAAACTGTAAAAGGAGAATGCATGATGCCTATGATTACATGAAGGGAGATTTAGGGGTTAATGATTTAAAGACTGAAAGGAACACAAAATTGAGTGCTGATCATTCAGAGTTGTCGGGGCTCACTCTGTCAAGTTGCTTGAAAACCTGTTCATAGTCATGTCAGCAAGCGCATCCTTGATGGTGCTATACCCTAACCGTTGCGAAGATAATGAAGTTCTAGTATGTTTTGGTGAATCGAGAGAAAGGAAAGCTGTCAGTGACAGGGGCGGAGGTAAGTTTTAACATGTACTTTAGGCAGAACTCAATATTTTTGGCACAAACTCCATATGTGTTAAGAGATCAACTAAATATGTGCAAAAATTATATCACAACCCAATCACCAACACTTTAGATCGTTGTCCTAGAATCCAGAACCTCAAATCCGGGATCTACCTCTGGCCAATGACCATCAGACTGGTAGGATTTAAATAGAAAGACAGCAATCCCAGAGCAAAGACATTGCTAAGTGGTTGACATTTTCTCAGCTCCACGCCTTCGCTAACTTCAGGCTGCATGCGTTATTTCTCACCCTTCATTCTGATTACTGTTCACATGAAATTGATTTGAACTTGTTGTCTCAGAAAAATTGCTTGAGTTCATGGTGGAATGTAAAAGAAAAATAAAAACAGAAGCTAATATTCTAAGTTCCTGTTTTCACTCCTTTATTGAGTAGTTAATTCGGTTGTCTGCTCAAAGAGACAGACTGAATAAAATTAGAACTAGATGACAAGCTGAGTCCCGGAGTTCTTATGTTTTTATGCCTATTGTTGCAGCTGGATGCGCCACTTTCTGCCATGATGAGAAGTCCACCTCCTTCTGTGACAACCTCAACATCAATTGGTCGCGTTATTGATCTAATGCTAGAGAAGAGGTACAAAATGGTTATTGTAGCAAAATACGAAAATGTGCGCGGAATGTTTTACAGCTCCAGTGTAAGGGCTGTCGGAGTTTTTACAACTGAACAGCTATATAAGCTTGCTCCAACTTCATCAGAGCTAAGCGTTCAAAATTCTTCTGCCTGTAGAGAACCTTTTGAAATTTGTAGATAGTATACCTCGAGAAAGGAAATTTGCATGAGCTTATTCTTTTCCATTGTCAAGTAGGCTATCATTTCTTTTGGGCTGCTGAGTTCTTCGTGTGTCGCTTATCGTGTGCTAGATTGCAGTACTATTGACTTTGAATGGCTTGATTATCTGTTCAACTCTATATAATGTTGGTGCTGGGTCTGTGATAGAAATATTCACGATATATGGGAACTTTGAAGTTGTTGAGACAATTAAATACCTAAATGTGTTACCATCTGTGGGCATGAACGAGCTTCGACTGGACCAGCATTAATGGAAATCAGGTTCGTCATAGCGTCACTAATAACTAAGCTTTTTAAATGAGATGCTCCCTAAATTCAATATGGTATTAGAACAACCATTGAAGTATGCAATTTGAAAATGAAAAAAACACTACAAAGAAGCAGAAAATTCAAACTATGTATATACTCTGTCTCCCTTCTATTTCTTTTTCTCTCTCTTTTCATGTGCAATTTTGTATTTCTAAAGCAGTATATATTAGTGAAAAAACACTTGTGATACTTTTGCTTATGCCTTCACCGTTGGGCGAAATATAAACCTATTTGGGAGAACTTCCACTTCAATCTTGTTTAAATATCATCAGTTTCTAGTTCACATCCTGAAATTCAATGTATTACCAAGATTATAGTTTTCTTCAAAAAGGCATAACAAGAGGTATTGTAAATGAACTTTAATTTGTATAGATTGACAGTGTAATTTAATTTGTTATAACATGTTAAAGTGACACTATTGAATAAGCGAAAACAAATTTGTCTCTCATTTCCCTAGTTATAATAATCATGTATATAAATGGGGTCAAACATTGAAAAATAGCATAAACAACAATTGTTGCCCACTGTTTCACATAATGTATGAAAAAGAATTACAATTCCCACTTAAAGACTTTAAAGTAGCACAGTATTACTTTTGGAAAACTATAAGCATACAAGGGACGATTCACAAACTTAAGAATAGATGAGTACTCATTTGTGCTCTTGTAGGGAGATGACAGTTTCAAAAGCACCAGCCAGTGCTTTCACTTTGTTCTTCCTTTGCTCCCTAAGTTTGCTTGCAGTCTCTTCAATCACATTATTTGAAACCGCAGATTCATTATGCTTGCCTTGTACCACCTGATGTTGAGATTTTGATGATGCCGCAATAGTATTTTTCACTGGCTCTGCTTTGGTACTTTCTTCTACACCGACCCCAATTTGCTTGGGACTAAGACTTAGTTGTTGTTCTTGTTGTACTGCTTCAGTTTCTTCTATCATGGGAGCTTCTTTTGCTTGGTTTGTTCCTTCGTCCTCCTCTTTCGATTCTTGATTCTCCTCTGATGATGCATTTATAATGGTTTCCTCTTTTTCCTTCTCTGGTGAATTAGGCTCATTGTTGATTTCTTCTGGTTGTTCAGTTTTAATTTCTGGATTTTCCACTAGTGTGGATGATTCAGCTGCAGCCTTGGTGTCCTCCAATTCAGCACTGTTTACATTTTCATTAATAAGCTCTTCAATGTGATCCTCTGTGGCTGAATCATTCTCATTCTCCCCTGCATCAGAATCAGCAATCATTTCATTGTCACTTATGATCGTTTCCTTTTCAGTTTCATGAATTGTTAGTTCTTGATGATCCTCTGGCTCTGACTGTTTACCCTGAGAAATGGCATCCTGAGCTAATTCTGGAGAATTTGTTGTTACTGATACTTTTGTAGTTGAACCACTAGCACTATCATGCTTCCTGGTCGTGGTTGTAGTTGTGGTCGTCTTTCTTTTGGTCACTGGCCTAGAATTCAGGCCAGCACCGCGTTGTTTGCCAATGGCATCTTTACTAGTAGTAGTTTTTGATAATCTATCCAAAAGGGGTTTATGGGAAGTGGAAGTTTTGGTTGATAAGGACGATGATGAACGAGGAATTCTCTCCTTAGGACTAGGAGAAATTCTGGTTTTTGGAGAGGAAGAAGGCAGAGGAGGCTTATTATCGAATGATCTTCTTCGAGCTAGATTAGAAGTTTTGGTACTGTGAATGTTGTGCAGGTCACTTGAAGATGCAGACTTCTTGGCTTGAGCAATTGTTGGTTTGAGGTAGCTGGGAACATTCTTGTTTAAGGAACTAGTTGTTAATGTTGGATCTGTTTGTTTTCTGACAGGTGATGTTGTTTTTGATGTGTTTGTTGTGCTTTTTTGGTGATGTATTGGTGATGTACCTCTCTTCTCCTTCCCTGTAGGAGTTGTATCTCTTGATCTTGTTGCCATTCTTTTTATCTTTGGCTTAGAATAGATTTTATATCTGCAAAAACAAATCACAGATGAGTGCAAAAGCGTTTTAACTTTGATTCGATAACGATATATAAAATATTTAGACTAATAATAGGTTGAATACATTGCACGACCCCCTTAAACTTGCTAAGAAATTTCATTCAGACATCCGAACTAAGGCGAACTAAGGCTTGTACCTACCGAATACTTGAATTATATCTATTATACACGTCTGACACAAGTCTTTGAAATAGCTTAGACAAATGATTTAGCAAATTTTTTTAATTTATTTATTTTCCTCCCAATTCATAATGGTTATTTTTATGCATCTTCTTTAGTTCTAACCAAAGCTGAAAAAAGAGGGCATGCAACTACTTGTCTGAATAATTTATCTATTTGCTTGTGCACATTATTTTACAAATTTAAGTATTAATCACGAAAAAAAAAAAAGGCAACCCGGTGCACTAAAGCTACCGCTATGCGCGGTGTCCGGAGAAGGGCCCACCACAAGGGTGTATTGTATGCAGCCTTACCTTGCATTTCTGCCAGAGGCTATTTCCAAAGCTTGAACCTGTGCACATAAAAGTAGAAAATACACTTTAAGATTACATATCACTATATTCAATAATTGATGACGAGAAACCACATTCCTCCAAATTGGAAAAGTGAATCTTTTCTTTTCCCCTTTCATGCACTTTGATCTTAGAAAAAGACTTTATCATAATTCTAACCTTCTCAAGTCTCAATTCCTTTTTCCTATCCTAAACCAATAACAACAACAACATTCCATATAATCTCGTAAGTGGAGTCTAAGGGGAGTAGGATGTACGCAGATCTTATCCTTACCTTATTCATCTACTGATCAGCCATCCCCTTCCTTATTCAACCTATCCCAAAAAAAAAAAAAGAGAGACACAAATAGTAACTAATAATCTTTTGGGATGCTTGAGGAAAAGTTGTAAGAATTAAATAATGTCAAAGATGCTTCAATTGGTTATTCATCTCAAAAGAAATATCATAAAATTCATGAAACAAAATGCATAAGCAAGGAGAAAAACACACCTTTTTGAATGAAATGAAATTATGAATAGGCTTCATCATTAAGTTTTTTTTATTGTTAGGGAAAACAAACTTAGGTATTTGGGAGCAAACGAGCTTAAAACAAGGAAGGACATCAAAGAAAGGAAGGAGAAAAATGTTGATTTCATAGGAAAATTTTTTTAGGCATTTTTTGAAGCTTGGTTGTTAAATTTCGTGCGTAAATTATGGACAACCTAATTTACGAACGTAAATATTTAGAAGGTTAATTTCAGGCACAAACACAACTTTATTCTATATTATAAGTAGTAAATACGTAACAATTTTTTTTTTTAATCATATTGAAGTAATTAAACTTTACCGCCTATATCAGCAAATAATAAAATTATTTTTGGTCATATAAAAGCAGTCAACTTATATTCACTATAACATTAAAGTCGCACACTATTTTTTTTATTCCACTAAAGTAATTGAGTTTGAACCATATATGAATTGTTTAGAGACACACAATTAACCGGAAAGTTCATTTTTTGGGCATCGGCTAATCATTTTTTCTTCCTTTTTTGGCGGTTTCATTTATTTTTAATTGTCTTTTGTTTAATAAAATATGGGTAGTAAAACATATTCAATGTAGTCTCACAAGTAGGGTATGCAGAGGATAACGTGTATGCAAATCTTATTTCCACCTTGAACGATAGTGAGGTTATTTTTGATAGATTTTCGACTCAAGCCAATCACAGGAGTGAAGAATTGATCAAGATAAAATTAATATTACACACAATTTGACAAATTAAAGCATACTGAAAAAGAAACAGTAACTACATGCCATACTCTCACTTCTAATATAGTAGAATAATTCCTGTATACATTTCGTGGTGGATATTTGGTTTATATTAATGATTCTTGTATAAAATAATATTGGTATTAAGTATTAACAATACTGAATGTGAAATAGTAATCAGACAAAGTATTAATAAAAGTTCACTTGTTATGCAAGGATTATTTTTCCAAATACTTATAACCGAACGTGTCCTTAAAAGTTTTATTAAATGCACCAAAGGGTCATTTGATTGATATTACTAAAATCATCAGTCTCAAATAAAATTTCTTTCTTTTTTTTGTTTTCCACCTGGTGTCCGGTACCTACATTGGAGTCCGACTAAATCCGGATTCGCACCGGGAAGTCCCACATTGGGGGGTAAAGCGCTCCCTAACAAAGACGACTCTGTACCCAGAGGGACTCGAACCCGAGACCTCTGGTTAAGGATGAAAGAGTACTTACCATTCCACCACAACCCTTGTTGGTTCAAATAAAATTTCACATAAGATAATATAGTGTTTGATTGATCGTGTAAAAAAAAAGTAGAGTTAATTTCTTGAATGATCACTCATATCGGAATTGCCTATTAAAATCATTTTTGTTTTTTTATTAGGATTATAAATTATAAGTTTATAAGTTTGATGAGTTAATAAGTTTATTACTAATAAATTAGGATTTAATGTGACGTGACATGCCAACAAGGAGAGAAGTAGACTTTTGTGGTTATTTATTTATGCAACATTAGAATTGAAGGATATGTCAAGGTCTTACTTAGCATATGCAAATACTAATTAATTACTAGCAATAATTAGTAGTGCAAATTAGATTAGAGTAATTTCGTATAACTGACTTTCTATGTCTGGTAGAGAGAATTATTTGAGGAGATTAAGCAGATTCTGGTAATCTGTTGTACATTTGTAGATATTCTCTTTGGTTATTAATATACACTGTTAATTACATAAAAATAAAAAAAAAAACTTATGTACTTTTTTCTATTATCTAAAATGTGAATAACTTTTTCTTTTTCAATTTTAACCTTGATTTTCTTCTTCTTATTTTTTTTTTTAAAAAAAACATATAAATAGATATAAATAAATCATTTTATCTCAAGATTATTACTCCCTCCGTTTAAAGAAGAATGACCTACTTTCCTTTTAAGTCTGTTTCAAAAAGAATGATCCTTTCTTTTTTTGGTAATACTTTAATTCCAACTTTCCACGTGGCA
Source organism: Capsicum rhomboideum (assembly GCA_031232105.1). NCBI lineage: Eukaryota > Viridiplantae > Streptophyta > Magnoliopsida > Solanales > Solanaceae > Capsicum > Capsicum rhomboideum. Next base: position 2,733,336 of record CP124718.1, read on the forward strand.
TGTTTAAGACCACAAGATTAAAGGACATTTTGATACATTTGACAAAATTTTAATTTATGACCACGTGATTCAAAAGTCTTCTTTGTTTTCTTAAACTCTGTGCCAAGTCAAAATAGGTCATTCTTTTTGAAACAGAGGGAGTAATATATACTGAAATTCCTCCACCCGTTTCAAAAGAATGACCCATTTTTCTTTTTAGTCTGATTCTAAAAGAATGATCATTCCTATTTTAGCAACTCTTTAATTTCAACTTTTCACTTGACATATTTAAGACCACAAGATTAAAAAATATTTTGGTATATTTGATATATCTTTAATTTAGAACCACAAGATTCAAAAAAATTCTTTATTTTCTTAAACTCCATGTCAAGTCATGTCAATTTTTTTTAAATGGAAGGAGTAGTACATTACTCCTTCCGTTCCATTTTACTTGACCTTTTTTGAGTTGACACATCCATTAAGAAAATATTAATTAGAGGTATATTTTATAAAATTAATCATATTAATGATGTTTTGAAATTCTAAATATGATGATTACTATTTTCTTTAGTTATTTAATACCGAGGGTAATATGAAAAAATAATAATTAAACACTCTTGATTTATAAAAATAAACAACTAAGCCAAGTAAAATAAAACGGAGGGAGTAGTTATTTTTTTTTTTTTTTTTTACAAACTAATGAATTTATTGCTATCCCTTTTATCCTTGTAACCAATGCTCCTTTATAAAAGTTAGGGGAGTTAGTTTTATGGGAAAATGGAACATGACGTATTGAGGGTATAGTTGAAAGTAAAGCATAAAATCAATTTTTTTCCATTTAGGTTTTAATCAATTTTTTTGGTTTTTTCGACTTTTTAGTTTTTCTCAATTTTTTTTTATAATCTTTAATTTTTATAATTATATTATGATTATAGACAAGATTAAATATATTTTCACTTATGTATTAGTGAGAAATCAAAATTATGAAAAATGAGGAGTGAAAAGAAGGATCGAAGAACTCTCAAAAAATTAAAAAGTAAGATGAAAAGTGACTGAAGAGTGAAAAGTTTTAGGTTTTAAGTTTATATTGGGATTCGTATAATTTAGTTATTAATTAATAGATAAATATTACAACTTACAGGCTCAAATCTAAATATATATCTAAATCTACTTTTTAAATATTAAAAATTAATTTAAAAATTATTTAGAAAGTAGATTATAATTAATATTTTTTATGAATAGAAAGTTAAAATTACATATATACATATATATATATATATATATCGGTTTGATTTGGGTTTGGTTTGACCTTTTTTTGGTTAATATCAAATCAAATAAATAATGATTGGGTTTTTTTTCTAACGCCTAATTTGGTTCGTTGATTTAATTTGACTTAGCGATTTAGTGTGTAGGGGTGTTCACGGGTCGGTTTGGATCGGTTATTGGTCAAAACCATAACCAAACCAACTTAGTCGGTTTTTAAATATCTAAAACCAAACCAAACCAAACAAAAAAATAATCGCCGGTTTGGTTCTTGTCGGTTTAGATCGGTTTGGTTCGGTTTGGTTCGATTTTTTCGGTTTATAACTTTAGCTAATGATAAAAGTTGAAATTTTGAAAAAACAAATCCAATCCAACATATGGGATGTCAACCGAGTGTTGTGCCTCAACCTTGAAACTAAGATGTCAAGCGAGTGTTATACTTGGGCAAAGCCACGAACAACACCATATGAATGCTTCTAAAAAAAATATTTAGAAACTACATATAAGAGAATGATATGATAAACCCCCAAAAAGGTGAACACATAAATTTCTTGCTCAATAGGGACCAAAAAGAAAGTTCAAAACTAGTGATTATCTATAATCTAATGAAACTCAGTTGTAAATTCCCATATACAACAAGATATTATTTTCACAATTAGTATTATTTGTCATTCAAAGTGCAAAAATCATTTAGAATCTCATAAGGTACTATCAACTGGATGGAGACATATGACTGAAAGTGCTACGACTAAAGTTAAATTCATGATTAAAATTTAAAAATGTAACAAATATTTATATTTTATTTATGAATAATATATAAATAATTAATATATATATATATGTATATAATTTTTATCGGTTCGGTTCGGTTATTTTACCGGTTATTTTAGAGTAAAACCAAAACCAAACCAAATAAGTATCGGTTTTTAAAATTCAAAACCAAACCAAACCAAACATAACCAAATGTCTGTTTTTTTAATCGGTTTGATTTGGTTCGCGGTTCGGTTTGGTTTTTAACCAAACCATGAACACCCCTGTGTACGCCCCTATTTAGGCGTATCTCTCTCTAAAAGGTCCTTTTCCTTCCACATTACTTTTATTATTTGAACCATCACTTTCCTTTTTCAGTAATAAAGAAGAGCAACAAGGTGGAAAAGAAGAAGAACAAGGTAGTTGAACAATTAAGAATATTTATTTTTTTAATGTTTGTTAATTGTTTTGACTGATCATTTTGATGATTATCAATTTTTTGTCAACTGTACCGTTAATACATTTTTTACTTAGAAGTTTCTTGACATTGATTATCATTTTGATTTTTGTTCATTTTTGGTCAACTGATATTATTAAGTCAACTGTTGAATTCACTTTTCTTGTTATGGGTTTCATTTGATTGGTAATTTTATAAGATTTTGATTCAACTTTTCTTGTTATTTCTTGATACAAGTACAAATATTGGAACTTCAATAATCTGTCAACTGTAATTCAATCTTATTAATTGTGATAATATGATATGGTCATTGTCAGTGCTTTTCCTGATATGGGTTTTCATCCTTGTTGTTTGTTTTGATGTCCTTTGAGTTTTTTGATTAAGTCTCATGGTATTTTTTTTTCTTTCCATTTTCTTTAGTTTTTGAAATCTTGATTGTTTTGTGTTATGACTTGGTGGATAGATACTCAGTAACTGTGTTGGTGGGAGGTAGTAGGAGGTAGAGGTGGCAAAATCAAACCCAATCCGTCCAACCTGACCCAACCAGTTCAAGTTTGGGTTGGCTATTGACCCTCCCATTTATTAGCTATTTAGCTCAATCCATGTCAACCCAACCCGTTTCAACCCTTTAAAATTTGGGTTGATATGTAACCCGAATTGATTTTTGAGAAATCATTGTTAAAATATTTTAAAGAGATTTTTTTTTTTTAATTTGATATATTATATATAGTCATAATAAAGAAAAAAATAATTTTATTCGGTACTAAAAATTTATAAAAGAACAAATAAAACTTAGTAAGAATTGAGCGGGTTGGGGTATAACCCGTTACCTAACCCGTTTCGACCCAACCCATTTTGAACCAAACAAATTTGAGTCGGATTGGGTCTTGACCCATTTGTTATCTTGACCTGTTTTAACCCGCCAAAATTTGACCCAACCAGGCTAATTGCCACCCCTAGTAGGAGGTACTGTGGAATTGGTCGAGATGTGAAAAATACACCTAAAGTATCTCGGTTTTTTGGGTTTCATACCTGAATTATTAGGTGTGTGAGTTTCCTACCTGACCTATCACCAACGATTTATCAAAACACACCTCAACTATCAAATGTTTGAGTTTCATAGTTGGTGTGTGTTTTGATAAAACATTGGTGATAGTTTAGGTAGGAAACTCAAAAACCCGGGATGCTTTAGGTATGACTCTTTCTGTTATGATCAGCTGTTTGTGGGGATTCTATGTTTTTGTTTCAACAGCTGGGTCAGTTGTGCTCAACAGTTACTGAGTTGTTTATGCTGTTATATATATTTATCTTCTTTTCATTTAAAAAGCATATGTTCATTTTCTAAAAAATTATGACATTCTGAAAGATGAATAATTTTGTTTTGGGGTTCATATGCAACAGATAAGAGTTACAAATTGCTAATTTGTTGATGGTTTTCTTAATCAGTTACTATAATTCTTGCAACGGGAAGTCGATGAACTTCTGTAGATATCTCGTGTCAGTTTTAATGGCTTATGTGAGGTACAAGTAGTTTTAGCTGTCAATGAACTGTTGGAAATCGGCAAGTCAATTATTCTTGAAATTCCTGGAAGTTGATCTCCTAGAAACCACATGTAAAATGAATGTGAGTTCTCCTAGGTGCAGAACTTTTAAATTCATTGTTCTTGAAACCTTGGAGATTGTCGTAGTATGTTTTGGAAAACAGCATTTATGTTCTGACTTGACCTGCTGAAGAGAGAAATGGTTTTCTATCTTTTAACTTCTTAATCATATGGCCTAGTTGATGCTAAATATTGTATATGGTTTGACAGAATTTGGTGGTTACTGTAAGTAATGGATGTATATTCTGGCAAAAGAGCTATAAATGGGCTTGTTCTGCCCAGAAGAGGTTTAAGGGATACTGCTGATAGTAGAGATGAAAATGTTCAGCCGTGCTCGCGGCTTGGATGCAGTGGCCGGCTCAACCATTCGAAGAGCAGCTGTGTTGGAACTACAGAGAAATCCAGATCATTTAGGCCTTCTTTTAATGCTTCAAATGGGAAGGATGTGGTTGGGAGTTCATCTAGGACATCTTCAGTGCTGAGTGTGAGAAAGGCACACGAGGCATCTAACGCGAAATCTTTCTCTCAAGTTGGAAATGATAAATCAGAAATTAGCTTTTTGGATGGTGTGGCAGAAGTTACAGAACAAATTCAGTCTTCGCCAGAGTATCAACTCAAAATTAATTCAGCAGCGAGAGATACTGGATCAAGCAAAGCTAGATCGACAGAAGCAGGCTACTCTAGTGGAACATCCAGCAGTAGACCTCGTAAAATAGTTTGTCACAAGTCAGGGTCGTACAATCACCATACTCCGATGCATGCCTCTGTTTCTTCAAAATCTAAAGCCATTGGTTCTGAAAAGCGGCCCTGTAACATTGGGGCTGGATATGGGTTGAGAAATCTAAAATGTAAGTCCATATCTGATGTCCTCCCACATAATTGTTCAACATCAGAATCAAGATTTAGTAGAAAGGACATGGTAAAAAGGAGATACACCGAAGGTGAAAGTAGTTCATCTGTTAAAGGGAAGAAAAATATCAAGGCATCACTAAGAGAAAGGCATGTCACTTGTCCAACTGGTGGAATCTCCATCTCTGAGTCAAGAAGTGGCAGAAATTTGGATTATAGTGTGAATAGTCATGCTGTGTCAGTTCAGACCCGCAGGTCAATGAATATGAATTCTAGGTTTAGGGGTCCAGTACAGGATTCATTGCAAACTGAGTCCTCAGGCTTGCAAAGTTTACATCGGCCTGAAACGCCAGATCTCAATCTGCAGTCGTCAAGTCAATTGTTCACAGATGGCTCCTTGAGCGATTCAGGTGATTACAGTTTTCCTGGAAATGATATTGATGATTTACCCAGTGTAGTGCCCTTCACTTCTGCCGAACTAGGCATTAACCGATTAATGAACCAGCAAGCCTTACAGCGATATAACATGGATGGAGTTGCTCAGGTATTTACCAGACGAACCAGATTGTTCTGTTTCCTGGAACTTGCATGATTTTTGTTTAAGATGTTTGATTTGCTTACTGCTTCACTTTACAGGTATTATTGGCACTCGAGAGAATCGAACAAGATGAAGAGTTAACATCTGAGGTATAATTTTAGTACTTCTGACTGCCTGACAATGTCCTGTCTGGATTTATCAATTGAACTATTGTTTTCTGTCTACAGCAGCTACTTGCATTGGAGACGAACTTGTTGCTTAGCGGCCTTAACTTCTATGACCAGCATAGGGACTTGAGACTGGATATAGATAGCATGTCCTATGAGGTCTGGTTTTCATTTTTGATACTTTATGAGTACTAAGTATTTTAAAAAGTATTCATTCTTATAGCAACAATCTAGGAAAGTCATTTTTTAGCTGAAAGCTTCGCAAGTTAGAGTATTCCTTGGGGGAAAAAGAATAGCTTTCGCTTGGTTTGGCAAAAGATAGTTCCTTCCAGTATAGTTTGAGTCTACAGCTTCCAGGTCATGATTTATTGCTTGTTACCAGGAATTACTAGCTCTTGAGGAGAGAATGGGCACTGTTAGCACAGCTCTGTCAGAGGAGGCAGTATCAAAGAGCCTTCAAAGAAGCATTTATCAAGGCATGTCCTCGGAACTAGGGGCATTTGGAGGTGATGGGGATGAAGATGAGATCAAATGCAGTATTTGTCAGGTACATTTACCTATTTTATATTTACTGAAGTGGACAATTCTCTGTGTTTCATCTCGTCTCTGAGATTAGGCAGGCAATTATTGGTTTGGTAGGTTCTTTGTGTTTTCTGCATTGTTAAACTCCACGAAAACATGCAGGAGCTAGACAACTTGTGCTTAGACCTTATAAGAGCCGAATCTTGCCATCCTTGACATTGTTTCTTAAGCTTTTAGGATGCTATATTTAGATGACCGCGATTTTTCAGTCACTGAGAACGTAGTCACTTTCTGTTTTGCAGGAGGAGTATGTGGTTGGAGATGAAATCGGAAAGTTGGAATGCGAGCATGGTTATCACGTGGAATGTGTACAACAATGGTTAAAGCTCAAGAATTGGTGCCCAATCTGCAAGGCATCAGCAGCTTCATCAAAGCTAACAACAGCACCATCTTAGTTCAGAACAATTTAAACACCAACTCCAACAAAAAAATAAGAACAAATTTAGACACCAAAATTCCAGATGTGGGGAAGCTGAATGGTTTCCTTACTGTACAAGTTCATCCGGATGGGTGGTTCTAGCATTTTATTTTTCTCCTTTTGCTTGATTCTTGTACATTTTTTGGTTCACTTTTCATTTTCTTCACTTGTGAACATTTGATATTTTAAGCAATATAAGTAAGCTACATGACTAAAGCCATGACATGCTAGGAACCCTCCACTATGTCGGGGGTGGGGATCAAGCAGGGCATAGCTAGCGGCATAGGAGCAGACTCGGCATCAGTACCTTCATGCCGCACTAGAGTAATCCAATATGTTGTTCCAAGGTTCCTTATTTCGGTTGTAAAGCGGAAGAAGAGGGAGAATGGAATATCAGCTCGCCAATGTGCTTAACTAACTTCAGGAGGACTCATAAAAGTAATAAAAAGCTAGTGTGTTAGCTAAATGTGTTGATAACTTTCCAACAGGTACATCCCACGTCCACAGCCTCTCTTGCAACTTCCCAAGCAAGAAAACACCTCGGTAACAAAACAGCTTGGTGCACAAAACATTCTGTCTTAGCAAAGGTCAAACGAAGGACTGCACTCTGTTATGTGATGTAGATATTCTACCTAAATATAAGCTTTCCTGCACCCGAAGATGTGATATAGACTGTCTATTACGAGCATTAGTAACTGTTTCGACTTAAACACTTCCAAATGAAGTTGCTTACTAATTGAGCCACTACAATGGAATGTTCGTGCCTTTGAAGTCTTAAAAACAAATATTTTGTTTTTTTTAATTTATTATATCATCACAGCTAAGCAAATATTTTGTTGATATATCTAAAAAATCGTTTAGAATTAATAAATGATCTAGTACGACTGTACAAGACGAAATGTTCAACCAAGAGTTGCTTGATGAAAATTGACTTAAAGAAGGCATATGACTCGGTAGAGTGGGAGTTTGTGAAGAAAATGCTTTATGCACTCCAATTTCCTTATTTATTCACTGGATAATGGAGTGCATCACCACTACAAGGTACACTATAGCTATCAATGGCAACACATATGGAAATATTGAAGGGAAAAGAGGATTACGACAAGGTGACCTATATCCCCACTATTGTTTGTGATTTGCATGGAATACCTAACAAGAATTCTGGGACTGGCAGCAATGGGTGCAGGCTTTGAGTACCACACAAAGTGTAAAGAGTTTGAAACTAAATCATATTTGTTTCGCGGACGATCTACTTCTCTTCTGCAAAGGGGAGTTCCAAGAAGCTATGCTGCTGTTGAGGGGTCTAAAATCTTTCTCCAGAGCATCAGGGTTGACAACAAATGCTGTGAAGTCGAATATCTTTAGTGGAAATATGACTGATCAATGTGTAGCTGACCTATGTGAGCTAACTGGCTACAAAAAGGGATCACTACTATTCAAGAGGTACCTGTTTCAGCTAAAAAACTGTCCATTAATGATTGTGATTGTCTTATAGCCAAACTAAGTAGTAGGATCACCACATGGAGTACTAGAAATTTGTCTCTCACAGGAAGAACATTACTGGTGAACTCAGTCCTATTGCACTTACATGTTTATTGGTCAACAATTTTTCTACTGCCTAAGTAGGTCCTCAAAACAATCACATCCATATGTAGAAGCTACTTAATGGGATGGCAAGGTAAATACAACTAAGTCCCCTCTCATTGCTTGGGAGTTGGCATGTAAAGAAAAGACAACATGGGCTTAGGTATAATTGATAGCATGGTCTGGAATGAGGCAGCCTTGGCTAAATATGTGTGGAATATAGCAAAGAAGGAGGACAACCTCCAGGTGAAATGGGTCAGCCACATTTACTTGAAAGGGGAAGATTGATGGCAATAACAAGTCACAACTAATAGTAGCTGGTATTGGAGGAAGATTTGTGCATTAGTGACAAATCCAAAGGTTGGTATGTTCAAAATGAATTGCTGGAGTCTAATGGAAAATACACTATAGCAAGTAGGTATAAATGGTATAAAGGTGATGAAGGAATTAGGGACAAATACAAAGGTTGGTAGTGATGTAGCTATGAGGTTGTATTTTATTTTAGTTGGTGATTAATATGATTTCTTTCTTGCACCCAAAAAAAAATTAAAAATTGTTTAGTGATTGAAATGATTTTGTTTATGAAATAGTTTTAGCTCTCTAGAACAAATTTACATTTTCAAAAAATCCGGCTTAAAGTTTCATTGCTTAATTTAATTAATTGATGAAGTGACGATTTTACTATAGTTTCACACTTAGTATTCGCTCCCCCTTTTCTCACTTTCCATGTGTAACCCCCCCAAAAAATGGAAAAAAATGAACATTTTACAATTTTGGTAAATAATTTCCAAACAATCATAATGAAAGAAATTTAGCCCAAATCAAGATTCAAGAAAATAATTCAAACCTCATATTCCTAATTCAAGATTATTTTTAAAATAATAATGGTGATAAAGTACACGCAGGGTTGGTAACCAGAGAGGGGCCCAACAAGAAGCATAATGCTCTCTCCGTCCCATTTTAATTGCATATGTTATTAAAAATAAATTAAATTAAAATAAAATTAATTAATTTTTTTTATTTTATCTATATAATTAATTATAATTTTAATATTCATTGGTAAAATAATAAAATTTATTATTTTATTTATAATTTTTTAATTATTGTATAAAATGAAATGTGTCCAAGTAAAAGTAAAATAGGACGGAGGGAATACATGGTATGATATAGAAAAATGACAACTGAAAATCTATCTTCTTGTTGATCTTCAGATAAGATTCTTCAACTCTCCTCCTTCTCCTTCTCTAACTCCATTTTTTCAGGTAAATAAATTTCTTCTCTTTTTCTAGAGATTATTGAATATTATGTAAAATTACTTGAGAAAAATCATATCTTTGGCTCAATTTTACTTTTCAATTAAATCAAATTATCAATTCTTGTAATATAAGCTCTTTCAGTTTTACCGTAGTTCATTGATACATTTTGAATTTGTTCTTGTTTTGCCAATTCTTTGAGAAAATCATATGTTAAGCTCAATTATGGTTTGGAATGCTCAAAATCAATTCTTGTAATGCAGTCTTGGGGAGTGGGTGGGTGGGTGGGTGGGGGGGTTCTGTTATTGGATTTATTTCAGTTGGATAGATGAATTTGAAAGTTCCAAACTTTTTTGGGTTTTCTCTAAATAACTCAAGAAATCACATATTCATCTCCATTGTGCTTATAAATGCTAAAATTTGTAGTCTTGTAATGAAAGTTTTTCTAGGTTCTTGTTGTTATTGGTTTTACTAACAGAATCATTAGAGAATTTCTGGGGTTAGGCCAAATTTTTGAGAAAATCATATCTTATGCTCAATTATGTTTTTTGGAATGCTCAAATTCCAATTTTGTGATATATTATTTCGTGGATTTTTGGTTTTGTGGATTTGCTGGTAAAGTTACTGCCATGTGACCAGGAGGTCACGGGTTCAAGCCTTGGAAACAGCCTCCGGCAGAAATGCAAGGTAAGGCTGCGTACAATACACCCTTGTGGTGGGGCCCTTCCCCGGACACCGCGCATAGCGGTAGCTTTAGTGCACTGGGTTGCCCTTTTTTGGGTTTTTGGTTTTGTGGATTTGCTGCAATAAAATGATGCATTTGAAAGTTCTAAGAAATCCCATATATAGCTAAATTATGCTTTGTAAGGTTCAGATTTCCATCTGTATAATGTGATCTTTTTGGGTCTTCATGTTATGGGATTTTCGAATTGTAATGCTACTTATCGAATTGTAGTGCTGCTTATCTGAGAAATAATGGCTTCCGCGGCAATGTTGAACTCTCCGTGTAATATTGGAGCTGTGAAGTTTGAGGTGAAATTGAAGCCATCACCAAATTTGTTGTGTGCACGGCCTTCTGTTAAGTTGAGCCGGAGGAGGGTGTTGACCATTAGAGCTATCAAGGAAGGGCATGATAATGAGTCCGGCTCAAGTCCCTTGAAAAAGATGGGCTTGACTGATGAGGAGTGTGAGGCTGCTGTAGTTGCCGGAAATGTGCCTGAAGCTCCTCAGGTTCCACCAAAGCCGGCTGCACCTGACGGTACCCCTATTGTGTCTTCACTGGTTAGTTTTGAGACTTATCATTATTTGTAATTTTGTCAAGTTTCCATTTTGGAGATGGTGAGGAAGTGTTCTAAATGGACCATCTTTTTCATTAGTTTTGGAGTGTTTTGATTGCATTAGAAGGTTTTTGGTTTTGGTTACGGTGGCATATTTTCTAAGCGGCTAAAAGTTATTTTCTATTCTCCGCATCAAATTGTTACCAGAATTAGGTATTTCATGAGTCTAGAGTGTTTGGTTTGTTTTTAACTGAACTAGCCAGATGTAAGTTGATTGGCTATGGTGTAATTACATGTAATATACATTGTTTCTGAATGACAAGTAACTTACCAACTGTGAGAATAGCAGAAGATGCGGAGAACAAATATGCCGTGAGAACTTAGTCACAATTGAGTATAGGCATCTCAATAAATGATAACTGGATTAGGATATAAAAAATGGATTCATCTACTGAATTGAGACAAAAGTTTCATATGATAGTACTGTATTGGAAGACGGCATAACTGGTGTTGATAGGTGTAATTACATTTTGAATTCAAGATTCTTCATAACATTTTCAAGAGTTCCAGTTACAGAAAGCCTTATAAGGAACGTGACCATACTTTTGAGAAAATTACACTGGACTACAAAATCTTCAAGTTTACAGATAGGTCTAACAGCAACTTCTTTAAACATCTTTGACTATTCTTATCTGGACGGAGGCTGCAGAAAGTTCCATTTGATACTTGCAAATTACATGAGATTTACCTGTAGGGTATTTCTGGTATTTTTAGAAACATCAAGGATCTTTTTTCCATTTATACAAGATGGTCACTGATCTTTGTTATACATGCCTATGAATACTTGACTCAGAAGATGGTGTAGTTAATGCTTTATCCGTCAACTTCTAGAAAAAAATATCCTTCAAGTTCTATTCTTCTTGTAGGCTGTCAGTGGATACTACATGTATTATTTCGCAAGTAATGGTGTTAACTTATTTAGTTTGTATAAATGATAGCATCTTGCTTGAATTGTCAGACTGTATTATGAATTTTGGTGATAATGCTTTAATATAGACTCAATACTGCATCAGAATTGATTTGCAATGTGCCTTTAGCTAATGACTGAATTTTTCTTGTATAGCCAATTAACAGGAGACCACGCCGTAATCGTAGGTCGTCAGCAGTAAGAGCTTCATTCCAGGAATCAAATATAAGCCCTGCGAATCTTGTATATCCACTATTTATTCATGAGGGTGAGTAGTACTTGTGTGAGTTACTTCCTCTCTGCGTATAACCTCTGTCAATCTGGTTTTACAAATTACACACTTGCAGGTGAAGAGGACACACCTATTGGAGCAATGCCTGGATGTTATAGGCTTGGATGGAGGCATGGTCTTGTTGAAGAGGTCGGTGAGCTGTCCCTAGGATTCTTCATCTTCTATAATGGCTTTGCATTCAAATTTTAGCTGGTGAAAATGAAGTACCGGATGCATTAGATCATGTAAATAGCAAGCAAATGTGCTCTATCAAGTATCTAATGTTTAGAATAGGTGGGAGGTGGTAACACATAATGACCACTCCTGAAAGATCACCTTATGTCTAAGGATGTGTAACCACCGTACCTCCACTTTGGGCCATAAGTAGCTCTCTCCTCGATTAATTTTGATATGATTGACCTTCTAGGCTTGCTTTGTATTGGTTCATAGTGTGTCTAATTGATGATGTGTGCTGCATTGGTCATGATGCTATGATTTTGCTAAATCTTGATGGTGATTTACTTTCCATTGTCCATTTGTTTTCCATTGTCTATGTTATTATGATTAAGACTACTATCACTGCAATATTGCTGATATTAATTATAAAAAATTTACCATATCATTATGTTAATAAAATGCTATCCTTGTAATTTATTGTAGGTTTTTATTTTTCAATTTTTAAGTTTTATCTTTTGGAGATGGGTAGAGGAGCGGGCCCATTATGCACCGAGTCCCATTAACTGAGTTTTGAACCATGCGCCAGGGGATCGGGGGGATTTCTAGGTTATAATAAAAGATTTAAGTTTTCTTTTTTGGGTTGGGCAGATAAATTACCTGATCTGTTAGGATTTGAGGGTGTTGCACATAAACTTGGAACGTAGGTTAAATAAAACTATGATCCTTTATGGGTATCACTCACTCTTGTCAGGATTATCAATGGGCATGTTTGTCTAGATTCTGTTCCTATTCATATACTCGATGAAATAGTTATGTGAATTATACAGACTGTGCTCTTGTTTGGCAAAAATAATCAAAATAACACTGTCAAGAATTTTGCTGTCAGATTCCTCTCAGTCACTTGCTGTGTGTAATAAGGATCCCTACTTTTAGGATAGGCGTGCGCGCTGGACATGTTATTCAGTGTTTTAACTATATACAAGCCTTCAATTACAGATACCAGAACAAAGTTTAAATTGGTATTCAGGTCTGAATATTCATTGTCACTTTTCGAGGTTGGGTAGGATGAAAGACTTCTATTTTTATTATAAGAATGGAAGACCTGAAAAGATTTCCTTTTTACCAAAACAGTATTTAATTATCATCTCACAGTGAATAAATTAGCCTGATTTATGAGAATGGAAGAATGGAAGACCTGAAAAGATTTCCCTTTTTCCATCTCTAAAAAAGACTGATTTATTCACTGGAAGGTTATATTAAATACTGTTTTGGTAAAAAGGAAACCTTTGCAGGTCCTAGGTGCAGGTTTAAGTGCCGATATCAGGAAAAAGGAAAGAGCAATAAACAGAGAAACAAGAAACTCATACAACACCTATTACAATTTACAACTACACCTCAATCCCAAGCAAATTGCAGGGTCAGACAAGCTACCATGTGTATACTCATGTATCTACTTAAAAATCTCCTAATAGGTTGAGAATGTTTAGGATGACTCTTCTAATGGAGGGAATCACCTTGGAGACTAAGAAGTACTTTTGGCAATAATTGGTACTATACAATTCTTATTGTCCGTGTTATTGACACACCTCATGTACGATATTCAAGGAAACCTACATCCGCTAGAACAGAAATTAAACAAAGTAATTGTAAGATAAAATTAGTTACTGTAAATCTGTAGTAACAAAACTGGAATCTGCTAAATAAGAATTGAGGTGCTAAAAAGGGTAAAGAAAGGGCAGTCTAAGATCCAGTGGATGAGAAATGGATAGGCTATAGATGGGTTTGTAGGCTGCAATCAATTGCTCATCCGCAGTTGCCGCCTCTGATTGACAAGTAAATACCAAATGAAACCGGGACATTTCTAGAATTTAACCAGCTTCCAGACTATGACCATTATTGACACTTACTATCATATGCTTTTAGAGGGCCCCTATAGATCTTGTCAATGTTTTGGTTCCAGTCTGCTACACATGATTTTCTGTACTTAACAAATATGGCTTGGTTAAAGATACATATAGTATCATATTTAGAGATTCACCTATAGTCTTAGTGCCTTTGTAATACTTCTGTGCATTTTTTTGAAGCAAGTAGAGTTACTTTTTCTTATGCAGGTCGTAAAGGCCAGGGATGTTGGCGTCAACAGCATTGTGCTCTTTCCAAAAGTTCCAGATGCTTTAAAGGTCTTCTTCTACCAGCATAAATTTCCATGTACCATTTAACTCGGATTATATAACTTGTTTCCTGTAACTTCAGACCTCTACAGGAGATGAAGCTTACAATGACAATGGATTAGTGCCTCGAACAATACGTTTGCTGAAAGACAAATACCCTGATCTTGTATGCAGATACATATTACCTGGTTTCTTTTTATCTGCTTAAACAGCTACGTTTTTCTGTGGGAAAACTCTGGTGCTTCCTCTGATGTTTGATACGCTGTCGATAGGTTATCTACACTGATGTTGCTTTGGATCCATATTCATCTGATGGGCATGATGGCATCGTCAGAGAAGATGGTAAGACATATTTTTGCGTTCATACCAGCCTAAAGGGAAAACCTTTTATTGCTGAATTATATAAAAATTAAAGAAAAAAACAGTTCTAATAGATATAATACTCATAAACCCTTGGAATCCATTCTATAAATTCTGCCTCACATAGCTCATCCTATAATTGTAGCTTATGTTTGTTATCTTTGTCAACTTTGAATTAATGCTGTTGCAATGAGGTAAGCTCTCTCTCTTGGTTATGGTGTTAGCATTAGCGTACTTCGGTCTTAAGTTCACCATGAGACATGATAATTATCCACTTTCAAAAATAATAAAACAGTTTTACTCGGGAAAAAAAACTATTACATCCATCCATGCTGCCAAATCAACTAACCTACAACAACAACAACAACAACATACCCAGCGTATTCCCACCAGGTGGGGTCTGGGGAGGGTAAAGTGTACGCAGTCCATACCACTACCTCAGATGAAGTAGAGAGGCTGTTTCCGATAGACCCCCGGCTCAGAACCGCAAAAAAAAAATCAACTAACCTAAATGATTTAAAAATAATATACAAATCATTCCTAAATAACTTCAATATATGTGAATAGGACACTCAAGCAAGCATCACAAACATGTTTAGGCAATTTTTTGGTTGCTTCACTTAAACTTAAACATATTATAAAATAAAGATAAAATATCAAACTAATAAAGAAAGAGACAACTTTAGAGAATGAAATAGTAGTACTTGTTTTCACTTCTTGTATATCACAAAATGTACAAAAGGATGGCTATTTATAAGCCACCAAACTTACTCCCTAAGTATGTTTAGCATGACAA
Organism: Capsicum rhomboideum; assembly: GCA_031232105.1. NCBI lineage: Eukaryota > Viridiplantae > Streptophyta > Magnoliopsida > Solanales > Solanaceae > Capsicum > Capsicum rhomboideum. The sequence continues at coordinate 2,748,796 of CP124718.1, forward strand.
CAACTTGGCAATTTGACCAAGTAACTTTGGAGTTCAAATCCAAATTGAATAAGTAATCTTGGTGTTCAAGTTCAATTTGGCTACTAACTTTTATCTCTCATTAATGACATTCACATATATATATGTCACATGACATCCATATTACATAACACTCCCCCTTGGATGTCCATTAATAGATAATGTGCCTCGTTAAAACCTTACTAGGAAAACCCAGTGGAAAAAGCCTAGTGAAGGAAAAAGAGTACACACATCTTGTAATACGCCTTCAGTGTTGCCTCATTAAAAACCTTACAAGGAAAACCCAGTGGGACAAAACCTTGTGAGGGAAAAAGAGTACAACGCGTATTAACTCCCCCTGATGAGAACATTAATTTAATGACTTGAATCTTCGCATCCCAATCTTGTGCACCATCTTCTCGAAAGTTGCAGTTGGTAGAGACTTAGTGAATAAATCAGCAATATTGTCACTTGAACGAATCTGTCGCACGTCAATATCACCATTCTTTTGGAGTTCATGTGTGTAGAAAAGTTTTGGCGAAATGTGCTTCGTTCTATCTCCTTTTATGAATCCTCCCTTTAGTTGCGCTATGCATGCTGCATTATCTTCAAATAGAATTGTGGGTACCTTGATATCACACTTCAGTCCACATCTTTCTTTGATATAATGTATCACCGATCTCAACCATACACATTCTCTACTTGCTTCATGGATAACTATTATCTCAGCATGATTTGAAGAAGTAGCAACAATAGACTGCTTTGTAGATCGCCATGATATAGCAGTACCTCCGTATGTAAACACATAACCTGTTTGAGATCGAGCTTTATGTGGGTCAGATAAATAACCTGCATCTGTATGACCAACAAGATCTGCACTAACTTTGTTAGTATAGAACAAACCCATATCAATAGTCCCCTTTAGGTATCGCAATATATGCTTAACTCCGTTCCAATGTCTACGTGTAGGGGAAGAACTATACCTTGCTAGCAAATTAACAGAAAATGCTATATCTGGTCTTGTAGCATTAGCAAGATACATAAGTGCACCAATAGTACTGAGATATGGTACTTCAGGACCAAGAATTTCTTCATTCTCTTCTGGAGGTCGGAACGGGTCTTTACTCACTTCAAGTGATCGGACAACCATTGGAGTACTTAATGGATGTGCTTTGTCCATGTAGAATCGTTTCAAAACCTTCTCAGTATAGGCAGATTGATGGATGAAGACCCCGTCTGCTAAATGCTCAATTTGCAGACCAAGACAAAGTTTTGTCTTTCCAAGGTCTTTCATCTCAAATTCTTTCTTTAGATATTCAATTGCATTTTGGACCTCTTTTGGAGTTCCAATGAGATTTATGTCATCAACATAAACAGCGAGTATAACAAACTCTGATGCTGTTTTCTTAATAAAAATACAAGGACAAATGACATTATTTATATAACCTTCATTTATCAAGTACTCACTAAGGCGATTATACCACATACGCCCTGATTGTTTTAGACCATATAACGATCTTTATAATCTGATTGAACACATATCCCGAGACTTTGAACTATATGCTTCAGGCATTTTTAATCCTTCTGGGATTCTCATATAAATTTCATTATTAAGTGAACCATAAAGATAAGCTGTAACCACATCCATTAGATGCATTTCAAGGTTTTCATGTACAGCTAAACCGATGAGATATCGAAACGTTATTGCATCCATAACGGGTGAATATGTTTCTTCGTAGTCAATTCCTGGTCTTTGAGAGAATCCTTGTGCGACAAGGCGTGCCTTGTATCTTATAATTTCATTTTTCTCATTCCTTTTACGCACGAAGACCCATTTATGGCCAACTGGTTTTACACCATCAGGAGTTTGGACTATAGGTCCAAAAACCTCACGTTTAGCAAGTGAGTTCAATTCTGATTGAATTGCCTCTTTGCCATTTTGGCCAATCATTTCTTCGTCGACATTCTTCGACAGATAGAGGTTCAAGATCCTCACTGTCTTGCATAATGTGAAGTGCGACATTGTATGCAAAAACATTATTCACCATAATTTTCGATCGATCTAAATTTATCTCATCACCGGTGGAACTTTTTGAAAGTTCCTCATTCACTTGAATCTCGGGTTCGCTGATTTCTTCAGAAATATCAGGATTAATCAGATCTTGAGCCTCTTCATGAGGTTCTTTTATAGTGTCATTTTTCTCATTTTTCGTGCTTCTTTTTCTAGGATTTTTATCCTTTGAACCCAATGGTCTACCACGCTTCAGGCGTGCTTGGGATTCAGAAGCTATGACATTAGCGGATGGTCCTTTTGGGACATCAATTCGGACAGGCACATTCACTGCAGGGATATGTGACTTAGTTATCCTTTTCAAATCAGTAAATGCATCTGGCATTTGATTTGCTATTTTCTGTAAGTGAATGATCTTCTGGACTTCATGTTCACATATAGGGGTACGTGGATCAAAATGAGATAATGACGAAACTTTTCACGCAATTTCTCTTTTGAGTTCCTGTTTCTCTCCCCCTAATTGCGGGAAATTTGTTTCATCAAATCGACAATCTGCAAATCGAGCAGTAAATAAATCTCCAGTCAACGGCTCAAGGTAGCGAATTATGGAGGGTGATTCAAACCCAACATATATTCCTAACCTTCTCTGGGGGCCCATCTTAGTGCGCTGTGGTGGTGCTACTGGCACGTATACAGCGCAACCAAAAATTCGTAGATGAGCAATATTTGGTTCATGACCCAAGACTAATTGTGACGGAGAGTATTTATGATAATGAGTCGGTCTGAGACGAACAAGTGATGCTGCATGTAAGATAGCATGACCCCAAACAGTAGTGGGCAATTTCGTTTTCATAAGTAGTGGTCTAGCTATCAACTGTAGGCGCTTAATAAATGACTCAGCAAGGCCATTTTGAGTATGAACATGAGCGACAGGTTGTTCAACTTTTATCCCAACTGATACACAATAATTATCAAAAGCTTGGGATGTAAATTCTCCAGCATTATCTAGGCGAATAGCCTTAATAGGATAATCTGGGAATTGCGCCCTTAATCGTATTATTTGTGCGAATAATTTCGCAAATGCCAGGTTGCGAGACGATAAGAGGCACACATGAGACCATCTTGAAGATGCGTCTATTAGGACCATAAAGTATCTAAATGACCCACTGGATGGGTGAATAGGTCCACATATATCCCCATGTATACGTTCTAAAAAATGAGGGGATTCGACGCCAACTTTCAGTGGTGATGGCTTAGTTATCAATTTGCCTTGGTAACAAGCAGCACATGAAAATTCATTACTTGCAAGAATCTTCAGGTTCTTTAGCGGATGCCCTTTTGAATTTTCAATGATTCGTCTCATCATTATTGATCCAGGGTGACCCATTCGGTCATGCCACAGCACAAAAGTATTCAAATCAGTAAACTTCTGGTTTACGATAGAGTGTGCTTCAACTGTACTAATTTCTGCATAATATAGGCCAGAAGACAAAGTTGGCAATTTCTCCAATACATATTTCTGGCCTGAGATATTCTTGGTAATGCCAAGATATTCAACATTCATTTCATTTATTGTCTCAACATGATATCCATTTCTGCGGATATCTTTAAAACTTAATAAGTTTCTCGGGGATTTAGAAGAGAATAGTGCATCTTCTATAACAAGTTTCGTCCCCTTCGGCAGAAATATAGTAGCTCTTCCGGAGCCTTCAATTAATTTTGAATTATCAGAAATTGTTGTAACATTGGCTTTTCTCCTAAGCAACTGAGAAAAGTATTTCTCATCTTTAAATATGGCGTGCGTTGTTCCACTATCAATTACACAAATATCCTCACGGTCGATTATTGATCCAAATAAAATTTGAGGAGTATCCATATATTCTTCAAAATGAAAATATAAACAAAGTAAACATTATAGTATTACTAGCAAACAACGTATTTACACAAACTTTATTTATTTACATGATTAGAGAAACACTACTAACAGAAACGTAAACTGACACAACTAACAAAAAGTAAAGTACTTAGACTATTGCAGATCCGTCACCGACAAGGTGATCTATATTTCCTTCAGGGATTTCAAAGAAATCTGCAACGTCTAACTGCATAGGCTCAACATTATCTTCAGAGATAAAGTTTGCTTCTGCAGTATTATCCACCTTCTTGAGGGATGCCTGATAAAGATTAACCAGGTGCCTTGACGTACGACAGGTACGTGACCAGTGCCCTTTTCTTCCACACCGATAGCATCTAGTTTCTGTATTTGTCCTTTGCACCGCTTCAGGCTTTTTACCCTTCTTTCTACACTGCTGGTGCTGAGGGTTATTATTCAGTGCAAGACGATCATCATGATTGAAATTTCTCCCTCGACCACGGCCACGACCACGACTGGGGCCAGGACCTCTTTCACGCCTAGATTGGTGAAAATTTGTTGCATTTACTTCAGGAAATGGAGCAGTACCAGAAGGTCGACTTTCATGGTTTTTCATCAAAAGATCATTATGTTGTTCAGCAACAAGGAGATGCGAAATTAATTCAGAATACTTTTTGAATCCCATTTCTCGGTATTGCTGCTGCAGGAGCATACTCGAGGCAGGGAAGGTGGAGAATGTTTTCTCCAACATATCATGATCTGTGATATTTTCTCCGCATAGAGTTAACTGTGATTTAATTCTAAACATAGCAGAATTATACGCAGTTATATCTTTAAAATTTTGTAATCTCAAATGGGTCCATTCATAATGTGCCTGTGGAAGAACGACCATCTTCAGGTGGTCATATCTATCTTTCAAATTATTCCACAGTATAAGAGGATCCCTAATAGTGAGATATTCCATTTTCAATCCCTCATCGAGGTGATGACGGAGAAATATCATAGCTTTGGCACGGTCTTGGTTTGAAGCCTGGTTCTTATCTTGGATGGTGTCTGCCAGACCCATCGCATTCAAATGTATTTCGGCATCAAGTGCCCAAGATAAGTAGGCTTTGCCCGATATGTCCAGGGCAACAAATTCACGTTTAGATAGATTTGACATTATATTAGGAAAAATAAGTTCTTACCTTTATTACCTGAAAAAGTATTTGCTCGAGATGGCAAAGTCTCGTGCTGATAACGTATTATAAAATAAAGATAAAATATCAAACTAATAAAGAAAGAGACAACTTTAGAGAATGAAATAGTAGTACTTGTTTTCACTTCTTGTATATCACAAAATGTACAAAAGGATGGCTATTTATAAGCCACCAAACTTACTCCCTAAGTAGGTTTAGCATGACAACAACTTGGCAATTTGACCAAGTAACTTTGGAGTTCAAATCCAAATTGAATAAGTAATCTTGGTGTTCAAGTTCAATTTGGCTACTAACTCTTATCTCTCATTAATGACATTCACACATATATATGTCACATGACATCCATATTACATAACAAAACATACCTAGTGTAATCTCGCAAGTGTGGTCTGGAGAGGGTAGGATGTACACAGACCCTACCCCTATGTTTGTGGGGTTGAGCGGTTGTTTCCAACAGACTCTTGGCTTAAAAAAGTGCAAGCAAAGCAGGATATAAAAAGAAAATAACGACAACTAAATAGCAAGATAAACAAAGTAATTGACGTAATAGGTAGTAGTACAAATGAAGAATAAGATACTAGTAGTACAAATGAAGAATAAGATACCATGTGAATACTAGGTAAACTACTAAATATGGAGAAGATGAAAAGAGGAGACTAGCTTTCTGCTTCTCCCTCGTAAGAGTACTACAACACACGGTCACCTACCCTTATACTCGACTCCAAACCTTCCTATCTAGGGTCATATGTCCTCAGTAAGCTGAAGATGTGTCATTTCCAGTATGATCCCCCAGTTCTTCTTTGGCCTACCTCTACCTCTCATAGGACCTGTTATACCAAACTCTCACACCTCCTTACTGGTGCCTTTGTGCACCTCCTCTTTACATGCTTGAACCATCTCAGCCTTGCTTCCCTTATCTTGTCCGCCACCGAGGCCAGTCGCAGTTTGCATGTGTTTGAGAAAGGCTTCCAACAGTTGGTAGCTTTAGCATGGTCTCAGTTATGAATGATTGTCAAAGTTTTGTTGGAGACATCTGTACTTGTTTGCTGTGATGTTAATTGGTATCTCCTTTTTTGCATCAATTGTATTTCCTTTTCCATAGAAGGAATAGAATTGGCTAATTTCCTTGTTAATTGAGGTTGAGCAAAGACAAAAAGTTTAAAGACAAAGAAACACAAAAGTATTTGGCTTTATGTGGTTTCTTAAAAATGAATGACCACAAATGGAGTTGATGTTGACTTGTTGAATACTTAAGTTTGGTTGAGGCACTGATTATGAACTATTTTGTCATCTGTAATTGCTGCAGGAGTTATCATGAATGACGAGACTGTGCATCAGTTGTGCAAGCAGGCAGTTTCTCAGGTTATCTTCTATTTCATATGATAATATTTCTTCACAACCGACAAGCTTCCATCGCTGTTTCTACATTTACTTGTATACATAGTTTCATTTCGACCTTTGTTGAGCTGCACCATCTTGCGTTCTTCAAGAATAATTTCTTTAGTGCTTCCCGAGTTATCGACTTGGGAAGCGTAGATGTTTTTCTTACTTTTGCTAGTAGTTTGTCCTTACTGAGAAAACTATTCCCCATGTCATTTTGCTGGATTTAGAGGCTGATGGATACAGATCTAGTTGAAAACCAATTGTTATTGATGGCCACCATCTCTTTCTTTTTATTGTTCATTTTCCTTTCTTTTACCTACTTCTGATTCATTTTATGAACTGAACATGATTGTAGTCATTATGACTACTAAGTATAGAAGTTTGCAATTCCAAAAAGGTTAATTCATCCCAAGTGGCGATACAGCAATATTGATGGAGTAATGCTGGTCATGCAGGAAAACCGGCCAGAGTGGGTGTAACAGGTTGAAGGCAATGAGGCTGCAGACTTGGGGGTGGGGGGTGGGGGGTGGGAGTGGGGTTATTGACAATCATTTAGTTTTATTTTAGTGGCACCACATGTAGTACAGTAGTAGTACTAGATGTTACTCTGGAATTAATTTTCAAACAGTGTCATGTTAGTAACTTCACAGAAGAGTATTTGTCTGAATACTACTCTCAATCCTCAATAACTAGACCATTTGACTAGCAAACTAAGTCATTTTGCTGTCAGTCAAACCAGGAGGTAATGAACAATTCTAGGGTTCTTAATTGCTTCTCTAATGTATACTTGTTTGTCTGCATATCCAAAAGAATCTGAACCACAACTTGCAAGTTCGATATATCAGCACAGAAGCCCAATAGGAGCTCAAACAACAGAAAAGAAGGAACTAGCTGCGAAAAAGCACTGCCTTCTAATTTAATAGAAATGCAGTAAAACCAACATGCAACATTGAATAAAATATCCTTAAATATTATTAAGTTCAGTAATCTTTCCAATTGATGATGCCTCTTGAATGCGGCTTCTCATTGAGCATATAATGCTTTTCAAAACTAAACCAGATATAAATCAGTTGTCCGTTCGTTTCCCTTTGCTCTTTTATGCTTGCATGCATTTTGTTGATAACTTTTGATCAAAATGCAGTGTCTGATCTTGTTATTTCCTCTTCTTTTATCTTAGGCCAGAGCAGGAGCAGATGTTGTCAGTCCGAGTGACATGATGGACGGTCGTGTCGGAGCAATTCGAGCAGCTCTTGATGCTGAAGGGTTTCAGCATGTGTCGATCATGTCATATACAGCAAAGTAATTGTCAAAACTCACGAGTTCTGTCAATGTAGATATTATATATTAGTCCTGGAAATATTTAGTTATTTGCATATAGATTCAGTATTCATTGAGGTATTTTTTCTATGTTTGTTCTTTTCCCCTCTTGTATATTGAGAAGTATAGCTTAGGTCTTCAAGCCTAAATAGGTTAGCAGCATCATACCAATAATTCTGATTTTAATCACTCGGAGGCAGCTTAAGATCTGGTTCTTTTCATGTAAGAGAACTTGATGATCAATCACTCTTAACGGTTCTGGACTTCAGTGGTTTAACAACTTAGAACTCAGAGCTTTGTTTATTTCTATCTTTTTGCTTTTATGGATTCTTTGATATTGAAACTCAACTTCCATCTCTTTCTTGACTTGAATCATATTGCAGGTATGCAAGCTCGTTTTATGGACCTTTCAGAGAGGCTTTAGATTCAAATCCACGTTTTGGAGATAAAAAAACGTACTGAACAACAAGCTATTATTAATTTTCCTTCGATCAAATATATCATTCATTATATAGCCAATATGAGCTTGTGCATGAACTTGGTTTTCATATGCAGTTATCAGATGAACCCCGCAAATTACAGAGAAGCATTAGTTGAGTTGCAAGCAGATGAGTCCGAAGGAGCTGATATTCTTCTTGTTAGTATCGCTTTTGTTGTTCTGCAGAAATGTGGAAATATTCTGTTCTTCTAAAGTTGCCTTTTTTTTTTTTTGCATATCAGGTTAAACCAGGTTTACCTTATTTGGATATTATTAGGCTTCTTCGGGATAAATCTCCTTTGCCCATAGCTGCCTATCAGGTACTCAGATGTTCATTTAGCTTGTTTGTTATCGTTTTTTTATCAAGTAATCAAAGATTTTGTAAATGCTTTCACTTCCAGTATGAGAAAACATAACTACAGATCCCTTATTGTATCTTTAATTGCATCAACATCCTGGACAATAACCAGGTTGCACTAAAAAGCTAGGAAATTAATAAATCTTTGTTTAAGGCTATAGAAATTTCTCCTATGGCCTTCAAAAGTTGTTATTTCTTTCAAGCTAAAAGTCCACCAAATGGCTTGAGGGATGGTATTCCAAGTCTTTTGTGATTTCTTACGCAACCCTTCTTTGTTCCAACATTACAGTAGCTCCATAGTGGATTTTGGCATGGGCCAGGACAATAATTTCATCGTTCAATTATTTCATTGAACATTACATAATGTTTAACCTTGCCGATACTTGTCAAGCCCAGGTTTAATTGTTGCTCTGTCAGAGCTGTAACATTATGAAACTGAAAATGAAGCCGTAGGCTATTTAAGGCTTTAGATGAGTTAAAACAATATTTGTGGTTGCTTTGGAACTTTAGAGCTTTTGTTTTTTGAGTTTGTGCTTAAGAAGAGTTACTTCATATTCAGCATTGTCATCTAGAGAAGTTGCATTGATAAGTCCAACAAGTTCACTCAAGGTTTCTGATGCTGCTGTGTGACAGATTCGAGATCTCCCCAATTTATCGTTATTTTCTTTCTTGAACAATATATTTGTCAAGGATTTTGGAATCTGAAGCCTTTGTGCAGTCTAGACTTGAGATATTGCTCTGCAGTACTCAGGAAGTTTTCTGGGGCTCTATGCTCGCAGTATTTTTTTCGTTCACGCTGCATTTCGTATTTCTGATTCTTGTCCATTTGTTTACTATCATAAGGGATTCTGAGGGAAAAGAAAGCCTTTTTTCCTGATAAATGACCCTTGCCTCCAAATAGAGCTAAATGCTTTGCCAAGTGAGTGATTTTAGATGCTTTAAAACTTGTTTTTGCAGAACTGTTGAATTGTTCAGTTCTGTCAAGTATAATAAGTAGCACCCTGGTGTATTGAAAATAATTGCTAGTGGACTAATTCACACACCATCACGCGTCGTAGAGAAAAAACGTCTTTCAATTGTCATGCCAATTGGTAGTCTATTAAACAAAAAATGAAACTTGTGACATGATAAATGTTCATCAGAAACTCATTTCCATATTCTTTATATGATGCCCTATCATCGTCTTCTTTTACAGTTTCTGGTATCTGAAAAACAACTTCTGCCAATATCCTTGAACACTAGTTTTTTGCCTTCATTTCTACGCTATCGTCTCTACAGTTTCTTGGGTTTCTTTCTCCACAGGTTTCAGGTGAATACTCGATGATTAAAGCAGGCGGGGTTCTGAAAATGATTGATGAAGAAAGGGTTATGATGGAATCATTGATGTGCCTACGACGAGCTGGTGCTGACATCATTTTGACCTATTTTGCTTTGCAAGCCGCTAGATGCATGTGTGGAGAGAAGAGGTAAAAGCTAGCCGGATCATAAAAGGAATTCGTGTACGAAGAAGATTTTCTAGTGAACTTTGCAGATTAGTTGATGTGAGTTTGATTTTTAAAAGATCGCAGAATTGACTATGTTAGCCCGTGGGTCTATCGGAAGCAACCTCTCTACCTCTCAAAGGTAGGGTTTAGGTCTTCGTACATCCTACCCTCCCCAGATCCCACTTGTGGGATTACACTGGATATGTTGTTGTAATTGACTATGTTCTTTCTTTATTCTCTAATTTTCTTGGTTACTCGAGCAACAAATGTGTTTAGATTATTTGATGTGAGCTTGAATTAGAGGGAGAGTATGTTCTCTTTGTAACCATTTTGTGCATTTGCAAGCTCAACATTAGTTATTAATAATAAATTGAGGTTCTTAATTAAGGGAGGTGGTAGCAAACAAATAAATTGGGGCTACATCTAGTACAATAATGACATTTTGGTTTCAATTATTTGATTATGCTCTTTTTATATAAATTAAATATTATTGATGCATACATTCTTAGTGCTATTGAATCAAATCAAATTTGTATTTACTCTCACGTGATTCATTAAGGGTGTCAATGTCTCAACGTGGAATCGTACAAGCCAGCTATTGAATGCTAAATGATTGTCTTTCCCATCAAATTATTTGTCACATTACAAGTTCAACTAAAATTTCTTCCCATTTTGTCTTTAGTGATAATTGTTCTTGTAATTGTAGATTATAAACACCTCAATACAGTAAATATTTAACAAAGAGAGATTATATCTAAGACATTAATCAGGGTAAATAGTCAATATTCTCTTTTAATTATGTTTTCTTCAGAAGCGTGTAAAGAGAAACACGAAAAATTATTTGAGACAAAGGAAGTGGCTTAGATCCATGTTGGCTATGGTTTATTTGTGTGTTACGACCAACATGGGTTGTGGTGCAGTGGTGGAACTGCTCCACCCTTAACCTGAGGTCTTGGGTTCGAACCCTGGGAATGGAGAAAATGGGTCCTGCAGTGCGCGATCCGGATTAGTTGGGACTCCAATGAGGGTACCGGACACCGGTCGGAAAACTAAAATTTTTTGTGTGTGTTATGATGGTCACATGCATCACATTAAGGATCACTTTTAGAGATTCCCACACTACTGATTCCTCTATTATTGTATCACCATGAGAATGAAATAATACAAATAAAATAAGGCAGGGAACTAAGTACATGCATGTGTGCCTCACCATTTCAACATGTTAGGGACTTTTTTGTTCCTTTTTTCTTTATTAATTCTTTTCTATACCAAGTTCTTGTACTATCACTATATTTTAACCTGTTTTAACAGATATATACATATTTTTAAGGTTGCTGACAATCTCACTTCTTATGAATGATAATTTATAGTTATCTCTAAAGCAATTTGATACTATAAAATTTCTTTTTACACTGTTTGTGTATAACTTTTTAATTCTTTTTCTCCTCCTTCATTGTATATCCTGACTTTCAAATACTTTGTTGAAAGAGAAGGTGGAGGGGAAGGGGAGAGGATGGGCAAAATAAATGTTTGTAAATGTCACTGTTAATTTTAAGAGGAGGTAGATTGTTAAGTGTCGTTTGATGTGAGGTATAAAGTATAATAATTCTGAGGTATAATTCAGGATTGTTTTATCCTGCATTTGGTTGAAGGTATTAGTTAGTCTCGGAATTATTTATCCCACCATTTATACTATAGTAATGAGATAAGTTATCCCATATATATGGTAAGATAACTTATCCCGAGATAACTAATCCCAAGATAATTAATTCCAGAATAACTTTTTCCCAACCAAACGACGTCGACCCCTTACTATATTATATTGAACCATAAGTTTTAGAGGTCATTTATTCGCAGACAGAATGAACGTGGGTTACTTTAACAATCTTGAATTATAATGAGAAAATAGTTGAAGTTTTTGCACGAATTACCCCTATCTTTGGATGGTTTTTAATTTTTGCTCTCAAATTTAATAATTTTTTAGTTTTGTCCTTGCTTGGTACTTATTTAATGAAAATTATTGGATTGAAGTACTCTTATTTATTCAGACCTAATTTGTTCGATATAAGTTTGGAGAATTTGTACCTTGCTAGGCATAAGTTCTATAGGAATTAAGTTATGTGGCATATGTTGTGTAGTATTTTGTAGAATTTATTGTAGTATTCAGAAACTGAAGTTGTTTTTTTGGGGCATATATTCTTCATCTTTTTTAAAGAAAAAAAATGATAGTTAATGTGAGATGATAAAGTATATATGTGGGTTTGTGTTTTTTTTTTTTTTAAAAAATACATTATGTCCTCTAGGCATACGACATAACTTGATATGCCTTTTGCGATATAATTGGGGATATTGCCCTCTAGACATACGTCATAACTTGTAGGATATTATGATACGAACATATAAGCTTATGTCGCGAAAAAGTTGTTTGTTATTTTTGTATCGAGATATAAAGTGTTATGCCTTTCACAACATAATTTGTGAAATATTATGATACGAAAATATAAATTACATCATACCACTACTTAACTTACCATAACTACTTAAAATCCCAACTCTTTTAAATAATTACATAAATCTCTGATTTTACTTAAAAGCTTGGATACATCACATAAGAATGTGATGTATCCATGTAAAATTAAGTGATGTATCCGAGTAAAATTAAGTGATGTATCCATGTGGAATTAAGTGATGTATTCGTAAGAATGTGATGTATCTGTATGGACTAAATCGGGAATTTTTAGTAGTATTAAAAAAAGTCGGGATAGAGAGTAATTAGCTCCAAAAGGATTGGGATTTATGTTGTTTTTACTTAATAATATATCGCTTTTAATCCAGAAAATTGCTCAAACCCATTCCTTCCATTCGTACCTCATAAGATAAAATAATCAGATTAAAGAATAACTATGATATGAAAAGATCAGATTAGTTAGTTTGATGTGCCATATAACAATTATTAAAATTTAATGAATCAAATTTAAACAGATGCCGAATACTAAGGAATTTTCTCTGCCTCAATTGAAAGTAAAAGAGCTTTTAATTTTCAATTTCAAAAAGTATTTCCACAATTGAAGTAAACCCTTTAAAAGAATAAGAAATAGCTACAAAATTGGGAAAAAAAAAATGAAACATGATACATTTTAGTCTTAACAATGAAAAAGAGAGAGAAATGTTTGTTAAAGTCTATAACTAAAACTGCTATCTTGCTAGATAATTTCCTTCCTTTCACTCATATTCCAAGTTTTCTCTTAAAATTTTTTAAAAAGGTTAAGAAAAATTGTATATGTGCACAAAGAAGTAATGCATCAAATTTTTGGATTTATGAAAGACAAAATTGTGAAAGTATTTGTTACATATGTTTTCATTAATCCAAAACGAAAGTTGAGGACTCAAAGACGATATTTGATCGCCTTAGTTTCAATCATAAACGATGTCCATTAGAGATCAATGGATGTGGTTTTTTAAGGATTTCATCTGTATTATATGAGAAATCAAAGTTTCTGAATTTTGAGGGAAGAAATATGATCGCAAGGCTGAAACTTAAAGGAAATGATGGAAAGGCACCACCAGAATGGAGCCTGCAACTTAATTTGATTCAATAGGAAAACCTTCCCGGGTTCAAACATAGTAATTAAGATTGACAGACTGGAAGCTCTTTCTTGATTCTATGGGTGGTGGTGCGTAGTCATTCTTAGTTGTAAGGGTTGACAGGCGGGGAACTCTTTCTTGATTCTATTGGCGGTGGTGGTGAGGCATGAACGTTAAGTTGATGGAGTGGTTTGTCTACCTATCTATGCAGAGGTATCCTTTCGCAGCCAGTTAGAGGAACTAAACCTTTTAGGCTACGATAATGTGCGAATTCAAATTTAACTGGGCTCAATGTGAATATCAGACACCATATGAGAAACCAAAAAAGAATCTTTACACAAATAGTCAGACAGATTTAATATTTATTCTACCAGTCTACATAGACTATACATTAATTATGCACCATCATACACATTGCATGAATTATACATATATTACATCCGTCGATTGTTTTTAATTTAAGTAAGGAGAAAAACGATTATTTAGGTTAATTTCTTTTTTTTTTTTAAAACATCAAATTGATGGACAAAAAACATGCCCATAGTGTGGTAGTTAGGAAAATTTCATCCCCTTTCTTATGTCCTTTTCTAATAAGAATTTCTTTTAATTAATTATTAGTACTTCTCAATCTTATCTAGATTCTCCTAGAATTTTAAAAAGATGATGTCAAAATCATTTGCTAAAAAAATGTTAAGACAAAGATGGGAGGAAATAAGCTATCATTGGATGTCTTTATTGTAGTTGTGCATGTGACTTCTTTAGTGGCTTTTTGCTTAAACCCTTCTCATCCACCCAAGATTCCTAGTCACTATCCCAATTCATATTTGCTTCTTTGGAGAAATATTTTAAATATGTGCCATGTTAGACTTGTGGAGAATAAATTAAGCAAATAAAAATATGTTTTCTCCGACAGCTTAAATTTTGATATGAGATGGTCACACACTTCAAGAATAAATACAAATTTTAGAAAATTTTTACTTTTAGAAAAGCTCGTAATTTATCTCAAAATACAATTTGAGTATTGGGAATGAAACAACTTCAAATGTTTTTTTAGTTATATCACATATGGTCATTTCACATGAGAGAGACAACACACAGTATCACTAATTAAATAAAGAACACGAAATTTGTTTTATCTAAGATTATTTTCTTCTATTTAAATCGTAACTGGTCATAGCAAATCATACGCAACGAAAAGTAGTGTCAAGTGAAATTAACTAGTAGTAGTACTATAAAAGTCGCACCAAACCTTTCCAAAGAAATTAAATTACACAAGAAACAATGGATAGGTTGATCAGTAGTAGCCAGTTTCTTCACCTAGTCCTCCTCCTACTCTCTATCATGTCCAGTACAAGTTGTATTAATGCTCAGCTCCGTCGCGATTTTTATCGAAATTCGTGTCCCAACGTGGAGTCCATCGTCCGATCAGCAGTGGAAGAGAAGTACAGACAATCCATTATTACAGCAGCAGCAACTCTTAGACTATTCTTCCATGATTGCTTTATTCAGGTATATTTTTCTTTTCGTTGCATCTTTGATCCATTTTATATATACATGACGCACGTATAACGCAAAAAATCAATTACGTGGTGTATATAAGTTAAAACTCTATAGTACTCCATTCTATATGCGGTAAAATGAACGTCCAGACTTGATAAAAACTAGTCATAAAGAGCACTTTGTAGTTCATTAGGGAATAGAAAATGCACTCAATATATTGTGAATTAATATGACAATTGATGTCAGGGTTGTGATGCTTCCATCATACTGAGATCGTCAGGAAATAACACAGCAGAAAAGGATCATCCAGACAATATATCACTTGCTGGAGATGGATTTGACACTGTCAGTAAAGCCAAAGCTGCAGTTGACAATGTCCCTGCTTGCAAGAACAAAGTCTCCTGTGCTGATATCTTGGCCATGGCAACTAGAGATGTCATTGCACTGGTAAACAAATATACTCTTAACTTCTGTATAATGACATGAATTCTTTAGTAGCTAATGGCAAGTATTGAATGTGTAGGCAGGAGGACCACATTATGCTGTTGAATTAGGAAGGAGGGATGGCAGAATTTCTTCACAAAATAGTGTACCCAACAATTTACCTCATTCTGACTTTCACTTGAAGAAGCTCCTTCCTATGTTTGCCTCTCGTGGTCTCTCTATCAGACATATGATTGCCCTCTCGGGTACATTACCACTCTTCCTATTCTTCATGTATTTACAATATATTTTTTTTTATTTGTTCTTCGGTATAAGATGGAAATGTAGCCTAAAATGTCTTATCAAGCAATGATCACTCAAGAGCTGGAGGTTTTATGCAGGAGCACATACACTAGGATTTTCACATTGCAACCAGTTCTCAAGCAGGATATACAGCTTTAACAGCAAACATAAGGTTGATCCAACAATTAACGCAGTCTATGCTAAGGAGCTCCAAGTAATGTGCCCACAAAATGCACCTTCGGGAGTAGTCATCCCTTTGGATCCAGACACCCCTCAAGTGTTCGATAACACGTATTTCAAGAACCTTCAGAGGGGAAAAGGGCTGTTCACATCAGACCAGACACTGTATACTAAAAGGGGATCAAGGAGTGTAGTGGATATGTTTGCATCAAACAAGACAGCTTTTGAAAGGGTCTTCATTGCTGCCATGACGAAGCTTGGAAGATTTGGGGTCAAAACTGGAAATCTTGGTGAAATTCGAAAAGATTGTGCTGTAGTGAACTAAGTAAACAGAAGATACACACTTGGTTTTGGAAGATATGGCACTAAAAGTCGTAGAGCTGGTAGTCTTTCATATCGAGCTATTGAAGCAGCTCGTAGTGCAATAATCGGACACTTATCAAAGAATTATTCTAGGACCATTGTGTAGCACTTCTTTCAAATTCCAATAATTACGCATATAAGGCGTAATCCTGTGAATGGAGATCCTGAGTACATAACATGACTTATTTGCTGCCACCCCTTAACCCTCACACAAGCACGTACTACTGCGCCTAGCCCAGCCCATAACTATGCAAAGTCGCTCCGCAATCACTATGAATCCCATGCAACACCGTGCAGGAAAAAGAAAGGAAAACACAAACACACACACGAGGCATCTGCTCATCACCACACAAAACTTAAACTGAGATTTGAAAATACACGTTCAATCACCAAATGGACCAAGTATAAATGATTCAATCAAACAATATTTTCTCATTCTTAGAGAACAAACGACTACATGACTAAGTTTGGTAGAAAGACAACCTAAAACATATGTGAAAGATGGCAGACGTGACAAATAACTTCTACATTAGCTGTCTATTCCGCTTCTAAACCCCCCCCCCCCCCCCCGCGCCCTCTTTAACCATATCCCACCCCGCATCCTTCCAAACTTTGCAGCTAAAAGAGAAGTAAACAAGAAATATCATCCTAAACTACAGCACCCAGTGCTCAACAACAATAAGAACAAAAGAATTAGCATTTACAACAGATGGTTAGCACCAATAGCATCCAATAATGGAACTTTCTCAAAATTATGGTACTTCTAAGTTCTATCCATCCCACAACTGTATTGTGGACAATTCCTTCTCGCTAGGTGAACCCAGCCAAAAGGATACAAGTTTATCCAAGATTTCTTCAAATACTGAAACCCTAGAAAAAAATTCCCAGCTTGTTCTATTATGACCAGGGGAGCACCAATAATATCAAGTAAAAGTATGCTACTAGGTTCTTCTCTATCTCTACTGAAGTTGGATCGCCAAAACATCCATCGATTAGAACTAGCACCTCTTATCAGCCCTGAATGGATGAACAACATGTGGTTCCTGGACCATGAGTTTTTCCAGTTTATTGTCAGCATCTGAAGAACCTCTGCAACAATGTTGGGAGAGAAAGCTATGCAGTGCGTCCTTGGTGAAGAATAAGATCTCTTGAAAACTGAAATAGGGGTTAGATGGGAACACGATCATACTATATAATTTAGACACAAGTAATCTTCTCTGAGTTCTTGTAGGAGCTATCCATAACTTTCTTCCTTGATACTTAAAAGGATCTAGTTCAGCTCATCCATGAGATTCACTATCTAAGCGTAGGCACTACCTATTGCTGATAGCTGATTGCTGCACTACCTATTGCTGCTCCAATCCACATTCAACAGGGACAACAGAATCTCCATTCTCAAGGCGACTTGATTCTCCAGATTTACAAATGGTTAGTCTCATTAAGAGAAATTGCAGCTTGTCCAATTGACGCATTACTAGAATCTGAAATTTTTTATTTCCACATTACTATCTTGGTCATCCATATCGATGTCCTTATCACCAGACAATTCAGGCTTGGTACAGGTATTTGCCAGACCATTAAGGGTGCTATCCCATGAGACATCTTTCTTGGCACATCGCTTCAATGGACGATTCCCAAGAAAGCCAGGGGCAAAGAGTGGCTTCAACTTTGCTCCAGAGGACCTCCCTCCATCTGATTTCAGGACCACATTGTGGATTCCATGAGACGATTTTTTTTTGTTCTGGTTAGCTATGTCTGGCAGTTCAGTGGAATTTTGTAAATTCTCACTGTGTGAGATGTCACCAACTTTTGAGGCAGATGATGAAGCATCATCCAGAATTTCACCATTTGTGGCTACAGAATCCGCATTAAAAGAACTCAACAGACAGTCATTGGTGGTTCTTTGACATAGTTCAGTATCATCTTTACTGTCAGAAACAGGGGATTTTGCGTCACATTTCTGAACGCCAATTTCAGCCAAAGAACTACCACCAAAGGAACTATTGGATACCACACTGGGACAAGAAGTTCCTATAGCTGCACTGGATGGTTTAACATCCTGCAACTCTTGCTGGACATGAGAACTTGCCCCAAAATCTACCTCCTGATCCTCCTCCATTCTGTCCTCAGGGCTGGTCAAGGAAAATAGCTCCTCTTTGGCCCCAATTATCTTAGCTTCTGAACCATTAACAGTTGGCGGTGAAACAGAATCAACAACTGTAGCCGGAGACACTGTTGCACTGAGACATTCAACACGTTGGTCTGTGGATCCCGGCTTGTCTTCCACTTTAACTGTATCCAGGTCCTCTTTCTCTAAAGGTTCAAGAGGAAATAAGGATGTTCGCCGAGGGTAGATCCTGTCAAAAGCAAACGCAAATCAAGATCATTTGCTTCCAAAGGTAATGCAACATGTTAAATAGAAGTGTTATACGTGCAGATGACGGATCGATAGATCATGCTCTAAAGAAAGTTACCTGCTATATAAGAGCATATACGCTCCCTGCGAAAGCACTTCATCCAAATCAACAGAAACCACCTAACAAATTTGTAAAATAAGTCACACATGAAGATTTTAAAGTAATGAATGAAAAAGTATGAAAGGAATAAAAACTTAAGAAGTGTCTATATGCAGGAATATCACATTGTACTGAGAATCTGAGATCATGCTGCTTGTGGTAGAATATTAAGTGATGACTTTTACTAAGGCTCGTGCGCTCTAACTCCCAAAGCACCTATATTCTCAGTTTGACATTGTTGCAACTCAAACATACGCTGAGAATCAATAGCTGCACAGAGAAAATGGTGACACATCCTACGTGATGACAGGAAAATTTTCTGAAAGGTGGCACAACAAGGGAAGGTGCCAATATTATCTGTTTCTTATACTTTTTGTTTGCATACATACATCCTAAAGTCATGGAGTAGATTCTAAACTTAAAGAACAGAAACATTATATTTCTCCAACTAGATTCGTCTATTAAACCACTTTAAATCTCAAGCACAAAACTAAAAGAAGCATAAAGTTGGCTAAAGCTTCATTTTTCACTTATAGTACATTATCTTGGGGATGAGCACGTATATGATATGAGTTGGCAGTTTCTAATAACTTTCAGGGCATGCACAAAACCTAAGCATGTAATCCATTTGACATAAGTACATCAAGGCAAATGAAGGAGCCAACAAATAATACATAATTGAGATATGAGAGAACACAACTAACTTATAGACAAAATGCTTCTTCAAGCAGAACTAGAAATTTCTTTAAGTCAACAGATCTATTGAGGCAAATGTTTAGGCCAATATAGCTTTTCACCAGGATATAGCAACTTATATGAATTTTCAAGCTTCAAAAAGATTAAAAGTAGATATCAGCACAAAAGATAGAAATGAAAGTCCAACAAAATCAACAGCCTACCAATGCATTTCCTGCACTGGGACAGCATACAACAATAAACAAGAGGGTGTAGGTGCGAATCCACCGGTCGATCTATCTATCCGTATATAGATATATGATCTAGCATGCCCATTTGTGAAATAAAAAATAAAATTCCATTTCTCGCCACCCCACTCCATGTACGAATAAAGTGCGAAAGGGGGAGTAGTAATAAGTCATATAGAATCAATGGATTCATGATAAAGTAAAATCCCTCGATGACATATTTTATCACAATTAATATTTTTTGGCAGAGATGTTTCTACCTTGCAGTCATCAATCCTATACCAACTTCCACGGAAATCTTTGATATAGCATATGTAATGACCGAAAAATGACGCATTCAACATATCCACATGAACAATAACTGCATATAGCTTGTAAATATCATTGCCATCTCCTGTTTCGCTCATGTACGGATGAAGATCCAACATTTCAGGGAAAGTCACCCTCTTATTTAATTTGCCAAACCTACCACTCTGCATAGAGATTTCAGACATAAGTAAACAAAACTAGTAGAGAATTTAGAACACAAACTCATAGAGACTAGAGTTGCTTCCAAGAATAAAATGGAACTTGGGGGTGAGCCACGTATATGTTAAAAGAGAGAGACACTCCCAGAGTTATTGTAATTCACCCAAGAATAGAAGGAACTTAGGGTTGAGGAATGTTAGCAGAGAGAAAGACACTCCCTAAGTTGTTGTAGTTCACCCAAGAATAAAATGGAACTTATGGGTGAGTAATGTTAATAGGGAGAAAGACACTCCCTGAGCTATTGTACTTAAACCATCCCATAGAGAAATGCAAATCCTATTTCACAGTTCTAGAAAAGATATAATAATAGCAATTAGAAACCCTACACTTAGGGATTATATTATCCTTTTGTTTTACAAGCTAGGGTGCATTCTTGACTCTAAGTAGAACCCGAAGAAAGAAAATAGCAAATCCAGTAATATTTCCACGATAACTTTTCTTTTTAATTTTAAGCCATTATCATGAAAGATTATCATATTTTTGCTTTTTTTCTTCAGTTGGGTTCTATGCGGAGACAAGAATGCACCCTAGCTTGTAAAACAAAAGGATATATTAATCCCAACTATCGTGTTTCTAATTGCTATTTCTCTCCATAACGCTTTGCCTTTTGAGAAATACATATTGACATTCTTTTTTTAGAATTTTTTCATTTTACCAAATTTTCAGAATACGCATTGACGATCTTTTCACAATTGAGATAGCGCTCCAGCTTGTTCCTGAAGGACCTGAACATGAAATATCCACTTACATATCCCATTGTTAAATGGCACAAGAATAGACAATTGTTCTCTACTGTAAACATGCCTCACCTAGACATGTCGAAGTTCTAGAGCCGCTAGTATGGTATCCGCATCTTTTGTGATTTCCAGCATTGGGGACAAATATTCAAATTTGCATTCTTTTTTTAGATATTTTGGCCATTGTCCTCCTACATTTACATTCTTTTTGGACAGAGGGTGGTTCTCCATTTCCCCACTTTTCGTGTGTTATGCAAATGGCAGTTTCTAATTGCAGTACTAGAAAAATGGGACCGTGGAAGAAGCAACGTGCCGGGGGGATTAGAGTTTAGCATGCAATCGATTGCCATTAAACTTGCGGTCAACTCTTTGATTAAGAATCTGGTATTTGCTGGTAACTGTTCACACCTTTTCTTTTTCTATCTTTTACTTGAAGGATTGAATGGCCTCTTTTAATGTTTCAATTCCTTTGAAGTACTTTTACATAGTAGCCCATGGTGGGGCTATTTGTTTTTAATGACAAGTTAAAAAGCAGTCCACTATTGGTAGTGTCTATATCTTTTATTGGAAAATAGCCAAAAGAATCCCATCCAGAGAAGAGGACCAGCTTGATGTGGGGATGATTTGCTGGAGAAATGAAAATTGGACATGAACCTTTCTTCTAATTCTCTAAAGAATTATTTAAGTATTAGATAACATGTTCATGCGGGACTAGCATGAACCCTCATATTTTTCACATGAGATATATAAGTCCTTGACCACTAACTAAAGACAGAGAGGTCCTACAAAGAGAACAAGGATCATTCATTTATTGGAAAAAAAAGAACTTGTTTAAGGGCGAAAGTTTATAGTTGACTTTACCCAATATGATTGAAACACAATAAATAGAAAATGAAACCAACCTGAAACCTTTTCAAGGCAATTGTTAAGATATTTGGTGCCCTCCTGACCATTAGGCGCTTCCATGCCTTGACATAGTCATTGCATCTGCACAAACAACCGGAATTGTTGATTAATGATTAGGTAGCAGTATAAAATCAACTGTACCTCAATCCAAACTAGTTGGGATTGGCTAAGTTCAGCAGTTAGACTATTTTTGCATTGGTGGTCGTCAACCAAACACAACTTAACTAGTGAGCTTTAAATAACTCACACATAGTAAAATTGTGTCAGCCAATAAATGTATAGGATCAATTGAAAACTAACATTAAAGTTACTATCCAACCACAATTTTTTGAAAATACTCTTATAAGATGTATCTAACAATTGTCGTCAAATACTTTCCAAATAATAACTAAGTCGAAGAAATAGGACAAAGTGTGTCATATGTCTATAAAAGAGCATCATGTTAGTAGATACAGATGAACGTAGAAATCTGAGAATGGAATCAATCAGCATTGTAAGGTAAATATGAAACCATACGTCATTGCTCAAAGGACAACAAAAATGGCATTCCAGATTGTAAAAAGGATGCAATTAATCATTGGCATGAAAAACCTCACCCATCACATTTATACAAGTTATCTCCATCAAGCCATTCTCTTGCTGTGAATTGATCTAAGCATTCCTCCAAAGATTCAGCATCCCCGTGAATCTCTACTGTCAGATCCATCATATTTTCAAACTGATTTGAAACATTACTGCATTCTGTACATATGACCTAAAGATAAAAGTAACCCATTTAGGCCGAGAAGGAAAAGGAAGAGATGACAATAATACAAGAGCAAAAACAAATGTGCAGCTTGAAATATCAAAACGCAAAATATTATTTGGCAGAGTACCTAATTATCCCCTTAAACTTGGCACCATTTATTCGGTGGATGCCTAAACCATTTGTAGTCCCAATTACGCCTGGACTTGGCTAAAGCTCCATTATTTTAGCCAAGTAAAAAAAGCGTTTAGCCAAAATAATAGAGTTCCAAAGTGTATTTCCTTTTTAGATGCAATGGCTATTTATTCCAAAGTGTTACTTCTTTTCTTTTTTCGAGCCAAATTTGTAAAATAAACTTGGCTAGAACTCAATATTTTTAGCCAAATAAAAGTTTTAGCCAGAATAATAAATTCCAACTGTGTACTTCTTATATGCAATGACTATTTGTTTCAACTTTCAATTTCTGCTTTTCTCGCCAAATCTATATGAAGTTTGATCAAACTTCATTATTTTTAGACAAATAAAAGCTTTAGCCTAAATTATGGAATTCCAGCTAAGTTCTTTTACAAATTTGACCCCACTTGGTGGGAATATACTGGGTATGTTGTTGTTTGTTGTTTCTTTTACAAATTTATCCCAAAAAAGATGATCTAAAAATTAATGAATTTAAAAAGGTAAAAAATATATTTCATTTTGAAAAAATGCCACGTGGAAAATTCAACATGGCAACACGTGTATGTCACTTCCATGGGATGAGATTGTCCAGGGGTAAAGGCTATAAAATGGCCAAGTCTAGAGGAGATAATTAGGACTATGAGTAGTTTAGGTGTGCACCGGATAAACGGTGCCAAGTTTAGGTGGGTAATTCCGTTTTTACCAAAATATCTTGATGATGCTAACATTTGAAGTATAGAAAAAAATTTCAAATCCTATTATGCTACTTTGGATAATGACACGCTACGTCTTCTCCATCATAAATTAAGTTACCTGAGATTGCAGGTGACCACCAAATATGTGCTGAATAAGTGTTGTCTCCTGTGTGTTAGGAGGAACAGCCTTCTCTCCACCAAATTCATCGAGGCACACAGACTGCATCATGTCAATAGCAAACCTAAAAAAGAAGGAAAGTTTCATTATTTCATGTAAAATACGCTTCTGAACACGACCTATGGCTGATTATATCACATTAAACACTTCAGCGTAAACTATATCACATTGAATACTTTATGAAAAGAAAGATACCTCATAAATTCATGGGCATCCTCCTGTTTACCATACCCAAAATTACCACCAATATTAGGCAACCGTGAAAGTATGTTGATTGGTGAGAAGGGTTGCTGACTCCGACTAGCTCGTTCTACATGGTGTTGAAATTCACAAAGGAAGCACCAACCATTCCGCCTACCTGAGGGAAGAGAGGAAAAAGTGCATAACATAAAGAGCTGTTCCAGTTACTTCAAAAGAAGCGCTAGTTTGTATACTTGTTATAAACGGATTTACATTCTCTCAGATGGCCTTTCTCCAACAAGTAGGCAACAAGTGGCTTAGTGTATGTCAGACATTGTAGAACCACATTAGCAAAGCAACTGCATAAGAACCAAAAGAAATATATTTAAAATGTAGATTAAAAAACAGATGGCATATAAAAAAAATTCTTGGTTACTAGAGTCTAAAATGAGGGAATACCTGTTTCCACAATTAAGGAGCCCACAAGGTGGAAAACCTGAGCTATCCCAGTTAAAGAGTTCCAAGAATTCCTCATATGGGAAAAGTACCTAAATGATTAAACCAAACTTTGCTCAGGTGTTATAACATAAATGCATAGTTGTGTAATTAACTAAGGCGGTGAATACCTTCTTTGAATGGTTTAGTACCTTAGAGGTTTCACCAGCATGAGTCGATGAAACAGCAGAAGATTTCCTCCCTTGCAAAGAACTTCCTTTCCCAGATAACTGAAAATCCTTGCATTTAAATTTGTGCCCAGAGTTCCAATGAGATCTTTGGCAAGCTTCAGAGCTGTGAGAGAGAGAGAGAGAGAAAAACCTATCAGTAGTTATTTAACACGCAATTCCAGAGTCCAGACTATATAAGAAAAAGGAAAAAGATATGGTCATCCCTGAGCAGTGTTTATAAAAGTGAAATGAGCAAGCGACAAGGTCCATCGGGCTTTAAGTGAAAAGCGAGAAGTAGAACACAAGCTTCTTTCAAGTGAAGTGCACAAGTTACGTAAAATTACAAAAAGGGAGAGGGTAAAAGATTCCCCTGTACCATAATTAATTGCTCTGTCATAAAAAACTCGACAAAATTGATCAAGGTTACCATAAGGCAAAAAATATTTTACAGAGTCCAAAATTTATATGTTCGAATAGATATTGATATTGTTGTAGATTTTGTGTACAAAAATGCTACTCCGTCTGGGCTTTAGATCCCTGTACATATGTAGGTGCTATTATAGATTGTGCATATGTGGCCACAAGAAGCTATGTTGTCGCAGGCGAAAAGAGAGAAAAAAAGACAATTAAGTTTGTTGAGGCTTTTAGCACATAACACAAACAAAGCAGAGGCTCTAACGAAGAAATTAGGAAAATCTAAATTTAGTTCAAAAACAGTAACTTTTTTTTTTTTTTGGGAGAAAGCTAATGTAGTTCAAAAACAGTAACTATAAACCCAACTTACAATATAGACATAAGCATAGAGAAAAACCAAATTTAGGCGAATTACTGTATCTTAGTGTCACTATCTTCAAGACAAAACCCCTACGCAACGAGGCAAAGACAGAGTTGAAGCGTCACTTAAAGAACACAGCATACTTTGCACCTAACTTGAGGGCTTAAGCACTCCTCAAACGAGCTTTGACAACAAAAGCGAGAAGTTGTTTTAGATGGTTAGAGCTCTATATACTAGTACAGAAGAAAATAGTAGAGCAGTATAATCATGCATTTATAACCAAATTGTAAACTCAAACAAAATTGATTGTTGTTGGAGTGTGAAAGATTAAACATTGATAAGGTAGTAATTGAAATGTGGTTATGGTTACTAATAAAAAACGAACTGCTATGCAGGGATTGCCTCTTTTAACAGCGTTTTCTTATATCTAATACATGTATTCTTATTCCATATTCTACCCCAGATAAAATAACACAAGGTGTTAGCAATGCAGGACTTAATCCATTAAATCCAGTGCTGCAAGTTTTATACCAACAACCAAAAATGCAGATTTTGAAGGGTTAAAAACGCATCCAAAGTATCCCAAATGTCACCATCATTCCTACCTGAACTATCACCAATTATTTATCAAAACACACATCTACTATCAATTGTTCACTTTCCCTACCCGAAATGTCACCATCATTCAGCTAGGAATAGTGAACAATTGATAGTCGAGTGTATTTTAATGAATAGTCCATGGCTCCATGACGGCCAGGCATATTAATGGGAGGCCTAATGAGTGCTACGAGTGAATGAGTAGCTTTGTCTTCTCTAATGATATTTCGAGTTCTGGTTAGAGGCATGAT
This sequence comes from Capsicum rhomboideum, assembly GCA_031232105.1. NCBI lineage: Eukaryota > Viridiplantae > Streptophyta > Magnoliopsida > Solanales > Solanaceae > Capsicum > Capsicum rhomboideum. Next base: position 2,775,120 of record CP124718.1, read on the forward strand.
CCATTCTATTATATGTACGATGATAGCACCAAAAGGGCGGAGACTTTGACAATGGATAGTTTACCATTGCCGGTTATTCGAGGAAGAGTGTCTGTGGCTAAAAGACTTGCAGCCGATTCATCTATTCTATTAGTTCTTCTCTGACAGAACATTCTCTTTAAGCCCTAATACTGATCCTATTACCTTAACTCCTACTGCCCTACTACCAAGACTGGTAAGACCAAGAGAAGCAGACTCAATAGCATCGGCGAAAGAGAGAATTACCATTGAATTAGCTTTCCTGGGGAATAGGATATTCTAGAAAAGGCTATACCAAAGTGAATACATCATTCTCGAAAATGTCGAAGGAAGAAGAAGAGTTACAAGCAAGAGATATTATTCACCAAAAGCACCTAGCAGGTCAGAATAAACAACTACCATTTACGCTGACAGGCGACAACTACACGGATTCACCACTACTTATGAATTCTTACTCCTGCTCCTAGACAAACTAAGAAGCCTGATAGTTCAGGTAGAAAACTCGCACACCCGATAGGTCAGGTATGAAACTCAATAAAAGGAATACTTTAGGTCTGTTTTTGACCCTTTAACTCTTTAAATCACTAAAGCACTGTTTTTTTGCTGCAATAGGAACATTGTATCAGGTCCTGCGATTATTATTTCTTATGCAGCTAATCAAACCATATATATAGCTACCGTCAACACTGAACAAGTGAAACAAGTCACAAAAATTAACACTTGTATAAACATAATCAGCACATTGTGTTTAGGAATATTAACATACCAGGTAGAAAACTCGCACACCCGATAGGTCAGGTACGAAACTCAAAAAAGGAATACTTTTAGGTGTGCCTTTGACCCTTTTAACTCTTTAAATCAATTTAAAGCAGTGTTTTTTGTTGCATTCGGAACATCGTATCACTGGAATTATTATTCCTTATGCAGCCAATCAACCAAACAAGTCAAGCAAATTAATATCTGTATAAATATAATCTGCACATTGTGTTTAGGTAGAAAACTTGCACACCTTATAGGTGAGGCATGAAATTCAAAACAACGCGATATTTTATATGTGTTTTTTACACTTCTAACTGTTCAAATTATTAAAGCAGCGTTTTTTGTAATCACACTATATGTAGAGCTGCTGTCAACACCAAACAAGTAAAACAAGTCACAAAAATTTAACACATATAAATATAATCAGCACATTGTGTTTAGGTAGAAAACTTGCACACCTTATAGGTGAGGTATGAAATTCAAAAAACCGCGATATTTTATATGTGTGTTTTACACTACTCTTCAAATTATTAAAGCAGCGTTTTTTGTAATCAAATTATATGTAGAGCTGCTGTCAACACCGAACCAGTAAAACAAGTCACAAAAATTTAACATTTATATAAATATAATCAGCACGTTGTGTTCAGGTAGAAGACTTGCACACCTGACAGGTGAGGTATGAAATTCAAAAAACTGCAATATTTTATATGTGTTTTTTACACTTCTAACTCTTCAAATTATTAAAGCAGCGTTTTTTGTAATCAAACTATATGTAGAGCTGCTGTCAACACCGAACAGTAAAACAAGTCACAAAAATTTAACACTTATATAAATATAATCAGCACATTGTGTTTAGGTAGAAAACTTGCACACCTTATAGGTGAGGTATGAAATTCAAAAAACCGCGATATTTTATATGTGTTTTTTACACTTCTAACTCTTCAAATTATTAAAGCAGCGTTTTCTGTAATCAAACTATATGTAGAGCTGCCGTCAACACCAAACAAGTCAAACAAATTAATATCTGTATAAATATAATCTGCACATTGTGTTTAGGTAGAAAACTTGCACACCTTATAGGTGAGGTATGAAATTCAAAAAACCGCGATATTTTATATGTGTTTTTTACACTTCTAACAGTTCAAATTATTAAAGCAGCGTTTTTTGTAATCACACTATATGAAGAGCTGCTGTCAACACCGAACAAGTAAAACATGTCACAAAAATTTAACACATAAATATAATCAGCACATTGTATTTAGGTAGAAAACTTGCACACCTGGCACATGCGCGATAATTTATGTGTTTTTTACACTTCTAACTCTTCAAATTATTAAAGCAGCGTTTTTTGTAATCAAACTATATGTAGAGCTGCCGTTAACACCGAACAAGTCAAACAAGTCACAAAAAAAAATTCAAAAAAAGGACAGCCCGGTACACTAAGCTCCCGCTATGCACAGGGGTTCGGGGAAGGGCCTGACCACAAGGATCTATTCTACGCAGCCTCACCTTACATCAAGGGGCTGTTTCCAAGGCTTGGACCCGTGTTACTCCAAATTTAACATTTATATAAATATAATCAGCACATTGTGTTTTAAGAAATTACTAACATACCAGTACTTCACCATCTTACAACGCGAGCATTGCTTTTTCGTAATACTCCCACACACACCGCATCCCTCCGGCATTGCCGGCTCCATTGTACGATCACCAAAACTCGCAGAAGACTCAAAATTAGAGTCGTCGTCAACGACAAAGTACTTCGAAGCAGTGGTTTTCACAAGGTAAAGTAGTGTAACTACGACGGCGATAGCCGTCAATACAAATTGCAAGTAGGAATTCAGATCCACTGCTACATGCATTAGAAAAAAATCGCTGAAGAAGAAGAAGATAAATAGGGCGGCTCTAGGGTTTCGGTTTCGATTTCGATTCCTCCATTGAATTGGAATAATTTGGGGAATTTGTTTTTTTTTTGTTTTTTGTTTTTTTTTTGAAGGTTTAATTGATTGATTTTTATGTCAGCTAATGTAAACAAAAAAAAAAATAGAGAGAGAGGTCTATTATTGTATTACTTATTTGTTTCATGTAAGGAAGGTCTCCATAAATATACATTTGGAGTTTCTATTTTTTCATATTTTTACTTTTTTTGGTATGTATTATTTGATTATGAAAAAACTACTTAGTTTTTGGATTTTATAAAGAATTTTGGGATGATGTTTTTCAATTGGTGTTAAATGTTAATAATATGTCGGCAAGATTATGTAAACAAATTTTTAAAAAAAGGCCTATTGTATTATTTGTTTCATAAAAGGAAGATCTCCATAAATATACATTTAGAGTTTCTATTTTTCATATTTTTACTTTTTTGGTATGTATTAATTGATTTTGGAAAATTTAAAGTTTTGGGATTTTTATAATCAGTTTTGGGGATTATGTTTAAAATTGGTATTGTGTGTTTGGTTTAGTTAGTAGTACTATTTTTCTTTCACGTTAAAGCTAATAAATTCACTTTATATGAGTATGAATATTCTTCTTCTTTCTAGAAGTGTCAAGCAACTTCTATACTAATAAAAATCTTATTCTTTTTTTAAAACAAAGCATTTCAAAGTTTTTTAAAAAAACTTTGCAAAATAAAAGTAAAATTATTTCAATATGAATCGAGCTTTAGGTCTCGTTTGGTACGAGGAATAAAGAATAATTAAGTAAAATTATTTCAATATGAATCGAGCTTTAGGTCTTGTTTGGTACGAGGAATAAAGAATAACTAAGTTCGGAATTAATTTTAAGATGAATTTATTCTATATATTTAATTGGGATAAAATCACGGGATAATTTATTCTAGGATTAATTATTCCGAGATTGTAATGTAATTTTTATTCCGAAAGATTTTTTTTTCTTTTTTTTTTCAGAAGTAATTGGTATGGCTAAGAGTTGTGGCAGAGGCAATTTGTCTTCATATAGGAAAGCCTCCTCTCTCAAATGGAGTTGGTATTTGATGTTGTAGCTACTTACATTGGGGCATGTCCCCACCTTTGGATGTGATATATATGTACCTAATAAAAATAATTGCTAAATTTGTCCTCTACTAATTAAGATCTTGTTTGGATGGTTATTGTATTGTTGTGATGTTGGTTTTAACCAACAAGCGTTATGGTAGAATGGTAAGTACTTTTTTATCTTTAATCAGAGGTCTAAAGTTCGAGTTCCTTTGGGTATGGAGCCACTTTTGTTAGGGAGCACTTTATCCCCTAATGTGGAACTTCCCGATGCGAATCGGGATTTAGTCGTACTCCAATGTGGGGACCGGACACTGAGTGGGAAACCAAAAAAGATATTGGTTTCAATATAATGTTGTTTTAATTGTTATTTAAATTTTATTATCGTATTGTTAAATTTATTATTACGTAATGAAGAAAAGTCTCATTTTATGTAATAATAATTTGGTGTAATCGCGGTTTTACTTTATTCTTTTTCTCATTTGTCGTTGCTTATTTAACTAATAATCCTATTTTATTCTACATTTTTATAGTAACTCTAGCTCTTATCCTTACTTTTATCATACGTTTGTCCTTCAAATTAATAAAGTGTGACATTATGTAACAACGAAAAACGATAGAACCTATCGAACTATCGTATTCATCAAAATAATACAGTACAATATATACAACAGAATACAATATAATACGATACATTTTGAAATGATATGAACATCCAAATAAAGTGTAAGTAGCACCTAATAACCCAAAAAATAATTAGTCGGTAGCCAAATCCTCAAACCAACGATTTTCTCGATCTTCAACTATAAACTCTTTCATTAAAAATGTTATCTACGTCCAAATCAATGTTTCTTGCATTTTATTTTATTTTGATGTAATTGACGACAAGAGCTTTTTATGAGCTTGAATGTCATCTTTACCTTGAAGTTTTTTAAGATTATTAGACTTAACTATTCGACTTGATGTGCTCCGGCAATTAGAAAAGACTCCCATTCGCTCCATTTCATCTAGTTCAACCTTCAGGATTATTATCTTCTGATTTGGTGAATAGTTGGAAAAAGTTCTTGAAGAATTATTATTAAAGACTCATTTGAAGCTTGAGCTCCAAATTTGAAATTTATTATTATTTCTTTTAGTGGGGTATGATTAACATTTATATTGAAAATACATGAAAGATGCCATATACTAAATTTGAAGAAGATTAGAACTTATTTGAACTTGTTTGGAGTCAAAAAATCGAGCTGAAAATGTCAATAGTTATATTATATATCACGTGTATATCAACACCTATATACCTGAATATACACTTTATATACAAGGGATACACATATATACATAGGTTATATAAGCGATATTTCTGCAAAATGAATGAAGGTTACCTTTTTTTTACTTTTTTTTTTTTGAAGGTTCGATTGATTTTTCAATTGATGTTAATATGTTAGCAAGCTAATACACACACACACACACACACACCAAAAAAAAAAAAGGCCTACTTATGAGCTCTCCATAAATATACATTCCTTTTTATTTTTCATATTTTTTCTCTTTTTTGGTATTCTATTATTTGCTTCTGAAAAATCTATTAGTTTTGGGATTTTCATAAGCAATTTTGGGGATTATGTTTTTAATTGGTATTGTGTGTTTGTTTTAGTTAGTAGTACTATTTTTCTTTCACGTTAAAGCTAATGAATTCACTTTATTTGAGTATGAATCTTCTTCTTCTTTCTAGAAGTGTTGAGCAAGTTTTAATAAAAATCTTTTTCTTTTTTCAAAACAAAAGCATTTCAAAGTTTTTTTTTTTTTAAACTTTGGAAAATAAAAGTAAAATTGTTTCTGTATGAATCGAGCTTTATTTTTTAACCCAAAAGATTTTAAAAAAATGTTGATTGTTTAGAAGTATATCCTCCGGCTAATTTATTTGCTGTGTCTCACTTTTGGATAGTCTAATGATATGAATTTGCACTAAGATTTTAAGATCTATTTTTTCATTATATTATTATGAGAATGATTGTAATTTATAATTCTTTTATATAGTTTTTGAACAATTAAATTTTAATTTAAAAGATTAAATTAATTTAACTTAATTTTTCAGCAAATAAAAAATAACAAATAAAACTGAACGAAAGAAAGTAATTGGTATGGTTAGTAGTCATATGGAGGCAATTTGTCATCATGTAGGAAGGCCACCTCTCTCAAATGGAGTTGGTCTTTGATTTTGTAGCTACTTACATTCACAAATTTCCCTACTTTTGGATGTTGTAATATATATGTATCTATTAAGGATGATTGTATACATTTTAAAAGGAGTACTTCGTCCGTCCATCTTTATTTGTGCACTGTTGATTTAACACTTATGTTAAGAAATAGTAATAAATAATAGGAATAATTTTCACCCTTTAAATATGATAAATTTAATGTTTTGAGGGCATTGAATAATGGAGTATTTAATACCAAGGGATAAATGGACACAAGATGATAAAGTATCCATTGATTTTTCAAATTGAACAAGTATTGTTGGACACTTATTTTTGGTATAGTAAAAATTGACGAAGGGAGTAGCTTTTGCTAACCCAAAAGAATATTACTTTGTAGCCAAATCCTCAAATCAAAGGCTTTCTCCCTTTCCTTTCTCAATATCTTGACTCTTTCACCTAATTGAATCTTCAAGATTAATGCCTTTTGATTTGGTCAATAATTGAAGAAAGTTTTGAAGAATCATTATTAAGATTCATTTGAAGCTTGAGTTCTAAATATGAAATTTAGTAGTATTAATTTTTGTTCAATGGGGTATGGTTAAAATTTGTTGGAAACACTTGAAAGATGCAATATGGAGTACACTATTTAAGAAGATTAGAGTTGATTTGAACTTGTTTGGAATCAAAATTTAGAACTGAAAAATGTCACAATTACATTGTATATCATATGTGTTTCAACACATATACACATGAATATACACAAATATACATGAATATGCACAGATATACAAGGAATACACATATCTACATAGGAATATTTTACATTATACACCTTCTTCCCCACTTTAAAAATTCACTCAATACAAAAAAATACAAAAGCAATAAATAGTAGCTTTTGTTCATTTCTAAGAGTTTTTAATATTTTGTTAAGTTTTAGCTCTCAAGCATTTCAATATCAACTTGTCTTCGAATTTGAGATCAGTTACACTTTTACGTCTCTAAATCGATCCACCCCAAACATCAAGTAACTAAACTCTCCCATTCCACTTGATTCAATTACTTTTCAGTTTTTATTATAGTCTTTACTAAATCTATTCGTGAAGATATTGTTGAGAAAGACAAGGCACTAACAAAGTGCACGACAGTATAGCAGCGAAGGAATACCTAAGTCTAAACTTTTTCTTTTAATTTGAATCAAGAGGAAACAAACAAATCCAAACACAATGATAATAAGACAACAAATATATCAACCAAAGCAAAAGATAACAAGACAAAATAAGTAAACCACACGAGACACCAAGATTTACATGGAAAACCCTTCAGTGTGAAGAGTAAAAAACCACGGGACCAAAACCTCCACTATAATCACCAAGGGTTACAATAATGTCCTCCAAAATGGTCATCAAATAAGCGCCAAACAAAGAGCAACAATATATAAAGGACAACACCAAAAACTAGAGAACTAAAAGAGCAAAAACACCTAAAATACAGCTACTGTTCATGGATGTAAAACTGGAGTTGCAGGGCACCAAATCCAACTCTGTCAGTTCCTAATCAAATACCAAAATAAGACCTAAAAAAGTCTTATATATATGCCCCATGGTGATGTGCCTATGGACAAAAGTCAAATCCGTAAAAGTAAAATATTTTTAGGTGAGAATGGTAACCAAAGTCATGGATAGTGGTGATGATGAAGGAAAGTTTTACCACAAGAAATAATGAAAAAAGAAGTGAAGACACACATATTTTGTAGCTACAATGAGAAAAAATGACTAGAGCAAGTAATAAGTTGAAAATTGGGACATTTTATGCCTAATAGTTGCCGAATAACCATGTAGTGTCATTTTCCCAACATATTTTAAATCCGTAAGTAAAATTGAAATGATATAGATTTATGAAGAGTAGAAAAATACAATTTAAAACTCTTCAAAATGAAATTTTTGGTTTGAACAATGCATTGTAGCCTATTAGGTTTTCCATAATGATACTATTGAGTTTTTTTTGTTTTTTTTTTTATATAAAATCAGTAAGGCCATATATTTGGAATTTTTATGTAATGTAAGCAATGACGATTAATAATTTGGGAGAACGTTCTATATTAAAATCATAAATTTATAAATTAATTTATTAATTTAGATCATAAATATACGTGTTGGCTCAGCGAGGCCAAAGAAACTCTTACATGGTGTGATATTGTCCGCTTTGGGTCAAGCCCGCTCGATTTTTCCCAAAAGGTATTACACCATTAAGAGATCCCTACACCTTATATATTGCTTCCCAATCTTTTCAGCTATCAATGTGGTACTTTTGTTCGTACACCCAACTATACATGTGAAAAGTTTAAATTTGCAGCAACGCATAACTTGGCAAAATGTACCTGTGATGCACAAAATATACGTGACATACGGAATGCACGTGTAATATATCTCCTCTTCTCGGTCTTTAATTCGTGAGTTTTCTTCTTCTTTTATTTGCCTACAACTGATTTATCTATTTTTAATCTATCGTTATGTGTTGTGACTTGTACGTTTCAAAAATCCTATAATTCCATTATCATTTCCTTTCTCTGTCCTACTACCCTTCTCTTACCACTTTTTTTTCCTCCTCTAATGTTACTAGTATCACTCCTCTACTACTACTAGTCTACTACTTGTTCTATTAATTCTGTATTTCTACATCTCACTTGACATATTTAAGATTATAAAATTCAAAAGATATCTTGATACCTTATGCATATTTTTAGAGAAAACGTGCATAATGTATCAATCTCTGGTGGCGCAAACGCTCTCTATAGAAAAAAAACCCTTACCTACAAATTTCCACCAATCCAAACCAAACCCAAACCAGTATATACAACTCAAACAATACCAATTACTCCCCAATTTGCAAATATCCTAAAACCTAAACCTATTACCATACATGTGGCAAGAGTCCCCCTAAACTAGTCATTAGTTACAAGACTAACCAAATATCACTTGGAAAGCATCAGAGGTGTGAAAACTCATAATCCATTACCCCCACACCTAATGTTCATGCTCCCCTCACTCACAAGCACAAAGCTGGCTTAGAGGTTGTTGTTGAGTCTAGAAAGAAGAGCAGGTCTTCAAAGGACGAAGGGATGAAGAAGGTGGAAATCTCTAAAGATCTCATTCCTATATACGATGAATCTGGTGAGCTCACTGCTCAGACAAGGAGGAATAAACTGCCACCCTTTCTAAGGTAAGATGAGTAAATAATACTTAAGATGTTATAGGGTATTCTGCTATCCAAACTATGTTGGATAGGCTGAGCTTTCAGGGTTGGGGGCATTTGTTTAGAGATCTCCATGCTACAGTGAGAGGGAAGTAATTAAGTTCTATGTTAACTTGAATGTCCCCCTCTTATTTTGTCAAATGGTTTTGGTTCTTATGTAACAAACAATGTTGTTGGTTTTTGTGACAAACATGCTACTAATTTTGCTTAGGGCCTGGTTGGCTTAATATGTGCTTAATTTGTTTAATTTATTTTTTCTAATCCTATGCTGGTTTATTAGTTTGTCTTGTGAAATGGCTAATATCCTCAGTATTTATATCTTGCCATTTCATATTGTGCATGTGCAAATGTTGTCCTGGTGTCCATGAGTCTTAGTCTAAGCATACCATATTGTTTGCTATATTTGCATCTTATCTGCAAGTTTTTTAGTGATGTCAAAATGGGAAATAAGACAAATACGAAAATGCATTGAAGGTCTTGTAGTTTGGATTAAAATGGTCTTGTTGTTTGTTATCATCAAAGAGGAAGAAATTGTTAAGTTGAGAAAAATTCAGTTGTATATTTGAATGGGTCATGGTTGTTAGTTGATTAGGCCAAGTAATGTAGCTAGTAATTTACATATATTTTACTTAGAAGTTTTGATGATAGACAAAATAAATAAGTCACATTTCAATGCAAGTAAATATAGGGGTCTCATGGAAAGTCAGAATCAGGTGCACAAAAGGAAAGAGATCAGGACAAATTATAGCATAAGGAAATAGAATCCCATAATGACTTTGCTTATGGAATCTGCATGAATCAAGGAGTGTAAAACCTTATGTGATAATTAGGGTTGTGGAGTAGCATCCCATAATTATCCATATTATATAAAGAGGAGCTCCATCACAGGAACTGTCATCTATTGCATACATAGAAAAAAGGTTTTTTCTAAAGCAGTAGAACACACATAAGCGGCAACGTGTTAAGCACTACGAATATTCTGAGTTGAGTAATATTCTGTGTCCTTTGTTTGAGTTTGTTTTTCTGATTAAGTTGTGTAATTGAGTTGTAGCTATTCTATTGTGATTGTGTTATTTTGGTGTAAGTTGTGAGGCTTGTAACAGGAAGGGGAGTTTACCTTCTTGGTGAAGAGTTGGTTCAAACAGTTAGAATTAACTATTTAACTTAACTGTTGTGTTAAAATACTAGAGTTAGTCCCTTTGATTAGAGAGTTGTAATCTAAAACCGCTCTTTGAAGTTAGTAAAAGTTTGGTTGGAAATCCTGCATAGTATGTTGTGATTTTTTACTCTCTTGAGCAAGAAGTTTTTCACGTTAAATCTTGTATCTTTTACTTTATTGTTTTTTTTTTTTGTTCATCACAAGAATCAGTTCTTATGTTTAGCAGTTGGTACAATTTCTTTTCAAACTTATTATGAAATAATAAGAATAGAACAAGACAAATAAGAAGAGAGAAGATAAGACTTTTTATTTCTCTTGAGAGATAATTACAATGAATATAAACCCTTTATTTATATGAAAAAATTGATCACTTTGTCCTGAAATAAAGGTTCTCCTAATTTTAATCCAAAGACAGCTATGTCGAGCCTGTGCACTTGGCTTGTCTAGTGTGTTTTACATCTTTTATATAGTTTGCAGGCTATTACACAGTGAAAAGTTTATCCAGTGCCCACAAAGTGCTCACTTGAAGGACAAAGATTGTGACAGAGATTGTAGCGGCTGCGGATTATTCTCGGATTTCAAAAAAAATATATTTATAACATTGTTATTACGGATTCCGTTGTTGTTATTATTATTATTATTTTATTATCTTTTATAGACTAGAATTGTTTGTTGAGTCGTCGTTCACCTCATTCTTTTGTTTCAACGTAGAAAGACTTCAAAGTAGTCGTTTACGACTATCCAAACGCGGTATAATAACTAACCATTTTTGACTTTTCTTAGCCGTCCTCCTCCTCATTTCTCTATGGCTTCCTAATTTTGTTTCCTTTCATTTTCACTTTTTCCATCTAAATTAACTTGGTCTATTGTCTAATTATATTATTAAGTGAATATTTTAGATCACAAGTTTCAAAAGTTTTTTTTTTCTTCTTAAATTTCGTGTCAAGTTAAACTAACTCATATAAATCGAGATGGAAGGAGTAATTTCTTTATTAACTTAATGATTGGTGTTATACTCTCCTCGTTTCAACAAGAATGACCTACTTTTCTTTTTAGTCCGTTTAAAAAAGAATGACTCCTTTTCTTGTTTGGCAACACTGTAATTTCAACTTTCTACGTGACATGTTTGAGACCACAAGATTAAAAGACATTTTAATATATTTGACATAACTTTAATTTAAGACAATAAAATTCAAAAATCTTCTTTATGTGGATTCCATTAGCTATTGTTGTTTGTTTTAAGTGTAAACCACTCTTGCTAAAGTTTTGTTTTTATTTCACAATCACATTATTTTTAATTAATGTAATGAAATTGTGTGCCGATACTGATTATAAAAGGGATTATGTGTGTGTAAATGTGAGACTTTTTGACGCGAACTCAAATTTTATCGAGCCTCAATAAAAATATCAAATATGGGATGAAAAATAAAAAACAAGATTAAATTTTTTTTTAAAGTATAACATATTTCTTACGTGGAAGTATTACAAACAACTTAAAACTTTTCTATCAAACTTATACATACGTAATTGTTACGACTAATTCTGTATCATTTCCGAGTTACTAAATTACTAAGCATATGTATTTGAATATAATGTGTTTTATTTCCTTAAAAAAATGGAAATTTCCGAATAACATAGACGTGGCATTTACTAATTTGATTAAAATATTTTTCAATTCAGCCTCCTTTTTCCCACCTTTATATATTACTCCTATAAAATTCCACAAAAATCAAAAGAGATTCCATTATTTGACATTATCGTTTCATCACTTATTATATTTTGGCAAATCTTAAACAACCAACTACTCCCTCCGTCCCATTATCCCATTTTAATTGATCATTTTACTAAAAATAAATATTACATATTAATTAATTACTTACTAAATTAAAATAAAAACCATCTCATCACTTTATTTATGATTTCTTAATTACCGTATAAATTAAAATATGCCAACTAAAATAGAACGGATTACGGAACAAAAAATCGTTAATTTCAACATAATATTGGTAAAAAGTGGGGCCCCTCCCCCAACCCCCCCCCGGCCAAAAACAAACAATCATCTCCTTTGATGGAGGAATAAAAACTCAAGAAGACCCCGCGCTCTCCTTGCTTGTCCCCTCTGAAAAATCATGAAGAATCGAAACAGAGCCAAAATTTCACCTAAATGGATTCCTTTTCTTTGCATTGTTAGCTTTGCTATTGGCATGCTTTTCTCTAACAGGTAATTCCATTTTAATTTTGGCTGATTTTTTTTCATATTTCTCATGCAATAAACTCCGTATATAGCGCGAGCTTTAGTGCACCAAACCAAACTGCTCTTTTAAAAGAACCCTCTCCCCCTTTCTTTTTTTTTTTTTAATGGGTTTTGGAATTTTGATGGGGTTTTAATAGATAGCTTTTTTTTGTTGGAATTTTTTTAATTCATTTTGATGTATAATTGATCTTTTGTGGATTTTCAAGAATTAGTTGTTTAATTTTGGCTGATTTTTTTTTTCCATATTTCTCATGCAATAGACTCCGTATATAGCGGGAGTTTTAGTGCATCAAACTGCTCATTTAAAAGAACCCCTCCCCCTTTCTTTTTTTTTTTTAATGGGTTTTGGAATTTTGATGGGGTTTTAATAAATGGTTTTTGTTTTTTAAAATTTTTTTTAATTCATTTTGATGTATAATTGACCTTTTGTGGATTTTCAAGAATTAGTTGTTTGGTTTTGGCTGAAAAGATTTGATTTTTTTTTTTTTTTTTTTTTTCTTTTAAAGAGTTTGGACTCCTCCAGAATCAGATGGAAGGATTATATTTGGAAGGCGACATACACAAGAAAGAGACTTGGCTTCTGTTTCTGATGATTGTGAAACCAAAAATAGCCAGGTATAACTCTCCCAAATAGAGAAAGAATAATACAGTTTTATCATTATTATAGCTATTGTTGCAGTTTTCTAAATATGGATGATGTTTTATTTTATAGCAGAAAGAGGACATGATTGGAGAATTTAACAACGCCCAAGTAGCTATCCGGTGAGTTTTCATTTGATTACTTTAGACTTTGTTTTTTGTACTTAACATCGATCGCAACAAAATGTGTTACACCACAAGACTGAAGAAATATGTTTATGAAAAAAAGTTTTGATCTTGACCTTGTTTTTACAAACTTATGTAGAGCAGAAATGTTGTCCAAAACTTATGATGTTTTACTTAGTTTTGTTCTTGATGATTGATCCTTTTCTTTATCGGAGCATTGTCAGATCGTTGGATGATTCAATTGCTAAGATTCAAAGTGAGCTGCCTTCAACTAAGGCTCCTCTCATTCCACGGAAAACTGAAGCGGTTCATTCCATGAGCACAGATTCTGAAAGAAGTGGGACGAGAAAGGAGACATTTATGGTTATTGGGATAAACACTGCCTTCAGTAGTAGAAGGAGGCGTGATTCTATTAGAGAAACTTGGATGCCTCAAGGTGGTAATTTAAAGATAATTGGTATACTTCAAATTTCTATTTTCATTTTCCTCCTCTTTTGACAACATTCTGTTTGTTTGCATAGGTGAAAAGCTACTTAGATTAGAGCAAGAAAAGGGGATCGTTGTGCGCTTCATGATAGGCCACAGGTATGATCTACATTACTCCATGTCTTCTACATGCCAAACATATAGATGCTTATTCATTTCTACTGGAGTCTCATATTCTTTCTTGCCAAAAGAGTGATAATAGGTTTCATGTTCTTTGTTTTAAATATCGTCTGTTTCACTTAGAAGCTGAATTATATGATTAGCTTTTCAAGAGCTGTACTAAGGAAATTATCATTTAGAAGGTTTGTTAAGAGTTAATTCACTAAGAAAGTTGGACTGGAAAGCTTTAAGACAAGGTATAGAGAACGGCAAGTGCGTGAATACAGAATCATCTATAATCTAGCATTCTGGCACCTTTTTTCTTTTCTATCTGGTAATGCGCAGAATGTAACTTTTGAACCAAGCTGTAAGAAGCTCCTTTTGCTTCTTACAGGAACTTGCAAGAACTTTTTATCTTCTACAAAGCATATTTAACTTCGTAAACAAATGTGTATTCTTATCCCACTCTTTTTGGATTACTAAGAACAAAATGCTAAAGCTATTTAGAGTTGGTAGTCTAACTAAGTCGGAAGGAGGGCTTTGGGCAAAGAGCAACTCGAAAGTACGTACTTACTTCAGTCCCAGTACCAAAAGACATGACCTTCAGGACTGGGGATGCCATTTGTAACATAAGTTATGATGATCCATGTTAATTTTGCTATTGTATCTTCAAAATGATCAAAGAAAAGGACATTAGCCTTTCTAGAGGTTGTAGATTTGAATCAACGACATTCAATGCTTCAATTTTCTTCTTTCTTTAGAATGTCAAGACTCAAGACGAGTGAATATCTTGCCAAGAGCAGTGTGATTTGCCTCTCGGTTGCTTACATATGACTTGTGAGCACCACTCTTGCAATCAATTTAGTTGGACGTGAATTACTCTGTTATTGCATTTAAGCTGATATTACAAATTTTAAAATGGCAAGTAATAACATCCCTTATGAATTTCATCTTTGATGGCTGCTATTACTTTTCAATCTTCGGTAGATGTATCACCGTCCCAGGAATATGGCTTTAACTTGTTGTCCAGCATGATAAAAATAAGTGCAGGACACATTAGTTAATAAATGTTTTCTTTTAATTGAAATTTTAAACAGCAACCTGAAGGTTTACGTCGCATCAGAGTAGGAAAGGCTTTTTTAAATGGTGCATTTGGATATAAGAGTGGGAGATTGGTCTCTTATGGGAACTGTATCTTCCATGATACTAAGTCAGAGATAAGCCATGAGAGATCCAGACACAGTATGCTGCACATTTTCTCACCTGTAATAATCTGCTAAATGGTTTTGCTATCCTTCTAGAGGCAGTTTACAACTTTCGAATTTTCAAGGTGTCTGTAAATTGAGTGATAATTACATTTCTGCTTGAGGGATAAGCCAGTCACCAAAAATTGTTCTTTCTGTGCACTTTATTGTATTCAGATCAAGTTATTCAATTTAATCCTGAAGAAGTTAGTACTAAGTTCAAAAACAAGTTCGAGTTATAACACCACTTTAGGTACAAAAAGACGAGCAAAGCCATCTAAACTGATGGAAAGAATTGAAATACCCCCAAAGCTGGGTCTTTTCTATCTTGGTTACTAGTTCTCTACAAGCACGCAGCCATGAAATTCGTTGTTTCAGGTTTACAACAGACTTAAGCGAGGAAACTGTTTCCTATTCTTTTACTTTCTCACTTTACTTTTTTGTTGTTGTTGTGTTGAGCTTACACCAATATAATTATCTGAAATGTCATAGATTCTGGTCTAAAAGTTTTTATACTCCTTAATACAGTGCAACATCGAATAGCATTTTAGATCGAGCCGTTGATAGTGAAGATGCTCAGCATAAGGACATTCTTCGACTTGTAAGTTAAAATTGTTCTCTGATTTGCATCCATCTGGTTGTTTTATCTTTGTAGTTTGATCTCATAATTATATTTTACAGGATCACATAGAAGGCTATCACGAGTTATCTGCAAAGACGAAAGCTTTCTTCTCCACTGCAGTTGGAAAATGGGATGCTGAGTTCTATGTGAAGATTGATGATGATGTTCATGTCAATTTAGGTACATCTTTCTTTTTACCTGTCATATGTACCTTATAGTTCCCGCCGACTGAAAGATGATGATTTCTAGTTATTTAGAAATTAATAGTTGAGCACCACGGTATTGTAGGTACACTAGCTGCAACTCTTGCCAGGCACAGGTTGACACCCAGGGTGTATATAGGATGCATGAAATCTGGACCAGTTCTTTATCAAAAGTAACTTCTGTGAAACTATTTTGGCCAGCTGATGTAACTAAAATTTTTGAAGTTCAAAATTTTAGGACTTCTTATTTACTAGAATTGATCTTTTCAATTTTGCCTTGATAGGAGTGTTAAGTACCATGAACCTGAGTTCTGGAAATTTGGAGAGACGGGGAATAAGTACTTCCGACATGCAAGTGGACAGATATATGCCATCTCGAAAGAATTGGCAACATACGTTGCCAACAACAGGTGATATTTTTGTTCATATATGCTTCCTTAAAGACTAGCCTAAATGTTTTCTTGCTATAGCTTTCTAACACTAGGATCTTGTAGAATATGCTGTATGCTTGTTGTAGTTTGAAACTCTTTTACGGTTTGACATGTTTATGCGAATGATAACAAGGGCACATGCACTTGAAATAGGGGAAAATGGACATTCCTTCTCACTCACTAACAGCTATAACAGATTTATTTACATTGCGGATTGCCCTGTTTCAAACTTTCAGTTCTCTAGTCTAATCCCACTAACTAGTAACAGATATCAATGCTTGTCCATATCATAGTGAATACCGTGGTGATTTTCAGGCCTATTCTGCATAAGTATGCAAATGAAGATGTATCACTCGGGGCATGGTTGATTGGTCTAGAAGTTGAGCACATTGATGACCGTAGCCTGTGCTGTGGAACTCCACCTGGTTAGCACTCCCTAAATATATGTCATTTATCCTACGTATCTTGAAATCTCAGTACCTAAGGCCTTTTAATTCCTCTGTTGTGACAGAGTGCGAATGGAAAGCACAAGCAGGTAATGTTTGTGTTGCATCATTTGATTGGAGCTGCAGTGGGATTTGCAAATCAGTCGAAAGAATCAAGCACGTACACGCTAAATGCAGCGAAAGTCCTGCTACTTTATGGGGTGCTCTTATTTAGTCTTCATCTTTCTCATTATCAGTAGCTATCCTTCAAACATGATGTCTATCATCTCAACTCCAAGAGGGGTAAACTGTGGATCATTTGCAAGGCGGAGACCCGATGCTACGAAAGATGATTGCTGAGCTAGTTGGAGAACTTAGAACTGTTGTTAAAAAAGAAAAAAAAAAAAACACAATATACGTATTGCTTGCGAGAGAACGTTGACAAAGGAGAGTATGAATAGTAGGAAGAGTGTAGTATTCATCAAGTATAATTCTATCCACAGATTAGAGATGATTGGATGTTAGAGCTTTTAGATTTGTAATTCCACTGTATATTGTGGTAAATATTTTTGTTGAGCTCTTGGTATAATTTACAAAGAATTTTTCCTCATTTCCACAAGCTTTCATATCTTATGCACATAGGAAATTGTCATCCTAGCTGCTACATTTTTAGCCTGGAAACAGGCTCTTTTTGTTAAAGACACCTAAGCATGAACACAATTTTTTTAAAAATCCGGTTCATTGTATCAGGTTGGACTGGTCATTGAATGGTTTAAATGATTATCTTTTTTATTTCCAAGAATATTGGTTTTAAATAAAAACTCCATGTTAGCAAATTTTAATTAAAAAAACAATGAAATAGGTTGAGTGATTTTGTAAGTAAAAATCAAAATTGGGTGACTTTATGAGAAAAACCCTTAATTGAGCGACTTTTAGAGCACAAATCAAAATTGAGTGACTTTTTGAGAAAAGAGTCATAAGTCGAGTGACGATTTGTGATATCATGCATCTTCTCAAGTATGCTCATGCATATTTGCTTGATCAGTTTTGCCTTTAGCTCTTAGTGTATGTATGTAACCTTCTTCTGTAGAAGACTTGCACTTCTATACTCATACATGGGGACAAGCCACCATACGACAAAGATGAATTTTAAAAATAATAACAATGATAATAATTGAAAAGGCCAATGAAATCGAAAAATCTAGAAAAATGATTAAAATCAAAACTGAAGTATAATGATTTGATCTGGTTTATACTACAAAGAAAAAATAATAAACATAGATTTGGTTACACTGGCGAAAAAAAGAGAAAAAAGAAAATGAAAAAAAAAAAAAGCCTCCATCTACACGCTAATAGATACATAGTGTATGATCTTCCTTTATTTTCGTCAGTGCTAAAACATGATATATTCTTTACAAACGTTTATGACATGGTTGCTAAAATCTATCCAATATATAGTTTTGATTAAACAATAAGTTATACTGCACTTAATTAATTATTGCTTTCAATTGAATACGTGCTCAATTGAATAAACGTCTATTGGGTTGATTCCAACCTCAGACATATGGTAGTAGGGAATAAATAAATAAAACAGAAATAAGCACTAGTACGTACAACCAAAGCTTACGTTTTTATTTATCTGCTTATTTATAATAATAACTGAGACCACAACCATGATGCAAATTAATAACAAGGGGTAAGAGGAAATGATTTCCTAATAATTGAGACCAGGATATTAGTTAGTACCAGGTCCTCCAAAAAAGACTGCATGCCCAAAATCTGGATTAGTATCTGGTCTATAAAGAATCGAGTATAGTAGCTTGTTATCTCTAACAATTGATAGGTCGTCACCAACTGTTATAAAATTCCCTGTAGAATCAAGAAGTGAAAGGGCTCTACAATATGCATCTTTATTGGAATCTGGGAACGTAGGATAACTGCCAGAACCCATTGGAGGGAAAGTAGGTCCTGAACTAAATACCTCTCCTCCCCATGACACCCTTGCTGCAAAACCATCTAATCCTTTTAATCCCGTAAAGAGCTCTACAGGCCAGAAACCAACTGGTATCTTATCAGTAGAATAATACAGCCACCAATGTCCATTTAGCACATCCTGGTTTTAAAAAAAAAAATGATAAAAAAATTAAGTTTTACTTTTCAAATGAGATTTAAAAAGTATGGTATTTATCGAACCATTTCAATGGAGTACATGTCCACGGATATGCTGCCAGGAACGGAAGTTGGTGAATACACCTTGTCCAAAATTATGCTAGTATTCACAATTATGAATCCAGGGCAACGTGTGCTGAAGCATCGAGTTGGGCCGTTCTGTGTCATTTAACAAATTTTATACTAGCGATTAATTAACTAACTATGATTAAGAAAATATTGTGAAAGAAATCATTATTAATTGAATACCAAAAGAAAAAAAAAATACATACTTTGAATGATGAGAAAAATCGTGCGTTATTATCACCATAAAGAATTGGATCAACCTAGATCAATTAAACAACTTTTTAAATTCCTATCATCTTGAAGCAAGAAATAGGTAATGAATATTGAATATCACTACCTAATTGTCAATTAATACTTACCCGCCAACCAATTTGTATTTGGTCAGGAGAAGTTTCTAACTGGAGGTAGGCTGCACTCCACTGGTTCGGTTGGACATTTGGAACGTAAATACTACTTATCATATCAGCTCCAGAGAACTTGTTATTTGGGTCATATGTTGTTTGTGCTAGAGCATACTGGATGTTCAAAGCAAAATAAGTAATAAGATAAACACACCGGCAGATGATAGGAATATATATCCTTTTTTTTTTTTCAAAAAATTAAATGGCAAGTGTTTTACGAGGCATAAAAGCTAGCATATAAAGGAAAGCCCCATTAAGATTAACGTACACATGTAGCCACCGTTCTATATCTTAGAAAAAGAGATTAGTAACGTCGAATCACAAGTTTCAATGTCATTATAAGAGCTCCATCCTGGTACCACTACAACAAAAACAACCTTTAGCGGCAATAAATATGCACTTTAATAAAAGTGCAAATTTTTTTACCGGCATTAGTTAAATGTCATTGGATCCAATGTCGCTATAAGTTTTAGGGGCATTTACAAAGAAAGCTACAATGTAATTGTCACTAGCAAATGCCTCTAAAACATATATTTAGCGACAATTAAGCTATTACCGTTAATTAAGTGCCGCTAAAGATCATTTTTGGTGTAGTGTACGTTCCACATATAAAAATTAAGTGAGGGGAGCACGGGGATTAACAAAAGCAATTTATACCAAATCGGAGCAACTTACACGAGAGGTGTCTTGATCAGCATAACTAGCATTAAATCGATTTGCCCTCCTTTCTCTAATGAGATCTTCTTTTGTAGTTCTTCTAATAGGAACGGTTCCCATTGGACAACCTTCATCTTTTAGACCAATCCTGGGGGAGCTACTGGATGTTGAGGACTCTATGTTGTTTCGTTTAGTTACTGAGAAAGACGGTTTCATCTACGTGCATCATGAAATTTTAAGAATCAGAGTTTTTCACCTGATAGTTACAGTAATATTCAATAAGGTTCTCTATAGATAGAAAAAAATCATATAGCCATACCTGAGGATGATATGCATGGTTCTTCAATAAAGGATGATCAAATGCAGGTTGTTGATAGAAATCCACACAATCATAAATGTCTCCATAGTCTGTCTACAAGATTAATATATTTTGTTATCCATTTGAATTACTATAGATTATAACTAATCTTGATGTATATGAACCTTATTTTGTAGACTCTGTGAAGCAAAACAAAAAGACAAATTTCGACAATTGATCAACAGGGGCGGACCCACGTTGTGGGAAGGGGCGTCAACCGACACCGCTTCGTTGGAAAATTTTACTAAATATATATATATATATATATAATACTATGCTTAGCAGATATATAAAAATAAAAAGACACTACTTGACAAGATGTTCTTCTTGGCACAATGTAGTGTTGAATCCAAAACCTCTTGTAGCTTAATACTAGATTATACCAATGGGTCAAGGATATATGATGCTAGTTAATGTGATAAGTAAATTTATATCCTTTCTTATATAAATATCTACACTGCTTACTAAAAATTCTACGTACGCCACTGTTGACCAAAACAAAGAATAAGTATCTATATACCTTAATGGTTTTGATTGCTGGCTTATTTAAAAGCTTTAGTTGCCTCTCCAATTCTTCATCTTCCTTCTTTGATAAGCTCTCAACCTCATCGTAGTTCAAAAAAATTATAATTGCAATCAAAAGTTGTACAACTCTTAGATGCATTCTTGCAATCATCATATATATATCTGTATCCTATAAATAAAGAAACAATAAAAAAAACATTATTAGATAAGATTCAAATAAAAGCGTCAAATATAAAGGCTAATGAAGGAAATTAACGGGGGACTAACTATACATAAGCATTAACGAAAATCTATCTTGCATAGGAACTTTTTTTTAATAAAATTTGCTGATATTCATTCTCGTGTTGAAAAGAAATCTTATTTAGAATTTGAAAAATGAAATGAAGTAGGTACCTGATTTTTTGTTATGTTGCGGAAAAGTGATTTGCTCCTACAAGAATGGGATTGTATTGCTGGGAGATTGACTTACCTTTATTAGATTGATTCTTACAGTTGATATTATCCATGAACTAATTGATATTGTTAGAAAAATAACTATTATATCTCTAGATAATTACTAGTCCTTAAGTAACTCTATTTATAGCTATTATTTTAATACCATTTAAGACATTGATTATATGTTTATCATATTACCTTAATGAGTTTTTTCAAAAGAATTAAATTTGGAAGTTTTCAAAACGTTTCCAACTAAGAAATTTTAAAAGACAATATTTAATTGAATATTTTTCCTTAATTAAAATGCTTAGCTAGAAACAAAAAAGAAATTAAATACCAAAATATATCCAAAATATGTGACTAGAATGGTAACAAATTAGCATTAGGAAAAACATTGATTGCAGTGCTTTGAAACCTTTGTTTTAATTTTTTTTAAATTTTAAAATAGACTATTTCTCTAAAATTTTAATTATTTGATCAAATATTCAATTGTAAAATACTAATAACAATAATTGTCACCACCAAAGGATGTAGACATGTAGTGCAGTAGATGGGGTTACTCCTTCCTTAGTCAGAGGTCTCGGATTCGAGTCCTGGGTATGAAAAAATCCTTGGTAGGAAGGGTTTCCCTCGAATGGGCCCTATACGGCGCAAATCCGAATAAGTCGAACTCCAATGTGGATACTACACATTGGATGGAACAACACCCCACCCCCCCACCCCCCACCCCCAAAAAAAACAAAACAATAATTGTCAATAATTAAACATATCTATGTGTTTGAAATTTTTTATCATGCATGAGAGACAACTATGATATGACAGACAATAGTTGTGCGAGGTTCCTATCATATTTTACCACATGTATTGGTGGGTTCCATTTTCATAAAAATGACCAAAACCCTGATACTCCCTATTTTCTTTCTAATCTCTCACCTTTTTCAATTATTTTCTCTTGGGTCTTTTTTTTTGGGGGGGGGCGGGGCGGGGTGGTGGTGGTTTAAACAACTAAGTATTTTTTTTGTCTTGCTTTTCTCTCTCTCTCTCTTTTTGTTGAGCAGTTACTTTTTCAAATTTGGCTACTTTTCTTACCTGAATATTTTTATTCACTAAAGTGAAAAATTCAATTTTTCTCCTAACTCATTCTATTTTTAACATTATATTCTTTTCTTTTTGTCTTATACTTTCTCCATTTTTTTTTATTTATCCATTATACTAAAAATAAAAATTTATTTTTAATTGTTCAGTTCAAAAAATCAAGAGATACTTTAACACTTTATACATATGTTATCCTTATTATTAAGTATTGATTAATTTCAATTCATTTTCTAATAAGTGAGATGACTTACAATAACTAGAGGGGTGGTATATTAAAATTATTTCATTCTATTTATTGTTTTTTAAGGGACATGCCAAGTCAAACATAGACTAGTAAAGATAGACGGAGAAAATATTACTTATTCACATTAATAATATATGTCTCAAATTATTTGTCAATTTACAAAATCAAGATATAATTAATTAAATTATTTTCATTTTGTCGTATGGAGTAATTCTTTTTTAAACTATAAATATTGTAAAATTTCAAAAAAAGTTCCTCAATTGTTAATCTTGATATTGATGATAAGACATTAATAAAGTGTATTAAAAAAAAGAGTGAAAATGGAAAATGACCTACATGATCACATTGTTGACAGTGAAGGTTTTTGTCAAAGGGCTACTGTTGGTTGTTTCTTCATGGGCGTTGTGCTTGCCATTGCTAATTGTTGGTAGGAGACTTCACACCGGACGGCTATTGCTGGAGTAATTATTGTTACCCTGGCGAGAAGGAGTTGAGCTTTTTTTTTTGTGCTACAGCAGTAGTAATAGGAGTTGATAGAGGCTTCTTCTCTTCCTCGTGTTGTAGGAAAAGCTAGAAGCTTATTGTAAACTTCTTCATAGGAAATAGGAGAATCTCAAGCACAAATGGCAGCAGAGAGTTCTCGAAATTCAGATCCGAGTCCACTGAGAATTTTAACAATGAGTTCTGGGTTTGATACTGGTGCACCAGCAGTTGCAAGTTCATCACAAAATGATTGAACTTGATGAAGATAATTTGCGACTGGATGAGAGTCTTTAGCTAGGAGAGTCAATCGGTCTCTCAAGATAAAAATTCCTGTTTGAGATTTGTTTGCATATGCAGTATGGAAATCATCCTAAGCAACTTTAGCAGAGACTGCAACAGCAACAATGCGGCCAAGCGTAGGATCAATTGAGGCCAAGATAGCATTTTGAATTAATTGATCTTGGCGATACCAAGGAATGAACTCAGGGTTATCAACATCTTGATTGTTTTGAGAGATAGTGTGAGTGGGGGAAGGGATGGAGCCATCGAGATGCCCATAATGATTGTAACCACGCATAAGCATTGAAACTTGAGCTTTACACCGTGAGAAATTGTGACTGCCTGTTAATTTTATGGGCAGATAGGTACTAGATTCAATTGAACAATAGTTATGGCATTGTTTACTCATCAGCATTGGTCACAAAAATATTAGAGGCCATTTGGATGAGTAAGCAGGAAAAAAAAAGAAAGAAGAAGAGGATCAACTCATTTCGTGGAGTTTAGAAATGCTCTGATAGCATAAAGAGACAATAGTAGAAGATTGAAAAATTAATTGTATTGTTATTGATTACAACTATTTAAAGAGTTTGTACAAGACCTGTATCAACAAGAATCAACAAGAATAGACTTGAAAGGATAATGACTATCAAACAGAGCCTACATAGGAGGAGAAAATTACAACAAATTCCCAATATTTAGGAACTACAAAAATATGACTCTATAGCAGTAAAGTGTCTGGTAATCATCCGTTATTATCCTCAACATGGACAGATGGCATCTCCCTTCATTTCGAGTCAAGTAAAGGCAATCAAGCTTGCTCATGTTTGAGCCACCTTTATTCATTAGCTTTATTGCTACCTCTTTTATTTTTAGGACCTCTCAAAGTACTCACTACTCATTTTAGCCTGGAAACAGGTCTTTTTGTTAAAGAAGGTTATGCCTAGCCCCTCTTCTTCCTTTGTACTTCGACAAATGGAAGCACTAAAATCGTGACTCGTGTTTGAAGTTGAAAAAAAATTAAATAATTGCTTCTAAGAAGCCGCAATTGTAAAACTCTATCAATCACCTAATACATGGATTCTAGACTTGAAGATAGAATAAACACCTAAGCAAGTGCTTTAAAATCCAGTTCATTGTATTAGGTGGCACTCTGACAGTAAGTCAGAATTTTTTCTCAATTATATGCTTATGCTATTTGCTAGAGGTTTGCCTTTAGCTGTTAGTGTAAGTGTGTAAAAGACTTGACTTCTATGCTCATACATCCAGAGGGACAAGCAACCAGATAAAAGTGCATTTTAAATATAACAATGATAATTGTAAATGCCAAAGAAACAGAAAAAAATCTGAAAAAATGAGAAAAATCAAAACTGATGAAGGGATGATTACTATCTTTTCCACATCAGGGCAATTTGGAATAAGCCAAAGTGTTTGATCTTACTTCATTTTCGTTAGTGCTAAAATATTTTATTTTCTTTACACAAGTTTATGACTGGCAATTAAATAGGGATATAAATTAAACAAATGAATAGGGATATAAATTAAATAAGTCATATTACACTTAAATAATTATTGCATTCAATTGAATACACATCAGGAAAATTTCATTTTATTGGGTTGATTCCAAACTCAAACATACGGCAGGAAATAAATAAAACAGAAATAAACATTAGTATGCAACCCCAAAGCTTACTTTTTCTTCATAATAATAATTGAGACCACACCATGATGCAAATTAATAACAAGGGTAAGAGGAAATGATTTCCTAATATCTGAGACCACACCATGTCAGTTAGTACCAGGTCCCCCAAAAAAGACTGTATGCCCAAACTCCGAACTAGTTTTTGGTTGATTAATAACTGTGTATAGTTCGGGTGCATCGTTAAGAATTGATAGGTGATCATTAACTTGTTTATAATTGCCAGTAGAATCAAGAATTCTAATGTTTCTACAGTATGCATCTTTATTGGAATCTAGTCTGTCAGGAGAACTGCCAGAACCCATTGGAGGGAAAGTAGGTCCTGAACTAAAAACCTCTCCTCCCCATGACGCCATCGCTGCAAAACCCTTTAATCCCCTAAAGAGCTCTGGAGGCCAATAACCAATTTTTGTCAAATCTTTACTATAAAGCAGCCACCATCTTCCAGTTATCAGATCCTGATCAAAAAAATTGATAAAAAAGATCATTAAGTTCATAAATTGTACGTACATACTAAAAAGTCTTAACTAGTTTTAAATGAGATGAAAAAAGTATGGTATTTATCTAACCTTTTGAATGGAGAACGTGTCAGCGAATATGTCGCCAGGACTGGAAGTTGGTGAGAACACCTTGTCCAAATGTATGTTAGTATTCACAATTACAAATCCAGGGCAACGTGTGTTGAAGCATTGAGTTGTGCCGGCCTGTGTGATTTACAAATTTTATACCAGCGATTAATTAACTAACTATGAGTAAGAAATATTGTGATTGAATTCAAAAATAAATAAATAAAGACTTACTTTGAATAATGAAAAAAATCTTGCTTTTTTATCACCATAAAGAATTGGATCCACCTATATCAATTAAAATAACTTTTTAAATTCATATCATCTTCAAGCAAGAAATAGGGAAATGAATATCACAACCTAAATCAATTAATACTTACCCGCCAACCAGTTTGTATTTGGTCACGACCATTTTGTACCTTCACGACAGATGCACTCCATTGGTTCGGTTCAACATTTGGACTGTAAATACTACTTCTCATTTCAGCTCCCGAGATCTTGTTATTTGGGTCATCTGTTGTGTGTGCTAGAGCAAACTGGATGTTCAAAGAAAAATAAGAATAAATACTAACATATAAAGTAACATGAATTCAGTGTCATCATAAGAGCTTCAGCCTGGTACGTTCCACATACATAAATTAGGGCGGGGAGGAGGACAGGAAGCAAAAGAAAATAAGAACATAATATGACTAGGATTAAAAAAAAAAAGCAATTCATATCAGAGCAACTTACGTGAAAGATGCCTCGAGCATAATTTGCCATCCTTTCTCTTATGAGATGTTCTTTTGTTATTCTTCTAATAGGAACTGTTCCCATTGGACAATCTCCATCCTTTAGTCCAAATCCAGAGGAGCTGTTGGATGTTGAGGATTCTAAGTTGTTTCGCTTATTTAGCGAGAAAGACGGTTTCATCTACATGCATCATAAAATTTTTAGAATCGGAGTTTTTTTAACACTTCTAGATACAGTAATATTCAATAGGAACAAAATCATATAGACATACCTGAGGATCATAGGTATGGTTCTTCAATAAAGGATGATCAAATGCGGGTTGTTGATAGAAATCCACACAATCATAAATGTCTCCATATTCGGTCTACAAAAGTAAACAATATAGCTTGTTATCAATTTGATTTACTATATATTATGACTAATCTTGACGTTTACGTACCATATTTCGACAATTGACCAAAAGAAAGAATAGGTATATATATATACCTTAATGGTTTTGATTGCTGGCTTATTTAAAAGCTTTAGTTGCCTCTCCAATTCTTCGTCTCCCTTCTTTGATAAGCCCTGAACTTTATCGTAGTTCAAAAATATTGTAATTGCAATAAAAATTTGAACAACTCTTAGATGCATCCTTGCAATCTTCATATATATATCCTATAAATAAAGAAACAATTAAAAATATGTTATTAGATTTGATTCAAATAAAAAAGTCTAACATAAAGGCCAATGAAAGAAACTAACGGGGAACTACTATATACTATAACTTTTGTGCAAATATTCTCTAGCACATCATTAACGAAAATCTAACTTGCATCGAAACATTTTTTGATGAAAATTTGCTGATATTCTAGTGTTGAAACGACATCTTTGTTTAGAATTTGAAACAAGAAATGAAGTAGGTACCTGATTTCTTGTTATGTATTGGAAAAGTGAATTGCTCTTAACTCACTCAGAAGAGCCTTTATATAGGAATCACCAAAGCATTTCGTAATTTTATTGATTTGCTTTTATTTGACAATTGTACTATCCCTAAATTATGGGATTAATTTCTCACATAATTATGGAAGGACAATAAGATCTTTTCTACCATATCATTTCATAGGGAAAAAATCTATTTTCATAAATGAGAGCTTTAATCTCGATATTGAATCAAAAATAAAAAAAATTGACAACTGTATTATTAAATATTTTTTTTTAAAAAAAAACTAAAGAGCAAGACCAATGGTCCGGTTTCACCAACTATAATTATATTTCTAGCAAACGAGAAAGGTGATAGTTGTGAGCATGTTAAAGATAAATTTTTAAGTATTTTTGGTGTGTGTTCAAATACAACATTGAGCTATTTGATCACTAAATTAATCTTGTTATAGAGGAATTGAAAATCTTAATCTTATATTACGAATGTAAATATTACTTTGCATTCAGAAAGCAACACTGAGATGTTTGAAAATCTTTTTTTTAAGAGAAAATTACTCA
The DNA here is from genome assembly GCA_031232105.1 of Capsicum rhomboideum. Lineage (NCBI taxonomy): Eukaryota > Viridiplantae > Streptophyta > Magnoliopsida > Solanales > Solanaceae > Capsicum > Capsicum rhomboideum. The sequence goes on from CP124718.1 coordinate 2,803,210, forward strand.
AAATGTCCATTGGGAAAATTTTTTACACAAAAACTAACCCATTTTTTTTTTTTACTTAAAATGATCAACCGGCCAAAGTTATTATTAAAAATGGCCGGTCGGCCAATTGATACCAAAACTTTGGTAGGCGTCATTTACCTGAATGTTTGGCCATTTTATTTTTAATTAAAAAAAATGATGTGCTATTTTTTAAAAAAACTTTTTCCTTGATTAAAATTTTTTTGTTGCGCTTTTTTTTCTAATTGTTTCACTTTTTTTGTGAAAATAAATAAATATTTATGTTGTTTTATTAATTTTTGTTTATACTTTTACTTATTAAGGTGGGAACTCATGATAGTCAAATAAATATTGATATCGATACACAATTATACATCATTCATACAATGTCAATATATTACATACCTATTTATACAATATCGATACACATTTAAATACTATTTATAAAATATTAATACACGCTTGTACACTATTTATACAATGTTGATACGTTACATAACTATTTATACAATATCGATATGCTTTTATACACATTTATACAATATCTATATATTACATATACACTACATAACTATTTGTACATCATATATACATGTTTATACATTATTTATACAATATAGATACATTACATATACACTACATAACTATTTATGTAATATCGATACATTACATATACACTACATAACTATTTGTACACATATATACATGTTTATACATCATTTATACAATATTGATACATGAAAAAAAGTTGTACGGAGAAAGTTGAAATAAATAAATTTTTTTAATAAAGAAAAACTCAGCAAAATTTTTATTTTTATTTTTTAATAAAACAACTGCTGCAAAAAGAAAAGGAAAAGGAAAAAGATGGCCTAATGGCTATTTTTTGGTAAATAAAAACTTGGCTATTTTTATTATAAACTATTTACTTTTTTGTATATAATTGAAATTTTCCCTTCTTTTAATGGCCAATTCAATATACGGTACCTTCTTTGAGTTTTATAAAACTGTACACTAATTATTTATAAAATAATGATCTTGATGGATTTGGCTCTCCTCCATTACACCTTCTCTCAATTTCCTCAAGTGCACATTTAGATGAGTGACATTTGTCATATTTAAAATTCAAAGGTTTACATTAAATTACTTTAACAAACCTCTTATTAACCATAGTTAAAAAATAAGTAAGGAAAAAAATCACTACTTTTGATTAAAAAAATCTCATCTTCCACTAATTTTGACTCCTTATTAATACCATAATTTTCATGATATATAGTTTACTCCCCATTAATTTTAAAAATCTCTCATTTTTTGTACATGACAAAATAAAATAAAATAAAATAAAAAGGTGTAATGAGATTTTTAAAAAAATGCATGGTTAAAGAAGCAGCAAAATAATTTTTTTAAAAAAGAGACCAACTTAATTTTTAAACAGAAACTATTTTAAAATATTTTATTTATACTACTATCGACTATACAATATATATATATTTTTTTTTTTATTATTATTATTTTTTTATTTTCTCTCTCCACTTTTCTTTCATTTCTGACATAATTTTATTCACCAAAATTTTTTTTTTTACATAACAAAAAATAAATTTTCATTTTTTTCCTGTCAAAGGTAGTTTATAAGATTTCAACAAAAAATAAATTAGAAAATATAATGTTATATGTTAAAGTAATTCAAAAAATATGATCTGAATTTTTTTTTTTAATACTAAATTTATTTAGATAATTCTCTCGAGTTAATTTTGTATATTTTGTAGTGTCTTCTATGTATCTTTTACTAAGGATATTCATGATTTGATTCAATTTTTAAATAAAATTAAAATCAAATCAATCATATCAAAAACATAATAAAGAAAACTATAATTAAAGTAATAATATTAATGAGGAGTCAAATTAGTGGAAGATGAAAATTTTCTGACCAAAATTAATGAATCTTTTTCCTAACTTGTTCTTTAACTATGGTTAAGAGGTCTGTTAGAGTAATTTAATCTAAATCTTTAAATTTTAAATATGACAAGTGTTACTCATCTAAATGTGCACTTAAGAAAATGGAGGGAAGATGTAATGGAGGGGAGCCAAATCCGGATGGAGGGGAGCCAAATTCGATTTTGATACTACCATATCATTTTATCTTTCCAAAATTATACTCCCTCTGTCCCAATTTATATGACACACTTTTCTTTTTAGTCAGTCCCAAAGAGAATGACACATTTCTATATTTAGTAACAATTTAACTTTAAAATACCCACTTTACCCTTAATGAAATGATTTACAACCACACAAATATCTATGACTCATTTTAGACCACAAGTTCCAAAAGTCTTCCTTTCTTTCTTAAACTCCGTGCCAAGTCAAACTACATCACATAAATTGGGACGGAGGGAGTAATATTCTGCAAGTGCAAAGATAATTACAGAAAGAAAAACATAGTACTAAATTAAAAAGGAAAACAAAATAAACCACCACCCAGTGGAGGCTCAATACTTTTGGTGGCCTAAAGCCGTACTTTTACGAGAAGACCTTAATTTTTTTTTTTGAAATTTATTTTTCTAACTTCTTAGGATACAAAGTTATGAATAATTATTTTATAGTCGATTTCATTTAGTAATTCTATTTCAATTTATAATATACCTAATTCACTCAATCTTTTTTGAGACATTATTGATCTTAAATAAAATTTTCTAGTTAACATAATCGAATTGAATAACTGAATTCATATTAAAAAATAGAACTTACTTTGTCACATCTCTTCACAATTTTTGAGCCTACTTTTTAGTCAAATTGAAATTTAAAAATTACTTTAACTTTTGTAGTATTTTTTTATTTTTACAAAAGCTATGTAATTATATTTATTCAAAATGAGGCCCCCCCAAAGCCTAGACTTTACCCTAAAGCCGGCTCTGCCACCACCAAAAATAAGTTGGGTAGGAATGTGTAACACCCCGTACCTTCCTAACCCTATTTGACGACATTAAATAATGTTTACTTAGGTGTCACGAGCTATAAGTATGTATTTGGTAATGTTAGTGATGGAGAAATTGAAATTTGGCCCTTGTATATGTGATTAAACTTGCATAAAAGGTGTTTTGCGATTTTCATGGCGCATTTGTGGGGTTAAAAAATGAGGCTAAGAGGACCTCTAAACAAAGTATATTGAGGCCAAGAAGTAAGTTAAAGAATAGGACTTGAAGTATCTAACCAAACCCGCGAAGAAAAGTCGAAAAACAAAATTTTCAAAAAAAATTAAGGAGGGGCGCGCCCAGGGGCGTGCCACGCCGCTCTGGGCTAAAATTTTTAGTCCAGAGGCAGCAAGGGGGCGCGCCAGGCAGCGTGCCGGGCTGCTTGTGCGCACCTTTCAAAAGTTGGAATTTTTCTTAAGTTCCAAGGGTGCCCGGGGACGTACCGGACCGATTTTTGCCACGTTTCTCCTACAACCATGAGAATATACATGAAATTAGTGAAATATTATATTGGTATGATACAATTACCCGAGGACGAATTTGGCGTCAAAATGACGATTTTACCCCTATAGCCAAAATGGGTCATACGTGGCTAGAATCGCTTGTTTTTGGGATTGAGGCTACAAATATAAATCCCGTGAGTGGGAATATTGTTGTACCGCATATGAAATGAATTAAACATGAGAAATTATGAATTTTGTTGGATTAAGTGAATTGGGCCCAAAAAGGACCCAAAATGTGAAAGAAAACATGAAAGGCCCAATGGGTCAAAATGACCCATTCTTGCCTTGACTTGTCAATGATGGACTTAATGGCTAAGGATGACTTTAAAAGGTTATAAAAGGTGGCCAAAAATCAGATTTTAATTCATTGTACACACACATGCTTTTCTCTCATTTTCTAGAATTCTCAAGAACACTTTTTTTGGTGCTCTTCAAACCCTAAGGCATTTTTGGGCAAGATCATCCTTTTTCAAGCTTGGGTAAGTGCTTATTCTTGTACTTTAACATATTATAAGCATGATAGATTATGTATATCATGTTGGTTATGCTTGGGAGTGTTGGACATGGCACTTTTGGTTTTGTGAAAAAGATGTGAAATCCATGGAATTGTAACTTGAATTATAACTTGTGCCTTTGATGAAAAAGCATGGTATGGACAAAATATAAACATGTATGGTGTTATTTTTGGTATTAAACTTGTTATTGTCTATAAGTGGAAATTGTGGGATTTTGACCGATATGTGTTATGAGTTGTATTAAGGTAAGTTGATGGATTAATTGTGATGTGGTATGGATAAGAAAGTGTAAAGGAGAAGTGTTGTGGTGAAATGTGTCAATTATCATGTATTGGTCAATGTTGGGAATATTATGGAATTTTTGGAATAATACTTTTATCAATGGTTTTGTCAAGGGGAAATGACATGTTAAAGCTAAACATGTGACTAATTATTATTTTATGCCATTATAAGGTAATTGGTGGTTAATGTTGGTTTCGTTATGAACTTGTGTTGTAGAGCAAAACACAAGAACGGAGAGGGACTATTGTATGCGCATCTAAGATTGTGTATTCGTATTAAGAATACAAGGTATGTAAGGTTATTCTTCTATATCCTTTTGTAGCATGTGGTGTTCACATTGTCATTTGATTCCGAAGTGCTCATTGTCCTAAAGTGTGGGTTCTATAGTATTCCAACTAAGGTTGATATATATTTTTATTCATATGTTTTTTCCTCTTAGACGAATTATGACCCACTTAGTTCTTATTTATGGACGGAAGTTCTTAAGTTGTCATATGTTGTAAAGCCTAAGAGAACTACCTCAACAAGAGTAGTGAGGTAAAGAGGACTTGTTGAGTTTGAATAGCATTATTCCAATCATGCCATGAACCAAAGTTCCAATAGAGTTATACACATGTCTCATATTCATGATTAATGTTCCAAAAGCCCAATAAGGTTATGTTCCACGGTTCCCATGGTGGTTATACTCATGTCCCTTGTTCATGGATTATGGTCCAATGGTTTTAATAGTGTTATGTTTCTCACAATGTTTATTCACATACCTCTCACCCATTGGTTAATGATCCAAAGCTTCAAGGAAAGTTGTCATAACGTTGAAATCTCTAAAGGACCTATTTTCAAGAGAATAATAACATAAGAGAATCTATTTAATCTTGGATGGCATTTTCCAATCATGTCTTGTTCCAAAGTCCGATAGTATGATGATTAGCCTTGTACCAATCTTGCATAAGTAAAAGTACCAACCTCATAAGGGTGATAAGAGAGGCGATGTGCAAGTTAGTATAATTATCCCTCATAAGTGAAGATGTGAATCTTATGAAGTGAAGTGAAGTGAGATGTGTATACAAATGTGAGCTTTAGTGTCATGATCTCTAATGGATCACTCTCATAGCTATGTCAAAGAAATAAGATTGTGAAGAAATAATGCACAAATGGTTACTTTATGTTATGGTTCATTGAAAATGGATTAAAAATCAAAAGGGTATATATTATAGCCCACTAAATGTGGATGTCCGGTATTATATATATATATTATAGCCCACTAAATGTGGATGTCCGGTATTATATTTATATATTATAGCCCACTAAATGTGGATGTCCGGTATTATAATTATATATGATAGCCCACTAAATGTGGATGTCCGGTATTATATTTATATATTATAGCCCACTAAATGTGGATGTCCGGTATTATAGTTATATATTATAGCCCACTAAATGTGGATGTCCGGTATTATAATTATATATGATAGCCCACTAAATGTGGATGTCCGGTATTATATTTATATATGATAGCCCACTAAATGTGGATGTCCGGTATTATATATATATATATATATTATAGCCCACTAAATGTGGATGTCCGGTATTATATTTATATATTATAGCCCACTAAATGTGGATGTCCGGTATTATAATTATATATGATAGCCCACTAAATGTGGATGTCCGGTATTATATTTATATATTATAGCCCACTAAATGTGGATGTCCGGTATTATAATTATATATGATAGCCCACTAAATGTGGATGTCCGGTATTATATTTATATATTATAGCCCACTAAATGTGGATGTCCGGTATTATATATATATATTATAGCCCGAAAATAGTTGTAAAGAGATGAGAATATATGCCTCACGTGCATAGATGTAAATAAACATGAAGATGGTTATAAGAAAGTGATAATGATGCGACTGATTGATCAAGTATTGAGACTAATAGAAGTAATGAACCTGGTTCCACATATTTTTATACGAAGGTATATCCATATTGATTATTCTCTTACGCTTAATTTCTTGGAAGTACTTATGTGCTATTTTAGTTTCATCTGGCCTTACATACTCAGTACTTTATTCGTACTGACCCCTTTTGGGGAACTTACCTTACATGCTGCAGGCACAGGTGTTAGTAGATCTCTGCAGTAGGTGGCGAGATATCCGCAGATTATTGGTGAGCTCTAGTTGCTTCGGGGCTTCCCAAGTCACATGTGTTCATTAGGTTTTAGCATTTTGTAAGTATTGTACAGACATGGTCATGTATCTATTAGAGGCTTTGTAGACATATGTGGGGTATCGTGAAAGTAAAAGATGTACGTTCATTTTGACGAGATGGCCCTAGCGGCCAAGTTTCATAGATTGCACGTATTGCCATGACTTTCGCTAACGATATTTAATTACAGGAGATAAAATGATATGCATACGCGAACATACATATGAGAGTACATGAGCAAAGATTGGTTCTCTCGGGCCTTATCGGCTTCGGGTGCCAATCACGCCTCGTTGGAAGTCGGGGCGTGACAGAATGTATGGAATATTTGACTTATCTTTTATTGTTAATTTTTTACTTTTTAATCTTTTCTACTGCAATGGAAAAAATCAAATTTTTTTTTAAGAGTTTCAAGTTTGATATCCCGTCAGTGTAATATTTTTTTACATCATTAGGTAACTTTTACCTGCTATAGCAGGTAATGCATTTTTCCTTTTTTAAAAATATAAAATTAAATAAGACTTTTAGCTTTACCCTCTCTCTTTCCTTAATTAAAATCCTCCCTTTATGTCGCTCTAAAATAGACTTTCCTTTCTCTTTCCTTGATTCTTCTACCAAATAAACCTTTGATTCTCCTTCAATCTAAGAAACAGGAGAATAAAGTGGGTAGACTGAATAGATTTTCAATTCCATCTCATCTTATGGCTTATGCATCCAATAATGTTAGCTATTGGAGTTCCTGAAATTATGTGAATTGCTTTATAGAAGGAAATAGAAATTTCTATATACAAGATATTTCGTTTTCTGTAATTTCCCTTTAGCTTTTTTTTAGATTACAAAAATTATTGAATCTGACTGAAATTTCTCCTTCGATATTGTCTAATAAATTCCTAAAATTGGTTGTCCAGATCATGTATAATCCGACTCAGTAGCAGCAATTGCCATGATTGTTCACTGCCGAAACTTGAGAAGCTACAACCTCAACAACTTTATCAGCCAGTTCTGCGACCTCACTGATGTACTCTATCTTCTTTGCTCCCCCACCAACACTGCTAGACATATTCTGGTAAACACAAAACCTGAATTCATCAGAATCATAAGGTGCGAAGGGCAAAATCTCCAATCTTGAAATGAATTTTTAGAGCTATTAAAACTGTTAATTCCACTTTTGAATTTATGGGGTTGAAAGAAACTGGGAATTCTTGGATTTTTACAACTGGATGAGTACCTTGTGTACTAGTTAGATAAATTATACTTTAGAAATCATACTTTCTCATTTGTTTAACAGCTGATGTGAATGAAATCATGTTAAACAATTAGTAACCTTTCATTAATTCCTCTTACCTGATCCTTAGCAATAGCTGAAAATGAAAACAAAACTGTGACACTACTCTAGTTGTGGTATGGACTGCATACACTTTACTACTTTGTGAGAATATACAACTATGTTGTTGCTGTTGTTGACACTACTCTAGTAGTTCCAATTTTAAGAGAGATAATTTACCTCAACCCTTTTTGAGGTAGATTGATCATAGACAGTCTATTAAAAATACTCTGAATTGTTTTTTGTTGTTATGAAGGAGTCATTGATTTCTTTTGTTATTTCTTTGCAGATTGTTATAGAAGTAGTCTATTGATTGGCAGCTCATGGAGTATGTTTTATCAAGAAAATTTGCAGAAAATAGGATATGTTGCATTTTGAGATTATTTTGTGATGCTGCAAAGCTTTAAGAGCCTATTGAGCAGTTGGAGGCTATGTTGCTCATACTCTTCAAGAATGTCAATGGATGCGTGTCGAATTCTCCAAAAGTAGTGCATCTAAAGTAGAGAGTCCGAGCAACTTAGGTTGGAGGCCAAATCATACCTGAAGAACATACAAGAAGAATATTATATTAGTTCTTCTAAGCAACACATTACTACATGGGTAAAAGGAATGGAAGATGCTTTGAAGAGAAAAGAAGACGCTTTATGTTCTCAAAAAATAGTGAATCTATCGGCACCATAGCAGTGGTATACAACTTTGGACCTAACGGCCGGTCTAGTAACCTTTCAAAATGGAAGATTATAAATTTATTCAGAATTTGTATTATTGTATGAAAAAAAATTATTCTAAGTATGAAAGATTTGCTGGACTTGTTAGAATCTAAGTATGTAATGTAATACAAGTCCAGATCTTTATACTTCTTGTAGTACCATTTTGTAACTGTTTATTAATAAAACTTATTGTTTATGCGGTTTCAATCCATTTTCTAATCTTTGATCACATGTATCTCTTGTTTTACCATTTTTGATACATAGAAACTAAGAGGGAATCATAGATTCCTGATGTTATTAGCAATTGTTTAGGGATGAACTAACATTTAGAAAGCCAAAATGTAAATTAACACAAAGTCATGAACTGTGAGCAAACAATTTGTAAGATAGCAATTTCAACTCGCCCCACCCCGCATCAATTTGTTTAAAATAATTCAAGTTGTAGAGGAACCTTTACATCATCATGTTCACTTTCAAATAACACAAAGCTCATCTATTTTCACACATAATATGAAATAAAATTTCTTTGACCCAAAATAGATGACAAACTATGAAACAACCATAGAATTTTATCATGTTCAAATATCAAAACTCGCTTAATCCCATATACATGTCAAAATATATGATGAAAGGACTATTCATTATTCAAAAACAAAGAAAAACTAATAAACTGAAGTTTGAAGAACTGTTTCTTCTTCATTCCTTTGTATTCTTAAGCTCCAGATCCTTTATCTTCTTACTCACGAACTGAGATGATGTTGTTGGTACGGAGTTGAAGCCGCTTTTATCAAATCCTGAAAGAAAAAGTTCTAATTCTTAAGCACACACCTCAACATGTAAACAACGTATAAACGACAGGATCAAGGTAAGAGCAGTTCTTTACCGTAAATGAGGTGGCATAAGCATAATCAGTGCTCTCAATAGACCCTTGATAAAATTTTGGATATCGTTGAAATTGCTTACAAATCAAATGACAAAATTTAAAAGCATTTTGTTATTTGGAGAAGAAAGTACATAAAAATAAGCCAACTGATATAAAGATATTACTGTATAATTTTTTTACCATTGCATTAGCTTCATTAGATGTTGTTGTACTTTCCGTTCGGCTTCGACATTAGAGTTTGAACTACTTTTAAAATTTTAGAAGTTATTATAAAAGTAACGCGAAATAAAAATAATATGCAGCGTGTAAAAGGAAATTACTTCGTCTCCTTTTTCTTAAGTTTCATATTTTCCGTTTTGCTTTTTTGCTTCTGAGAGGAAACTTTTTTGGTCTTCTCAGAACAAACTTTTTTGATCTTCTGGGAAGAAACTTTTTTGGTCTTCTGAGTAACTTCTAAAGCACATTTCTTTCTCAAAGATTCCGGACGTCCTTTAGTTATCACTACTGGAGGGTCAAACAGAGTAACATCTTGACTTTGTTCACTTGAGTTCATTTCACAATCTTTCTCACCAACTTGATCTTTTGGTAGACAATCTTCCTCAGATTCATAAGGAAGTTCATCAAGCTCTCCACACAGTTGCAATAATCTTTGATGTGTAAATTGATAATGTTTTTCAGACCTTGTAGCTCGTTCAGCTAGCCCAATAGAATTCATCATAATGCTATTAAACCATAAAGTAGAAGGCTTCAAATTATTTGTTTCATTTGGATGGTCAATAGCTTTTTCTTTGGTTGCATTTCTAGTCCATCGATCTACCAAATAATGTGTTTAAAGTGAGTGAATCTGCTTCTTTATGAACACCGTTAGTACATGTCTACATAGACGAATTCCCATGAACTCAAATTTGTGGCATGAACAAACAACTCTTTTCAATGCAAGGTCCAAATTGAACATATATGTCGTCTTCTGTCTTTGCAGCTGATGCACTTTATAGATGTTTATTCCATCCTTAACCTCAAACTTTTCAGAAACAAATTTTTGAGACTGAATTAGTTCTTCTTGAAAAATCTGAAACATTTTTCTAGTGTATTTCTTCGCTGCTTCATCCTCCATAGGATACAAAGTTTTCAAGACAGGCCTTGAATATTTGGTCTTGTAATTCTTCTCCCTTACTTTATCATATCTAGCGTCTATAGTTTTATTATATTGCACAACAAATACACTCACTGGAGTAATGGAATTCAAATAATCTTTAAAAAAATTATTCATACTCTCACTTCTTTGACTTGTTGACAGCCTGCACAAAACGTAGTACGCACATATGCGGATATTCATTTTTCACGAATTGCATATATCCTCTGCAACCAATTATTTTCTTCTAAATCATACATTTCCAGTTTCATCCATGTGGATTTCTTCTGATGGAACTTCAACGCCTATATTTTCCTCATCTAAGTTTGAATTTTCCATTAATCCTGCGAAATACAGTCATAAACATTAGATAGTTTACAAAGTCTATCATACCTCTTCTAAATATTGATTCAAAATTAAAGTGAAAAATTTTATATGCTTATTCAAAAGTGATATTTATTCAACACTTTCCATTGTAAAATATATTCCATAGTAGTAAAAGTTTAACTAGTAAAATTCCTTTCCAGCAACCTAAAGAGCATAGCTAAAGCATTTGTTACAATATGGTGGCACTTAAAGATACAATATGCACCTCTCTCGAGAATATATTCACCTATTTTTAGTGCATTAAGAATTATTTGCTAATGAAGATGTATTCAAAAGGGATTTTTTATGTTAGTAAAGGAGAAAAGACCCTGAATTTTGTTTAAAATACACATAACATACCGTTAAGTAGAAAAAACTTGTTAAATTAAGCTTGAAAATTTTTTCTTACAAAGTCCCAATGTTTAATGCTTTGAAGAATTATTTGAGCATGATGGAAAACCTAGATGAACATCATAATGGTATTAACTTTGGAAAAGGAAACAATTTTGGTTAGAATCCAACTAGGATTCAACTTGCCATTGATATCCTTATAATTTTCTTTGGTATATCGTTGATGCTTTGTTTTATTTAATAAACTATAATTGTCTTAAAGTAAAGAGTAAATTATTGTGGTTAAATAAGGTAAACGTTACCTGATGGTGTAAAAAAACATTACACTGACGGTGCACCAAACTTAATTCGTCACCTGGCTAGTAATTACGAACAAATATATTGTACACCAAGCTTGTTCATGTTTTGAAATTTATAAGTAGTACAACCTCTGTCTAATCGATGTGATGCAGTTGAAATTTTGATATTCAAACTTCTAAACTTTGACCGTGAATTTAGACATAGCAACTTTAAGTTTTTTAAAATAAAATTATACATTTGGAAACTAAATAAAAAGTACTATATCACAATAATTAACAACTTATCATATTTAATAAACATACAAGAAATTTCGATCAAAGAAAAACTTGGTTGACTCTCGAAATATTAACAGTGTCACATAAATTGAGATGGGGGAGTATTTAGTTTTCCATATTATCTTTCTTGATAGAAAGGACAGAACATATTATATTAGTATGTATTGTTTTAAATAAAAAATAAAAAAATCTTGTCCATCACACCTCGTACTCGGAGCATGGATGCACTATTAAACCTAAGTTGGGGTTATCTATTAAAAACTACGGTAAAGTTGTTTATGAATGTCTTCGCGATGGACTTGATTTACAACCATAAAATGCACAAATCAAGCGGTTTAGTCTATTGTTCAGTAAGTTGAGGTTTATGGTGAGTTCTCATAGTTATGTCAGATGAGTTATTCGAGTTTTTTGGGTTACTTTTCGAACTTTTGAGTCTTTAATCTTTATCCAAGTATGAAATCACACTCTAGCCTTTTTTGTTTCTGCTCAGGTACAATAGCTTCCTCACCATTCAGGTCTGTTTTTCTTGACAAATTAAGTTTCTTTCTTCTGGTTAAAAGATAGAAAGGTCTGATGTTTGATTCAGCTTAACACCCTCACGTATGTCTGATTTTCTAGCGCTGCCTTTGGCCCCTTCTCCTTTCAATCGTTAACTTGGTATGAAAAATGAGATTACGCTTTACGTCTTTGGAACTCTAGTTTATCCAATTCTTTAAGGATCTATTATGTATGTGTTTAAAAGATAGATACATTTTAATTTCTAAAGATTTTGTTCCTACTATCTGTGTCTGTTCACAATCGGAAGGTTTTAAGGTCTTAATTTTCTTCTCAAGTATGACATATTGCCTTTGTTCCATTTCATGGGTATGCTTCTTCAAGTGTTAAACAGCCACTGATTTTTTTTAAAAATGGTAGACAACCTTTTGCCCCTCACAAAGTCAATAAAAGGCAAAAATAAAAAGAGACTAACTTATCATTATTTGATCAAACTTGATATCCAAGTCCCTCTCTTTTCCTCTCTTGAAGCATGTTTTGAATCCTTGAGAAAATATTTTGCTTGCATGTGTGGTGTGAAACTGTGACGTGAATTTTATACTTGTTTTCTTCGGCTGAGTTGCTATAACAGTTTTTGATATGAGAACAAGTTTATTATGCCTTCTTAAGACAGTGGTATTACCCTATGTATTTCTAGCATGGTTTTAGTTTCATGAAATATTGTTGGATTTATTTACGTGATCACTTAATATTGCTCCTTTTGGTGATACTGATCCCTTTCCCCCGTTTCTAATGCATGAACTCTCCTTTCGAGTCCAATTGGACTCAACAACCCCCTTGCATTCCGTTGGGTCAGGCCCAACATCCCAAGTCAGCCTGTTATAGCTCAAAGATAATTGCAGATGTACATGAACGGAAAGCAAACATACATGGAAAATACAGTGGGGTAGCGGCTGAATGGGATTATGGGACAAACACAAGATTTTGAGTCCAAAAATTGGATATTTAGGGGTTTAGGCCTAAGTTGTCTAAACGCATTTCCTTCCCCACTTGTATATTTTCTTATATTCTTATGTTGATAAATGCCAAATCCTTTTTATTATGAATTTCCCCATAAAATGGCTTAGACAATGTTATATGAATTTTCTTTTCTTTAAATCATTTCTTTAAGTAAATGGCTAATTTTAGCCAATCTCACTCATTTTGTAACAACCTTTGTAATTGTTTGGTTTAAATCATTTTGGAAAATTAATTTCTTGTCAAGATTTTCCTTTAAAGTCAAGTTTCAAAGCCCTTCACCGATAAAGACACATTTTCAACAGGAAAATCGACCACAAAAAGCTACCACAAGTGGTCGGTTTTCCTGTATTTTCGACCAAAAAACCGACCACAACGTGTGGTCGGTAAAATAGTGAAAGCTTTTCCAAAACCGACCAGCGCAAATAACTCACCCTGAGATACCCTTCTACCCAACTTTTTTTCCTGCATACAAAAAAATTATTAATCTTCAAAAAGTAAAAATATTTGAAATAGAAATAATCATTTAAATTGATAAAAGTTACGTACTATTTTACTCTCCACAACAATCTGACTGACAGCTCCCGCAGTGTGTAGAGAGAGCCACCCTTCGTAGACGCTCTGACTTTCTTTCCTTTTTCACTCAACTTCTTAAATTCTTCGCTATTCCATTTTCAAGTCACTACCATTTTCAAGTCACTAATACACATTTCAAATTACTACACTTAACCATTTTCATGTAACTAAAACACATTTCAAATCACTACACTTAACCATTTTCAAGTAACTAATACACATCTCAAGTTACTACACTTAACCATTTTCAAGTAACTAAAACACATTTCAAGTCACTACACTTAACCATTTTCAAGTTTCTAGTTCACATTTTCAAATCACTACACTTAACCATTTTCAAGTTACTAGTTCAGCTGATTTTTTAGCTAACGGGTGTTTTAGTTTTGCAGGTACAAATGAGTTTAGATCATTCACAGCACTACCAAGGAGGGTCAAGAGCATTATAAACTTAGAAAAACAAGAAATTGCACAAATAAGGATAAGAAGGCTAAGAGAACAAGCACCAGACTGAGTTTCTCAACAGTAAGGGTTTCATTGCAAGCAGACAGTAGAATATGATTATTTAATCTAACTGTCATGCCCCGAGTTCCAACGGGACGGACATGGCACCCGAAGCCGATAAGGCCCGAGAGAACCAATCTACATCCATAAACACCCATACACATACCACGCAATAGTCATCACCACCACAATTAGAAATAAGAAGTCAATAGCGGAAATTATGAAAAATATATCAGAAATAAGAAACTTGGCCGTCAGGGCCATCAAGACAAAACATACGTTCATCACCTTCCCTTCATCTATCCCACAACATCTACAAAGCCTCTACAGATGCACAACCAAAACCAACCTAGAGTCGGGACACACCCCGCTCTATACATAAAACCAAAACAAATGTACATATAAGACTCGGAAAGCCCCGAACCAACTGGAGCTCACCAAATGTCCGCAAACGATCCGCAACCTACAATGGAGGCCTACTAGTACCTGTGACTGCAACAAGTAAGGTAAATTCCCCCGAGGGGGTCAATACGAAGAATGTACTGAGTATGTAAGGCTATAAGAAACGGTATCAATAAGTGAGAACATCAAAGTAACTCAAAGATAAGAGAATAGGCAATATAGATAAACCAACATTCCATGCGTGTGGAACCATGTACATTACATTCTTTATTTCCTTTATCATTCATCTTCATATCAACAATAATCATATCATGCCCGGGACCAACTGATCAGTGGCAAAAGAGGATGACCCATGCTAGGCATTTTAACCCCTGGGATACGGTCCTCATCAATATACATATCGGGATCGATGTAACACCCCGTACCTTCCCAACCCTATTTAATGATGTTGAATAATGATTTATTAGGTAACGAGAGATATAATTATGTATTTGGTAATGCTAATGACGAGAAAATTAAAATTTGGCCACGTACATGCAATGAGACCTTTGTAGGAGGTGTTTGGTGATTTCGTGGAGCATTTGTGAAATACCTCGTACACATTCTAGCCTCATTTGGTGACTTGGAGTCATGTTTACTTGATCATTAAGGTCACTAAGTAAGTATTTTATGGTGCTTTGATAAGGTATTGGACGATACGCAAGTGTTGGAAAAATTGCCGAAAAATTCAGTAAAGCATAAAAACTTGCGCCACTACCCTGTTTCAGGGGGTGTGGCGCAAGCCACTGATTCATAGGGGGCTCAATTCTTGCGCCACTGCCTTGCTTTTCAGCAGTGGCGCAAGGCACAAACAATGTGCCCTTCCGGACTCGTTTTGTAACGCAATTCGACGACGCTTCTTGGATGGTTTCTTTTGGTTCCTTGGAGTTAGTTGAGCATTGTTAAATCTTAAAACACTTCAATACACTCCTAAATACTCCTACATGATCAATCATGAAATGTGAATAGTGATTCAAAATGTCCAATGAAGCCAAGGGCGACTTGAATGCTTATTTTTGCGATCGAAAGGACGAATGAGAATCTTTTAAGAGAATATTGTCGTGACATTATGTAAACATGAGATATATGTTGAATAATACATGGAAGATGATGGGTTAATTGGATATGTCTTATTGGGCCCAAATTAAGGCCCAAAAGTGGAAGAAAGACATGGCCCAAATGGGTCAAATGACCCATTCTCCCTTTGACCTTCTAGAACATGATATTTAATGCCATGAAATGGCTAAGGATGGGATTGAGGGCTTATAAAAAGGCCAAAAATCTGAATTATTCATTACACACACACACATGCTTTTCTCTTCTTTTTTCTAGACATTTCCAAGAAAATCCTCTTTTGCTCTCAAAACCCTAAAGCACTCTTTGGAGGAAGATCATCATCATCCAAGCTTAGGTAAGTGCTTATTGTTATGGATTAACATATTATATGCATGGGAGATTATGTATATCATGATATTTATGTTGGCAAAGAAGTGAATAGTGTATTTGTGCTTTTGGTGAAAGATGTGCTATCTTGGTAATTTGAACTTGAATTAGGCCTTGTGCCTTTGATGAAAAAGCATGGTATGGACAAAATATGAACATTTATGGTGTTATTTTTGGTCTTAAACTTGTTCTTGTCTATAAGTGGAAATTGTGGGATTTTGGCCGATATGTGTTATGAGTTGTATTAAGGTCATTTGATGGGTTATTTGTGATGTGTGATGGATAAGAAAGTGTAAAGGAGAAGTGTTGTGGTAAAATGTATCAATTATCATGTATTGGTCAATGTTGGGAATATTATGGAATTTTTGAAATAATAGTATGATCAATGGTTTTGTCAAGGGGAAATGGCATGTTTAAGGACAAATATGTGACTCATTGGTGTTACATGCATTTAAAGAGTAGTTGGTGGTTAATGTGAATTCCGTATTGTATTTGTGTTGTAGAGTGACACATAAAGAAGGTGCGGGATTATTGTATACGCATCTAAGGTTGTATATCCGTATTGCGAATTCGAGGTATGTAAGGTTACTTTGTCCGTATCTTTCTGCGGCAAATAGTATGCACATTGACATCTCACTAGTCCTATCCCGAAATGTGCTAAAGTATCCCATATCCGGTTATCAATGGTCATTGTCATATATTTCCTACTCATTGAGCAAGTGTGAATCTCATGTCTCATATTCATGGCTAATGTTCCAAAAAGCCCAAGAAGGTTATGTTGCGATATTCCAATAGTAGTCATACTCATGTCTCTTGTTCAATAATGATTGTCCAATGGTTCCAATAGTGTTATGTTTCCACGAAGGCTATGTTTCCAATAATGTTTATTTGCATGTTTCTCACTCATTGATTATTGATCCAAAGCTTCAAATAAAGTTGTGCCCATCATTGTATCAATCTCTCATAAGCAGAAGTATCAATCTCTCACAAGTAAAGGTATCAATCTCAAAAGTAAAGAAATGAAGTAAGAATGAAGTAATGCATATTGATCGTGTTCATGGGTGTTATCCATGGGGTATAAATACCCGCATGATGATGATAGTTTATCCACGGGGTGCAAATACCCGCGTGATGATGGCCATTTATCCATGGGGTGCAAAGGACACCTGCATGACGATATAATCTTATCCATGGGGTAAAAAGAATACCCGCATGACGATGATATATGTATCCATGGGGTGAAATGAACACCTGCATGATGAGGGCCCTCACAGTATATGAGCAATGTAAAAGTAAAGTAAAGATAAGAGAAAGAATGAATGTAATATACATGGTTTCCAAAGTACAGATTGGTGACTCATCTACATTGTGATTTATCTATATTGGTTATGCACTTGAACTTGAGTTCTTGACATATTTCTATATCTTCCAGTTGCATTTGAGCCTTACATACTCAGTACATTCTTCGTACTGACCCCCTCGGGGGATTTACCTTACTTGCTGCAGGCGCAGGTCCTAGTAGGCCTTCACAGTAGATTGTCAGTGTTGCAGACCTTTGGTGAGCTCCAGTTAGTTCGGGGCGTCTCCGAGTCACTGTTGTACATGTGTTTTGATTTTGTACATGTTGTATAAAGCGGGTACTTGTCCCGAATTTTAGTTCATGTGGTCAATGCATTTTGTTAGAGGCTTTTGTAGACGGATGTGGGTGTATCAGTGAAAAAGGCATATGTTATTTTGACTGAATGACCTCAACGGCCAAGTTTCATATGTATGTATATATATGTCCCATGTTTTCTGTCATTCGTCGTTCAAGTTCTTACGTAATGGTGGTGATGCTTCTATGACGTATATGATTGAACATAGGCAAAGGTTGGTTCTCTCGGGCCTTATCGGCTACGGGTGCCAATCATGTCTCGATGGGATTTGGGGCGTGACAATCGACCCATGCTAGGCTTTCCTTTCGCCCCTGGGATACCACCCGTAATATTGGGATCGACCCATGCTAGGTGTTCCTTCCACCCCTGGGATACCACCCAAGAACACATAACTTCTCTTTACAACATTACTTTAATCTTTAGTTATGAAATTGAAACATTGTTGGTTATCGCATTATTGGAATTTTGGGACAATGTTCAATGTACAAGAGACACATGAATAAATATATATATAGGTAACCAACTGACATGAGATACTTTGGAACATTTCGACATAGGTACAAGTACAATGGCAAAGGGAGCAATATGTGCTGCAGGAAGATACGGACAAAAATAACCTTACATACCTTAGCTTCTCAATAAGAATCCACAATCCTATTGCATATAATGATCCAGCCCCTTACTCTACAACACAAGCACATAACGGAGTTTACATCAACATCTAACACCTTACAAGTGCAAAAGACGACAAAAGGTACATAATTGCCTATAATGTCATTTCCCCCTTTACAATGAAATTTCGGCATGACCATTCCAAAAATACTACAACATGCCATACATTGACCAAACATCATAACCAATATCATTTCGCAACAAAGCTTCTTCTTTACACTTTCTCATTCACACCATATCACAAAGAATCCATTAAGTCACCTTAATACACTTCATAGCACATATCGGCCAAAATCCCATAATTTACACTTATGGAAAATAACAAGTTTAATAACAAAATCACACCATACATGTTCATAATTTATCCATACCATGCTCTTCCATTAAGACATCATGTCTCTTTTCAAGTTCAAATCACAAAGATCACACATCTTTCACCAAAAGCACAAATATACTATTCACCACCTTACCAACATAACCATCATGATATACATAATCTCCCATGTATATAATATGTTAATCCATGAAAATAAATACTTACCAAGGCTTGGAAAATGATGATCTTCTCCAAAAGTTGACTTAGGGTTCTTAGGGTTTGAGAGAACCAAAAAGGAAATGTCTAGTAATTTCTCAAAATGTGTTGTGTAAGTTTTAGAATAAAAATCTGATTTTGGCCCCTTATTTATATCATCCTTAGCCACTCTTAAGTCAAAGATGAGGTGTCCAAGTGGTCATTAATTCTTGGGTCAAGAATGGGTCATTTTATTCCCTTTTTGGGCCATGTCTTTCTTGAAATTTTGGGCCAATTTTTGAGCCCAACAATCCAAAGAAATAAAGTCCAACACTTTGCATATATAATATATCCTTTATTACATGTTCAATTAATTCCGTCACTTAGTTGCATACGTTCGGAAATTTACGGGGTGTTACACTAACACGAAGGTGGTATTAATCTCATACGAGGTTCAACCCTTTGTCGAAGAAAAAACATGAATATTAAACTCGAATCTTGCAAATAAAGACGGAAATTCATATTTATTCTTAAATGAGTCAAGAAATTATCTAAGCTTGGATTAATGTTCCAACGGAAGTGACTACATAGCACCTGGTGAGAGATTAAGGTGACTTGAAGTGTAATCGCTCCAAAGTTTAGACTCACTGACTTAACTCAAATAGGAATAGATCTGAGCACGATGTCGATTTCAAGAGCAAGAAGAAGCTAGAGTCTTACCTGAGAAGAGTGGAATAGAAGATTGAAGCTGCTGAAGAAGATTTCGCCGGAGGATTCAAGCATCAATTGCTGCAGTTGGCCGCAACAGTAGCCAACAGCAGCAGCAGGGCTTTAGGGAACAACAAAGTCACGTTGTTGATATTGTCAATATTGTTGTGTTGTCGATGTTATTGTGGTCGGCTTTAGGGAAGTGATGAAGAAAGGGGAGAGAAAGGGTAATAAGGTGAAGTGGGCCGGAGCGGGTTGGTGTGTGTTGGGCTGGGGCGGATTAAAATTAAAGGCAAATAGAAGGGATTAGGAATTAAGCTATTTATTAACTAGCCTAATTGTTAGAATTATAGTCAAATGAATTTAAATTTTAGACAAATTGAAAATCAATTAGTCAATTACATTGCAATTGTGGCCATATTAATTTCAATCACGACCAAATTTAATAAATTGACTAAAATGAATCAAAGTTTGAAATAAATTAACAACCGATTTAATCTCGAGCTTCTTGGTTTGATAAAATCAAATAAATATTTTTCAAATAGATCATTTTAAGAACAAATTACATATATATACGTACTATATATAGTCGATCACAACTTCTGAATACGCATTATATACGATCACATACACGAGTATATATATTATCTCGTAATATAACACATTACATATACTCTAATGAATTATCGGTTAATTAGCTTACACTATTATAACTCCAACGGTATATAATTACCTCGATCGTATGCTATCATCGTATTATTCAATATACTTGGATAGATTCAGTTAGCTTTTGACTACTACGTACATCACTACACGAGATATACGTATATACATATATACTCCATCAACTATCAACTTTTGAAGACGTACTATATACATTACATGCACGAGTATATTATGCCTAATACAACGTATTTCATATACTCTGATAAATTATCGGTTAATTAATTAGCTTACATTATTATAACTCTAAAAATATATATTACCCCGATCGTATAATGTCAACGTATTAAATATACTTGAATATATCGATTATCAGCTTCTGAATATGTACTATACACATCACATACACTAGTATATTACTCTGTAATACAACATATTCCATGTATACTCTGATGAATTATTTGTTAATTACCTTAAAATTATTATAACTCCAACATTACATATATTATTATGTCGATCATATGATATCAACGTATTCAATATATTTGGATAGATTCAATTAGCTTTTCACTACTACGTACATTAATACACGAGATATGCGTATATATACATATACTCCATCAACTACCAGCTTCTGAATGCGTACTATATACATCACACACACGAGTATATTACCTCGTAATACCAAGTGTTCCATATATATATACTATAATGAATTATCAATTAATGAGCTTACATTATTATAACTCCAACAGTATATTATTACCTCTATCGTATGTTATCAACATATTATACAATATTTTTGGATAGATTCAATTAGCTTTTGACTACTACGTACATCATTACATGAGATATATGTATATATATACATACATACTCCATCGACTATCAGCTTCTGAATACGTACTATATATATACATCACATGCGCGAGTATATCACCCTGTAGGACAACGTATTCCTTATACTTTGATAGATTCAGTTAGCTTTAGACTACTATGTAAATCACTACACGAAATATATGTCAATATATATATACTCGTTGACAATATATTATGGCAACATAAGTAAAAAAATAAAGATTAAGTTTTATGTTATGTTATTTATTCAATTTATAGCAATTTTTTTAAAAATAGACCGACCACAAGGCTCTAAATACGAGATATACGTATACATATACATATACATATATATATATATATATATATATATATATATATATATATATCAACTTCTGAATATATACAATATACATCACATGCACGAGTATATTACCCCATAATACAGCGTATTTCTTATACTATGATGAATTATCAGTTATTTACCTTACATTATTACAACTCCAACAATATATTATTACCTCGTTCGTATGATATCAACGTATTCAATATATTGTATACATTCAATTAGCTTTTGACTACTACATAAATAACTACACGAGATATACACGTATATTATATATATATATATTCGATGAACAATATATTTATTTTATTGAAACATAAGTAAAAAATAAAGATTATGCTTTATGTTATTTATTTATTTATTTAATATATTTAACATTTCTTAATTTATTTTTAATAATTTTTTACAAAAACCGACCACAAGTGGTAAGTTTTCTTAATTCTTTTTATAGAAACCTACCACAAGTGGTCGGTTTTTAATATTAATTGATTTTTATTTTTATTAAATAAACAAATCGAACACATTTGGTCGGTATAATTAAAAATAATGTTTAATATCTTTTAAAAATATATTTGGTTTTACGTTGTCTATTTATTTTACTTATATTAATTTTTTGGGAAACAAAAACCGACCATAAGTGGTCGATTTTTCATTAAAAAAAATTTAATCAAAAACTTGTGGTCGATTTTTTTTAAAAATAAATTATGTACAAAAACCGATCACAAGTGGTCGGTTTATCATAAAAATAAATTTTAATTAAAAACTGACTATAAGTGGTCATTTTTGTAAAAAAAATAACAAAAAAATTTAATATATTATGTATAAAAAATTAAAAAGAATTTTTAAATAATTATTCTATTTATTTTTTGATATTACCGACCACGAGTGGTCGATTTTAAGGAATTATATTTTGGCGGGTTAATTTAATTAGTTTTCCGTAATTTTAAAATACATAAATCGACCACTTGTGGTCGATTTTTGATTAAAAAATCAAAAAAAAATTTTATGAAAAACCGACCACAAGTGGTCAGTTTTTTGTGGTTGGTTTTTCTGGTTTTTTTAGTAGTGTCCATAAGTTAGTCAAAACAAGTAATTTTTAGAAAATATATGGATAAATGCGTGTTAATAGACATCTTTGGTGTCTTAAAAACCTTCCTAGAATGTTAATTTGAATCCTTACCTGGATTTCTAAATTCTTTTAAGTTAAAGTTTTTTGAAAAAAATGAGGTGAGAATGCCTCTCAAGTCTCCAATTAATTAAAAGGCACGAGTGGGTCCCGCAATATTAGTGGGTTAAGTCCTTCAAACAACTGCATTAGTTGTTCGACAACTGCATTAGTTGTCCCAACAACTTCGCACAGTTGTCGAACAACTTCTATAGTTGTTGAGACAACTTTTATAGTTGTTGGGGGTAAAAGTGTAAAAATAAAAAGCAGAATTTTTTTTGTCACTTTTATCTAATTTTTAAAACTTAAAGGACCCCCATTAAATTGACAAACTTATTTGTCCATTTTAATTGCATCTTCCTTTTTGTTTTTATACTATTTGAAGTCTTTAAAGATTTTTTTTTAAGATTTTCTTAATTTTTCTTAAAAAATGTAAGTGGTGACTCCGTCTTTTTGTTTCTTGAGTTTAAAAATTCGTCTCCTTTTTATTTTATTCACAATCAACTTCTTGACTTCCTGCTTCCATCTAAGAAGAATAATTGGTTAATATAGCGGATTCTTTCCCTGTTCTCAGGGTACATAAATGAGGGTAAACAGACCATGAAGTTTGAGACACATAACTTTAATGGCTCATTTGCACATCCAAAGACCATTTAAATCCGTAACTTTCATGGATCCATGATGCCATTGGTAAAATATTAGCTAAAGCATACAATTGTGCTAGAAAAGTTTGTCATTCATGCTACAACTGACCTCGTGAGATTGGTTACAGGGGCAGACGCACCTTGAGCCAAGGTGTGTCATCCGACACCGCTTCTCCGGGAAAAAATATTACATATACTTATAAGAATTTGCAAAAAAAATCAAAATACAGTATAAATCTAATAACAATGACACTACTTGTTAATTGCTACCTGTTGGTTCAGTGGTCAGCGACCAATTCTTTCTCCCCGCGGTCGAGGGATCCATCCCAAAGTGCAGCAATAGTTTTTTATTTAGAAGCCTTGTATGTGGATTTCTCATATAAATTGATAATGAGAAACTAATAGCATGTAGCAATAGTTTTTTACTCTAGCACCTATTTTCTTCCGTGCATAAGCTTGGTCAAACATCTCAATTTTTTAAAATAAGCACTTTTGGAGAAAAATAAACTTGGCGAAACACACTATAAACCAATTACTTGCCTCCGTTATTCATTCTCCAATTAAATTTACAAGATTTTCTTACTCTTTTGTTTTTCTTCTTTTGAATTAGAATTACTTGAAGAAATCTATTATTTTCTTGTTTGTTGAATTTTATGAATTTAGAAATTACTTAGAATTTATATAGATTAATTAATCTTTTAATTTGTAATTTAGCTGAAGAAATATTTTTTAAAAGTATCTTTCAAACTTTTTAAATTAAATTTAACATCTAAATTTATCTAGTTTGGAAGAAAGGACGAATAAGTTAAAAAAAAAAGATTGATCTTTCGAAGAGTTTTATTTAAATTTCTCAATAGTTGATATCGAAAAAATTTAGCATTTCAAAATATTATCCAAGCTACCATGATGCAGTAGTACCATCATATCTTCAAAAAGGTGCTTTTCAGCCTCGAATCACATTTTTTTTCAAAATATATTTTATATGGTCATTGTATCCCACGTTCTAATCCTTAACGGTTGAAGTATAGTGTAACAAAGGGCACAACCTTTTAATATGGTATTGCCATCGCAGTAATTTGTGCTCTTACTTACTTTTTTAAGGCGACACTGCTTATAAAAAATCCTGCGTACGCCACTGGGCAATCTAATCACGTTAACTTACATGAAGGCAATTCAATAGGCACGATAATTATAATTTGACACATTCAGGTTTGGAATTTGATGTTTAAATGTTTTTGCATTAATAACCATCAAGTTAATATACAATAATAACTTGATTCAGAATAAAATATTTATATGAATTTGGTGAATTTCTTAATACATATATAGAATTTGAACAAAAATTATTGAATTCACGTGGACCCCTAACTTATATATATGATAGATCCACCCCTCCAATTTGGACATTTTCAATGATAATAAATACATCACGTTTTTCACAAAAAACAAAAACATATAATTAAAAAGAAAAACAAATAGTACTAACGTATCAATATTTTGCAGAATTTGACAAAAAAGTAACTAAATTCAAAACTTAAAACTTACATATTGACTTGTATATCGCTTTGGATTAGTTTGCGGATGAATTGTGTTTATTTGGTTTATTTTGAGTATGAGTCGCTTGATATAAGTTTAAAATTTAACGACCGCTTAGGGTACTAAATATTAGTTTAGTTAATTCTAAACGATGGTTAAAACCAGTTGACATAATGGATGATTACCAGCTTCCGAAAATATAGCTAGATTTCTTTTAATTGGAAGATGATTTTCATTCCATGGATAGAATGCACTCAAGAGAGAAACATTAATGCAAGAATCAACAACAATTGATGCAAAATATACAAAAACTCGTACTTAAATAAGTATAATCAACACGCAGTAGCCGAAAAATTGGAAAAACAAGGGTGCTTTGACATCATAATCTTTTTTGATTTCATTTTTTCACCGGGCTTGGACCATGTCTACTGAACAATCTTAGTACATATGGCGCAAGACGATTCCACATATCGAGGTCGGAATGGGATCGGGTATTTTCACGTCTTACCGTAGTGCCCGATTTGTCTTGATTTCCGATTGACTCCAATGCGGGTACAGGACACTGGGTGGGAAACCAAAAAAAAACAAAACTATTGAAGATTAAATCATTTACAAGGTACAAATACAATAAAAGAACGTCAGGATAAAAGAAAATTATTTTCTTAGTTCTTATTTATGTGGTATATTTTTTGTTTTAAAAAAAATGTGGTATTTTTTGGATTGTGAGAGTCAAATTTAGTTTTTTCATATGCCATATAAATATTTTGATTTGTTAGTTATTATAATTTATAGTATTTTTATGTTAGTTTCAAATATATAAATTTTATTTAAAAAAATTCATATCCAAATATAGTATTCGAATTTCGCCACATAAATTGAGATGGGGCAAAATAGTTTTCATGAATAAACTTTTCATAACCATGAAATGAGTTTAGACTTGGTTTTGTTACTGCCAGTTAACACAAAAATAGAAGTAATTTATCTGGATGGAGCCCAGACATTATTTCTCTCTTGAATGTATTCTATCCATGGAAATAAAATCGTTTTCAATCAAAAGAAAATCAGCTATATTTTAGGAAGCTGGTAATCATCCAGAATGCCAACTGGTTTTTCCACTTAAAAACTCAAACTTGCTTATATTTGACCATAACTTTTCTATGCTTATGCAGCAACAACAACATACCCAGTGTATTCCTATGAGATGGGGTCTGGGGAGGATAAAGTGTACGTAATTCATATCACTATCTCAAATAAAGTAGAGAGGTTATTTTCGAGATACCCCGGCTCAGGACAATTAAGTGAAGATTCAACAACAAAAAAAATCGTTAGAATTTATTGAGCAACAAGTGCGCTTAATTTATATCTTTATATATACATACAACTCTTCTGCAACCATGTGCTCTATTATTTATGTTGAGTTTTACTTCTTGTTTTATTATAAACGTTTATATCTACGAGGATTTTACTATAAAGGAATGATATCCTTTTATTGGCTATTAGGTTATTTGGAAAGTAGTGCAAAAGGAGGACTCCAGCATGGGCCCATAGAAGACCAAAACAGCACAATTTGTGCCAAAACCAATTGATCGAATTCAATTGTCACCAACAACCTACCCCCAATTAATCATCTACCGGAGAAACCTACTTATCCGTCTTTACTACACACATACAAACGTAACACTCCATCCGTTACAATTTGTTTGTCCTATTGCATATCTCAAATTGAAAATCTGAAAGTTCCTGATCCAAAAAATGTCCAACGATTACAAGAACTAAAACTGTATTCTTATCAAAAATTATTTCTAAATTAATTTGTTTTGGGAATGGCTCTAAATAATGAATAAAAATAAAAGAACTTTTGGTTCACAGCCTGATGTGACTTAATTAATTAATAAATGTGGCGGATTCGAAGGTTTATAATTAGCTGTAATTAAGAGGAGCCTTGGAATAACTGATAAAGTTGTTACCGTGTGACTATAAGTTCATGGGTTCAAGTCGTGGAAACCTCAATTTCCATTACATAGTTTCCCTTTTTCTGCTGGGTGGTGCAATTCGGGCAACGTGTGGCTGGACTTTAAGTCTTCTACAAATACTTTTATACTAATAATAATCAAGTGTTGAAAAGTAAGAAAACATACTCTTAATTGAATAAATCTATATTCCTAATGGTGAAAGGTTTAACTAATGTTGCGTTGAAGACTTCAATAATATACTATTGAAAAATTATAATGTTTATCCAACATGAAATTATACAAGAGAAATTTTAGTTGATTTCATGAATATCCATTCAAATCAAGTTCCTAGATGTCAAGTAATTATTCTGCAAAATAACTGGAAAAAAAAAATAACACGAAGTATGTCGTGGAGAAAATTACAAAAACACTTGAAGAAAATCTTACACTCTATCCTCTTCAAATCCCACTCATGGAATTACACTAAATATGTCATCCTTCTTGTTGCTCTACTTAAGATACTCTAAGGAAGCACAAAGTATTACCCTTGTGAGAATGGGGCGTTGATAGATGATAGGGAATTTCACTACTAGAAAATATGGAATTGGCTAGGAAATTGATCGATAATTCCTAGCTAATTCATCGCTAAATAGCTCTTAGCTAATTGAATTTTCTTATAATCCGTCGCTATTCCGTAGCTAAATGAAATTAACATGAAATTTTTTATGTTTAGCTACGAAATTTTGTCCGTCGTTAATTTCCTGTTTTCTTGTAGTGTTTGGATATTACTAAGCTATAAGTTGTGATATTTGATTTTTTCTTTCAAATCCTTTTTTTTTTAATCGCTTTGAAATCCTGTGTGACTTCAACTACATGTCTTTAATGGAAAAGACTTTGAACTTACATGATTTTGAAGAAGGAAAAAGTGTTATTTTAAGAGTTGGGCTAATAGGAGCTAATAGGAGCTGGAAACCTTAAGAGAAAATAAATAACTGATCAGTTAATTTATTAAATATGTAATTAACATCATTGCTCGTCTAGTTTCTGAGTTGAGAATCACTAGGATCTGTTTTATTTCGTTCTTATTTTTGAAATCTGTATGAGAATTTTTAAAAAATGAACTATGAACACTTAGGAGGAAGACACAAATGCATAGAAGAATTTAAATTTGTCGAAATTTGTGACTGCTAGAATAATATTACCTCTCATCCAATGTCCTTTGTAGACTCTTTTGTTCTGTCAATGCATTCACAAGGCCATTGCTAGTAAAACACAGTTTCCATTTTAGGTAGTTTGTCTTTTTTAAAACAAAAAAAGAATGAAAGAAAAGGACGTGTTTGTCCTGAAGTAGTTAAGGACAAAAGTTCTTAGGGTGGACAAAATTTGATAGAGTGGACTAAATACTTCTAATTCTAGGAATCTCCGATATATATTCTTAGAATTATTTAATCAATGCATGCATGTGCGTTTGTGTTTAGTTTAGTTTTTTTTTTTTTTTTTTTTTTAGAGAAAGACATCAAAATACTCTTAAATTTATCTGACAAACTTACTTTAGACCTTTAATTTCACCAGTATTTACCTCTTTAAACAATTTTTAAGTGAATTAATATCACCTATAATGCTGACGTGGCTAAAGAAAAAAAAATAAAAGCTCGTATATTTTTTTTTTAAAAAGGCTCCACTAATTTATATATTATTTAATTCACTTGAAAGTGTAGACACGTGGTTTTTTATCCTCCCCGATCTTCATACCTCATTTTATTGCATTAAGTTAGCCTTCTCTTTATATAAAAATCAGAAAATTCAAAAATAGTGACAAATCAAATGATGTCACTTGGCACGATTTCTTTGATCCAAAAAATATTACTCCCTCCGTTTCAAAAAGAACGACCTATTTTGACTTGGCACGGAGTTAAAGAAAATAAAGAAGGACTTTTGAGTCTTGTGGCCTTAAATTAAAGATATGTCAAATGTACCAAAATGCTCTTTAATCTTATGATCTTAAACACGCTATGTGGAAAGTTAGAATTAAAAAGTTGCTAAAAAAGGAAAGGATCATTTTTTTAAAACATACCGAAAAAAAAAAATAGGTCATTCTTATTGAAACGGAGGGAGTATTTAATTTTGATTTATTTTTATTCTTGTCTTGCCACCCATTCCTCCTCCATTTTTTGAACTCTACCAGCAACTTACATGGATATACCAGGAACAACAATATACTCCCTTCAAATTTTTGTCTCCACCTGAACAACACCAATATACACACACGATTTTTCTCCTCTACTAGAAGAACAACCAGTGCCCATTCTCCACAGAATTTCCCGAATTGAAAACAACACCAGCAGTCCCAGTAAACAGAGCAACACACACACACACACACCCCACCACCACAATATTCCTCTCAACCTCCATCGACCATCACCGGAGCTCACTGCTCCGGCCAAACCCAACAACAGCAACTCCATTAACAACACCACAAACAACAAAAAACCATTAACACACCGATTCTGACTCTACCAACGCCGACCTCCACCTTCCACTCCTCGTTTCTCGCAGGAAAATACCCCTCACCATCGACCTCAGCTATTCCGGCCGGTGAACGAGAACTTTCACCTTCGTCCAGATTCACCACTAGCTGACCTTCTTTCTCCATTAACTCAGAAATTTAGAAAAACAGAGGGTAGAACTAGTGGTTGGGCTTTAGGGGTTTTGTCGTCAAATACGTACGATCGAGGTTCTTGTTGGTGGCTCTTATCTCAGTAGCAGTTTGGGTTGGTTTAGTTGGTCACAAAATTCTGAATTCTTGCAATTGAAAGGCACTCTTCAAAGGTTTATTTCTATTCTAAAAGTCATTTTGATTGGGATTAATTTGGTTACATATGAATGTTGGATTGTTGTATGTTTGAATCGTTTTATGTTTGAATTTTGTTGTTGAAAGTTGATTGAGATTGTTCATGAACACTTGATTTTTAATAGCATGAAATCGGTATTAATTTGAATTCGAGCTTAATTTGATTTGGGTTGGTATTAAAAAAACATATAATTCGTAATTCCAATTGTTCGTTTTTGTGTTGAGAATTACTAGGATCTGTTTTATTTCGTTCTTGTTTTTGAAATCTGTCTTTTTTCTCGACGCAGCATACCCTTCCTAGCCGTGCAAATAAATTAAATATGAAGTCAGCACTATTCCTGGTACGTGCATGTACCCATGCTCTTTCTTTTCTTTTTCTTTTTTTTTTAATTATATATCGAGAAATAATTTTTGGATTCATTTTGCTTTTTTCAACTATATATTGATATACTTTTTAGATTTAGAAATGGTTATAGATTTCTAGTCTAAGGTCTAATCTCAAATATAGAATATTAAATAATTATCAAATATAGTGAGAGTTTTTGAAATTCACATTTTGTTAATTATAATAGAACCCGACCTATGGATTTCACTGCAAAATTTGAGAATACAAGAGGTGGCTTTTTGGCCAGACCTCCTTGTGATACACTAAGGATGAAAAGCTCATCTGAGTGAAGGAAATGGCCTATGCTAGAAAGGAAAGCATAAGAAAACAAGATACAATTAGTGAGAATCATGACCAAAGTTAAGCAAAAGTGTATTGCCCTTTGACATTTCTAATTCTAAGACATGGAAGTCCATCTTGATCATTCGTGATGTATTAGTGATAATTAATCAGTTTTTGAAATTTGCTATGTATTAATGATACAACAATTTACTCTTATTACATATAACAACAGGTGCAGAACAAATCCTGGGATCAGACCGAATTGTTGTATCACTTATATAGAATGAATTTCAGAAACTGTTGTACTCCCTTCATTTCAATTTGTTTGACTATTTTCCTTTTTAGTCTCTTTAAAAAAGAATGATCATTTTCCTTTTTAGTTTATTTAAAAAAGAATGATCATTTTCCTTTTAGCTCTTTAATTCCAACTTTTCACGTGACATGTTTAAGACCACAAAATTAATGGTCATTTTAGTACATTTAACATATCTTTAATTTAACACAACAAGATTAAAAAGTCTTCTTAATTTTCTTAAACTCCTTGTCAAGTCAAAACAGGTCAATCAATTTGAAACAGAGAGAGTATTATTGATTTACATAACGAATTTCAGAAACTGATGTATCATAGATATAGAGCAAAATTCAGAAACTATCGTTATATTTGATAATTTTTTTAAACTCTAGCTAGTTTGATAAATATAGCGTATACGTTTGTTTAGTTAGGAGGAATTATACATAAATACAAATTTTAGATAAAATTGGCATCATTTAATCCAAATGTGTTTGACAAATTTTAGCCTTAAAAATATTGGTATTACATTGGTTCATAGCCAAAATAGGAGAGAGAATATTTTTCTTTTTACTTATTCACGTAAATTTGCATCTTTTAAACTAGGGGTCCACTTTGTTTCCCTTATAGCCCTAAAGTTAGGTATCCATATATTAATATTGTCCCTTTTTTATTTGGAGTAAATATTAATTAAAATACTCTATATAACTTTTTTTTTCTTATTTCACATTGTATATCCCTAAAAGCAGGGATTCAATTATTTTGTTTGTTGGAATCTTTTTCATATCGAGAAAGAAAAGTTGTCTTTAACTTTATACCTTCATATTATAATTTCTGTAAAATTTATTCTGCATATTGTCTTTATGCATTATATAGATACTAATGTATATCAATTTATTATGTGAATAGACCAATTGATAATGATAATATATGTATACAATTATTAAGTGAATACGAACTAATGTATATCAATTTATTAGATGAATACGGATCAATGTATATAAATTTATTAGATGAATATAAATCATGTATACCGATTTATTAAATGAATATATATCAACGTATACAAATTTGTAAGATGAATATAAACCAATGTATACCAACTTATTAGGTGAATACAGACTAAAGAATATCATACAAATAAATGTATATAAAGTTATTAGGTGAATACGAACACTGAATTTAAAGGATGATGAGCAAAAGAAGAAAATAATTGAAGAATAAATTGCCTCATATATATGGCTAAGAAAGTAAATAAGAAGGCATGGAAGTAGCCAAATGAAAGATATATAAGTCAAGAACCCTAGTTTTTTTTTTTCTTTTGGAGAGGGGGGAACATGTTGAATGAATATTCAATGTTTTGTAGGATTTGATTTCTCTAATAAGAGAAAATCATGAGTTATATCTAATGGAATATATTTTTTTTAGGAAAAAAAAAAAGAAAGTAAGGTTGTATCCCTCAAGTAAAGGGAAATGTGAAAGGAATAGAAAAGAAGAAAATATGAGAAAAATATAATTGAGTAGAAAAAATTGAAATATAAAAATCAGGCCATTTACTAACCCAAACAGTATAAAAATACTACTATATGCCCCAAAAAATAAATAATGCAATTTTATTTTTAATGCACAAACAGGTATTGTTGATGCTTGCTCTCGTTACTGCACAAGAACGAGAGACAGTTAGCTGGGCAGGGCCGAAAATGCCAATATGGTATGTTATTACCGGATTTCTGATAGCTTTATTTGTGATAGCTATCATTGTGATTTGCTTTTATCATTGCCGCAGCAGATCCGGGACTCGTGAATCGGGTCGGATTAGTCCCCTAGGTAATATAGAGATGTAGTAGTTTGTGTATATTTATTTCAGTTGCTTTAGTTTATGTATTTTGATTAACTTAGTGGACTTCCCTATCTTTATTGTACAGTAATATAATACAGTTTTATCTTTATTTAACTTTGAATTCAAATTGCAAACTTTTTCTATTACGCTGCATGTTAATGTATCGTTCTAAAATTATTGCCAATATATAGTCAAATAGAGATGTAAAGAAGAGTGCAGGAATTCCTATCGCAAGGTTAATATGGTTCTCCTATACTTTAGGGAATTTATATTCTCAGAATATAATTTAGTAGAGATATCCAATAATTGGAATTCGATGCATCCATTTTCATAGGCATGTTCCTACTACTACCAAACGGACTTGAAGTAAGAAGACGACCATATGATTATGGGAAAAAAGAATTTCTGAACTTGGCCTTTTTGTCCAGAATCATGAGTTGTATAGTATGTGGAGAGGAAATTGAATGCTCAATTGGATGCAAAATAAGACATTGAAGCTCACAAGTCACAACAAATCAGTAGAGAGTATTGCACAATGAGCCGATGGCATGCATGGAAATAATCTTAATTAGGAGTAGGAAATTAAATGTATAACTATGTACACTAATATGGAAGTGGCTCACCTATGAAGAAATCAAAGAAGACCGTTCAGATATATCAAATGTAGAATTGAAGGCAGACAACAAACAGGAAAAAAATAGAATTATTGGAATCACAATTAGAGAAATATCATGAACATTGACATGAAAAAATAACTCCGAGAAGAAAAAATTCTATGTGCATATGGTGACTTTTTAATTGCGAAATGATAGATCAATTCCACTCTTAAACCCCCAATTTTCATTTACTAGATTAATGATGTTTTCAAACTCTAAATTTAACTATTGTTACTTTAATTTATGTAGTTATTTAATATTAAGGATAGAAAGTGATCAAATACAATAAAATTATCTTAATTTCATAAATTGGACAAATTAATTGAAACAATTATTTTTGATAAAGGGGCCAAGTAAAACAAAACGGAAGGAGTATTATGTATAGCAGTGTCCACGATATGTTTATACATCCTGATTGACATTTTATTTGGCTTTCCGCGTTGTAATTAATTAATCAAACTTTTCGAATTTCAAACACAGTGAAATGACTAATTTTTTATAAACAAAAGTATTGTCTAAATTTTGTTGGCTATATTTTGTCATTTTATTTGATAAAATACTCTAGTATACATTAGATGTATATTTTTATATTTATTAAATCATATTATTCCAAAAAATAAAAGTTTAATTGCATGTGTATTTTAATTTGTCAATTTATTCATTTACGAAATAAATACTACAATCAATCAATTTTGCAAACAAGTGTTTACTTTGTTAAGATAAAAAAAAAAAAACACTTATCCGGCCATGTGTCGACGAGGGAGAGGGAGACCACGGAATTTCTGACTGAGATTCCGTTGTGGGTTACGTTTTCGAAGCTGGCCATGACTTGTTGGGCTAATAGGAGCTGGAAACTTTAAGAGAAAATAAATAACTGATCAGTTAATTTATTAAATATGTGATTAACATCATTGCTCGTCTAGTTTCTGTGTTGAGAATCACTAGGATCTGTTTTATTTCGTTCTTATTTTTGAAATCTGTGTGAGAATTTTAAAAAATGAACTATGACACTTAGGAGGAAGACACTAATGCATAAAAGAATTTAAATTTGTCGAAATTTGTGACTGCTAGAATAATATTACCTCTCATCCAATGTCCTTTGTAGACTCTTTTGTTCTGTCAATGCATTCACAAGGCCATTGCTAGTAAAAAACAAAAAAAGAATGAAAGAAAAGGACGTGTTTGTCCTGAAATAGTAAAGGACAAAAGTTTGGTGGACAAAATTTGATAGAGTGGACTAAATACTTCTAATTCTAGGAATCTCCGATATATATTCTTAGAATTATTTAATCAATGCATGCATGCATGCATGTGCGTTTGAGTATTTTTTTTTTTAGAGAAAGATATCAAAACACTCCTAAATTTATCTAACAAACTTATTTTAGATCTTTAATTTCATGAGTATTTTATCTTCTTAAACAACTTTCAAGTTAATTAATATCACCCGTGATGATAACGTGGCTAAAGAAAAAAATTAAAAGCGCATATATTTTTTTAAAAAAAGGCTTCACGAATTTATATATTATTTAATTCACTTGAAGGTGTAGACACTTTTGACCCTTCCCAATCTTTATACTTCATTTTATCGTGTTAAGTTACCCTGCTCTTTATATAAAAATCCGACAATTCAAAAATAGTGACAAATCAAATATGTAACTTGGGGCGATTTCTTTGATCCAAAAAATATTATTTAATTTTGATTTATTTTTATTCTTGTCTTGCCCCACCAAGATTAACTACGCTATAGTATCTGCACATACACTTTAATCAAATTACACTCCCATCACATGAGTCTTTCCTAAGACAAAAAATAAATAAATTAATTAATCTTATCTTCTACCACACTACACTATCATGCACCTTCTCACACCTTCTCACTACACTATCCTATCCTTCTTCTCCTTGACGTTTTTTTTGTTTACCTTCACACACACACAGAGTCGAACACCTTCTCACACCCATTCCTCCATTTTTTGAACACTACCAGCAACTTACATGGATATACCAGCAACAACAATATACTCCCTTCAAATTTTTCTCTCCACCTGAACAACACCAATATACACACACGATTTTTCTCCTCTCGGCCAAAAAGGGTCTCTTTTGGGTCCTTTTTCGCAATGAATGGTCCATGATCATAATTAATCTTCTCTTAACATATTTTAGATCATCTTAGATGCCAACAAACAGCCATGATTTTATAACACACATAAACATCACCAAAACTAACTTTTTCGTTCAATACGTCACCAATTTCATGCCCAATTTCATCACAACAATTCCAAATGTTAGACACAGTGAGAAAGCAAGTTAGGGACATAAACACATCATACATAGTGATATTTAATCCATCAAATTCACCTCCTTCAAGACCACAAGTCCATTTTCAAGTTTACAAGGCAAAACTCTTTTCCGATTGCAAAAGTAGACAGTTTTACACATAGTAAACTGTCCAACACTTTGCCAACATAACCAACATGATTTATACACCACCTTAAGCATATCATATATTAAACCATGAGAATAAATACTTACCAAAGCTTGCAAGATGATAATCTTGGCCAAAGAGAATAGTTGCATAGGGTTTGTGTGTAGAGAGAAATATTTTAGAAAAGTCTAGAATGGCATGTGTATTGTGTTGAATAAAATCTGATTTTTCCTTGCTTTATCTAGTACTTAATGGTCATCCTTATCCTTATTAAATGCACTAGATAAGGGTGCCCGTGCTCCGCACGGGTGCCTAATGTCATTATTTTCTCACGATACGTAAATAATTTTTGACTTGACAATTTTATGATGTAATAAATGTAAACAATGATATCCAAGCGAAAGTGATAGAGATGAGTGAGAAAGTGGAGAGCAGATTGGGAGTAAAATAAAGTAATATGTGAGCAACACGTGAAGATGCAACGCGTGGGTAGTATTAACACGTGTTTGGTGTAGATATCGATGCCCGTGCTCCGCACGGGTCTAATATTACCTAAATAACTTCTAATTATATCACATTAGTATATGAAGAAGGTAAAACAGTATGAGGTATGACAAAGGTAAAAGAAAAATTAGCTCTTACAATATCTAATCTAGTAAAAATATGATTAAAAAGTACGTACATACATAAAGTCAAAAGTAAAAGCACATGAAATACATAAGTATAATCTTCCAATAGTTTGTTTCATTTTCCATTCTCCCTCTGTTTAAAAAAAAATTACCTATTTAGACTTGACACGGAATTTAAGAAAATAAAGAAGACTTTTGAATCTTGTGGTCTAAAATTAAAGTTATGTCAAATTTACCAAAATGTCCTTTAATCTTGCGGTTTTAAACATGTCATGTGAAAAAGTTGGAATTAAAGTGTTGCCAAAAAAGGAAAGGATCATTCTTTTTTAAACGGATTAAAAAGAAAGTAGGTCATTCTTTTTTAAACGGAGGGAGCATTACTTTGCTGACGTTTTGGAATATGCGGAAACCAAAAACTGTGACTGGTGGAGAGCATTGAAAGGATATTGAAAAAACAATTAGTTATTTAAGTTGATAGACAGTCAATCAAACTTTTGTATGATTTTAAAATATTCTAAGTTGCTGATTATTATGATTTATAGTACTAATTTTATGTCTTTCAAATAATATATATTACCGTTGTCCCAATTTATGTGACACCGATATAATTTCGAGAGTTGATCAAATTTCTTATGTTATTTAAATATTTGAAGTTGTTAATTCTATTACTTTTTAACGTAATATAATTTATCATTTTGTGTCTATTTTACTTTTTTTAATTAAATATTATTAATTTTCTAATACTTAAACGACTTATAATAATTAATTAGGGGTGATATAGTAAAATCACGGGGTTGAAGCAGGTGGGTTGACCCCTTAATTTATCATGTTGTATTTATTTACCTTTTTTAATTAAATATTATTAATTTTCTAATACTTAAATGAGTTAAAATAATTAATTAAGACCAAGAGGTGGAGGAACGGATAAGATCTGTCCGATCAAAGGCCGTCGACGGCCGAGATCTTTTTGGTCATACCAAAAACCCACACTTATTAAAAGGTATCATTTTGTGTCTATTTTACTTTTTTTAATTAAATATTATTAATTTTCTAATACTTAAACGATTTATAATAATTAATTAGGGGTGATATAGTAAAATCACGGGGTTAAAGCAGGTGGGTTGGCCCCTTAATTCATCATGTTGTATTTATTTACCTTTTTTAATTAAATATTATTAATTTTCTAATACTTAAATGAGTTAAAATAATTAATTAGGACCAAAAGGTGGAGGAACGGATAAGATCCGTCCGATCAAAGGCCGTGGACGGCCGAGATCTTTTTGGTCATACCAAAGACCCACACTTATTAAAAGGGATAATTAAATATTATCAATTTTCTAATACTTAAACGACTTATAATAATTAATTAGAGGTGATATAGTAAAATCACTGGGTTGAAGCAGGTGGGTTGTCCCTTAATTTATCATTTTATATTTATTAACTTTTTTTAATTAAATATTATTAATTTTCTAATACCTAAATGAGTTAAAATAATTAATTAGGACTAAGAAGTGGAGGAACGGATAAGATCCGTCAGATCAAAGGGGGAGGTGGACGGCCAAGATCGTTAGCTGTTAATTATATTACTTTTTAACGTAATATAATTTATCATTTTGTGTCTATTTTACTTTTTATTAATTAAATATTATCAATTTTCTAATACTTAAACGACTTATAATAATTAATTAGGGGTGATATAGTAAAATCACCGGGTTGAAGCAGGTGGGTTCGTCCCTTAATTCATCATTTTGTATTTATTTACTTTTTTTAATTAAATATTATTAATTTTCTAATACCTAAATGAGTTAAAATAATTAATTAGGACCAAGAAGTGGAGGAACGGATTAGATCCGTCGGATCAAAGGGGCACGTGGACGACCCAGATCCTTTTGGTCGATCAAAGGGAGCAACACTTATTAATAAGGACTAGATATTGATGCCCGTGCTCCGCACGGGTCCAATATTACCTAAATAACTTCTAATTATATCACATTAGTAAA
Source organism: Capsicum rhomboideum (assembly GCA_031232105.1). NCBI lineage: Eukaryota > Viridiplantae > Streptophyta > Magnoliopsida > Solanales > Solanaceae > Capsicum > Capsicum rhomboideum. The sequence continues at coordinate 2,841,545 of CP124718.1, forward strand.
TTCAATGCGAAGGAATGAATGTGGACCATCAGATCACAGGCATGGGCCCATATTATTTTTTTTGTCTCAATTTATGTGACACAAATGAAATTTCGTAAGTCAATTAATTTTTTATATGGTTTTAAAATATTTTAAGTTGTTAATTATTGTTATTTGTAATACTTCTTACATAATTTGCTGATTTATTTATTTTACGCGGCATAGATGACATTTAGATAGTCGATCAAACTTTTGTATGATTTTAAAATATTTTAAGTTGTTGATTATTATGATTTATAGTACTAATTTTATGTCTTTCAAATAATATATATTTTCGTTGTCCCAATTTACGCGACACCGATATAATTTCGAGAGTTGATCAATTTTTTTATTTTTTTTAAATATTTGAAGCTGTTAATTATATTACTTTTTAACGTAATGTAATTTATCATTTTGTGTCTATTTTAATTTTTTTTAATTAAATATTATCAATTTTCTAATACTTAAACGACTTATAATAATTAATTAGGGGTGATATAGTAAAATCACCAGGTTGAAGTAGGTGGGTTCGTCCCTTAATTTATCATTTTGTATTTATTTACTTTTTTTAATTAAATATTATTAATTTTCTAATACCTAAATGAGTTAAAATAATTAATTAGGACTAAGAGGTGGAGGAACGGATAAGATCCGTCGGATCAAAGGGGGAGATGGACGGCCAAGATCGTTTTGGTCGACCCTGGGACTCACACTTATTTAAAAAGGAAGGCAAAAGTAAAAAGGATATTTTGCTTCTTTTTTTTTAATTAAATAGTATCAATTTTCTAATACTCAAACGACTTATAATAATTAATTAGGGGTGATATAGTAAAATCACCGGGTTAAAGCAGGTGGGTTTGTCCCTTAATTTATCATTTTGTATTTATTTACCTTTTTTAATTAAATATTATTAATTTTCTAATATCTAAATGAGCTAAAATAATTAATTAGGACCAAGAGGTGGAGGAACGGATTAGATCCGTCGGATGAAAGGTGCACATGGACGGCCGAGATCCTTTTGGTCGAATTAAATATTATCAATTTTCTAATACTTAAACGACTTATAATAATTAATTAGGGGTGATATAGTAAAATCACCGGGTTGAAGCAGATGGGTTCGTCCCTTAATTTATCATTTTGTATTTATTTACTTTTTTTAATTAAATATTATTAATTTTCTAATATCTAAATGAGTTAAAATAATTAATTAGGACTAAGAGGTGGAGAAACGGATAAAATCCATCGGATCAAAGGGGGAGGTGGACGGCCAAGATTGTTTTGGTCGACCCTGAGACTTACACTTATTTAAAAGGAAGGAAGGAAAAAGGAAAAAGGATATTTTACTTTTTTTTAATTAAATATTATCAATTTTCTAATACTCAAATGACTTATAATAATTAATTAGGGGTGATATAGTAAAATCATTGGGTTAAAGCAGGTGGGTTCGTCCCTTAATTCATCATTTTGTATTTATTTATGTTTTTTAGTTAAATATTATTAATTTTCTAATACCTAAATGAGCTAAAATAATTAATTAGGACCAAGAGGTGGAGGAACGGATCAGACCCGTCGGATGAAAGGGGGAGGTGGGACTTACACTTATTTAAATTGAAGGAAGGAAAAAGGAAAAAGGATATTTTACTTTGTTTTTAATTAAATATTATCAATTTTCTAATACTCAAACGACTTATAATAATTAATTAGGGGTGATATAGTAAAATCACTGGGTTAAAGCAGGTGGGTTCGTCCCTTAATTCATCATTTTGTATTTATTTATGTTTTTTAATTAAATATTATTAATTTTCTAATACCTAAATGAGCTAAAATAATTAATTAGGACCAAGAGGTGGAGGAACGGATCAGACCCGTCGGATGAAAGGGGGAGGTGGACGGTGGAGATCCTTTTGGTCGACCAAAAGGACCACCACTTATTAAATAGGATGCTTGCTTGGTCAAACACAAGAATGGATCATTTCCATTTTGGGGTCATGTCTTCTTATGATTTTGGGCCTCATTTGAGCCCAATGACACATGATTTATTTTAAGCCCAACAAAATTAATGCATAATTCACCAACTCTTTCATGTTTAAATAATTTCATGAATGTTAAGACAATCAAGTAGGGTTGAAAATGTATGGGGTGTTACATTCCTGTCTAACCTATCTCCTCTCACAAGCTTCAACAACTTCTTCGCGTTGATCTTCTTCTTTTTGGTTACCCTTTTGTAAAAATCTCCACCCTTCTTAATCACCCGATTGTACTTCGAATCATGGGGATATTTGGAACAATTCAGCCCTGTGATCAATGCAAACTTCTTCAGGCCAAACCAAGTTGGCCTGTCGTTTATGCAATACCAAATCTCATTTTCCTTATGGTCCTCCTTCACTCTACGCAGCAAGGTGTAATGGACAAGCTGCCCATTGAACTTGATAAACTTGGGTAGTTTTCGTAAGAATCCAAAACACGACTGCTTGAACCTAGATTTAAAATTTCGATCATCCAGAACCTTTGTAAATTGCTCGTAGAGTGCCATCCTAGATCGAACTGAAGTTTTGGCTGAAAACACCCCAACATCATCAGAAATAGTGGCGAGGTCGTACCTCTTGCCGAAAATGTACCTATGCAATGAGGCACGGACAACTCCTCCCCATCTTCCTCCTCTTCGCTCCTACTTCCCCTCCCAAAATATTTCTACGACTACACTCCCCCGTATTTCCTTGATCAAATGCCACCTCTCTTTCCGACTCCTCTACTTCTGCTTCAACTATTTTCCTTTTCAAAGCCCTCAGGGCCTCTTCAGCTCTCCTTTTAGTACCCGTGCTTTGCAACACACCTCTACCACTAGCCATAATTCTTTAGATGATCTACAATAGACCAAACAGTCTATTAAAATGGAAACACTATTTAGAATAGCAGAAACAGCAAAATATAGAATCAAACCCAGCAAAAACACCATTATAATGAAGAAAAAGAATTCAGAAAACGAAAAAAATCAAATCTTTAATCGACCGCAATTCTATAATCAAAAGATGCATTTGCAACAGCACAAACAAACCAATTTTGAATCAAAACTAGAAAAATATAATGGTACTTACTATTACAATGAAGAACAATTCAAAAACAAAAAAAAGACCCCCAAAATTTCAAAATTTGAATCATCAAAATCCAAAAAAAAAATCAAAAATTTAAAGTGAAATGTTGACCGCAATCCTACCAAAAATGATATACAATCAAATAATTAAAGATAAATAACACATATTTTAACTGAATCACTGCCCTAATTTGAAGAAATTTCGACATTTTTTTGAAGAAACCTAACAGTCACAAAACAAAAATGAAAACAATCAATATATAGCTTAAAATAACCGCAAGATCGATAATACTATCCTAACTCTGAAGACGATGGAGATGCGGGGCTTGAACGCTTGAAAATGAGGATTGAAAAATGGGAGAGATTTTCGTTGGGAGAGGGCGGGAATGCCAGAGGTCAGAGAAAAGGGAGTTGGGTTTGGGGGTATTTTTAGGGAATGGAAGGGGGTGAAGTGCTTAAACAAATAACTTAGAGGGGTTCTATAACTTTTAAATATAACAATTTAACCCCTGACCCTATCCCTTTATTTCAAAACTCTAAAAATTAAATCAAAAATAATTAGGGTGTCTCTTTTTTCAAAATAAGTTTGTAGGGTGTCTTCTTTTACAAATATTCTCAAGTAAATCTTCATTCCTATTTATCATTTTCTCCTCTCCATAATTAGGAGATCAATTTAGGATATTTTTGTGCCACTAGCTTAGCTTATAAATGTTGGTTAGGTAATGTGGAGAGCTTAACTCTTTTTTCTTTTTTGGCTTTTTATACTACTTTGCGAATTTTTTTTTATTTAAATGAGAATTGGTGCTCGATTAGGGGTAAGTTACTCCATGATTTATGAATTGCGAAATATATGAACAACCATGAAATGTTAGGAATTGAAAACACCCTCCGTTCCTAAATATTTTTGACAAACTAAAATAAATACAAATGCATTAATTTTCTTTTACTTTAGATGTATAACTTATACATTTTTAAAAATAATATATATTTTAATTTATTTTTTTATCCTAATTGACACAGAATACACGTGTGACACACAAAATACACGCGCGGCGTACTAGATGCACATGCAACGCACGAGATGCACCTGAGACGCACGTAGACACTAATTTTATTAAGTATATTCCTCTAAAGAAATTAGACGTAAGTGAAATGTTTTAACCAAGGGCTCGGGATTTCTCAAAGAAAAAGGTCCCTCCTACGAAGCATCTGTAGGGGTCTATCTTACTTTCTTTCCACTGGAAGTGTACGTGGAGGTCTATCCCTAATGATATCTCTCATCTCTAATGGTGGGTCATCCCTAAAGGGATATTTAAAATTAAAAAAAAAAAAAGAAGAAAAACTACCTAAACTTGCAAGTACTCTTATGAGAACTGCTAGTTTAAATATTTTGGGATATTTTCCTACCCAGCTGATAGTCTCCCTGTCTGGCCCCCCATACTCTAGACATGGTGGATCCCCGATTTGGCATATATATGGCGCCTCTGAAATCGTATCCATGCAATGTATGCTCTGGGCGAGCGACACAAAATGGGAGACGAGAATATATGGTGTTGCAATCATATTTACTCTACATTATGATTTTCCTTAGGGAAATGAAAAACTAGGGAGGTTAGGTCTCCTAATTAGGTGCTTATCACAATATACTTAGGCAACTTGCTAAAAAAAATTATAGTCAAACAGTCTCAAGTCTATATATATTTGAATGCAGCACCTTTAAATTCAAAGATATGTCATTAGTTAATTACATACCCAATGTAATAGTAAATGACATAATAATTGAACTTTGACTTTTTACCTGTCAAATCTTGCTTGGCCGTGCGTAGCAGGTTCCTTTTCGTTGGTTTGGACTTTTTTGATTAGTCAATGCTAAAAATTGTTATTAATGGCCTAAAATATACAAATCCTATGACCTCAACTATACAAATCCTATATGATTGCGACAACAAGGGAAATTGAGAGCCCCAAATGCCATTTAGTGAAATATGTAGTGTTCGTGAAAAAATGACCACAAAAAGGAAGAACTCACACAAGTATTCCCTCTTTATACTTATACTAGCATATCTCACACATTTCATGATTACCACATTCCTCCCTAGAAATTTGATGGCGGCGAAATGTTTTAACCACAATAGAGGCCTTGGGATTTCTCAAAGAAAAAGGTGCCTCCTTAGGAAGCATATGTAGGGGTCTATCCTGCTATCTTTTCATGGGAAGTGTTCGTGGAGGTCTATCCTTAATGATTTCTCCCATATCTAATGGTGGGTCATCAAACACCATTATATCCCTCCCTATTGTCCATCTTATGATTATATAAGTGACTAAAACAAGAAAACCAAAAAACCTAGACCTTCAAGTACTCTTGTGAGAATTGCTAGTTTAGATATTCTCCTACCCAGCTAACAGTCTCCCTGACTGGGTCCCCCACACTATAGACATGGCGGTTCCCCGATTAGGCCTATATATGGCGCATTTGCAACAGCCTCGATGCAACATGCACTTAAGGCGAGCCACACAAAATGGGAGATAAGAATATATGTTGTCCCAGTCATATTGACTCTACACTTTGTCTTTTCTAAGGGTTTTAAATGAAAAACTAGGGAGGTTAGGTATCCTAATGAGATGCTTATCACTATCTATTTAGAAAACTTGCTAAAAAAAAACTAGTCAAATAATCTCAAGTATATATGTATTTATATTTAGCACCTATAAATTCAAAGATATGTCATTAGTTATATACTCAGTGCAATAGTAAATGCCAAGATAACTGTAACAACATTACCTAATTTTCTTGAGATTGTTTGACTTTAGATGTATAACTCATGCACATGTTTAAAAATAATATATATCTGAATTTAATTTTTTTTTCTAATTGAAAGATGATGCACATGAGACGCACGATATGCACGTAAAACGTACGAGATGCACGTAGAAGCTAATTTAAATATATGTGAGATCTTTTATTAAGTAGCCGTTTGGCCATGAGAAATGTTTTTACTTTTTTTCGGAAAATTATGTCACTTTAGTGAAAATAGTAATGTTTGGCCATAAGAATTTCAAATATAATTCCTAATGATCTCTCTCATCTCTAATGGTGGGTCATTCCTAAAGGGATATTTTTTTAAAAAAAAAAAAAGAAGAAGCAAAACTACCTAAACCTGCAAGTAATCTTATGAGAACTGCCAGTTTAAATATTTTGGGATATTTCCCTAGCCAGCTGACAGTCTCCCTGTCAGTCCCCCCATACTCTGGACATGGTGGATCCCCGATTTGGCATATATATGTTGCCTTTGAAACCGTCTTCATGCAATGTATTCTCAGGGCAAGCGACACAAAATGGGAGACGAGAATATATGGTGTTGCAATCATATTGACTCTACACTATGTTTTTCCTTAGAGTTTTAAATGAAAAACTAGGGAGGTTAGGTCTCCTAATTAGATGCTTATCACCATCTACTTAGGCAACTTGCTAAAAAAAATTATAGTCAAACAGTCGCAAGTCTATATACATATTTGAATGTAGCACCTTTAAATTCAAAGATATGTCATTAGTTAATTACATACCCAATGTAATAGTAAATGACATAATAATTGAACTTTGACTTTTTACGGTCGAATCTTGCTTGACCGTGCGTAGCAGGTTCCTTTTCATTGGTTTGGACTCTTTTTGGATTAGCCAATGCTGAAAATTGTTATTAATGGCCTAAAATATACAAATCTTATGACCTAAACTATACAAATCCTATATGACTGTGACAATAAGGGCAATTGAGAGCCCCAAATGCCATTTAGTGAAATATGTAGTGTTCGTAAAAAAAATGACCACAAAAAGGAAGAACTTGCACAAGTGTGCCCTCTTTATACTTATACTGGCATATCTCACACATTTCATGATTACCACATTCCTCCCTAGAAATTTGATGGCGGTAAAATGTTTTAACCACAATAGAGGCCTTGGGATTTCTCAAAGAAAAAGGCGCCTCCTTAGGAAGCATCTGTAGGGGTCTATCCTGCTGTCTTTTCATGGGAAGTGTTTGTGGAGGTCTATCCTTAATGATCTCTCTCATCTCTAATGTTGGGTCATCAAACACCATTATATCCCTCCCTGTTGTCCATCTTATGATTATATAAGCGACTAAAACAAGAAAACCAAAAAACCTAAACCTCCAAGTACTCCTATGAGAATTGCTAGTTTAGTTATTCCCCTACCCAGCTGACAGTCTCCCTGACTGGGCCCCCCACACTATAGATATGGTGGGTCCCTGATTAGGCCTATATATGGCTCATTTGAAACTGCCTCGATGCAACGTGCACTCAAGGCGAGCCACACAAAATGGGAGATAAGAATATATGTTGTCCCAGTCATATTGACTCTGCACTATGTTTTTTTTTAGGGTTTTAAATGAAAAACTAGGGAGGTTAGGTCTCCTAATGAGATGCTTATCACTATCTATTTAGACAACTTGCTAAAAAAAAACTAGTCAAATAATCTCAAGTATATATGTATTTGTATTTAGCACCTATAAATTCGAAGATATGTCATTAGTTATATACTCAGTTCAATAGTAAATGACAAGATAACTGTAACAACATTACCTAATTTTCTTGAGATTGTTTGACTTTAGATGTATAACTCATGCACATGTTTAACAATAATATATATCTGAATTTAATTTTTTTTCTAATTGAAAGATGATGCACATGAGGCGCACGCTATGCACGTAAAACGTACGAGATGCACGTAGAAGCTAATTTAAATATACGTGAGATCTTTTATTAAGTAGCCGTTTGGCCATGAGAAATTTTTTCACTTTTTTTTTGAAAAATTATGTCACTTTAGTGAAAATAGTAGTGTTTGGCCATAAGAATTTCAAATACAATTTGGAATTATATTTGAAAAAGTGAAAACAAGTAAAACACAACTCCAACTCCAACTTTAATTCTAACTCCAACTCCAAAACATTGTGATTTTCATGGCCACATAGGAGATTTAGTTTTAGCCCACCAATTTCAATGAGTCACCCCTACTTTTTAAATAATGCACATATAATTAACTTCATTTTACTCGTAGTAATAAATTTTTATGCATGCACAAACATGACGTATTTTAAATTTATAAGTTTTATTAAAAGTCTTATAGACAACTATTATGGTACATTTAAGATCACATGTTTTACGGAGACTGATTATGACATGAATATGATTTCTCTGCCTTTAACTAGAGATGTGGATTTTAAACCTTGGAAGGAAAATATTATGATAGGGATCATTTTCAATAGTGGAGCTAAAGACCTGAGTAAAGGTTTTTTCGAACCTTTCACTGGAAAATTGTGTTGAGAATATAATTAAGTAGACAAAAATGTACTCTTGCTAACAACTTGTTTTATCCCTATTTGATACTTGGAAAAATAAATTTAAAAATGGTTTTTAACTTTTTAAATCATTTCAAAACCGTCAAAGAAAATTTTAAAATGATTTAAGAAAATACAGAGTCGTCACTTTATTTTATAGAAAAACTAAGAAAACTTAAAAGAACTTCAAAGACTTAAAAATAGAAATATTCCTTTAAATTAGAGAAAATGGATAAGGGTTCAATTAACGTTCTTAGAAAGGTTTTAAGGAACTTAGAAACGTCTGTTAAAAAATGGTTGATCAAAGACAATTAAACTAACTTGTAAAAGTGACTAACTTCGCAAAAAATCAATTTTAAGAAAGTTTCAAAATTCATTCAAAGTGATTTCAAATATGACATTTATTTCATTCAAGGAAAAGAAAGTCTATTTTATTAGCTAAAGAAAAATCCATTTTTTGAAAGACAGGTCTAAACAAAACTCCATTTTTATAACTAAACCAAGTTATCAAGAAAACAAGTTACTTTATGAAAAAAAGAAGGGGTAATTTTAAGGGGAATCAACTTGCCAGTCAAAATTAATGAAAATTTTAATTTTTAAAAATAAGAACTTTTTAAGAAAATGCAAACCAAAACAAGTTAAAGAACAATTAGCCAACTATGGAAAATTTAAACTTTTTTAGACATATATTTTTATGTTTAAGATAATTTCCTTTAGCCTATATGAGACTTATTAACACATGAACGAAAAGAATGTCATTTTAATGCCAAAAGACTTGTTTTCAAGGAGATTAGCATAAAGTCTATTTTTACTTCATTTTTTAAACAAGATAAATTAGATAAGGAAATCCGAATAAGTAAAGAAAGAAAAAAAGAAGATAAAACAAAAATGACAACACCTTGGAAAATTTATCTACATTAATTAATTAAAGTGTTAAAATTAATACAAATAAATAATTAGAATGGAAAATAACTAGAGAAGAGCTAAGATTTGGCCTCTTTTTGGCTCATTTTTAAGGGTAAACAACATAAATCCCGACAGTTTGGTGCCTAATTACAGAAAATCCCGATATTTTGCATATTTATAGAAAATCTCATTTTTTGGGCTGTCGAGATACATAATTTATTCCCGATATATTCCGTTGAGATACATAATAACCCACACTGTAACAATTCAAAGATACATAGTGTATGTATCTTTTAAACAAAACTTACACTGATGTACACACCGATACATAATTCATTCCCGATACATTCCATTGAGATACATAACTGATAGTTGGGACTTTTGTAATTACTTTGTAAGGGTGGGAATTTGAGTAAATATGGTAAGTTAAGGTGTATATTTATGTTATTTTTTCCATTTTTAAAGCTGTCCAGATTTGGACTTGAATTTCATCATCTTCGTTCTTGTATATCATCAGTATATCACAGTTCTTTTCTCCATGTTTTTCGGTATATCATTCCGTATACACCGCCTATCAGTGTGGAACCCTACATTTTTGCTTCCATTTTTCTTATACACCCACATATTGGTGTATACCTGTTGCTCTTCAAGCATATACTCTCAGTATATCACAGTATATCAGCTTGTTGTTTATCCGATTTTGGACTTGGTTGAGGCTTGACTCGGAAGGATTGGGCCTTGGCCCATTGCAATGCAAGAGGTCAAACTTTCAGAAAATAGCCTACCTTTTAACAAATTGGGAAGCCTCATAGCCTAACTTTCAAAATTATCATTTGTAGCCAATGTATCAACAGTATGCAACTGACTGTATTCAATATAAAATATAAATACAAAGAGTAATTACATGCACCAGCCTTTTTTTCTCTTTCTTTTTCATTTTTTTTTACTTTTTGTCTTTTTTTCCTATTTTTGCTTTCTTTTTCCTTTTTTGTTTCTTTCTTTTCATTTTTTTTCTCTCTTTTCTCTCTAACTTCTATTTCTCTTTCTTCTACTTTTTTTTTTCCTTTTTGTTTTTTTTACTATTTTTTTCTTTCTCGTTTTTTTTTTTTTATTGTTTTTTCCTTCTTTTTTTTTTTTGTCTTTTTGGTTGTTTTCTTTCCTATTTTTATTTTTTTTTCATTTCTTTCTCTTCGCTTTTTTTTCTTTTCTTTTTTCTCTCTTCTATCTCTAGCTACTATTTCTCTTTATTCTTTTTTTTATTTTTCATTTTTTCTTTTTTTTTTTTTTTTTTAGTTTTTTTGTAATTTTTTTCTTGCTTGTTTTTTTTGTTCTATTTTTTTTTTCGTATTTTCAGAAAATATGGCTACTTTGAGGACAAGTCATGGATGATAATAAAAATACCACAATCACTTATTGTATTTGTATTCACACCAGCATTTCTATTTTTATATTCGTTGATACAATTGTGTTTGTATTTTATAGTTGACACTTGTATTTGTATTTTATAGTTCACACCATCATTTATGTTTTTATATTTGTTGATACAATTATATTAGTATTTGTATTTTGTAGTTCGCACTTGTATTTGTATTTTAAAGAACTATTTTGTATTTGTATTTTATAGTTGACAACACATTGTATTTTTTATTTTGTGATTTCATTTTTTTTGGATTTTTATTCTATTTTTGTTGATGCACTTGTATTTTTATATTTGTATTTGTAAGTTGACCGCATATTGTATTTGTATTTGTAATTTCATTTGTTTGTATTTGAATTTGTAGTTGACTGCATCATTTGTATTTTTAAACAATTGAAAGGAATTGTTATTTTTCTTTCTATGAACACTTGTCTTTATATTCATTGATACGAATTATATTTTATTGATATAAATTGACCAATACAAATACAAATGTTACATTATACAAATACAAATGTTACATTTATATCAAATGATACATGTTTATACAACTTGAACCATATGCATACAAATGATTCTTGTTCATATACAAATACAAATGATAAATTTGACATACAAATACTAACGATACATTTGTATTAAATGATACATTGCATATTTGTATATTTTAGACTCAAGCAAATACAATTAATCCATATACTTGTTTGTATACAAATACAAATGATAAATAGTACATATTCACGGCTAAGCTATTCAAATACAAATAATAAATTTATTCCAAATATATAGTATGATACAAATGAATATAAAATAAAAAATATATAAAATATAAAATACAACAACAACCAAAAAAAATGAGAGAAAAAAGAAAATCTAAAAAAAGAATGACAAAAAAAAGAAGAAAAAACGAAATAAAAAAGAAAAAAGAAAAAAGAAAATATAAAAAAAAAACTACAAAGAAAAAAGAAACAAAATCGAAAAAAGATGAAAAAACTGAAAAGAAAAAAAGAGAAACAAAAAAAAGAAAATAATAAAAAAAGAGAAAAAAAAACGAAAAAGAAAAAGAAATGGAAAAGAAAAAAAACGAAGAAGAAAAAAAATGGAAAAGAAAAAAAAACGAAAAAGAAAAAAAAGGAAAAGAAGAAGAAAAAAATTGGAAAAGAAAAAAAAGAAAGAGAAATAGAAGATAGAGAAAGAGAGAAAATTAAGGAGAGAGGCTATGAATTGTATTTAATTGGCAAAAGAGGCTATAAATTATAATTAATTGAAATTCAGGCTAAATATGATAATTAGGAGCTTATGTATGATAAACCATGTAGTTTTTCCAAGTTCATTTATTAAGGAAAAAAAAGATGAAAGTTTGTCACGCCCCAAACCCCATCGGGACGGATTGACACTCGTAGCCGACAAGGCCCGAGAGAACCAAGCTCTGCTTACATTCATTCATATGCATGCCATAAGAAACACCACCATCACGTAAGAACATAATAGGCTAACATCGGAAATCATGGAACATGTAAGATATATATATATACATATGAGAAACTTGGCCGACATGGCCATCAAGTCAAACGGACACACATCTCTTCCCTTCACATTACTTCACATACCCACGTATGTCTACAAAAGCCTCTAACAGAAGTACATACATGACCAACCTAAATTCGGGACAAGCCTCGCTTTACATAACATTTACAATACCAAAACACATATACAACTGTGACATGGAAAGCCCTGAATCAACTAGAGCTCACCAAAGGTCAGTAGAAGTCCTGCAGCTCACTGGGGAGGTCTACTAGTGCCTGCGCCGGCAGCAAGTAAGGTAAATCCCCAAGAGGGGTCAGTACGAAGAATGTACTGAGTATGTAAGGCTGCATGAAACTGTATGGTACATAAAGACTTCAATGATATCAAATATAGATGAGTACTCAATATGGATAAGCCACCATTCTGTATGTATGGAAATATGTGCATTATGTGAATTTCTGTCTATACTCTTACATTCATTCGTTCACTCATCCATCCACTCATATAATGCCCGGGCCCTAAGCTGATCAGTGGGTAATCAATAGTAATCGGGATCGACCCATGCTAGGCTTTTCCTTTGCCCCTGGGATACCACCCGTAGCGGGATTGACCTATGCTAGGTGTTCTTCTCACCCCTGGGATACCACCCGTAAATATTGGGATCGACCCATGCTAGGTTATTTAACCCCTGGGATACCACCCATGAAACATTTCTCCTCTTTACAATATTACTTCTTTAATCTTTGAAATAGCTCAATCAATGGTTACTTCATTTTGGGAACTTTTGAATATAACATTATTGGAACTTGGAACCATGTTCATAATTATGTGACACATGAGTGACAATAAACCAAGAATGAGTTATATATGATTAACAATAAATGATAACTTGAAATGAAATACCTTAGGACAATTCGAAAATGAGTAAGTACCATAACAAGGTGTACACTATATGCCGCAGAATAATATGGAAAGAGGAACCTTACATGTCTTGTCCTCTCAATATGAATACTCAATCCTATACGTGAATACAATAAGCTCGCTTCTTCCTTACGTCTTACTCTACAATACAAGTACATACCGGGGCTTACATTAGAAATTAGTTACTATACAAGCATACAAAACGACAATGAGCTATATAACTGTCGTATAACATCATATCACCCCTTTACAATGCAATACAATACCTTCTCATACCAACAATCACCATAACATTCCGCACATCGACCAAGATATCATACATCAATAGCATTTCACACCACACTTACCCTTTACGCTCTCTCATTATCATTCCGTCACAATTACTCCTTCATAACAACATATGAACAACAATCCATATTTAATACAGTCCATCATGCCTCCATACGACACTTTAAAGTCATTAAAACGATATCATAAGTTGATAAGTACATCCAAAAGGGTATAGGGGTCTTCGGGGATCAACTAGATGCGAAAACATACAAAACCGGACCTGGGGCTGACCTGCGCTGCCACCTGCGCCCGCAGATGGCTCCTGGCAGATTCCAAGAGCATCTGCGTTGGCATCTGCGCCCGCAGGTGCCCTCGTCTGCGAGGGCGGATGCCCGTTTCGGTCAAAATGGGTCCTTTTTGGGTCTTTTTGTGTAATAAATGATCCAAGGCCACAACTAAGATTTTTTTAGCATATTTTAGGTCACTTGGACACCAATAAACCATCATGGTTTCACAATGCACAATAACATCACCAAAACCACACTTCTCGGCCAATACACCACCAAATCCATAACCAATTTTACAATAACAATTCCAAACATCAATCGCAAGGATAAAACAAGGCAAGACTATAATCACACCTCACATGTCAATATTGAATCCATCAAGTTCATTTTCTTCAAGGCCACAAGTACATATTCAAGTTTACAAGGCAAAACCATCCTCCAATTTAACAAACATGAACATTTCACACATTGTGGACTTCTCAATATTCCACCAACACAACCAACATAATACACACCACCTCTCATGCATAAAATATATTAAACCATCATAATAAACACTTACCAAGTCTTGTACAAGGATGATCTTGTCCACAAAGATGAGAGCTTAGGGTTTGTGTATAGAGGGAAGAGTTTGGATATTTCTAGAAAATGGCATGTGTGTTTTGATGGAATAAAATCTGATTTTTTGACTTATATAGCCCCATGTGATTTCATTCGTATCCACATATTAAATGTGTTTACTTGGTCAAGGAAAGATTGGGTCAAATTCCATTTTGGGCCATGTCTTTTGATGCTTTTTGGGCCTCATTTGGCCCAATGACACATGATTCACTTAAGCCCAACAATTTAATGCATAATTCACCTAATCTCTCATGTCTCAATATTTTCATAACTGTTACGATAGTCAACTAGACTCAGAAACGTACGGGGTGTTACATTCTTCCCCCCTTAGAAACATTCATCCTCGAATGTTAATGTTATTATTCAAAGTAAACAATTACAAGTCTAGGAGTATTTGTCATGTCATCAGATAGATATGCACTCAAAGCTTATAAATACTTACTTGTCATTCTTCCCTTTGGAACAAATGAGGGTACTTGGATCTCATCATCTCTTCAGCTTTCCATGTGACCTCTTCTTTTTGTTGATTTCTCCAAAGTACCTTTACTGATGCTACGTCCTTATTTCTCAGCCTCTTCACTTGTCTATCCAAAATGACAATAGGTATCTCCTCATAGGTAAGATCCTTTGTAACCTATATATCGTCTATAGGAGTAAAACGAGATGGATCCCCTATGCACTTTCGAAGCATCGAAACGTGAAATACTGGATGAACTGTGGAGAGTTCCTGGGGTAGTGCCAACTCATACGCAACTTGCCCAATTCTTCTAATAATTTCATATGGAACTACATAACGTGGACTCAATTTTCCTTTTTTTTAGAATCGCATTACCCCTTTTATTGGTGACACTTTCAGAAATACCCAATCACCTATGGAGAATTCAAGTCCTCTTCTTCTAACATCGGCATATGACTTGTGTCGACTTTGGGCCGTTTGTAATCGCTGTTGAATCACTTTAACTTTCTCCATGGCCTGATGAACAAGATCTGGCCCAAGTAAAGTAGTTTCGCCCGCTTCAAACCATCCAATTGGTGATCTACATTTCCTTTCTTACAAAGCTTCGTAAGGTGCCATTTTAATACTTGAATGATAGCTATTGTTGTAAGCAAATTCAAAACTGCCTTGAAAATCTAATGCACATGCTCGCAGCATATCTTCAAGTGTCTGAATAGTACGTTCTGCTTGTCCATCTATTTGTGGATGGAAAGCTGTACTCAAGTTCACCTGTGTGCCCAAACTCTGCTGAAAAGATCTCCAGAAATGTGCAGTAAATTGTGCTCCTCTATCTGATATAATGGAGATAGGAATCTCATGCAATCGTACTATCTCCTTCACATACAATCTTGCATAATCCTCCGTTGTGTAGGTGGTCTTGACTGGTAGGAAATGCGCTGACTTGGTAAGCCTGTCCACTATAACCCATATAGAATCAAATTTTCGCAGTGTACGAGGCAAACCTGTGATGAAGTCCATATTAATCATATCCCATTTCCAGAATGGAAGATTGATACATTGCATGTAACCTCCTGGTTTCTGATGCTCTACTTTCACTTGTTGACAATCCGGGCATTGAGCTACAAATTCTGCAATGTTCCTCTTCATGTTTCCCCACCAATACAATTCTTTCAAATCATGGTACATCTTAGTAGCACCCGGATGAATAGAATAGCGCGAATGATGCGCCTCTGTCATAACTCGTTTCCTCAGCTCATCTACATCTGGTACACATAACTTACCTTGGCATTGAAGTACTCCTTCCAGTGTAAGATCAAATGCCTTCGTCAAATTCTGTTGTACACTTTCCTTTATCTGCAATAACATAGAATCTGCAAACTGCTTCTCTTTCACTTCAGTCATCAACAAAGATTCAGCTGCATTTTGTACGATAACTCCTTCATCTGAGGATTCAAGAAGACGAACCCCCAAACTGGCTAATTGATATAGATCTTTGGCTAATTCTTTCTATCTTGTCAATTGGCCACTAGTGACTCCCGTTGCCTTACGGCTCAATGCGTCAGCTACCACATTTGTTTTTCCTGGATGGTATAAAATATCAACATCATAATCTTTTAATAGCTCAAGCCACCTTCATTGCCTAAAATTGAGTTCCTTTTGTTTAAAGATAAATTGTAAGCTTTTATGATCCGTATAGATATCAACATGAACTCCATACAAATAATGACGCCATATCTTTAAAGCAAAAACCACCGCTGCTAATTCAAGATCATGCCTGGGATAATTTTTCTCATGTGGACGCAACTGTCGTGATGCATATGCTATAACCTTACCATGTTGCATCAACACACATCCGAGATCAACCCCGGAAGCATCACAATACACTGCATAATCTTCTGTGCCTTCAGGAAGTACTAAAATTGGTGTAGAAGTTAACTTATCCTTCAGTTTTTGGAATCCTTTTTCACATGAATCATTCCATTGAAACTTAATCGCCTTGTGAGTTAACTTCGTTAATGGTGCAGCAATAGAAGAAAACCCTTCCACAAATCTTCGGTAATAACCTGCCAATCCAAGAAAACTGCGAATCTCTGTGGGTGTCGTAGGTCTTGGCCAATTTTTCACTGCTTCTATCTTCTGTGTATCAACCTGTATCCCTTCATCTGACACAATGTGACCCAAGAATGCGACTGATTTTAACCAAAACTCACATTTGGAGAACTTTGCATATAACTTACGCTCACAGAGAATCTGTAACACCTACCATAAGTGATTAGCATGGTCCTCTGGTGATCTTGAATAAACCAGGATGTCATCTATAAATACCGTCATGAACACGTCTAGGAATGGCTTAAACACCCTATTCATCAAATCCATGAACACAGCTGGTGCATTTGTTAGTCCAAATGACATAACTAAAAATTCATAATGGCCATACCGTGTTCGAAACGCTATCTTGGGTACATCTTCTTCTCTAACCCTGACTTGGTGATACCCCGACCTCAAGTCAATCTTTGAAAAACACTTGGCACCCTGTAACTGATCAAACAAATCATCAATTCGAGGGAGGGGATATTTGTTCTTGATCGTTACCTTATTCAACTGCCGATAATCTATGCATATTCTCAACGTGCCATCTTTCTTCCGTACAAATAATACCGGTGCACCCCACGGGGACATACTAGGCCTGATAAAGCCCTTGTCCAGCAAATCTTTCAACTGCCCCTTCAATTCACGCAATTCTGTTGGAGCCATTCTGTACGGGGGAATAGAGATAGGCTGAGTGCCTGAAATCACATCAATGCCAAACTCTACTTTCCGTTCTGGGGGTAAGCCAGGAAGATCCTCTGGAAATACATCCAGAAATTCATTGACCACTGGAACCGACTGTGGCGTTAGTGGTTCCACATCATTATTTTTCACTCGAACTAAGTGACATATGTACCCCTTAGCAATCATTTTCCTTGCTTTCAGATAAGAAATAAATCTTCCTCGTGGTGCCCCTACATCCGCCTTCCATTCAAGAACATTCATTTGTAGGAAATAAAAATGTACCTTCTTGGCCGGGCAATCTACCGTGGCATAACAAGAAGCCAACCAATCCATCCCCATTATCACATCAAAATCCACCATATTTAGTTCAATGAGGTCGGCAAGTGTATCATGACCACACACAGTCACCAGAAAATTTCGATACACTCTCTTTGTAACAATATATTCACCAACCAGTGTAGACACTTCAATTGATTTAATTAACAATTCTGGTGCCTTTGCAAATTTCACAGCAACTAATGGAGTAACATAGGACAATGTAGAACCCGGGTCAATCAATGCATATACATTATATGAAAAGATAGATAATGTACCTGTGACGAAATCGGGAGAAGCCTATGAATTTTGCCGGTCCACCAAAGCATAAGTGCGATTCTGGACCCCACTAGTACTGGCTGCTCCCCTGGCACCTCTACCACGACCGACAGACTGCATACCTCGGCCTAAAGAAGGAACCGATGATGATGAAGCAACAGCCGATCCTGCCGATCGTGCCACATTACCCAAGCCTCTTCGTGGGCATTCTCTCATCATATATCCCTTCATACTGCACCAGAAGCAACCATTTGACCCAAATCGGCATTCACCTAAGTGAAACCGTCCATATTGCTGACATGGCGGACGAGAAAATCCAGCGGTCTGCGAACCTCGAATCCCACTACTCTGCCCAATATTGCTACCTTTGAACCCTCGAAATTAAGATGGTGCGCCTGCTGTGGAATGTGAAAATGAAGGTCTAGGCGGTCTACTAAAACTTCGAGGCCTGAACTCCGTTTGGGACGCCATAAACTGTCCCATGGGACTAGCTCTTTTAGACTGTCCTCTATCAGATTCATGTACCCCTTCTTCTCTATCTTTGATCCTCCATTTTCTGAGCAAAGGTTTGAATTCTCCCTATATCCATATCCTTTTTCAAGGCAGCAATGGTGCAATCCCTCACCAAATATGGCTCCAAACTGTCCACATATCGATATACCCTGTCCATCATTATGGCCACTACGTTCGGAGCATATCGAGCCAAGGAATTGAACTGCAAACTGTACTCCCTCACACTCAGATTTCCTTGACGGAGATTCAAGAATTGATCCACACGAGCCTCTCGGATCTCATAAGGGAGGTAGTGGTCGAGGAAGGTCGTTTTAAATTCTTCCCAACTAGGTGGGTTTACACCAATATCACGAGATTTCTTCCATTCTTCATACCATAATATCGCCTCCCCCTTCAATCTATACGCAGCAAGTTCGACTGTTTCAACCCCAGTCACGTGCATAACTTCCAGAGCCCTCTGAATTTGATCTATAAAGTCTTGTGGATCTTCATTCAGATCTGATCCAGTGAATGTAGGAGGATCTAGTTTCAGGAAATCCTACGTTCGTCGACTGGTTGCCCTAGCTGCACTCTCATCATTTATAACTGGACCGCCTTGTCCCTGAACTTGTGCAGCAACAATTCGAGTCAACATTCGCACTGCATCCTTTAAGTCCTGATCAGTAGTATTTACTGGTGGTTCTGTAGGTACTTCTCTTCCTCTTGACTCTTCTAAAAATGAAAGAGTAGAAGAAGCTTGTGATGCTATCTCCCGCAATTCTGTCTATCCTCTTACTTTTACCTCGTCCTCTTCTTGCCATCAACATTTTTCTATAACATACAAGAACAACAATACTTATGGTCAGGAACCATTCACTTATAGCTTCGACTCTAATGCACGATCTAAAAATGAAGAAAAGAAACAACATCCTAAATGTCCCGTAGCCTCCTACTTATAAATGTGGTGCACAACACATCGATAAGTAAGACTCTACTCAGACACGGCTTTGTAGACACCCTTAGACCGACCTGCTCTGATACCAATTTTGTCACGCCCCGAACCCCATCGGGACGGATTGGCACTCGTAGCCGACAAGGCCCGAGAGAACC
Source organism: Capsicum rhomboideum (assembly GCA_031232105.1). NCBI lineage: Eukaryota > Viridiplantae > Streptophyta > Magnoliopsida > Solanales > Solanaceae > Capsicum > Capsicum rhomboideum. The sequence goes on from CP124718.1 coordinate 2,861,379, forward strand.
AAGCTCTGCTTACATTCATTCATATGCATGCCATAAGAAACACCACAATCACGTAAGAACATAATAGGCTAACATCGAAAATCATGAAACATGTAAGATATATATATATATACATATGAGAAACTTGGCCGACATAGCCATCAAGTCAAACGGACACACATCTCTTCCCTTCACATTACTTCACATACCCACGTATGTCTACAAAAGCCTCTAACAGAAGTACATACATGACCAACCTAAATTCGGGATAAGCCCGGCTTTACATAACATTTACAATACCAAAACACATATACAACTGTGACACGGAAAGCCCCGAATCAACTGGAGCTCACCAAAGGTCAGTAGAAGTCCTGCAGCTCACTGGGGAGGTCTACTAGTGCCTGCGCCTACAACAAGTAAGGTAAATCCCCAAGAGGGGTCAGTACGAAGAATGTACTGAGTATGTAAGGCTGCATGAAACTATATGGTACATAAAGACTTCAATGATATCAAATATAGATGAGTACTCAATATGGATAAGCCACCATTCCGTATGTATGGAAATATGTGCATTATGTGAATTTCTTTCTTTACTCTTACATTCATTCGTTCACTCATCCATCCACTCACATAATGCCCGGGCCCCAAGCTGATCAGTGGGTAATCAATAGTAATTGGGATCGACCCATGCTAGACTTTTTCTTTGCCCCTGGGATACCACCCGTAGCGGGATTGACCTATGCTAGGTGTTATTCTCACCCCTGGGATACCACCCGTAAATATTGGGATCGACCCATGCTAGGTTATTTAACCCCTGGGATACCACCCATGAAACATCTCTCATTTTTACAACATTACTTCTTTAATCTTTGAAATAGCTCAATCAATGGTTACTTCATTTTGGGAACTTTTGAATATAACATTATTGGAACTTGGAACCATGTTCATAATTATGTGACACATGAGTGACAATAAACCAAGAATGAGTTATATATGAATAACAATAAATGATAACTTGAAATGAAATACCTTAGGACAATTCGGAAATGAGAAAGTACCATAACAAGGTGTACACTATATGCCGCAGAATAATACGGAAAGAGGAACCTTACATATCTTGTCCTCTCAGTATGAATACTCAATCCTATACATGAATACAATAGGCCCGCTTCTTCCTTACGTCTTACTCTACAATACAAGTACATACCGGGGCTTACATTAGCAACTAGTTACCATACAAGCGTACAAAATGACAATGAGCTATATAACTGTCGTATAACATCATATCACCCCTTTACAATGCAATACAATACCTTCTCATACCAACAATCACCATAACATTCTGCACATCGACCAAGATATCATACATCAATAGCATTTCACACCACACTTACCCTTTAAGCTCTCTCATTATCATTCCGTCACAATTACTCCTTCATAACAACATATGAACAACAATCCATATTTAATACAGTCCATCATGCCTCCATACGACACTTTAAAGTCATTAAAACGATATCATAAGTTGATAAGTATATCCAAAAGGGTATAGGGGTCTTCGGGGATCAACTAGATGCGAAAACATATAAAACCGGACCTGGGGCTGACCTGCGCTGCCACCTGTGCCCACAGGTGGCTGACCTGTGCCCGCAGATGGCTCCTAGAAGATTCCAGGAGCATCTGCGTTGGCATCTGCGCCCGCAGGTGCCCTCGTCTGCGGGGGCGGATGCCCGTTTCGGCCAAAATGGGTCCTTTTTGGGTCTTTTTGTGTAATAAATGATCCAAGGCCACAAATAAGATTTTCTTAGCATATTTTAGGTCACTTGGACACCAATAAACCATCATGGTTTCACAACGCACAATAACATCACCAAAACCACACTTCTCGGCCAATACGCCACCAAATCCATAACCAATTTTACAATAACAATTCCAAACATCAATCGCAAGGATAAAACAAGGCAAGACTATAATCACACCTCACATGTCAATATTGAATCCATCAAGTTCATTTTCTTCAAGGCCACAAGTACATATTCAAGTTTACAAGGCAAAACCATCCTCCAATTTAACAAACATGAACATTTCACACATTGTGGACTTCTCAATATTCCACCAACACAACCAACATAATACACACCATCTCTCATGCATAAAATATATTAAACCATCATAATAAACACTTACCAAGTCTTGTACAAGGATGATCTTGTCCACAAAGATGAGAGCTTAGGGTTTGTGTATAGAGGGAAGAGTTTGGATATTTCTAGAAAATGGCATGTGTGTTTTGATGGAATAAAATCTGATTTTTTGACTTATATAGCCCCATGTGATTTCATTCGTATCCACATATTAAATGTGTTTACTTGGTCAAGGAAAGATTGGGTCAAATTCCATTTTGGGCCATGTTTTTTGATGCTTTTTGGGCCTCATTTGGCCCAATGACACATGATTCACTTAAGCCCAACAATTTAATGCATAATTCACCTAATCTCTCATGTCTCAATATTTCTATAACTGTTACGATAGTTAACTAGACTCAGAAACGTACGGGGTGTTACAAAGTTAGTAGCAAATTTATAAATGATGAAACCAAAGATCAATAATAAAACATAAAGTGTACTAAAGCTGGTTGAAAAGAAATGTAGAGATTTCCTGTGGGGGAGCTATGAGGATAAAAGAAAAATTGCATTGGTGGCATGGTCTGACATCTGTTGTCCTAAGGCAAAAGGAGGGTTGAAAACTGGCATGATCATTAGGGAAAGAGTAGGCATGTATAGAGGCTCTAAAGAGGCTAGAAAATGTTATTTGTTTGTTGGTGGCATTTGTAATTAGAGGGATTGAGGCTTCAGGTAGTTGAAATCAACTAGTGAAGTGCTCTTTAGGTTTATCCAATTTTATTGGTATGGTAATATTTACATTTTATTGCCAAATTTTTTTTTTTTAAAATAATAATAAAACATAAAGATGACATCTTACAACTTTAAGAATCTCTAGTATATAGTATTTTATACCCGGGTTGTTTAATAATCATACTGAATAGTTCAATGAAAGACATGCACAACCAAAGAAAAGGGAGAAAAGAAAGCTTCTTAAAGGAGCCAAAACAGTGGAGTTAACTCGTTCATGAGAACAAACATATTAGTAGCAAAGTATGAACACAACTTTAAACCAAGACTCCAATCTTATTCATAATTTATACACAAATAGACTACCAGATTAGACTCTTAATGGTATGAGAAATTTATAAATATGTGTGCATAAAGGTTCCAACTCTGACCATAGATCATGGCCCACGTTTCTTGCATAAATTTGATGAAGGAAACAACCTCATATATACTTGAAACGAAGATAATCCACAAAGAAAGGTCACAAACAGAACCATATGCGTCCTATTAGGGACAAAATCAATTGAAATTGTATGTTGCCAAGATTTGATTATAATAGTCATACACTTATATTTCTACTAGTTATTAATCATATATTCACAACAAACTACATAAGAAACTACAAAAGGGATACACGTGTGTTAGAGAAATTTATGAAGTCTGACTTTAATTGAGGATTTGTGGGACTTTGGGCCGGGTTGATGTAAATGTTGGGCCAATTTTGATGGATTTGCTGAGACGGTAGTCTAATTGAGGAGCAACTTGATTCCTTGAAATTTTTAATTTCAATTTGGCCAAGTATTCGAAATAAAATTAAGACGAATTAATTATTGAGCTTTTTAATTTAACAACTAAAAATAATTATTCGACATAAAACATTAACTTTAATCTAATTTTCCAATTTTAATCAAATTTTTTAGCAAAATAGAATTTTTAATTAACTCAACAATAATTTTGTGAAAAGTCATTTTTTAAATACTTATCAAAATTAAAATAAAATTTGGGAAAAATTACTTATCAACTATATAGTGAAAATAGTGAAATACCCTAAAATTGATTTTTTTTTTAAAAAATATTTTCTGATTTTTCAAAACAATTATCTTAAATTGTTTAAAATTGAGAAGCTCGATAATTAATTCGATTGGGGAGGGTCAAATTGGGTGTCAACAACACTTAATATTTTGAATGAGAGAATTCACATACTTCAACATGGTATCAAAATAGACAAAGACAGAGGTCCTAAGATTGCATGCTTGATCCATGAAAAAAGAAGAAGAGAGAGAATCAGGCCGCACAACCGCAAAATCAAAAATTTAATTAATGGTGCTTAAGATTTAATATATACATATAAAACACAATTTTAACCAATATACTTCAAATAATTTTCTATATACATAATATAATTTTTTGACGAAGGGTATCCTATTGGCCACCCTGCACTACATGTGACTATGCCACTATTGGGCCGACATGTGAGGGGCATGACGTGTTGAGAATATAAGTATATAAAAATGTGATATCTCTAACATCTTAAGTTTTTAGATGAGATAGCCATACATTTCAAAAAATTGTACTGTGTATATATATATTCAAATTATTTATTTCATGTATATATATAGAGTATATATTACCTCCTAAATGGATTTAATCGTGAGATACTCCCGTGAAATTAATCGAGGTGTGCGCAAATTGGCCTGAACACCATATTTATAAAAGAAAAAATGATACGCGAATTAAAATTGCTCGAAGTCCAAGGTCGATACCAAACATGGTAGAAAACAAAAATTACAAATTTTAGAGATCTTTATTTTTCTGACGCCGTTTGATTGGGGGGATAAGGATAATAATTTCCGGTATTTCATGAAATTATTTTATTTTGCGTTTAATAATAATGAGTATCATTTAGTCCCAATATTAATTTATCCCACTATGATGGAATAAATTATCTCATATAAAAAGTAAAACGAAATAATCTTATTGATATCCTCATCTATCTCATCCCACCAACCAAACCACCCTTTTAAGTTATATGTCTATTCAAATTTCAAACTACATGGGTAACCCAACTCGGAGTGGGATCGAATTTCTCAACATTAGAGAAGTACAATATCCACTACAACATGTATTGTACCGTCGAAAGCACTAAAAAATAAACTACCAAGCTCACCCTTAAAAATTATAAGCTGCCTTTTGTTTTAAAATTATGGGGACGTCTTAAACTGATGAGATCGACAGACCCTTAAAGTTGTTTGTAAAATTCATTTAGACACGTTAACTTAGTTGTATAACTATTAAACACCTATATCACTCGAAATTTATCCCACTTAAACACTTTTTACTGACATGGTACAATGAGTGTAATCCACGTGAAATTGACGCATGAAAGTCATATTTGGGCTGAATTTCTTTCTTTTTTTTCGGATCATAATTCCTCATTATATTGTTCTTTATAGATTTGTCACCACCGCCCGCTACCTTCTTCGTCGAAAAATATGGAGACTACCATAACTTTCAAATCTTATACTTTCTCTTTGTATCTCTCTCTCCCTCTTCCTATTCTGCCTCTCTTTAACTCAACAAAAAATTTGAAATTAACAAAAAAATAACACATGTGAAAAAAAAAAATCACAAAAAAAAATATTTAAATTTAAAGCGTGGATGAAGAAAATGTAAAGGGTAAAAAAGATGATATATTTACCCTTAGCTCTGTCAAAGACTATTTTTTCCAAGCCAATTCATTTTCTTGATACTGAAAAAAAAATAATCATTTTCTTGATTACTATTAAATAAAATCCAATTCTTGGTTGCTAATGATTTGTGTTTTTTTTTATGATAAAGATTGGTGTTTTCTTGGGTTTGTTTAATGAACTTTCCATTAGTTATTGTTATGAAATGTTATGCCAAGCTTGAAAATGGCTGATGGCGGATGAAGGTGGTGACAACGGCGGATGGAAGGTGGGAGTTGGTTAGATTAGACTTATAACTTAAATTATATTGTTCTTAACTTATAATTGTTTTTTAACAATTTTTTGGGACCTATATGCCACGTTTCCTTCTTTAATTAGTTAGTTTTGCCACATCATTGCGAGTGTATTACACTCATTTTATACAAAAAATAAAATTTTTATCTTACATGAGGGACAATTATGATGTGACAGACAATAGTTGTGTGAGGTTCCTATTATATTTTACCACATATATTTGTGGGTCTCATTTTCATAAAAATGAACAAAGTCCCCCTTCTCTCTCTTTCTTCTTTTTTTTTTTTTTTTAAACTTTTTCCCTTTGCTCAACTTTTCCATCTCTTTCTTTGTGCAATTATTTCAAATTTTATTTTCCTTATTTTAGTACTCCCTTCGTTTCAAAATATTTGATCTTTTTCTTAAATTTGTTTGTTTTAAATTACTTGTCCATTTTCGCAAATCAAGAGTATTTTATTACTTCTTTCCCATATTACCCTCAATATTAAATAACTAAAGAAAATAGTAATAGTTAGATTTAGTATTTCAAAATATCATTAATAGGTTTAATTTTGTAAAATATACTTCTAATTAATATTTTCTTAATGGGTGTGCCAACTCAAAAGAGGTCAAGTAAAATGGAACGGAGGGAGTACTTTTATTCACGAAAAGTGTGAAATTCAATGCTTCTCGCCTGATTAATTCTATTTTTAATATTATTTTTTATGTCAAATTTTAGTTATCTGCATAATTAAAAATAGTTCTTCTCACTAATTTTGATTTTCCACAAGAATTTTTTTGTTGTTGTATAGTGTCGGTGATGGAAAAGACATTGAATCGGAAATCCTCTTTCTTTTATATTTTCTTGTTGGAGAGTATTTGATGGATTCAAGTGTTTTTAAAATGGAAAAATAACATAAACATACAACTTAACTTATCATATTTACACAAATTTTCATCCTTACAAAGTAATTACAAATTTTTTAACTAATTATGTATCTTCGTTGGATGTATCAGGAGCTAATTGTGTATCTCGTCAGACCCAAAATTGGAAAAAATGTATCGAAAACTAATTATGTATCTTTACAAAGGAAAAAATGTATCTTCTTTTGATGTATCGGAAGCTAATTATGTATCTCGACAGATCCAAAATCGGGATTATCAGTAATTATGCAAAATGTCAGAATTTTCTGTAATTAAGCTCCAAACTATCGGAATTTATGTCATTTGCCCTTTTAAAATTATGGTATTGCTTAGAGAAGAATAAGAGTACAAATTAATTTTACTCTCTCATATTATTTTTTTATTTTTTTACACGCTCATTAAAAAATAATAAATAAAAAAATATTTTTATTAGTTTACTATTTTCACTCTTTTTTTAATATACTTTATTAATGTCTTATCATCAATACCAAGATTAACAATTGAGGAACTTTTTTTGAAATTTTACATTATTTATAGTTTAAATTTTTTTTACTCCATATGACAAAATGAGAATAATTTAATTAATTATATCTTGATTTTGTAAATTGACAAATAATTTGGGATATATTTTATTAATAATGTGAATAAGTAATATTTTCTTCGTCCATCTTTACTAGTCTATGTTTGACTTGGCATGTCCCTTAAAAAATAATAAATAGAATGTAATAATTTTAATATACCACCCCTAGTTATTGTAAGTCATCTCACTTATTAGAAAATGAATTGAAATTAATCAATACTTAATAATAAGGACAACATATGTATAAAGTGTTAAAATATCTCTTGATTTTTTGAACTGAATAATTAAAAATAAAATTTTATTTTTGGTATAATGGATAAGTAAAAAAGAATGGAGAAAGTATAAGACAAAAAGAAAAGAGTATAATGTTAAAAATAGGATGAGTTAGGAGAAAAATTAAATTTTTCACTTTAGTGAATAAAAATATTCAGGTAAGAAAAGTAGCCAAATTTGGAAAAGTAACTGCTCAACAAAGAGAGAGAGAGAGGCAAGCTGAAAAAAAAAAAATACTTACTTGTTTAACCCCTCACCCCCGCCCCCCTCACCCCCGCCAAAAAAAAAAGACCCAAGAGAAAATAATTGAAAAAGCTAAGAGATTAAAAAGAAAATATGGAGTACCAGGGTTTTGGTCATTTTTATGAAAACGAGACCCACCAATACATGTGGTAAAATATGATAGGAACCTCACACAACTATTGTCTGCCATATCATAGTTGTCTCTCATGCATAATAAAAAATTTCAAACACATAGATATGTTTAATTATTGACAATTATTGTATTTTATTTTTTTTTGTGGGGGGGGAGGGGGGGGCGGTTGTTCCATCTAGTGTGCAGTACCTGCATTGGAGTTCGACTTATTTGGATTTGTGCCGCGTAGGGCCCATTCGAGGGAAACGCTCCCTACCAAGGATTTTTCCATATCCAGAGCTCGAACCCGAGACCTCTGGCTAAGGAAGGAGCAACTCCATCTACTGCACTACATGTCTACATCCTTTGGTGGTGACAATTATTGTTATTAGTATTTTACAATTGAATATTTGATCAAATAATTAAAATTTTAGAGAAATAGTCTATTTTAAAATTTAAAAAAATTAAAACAAAGGTTTTAAAGCACTACAATCAATGTTTTTCCTAATGCTAATTTGTTACCATTCTAGTCACATATTTTGGATATATTTAGGTATTTAATTTCTTTTTTTGTTTCTAGCTAAGCATTTTAATTAAGGAAAAGTATTCAATTAAATATTGTCTTTTAAAATTTCTTAGTTGGAAACGTTTTGAAATCTTCCAAATTTAATTCTTTTGAAAAAACTCATTAAGGTAATATGATAAATATATAATCAATGTCTTAAATGGTATTAAAATAATACTCTATAAAGAGAGGCAATTAAGGACTAGTAATTATAGGTAGATAACAATAAAACATATTAGCAGTACTATTTTAGAGATATAATAATTATTTTTCTAACAATATCAATTATTTCATGGATAATATCAAATGTAAGAATCAATCTAATAAAGGTAAGTCAATCTCCTAGCAATACAATCTCATGCTTTGTCGATTCCTATATAAAGACTCCTCCAAGTATTTTATTCTTTTAGGAGCAATTCACTTTTCTGCAACATAACAAGAAATCAGGTACCTACTTTATTTCATTTTTCAAATTCTAAACAAGATTTTTTTTCAACATGAGAATGAATATCAACAAATTTTCTTAAAAAAAAGTTTCGATGCAAGATAGATTTTCGTTAATGCTTATGTATAGTTAGTCCCCCGTTAATTTCCTTCATTAGCCTTTATATTTGATGCTTTTATTTGAATCTTATCTAATAATATTTTTTTTTATTGTTTCTTTATTTATAGGATACAGATATGATTGCAAGAATGCATCTAAGAGTTGTACAACTTTTGATTGTAATTGTAATTTTTTTGAACTACGATGAAGTTGAAAGCTTATCAAAGAAGGAAGATGAAGAATTGGAGAGGCAACTAAAGCTTTTAAATAAGCCAGCAATCAAAACCATTAAGGTATATAGATACTTATTCTTTGTTTTGGTCAACAATGGCGTACACAGAATTTTTAGTAAGCATAATATTTATATAAGAAAGGATATAAATTTAATTATCACATTAACTAGCATGATATATCCTTGGTCCATTGATATAATCTAGTATTAAGCTACAAGAGGTTTTTGGTTCAACGCTACTTAGCAACATTTTAAGAAAATTTTGCCAAAAAGCTTAAGCTGAGGTTCGAATCCTTGACCAAAGGGAAGCATACTAAGCACTGCACCATTGCGCCAAGAAGAACATCTTGCCAAGTAATTCAAATGGATAACAAGCTATATTGTTTAATCTTGTAGACCGAATATGGAGATATTTATGATTGTGTGGATTTCTATCAACAACCTGCATTTGATCATCCTTTATTGAAGAATCATGCATATCATCCTCAGGTATGGCTATATGATTTTGTTCTATCTATAGAGAACCTTATTGAATATTACTGTAACTATCAGGTGAAAAACTCTGATTCTTAAAATTTCATGATGCACGTAGATGAAACCGTCTTTCTCAGTCACTAAGCGAAACAACATAGAGTCCTCAACATCCAATAGCTCTCCCAGGATTGGTCTAAAAGATGAAGGTTGTCCAATGGGAACCGTTCCTATTAGAAGAACTACAAAAGAAGATCTCATTAGAGAAAGGAAGGCAAATAGATTTAATGCTAGCTATGCTGATCAAGGCACCTCTCGCGTAAGTGCGCCCCTCACCTAATTTTTATATGTGGAACGTACCAGGATGGAGCTCTTATTATGATGACATTGAAACTTGTGATTTCGACGTTACTAATCGACCAATGTGTTTATCTTATTACTTATTTTGCTTTGAACATCCAGTATGCTCAAGTACAAACAACATATGACCCAAATAACAAGTTCTCTGGAGCTGTTATGATAAGTAGTATTTACGTTCCAAATGTCCAACCGAACCAGTGGAGTGGAGCCTACCTCCAGTTAGAAACTTCTCCTGACCAACTACAAACTGGTTGGCGGGTAAGTATTTATTGACAATTAGGTAGTGATATTCATTCCCTGTTTCTTGCTTCAAGATGATAGGAATTTAAAAAAGTTGTTTAATTGATCTAGGTGGATCCAATTCTTTATGGTGATAATAACGCACGATTTTTCTCATCATTCAAAGTAAGTGTTTTCTTCTTTTGGTATTCAATTAATAAGGATTTCTTTCATAATATTTTCTTAATCATAGTTAGTTAATTAATCGCTAGTATAAAATTTGTTAAATGACACAGGCCGGCTCAACTCAATGCTTCAGCACACGTTGTCCTGGATTCATAATTGTGAATAGTAGCATAATTTTGGACAAGGTGTATTCACCAACTTCCGTTCCTGGCAGCATATCCGTGGACATGTACTCCATTGAAATGGTTCGATAAATACCATACTTTTTTAATTTCATTTGAAAAGTAAAACTTAATTTTTTTATCATTTTTTTTTTTAAAACCAGGATGTGCTAAATGGACATTGGTGGCTTTATTATTCTATGGATAAGATACAAGTTGGTTTCTGGCCTGTAGAGCTCTTTACGGGATTAAAAGGATCAAATGGTTTTGCAGCAAGGGTGTCATGGGGAGGAGAGGTATTTAGTTCAGGACCTACTTTCCCTCCAATGGGTTCTGGCAGTTATCCTACGTTCCCAGATTCCGATAAAGATGCATATTGTAGAGCCCTTTCACTGCTCGATTCTACAGGCAATTTTATAACAGTTGATGACCACCTATACATTCTTAGAGATGGCCAGCTACTATATTCGGCTCTTTATAGACCAGATACTAGTCCAGATTTTGGGCATGCAGTCTTTTTTGGGGGACCTGGTACTAACTGACATGGTGTGGTCACAATTATTAGGAAATCATTTCCTCTTCTTACCCCTTGTTATTAATTTGCATCATGGTGTGGTCTCAGTTATTATTATAAATAAGCAAATAAATAAAAAGTAAGCTTTGGTTGTACGTACTAGTGCTTATTTCTGTTTTATATTTATTTATTCCCTACCGTATGTCTGAGGTTGGAATCAACCCAATAAAATGAAATTCTCTATCTAAAGCTAAACGACGTTTATTCAATTGAGCACGTATTCAATTGAAAGCAATAATTAATTAAGTGCAGTATAACTTATTGTTTAATCAAAACTATATATTGGATAGATTTTAGCAACCATATCATAAATGTTTGTAAAGAATATATCATGTTTTAGCACTGACCAAAATAAAGGAAGATCATACACTTTGCTTATTCCAACATGGAAATTTTTTATCATGCATGCATGAGGGATAATTATGACGTGGCAGACAATAATTGTATGATGTTTCTATCATATTTTGCCAAATATATTAGTGGGTCCCATTTTCATAAAAATGAAAAGATGGAAAAGTTGAGCAAAGGGAAAAAGTTAAAAAGAAAGAGAGAGAAGGGGGACTTTGTTCATTTTTATGAAAATGGGACCCACTAATATATGTGGCAAAATATGATAGGAACCTCACACAACTATTGTCTACCACATCATAATTGTCCCTCATCTCTAACTTTTCTTATTGCATCCAAAAGTTTCAGTGTTGTCTTCTCGAACTGCACCAAAAAATTGTGAAGTGTTCTAGACGTGATAAGTGTTTTCTTACCCTAAATGGTTCCAAAGATATTGTATCGACTTCAATTTCTTCATCAACATTGTTTTCTCCAATGAATTCCACAATTCCATCTAAGTTCTGGACCTCTGAACATGTATAATTTTCACCCCGATAATCTAACAAGCTATTGACATCCATTTTATTGCGGTAATCGAGATCATGAATCATGACATCAAGTTCATAAATGTCGTTTTCACAAGTGGGTTCATTTAAATTCCTTAGGCTTCATCTCTCAAACAAATTTTGCATTGTCGATACAATTTACTTTATGTATAATGAATTTTTTTAATATTAATTCAATAAATATGATACATAAATTAGTAAAATACAATGATTCTGATGTAATCAAAATTAACCTTAATTGAATCTCGAAAACACATGTTAAATTAATAAATATTAATTTATCGATAAAATAATACCTCTACAAAATAATAGGAGTAATATTTCATGGTTCCAACAATATTAATTTAGAAAGGTTTTACTGTTAAAGTAAGTATTGATGGCACACTACTTCGGACAATTATTTTATAAAATCTATATCATATTAATTTTATAGCTATTTTATTTTTTATCATTAGATTTTTTTTTTTTGAAATTATCTCATTATTTTGGTATCGCAATTCGGTTAATCTTTTATAGAAGTCACAGGTAAAGGTTCAAACATTGAACCATAAATACCTTTATAGCATTTTGACAAAAACTGTCTAAACATTTTTTTATTTAAAGGTCATGACTCAAGAAAAAATAGGTTGCACATGTGGCATTCTATATTAATTGTGTTCTCCTCGACCTCTGTCACACCTCGTCTTTACTTCCACCCCACAACCCGACATTCTATATAGTGTTAACAATAGCTATAGGGTAGGTCCACCCATAAGGAGTACAAATTAGCCCATCAGTTTGTTCTTCTAAATCCTACCTGTAATGTATAAATATATCAATATTGATAAATTAGTAGGCGTTTGGCCATAAATATTATTCACAATATTCCAGAATACGTTTCATTTTATTTCAAAATACTTGTTTGGCCATAAAAACCAAAAACGTATTTCGAAAAACTTTTTCGCAGTTTTTGATTTTTTGAAAAACGCCTCTTGAGGTGTATTTCCTTTTTTTGGATTGAATTTTTCCTCTCACTTTATTCTTAAATACTACCCCAACTTTTTATTTTGTACAAAAAAATACCAACCAAATTTTAATGTCCAACTACAACGTCCAACTACAACCTTGTAAATGTCCATCTACATCTGCCAATCAAAAATAAATGTTCAACTACAATCACCAACGAGAAGAATTGTTCACACAATGTGGGATGATTTTAGTAAAGAATAGCTACTTACTAGTGTTATTAATTTATGTCTTGATGAATATTTGTAATAGACTTATTTCATGCATGTATGTTGATTTTGGGTATTGGAAGATAAGAATTTGACATGGTGTGGATTTTGATTTATTGGTGATGTTATGGGAGATGGAAACATGGCTCCATGTGATTGTTTTCAATGTTCAATAGTAATGTTGTTTACTTTTTGTATTATAGTGGAATTGTAAAAGTTACTTTGGGTTATTTTGCTAGTTTTAAAAAATTGAGGGAATAAATCATATTTATAAAACAATACATCAAAAGTCTAAAATATTTTTGAAAATACTATGGGCAAACACAACTCTAACTCTGTTTTCAACTTCAAAAATACCAAATAAAGTAAAAATATTTTTGATTTTTATGGCCAAACAGGTCCTTAAATGGCTATCAATGAAATGTATTGAGAAATTTAGGGAGCTGTCATATGTATTAAGCCTTATTTTAATTTTCTATGAAAAGATGTACAGGAAACTGTAAGTAAGATATTATATTTGAAATTCTTATGGCCAAACATTACTATTTTATCAAAAGTGAAATAATTTTCCAAAAAAAAGTGAAAAAATTTCTCATGGTCAAACGGCTACTTAATAAAAGATCTCACGTATATTTAAATTAGCCTCTACGTGCATCTCGTATGTTTTACGTGCATGTTGTGCGTCTCATGTGCATCATCTATCAATTAGAAAAAAAATTAAATTCAGATATATATTATTGTTAAACATATTCATGAGTTATACATCTAAAGTCAAACAATCTCAAGAAAATTAGGTAATGTTGTTACAGTTATCTTGTCATTTACTATTGCACTGAGTATATAACTAATGACATATCTTTGAATTTATAGGTGCTAAATACATATATACTTGAGATTATTTGAGTAGTTTTTTTTTTAAGCAAGTTGTCTAAATAGATAGTGATAAGCATCTCATTAGGAGACCTAACCTCCCTAGTTTTTCATTTAAAACCCTAAGAAAAGACATAGTGCAGAGTCAATATGACTGGGACAACATATATTCTTATCTCCCATTCTATATGGCTCGCCTTGAGTGCACGTTGCATCGAGGCGGTTGCAAATGCACAATATATAGGCCTAATCGGGGACGCACCATGTCTATAGTATAGGGGACCCAGTCAGGGAGACTGTCAGCTGGGTAGGGAAATATCTAAACTAACAGTTCTCATAGGAGTACTTGGAGGTTTAGGTTTTTTGGTTTTCTTGTTTGAGTCTCTTATATAATCATAAGATGGACAACAGGGAGGGATATAATGGTGTTTAATGACCCAGCATTAGAGATGACAGAGATCATTAAGGATAGACCTTCACGGACCCTTTCCATGAAAAGACAACAGGATAGACCCCTACAGATGCTTCCTAAGGAGGCACTTTTTTCTTTGAGAAATCCTAAGGCCTCTATCTTGGTTAAAACATTTCGCCATCAAATTTCTAGGAAGGAATGTGGTAATCACGAAATGTGTGAGATATACCAGTATAAGTATAAAGAGAGAACACTTGTACGAGTTCTTCCTTTTTGTGGTCATTTTTTTCACGAACACTACATATTTAACTAAATTGCATTTGGGGCTCTCAACTGCCCTTATTGTCACAGTCATACAGAATTTGTATAGTTTAGGTCATAGGATTTGTATATTTTAGGCCATTAATAACAATTTTCAGCATTGACTAATCCAAAAAGAGTCCAAACCAATGAAAAGGAACCTGCTACGCACGGTCAAGCAAGATTCAACAAGTAAAAAATCAAAGTTCAATTATACTATTACATTGGGTATGTAATTAACTAATGACATATCTTTGAATTTAAAGGTGCTACATTCAAATATATATAGACTTGAGACTGTTTGACTATAATATTTTTTAGCAAGTTGCCTAAGTAGATAGTGATAAGCATCTAATTAGGAGACCTAACCCCCCCTAGTTTTTCATTTAAAACCTAAGAAAAAAAATAGTGTAGAGTCAATATGATTGCAACACCATATATTCTCGTCTCCCATTTTGTGTCGCTCGCCCCGAGTATACATTGCATGGAGACGGTTTCAGAGGCGTCATATATAGGCCAAATCGGGGATCCTCCATGTCCAGAGTATGGGGGGCCAGACAAGGAGACTGTCAGCTAGGTAGGGAAATATCCCAAAATATTTAAACTGATAAGTTCTTATAAGAGTACTTGCAGGTTTAGATAGTTTTGCTTTTTTTAAAAAAAAAATATCCCTCTAAGGATGACCCACCATTAGAGATGAGACAGATCATTAGGGATAGACATCCACGGACACTTCCCGTAGAAAGACAGTAGTATAGACCCCTACGGATGCTTCCTAGGAGGGGCCTTTTTCTTTGAGAAATCCTGAGGCCTTGGTTAAAACATTTCACTTATGTCCTATTTCTTTAGAGGAATATACTTAATAAAATTAGTTTCTACGTGCGTCTCAGGTGCATCTAGTGCATCATAGGTGCATCTAGTACGCCGCAGGTGTATCTTGTGTGTCACACGTGTATTCTGTGTCAATTACGATAAAAAAATAAATTAAAATATATATTATTGTTAAACATGTATGAGTTATACATCTAAAGTAAAAGAAAATTAATTCATTTGTATTAATTTTTAGTTTGTCAAAAATATTTAGGAACGGAGGGAGTTTTCAATTCCAAATATTTCATGGCTGTTCATATATTTCGCAATTCATAAATCATGGAGTAACTTACCCCTAATCTAGCACCAATTCTCATTTAAATAAAAAAAAAATTCACAAAGTAGTATAAAAAGTCAAAAAAGAAAAAAGAGTTAGGCTTTTAACAATGCCTAACCAACATTTATAAGCTAAGCTAGTGGCACAAAAGTATCCTAAGCTGATCTCCTAATTATGGAGAGGAGAAAATGATAAATAGGAATGAAGAGTTATTTGAGAAGATTTGTAAAAAAAGACACCTACAAACTTATTTTGAAAAAGAGACACCCTAATTATTTTTTATTTAATTTTTAGAGTTTTGAAATAAAGGGGTGGGGTTAGGGGTTAAATTGTTATATTTAAAGGTTGTAGAACCCCTCTACGCTATTTCTTTAAACACTTCACTCCCTCTCATTCCCTTAAAATACCCCCAACCCCAAATCCCTTTTTTCTGACCTCTGGCATTCCCGCCCTCTCCCAACGAAAATATCTCCCCTTTTTCAATCTCCATTTTCAAGCGTTCAAGCCCCGCATCTCCATCGTCTTCATAGTTAGGATAGTGTTATCGATCTTACGGTCATTTTAAGCTATATATTGATTGTTTTCGTTTTCGTTTTGTGACTGCTGGGTTTCTTCAAAAAAATATCGAAATTTCTTCAAATTAGGGCAGTGATTCAGTTAAAATATGTGTTATTTAGCTTCAATTATGGATTGTATATCATTTTTGGTCGGATTGCGGTCAACATTTCACTTTAAATTTTTGATTTTTTTTTGGATTTTGATGATTCAAATTCTGAAATTTTGGTTTTTTTTTTTGAATTGTTCTTCACTGTAATGGTAAATACCATTATATTTTGCTAGTTTTGATTCGAAATTGGTTTGTTTGTGCGTTTGCAATTGCATGTTTTGATTCTAGAATTGCGGTTGATTAAAGATTTGATTTATTTTTTTTCTGATTTCTTCTTCTTCTTCATTATAATGGTGTTTTTGCTGGTTTTGATTCTGTATTTTGTCATTTCTGCTATTCTGAATAGTGTCACTATTTTAATAGGCTGTTTGATCTATTGTAGATCATCTAAAGAATTATGGCCAGAGGTAGAGATGCGTTGCAAAGCACGGGTACTAAAAGGAGAGCTGAAGAAGCCCTGAGGGCTTCGAAAAGGAAAAGAGTTGAAGCAGAAGTAGAGGAGTCAAAAAGAGAGGTGGCATTTGATCAAGGAAATGCGGGGGAGTGTAGTTGTAGGAAACATTTTGGGCGAGGAAGTGGGAGCGAAGAGGAGGAAGATGAGGAGGAGTTTTCCGTGCCTCCTTGTGTAAGGTACATTTTCGGCGAGAGGTTCAACCTCGCTACTATTTCTGATGATGTTGGGGTGTTTCCAGCCAAAACTTCAGTTCGATCTAGGATGGCACTCTACGAGTAATTTACAAAGGTTTTGGATGATCGAAATCTTAAATCTAGCTTCAAACAGTCGTGTTTTGGTTCTTACGAAAACTGCCCAAGTTTATCAAGTTCAATGGGTAGCTTGTCCATTACACCTTGATGCGTAGAGTGAAGGAGGACCCCAAGAAGAACGAGATTTGGTTTTGCATAAACGATAGGCCAGCTTGTTTTGGCCTGAAGGAGTTTACATTGATCACAGGGATGAATTGTTTCAAATATCCCCATGATTCTAAGTACTCTCAGCACTACTAAAAAAAGGCAAAAAAAAACATCGGACAGCGTCGCTCCAGAAAAACGAAGGAAAAAGTGGCGCTATCCATCGTTTTCCTAATTTATTTTTAATTTTTATTTATTTTATATTAAAAACGACGGACTACTTCTCAATGTTCGTCGCTTTTTTTTTGCGGATTATTGTGCAAAATAATTAATAATTTTTTTTATAAATACGACGTCTTTTTTTTAAATTTAATTTTAATTTATTTTTACTAAAATCGACGGACAGCGTCGCTATTATTTTTTAGAAAAAGAAAATTAATTTTAGAAAAGCAACGTTGTCCGTCGCTTTTTTTAATTTTTCTTTATTTTTTTACTTAAAGCGACGGACAGGGTCGGTTTTGTTAAAAATAAATAAAAAATAATTTTATAAAAACATCACTGTCCGACGGTTTTTTACATTTTTAATTTATTAATAAGTAAATAATTTTATATTTTTAAAAATTAACTATATATATAATTTTTTTAAAAATCGACGGACATAGTCGATTTTTTCCGTCGCATTTTAGTCAAATTTTTAGTCAACATTTATTAGGGCAACATTCCAACTTTCTCCTCACTTTTTCTTTTCCTTTCTCCCTCCCCTCAGCCGCGTCTCTCTCTCTCCTCTCTTCTCCACCTGCTACTCCCACCGCTGCTTCCTCCAACTACTGTCGCTGATTCTTTTGCCTACCGCCGCCGCCGCTGATAAGTCTCCTCTCCTCTTATCTTAAAAATCTTTCCTCTAAACTAACAACCTAACATAAACATATTATTAAAAAAATACAAACTTTATAAACTAATTTATAAAGTATTATATAGATTGTGAAGTAGTGACTTGAAATAGTTAAGTAGCGACTTTAATGAATCTTGCTAATTTATAATTGAATATCTATATTTTTGTAGATGGATCATCACTTGTGGATGTATTATATGGATTATGAAACTGTTGAGGATTTAAAACTCAAATATCTTAATGGTGTTAGAGGTTTTATCGATCATGCAATGTCACTAGACACAAAGAGTGACGAGTAGTTAGTTGGGGCTACTCCTTAGTGTTGTTGGATTTGATGCTTCTAGATACTTTTTATACATTTTTGAACTTAACTTTTAACTTTTGAAAAATCTTTAGGATTGTTTATGTGTTTTGGATGTTGTTGGATTAATTGTTTAAGCATTTTGAATGTTGGAGTGATTGTTTTAAATGTTTTGATAATGTAGTGTATTATGTGTTATATGATTGTTTGAGCAGTAATGAGTGTTGCTTGGGATTGTATATATTGAATTGCATTTTTTCATTTTGCAAGTGGGATACATAAAATGCAGATTTCTGCAGCCAAAAAAAATACAGAAAAGCGACAAACAGGGTCGTTTTTGTCCGTTGCTTTTCTAAAAATTTTTAAAATAAATTTTCAGAAATGCGACGACGTACGTCGCTTTTCTAAATTATTTTTTTTTTCAAAAAGCGACGAAAAAACATCGTATTTTCTGGAATTTTTTTTTTCAAAAAGAGACGTTGTCCGTCGCTTTATTTGAAAAAAATAAAATAAAACTTCTTCAAAAAACAACGGTGTCCGTCATCTTTTGTTCATCATTTGTTCTTCATGAAGAACAAAAAGAGAAGGACAGCGTCGCTTTGGCGGAAAAAAATTAAAACTTTTTTCTCCAAAAACCGGCGTTGTCCGTCGTAAAATAAGTAACGTTGTCAGTCGTTTTGAAAAAGCAATGGGCCTTTTTAAGATCCCAGTGACTACGTCGCTTTTCCGTCGATTTTAACCAAAAAAACGACGCTGTCCTTCGCTTTTGATCGTCGTTTTTTGGTTTTTTTTTTGTAGTGCGGGTGATTGAGAAGGGTGGAGATTTTTACAAAAAGGTAACTAAAAAGAAGAAGATCAGCGTGGAAAGTTGTTGAAGCTTGTGAGAGGAGATAGGTTGGACAGGGAGGACAAATACAAGTGTTGTCTGGTGTGGTTTGTGCATACTAGTTTGGTCGCTCGGGATGGATTAAAGAGCGTCGAGGTGGACATCATCAAGATGGCCAATTCTATTGAATTCTTCGAGGAGTACCCATGGGGCAACATTGGAGTACCTGAAGAAGAAAATAGATTTCAAAAGGCTAAAGAAAACATATCTTGAGAGGAATGATGCATCGTACGCTCTGTTTGGATTCCCCTGGCATTTTTGGTAAGTATTATCAATTATTTGATTAGTTTATTAGAGACTGTCAGTTATTATGCATTATATTATATATTGAATGTGTTTTGTTTACTTACATTTCTTTTGACTGTAGATTTGGATATATGAAGTCTTTCCCAAGTCGGTAGAGGTAACAGAGAATGTCGGGATCGCCCTCAGCCCATTCTCAGGCTGCTAAGTTGGTATACTTTCAAAAGCGATAGACTTATCGAAGGCGATCTTTTCGTGCATGCATGGAATACAAAGGTAGGAAATTCCCTTTTGAATTATCTACTAAAAAAAAAACTGAATTTGTTAATAGTTAAATTTTCTTATTTGTAGATTGTTCACCCGTTCTTCACTCCCACCGTCCGCGAAACAAACCAGAATTACGTTACAAAACTCGTTGAATACACGGACGATGTGGGGGATGCATTTATCGGTGCCTTGAAGGTCGATTTACACAGCGTAAGTGCCATAACTTCTATGGTGGACGATGAGGATGGCGTTTAGGATTAAGATTTAGGCGGTGGAAATCTTGCGCCTAGACACGTTACCGACGGTGCGACATCGAGCAGCGCAAAAGGAGTGGTGCACAGATAGGTCGATTGGAATCTGGCGGAGCGCGTGTTGAATCTTGAGGAAGCAGTGAAGGATTTGCAGGCCTTCTTGAAGGAGAAAAGGCTCAGGAGGATTGAAAAGAATAAGAAGAAAGAACAAGAGAAGAGAGGTAATGTACTTGAAAACATCTGGTGTTCATAATTATTTGCATATACAAGTTTTGTCTGAATATGTAAAAACCTATTTTTGTGGTTTCTATTTTTATGTGTTTTGACCATTTTGGCCTTCCCTGTAATTGCTTCATGTTGATTTTTGGGTTTGGAGATAGTTGGCACAGTTCCTAATGTGATCGGGAAAGTTTTGTATGAGTTTGTGGTTTTTAGAGGTTTGAAAAGCCTCATGTTGACTTCGATCAGCATTTCTTGATTTGAGTGTTGGATGGAAAAACAGACTACGCCAGCAGATCCGAAGCGTCGATCTTGGGTTAGTAGCAGGCTTGCTTCAGTTTCGTGGCTTTTATATCTCATTTTGACCTTTGATTTGGAAAATTGTGAATCAGGGTCCCAGGGGTCAATTTGTAGAAAACAATCTTTTTCTGAAAATTCGACGTCGCCATTAAGTTCAAAACATTGAAATTAGCCTATTAGCATAGTTCGTTTGCATTCACAGGACTCCGAATGAATTTCGAGGGGGCCTATCGATAACTTTGCAACTTAGCAAAGTTGTTGATTTTCTAAAGACTGGTGCAACCGCTTTAGCTGCCTAAGTACCCCTTTAGCAAACCCCGGATGCATGGCCTGCCGCTAAAACGGGTACCCAACTGCTTTAGCAGGTACCGCTTTAGCGGTCCCAACCGGTTAGCCCAGGCTGCTTTATCGGTGACTGCTTTAGCGGTCATTTAGCCGCTTTAGCGGTACCTGCTAGGCTGATATATAAATTCATTTTCACAATTTTTCTTCCATTTTAGAGTATTGGAGCTTAGGGTTTGAGAGTTTTTGGGCGATTCCTTCTCTTCTCAAGCTTGCATAAGTTCCATAATCCCTTTTCCATCATTTTTCTTCGATTATATTCTCTAAACTTCCTTTAAATCGTGATCTTGAAATGGATTTTTGGGTTTTTTGCCCGGAATGTTTAAAAAAGGTTTTTCATCAATTAATCACTCGTTTTTAATCCAATTTCACTTGGATTTTCTTCTATGAGTTTCCTTGATAATGGGTAATGTTTTTCTAAAAAAAATTCCGATTTTACCCCTTCGTTTTCAAAATTCATTTTCGAGGTCTGTTTTGGATTCGGTTTAAATATGGGCATTATGGGTATTGTTGACTTTCTTTTAACACATAGATACTATATGTTTGTGTTTTAGTTGACTCCGAGGCCGTTCGAAAGGGGAAGGCTTCATGTTGAAGCACTTTAGGCCCGAATTCCGTCGTTTTGAGGTAGGTTAAGACTTAACTTCTTTCAGATTAATCTAGCTGGTTAATATATAGGTTAAACATGCTATGGATTGGGGAGAATGACTATGAGTTGTATTTCGAGATTCTGTTTATTGTTGTGTGCCCGTGTGGGGGCTTATTTTATGTGGATATTGACTTGAGATATTTGATATTGCGTATAACCCGTGTGGGGGCCTTATTTGACACCTACCAAGCAATGTTGCTCCTCGAATAGGACCCATGGGGGGTTCGCAACCCATATACTTTCTATAATCTCAATCTCAGGTCTCAAATCAACCTTATCGGCACATTCCTCGGTATAGGCGTTTTATAAAGTGTTTCATTTTCTTTACAATGGGGAAAAACTCAGTGGTATCAATCTCATGGACATATATGAATGATATGCGGATATAATGCACACAATCAAATCAGTATGAAGATATGAATCAATTCAATACAAGTATAAGTGAGCTCAGAATCAACTCTATATGACAATGTTCTATGATGTAAGCCATATTAGGGCACCACTGGTATAAATAGTCATATATGACATCAATAATATCATTTAAAGTCCCTCATTCGAGTATCATCAATATGATAAAGGCAATTTATTGCACTAACATGGCCTATGATAACAAGTCAAGCCCTTACTAGGTGACACAATGATAAATATGACAATTAAATACACAATCATAGCCAACAATATAAACTCAAGCCCCCACTCGAGCACACGATAATAAATAAGTTCTCAAGTCAATAATAATGTTCACATCAGCCCCCACACGGGCAACACGAAATTAACAACAATTCCAATAATATATATATAGCGAAACTACCCAAACCTAGCTTATTCTATACAATAAATCTCTACCACTATTACAAGTAGTATTCTCTAAAGTCATTAATCCCCGATCGTCACAATAAAGTTCACTAAACAAGATTCAAGCTCTAACATAGGCATCCAATGTCAATTAATCAAGATCACTAAGATATCTATCTACATTCTACTCTAAGGATATTTACGAGTAGTAATACTAACTAAGAAAGGCAATAATTCAACTACAATCCACCAAAAGACTCTGGTACCCGCAGAGATACTCATCATTTTATCTAAGCGGGACCCCCAATCCTAAACAAATTATAAAATACAAACAAACAAGCATACAACATATAAACACTTTGAAAAAAGTAAAGGTACATCTCAACTTGCCTTAAAAGAAGATCCGCAATTCCAAACACCGTCCAAAGCCTTAATCGAAAGCTCGACTCCCTCGAATCATGTCCAAACATGACCAATCTAATCAAATACGACATCTATAAGTCAAAAGAAACCCAACGATACCCATATCGACTATATTCGAGACGGGTCCAACACGAACCCTAAAAATGGGTTTGAAAACGAAAGAGGTAAAATTGAAATTTTATTTAAGAATAATGTTCCCTATATCAAAAGGAGTCTACGGTTGAAAATCCACGCAAAAAATGAGTTAAGGAAGAGGTTTAAATCGGAAAAAAACTATTTTTAAGCTTCACCGGTAAAAACCCCAAAATATCATTTAAAATCAAGGATTTGAAGATGGATTTGTAAAGAAATCAACGAAAAAAGACAAATACAATACTAGGAAGCTTACCCACGGAATAAATCTCAAAAATCTCTTTAAAATCGCTCTAATCCGAGCTCTAGATATCCCAAAATGGAAAAAATGAGATTTTGGGGCCGAAATGGGGATTTTAATCTATCCAGGTATGCGCGCGCGATCGCGGGCCACCAATCACAATCGCGACACCGACCCAAACAAACCCTTCGCGAACGCGGGCCTTTGAACGCAAATGCGATGAAAGAAACTGACCAGACCCACAGAGCTAAACGTCGTGGTCGTGGTTGTAACACCCCGTACATTTCCGAACCTAGTTGATTACCGTAACATACATGGAATTAATTAAAAATGGGAGTTTTGAGGTATTAGACACTAAATTTTGGTGGGCTAAAGTAGTCTTGAGCCATTGGGCTCAAGTTAAGGCCCAAACAAAAAAATTAAGCTACAAGACATGACCCAAAAAGGGGTAATTGACCCATTCTTGCATGACCAAGTCCACAAATCAATTATTGACCAAAGGTATGGGATAAGGATGACTTTAAAGGGTCTATATAAGGTGAAAAATCAGATTTCATTCACCATTCCACACATGTGCAAAGTCTAGAATTTTCCAAAAATATTACTTTTCTCTCAAGACACAAACCCTAAGCTATCTTCCTCTTGGGACAAGATCACTCCTTGGAAAACTTTGGTAAGTGTTTAATCTCATGGTTTAATATATTATATGCATGTAATATGGTGTAGATCATGTTGGTTATGTTGGTGAAGTGTGAGAAGTGCACTATGTGTGAAACAATTTATGTTTGCTTAATCGGTGAAGGTTTTTGCCTTGTAAACTTGAAAATGGACTTGTGGTCTTGAAGGAAGTGAACTTGATGGATTCAATATTTACATGTGAGATGTGATTATAGCCTTAACTTTTTTTATTCTTGTACATAATGTTTGGAATTGTTATTACGAAATTGTGCATGGATTTGGTGGTGTATTGAAGGAAAAGTGTGGTTTTGGTGATGTTCATGTGTGTTGTGAAACCATGGCTGATTGTTGACATTAAATATGATCTAAAATATGTCAAGATAAGTTTATCTATGATCATGGACCATTCATTGCATAAAAAGACCCAAAAGAGACCCTTTTTGGCCGAAAAGGGCACCCGCCCTCGTAAACGAAGCACCTGCGGGTGCAGGTGACTTCGCAGGTTCCTCTGGCTACTGCCAAAGGTCACCTTCGGATGCAGTTCAGCCACATGAGGGCGCAGGTGGCTTCGCAGGCCAGTCCAGAAGTCCGTTTCGGTTGTTTTCGCATCTCTTTGACCCCCCAAAGCCGCTATACCCTTCATGGATGTAATTATCAACTTATGGTACCTTTTGAATGACTTTAAAGGAGTATCCCGGAGGTATTTTGAATGGTATAAATTATGGATTGTTGTTCATGTGTTATTATGAAAGCTATTGAGATGATTTGATGGAGTAAATGTGATGTAGGGTTAATGAGGGAGTGTAAAGTATAAACTTGATGTGAAATGCTATTGGTTTATGATGTCTTGGTCAATGTATGGAATATTATGGTATTTTTGGTATGATAATTCCATGAATGGTGTTGTAAATGGAGAAACGATATTCTAGGCAATTGTGTAACTCATTATCGTCTTATGCACTTGGAATGTAGCTTGTGGTTAATGTTGGTTCCGTTATGAACTTGTGTTGTAGAGTGACACGTAAAGAAGGAACTGGATTGTTGTATTCACATCTAGGACGGTATATTCATATTGAGATCATAAGGTATGTAAGGTTACTTTTTTTGTATCCTTCTGCAACATATTGTTCACATTGTCATCGTACGTGTTCTACTCCAAAATGTCTAAAGGTATCTCATTTCAGGTTGACATATATTGTTAGTCACATGTTTCTTGCTAAATGACCAATTGTTATTCATGAATCATAATTGTAGACATCGTTCCAAAGTCCTAATAATGTTACTCTCATGTTTCTTATTCATTGGTTATTGTCCCAAGGCTTCAATAATAATGTAATAACCGAATGTACCAATCTCTCACAAGTGAATGTGATAATGTCTCATGAGCAGAAAGTACCAATCTCTCAAAAGAAGAAATTAAGTAACGTATATTTGTGGGTTGCAAGAGTTAAGGAAAATAATAAATGAAGGGTGGACATGATTCCAAAGTTCCAACAATATTATGACTCCAAAGTTCCGATAATGTTGTGTTCCAAGTTCTAATAATGTTATGACTATTATTGTATCAATCTCTCACAAGAAAAGGTATCAATCTCATGAAAGTAAAGGAATGAAGTAACGTATATACGTGTTCCCAATAATGTTTCAATTACCAATGTATCACTCTCATAACAAATGAAAAGGAAAGAAGTATGCAAAGAAGTAATGTACACATGGTTACTTTATGTTTCTTTGAGTATGGATCAAATCAAAAGGGCATAAGCCCGGATGGAACAATCCCAATATTATGCTATGTTATTATTATTATATATGACTATAGTTCACTGATCAGTTGGATGTCCGGTATTATATTATAAGCCACCTATAAGGTGATGATCGGTATTATATTATGAGCCACCTATAAGGTGATGATCGGTATTATATTATGAGCCACCTATAAGGTGATGATCGGTATTATATTATTAGCCACTTATAAGGTGATGATCGGTATTATATTATGAGCCACCTATAAGGTGATGATCGGTATTATATTATTATCCACCTACAAGGTGATGAACGGTACTATATTATAGCCCACCAAGTGTGGATGACGGTTATTATATTATAGCACACCAAGTGTGGATGACTGTTATTATATTATAGCCCACCAAGTGTGGATGACTGTTATTATATCATGGCCCACTAATAAGTGGATGACTGATAATAAAGATGAACGTAAAGCCAAAGAAAGTATGTCACGTAACTGAAAGTATAAAGGAATGTTATTTCACGAATGATAATGATATGAATGAACGATCAAATAGTGAAAGAAACAAAAGTAATGAACATGGTTCCACACATGCAAAATGGTGATTGATCCATAATGGTTATTCACATGTATTGATCCCACTTGATATCTTATGTATCATGCAGTTTCTTATAGCCTTACATACTCAGTACATTATCCGTACTGACCCCTCTTGGGGGACTTACCTTACTTACTGTAGGCACAGGTGCTAGTAGACCTCCACAATAGGTTGCAAGTCATTTGCGGATCATTGGTGAGCTCCAGTTGGTTCGGGGCTTTTCGAGTCACATGTGTACATTGTTTTGATACTGTATAAATATTGCATAGGCATGTTCATGTATCTATTAGAGGCTTTGTAGACGTATGTGGGAAGACGAATGTAAGAGATAAATGTCTATTTTGACTTGACAGCCCTAACGGCCAAGTTTTATATACATATATATATATATATATAGCATATGTTTCCATGACTTCCGCATAGTTGCATGAGATATAATGGTGTTCACACAGAGACATGCATATGAGTGTACATGAGCAAAGATTGGTTATCTCGGGCCATATCAGCTTCGGGTGCCTATCCGCCTCAATGGGATTTGGGGTGTGACAGTGGTACCCACTGTCGTGATCGCGATGAAGGAATAATTTGACCTTGGCGAACGCGATATTGGGATCGCGAACGAGACGTAGGGATTGCGAACGCAACGTAGGGATCGCGAACGCGAAGACTTAAAAGGCAGAGCTATGCAAACGCAACATGGGAGGTTGCGACCGCGATGAAGAGGAACCTGCACCAGAAAATAACTGAAAACCAGCAAACACCAAGTCCAAAAATCCTCCGAGCGGACCCTCAAGATTCGTTCGGAACCCCACCAAAATAAACCAATAATGCTACTAGTCTAATTTTGACATTTCGAACTCAATGGCAATGTCGAATTTTCAAAAAAAGGATCGTTTTCAATAAATTGTCCCCCGGAACCCCTTTTGGCCAAATTTAACTAGTTTTCAAACGGAGGGTCAAAATGTGAAACAAAGGCTTGGGACCCAAACTTGCCACATTAAAAACTCAAAATCGACATTCCAGATCTAATGAAACTGTCAGAATCATCATCCGAGGCTCGGATCACGAAATGTTGACCAAAGTCAAACTAACCCATTTAAGAATGTTCAAAACCACAAATTCATTTAAAACACTTCCGAACGCATCGAGAATCATGCCAACCATTCCCACAACTCTTAAATGAAATAAAGCAACCATGGGGAAGGGCAAAATTGTCAAATACAAAAATTTCTAAATTTCAATACGAGGGTCATTACAGTTATTGCATGATGTGGGCTACTGGTTGATTCATTTGTACTTAGACGATGAGTGGTGGTGGGGTGGGGGGTAGTAATGAAGGACTAGTTTTTTTGTTTTTTTTTTCATTTCGGTATTTATATTAAAATTCGACTAAATTCAATTTTGTGTATTTTCGGATCAATTTCTGAGGATCGTGTGCTTTTTCTATTTTTTTCATTCTTAGTGATTCGAATCTAAGGTTGCTGATAATTAAGGGATGAGAAATCCCAATCATCCACATATTAGTCCTTTGAAGGCCGTGTTGATATATATATGTACATGTTAAACAAGAGTTATACTCTTTGTTAGTTTATTAATCGATATCCAATATCTATAGGAGTTCTAATAATCCAAATTTACGTCGTGTAACATCGATTAAAAGGATCAAGCTACCTATCAGAATTTTTTCATACATCGTCCCTTGATAAGTTATTAGTCAAGTACTAATGCTCATGACTCTCACATCAGACTTCTAATTAAGAGTGTAGGAATAATATATTGATCACACCATAACCTTTGTCGTAGTAATCAAACTTATACTCTAATAATAACTTACTAAGTTTTATATTGGAGCTACGTTTCGTAATTACATATTACGCTATAGCTATTTATGAAATTTTCTCAGTTTTTATTTGAGGTAACAAATTAGTTATCTTTTTTTTTTTTGCTCTGGTCATCAGTTATAGCTTAGCATGGAATTTTTTTCTATAATTACCTTATAAGTAATTTAATTATATGAATTCTTTTATATTGTTAATGCAAAAAAACCCCAAAAAACTTAAAACTCTAATCATCAATAATAATAATAATACTAAAGATAGCAGAGTTACCAACTAGAAAGACAACTAGGCCTAAATGCATGCACTGAAAAAGTTGGATTTGGCTTTGTGTTAGACAGGTTACGTTAGAAGTATTGATTACGAATTTATGTGAATTTAATCTTTTATTTATTATATAAATATTTAGATAAAAGCAAATTATATTATATTAATTTATATTGTTATACATCATAAATTTCAAATTCTAAATTTGTTTTCAGAATAGATACATTTTATCACAGTGATCAAGTTGTTCTTGCTCACTATCACTTGTATATACATATAGTCTAATGATTAGAAAATTATGAAAATTTTCACATTGCAACTCATACAACCCAAAATAGCTAATTATATTATATGAGGGGATTAGTCATTTTGGCATGTATAAAGTGAATGACAATGATTATCAATCTAATTTAAATCAAATAAACCAAAAAAAAAAAAAGAAGAATAGAATTATTGAATTTGCGTCACGTAAAATTCATTTGAGAAAGCGTTCGGTATCGATATCTCACATCAAACCACATTTAATCAGGCTATGTCTCTAAAATTGAACAACCACCTTACTAAATTTCAAATTGCATGTTTCTTTGTTTCTTCTTTATTGTGCAATTAATTTCCTCCTTTATTTATCTTTAATTTTAATATTTGTAATATTGACAATTACTCCCTCCGTTTCATTTTACTTGGCCTTCTTTCTAAATACATTTGTTTCAAATTTCTCCCTCCATCCATCTTTACTTGTCCACTTTTTTATTTTAGAATGTCCAACAATACTTGTCCAGTTTGGAAAACCAATATATAATTTACCTTTTTTTTTCATTTTACCCTTGATATTAAATACTCCAATATTCATCCCTCATTGCATTTTTCAAAGCAAAAAATTTGCTATTATATTCAAAGGGTGATATAGTAAAATCACCTCTCTATTTATTGTTTCTTAAGGTATGTACCAAATTAAAAGTGGACAAGTTAAGATGGACAGAGGGAGTAGCTGTCCATTTTCGCAAATCAAGAGTGTTTTCTTATTTTTTTTCCCCATATTACCCTCAGTATTAAATAATTAAAGAAAATAGTAATAATTAGATTTAGTGTTTCAAAACATCATTAATAGGGTTAATTTTGTAAAATACACTTCTAATTAATATTTTCTTAATGAGAGTGTCAAGTTAAAAGATGTCAACTAAAATGGAAAGGAGGATGTAGGATATACGCAATAAATACAGTTTTCCCTATATAGATTTTATTGGTCGTGTAAGAAAGTAAATTTAACCACGTGGTTGTAATGTATACACGTGTACATGCATTTGCATGATTATTAAATTAATCACAAGAGGTTCCAGACACGTAAGGGTACTTAATTATAAACACATTATTGGTTTGATTTAGTATTAATTCTATCGTACATTAGGTTTATGGATATTTCATATTCGAATTTTGAGAATGAAAAACGATTTTTTAGAGAGTGTTTTACTTTTTTTTGCAGCTTGTTTGGATGGTTTTATTGTCTTGTATCTTATTGTAACTTAAATGCAATATTTAATTTTGTGATCATTTTAATTTTATAATATCATATTGTCAAATACAGTCTTATGTAACGATGAGAAATATCTTTTTATGCAACAATTTTGGTGTGATTACGCTACGTTATTTTTTTCTCATCTTGCCCTTATTATTAAATAATTATATTTTACTTATTGTTCCACTTTTTTTTATAATAATTCTACATCGTCGAATCTTATTGTTCTTTGTAATAATATTATAAGTTTTTTCTTCAGATTATTAGAGCATGACATTATGAAACGACTGAAAATGATACGATTTATATTTATAATATTATATTGATCAAAATAATATTGTACTATACAATATAATATAACACAGTAAATCAGTAATAATATATTATGAAACAATATATGCATGTGAGTTTCTATCTGACACAAAGCAGAATTAGTGTAGACAACCTATAGTAATGCGAGCTATGTAGATATGTGTAGTTAAGAAGAACCAGAGATAAAATATTATAGTGCAAAATTAATAGTATCGGCTGATTATGAACTTGAGAGATGTCCTTGATGCCTCAGGCAAGACGCCCACGCATTTTTTGTTTCTTTTTGTTTCTAGTTTGGTGTCCGGTATCTGCGGTATTGAAGTTCAATTAATTCAGATTCGCATCACATAGGATCCATTCAGGGGGCAAGCGTTTTCTACCACGTTTTTTTCCATACCCAAAGCTTGAATCTGAAACCCTTGGTTAAGGAAAAAGCAGTCTCATCCACTGCACCATATCCTTTGGTGGTCCAACGTTGTTCTACTTCTACGGCCTTGATATATATAATATCATTACTGACAAAATATTTCAAAATATAAAAGAATGTAGTTTATAACAATTGCTTTTCTGTAGTGTGTACAATTTAATTTATTACTTTTCTAATACATGAGCAAAACATGGTGATGTTTAGGGAAAGGGTGTGTACCAATTTATCCCATAATGAATTGTTTAAAAGAGAAAAAAAAGGGAAATGTGAACCATGAGGCGAATGACGGCGGGGTAGATATTCAGTGAACTTAAAGTTCAAACGGTGTTTTTTCTTTTGTAACCAATAACCAAAAAGAAGAAGAAGAAGAGGAGGAAGAAGAAGAAGAGGAGGAGGAAGAGGAAGAAGAAGAAGAAGAAGAAGTTGATGATGATGATGATATTTTGCATGAATATTGTTTAAAAATCACCTCAAAATTTATTGTAGATTCATCGTACTAGAAGCTTAATGTATGATATAGTAGTGTAGAGTGAATAAGATTTAATTTGCTTACATGAATGTACAACATATTTATTTTTAATTCCTTGGTACATAATATGTTGTTTAGAATCGACAAGGATTGAAGTGGATAGGTAAGTATTCTTTTCTTTTTAGTCAAAGTCTCACGTTTAAGTACCTCTGGATACAGAGTTGCCTTTATTAGGGAGTGTTTTATCCCTTAATGTGAGACTTTTCGATACAAATCTAAATTTAATCGGCTTCAATACGAAATCAGACACCAGATGAAAAATAAAATAAATAAATAACCTGTTATTTAGGAAACCACCCACAAGGAGAGTTTTCTTATTAATAAAATACAATATTATCTCTCTTTTTCTCACTTGGTTGGACTCGGTCAGTTCTACGGTAGATATTAAGTACTTTATTCATGAACCTTTGCTATATACATTGAAATTATGTTATTCTTGAATTGCCTAGTTTGACTCGGCATACAAATTAAGAGGAAAAAAGACTAATAGCCTGTTAAAATATTCTACTTACTATTTAATAATCACTTTAAGTTATCAATCTATATTTACTAAATAGAGTTGCTTTCAATTATCTTCGGAGTCTCCTGATTGTGAAAATCTTTTTCAAACTATGAATGCATAGAATTAAGCCCAAAAAATGAAGTATTTTACTTGTACAAATAAATGAGCCAACTTGACTTCAATCTTTCATTAATTAGACAAAAGAAACCAGAGTGGATAAGCTTGAAAGGTCTTACGTATTGTAAATATGACTGAAATGATAATCCCAAAATCGAGTATCTAAACGTTTTGACTCCTCTTTTCAGGTTTTGGACTGATTTATCAGTGATCACTATTTGAGTCTCTTGGTTTAACTAAATATAGTTCAGTCCATTGGACTTCCATCCAAATTAAGCACTCAAAGTTAATTTGTGGAGGCCCAAGTCTTCTTCCATCTGAGCCCATTTTCTAATTTTTGATGTTAAAAGCACAGTTGACAATAGTTTTTAGTGAAAATGTCTATTTTGGTCATATAGGGAAAAGACATGGGGTGATTATTAGGAAAAATAATGCCCAACGTCAAAATAATGACAACTTATAGTCAAACTCTTTCTCTCTCTCTCTCCCCCTCACTCACCTCTCTCGCCCTCTCTCTCACTTCTCTCCTCCTCTCTCTCGTCTTTCTCTCTCTCTATGCATTTGCTACTTTTTTCCCTCTTTTTCATTGTTCTTTTTTGAATTTTTTTTAATCTCTGTATTGCATCTAAAGATTGTATAATATATGTATAGAAACTGTATAATTGTGTATACAATATGTATAGGTATATAATTTCTACAGACAACTATATGATTGCATGATGTGGGCTACTTGATTCATCTGTACTTAGACGACGAGTGGGGGGGGGGGAGGGGGGAGGGGGGTATAATTCCTTTGAAGGACTGGGTTTTTTTTTTCCATTTCGGTATTTGTATTAAAATTTGACTAAATTCAATTTTGTGTATTTTCGGATCAATTTCTGAGGATCGTGTGCTTTCAATAGGATTTTTTCATTCTCAGTGATTCGAATCCGAGATTGCTGATAATTAAGGAATGAGGAATCCCAATCATCCACATATTAGTCCTTTGAAGGCCGTGTGTTATATATAAAATTTAAAATTATTTGATCAACACCACTTAAAATTTACCAGTACTAATAATATTAATCAAATATTTATTTTATATTTGATAATATGATTTATTATCACACAAATATATAATTTACTTTAGATAAAAAATTAAAAATTATTTAATCAACATAACTTAAAAGCACATAAGTCTACTAACAAATAACCTATTCTTTTTTTTTTTTTTTTTGGTCTAACAATTACATAGTCAGATTTTAACGTCAGCTGCAGTAAGATCTATAAATTAAAGCACGTCGATCAACATATAGGCAAAGGGGATGCAGCGTTGCTGTTGGAAAATAGTACACAACAGAAGCATTTCAAAATTATACTGCTTACATGAATTATAGACAATAAACATAAATACGTGATTTATACATAGCGTGTTTAAAATTAACCAAGAAATACCCGAACTCTCTCAATACTTGGGTAGGCAAGTACTGAATAGAAAACTGACTTAAATTTCTAGGCTAGGAAAATTCCTATTTATAGAGATACTATCTCAGTCCAAGAAGGAAAATAAGAACCAACACATGTTTATTTTGGAACAAGAAACATGCGTTTCTTTCTCCCTCTTCCCGTAGAAAATAGGATTTCAAGTTTTAGTTTAATATGGGCACTATAGGGACAACGGAATTAATTACCGAGGCTCCCTATTATGGAAATAATTCAAAATTTTAATTTGAATTAATTTTACTATAATAAATTACAAATCATTCCACTAAAAATTCGTAGTTGCACTCCTCTATTTTTATTTCAAAATTTCTCAGTAAACACTTATGTAATTCTCCATGTTAAGATTACAGATACTAATCAATAAATTAAATTACTTACGAATTTAATATAATGATTAATTTCATTTAGAGCAATGCTTAACTTATTTCATATGTCGGATGCATGAATCCACCGGCCGGGTTTACACATGAAAACTTATAAGCTTTTCATAAAAGGTGTATCATCAATGTCTATACCGAGACATGGATTTCATCAACTAACTTATTATTTCACCAATATATATTTTTATCATCCAATCTACCATGAATATTGACCCATCTCAGAATCTCACCTTTTAATAAATTAAAACGATGAATAATATATACAGATCATAATAGTTATATCAAGATTAAAAGTATAAGTACATTTAACAGTTTAGAGATTATGTTTTTATCAGTCAGTCTAAGACAACTATCTCTACTCGGTCCTGTTCAATACATACAAAATGCACTAGCACTAGAAGTTAGAACTATACCATTCTCGCAATCAAGATAAATTACATTTAATCTCATGCTACAATCATTTTGATGGTTTTTCCAAATTTCCATCTACTATTGTGAACTATAACTTTAACTTATAAGAACTGATGATTTAATCTTATGTGTGTAAGCTTAAACTCTATACACCAAATCATCTACAATATAAGTTGAGGACACATATGCTAAATGAATGAGTTGTCCTAAATGCCCCTTGTTAGCTGTCGCAGGAAGTGGTGAGGGCTCATATGACAATGAATAAATAAATAAATATACAATCGTTCAATAAATAACACTATATCAAAACACATGATTTATAGTATATCCTAACAGTTGCAATATTGGGTTTATTTAAATTCAAACTTTTAATGCGAAATATAAATTTATGTGTAAAAATTAATTTGCATTGATTTTTTTGTCCCAATTTATATAACACAGCTCACATGCCAAGAGTTAAATTTCTTAGTTTTGAATTTTGATTGTGAATTCAGATATAGAATCTTTAGATTTTTAAAAATAAAATTTACATATTTGGAATAACTACTAAGAAGTATTATAAGTCATAATAATTAATAAGTCAAAATATATAAAATGCATATGAAAGAATTATGGTTAAAAAAAAAAAACTCACTTGAATTTTGAAACTCTAAATATACTTGAGATGGAGGTAGTGATAAATAGTACTTCTAAGTCCATAATTTTAAAAATAAAGTATGTTCAACTAAAGATTTTAAAAATTGAACCACTAGAATTTAAATTCTAAATCCGTCCACATGCATAAATCTTGATTCAAATAGATTAGGAAGTACTCCCACTACCCACATAATGACCTTAATTAAAACACCCATAATTACTCCAAGTAGATAATCAACTTTTATTATCTTATTCTAATTTGAAAATATACTTGTAGCTTAATAAAGAACGTCATAACTTCCATCACAATGGAGCAAAAAAAGCTACTAGTAATTAGGTACATATTTGTGAGTCTAATTATTGTCCTATTATTTTCACAGTGATTTTGATTACGTGGCTGATTTTGCTTGCTATTCCTATACTGTCAATTTTATATTATTACAATTGATCAATTAATAACTTAACACGAGCCAAATAAAATAAAATAAGAAAAGTATTTTGAACTATAAAAAAACCCCAACAAGTCATTTAACCTGAATAATGAAAGTAAAATAACAGCTAAAAAATAATGAAACGAAGGACTCAAACGGGTTTGGGTCAGCCCTCATCCCCAGTGCTTATATTCCACCGTCAAAAATGTCACAGTCATGATTATCATCCAGCAGTAAAAATGTCACAATCATGATTATCATCCAGGAGTAAATGACTAGCTAGAAGTACGTAAATAAATCATCTTTAAAAAGTATTATAAGTCACAATAATTAATAAATGAAAATATTTAAAATGCATATGAAAGAATTATGGTAAAAAAAAAAAAAAAAAAAAACTCACTTGAATTTTTAAACTCTAAATGTACTTGAGACGGAGGGAGTGATAAATAGTACGTCTAAGTCCATAATTTAAAAAATAAATTATGTTCAACTAAAGATTTTAAAGATTGAACCACTAGAATTTAAATTCTGAATCCGTTCACATGCATAAATCTTGATTCAAATAGATTAGGAAGTATTCCCACTACCCACATAATGACCTTAATTAAAACACCCATACTTCCTACTACCCACATAATGGCCTTAATTAAAACACCCATAATTACTCCAAGTAGATAATCAACTTTTATTATCTTATTCTAATTTGAAAATATAAAAACTTTAGATTAATGACATGGAAGAGTAAGATTTTTTCCTTTTTAAGAGAGATCTAAAAAGAAAAAAGTCGTTATCAACATATTAAGATTGTCAGTATTTTCGTAATGCTTCTTCATACTCTCTCCGTTCCAAAATAATTGATCTTCTTTCTAAATTTGTTTGTTTCAAATTAATTGTCCATTTTCGTAAATCAAGAGTATTTTATTACTTCTTTTCCATATTACCATCAGTATTAGATAACTAAAGAAAATAATAATAGTTAGATTTAGTGTTTCAAAACATCATTAATAGAATTAATTTTATAAAATACACTTCTAATTAATGTTTTCTTAATGAGTGTTTCAAGACAAAAGAGACCAAGTAAAATGAAACGGAGGGAGTACAAAGAATCTAGGAATATACCCCTAATTAAGTACATTGAAAAAGAAAGATTAATTAATGGTCTTGGTAATTTGAACAAAGGTATAATAGGAAGATTTTGATTAAACTATTCTTGAAAGATTAAAGGATCACTTATTTTAGGAATATAAGCAACAATCCAAAAAAAAACATGTAAAAAGGAAAGGGAGTAACTTTTTTTTTTTTAACTTTTCTTCAATTTGTGTACGTAATTGCAACATGAAACATATTCAACTAATCTGCTAAAATTAAATATTGTAGAAAATATTGCAAAACGAAAAATAATGAATTGTGTATTTTGGAAATGCAGCGGAAATCATTGGACTCACCATCAAAATTCAAAACAATTGTCCAAAATAGATTTCGTTTCTCTACAAAAGAGTTTTCTAGTACGAATGAATTTTTTTTTCCTCTTGTGTGTTTATGGAAGTACTAGAAAGCCTATTTTCGAAGATGAGAATAATTATTATTTTCTAAATTATTTTATTTCTTTACATGATATTTTTTTAAAATAATAATAATTAGCCTTACGTATATATTAATTACACAAAAGTTAAAATTGGAGACATGCATACAAGTGTTAATAGTAAATGAATCATTCCATCCATTTGAATTTGACTAATAAAAATAATATTTGAAATATTTTTAGATTTAACATATTTTAATAACTACATATTGTAACATCTAATTTTAAAAATTCAATAATGATTTTTCTTAACGCGCGAGCCGCAACCATATTCACTAGCTTATGAAATGTAATGAGATTTTTTATATATAAATACTCTAAAAAAAGTTAACCAAATATAACTGCAATAAAATTTTACATTACAATATATATCATATATGAAGTTGAAGTTTTTATGAATTTACAAATATATTATAATAAAAAGACAAGTATTTAGAAGTTTCCTAAGAGTACATATACCTAACTACTACTAGATAGCTAATCTATACTAGTGCTCCTGCATCTCTATATCAGCAGGAGTAACTGCCGCGCCTCTACCATTTCGGTAGAGGCGCCTGACAATATAGATAACAATACCTATGGTAATAAGGCCACCAAGGCTAGCAAAAACAATAATCACCACCAGCCTCGAATGTGGAACCTCTCTCCAGCTACTGCTATCTACAACCTGAGCTGAAGCCTGGTATGCGATCACCAACAATATCTGTTCGTACATCAAAAAGTGATATTGTATTATTAAGTGCGAATGTTTTAGAATACATACAAAATGAAAGGAAAAACTCCAGAATAGGTACGTAGCTTTTAAGTTGGTTTAATAATTTCTCTATTCTGTTTTATTCGTGCTAATTCTCAACTTTGTAGGTCAAAACTTTTGGAACAAACTCGGCTTAAAGGCAAAGTTTGTATAGGTGCCTCCTTCCGTCTGGTTTAGAGCCCCGTATTGAGCATAATAAGGAACCTCCCGATATTGCTACCACTTCTAAGGAGGAAAAACCAGTCCAAAACTGAGAGACTATATATGGGGGCTCTACAGGTGAAACTAGTTCCAAAAATTGCTACACCTAGTTCCAGAATGACATGATTTCAGTATGCCGAAGCTGTGAATGGGTGTGAAATCCTTGATACTCTTTATTGTGTAACAGTTAAAAGTCATTTGACCTTAGTTATAAGTTTTCTCAACACTCGTAAATATTCAGAACAAGTCAGTTGTAAGTCTAATGACAAATCTCATTTCATGTATCTTATTGTCATTTATGGATCAAGAATCCTAAGAAGTTCTCGATGTCCAAATTAATCGAGATCTTGTATCTAGTGAGATGCTGAAGATGAGGCAACAATTAGAGTTTTTGCAGGCACCAGGCAGAACTCTGCGACCCTGGGGGAGGTGCTTTCTCTAGAAATTGAGGTAACTTCTTTTTGTGCTCCGGATGTTGATAACGACAGAAAACCTTTTTAAACATTAAATAAATTTGTGGATAGTCTTCGGTCTCCACTAAATGACAATGAGGTTTAATTGGAAATTTCTCGTCAAGGATCTCAATAATAGGATTACATGACTTGAAGCTAGTGATGAGGAGCTAAGTAGAGAATTGCATGAGTATCGCAGAAGAGGCTCTGGCACTGAGCAGTAGGGGTGTCAAAATGAGTCCAAATTGAGTTGATCCGTCCAATTCGCCTAAAATATAATGCTATTGGGTAAATCTCAATCCGTTAAGTCCCAATCCATTTTTAAATTGGGTTCAACTGAGCCAATTTCGATCTCCATTTCAACCCGTTTAATAGGAAAATGATTTCCTTAATGAAAGCCGGGAAAATAAGTGACAATGTATCTTATACCACTCTCAAAATCACCCACCTCACCCCAACCCAACCACACCCCCAACTTACCCCACCCCCACCCCGCTTTCCTTAATTAAATTATTTTTAATTTTTAAAAAGTTTTTTTTAATTTTTTTTTCTTTCCCCATCCCCACTATCCTACCCACCCCCCACCCCCAACAACATTTTTTTTTTTGAAATAAATTTTAAAAAAATTTCTTAACCTACAGTCCAACCCCACCCCTCCCCCAAAAAATTAATTTTTTCAAAAATAATATTTTCTTAAAGAAAAATTAAATTTCCTTTTTTAAAAAAAAAAAAAATCTTACCCCAACCCCCATATCCCCCTACCCCCTACCACAATCTCTCCCCCCCCCCCCATACAGCATACCCCCTCCCAAAAAAAAAAATACTCCCTCTGTTTCAAAAAGAATGACCTAGTTTGACTGGGCACGGAGTTTAAGAAAATAAAGAAGACTTTTGAATCTTGTGGTCCTAAATTAAAGTTATGGCAAATGTATCAAAATGCCCTTGAATCTTGTGGTCTTAAACATGCCATGTGGAAAGTTGGAATTAAAGTGTTGCCAAAAAAGGAAAGGGTCATTCTTTTTGAAACGGACTAAAAAGGAAAGTAGGTCATTCTTTTTGAAAAAGAGGGAGTACTTTTTTTTTAAAAAAAAAATAATTCTTACCCCCCCCCCATATCCCCCTAGCCCCTTTGCACCCCCCACACCCCCTGTACCCCCCCCCCCCCCCAGGGCATACCCCCTCCCTAAAAAAATTAATTTTTTTTTTAAAAAAATAAATTTCTTTTTTTAAAAAAAAATAAATTCTTACCCCAACCCCCGTATCCCCTACCCCCTCCCGCAATATCCCCCCCCCCCCATATGACATACCCCCTCCCAAAAAAAAAAAATTTAAAATAAAAAATCTTACCCCAACCCCCATATCCCCCTAACCCCTTTGCACCCCCACACCCCCACTCCTGCACCTCACCCCCATACGGCATACCCCCTCCCTCAAAAGTTAAATTTCTTTTTTTAAAAAAAATAAAATTCTTACCCCAACCCCCATATTTCCTCACCCCCACCACCCCCGCAACCCCTACCCCCATACGACATACCTCCTCCCCAAAAAAATTAATTTTTTTTTTTAAAAAAAATAAAATTTCTTACCCTAATCCCCATATCCCCCTAACCCCTTTGCACCCCCACATCCCCTTCCCTCTCCAAATACAGCATACCCTCTCCCCCAAACAAATTAATTATTTATTTTTAAAAAAAATAAATTTCTATTTTTTTAAATAAAAAAGTTTTTACATCAATCAAAATCCCCCCCACCCCACACCCCTCCCCAAAAAAATTAATTTTTTTAAAAAAAAATTCTTACCCCAACCCCTCCCCCCCCCCCCCCCGCACCCACCCCCAAAAAAATTATTTTTTTTAAAAAATAATCTTACCCCACCCCCATCCCCACACTCCGTACCAACCCCACACAAATTTATTTTTTGAGTTGGTATTCAAATTGTGGTTAGATATTAATATGTTAATATTCTTTAGACTAAGTGGGTCAAGACTCAATCCGATTTTTAACCCATTTCAACCCAAAGTAAATTTGGGCGGGTCATGATCCAACCCAATATTTAATTCAACCCATTTAATATTTCCAATTTCAACTCAACCCGTCCATTTGACACCCCTACTGAGCAGTGTGGAGAAATGAAGGTATATATTGACCTCCCCACATTCGTAGAAGCCATTTTAAGAAAGAGGAATTATCATGCCTTCGGGGCTTTTGCCTAGTGGTGAGTGTTCAGCTTGTGATGTGTGGATAGGTGCACATCACTGTCGAACCCTGTTTTTTTATAATAATCGTGGTGTCTGGGCCAGCTTGCGTGCACCTCGACTAATTCCACGGGATACCTGCCACCTCCCACCAGCAACAGATACTAAGTAACTCTGTCCACCAAGGCTAGGACAGATGAGAAGAACCATCTAGTGTTTTTTTTGGTCTTTGTTGGGTTCAAACCTGAGACCTCAGGTTTGAAATCCACTTCATTGACCACCAGGCCACACCCTTGGGTGCAAAAATGAAGGTATATATTGAGCTCCCCACATTCGTAGAAGCCATTTTAAGAAAGAGGAATTATCATGCCTTCGGGGCTTTAGCCTAGTGGTGAGAGTTCAGCTTGTGATGTGTGGATAGGTGCACATCACTGTCGAACCCTGTTTTTTTTTTTATAACAGTGGTGTCCCGGCTAGCTTACGTGCAGCTCGACTAATTCCACGGGATACCTGCCACCTCCCACCAGCAACAAGTACCAGGTAACTCT
Organism: Capsicum rhomboideum; assembly: GCA_031232105.1. NCBI lineage: Eukaryota > Viridiplantae > Streptophyta > Magnoliopsida > Solanales > Solanaceae > Capsicum > Capsicum rhomboideum. Next base: position 2,902,540 of record CP124718.1, read on the forward strand.
GTTGACCAAGTCTAAAACAGATGGAAAGAAATCACCTAGTGTTTGCCTCTGTTGGGAATTGAACCTGAGACCTCATGGTGCTCAACCCAACTTCATTGAACCACTAGGCCACACCTTTGGGTGCTCATTATCGAACCCTGTTGTAGACAAAAGCTTGGTATTTAGTTTCAGAGGGGGGGAGGCATTATCCACTGTGATTGGAACTGTATGCCACTAGTCATCAGAGATTTCTGTTCCAACTTAGTTGTGTAACAGAATCTTCATCTTGATTTCAGGCTAATGGTGTCTTTTCAGTAAAAAGCAAAGGGTTCAAAAGGGGCTTGCAAAGTATAGAGTCAGCTAATTATCCAATGAGTGAAAATGGTATGCCACTCTCAACTTTTGCTACCTGTCATTTATCAATGAGGTTTATATTCCTAGCTTCTTAGATTTTGTATTTAGCTTATTGCTAGTTTCACTGATGATTTGACTTTGTATTCTGATTCTCTTTGAATTTCTTACAAGAAGCTTTGTGAGATTTTAAATGCATAATTTCAGTCGCAACAGAATTTCTATCAACAAGATACAAAGAATACATATCCATAGATTAATCAAATACATTGAAAATAGAACTAGTATTCTACTATTGGCTAATGTAACAAGCCCCATTCTCTGATAAAGCACGTCTTCTTGAATTTTTCCGCAATTTCATTTTGGTCACCTTTCTTATCTCCATTAAACTAGGATTAGTTACTTTTGATTTCTATAAAACTAAGTTTTAATTATTTAAAACCTTGGCAGAAATTTACAGGATGGATGCTGGTTCTAGAACTGTAATTTTACTTTTTCTGTTTTTATTTATCCTTGTTGCATCATTTAACAAATGGTTACTTCCCCTTTAATACTATGGTAGATTTTTTCTGTCAAGATATCCCTCACATTACCTAGCTCCTCTATATCTTCTATACAAGTTGATTCTCTCTTTAACTACCATTTAAAAAAAAAAAAAAAAAAAAAAAAGTGCAAATGAAGATAGATTAACATTTGAGCATCTCCATCTCACCTTTTTTTATACTCTTATTTGCTTTATTGCAACGTCCAAATTTTAAATTATAACTCTCTGTTTTTTGGAACCTAAAAAGCAACCAAGTATATGTTGGCATATATTTGTGAAATTTGTACAACGATTATACAATACAAATGTTATTTTTAAAAAATAACTACAAAATAAATATAGATCCACAGGAAAAATAATTTGTTTGTCTATGCAAACAATCACATTAATGTGTGAGCAAATGAAGGATAAAGAATTAGAAGATAGTCACATGAAGAGAGTAAGTGAAGGAAAAACGTATGATGTATGTTTAATGAGTAAAGAAGATAAAACCTAAAAGATGGGAGATGAAGAAAGTAATGCAAAAAAATGAAATGTTTCAGCAAAGAAGGTAAGAAATGTGGATTTTATGGATTCGGTAAACTAATAAATGTGTGATTAAGAGGTAAGAGATTTAACTAGAAGTTACGTTAACGTGTGATTAAGAGGTAAGAGATTTAATTAGAAGTTGTTACGTTTTTTAATATACTTAGCAACATTTCAGCTATTAGTTTTAAAACAACACTAACACTTCTCTTCCATATTTAGTATTTATTTATAATTTTGTTAATTTAAAATGCAAAGAAAATCCAAAAAATTGAGAACATAGATAAATTCATTTCCTGATCATTGATAGGGTCCTGTTTATATATATATATATTTGGTTTCTTGAATAAATAATTTTTTTTTATGATTGTCTATTTACTTCTCTTACTACATATGGCACGGAAGAGTAATGCTACCATGAGCACAACATATATAAAGATTTAGCAACTACTATTGTGTATTGTCACAGTTTTTTTTGTTTGTTTTTTTTTGGTGTAATTATTGTCACAGTTGACTAAATTATCAAGTGGCTTTTTTTTATTAATTCCACTGAAATATCAACTACTATTAGTTTTTCTTATGTGCAATACTTTTTTATTTTTTGCCCTTGGCGACTGGCGTTCTATCTTATTAATGTTTGTAATTGGTTTGTCCATTTTGGTAAATAAGGCCAGCTTTCCGTGCCTTTTTTTTAACATGCTTAGAGACTCTCATGTGCAGTACTTCTTCATTATTTTTAATTTATCCTCTTTTTATTTGTAGTATTATGCTACTTTTGAAAAGAAAAACTATTTGACATAATCTAATAAGAGCTATTAGAAACAAAAACAAAAACTTAACCATACAAATTATTGAATTGAATACACATTTGAAGATTAAGATGTGTATTAAAATTAAGACGTTTGAATTTGAATATATATATATGAATAATATGACCTAATTAAGATAATTTTTTTTAAAAAAATAGTAGATGATAGTAGCTAATGGTCTTAGTAATAATTAATAACGGTGATTGACAATAGGAATGGTTGATGATGGTGATATATAATCGGTAGTTATTATGGTGATAATGATGGTGATGGGAGGTGATAGTTGTAATGACAGGCGTGATGGTTAACAGTGAGTATAGAGACTCGTTGAAATTTCATTTTTACATAATTATTAAGATTTTTTTTTTGTAGATCTTAGATATTTGAATCTATTTAGAATCACTAAATGGTTATAAAAATGCACTTAATTGATGAAGCATAAATGAATATGATTCATATTTTTATTAAGTATGAATAAATGAGGACATAATGCAAGTAAAAAAAAAAAAAAAAAGTATTCTTCAACTTTTAAATATAATTTGTAATTTTAAGTTTACTATTTGAATATTTACTAGAGTTTTTTGTCAAATGAGGTTGAGTCCCAACTCCCAAGTCATGGATTACAGTTAGGGTCTCGAATGAGGGTTTGATCTCTAACTGAGATGTTGGGTCGATGCTCGGACCATTGGTTAGCATTGGGTCCTAGATTTCTGGTCCCACATCAGGGTCATGTTGGGTTTTGATAAATTTTCTAAAATCAAAAGATCTTGATAAATATATATATATATTTGACCATATATTTTTAGCGAGTTTGCTTACTGCTCTTCTAAGGTTCACCTCTTTTGGATGTCCTGAGGTTTGAAGTCATTTGTTTATCACAGAACGAATCCCCCTCAGTCACTGTCATAGTTGACCTTCTCTTCCAGATCCTCGCTTCTATGAGCCAAATCACTCTCCTCGGGAGTTCTCTCCCTGACTACACCCTCCTCGGCTTAGTTACCCAAACACTCATCTTGAGCAATCCCTTCCGGTTCAGCAATGTCCTGAACCGCAAAACGGTTCGGACTGACTAGGTCCAGTTGGGTCATTTCACTTGTTCAACTAGTGTCCAACCCCCCTTTGCTATTGTCACTACTGGTTGATTATTTGACTTTCTAGGTAAAATTTCAATATTTGATTATGTCTCAATATATAATTTAAAAAAAAAAAAAAGAAGAAAGAAAGAGCATGGTTACATGCACGTACCAGGAATAGTGTTGACTTCATGTTTAATTTGTTTGGACGGCTAGGAAGGGTATGCTGCATCGAGAAAAAAGACAGATTTCAAAAACAAGAATGAAATAAAATAATTAACTTGAAAGTTGTTTACCGGTACTGCTGGTGTTGTTTTCAATTCTGGAAATTCTATGGAGAATGGGCACTGGTTGTTCTTCTAGTAGAGGAGAAAAATCGTGTGTGTGTAAATTGGTGTTGTTCAGGTAGAGAGAAAAATTTGAAGGGAGTATATTGTTGTTGCTGTTATATCCATGTAAGTTGCTGGTAGAGTTCAAAAAATGGAGGAGGAATGGGTGTAAGAAGGTGTTCTACTGTGTGTGTGAGAAGGGAAAAAAAAGGAATTTTTGACCAAAATAAGCCATTTTTTAAAATAATTCACCAAAGTAATATGTTTTGTAAAAACTTTACAAAACTAGTATAAACGTTGTTGGCAGTAACGTATTAGCTTTTAAAAAATTAACGGACCAAAACGGCGTTAACATAGGAATCGTTACTGACAGTAACGTTTTTGACTTAAAACGTTACCAATGGTAACGAAACTCTGCAACTCTGCCACTAATGTGGCAGAGACGCAGAGTCTCGTTACTGTTGGTAACGTTTTATGCCAAAAACGTTATTGTTGGTAACGTTTTAATCCAAAAGCGTTACTGTCAGTAACGATTCCTACTTTAACGCCGTCTACTGTTCCTTGTGGTCCGTTAATTTTTTTAAAAGCTAATACGTTACTGCCAACAACGTTTATACTAGTTTTGTAAAGTTTTTACAAAACATATTACTTTGGTAAATTGTTTTAAAAAATGGTTTATTTTGGTCAAAACTTCAAAAAAAAGAAAACGTGAAGGAGAAGAAGGATGGGATATTAGGTGGGGTCCACTTCTTGTTGAGGAAATATTGTCGGGGTGCGGGGGTGGGGGGTGGAGGTGGTCACTTCTTGGGTGTGAGAAGGTGCATGATAGTGTAGTGAGGTAGAAGACAAGATTAATTTATTCTTCCGTTCCTCTCGTAAGACCGTCTGTAGCACTCATAACTACAGCTCTAACTCGATTATTTCCTAATAATTGTTATACCTCACAAGCCACATTAATTGATTGACCAACACTATTTCGACCTTATTTATTTTATGGGAGTGTAATTTGATTAAGGTGTATATGAAGATACTACAGCGTAGTTAATCTTGGTGGGGCAAGACAAGAATAAAAATAAATCAAAATTAAATAATATTTTTTGGATCAACCCAAGTGACATCATTTGGTTTGTCACTATTTTTTAATTGTGGATTTTTATATAAAGAGAAGGCCAACTTAACACTATAGAATGAGGTATGAAGATTGGGAAGGGTCAAAAATCACTTGTCTACACTTTCAAGTGAATTAAATAATATATTTCTGTCATTTCAAAAAGAATGACCTACTTTTCTTTTTAATCTTTTTTAAAAAAAATGATCCCTTTTCTTTTTTGGCAATACTTTAATTTCAACTTTCCACGTGACATGTTTAAGATCAGAAAATTCAAGGGTATTTTGGTACATTTGTCATAACTTTAATTTAGGATCACAAGATTCAAAAGTCTTCTTTATTTTTTTAAACTCCGTGTCAAGTCAAACTAGGTCATTTTTTTTTTTGAAACGGAGGGAGTATAAATTAGTTGAGCCTTTTTTAAAAAAAAATATACGCGCTTTTAATTTTTTTTTCTTTTGTCACGCCAGCATTACGAATGATATTAATTAACTTGAAAGTTGTTTAAGAGGATAAAATACTCGTGAAATTAAAAATCTAAAGAAGTTCATCAATAAATTTAGGAGTGTTTTGATATCTTTCTCTAAAAAAAAAAAAAAAACTAAACTAAACACAAACGCACATGCATGCATTGATTAAATAATTCTAAGAATATATTTCGGAGATTCCTAGAATTAGAAGTATTTAGTCCACTATATCAACTTTTGTCCTTTACTACTTTAGGACAACACGTCCTTTTCTTTCATTCTTTTTTTTTGTTTGTTTTGTTTTAAAAAAGACAAACTACCTAAAATGGAATTAAACTGTGTTTTTTTTTTTGTTCATTTTTAAAAATTCTCATACAGATTTCAAAAATAAGAACGAAATAAAACAGATCCTAGTGATTCTCAACACAGAAACTAGACGAGCAATGATGTTAATCACATATTTAATAAATTAACTGATCAGTTATTTATTTTCTCTTAAGGTTTCCAGCTCCTATTAGCCCAACTCTTAAAATAACACTTTTTCCTTCTTCAAAATCATGTAAGTTCAAAGTCTTTTCCATTAAAGACATGTAGTTGAAGTCACATAGGATTTCAAAGCGATTAAAAAAGAAAAAGGATTTGAAAGAAAAAATCAAATATCCAAATTCCCTATCATCTATCAACGCCCCATTCTCACAAGGGTACTACTTTGTGCTTCCTTAGAGTATCTTAAGTACAACAACAACAAGGACGACATATTTAGTGTAATTTCACGAGTGAGATTTGAAAGAGGATACAGTAAGATTTTCTTCAATTGTTTTTGTAATTTTCTCCACGACATACTTTGTGTTATTTTTTTACTGTTATTTTGCAGAAAAATTACTTGACATCTAGAAACTTGATTTGAATGGATATTCATGAAATCAACTAAAATTTCTCTTGTATAATTCCATGTTGGATAAACATTATAATTTCTCAATAGTATATTATTGATGAAGTCTTCAACGCAACATTAGTTAAACCTCTCACCATTAGGAATATAGATTTATTCAATTAAGAATATGTTTTCTTACTTTTCAACACTTGATTATTATTAGTATAAAAGTATTTGTTGAAGACTTAAAGTGTAACTTTACTAATTACCCCAAGACTCCTCTTAATTACAGCTAACAAACCTTCGGATCCACCACATTTATTATTTAATTAAGTCACATCAGGTTGTGAACCAAAAGATCTTTTATTTTTATTCACTATTTAGAGCCATTCCCAAAACAAATTAATTTAGAAATAAATTTTGATAAGAATACAGTTTTAGTTCTTGTAATCTTTCAGATTTTCAATTTGAGATATGCAATTGTGAACTTCTTATTTTTATTTTTTAAAATCTTAAAGTGAAATAAAAACTTTCATGTGGAGATCTCAACTTTTTTTTTTTTTTTTTTGGTATGAAAAAGGAAGCCTTACTTAATATATTTAATATTCTTCTAACAAAGTAATATGAGAAGTATTTATACTATTTGCATGCTAACTGTGCCAATCCTACCCAACAATCATTTCTCCTGTTCCAATTGTTTTTTATTCCATGTTTCAATTTGTTTGTTTAGGACAACTAATATTGGAAAATCTTCTACTCCCTCCGTTTCAAAAAGAATGTCCTACTTTCCTTTTTAGTCTGTTTCAAAAAGAATGACCCTTTCCTTTTTTGGCAGTACTTTAATTTCAACTTTCCACGTGGCATGTTTAAGACCACAAGATTAAAGGGCATTTTGGTACATTTGACACAACTTTAATTTATGACCACATGATTCAAAAGTCTTTTTTATTTTCTTAAACTCCGTGCCAAGTCAAACTAGGTCATTCTTTTTTAAACGGAGGGAGTATTACTTTCTTTTAACTTCATTGAAATAGGACAAACAAATTGTAATGGATGGAGTGTTACGTTTGTGTGTGTAGTAAAGAAGGGTAAGTAGGTTTCTCCTGTAGATGATTAATTGGGGGTAGGTTGTTGGTGACAATTGAATTTGATCAATTGGTTTTGGCACAAATTGTGCTGTTTTGGTCTTCTATGGCCTCATGCTGGAGTTCTCCTTTTGCACTACTTTCCAAATAACCTAATAGCCAATAAAAGGATATCATTCCTGTATAGTAAAATCCTTGTAGATATAAACGTTTATAATATAACAAGAAGTAAAACTCAACATAAATGATGAATATTTATATTACCAAATTAAAGTTGTAACATATGCAATATCATATCTCTTTGGAAGACAACAACCCTAGGAGATTGATTTTAGCTTATAAAAAAGTTTCATCACTTCATCTGGCATCAAACACCTCCGGAAAGAAATATGTCTTCTTCTTTTTCTTCTTGATATAACCATGCATCTTTGTTCGAGGGATTTTAACAGTTAAAACACCCTCCATTCCTCCATTATAACTTTGCTAATTGTTCGAAACTGTTGTGTCTCAAAGCACGATAAATTTTTGTCCTTTTGACATGTTCTATTAAAGTCAGCCAAATCACATTATATATGTCCACACTCTAGTAATGTTAATGAGACAGGAAGTAATATCAAAGGTTGGGGTCTATACCTAATATCCCCCCAATTAGGTGGTTCATATTAAAAAAAAAAAAAAAAAAGGCAAAAAAATTAAAATCAGTCAGGAGTTGGGGAAACCACATTAGCTCCACGATCAATGAACCAATTTCAAAATTCAAAAGTAGCATATATAAAAAATTTCAAAAATAACATATAAGAAAGAAACAAGGGGAAAATTCATGACTACAAATAGGTAACATTGGTTGCTTATATATATTTCTTTCCAAACAATAATTTAGCAATATTTGCTCAAGTTTTCTCATTTTATGTATCTTGATTTTTAACCAATAAGCTTTTTACTATATATCAAATTCCCTTCAATGATCTTGAAAATTGCAACTACCAAAATCAATGCTCCTTTTTACTCATTTCTACTATGAGTAAAGCACATGTTATAGCGAGGGAACTTAAAACGTTATATCACTTGAAAGAGGATAGGCAGTACATGTACGTGTTCAACAATTCAAGAATTAGTAAACAAATTTAGGAAAAAATAAAATAATTAAAGTAATCCTTTCTTTATACAATTTCTTACTTGGTTCTTCGGTCTTTTTGCTCATTTTTTCTTTTACTTTTTATTAGTCCCGCATTTTTAGAAGCTATGCATTTAATTTATAGGTTAGTCAATGGAAATAATGAAATGGCAGGAACTATTAAAAGGAATTTTTTATTTTGGTTTTGCCGATAATTAGAAAGAACAAAAAGAGAATTAACTTGGTTATTTAAATAGGAATACTTTGACGGGGTGAAAAAGAAGGGAAAGGAGATAAAAAGGGAATAAATTATTTTTTCTTTTTAATTGAGTTTAATACAAAAAAAAATCATAATTTTTTTGAAAAAAATTTCTTGCTAAGTGTATTAATTTAATAGATAATAACTTGATTTTTTTAAAAAAAATAAAAAATTCTGCCTTCCACCTAACACATGAACGTCTAAATTTGTACTCCAAACAGTAAACATTTTCATATATAAAAGACCTATCCACCATCCAGACTCCAGACCAACAAAAAAAAAGAGTATCGACACACCCACACCCACACCCACACCCACACCCAAAATCGTTGTATTATATGTGCACATAGTATAATTATCTTGTAATTATATTGAGAATTTTATTAAGACCTATAATTAGTCTTTGATGGGAACCCACAACTAACTGGTTCAATATAATATGGCAACGAATGGACCCCTCGCAGATTCAAGTTCAATATATAGAGTTTAACTAATATCCACCGAGAGTATAAATTTTATTTTACATAGGCAATATTAAAGCATAGTACAGTAAGTTCTTAAGTATTTATACTTTTTAATATTTAAATTACAAATAAGGAAAACATTAATATAAGGAAACTAGAAGTACTTTACATTTATATACCCAAAAGAATACGGTGACCTTGTTTGCCAAATACACAAAGGAGGGTCTTCTTCTTCGTTATTTTCATCAAATTTTGGAGATGGGGATATAGTTTGGTTTATCTGCTTAAGTTTAAGAGTAAAGAATTTTTTTTAAACAATACTAATCTAACATTGCGAAAATAATTTGTTCATCTCAGTTTGGAATTTAATCTGTCAGAAGTTATATAATCAACTAGATCGCAATTAAAAAACAAGCTTGATCAAGTTGGCATCTTAATATCTTATGAATTAATAGTGTTCAAACAGGCCAAAAAAAATTGCATGTAAACTTCTAGTATTCAAACTGAAGTTGCGGGGATTCTATACGTTCGATGTCGTATTTGTGTCGGATTCTTTAAAAATACACTATTTTTGGAGAATCCAATATGCATTCATTGACATTTTTGAAAAGTCTCAGCAACACAGGTTCAAACACAAACTTATTTGGATTTAGTATTGCAGATTAGTCCAAAGAAAAACTCATCAAGGGCTGAAAGATAAGAAAAAATTGAAATTGGGAAGGGGAGTGTTTAAAAAATAAATTGAAAATGCAAAAAAGTAAATAAACTTGAAAACTAGGCAGCTAACAGGTTGATTACCGGCTACTCCGGTCAAAGCAATGTGACCATGTAAAAAAAAGTTGACACTGTAGTGGATTATAGTTTGTTTGTTTTTTTGGTTTCCCACCGGGTGTCCACTACTCACATTGGGGCTCGACTAAACCCGGATTCGCGCAGGAAAGTCCCACATTGGGGGTAAAGCGCTCCCGCTCCCTAACAAAGGTGACTCCGTACCCAGAGTTACTCGAGCCCGAGACCTCTGATTAAGAATGAAGGAGTATTTATCACTCCACCACAATTCTTGTTGGTCGTGGAGGACAGACGTTATTATTAGTTTTTATTTTTCACTATATATGTAGTAAAACAAGTGTCTGCTACTTTTTTATTTTTAACTACTTAGTTGTATTCTGTTATGTTTCTTAATTTTCGTGTTGTTGTTATTTTTTAGTAGTAGCTAATTACGGAGAAATGTTTGTGTCACCTTAGTACGTGTGGTTCAGTTTTAAAGTAGTAATAAAATATAAACTGCGTTACTGGAGAAATATATAACGGGAGAGCAAAGTAAATTAATATTTCATAAACTCTTGCTATTTTCTTTAAACTTTTAATCATTAACAAGAAATTATGGTGATTCTGGAAAAATTATTAGAGTTAAAAATGCAGTGGATGAAAATTCTAATAGTAGTGTACTTGTTATTAAGACTTTAATTAGATGGTGCAATACTACTACATATATATATGTAGTTTTAACATCTTTGGTTTTGCAATAAATGATATGATTATGGTAAAGCTTAAAAGGTACCATCCCCATATTTGCGATGTGGTTAAGTTGTAAAATGAAAATCGATGAAGAGCAGCATCTTTTTTCAGTAGTTCAATTTTTATTTTTTATATTTTTTTTTTGCCCATCGTTTGATTCTTTTTCTATTGAATTGCTCATTTTATGGTATGACTTCTTTTTATAGGATCTGGTGGCTTATATTTAACCTCTTACAATTACTATGTCTCTGCAATTAATATTAATATCTGTAATGTGTCACACTCATAGTTCATAACTTCATATACGTACTCATGGGTTTATTTGAAATCTATATATCAAAAATGTTTCTGCTAATGGGCTCAATTTACTTTATTTTCTCACAATATCTGTTAAACATGTCTGATTTAATTTGTAATGCACATTATTTAAAATAATGAATTATTCCTATTTCCTAACAAATTGGTATAAATGAAATTTTACTCTAGGAACTAGAGATAAGGACACGTCTAACCTTACAGATGACAACTTCCAAATGACTAGGGGTTTCGTCATATCAATATACATATATATGATTCAAAAGAAAAAGAAAATGTAAGTGTGCAACCTTATTCAACAATGAAACCTACTTTAATTTAAAAATTAAAATACTAACTAAAATTATGTTAAATAAAAAAAATAAACATAAAATAAATAAACTTCACTTATATAATGTTGGGAAGTTCCATTTTTCCTTCTTTGGGCAGAAGATCACATACTAATTAACAGAAATGTTTAATTAGTAGTTATTCCTTGTGGTTCATGAATTGCTTTGATCTATGGAGAGGTATAGGCTGCTACGTATATTGGATGGACCTATATCTAGTTGAGTTTAAGCAAAACTACACATGGTTAAATTGACATATATAACTCATACATGTATATTAAAATGTTGGAGATAATATATTTTGTTTGCTTAATTATATTTCAGCATCGTACGCTCTCTCATGCTAGCATGATTCTTTTTCATCGGCCGAACATGTTAGAATCAGGGGTAGAGCCAGCATGTTATGTGCGGGTTCTCAGGAACTCAATAACTTTTGTTCCAACCCTACATATGTAATAAATATTCACTAAATATCTATTAATATTTGATTGTGAATCCAATTATTATCGTATATTATATTTACTTAACTATACCTCGAACTCAATTCACATTTATGCTTCAAAGGAATTAATGTCTTTTATCTTCTAGGTAGAAAATTTTCATTATCTTAATTTGAAAATTTGGAAATGATAGCATGATCTCTACATTAAACATGTTAAAGAATTTACTACAACTTGTTGAAAACTTAGAACCCAAACAAAAGTGGACTTTAAGATCTCTTTGAGATGGCAATTGGCCTAACTCTATGTGCCTAGTGGCTTTGAAATAGTAAAGTTGCCATACAAATTCACAATCATATATGTTCTGACTTTTTACATACTTTAATGTATAAAATCCAACCTGAAACATGGAATCCCAAAAATAAGGATATGTGCATGCATGAAGTATGCAGTAGTAACCCCCTTTTCACGTCACTGATCAGATTTTGGAGAGTCAAATTAGTTAATTTCGACACCGAATTCAGACTTGAAATCTTTAAACTTTTTTAAAAGTAAAGTTTACATATTCTAAAACTACATAAGAATAAGTAGGATTACATATTAAATTTGGTGTCAAATGGATTGTTTATGTTAAATTTAAATGAATTAAGCCAACAAAAGGGTGGATTGTCCAACCTTACTAAAAATTAGTTGGACTTAGATCGGTCGGATCAAGAATATGGGCTAAACAATTCTTACCGAGTTTAATTATTTTTATATAATAATAATTATCAAACGAAACTAATAAAACTTTTTTTCTTTTTTTATTATCTATATAATATATCAAATAAAAAGTAATTGTTATTTAAATAATTTGACAATGTTTCTCTTCGGTCAATTTGAATTGCATACTTAGTCCAAATCAGTCCAACTTTTAGATAGGTTAAATTTTGATGGGTCAAAATGGACTGACATAATAAATGGACAGGTCATTCACCCACCCAGAAACTTGAAGATATTAGATGGTCATATTTTTATGGGCTAAGTTTGTTAGGCATACTTAATTCTACATGTAAAAGTTTAGAAAGGATCCATTCACTAGTTAGGTAGATGCATTTGAATTTCCAGATAGAAGTCATGTCTCGGTATTTGAACACTAGGGTTTGATAAGTTGAAAATGATTCCATTTTTATTAAACAAGTTGAAGCATTTGCTACTTATAGAAACCATGGAATCCCAAAACCAAGAATATACGTGCATGCATAAAATATATTGTATGCAACAAAATCTATGCATGCATGCAACTATATATAATGAGAGTACTTGACAGTTGGCGGCGTCAGCCCATGGTTTATAAATGTAATTTAATTTATTTAGGGTTATTTGGTTAAGGAAAACAAAATTAATAAACGAAGAAAATAGAAAACTGTAGCTAGATCATATACGGGTTCAGAATTTAAAATTTATGAGTTTAGAATTCTAACCTTTTGAGTTGGATACTAAGTTAATAATTACTGCACAGTAAATAAACTTTTTAAAATAAAAACATGCAGGATTTGAATTAAAGCTACAAAGTGAGTTCCGTCGAATTCGTATGACCAATTGACCGTTATTATCTTATACAATTAACCTTTATGGTCTGATCCTTTTCTGAACCCCATGCATAGCAAAAACTCAGTGCATTAGATTGTCTTTTACATTTAATAGTTGCATGCATAAAGCAGACGTGGAAAAAGAGATTATTGAATATTTCATGCATGCACGTATCCTTGTTTTTGTAGTGCAACTTTACTATTTGGAAGCCACTTGCAACATAGAGTTAGTCCAATTGCCATCAGAGAGATCTTCAAGTCCACCTATGTTTGGGTTCTAAGTTTTCAACAACTTGTAGTAAATTCTTTAACATGTTTAATGTGGAGATCATGCTATCTTATTTACAATTTTCAGACCTTTTAATGTGATGTTCAAAGAAATAATGACATGACGTCTACCAAGAATACTAAAGCATATTAATTCCTTGGAATCATAAACGTGAATTTTGTTAGAGGTACAGTATATTTAAGTAGATAAAAATATGTTCTTGCTAACGAAATTTAGTTTTTAGATGAGATGATCACACATTTTAACATGGTATTAGATCAAGCAGATAGATGTCCTGGGTTCGAACCTCATCGTTGTTGAGAATATGAGTGACTAAATACAAGTGCGGTCTCTCTAACAACTTAAGTTTTTAGATGCGATGGTCACACATTTTAACATGGTATCAGAAGCCCTGGGATCAAATCTCGACACCACCCAAAATCAAAAAGAATTTTTACGTGTTTGGCCAGATGGGATGGTCACACACTTCAACAAGATTATTGAGAAGACATCAGATTCTCTCAATAATGCAAATGTCAAGTTCAAACATTGCTATAGGGAAGCTAATCAACTTGCGGATTGGTTGGAAAAAATGGCATCGAACTCACAAGATAGCAACATCTATCTATCTATACAAGAACTATCCAACGGTGCAAAGGGACCCTTCCTCTTGGATAAGAGACAAGTGCCGTCTATCAGATTAAAATTTGACAAGGATAATTTTTTTGTTAGTTCGGGTAACTTCATGTATAGAAGTTGAATGAGCAATAAGTAGGTGTTTTGCTAATAGCTCATTCATTTTTTTGATGGATAGTTTCTATCCAAATCTTTGATATGAAATACAACACCCCCAAATATATTTTAAAAAAATAAAATGGTCACACAGTTGAATTATATAGCTCTCAAACACCTTATAGACTATATTTCCTCATATAGACCTAGTTAAACAATCCATGAACCACAAAGGAATAAACTCCTTTTCCATACATAAGAATCAACTTAGGATAAATTCATTCGAACTTGTAACAGTATCCACCTAATCTATTTTTGACCCTATCTCCTAATTCAATTTTAATTAACTCCATCCATCTGATGTTATTAGTTTTCTACAGTAAGAAATGCCAGAGATGAAAAACATACATTTCTCACCAAATGTTGATTCAGTTGGTTGAAGTGTGTGACCATCTCATCCAATAACTTAAGTTGTTACAGAGAACAACACACTTTTTAATTACATAATTATATAACGCCTGAACACAACCAGGTACTTCCCTGATGGAATCAGTATTTACTTTGAGAACGTTGGAGGAAAGATGCTTGATTCAGTTCTTCTTAAAACTTATCGAGTGTGTTTGGTACGATGGAAAATATTTTTGTCGTGTAATTAACACCAGCAAATAACTTTTACCATGGGAATCATCAAGATTGATGTGTTCGCTCTATCATACAAACATATGTTACTATCAAGTATGTTAAGTATGTACTGCTGACTAAAAGTTGTTTTGAGTTTGGTGGTTAGTAAACCTGTGACCTCTTATTTACATGGCAACAACTTTTACCAGTTACACCAAGGCTCCCCTTCAAAAATAACAAAATTTATTACACTACGTAATAAAATTCACGATCCTCCTCCATCGAGAAGAAACTAAAACTTGATAAAAGCTAGGAATTATGCTATTACCATATTGTGTAGAGTAGAACCAAAAAAAAACTTGATGATGTCTTGATCCAAATGCATTAAATTTGGACTCCCCCATGCAAAAGCTGCTTCTTGCATATTAAATCTACTCAAACTTGAACATGTAAACAAGTTCAACAGCTTGCGCGATTAATGTTCCTGTCTCCATTTATGGTAACACATGTTTCGTGGAATATTAATCTACGATGAAAATAATTTTCTGTGTTTTCCTCTAAACTATGTTCCTCTTTTTAGTGTGAAAATATGTAGATTCCTGTATATGTCCTTATTGAGCTTTGATGCATCTTGGTAATACATTATATTGTTAATGTTAACGACTTAAATTGACTTTCACGCCTCATATATGTAAACATGTAATTCATAGAATTTTCATCCATATTTCTGAAACTGTCAACATTTTATTTTGGAAGAATGATTGATTTTTTTAGTAGAGGTTAACATTTGTATGATAAACATTTTTCACGCTCAAATAAAGCATACGTTGTCCCCCATTTGTTTCTTTTAAATTATAAGCATTTTTGCTCAAATAAAAAGTCAAAGAAAGTTGGTGAAAGTCTCCTAAGTTGGTCTGTTCTTATCGACGATGACGTCTATCACTTAGTTATATTCACAATTACCAGTTTAACAAATTCTAGGTAAAATTAAATAATATTCAACATTTTTCTCATGTTAGTGCAATATACATATCAATTGACTAGTTGTGACTAATTATGCATGTGCTAAGTACCACTATTATAACATTAGTTTATTTATACGTTCAATTATGATAAGATTACAACTACATATAGAGACTACCCTTTCATCACCTACTCACAAACTTATCATCGTATATTAAAGTATTCGCATTACTATTATCTTATTTAAGGATACATAGCCAGAATGCACATTACTATTATCTTATTTAAGGATATTCGCATTACCGTATGTTTTACTTTTATTAATATTGGAAGTGCTATTTATAAATTTCTATTTGTAATTTTAATAAAAGCAGTATGCTCATCAGTGTGTACTACTATTAAATTTAAATTTGAAAATGTTAAATTGGTTATCATATGTATAACATAATACTTATTTCTTATTCATTTAATTTTATCTAGCACAAGTATTAATGATAGCAACTAAGCAAAGTAATGAATTGATCACACGTAATTATTCTTTCCGTGTTGTCACGATCCAAAAAGCGAGATCATAATGACATTTATCGCGGCTCAGCCTTGATAAGTACACCAATCACCCAACAATGAAGGAAATACAAAATAATATACAAAGTAAGACAAAACGAGACTTCTAGAATGAAGTCAAGTCGACACAGTTATAATATAGCGGAAGTCTGAACAAAACATCATAAAAAACCAAAAAATAGTGTCACAAGTGTAAAAGCATCTAATACAACTCAGAATATCGAATAATACATAGTCTGTCTCCAAAATAGAAATAAAGACAACTAATAGATAGAGGAGGTCTGGAGTCGACTCTGAAAGACCTAAAGCGGCCAATACCTCGAAAATCACCAACTCAACCGCACGAATCAACCTCCGCGTGTCGTACTCGACCTACGATCTGCACCGAAAGAGCGTAGTAGGGGTGAGTACGGTCCACTTGTACTTAGTAGGAATCATAGGCCAACTGAGCAAAGCAGATAATAATATAAGTAAAGAAAACTATGATCACTCACCTGCAAACAAAAAAATTTCCAAACGGTAGCTCACACCGTCGCCATTAACAGTTCTAATATAATACTAAAAGGAAACAACGCAAAACATACACGAAAACTAAACACAAGTCAAGAAAACAAAAAGGGTCATGAAAGATGCATATGCAATGCAATGCAATGGTGATGGGATGAAGTAGTGAAAGTCTTCACGTGACTTTCTCTATATACCTACCGAGCTCGCAGCTCCCAAGATAGGACCCATGGGGGGGTCGCAATCCATATACTACATCTCAATCTCAAATCTCAACCCACTTGTCCGGCTCGTGTTCACAGAGAGGATTTTCATAAAAATATCTCATTTTCTTTCAAAAATAGTGTTCCACAATGGTACCAGTATCTCATGAATGTATATATATGGAATGAGGATGTAATGCTCGCAATCAAATCAGTATGAAGATATCTAGTCCATTCAATACGTAAGTAAGTGAGCTCAGAAATCAACTCAATATGTCCACATTTCATGATTATCAACTATAATTAGGAACTATCGGAATAAATATGCATGTAAGACATCATTAATATCATATCAACTCCTAACTTAGTCATTTCTATCATGATAAAGGCAACCAATGCTCAATAAGGCCTATATTAATAATTTAAGCCCCCGCACGGACATCATATCTAGAATAAAGACATTTAAATGCACAGATAAGGCTAGTAATGTCAAAGAAAGCCCCCACTCAAGTAATACGCAATATCAGATACCATAAGTCAACAACAGCAAGTTATAAGCCCCCACTCGGGCACACAACAACAATAATAATCTCACAATATAAACCCCATATTTATTTTTACCAACACATAGCATTCTTTACATATTTATTAACTACCCAGTTTAATCTCAAAAAAGTTAAGCCATAACCTACCTCAAAACGATGAAATTCAAGCCTAAAGTCCTTCAACACGGTGCTTTCTTTCAAGCGACCTCAGAATCAACTAAAACATACAAATATAGCATCTATGTGTTAAAAGAAAGCTATCGATACCCATATCGACTATATTTAAAACGAATTCAAAATGGACTTGAAACACGAGTTCGAAAACAAGAGGAGTAAAACCAAAATTTTATTTTAACAACACATTCCCCAAGGTTATAGGAGTCTACCGTTGAAAACCCATGCAAAAACAAGTTACAAACGAGGTTCAAATCGAAGAAAAAATTATTTTTAAGTTTTGCCGGCAAACCCCCTAAATTTCCATTTTGAAATCATGATTAAAAGGTATTTTTGAAGATGTAATCAATGAAAATTAGTTGGATTATGAGTGTAGAGGTTACCCATACAAAAATTGGTAAAGAAACCCTCGAAAGTCGTCTTTCCCGAAGCTTGGAGGTCAAAAAATAATAGGAAAACGCGAAAATAGAGTATTTATACTGTTCTGTAAATAATACCTCGTGATTACGGCCCCCACCTTGCAATCGCGAGGGTCAACGCTGACCGGCCAATTAAATTAGCCTTTGATTTCGCATTCAGGACTTCGCATTCGTGAAGGTCCATGGACCGGACCCACCTCGCGTTCGCAACAACCTTGTCGCGTTCTCAAAGAAGTCAAAAACCCGACCCGAATCAAGTACCCTTCGTGATCGCGAGTAACGAAGAAAAAATGAGTTACGAACGGGGACAACTTTTGCTCCTGTTTTCAAGATACAATTCTGCTTATTTATCTTTATCCTTTAAGGATCCCAAAAACAATTCTTTAGTTTTCAAGGTTTCAGCTTCATCAATGATCTCTTCTAGTCTATCCTGGAAATTTGTATGCAGTTCTTGATCCTCCATATTAGACATCTCAAGACTCAAGATTCTTTCATCCATCACTCTATTATTCTTTTTAAGATGTTCAATTTTCATTTTGAGGTTTTCAACCTCTCTAATCAAATCTTGGAGAGTAGTTGGAGTATATTCCGCCGGATGTTTTTCTTTCAACATCTTCTTCAATTCTATCATATAATAGGTTCCCCCTTCTTACTTGCAAAGTTGTTATTTACTTAATCTTTTATATTTCTCTTTTATTCTATTTTAAAAGTATTTGATCAAATATTTTAAGAGTTATTATTCTTTTATGGTGAATTATTTTTTTATATATAAAATATAATGGTTGATTTAATAATATAGTATTGTTTTCCTTCACTTAGTAATTTAGTAGTTATATATATTTTTTGGTAGAAAAATTTATTTAGTCCTAATCAAGCTCAAAATTCAAATTTTGTCAAATCTTTTCATGAGTAGAAGATCCTCCTCAATATCTTTCCTTTCTTGTGAAGAATATTATTATTCACAAAATCATTTCAAATCATTCTTACCTATTTTGTTTTTACTTCTCCAATATTCATAAAATCCTCCTACAAAATCAAAATATTTTCTTTAGATGGAAGGATATGACTCTTGTCCAAAAACTGAAAACTCACTTTTAGCATCTTTCTACTACTCTATAATTTTCCAAAATTTAGAATAATAAAGTGTACAATATTCACCAATGGCACACACAAGGACTACTACACAAAACAAATTAAACACTGAAATTTCAAGTTAATTACCAACATATCCCTTTCTTATTGATTTATAGACAGATGAGTATAAAAAGTAGTGGGTTTATAGTTCCATTTGGATTGCTTTTGGCTTACAAATCAATTTAGTTGTATATTTTCTATTATTAAATCCAAACTAAACTAATTATAATACATATTTATCAGTTCGATTAGATTCGGTTCAACTTTTTGATTTTTAAGAAATCTAATGATATTTCTAACTGATTGACTAAATATAAAGAAACTCTAACAACAATCTAAAAAGTAGTGTGCATAATGTAATGCCTCCATAACCTCAACAAAATATACAAACAAAATGATCATTCAAATATTTTCATACAATAATGATATAATTTATTTTTAAAATTTAGACAAAAAAAAATGTATCATTCACTCTTACATACTCAATTTATATAAGATAACTCCAATTGACATTGGTTCAACCTTTTCCAAACCAAAAAAAAGAAGATGTTATCCCCTAAATCATCAGTCATATCAAGCATAATTACATTTTCGTTCAAATTATTGAAAAACAATCAAACACGAGATAATTGGTCAGAGGACCATGATGTTAAATCCATTGAATAATTTCTAATGCTATTACTTTTTTTTAAAAAAAAAAAATAAGCAGTTGATCATATATTATTCAAATAGTAACTGAGTACATCATGAATCAAAAATGGGGATGATATTACTTGGAATAAGTGCAAGAACAATGATTGTTTCACTCCTCTTTTTATTGTCCTTTTAGACAATTACTTTAGAGAGATTCAAAATTGAACCCAAAAGTATAAATACATGTATGCAAACACGTAATTAAACAATAACTTAACCCAAAATCAACCTATTTACCACCTAATCAACACTCAAAACTATTTCCAATGTGTTGCATACCTCTTAACTCAAACAATTCGAAAGCAAATAAAAGAAAATGACACGACTTACCTTAACACGAAATCTCATTAAGAAAGGAGAGCGTTATATGAATCCTCACTAACCTCCATTTGAGCTCAATCCCCTTAAAATAACATCATCGTCATACTCGAAGACGAATCCAAAATTTTAAATTTGGGCAGTATCAACTCCTCCCCCTTAGAGCTAGTAAATTAAAGGTCAAAAATTTAATTTTTAGTAACTTAAAACTTGATCATATCATATGTTATTATTTCGTGTTAGAAGGTTTTTTTCTTGTCTTCTTCTTAATTACCCTTTTCCTTAATTATGATAAGATCAGAATTTAAATTTTTTTGAGTGGGTGTGGGACTCATCTCCACATATTATATGGAATTTCTTATACTTAGTGAGCCACTTGGGAACAAGTGAGGAAAGGGGATCGGAGGAAGGTTAGGTGCGTAGATAGAGTTGACTGTATGGTTTTAGGGCTCGTTTGGTACAAGGGATAAGGGATAACTAATCTCGAGATTTATTTTAGAATGAGCTTATCTCATGTTTAGTTAAGATAAAATTCACGAAATAATTCATTCCCGGATTGTAGTGTACGTTATTTTTTTATTCCAACTAGAGGATGGATAATTAATCCAAAAATAGCTAATTTCGAGATTAATTATTCAGAAATAACTTGTTTCCCAACAAAACGTCCCATTAGTACAAGAGAAACAATGTGAAGAAAATATTTGGGTCTCATTCCTTTCCATTTTAGGTGAAAGTCCAAAAAAGATTCTATTTTTGTTCTTTTGCCAAGTTTATGGGAAAAGCATGTCTTTGTCTTTCAGGAGAAAAGCTATTAGGACACCAATAAATAATGATCCCTCCAATTCCCAACTGTTTTCAGTCTTCTTTTTGGTCTTTCACATGTGGGTCTCTTGACATCAAACAAAGAATCACAACAGTGGTAGAGTACTCCCTCTAGTATAAAATAATTGAATTATTGCGGGATTTTGCAAGATCCAAAATAAGTGAATTTTTCAAAGTTCAAGAGAATTATTGAAACTTTTTTCCATATTTATCCTTTCATTTAATGTGGTTCTTAAGTACTTCACATTTTTTAAGAGAATAGGTTAAGAATAATTAAAAGGGTAAAAGTGTAAAATAACCTATATTTTATGTCTTTGAATATTTTTCTTAAAAAGTGTGTCATATTCTAACAATTTAATTATTTTAGAATAGAGGGAGTAGTATTTTGGTGGGGCCAATAATGAAAAGATGTCTGACTATATATATAAATGCTCAACTTTTATTTATCCTGGTTAGCACATTTTCAGTTTCTAGGGAAGAATGTGCTAATCATGACATGTCTCAGATATGAGTTTGAAGAGGAACAACTCCTATGAGTTTGATTACCTTCTTCGCTTCCTGTATGTGTAAGATCGAATCCATTCAATTTCTAAAAAGGATTATAGAAAAACTTATTGTAATAAACTTCTGGAATAAAAATTAACTATATATATATATATATATATATATAGCAGACATGGCCTTCACACTTAACCTCATTCATCTCTCTTTCTGTTGTTAGTTTATTTAGCTCAACTCAGCCCATCACTTGTCTCTAAACTGTGTCTGAATAGTATCCTGCTATACTTACCCCCATTCCCTTTTCATTTTCTAAAGCCTAGAGAACCTTGACTGTTATACTACTATGTTTTCCATTCTACCATTCACTATACATATATATATACATATATATATATATATATACATATATATATATATATATATATATATATATATATATATATATATATATATATATATATATATATATATATATATATATATTTTGCTAGAATTGTTTACTAATAATCCAGAATTTTAACGATTTAATAAGCATTATTAGTTTCTTGAACTTGTAATGGTGAAAAGGTAGTATTTAATTTTTTGAGAAAAGAAGCAGCTTAGGACCAAGATAGTGGTAAGTTAGTACACGAAACAGTTAGATCCAAGGCAAAGATTCATGCTCATAGCATTAGCACATAAAACATAGAGAAGTACTTACACTGGTTCATGCAATTTAATGAGAAAAAAGAAAGCACCAAGTTCTACCGATAATTAAAGAAACAGATTGTAAATTTAGTGACATCTTATTTTAGATTTTAAGGGATCTTTAGTTCTTTTAAGAAACAATCAATGAGTTAAAGACCAAACATGGGACAGTAACTTGAACACTAAATACTCTTTAACAGACTAATCCTTTATCACCTTGAAAGAATCGCACATGTATCAGCACATACTAAAATGAGTACAAATAATGTCCCAAGACATGCTCATATTCATCATGTTTCAAGGTCTCGAGGGCATGCTTTTGAATTCACCCAAAGTTCTCATACATGTAAATTTAGTGTTTGACTTCATTCTTCAACAAGTCAAACACACCTCGGATCCCGAGAAGATCTAACAAAGTAAAATAGGACAGCCCGGTGTACTAAAGCTACCGCTATGCTCGGTGTCCGGAGAAGGGCCCCACCACAAGGGTGTATTGTACGCAGCCTTACCTTGCATTTTTGCCAGAGGCTGTTTCCAAGGCTTGAACCTGTGACCTCATGGTCACATGGTAGCAACTTTGGTACATTCTATAGGTAATTTGAATTCATACATTATGCTACTTGAAGATCTAAAGCTAATCACGTTCAACTCTAGTATATGTAAATTTAAGGGAAGAAAAAAGCAATTCTTGCATGCCAAAATCCACACCAAATTAGTGGATAAAAAAAGAAGAAAACGAAGACATCACCTAGGATTTGGTACAAGTATCTTGATAGTTACATTACTCGAGTACCATTACACACTCGAAAGCAATGGAACATAAATACTACGCTGCAAAGCTCCATAATAGCACCAATGATCCTTTCAACGTCAGTCGTCAATGACATCAACCCTTCTTGGTGAGAACCAAAATTCCACCATTGTGCAGAAAATATTGATGAAATTCCATTTTTGCTGCTCCAGAGGGATTGATAAATTCAGTCGTAAGCTGATTGTCTGTCTCTGACCGAGCCAGCTTTTTACCAAAACTTGCACTGTGCAAAAGCAACGAGAAAATCACAAAATTGTTCTTATGTTTGTTTACACATTGAAAATAATCCTTAAAGTATATGTTGAATAATTTCAGTCCTTTAAATTTATCAACAATAAGCAAAAACTCATAGTTCAGGATACAATCTTATGTAGATTCTGCTATTTTTTTATTTAAGTATAGTTTTTAATGTGTAATTCCTACTTTCTTTTATGTACTATCTTTTGAGTGTCAAGTGCAGCTTTCATGTTGCATATTTTAGGATTTAATGGGATTTTTTTGGTGTTAATGTTTTTTTTAAAAAAGTACAATTATATAAACTAGTACACAATAAGAGGGAGCAGGGAGTAGGGAGGGGCGATTGGGGAGCAGAAACACGTACGGGACTCACCATCCTCACATACATCAAGTATCAATCTATAGAGTGAAAGAAGTTCAAACATGCATCTGATCTTAAAGTAAGAATCACATATGATGGGTATATTATATCAATGTATACTAAATCTGAGTTAGGCTACACATCCTAACTCAGCTATGTACAGAGAAACAAAAGATTAGAAGACCAAATTATACCTTTCCTAATCATGAGGAACTTGGCAGCTCCAGTATTGATTCTGCATCATTTACAAATTCCATTTTAGATCAGAAATAAATAAAAGCATGTTGTTGACTAAGACTGTTCTCTGAAACCTCATCTGGATTGGATAAATTTTCAATTATTGACATAGATGCAGTGAAAAAGTGTAACTAAGAATTTTACCTCCTATCAGAATTAAGAACACGAAAAAAAATGTCCGTGTGAACTAATGAGATCATGCATAAGCACGACAGATGTAGATTTTAATGCACCTTGCAACACCCAAATGTATAGGTATGCTAGAGATCATCTATTCTCATTTTCTAGTGAGACAATATTTTCCCGAGAAGCAACCCTTTTAAAGCTAACAGAAAAAACTTTATTTTTATAGATCATTTGTTTCAGAAAGGCACGCTTAAGCCCTAAAGCGACGCTCAAAACGTGTTGAGCGTTTCGCCTCACTTAATGTGCGCTTCGGTGTCGTCGTTAATTTTCTAAAGCATACTTTTTCTTGCCAATGAGCCTCTTCTGAAGAGGCGACACTAAACAATTGATATTTCACTTATCATAATTTTTTTCAATTTCTTTGTTCATATATTTGTCATTCATGCTTATAATTACTAATCTTGGACTAAACATATATATTTGTATTTTTTTCACCCTTTGTGCTTTTTTCATTAAAGCCCACGCTTTATTCGCATTTTGCGCTTAAAGCCCCAATGGACCGTAGAGATTTTTTGCGCTTTTTGCTTTTGATAACACAGACACAGATGCACTTGTAAATCATTAAAATTATTGAAGATAATTAAAAGAGACTCACAGCCAATGATAAAGCATCTGCGGCCTTTTCTACATCTGCATATGCTTCCTCCAAATGAATCCTCTTAACATGACCTTTCCACGATGACTCCATGTCTTCAAAAAAGTCCTTTGGGTTAATAGGACAGGAACTTATCTTTTGATCACTTTCACCCTGCACAAATATTATTTCACTGATTCTACAAGAAATAACTCCACATTCATTTACCTGAAGTAACAAGGGGTTAATCTTAATCAGATCTGAAATCAAAGCAGTTTTTTCAAAATGTCAAAAACAAAACCTAAAGTCAAATAGTCAAAACATGAGCAGCTATGAAGAGCACATGGGGCATTGACCAAACATAAAGAAGGAAAAAAACAAAATTGGAACGAACCCTTCAAGAGCAGAAAGAACTACCAAAAAAAAACAAAAAAACAAGAGGCATCACCAACCTTAAAGGCTGCTTCAATTATTTCTTGCCGCTTCTTAGAAGCAGCAATTGCCTCCATATCAGCACTCAGCAGGAATATTTTCTGTGACAATCTTCTAACTACAAAAGGCAAAAACATACAAATCAGGTGGAGCAATCTACCTATCATATTTCACCAGCCATCTTAAGCTAAAGACAGAGCAGACTCATTGTAACCATGGAAATAGTATGTTTTTGACTGCATGAAATTAATAAGAACTTTGAAGTCATGTTCTAACCCAATCAAAACGTGCACAGCAGCAATGTGGTGCTGAAGCTTTGATCGTGTCTGTATGGAGAGAATACAAAACAAGCATACGATACTCTACCCATTACTCATGCAAATGATGGTACAGGTGGATATGTACTTCGACTTTTTATCTATTATCAAATTGGCTATAACACACACTGAACCGTATTGAGATGGGCTTTATCCGCTAGGCTAAAATCAATCTCATCCCCAGAAATATTCAAGTTGAACTACGATCTCTTCATGGTTTCCTCTTCAGTTAAGAGAGTTAGCAGAATAATAGAACCCAAAATGAGAAGACTTACAAGCAGGAAGATCAGATATATCTGATGAAACTGAACAAGGAATTCCAAGGTTTGAAAGTCCCCCCTTATGATTCCACATGGGAAATAGAGATACATTCCTATGGCTTGTGCAGCTTTGTTTTCAGCCATGGCTGAAGGGTCTTGAATAGAACCAAGAGTTTCTATAGAAGGATCGACTGACATCCGCGACAGCCAACGGAAACGATTGTCTTGCAACACAAAGGTGCCCTACAGAAACAGGAGTTAGAGATCACTACTGCTTAGGCAGCAAAGGCACAAATTCTCAAACTTACTCTATGATTTGTCTTCAGGTTATCTATTTGCTTCTTGAAGACCTCAGACCAAAAGTCCTTGCATATGAATTTGATGGCCTCCAGATGATCAGTGAACCAGGGCCTATCCACGGTATACCTAGCAAAAATAATTACTCAGAGGAGGTACAGAAAGTAAAACATGAAAGGTAAGACATGGTCCAACTTAGTAATGAGCAGAGTATAATCATACTGAGATCAAGATAGGAGTGACACATATTTTCAACTAAAAGTCACACTCGCTGCAGAAAAAATTAAATACGGCTCAACACAATCCAGAGACTACATTACACTTCAAACTAGAATTCAGTGCAAGAATAGTCTTTCTGGTCGCAGCTTGGATGGCAAGCCACAGAAGCCGCCATAAACTCAATAAAAGCAAAAGAATGACAACGAAGGAAGATGGAGCCTAGAGTTTCAGCCTACCAAGTTATGTATGCTTACAGCATCATTGATCCTAAATCCCAATATAAAAGATACCTTAACACAACACTATCAAAAATAAACTAATTTAGCACCCAGCAGGAAGAACGGAAAAAAAGTTAAAGAACAGAGAGAAATAGAAGAATGAGAAAGAAAGAAAAAAGAAAGAACGAGATCAATTCATCAAATATTATTCATCAAGTCAACTGTGTCAAAGAAGTGCAAGCGGGACCCCTATTGACAAGAGTAGAGAACCCAACCCAACCTGGGCTCTTGGAAAAATAAAGGTAATCTCTACTTAAAAGATAAAGATAAAGGCATATATAAGGATAGATCTAAGTAAAACTTACAAGGATAGATTCTAACCTAAGTAATGATTTAGCCAGAAATGCTGCCTAATTGATTAGTCGAGATGATCGCAAACTAGCCCCAAAATATTGGTATAACAAACCCTAAAATATAATAGATAAAAACAAAAATCTAGAACACTTCTAAAATTGTTCTTTTTCTTCCAGATTCAAGTACCCAAGCATCCTGGTCCAGTGGTTGAGACATAAAGAGTAACAACCTGAAGATTCCAGGTGCGACTCTCAGCCACAAAACTTGGTGTGAGTTCACTGCTCTAACCTTGATGAACAGGATTACCTGGACAACCTATGCTTGTTGGTTGGACAGGCTACCTGGTGAATTAGTAGAGGTTCAACCAAGCTGGATTGGAGACCATCAATATCGAAGCTAAAGTGCCTAAGGACCAGGGCAGCTGATACTAGTCCTTCATATCCAAGAAAGCTCTGTAGCCTTAGTCTCCATTGAAGACATCTCCTTCAATGCTCAGTGGTAGAAGCCATGAACATACAAAAATTCTTGATGAACCAACGGTAGAAGGCCAACCCATGAAAATGACTAACTTGAGAGATAGTTTTGGGTTCACATCATTCTCTACAACCAGCACAACGAAGGGATTACCTAGGCAACCTGTGTTTGTGGGCCGGACAGTTTGCCCTGAAGATCCACCGAAGTGTGTGCAAGCTTGCTCAAGACACTGATCAGAAAACAATTAACATAAAATTTTGCTTCCCTAAGAATGATTTTTTTTTTGACAAGGATAAGGTAAAGGATATAAGTGACATGCATGAAGATACTAAGGGCTTTAGACTACCAATGCAGGACTATCCATGCGAAAAAACAGCCTTGTGTTTTAAAAGTAATCTTTCATTCATTACTTAGGTCTTAGGCAGACTCGGATTTGATGATAACCACCACACACAAGTCGATGTTAGAATACCAACAAGATCCATCTAACATGTCTAAAATATCTCAGGTCTGGGGATGAAAAATCTGCACTTAACAGTCATCATATCAATGCACATTCTGCGTGTCTTTCCTATGAGCAAGAAGGGACTGAACAGCACAAAGACTGAGACTATGTTAAGCAAAGTCAATTGCTAAACAACTCCTGGTTTGTTCAACTCAGATCGCTTTGTAGGATTCCCTATAGTAAGGCAGGTTAGGTTTAAAAGCCAAGAATGAAGCCAACAACATACTGAATATCCCTAAAATAAGGTAGCTCATTTCGAAGATCCTTGAAATCTCAAATGATATATCCACAAAATCAGAATTGCATGGGTTACCACTTTGTGAAGCGTGAACTAGAAATGCTTGAGAGATAAGGTCTTTTACAACAAGGTAAAGACAATACATTCACAATTGAAACCCCTGCACTAGCTGTGGATGTACAAGATGTAAGCACTTAGAAACTGGGCTTCGAGCAGTTGACTCACTATTGGACTTAGAAAGTATGTCATGAGGTTTGGTAAACTTGAGAGTGACGGTCTTGGCCATGAACCTTTATGAGAAAGTGTTTTCCTCACCATGGCTAATATCTATAGAATAATCAACGTGACTGATTGAGTATGTGGGTGACATCTATGAAAAGTGCATAACAACACACTTCATCTTGGTGAAGCATCATAGAAAAGGGCAAGGCATCTTCTTCTTTTTTTTTTGTGGATAAGATAATGAATGGACAACACATCCTTGAGTAACTAGTAAGGGAATACAGGCATGATGGGATTTTGCTAGAAGAGTGAATTATCCAAAGGTTTCATGAGCCATTTCTGTGCTTAGTATGTTCAACTCTCTCACCTGAATGCATGTATTGTGTTACGAGTGTCCATTTAAATCCGCCGTTGAAGAGCTTCAAAGCTTAAATTTTAAAATTTGACCAGCCGCAAATGTGAATCTTTTCGAGTGAATTATATATCAAAATACTCGAAACATCGAGAGGAGCTCAAATCTAAAATTTGGGACTGCTTAGCTTTGAGCGGGTCTGGATTCAAGTTTCAAGGAGCTATACTGCTATTGAGAATTCACATGTCAGAGTTAGAGGAGAGCAACAATGTAAGAGATAATATCCATGACTATATGATGTTGAGATGTATATTAGAAAAATATCTGCAACAATAATTAGTGCTCCCTGCCAAAAATGAAAAATTAGGCAAACTCAAACAATGTGACGGACGTAACACTGAATCAGGTAGCAAATATATACACAGAAGACAACACTTCTTGAACCGCAACCTAACTGTGAATTTCAATTCTTTTATATTGACAAATGACAGATATAAAAATTCCACATTAACTGCATGAAACTGTCTTTGCATCATGTCTTCCTCACCTTCATTATATTTAGAGGTCTAAGGATTTGACAATCTAACAAATTTGATCCTTATTATTTATTTCAAGTATGATGACAATGATCTAGTTGACTTGCAATTTGTAGGCAGCATGGAAAGTGTTGTCTGGCAGCAAAGCAACAAAATAAAGATCAACAAAGTTCAACTTATTTAACAAATAAAATAATTTGATTCAAACTCTAGAAACAAAATAGGCCTTTGATGATACATAACTAACCTGGTTGAGGACCTACGATGGCCTGCACCCATCCACAAAGTTTATTACATGCGTCGAACCAAGGGACTTCCACAAAGTGATTTATGAGTTTATTGCAGTTCAAAACTTCTTGTAAAATAACAGGGAAGCTGGTTTATATTCCAGCAATCCACCTGTGTTGATTTGCAGCCTGCAATACTTAGTTAAGTAAGAGCTAAACCTAAATGGATATAAGAAGTAATATTAAAGTTAGACTTAACCAACCATTCGGAGGAGGAGGTTTGTCTCTAGTAAAGAATGCAACTTGTCTCGAAATCATGCTTTGAGGTTCAGAATTGAAGAATAAGTGTGATTGGAGGTTAGCAATATAGTTTTCACCGAGATTATGCCTTCTTGCAATATTCTACCTACGTCATTTTTAAAGTGTTGCCTTTCTTTTAGGTGGCATTTCTTTATAGGTGATACAATGTCTAAGGTTTTTCTCACAATCGTTGG
This sequence comes from Capsicum rhomboideum, assembly GCA_031232105.1. NCBI lineage: Eukaryota > Viridiplantae > Streptophyta > Magnoliopsida > Solanales > Solanaceae > Capsicum > Capsicum rhomboideum. The sequence continues at coordinate 2,932,393 of CP124718.1, forward strand.
CACAAAGATATTGATGTCCGCTCGTCTGCTCAATTTGGGACGTCGTCCATCTCTTTTTTCATACATTTTATTTTAAAGCATTTCATAAAGATTCTTTTTTGATTATAGTCGAAATTTTATAATGTTAATTTTTCATTTATATTCCTAAAATACACACATCTATCCAGTGTAAAATAAAATATGAAGTAGAACCATTTCACATTATAACTTAACACATAAAATAAGGAAAAAGTGCAAAAGTTACTTGTTACAGTCGAAGTATACACGTAGTCTTTTCTCCAGCAAATTTCATTTACAGAAGCCTATCAAAGTTGCGCAACATTATATTCTAATTAAATGGATCATAGATAGTCGGAAGCCTATCAAAGTTGCGCAACATTATATTCTAATTAAATGGATCATAGATAGTCGGTAATTTCATGCATTAAGAAATAAATATCCACAGAATGACAAATGTAGAAAGATAGAAACATGTTAATCCAAAATGTAAAAAGGAAATCTACTTGCAGAACCACCATGTATCAAGGAAAACAAAATAGGTAGAGAAAGATAATAATCACGTCACAATAAGGGAAGAGAATGTATAGCAGCAGCAATTACTTCCAACGTAAATTTAGATTCTCACTCAAATCTGACGTCCTGATAACAGCAATTACTTCCAATGTAAATTTAGATTCTCACTCAAATCTGACGTCCTGATAACACAAAATCCATTGCATGTGAAAAAGTTCACTGAGTATTTTTTATCAAATAAGAAGAATTGAGAACCTTTCATCAATAGAAAACTTAGAGCTTGTTTGGATTTGCTTATAGCTTTTGGCTTATAAGCCAAAACCCATATGTTAGGAATTCTAACTTATGATTCTTGGCTTATTTCTATCTTTTTGAATTAAACATAAGTGCTTAAAAAGAACTTTTTACTTTACCCAAACACTACAAAATGCTTAAAAGCTATTTCGGAAGCACTTAAAATTAGTCAATCCTAACAGACTCTTAATTTTCACTCTGAAATTTTGTGTTTGCTGAATTGGTGATTATTGGCCTTCTATTGTCCAAAATTTTTTGTTCAATAACAGAATTGGAACACAGGAATTGCTAGAAAAATAGAGGGAAAAGCAAAGAAGGTGTTCAATTCATAGCTTGTTAGTAGTGAGAAATTGAACCGTCGCCGAAGAAATCCAAAAGGCAGAAAAAGAAAGCTTAAGAGAAATCACATGAATAAAACCAAACACTAAGCAACAAATAAAGAAAGAAGAGGAAGAACAAACTCATAAAAAGTTGAACAAAATGAAACCTGATAAGCTTTAGTAACTAAATTTAAACCAATTTGGATTCAGAGAACTTTGCTCAAATAATATTTTTCAGACCAGGTCCCATCTTTCAATCAAGTCATGTGTTTAGAACTTAATAGTGTAGCTGATTGATATGTGAAAGGGGATATAGTTTTTGGTTTTTACAAAATTCAGCTAAATCTATAAAAACCACAACAAAGCTTACCATTTGTAAAGCTTAGATGCTTGACAACACTCTCCTTTGCTTTTACATTTAACTCGATTTCTTTGTATAATTGTTTTGTGTCAGCAAGCCTATCTCCTTTAGCAGTCAATTCATAAGTGCTCTACTTTCAAATTTACCTCCCGATTCTTGGTTAGCAGCTCATTGTGGGCTCTTTTTCTCACATAACTCAATAATTTTGAGTTTAATTCCTCTTATTAGATGATAGGAAGTAAAGGACACAACGAAAATAGGAAGGGAAAAGTATGTTCAAGTATAACTCAGTTATACCTACGATAATTTTGCCTCTGCAAGATGAATACTAATAACAACAAAGTAAGACTAGTGACTCAATTGTAGCATTTACAGATATAAAACACCATTAAAGTTTGTTTATGAATGTGCATTAGTACTAATACTGTTAATTACACCAGGTATTCTATTTTTTGACAAAGATCTCCAGATCAGTTAGAATACCTGACATGTATGTTAAAGATCTAGCAAATATTGAGCAGAAAACTACAAGGGGAAAACTTACTGAATGAAATGAAGCTCAAAAACTAAAAACAAATGAACAAAATAATACCCACAATAAGAGGACAAATACAAGAGAGGAGAAAAGAAAATACACCGGAAGGGAAGAAAGATGTATACCGTTATGGAACCTACAACATGAAATGAAAATGTTAGATAATTTGTATCTTTAAAACGTGCATACTGTACACGCGTCGAGCAAATATGAATTCATAAGCAGATTATATATACGAAAATACCCTTAGTCGTATCAAGGGCTTTCACTTATTAAATAGTAGAAATCTCCCCAAAGTTTTGTCAAGTAAAAGTGTCTAACTGGCTACTCTATAAGTATATAAGGCTATCTTACAAAACGTATCAAGTTTAAGAGGCTATCTAGGTATTTAGCCTTTTATGTACAATGTATTTGCCTGTACTTAATGGGGTCACAATTTGGCCTTTCAGGCAAATAAACCATCGCAACAACACGAAGCACATATTTATCCTGACTCAATTGTATATTACCCGATTCTACTTTCAAGAACACAAATTCAATGTTAAAATCCAGAAAATAATTTTAAAACTGTCTAAATTAAAAGAACAAATATAAAAAGAAATTGAACAGAACCCCAACAAATTTCATTCTCAAGCAAAGGAGCGAATAGGAAGCTCATAACAGCACGCCTTCATCTTCCGGACCATATTCTCTTATGTGGAAGGGTGATGCAAAAGGGAAATTCACAGTAGGAGCACGTTATAAACATCAAAGTGACTTACCTTCCAGCATCTCCTTTTGGCCATGAAATGTATCCAGAGGAACAAAGCACCTTTAAAGGTGGAATGCTTCAGTCGTCTGGTTACTCAGGCAGCATGTTTAACTCATGAAAACCTCCCAATGTGCTTGGGCGCTACGACAAAATATCTGCAATAGATAGCATCACACCCAATTTTTTAAAAATTATGGGTGCTAAAACTACTACTAATCTGGAATTGCTACTGAGTTTGGGCGCTTAAGACGAAATATTTGTAAGCATTACCAGATTCTCAATATAAATAATAGCTTTTGGCTCCAAACTGAATGGGTTTGGGTGTTTGAGCATTTAAGTGTCATGTAACAAATGTATCTTCTACTCTCTATCTTTGTGTGTGTATGTAACATGGCTATTGCAAATGATGATCTGCTCCCTTTCCAGCACCTTTTTTCTAATAACCGTGGTGTCAGGGCCCGCTTGCGCGGAGCTCGACTAATTCCACGGCATACCTGCCACCTTCTACACCTTCTACCAACAACAGTTACCGGATAACTCTATCTAAATTTTCAACAAAATACCTCTAAAAAATCAAGACGAAAGTGTTATGAAGGTATAGATTAACTTATTGAAATTTCAATAACCCGAACTCTCAACAAATTTAAATGAATAACTAAAATTGAGGCAAAATTGTATTAAAAGAGGTTGCCACTGCAGTACAAAACATCCAGTCTATAACAAAAAAAAATATACAAACCAAATTGCCCCATTCAACAGAAATTCTCAAGCAATTCAAATGTCCCAAAACATAAAATTGAGAGACATAGGACCCAAAAAAATAAAAATAAAAATTGAATGCTAGTGCTTTTTAGGTCTCTGTGGTTGCTTCTGACTTGCTAGTCGATAAATCCAGTACACCTACACCAAATCACCAAATTTAATCATATGAATCAAACATTATATTATTTAGAAAATACAAATAGAGATTGAAAAAAGAATAATAAGACGAAGTACCAAAGCGAGGACATGGGCACCGATAAGTATGACAACTAGAAGAGGTACTGCGTCAATAACACTCTGATTCACCATTTTACAACTGAAACTGATTTTTGATTCTCCCAATTTTCACCAATTAGGGTTGCCTCTAATAGGTTAATTTAAACAATTAAGACATACTGAAATAATTATTTTTTTAACTTTATCTTTAATATTAATTATTCTAAAATTAAGAATTACACAAATAGATAAAAAATTAATAAAAGATATACTAATTAAATTATACTTTTATTTTAGCTTTCTTAAATATACTGGGTATATTGTTGTTGTTGTTTTCTAAAGATGGTGCAAACTCTTATATTAGCCAATTTAAAAAGGAACGAGGGAGTCTCGTATCTTGGAAAAATAAGTTGAGAATGTCTCTTAAGTTTCCAACTAATTAAAAGGAATGAGTGGGTCCCGCAATATTATTGGGTCAAGTCCTTCAAACAACTGCACACAGTTGTTTGATAACTGCATTATTGTCCCGACAACTATTCAGTTGTCCAACAACTTTGCATAGTTATCGAACAACTTCTATAGTTGTTGGAACAACTTTTGTAGTTGTTGAAACAACTTCTAAAGTTGTTGAGATAATTTTTACAGTTGTTGGGGCGAAAATATAAAAATAAAAAGCTGAATTTTTTTTTGATCACTTTAACCTAATTTTTAAAACTCGAGGATCTCCACTTAGTAGATAAATTTATTTGTCATTTTTAATTGCAACTCCCAAGTATCTTGGAAAACCATACTTATGTTGGAAAATGCAAATTAATAAACTGCCGTTTTCAATTATTTATCTATGGCTCCGTTTTGTATTTTTATTCAGAGGTGAATTTTATTTTGCTACATTATTTATTTTTTAATTAAAATAAAAAAAAATAAATGTTAATGGACTAGGTACCCTCGAATTGTGATGTTTTTCTTAATTAATGGCAAATATGAATCTTAGTAAAAGATTTACCTTCTTTGAATTAATATGGAATGGAATACGAAGGGGAGTCTCAAGTTTCCTAATATTTGTACTCGAATAAGAAAGCAATAATTTATAAGAAAAATTCTCATGTGGCTTATATTTTGAAACAATAAAAATTTGGGATAGGAAAAGAAAAAATTAGAGAGGAAATTATAAAATGATGAATTAATGCTTAATGCAATTAAAGCTTACATTAACAAGATAAAATTTTAGATAATTAATTACCAATTGAGCTACTAAAATTGTTTTTCATATGGCTTATTATTTTTATTAATTTATTGTTTTTTCTTTTGTCACTCAAGTTATCAATTATTTTATTTATTTAATAATAAATAATGACTTATGAAGAGATAACACTTTAAATTTATAATATTCAATAAAATTTTCTCACAATATTTAACATGTTAACATTTTTTTCTCATAATAAAATAAATTTTCACTTCTTTTCATCTAGTATAAAATTACTATTTTTTCTAAATATATCGTAGCTTGAGTTACTATGGGTAACATGAAGTGCAATTCAAAAATTTAATTTAAGAATTCAAATATAAAATATACGAGAATAAATATTAGAATCGATTCAAGCTCGCTTATAAAGCAACAGAATTGACCAAGCTAGATTGAGTTCAACCCAATTAAATGTACAAATTAAAGTAGGTTTGAATAATATTCTAATTCACCTTTATAAAACGCTCAATGGAGTTTAATTTTTAGACTTTAAGTTTCGACTTGACATTTCCCGTTAGTGATGAGAATGTTTTTGAACTAAGGACATGTTTGATTATAAAATTTATTCTATTTTTATTGAAATAATTTTTCACTTTATTTAAGATGTGATTATAAAAATTCAAAATTCAATTTGAAGCTGAATTTCCATTTTGAAAAACAACTTATAGTATGTTTTTCAATTCTATCTTCATAATTTCAAATAAACTGATCCTTATCTTCTTTGTAAAAGTATAAGCAAACACAATTTCAATCTTCAATTTTAAAATATATTGATCTAAAAAATTTACATCTTATTGATGAAGGTTCGATTTCACCTTATAATCCTTCCCCTATTTTTCTTCTTTTACCCACATTCTTTTTTTTTAAATTTCAAATAAAATAAAAAAATACTCCCTCCGTTCCATTTTACTTGATCTTCTTTCTAAATATGTTTGTTTCAAATTAATTGTTTATTTTCACAAATTAAGAATATTTTATTACTTTTTTTTCATATTACCCTCAATATTAAATAACTAAAAAAATAATAATAGTTAGATTTAAAGTTTTAAAATACTAATTTATATTTTATAATGGATATATTAAATTAAAAAAGGTCAAATATTTTGGAACGAATGAAGTATTTAATTTGACAAACCCCTATTAAATGTAGAACAAAATTGTCCTATATTGTTTTTCCACTTTACTTTTTCATTTGCTCAGCCTCATTTGGGAAAGCCACGTATGCGGAACGTGGCATATTCTTAGGCAGCAAAGAAAGCAGAGTAGCGGCAAAGCAGCAAAAGGAACTCAATCGGTTCGCTAACACCCATCGAAAATCGCAAAAAAAAACCCGTTGTTCCTATCGTTTTGTTTGTTTGGCCTAAGATTCAGATTCGTTTCGTAACGACCAATTAAATAAATTGAGTTACTTTGGAGAGGCGGACTGAGCTTTTTTTTAATTGCCCCGCAGCTTCAATCGCCTGAATTCAGAGGCATATTATCAAACACCTTATATGCACTCCACATTTATATGAACACTCACTCAAATTGCCCATGAAGAGGAGTATCATTTCATGCCTTAAACGACGGCGGCGGCGTCTTCCACTGCTGTCCCCAAGTAATTTCCCTCCCATTTTTATTATTAAAACTTCTTCACCCAATTAGCTGGCCATTAGAATATATGGTTTGCCTATTATATAATGCTAATCATCCCATGTCAATTTTTTTTTAAATAACCGTGGTGTCCGGGCCAGCTTGCGCACACCTCAATTAACAGAATACCTGACACCTAGGTAGGTAAATCAACCAGTGTTTGTCTCGGTAGGGAATTGAACATGAGACCTCATGGTGCTCAACTAATTTCACGGAATACCTGCCACCCAGGTAACTCTGTTCACCAAAGCTAGAAGCCTAGAACAGAGGGGAAGAAATGAACTAGTGTTTGTCTCGGTAGGGAATTGAACATGAAACCTCATGGTGCTCAACCCACTTCGTTGAACCACTAGGTCACACCCTTGGGTGCCATCCCATTTCAATTTATTTTCATTTATATCTGAATTGTTTTGAACTTATGTACTGGAATCCCTTGTAATTCTAATTTCACGTCAACTGTACTCTGACTAAAATACTTTTACTTATTCTAAAAAACCTTTACTTTCTAGAGTGCTTTTTCCATGGTTTAAGCTTTAGGTTTATACTCTCACTCTTTTCGTCAAGTGAAACAATATTGTTTGCATATATCATGCACCATATAATGGTATTAATTAGCTCTTTCATAATTAAGGTAAAAAAAGTACGCACTGCCGATTCCTGGTGTGAATTACTCCCTCCGTTTACTTTTACTTGTCACACTTTGCTTCTCGAGGTCAAACTTCATGAACTTTGATCAACATTGTAAGATGTGTTTTCATATTAATATGAAAAAGATTGCAACGTATAATATTTATTCGTATAGTATTTGAAATTTTAAATATTGAATTAATTTAATTCAATTTAGCTATGAAAATTAGTCAAATTGACTCTCGTGAAGCTAAACGTGACAAGTAAAAGTGAACGGAGGGAGCATGTATTTTTTGGCTAGCCTCGGCTAACATCCTATGTGGAATTTACTCTTCATGGTTTAGTTTAATACTTTCAACATATTTACAGGAGACCCTTTTGAACTCACTCACTTTAATGGGATTTGTATCTCCTCCCTTAGAACCAGCCTCTTGCTTGTGAAATGTGATTGTTGTAGCTTTTAGACCAGGTGTTACCTTTTTGAACGTTTCTCATATTTTCTCGCCAATTTTCTCACTGTTGCTGTCATTACCTTCTGCTTATAACTGATGAGGTTATAGCTTTTAAATCAGTTTCTGGTATTAGGTTATCACTTAACTTATTTAAATAATAACAAACAATTAAGTGGTTACTTTTCCACCCCTGACTTCTTTGCAGCTCTGCGTTTTGGCTGCTCAGTTGAGACTACTTTGTGTGAATATTCATCCAGTAGTTTTCCGGAGGTTATTCTAGATGGAAAGCATGACAATTTTGTGGGATCATGTTTGTCAACCCCAAAATAGTAAGTGAATGAATATTTGATTGCTCTCCTCTCTCTTGATACATGACTGATTAATGAACCAGTTCAATGCTGCTTCCGAAACGTCCTTGTACTTCTCTTTTGCATTATTGATCATGTGAGAAATATAGGATAAGAATATTATTGAATTGGTGTAACTACATTATTACACTGAGACCCTATTTATAGACACTACATTCCAATCCTTTTGTAAGTAGGACACTACATTACAATCCTTTTCCAAGTAGGATTCTATATAGTATTCCTGTTCCTACTCCAATTCTAACAGAGCCCCTCAAGCTGAGGTCATATGTACCAAGCTTATTATAGATGTAATTAATACGTGGACCAGTGAAGGACTTGGTGAAGATATATGCAAGAAAATTGGTAAAGATTGCCCGGGATGTCTGGGCGACCTCAGTTGAAAAGGAGCAAATTGAAAAAGTGGTCGGAAAAGTAGTTAACGTCGCAGAAAAGTCAATCTATTGTTGCCGAAAATTTGTATAAAATATATGGGTTATCTTGAAATCAAGAGACGAGTAAATCTTGAACAAGAAAATCGCCAAAAAAACTGGCCAGAACAAGCTCAAGCGCTGGTGTGTGGAGTGCGTGGGAGGTCGACTCACCCTGGCGCTGGTTGGGGTTTGGTCGCAGGGAGACACTTGACCTCTTGGTGGTGTTGGTTTCCACACAACACCGGCGAAAAGTGATATACATAAATCAGATCTGAGGAGTCCCCGAAAAGACGCACGGAACTAGGGAAATCAGATATGAGGAGTCACCGAAAAGATGCACGGTGCTATGCAACTCAAATATGAGAAAGTAGTCCCGAAAGATGCACGGTGCTATGCAAATCAGATGTGAGAATGGAGTCACCGGAAAGATGAACGGTGCTATGCAAATCAGATATGAGAAAGTAGTCATTGGAAAGATGCTCGATGCTATGCAAATCACATCTGAGAAGTCACCGGAAAGAAGCACGGTGACTACTTTCTCTGTCCCGGATGCTTCTCAAATCAGTCCTTCTCAGCATGATTGTTTCTCATGCCAGACGATCGGCTATATGAGTTATAACCGCCCGTCGGTTGCGAAAACTTTTTTTTAATTCTCTACCAAGATTCTAGAGGCTCTGATACCATGTGAGAAATATAAGATAAGAATATTATTGAATTGTTGTAATTACATTATTACACTGAGACCCGATACACTGCATTGTAATTCTTTTCCAAGTAGGACACTACATTACAATCCTTTTCCGAGTAGGATTTTATATACTATTCTGTTCCTACTCCAATTCTAACAGAGCAATTTTGACCAACCTCGTTTTTATTTTGTAGTCTTAACATTTGTGCATACACTCTGTGTTGGAATATTTCCTTCCCAAGGAGTTTCCTTTTGTCACCTCCGAATTGATGAGTTAATGCGCTTTTGGTGCAGCTTTTCTACCGGGTTTTCCAGTGTGCATGGAGAAAGGCCAACTGCTGAGTATGCTAGATTGAGGAAAGAATCACTAGAAAGCGAATTTGGCCATGCACTTACGTACAAGTCGAAAAGCCTTTCATCATTATATCGTTATGGCCCATTCTTGGCTTTGTACAGAGCATCCATTATTTCATTCTATGTATTGAAGCTAACAGTTTGGCGCTTTTTTGTCCATGACATAAGAAGACGTGCTGTTAAGGTATATTCAGTTCTCCAATGAGTTTTATCTGAAAGGTTTGACTTTTTACTGTACATGTTCTATAGGCATTTTGGTAGATGACAGTGTGCTGTCTATTCGTTCGATGACATACACTGGATCAGATATTTTTTACTGTAGGTGTACTATAGGCATTTTGACAGAATTGCAAGAATGGATTAGAAAGTGGATTTTTGAGCTTCAGGGCATGATAGCTGTGAAATGACTTACCATTATTTGTTCAGTGTTTTCTAGCAATCTTGCTATGATAAAATGGAAAAGTTGAGGAAAGAAAACCTCTAATTCTTCTTTTTGTAAGAGTACTGGAACTAACTTCACTCTAATTCTTCTTTTTGTAAGAGTACTGGAACTAACTTCACATGCTTTGACCATGCCTCGAAATCTCCTTTCCTTATTGATGTGACAGAAAAAGTAAAGAAATGAAGGAGGCGAAAATGGGTGACACTGTATTCAAATGTAGTTCTTTGAGATACTATATGTTTTAAATTTACTGGGAATACCTATTAGGTATTTACTTATTATAGTGATTTGATGGGAATGAAACAGCCTCTTGCAGAAATGCAAGTTAAGGCTGCGTACAATAGCCCGTTTTGGTCTGGCCCTTCCCCGGACCCCGCACATAGCGGGAGATTTAGTTCACTGGGCTTCCATAGTGATTTGATGGGAATTTTCCAATGCATTTTGTCAAGCAATCACCTGTTATTGAATTGAGTATTAAGGCATGCTTTGCTGCAGTTGTTCTGAGCTAGTTGACACCTATATGTCTATGAATCGTAAAATTACCGCTCCTTCAAGAGTATGGCTGTTAAAAAAGTATGGATTCAATTGCCTTGCACTTTGTGCTGGATGAGGAAAGCGAGTCTTGCTTTGATAGTCAACTTTAAGGCGTTACTCATAGCTTGTTTTACCCACTCATATTTCATCCAGCATGTATTTTCAAATAATTCACTAGATTGGTTTTCAGCTTTTATTAAGACAGAGGTTTTCTTGTTTCCGGTTTGATTTGTTTTTTACTGTTGTTTATGGTTCATATTGACCTTAGCCTTTACTAAAGTAATTTATGAGAGAGATATTTGATGCTTTTCAGGGAAAGTTATCTGATGACGGTTAATTATTTCTACTTCTTTCCATCTATTATTGAATTTCAAGTGGTTAATTGGTTATCCACGGTGGCCTTAACAATGAGTTTACTTCTTTTATTTGCAGTTCCGTGAAACTCTTATCCGCTTGGGCCCTTTCTACATAAAGGCAAGTTACACCATCTGTTACGATTATCTAGGTGTGTGGTTGACTGATGGTCTTTTCATGTTGGTGCACAAACTACATTGTTTGTAAAAGTGTTCATATTTGTCTGCTGTGGTGTAGTCTATTATCACTGCTGCCCTTACTTTTGTTTTTACGAGGGGGTGAGGAAAATGCTTCAATATGCTTACAACTAATGTTGTAGGAGCATGTACATGATGACGTGCCTTATTCTCATTACATGGAAGGAGCATAAATTGAAGAAAGTAATTTATCTTTTTAAGGTTCTTGGGTGAAGTCTGACACTGCCGAGAGTCCAGGGGCACCGCTCTGTTCCATTCTCAATTTGCATTTCAGATTGTGGCATACATTAACACACCTATATAGAAGATGTTTAAGCTCAGGCTACAGGCATGACTGGAGACTTAAAAAGAAACAAATGATTCAGAATCTATTTTCTCTATCAGACTAGACAATACTCCTTCCGTTTCAATTTGTTTGGCCTATTTTGATTTGGCACTGAGTTTAAGAAAGTAAAGAAGACTTTTGAATCTTGTGGTCTTAAATTAAAGATATGTCAAATGTACCAAAATGTCCGTTAAATCTTGTGGTCTTAAATACGCCATGTGAAAAGTTGAAATTAAAGAGTGGCTAAGAGAGGAAAGAGACATTCTTTTTGAAACGGACTAAAAAGGAAAGTAGGCCAAACAAATTGATACGGTGGGAGTACTAGCTAGGGAACACTGGTTTTTACGCCAAAAGCTTCTGACCACCAGCAGTGCTCGTATTTCAAACTTAGCAGGTTTCTTTGTTCTTGTTTAAGATTCTACTTGATATGCATACATTTAGCATGAAGAATCTAGTCGGGTCGGCCAAAGAATGAAAATAAGAGTTGAGGGGCCAAGTGCCAATATTAGGTTGAAGAAGACCATAGTTGTTGCTTCGGTAGAATCTTGAGACTTTGCAATCTGTAAACTGCAAGGCGAGATTGTCACTTGTTTCAGTTCAAACCCAAATTTGATCAGTTTCTATTCAGCAATGAAAATTTGGATAATTTAGGGGTTGTTTGATAGATTTGAAACCTGAAATGTTATGTCTGTCTGGATTTTATGTCATTGAATTATTTAGTGGATGATTTTAAATGTCGATATACAAAATCGGACGATTGCATGTTTCTCTGGATGTAAAGTTTAATTACCAAGCTAAAATGTAAAAACTGTAATCTGTTAATATATAGCATGAGAAGAAGTTCTTGTATGTACCTAAATAATCAGTTTTTGTTTATCCTATGTATTGAAATATTCATTAATAAAAATGAAATCATATAATTGTTTTAAAAAAACAACAGAATCTTAATGAGTGCATGGTTTATTTGAGATGTATTATGTGGCATTTAATGATTGACTACAATCTGATTCATGATTAGTTGCTTCATGCAAAAATGTCAAGCATTTTTACTGGCACTTACTGTATTAAGTCATCTTCCATTTCTTTTATCATGATGTCAGTTTCTATAGCTAATAGATTAGTACATTTAATTTCATGCGCCGGATTTGATTTTCAAGCAGCATCTACATCCTAAACTAATAGAGGAAATTTCATTCTTACATGGTATCTTGAGTTCCGCTAACTGTACAAAGGAGCAGATCAGAAGCTTCTGCCTGCTCTTTGGAAATTCTGGTACCAATTCAAATAAAAAAGAATTTAAGCACACTGTGAGCTGAAAAAAAAAAAGTACACTGTGAAAGGTTTATTGAATTATTCTACTCTAACCCAGGTAATATGTGTATCGTGTAACCTAGCTAGCGTTTTTTGCAGAAACTCTCAACCAATTACAACATCCAATTGCCTTACCTTGAAAATACTATTCACAAACATGTGGGCAGTGTTATCGAAAGCAAAAAGCACAAAAAAGCTCTAAGGTCCATAGGGGCTTTAAGCGCAAACGCAAATAAAGCGTGGGCTTTAATGAAATACGGTGCAATGGGAGAAAAAATACAAATATATATGTTTAGTCCAAGACTAATAATTATAAGCATGAATGATAAATATATTAACAAAGAAATTGAATTTTTTACGGTAAAGTGAAATATCAATTGTTTAGTGTCACCTCTTCAAAAGAGACTCATTGGCAAGGAGAAGTCTGTCTTAGGGCATTGATGACGACACTGAAGAGCATATAGCGAGGCGAAGTGCTCAATACGTTTTGAGCCTCGCTTTAGGGCTTAAGCGTGCCTTTGACAACAATGCATGTGGGTTAGGAGAAGTGTGGGCAAAGATGAAATACATATTTAGAGAATAACTAAACTTGGTTCCTTACTCAAAATTTTGTGCAAATAATGCTTGTATATCTTCCACATTGGCAGAGGAATGATGCAAAACAGGTTTTGAGAAGGAGGTGTAGGTGGCACTATTACGTGTATATATTGTGCTAAGGGTGCATTTACTGTTTCGTTGTTGGCAAAAGAATGATTAAGGTATATGTAGATGGATTCATTGCTTTTCATTCTCCAAAGTACAATGAACACGAGTAGTGGTTTGTACTTGCATCTGTAGGAGTTACAACTGTTCTAGAGGCTAAAGATTCTGCTAGTCCTTGGCATGACAACAAGAGAATATAGTGTTTTATCATGTACATATGTTTATTATTGAAGTTGGGTTTTGTTGGTCGTAAAGAGTAGTACAACAAAAACCTTACTTCTGGATTGTAATTTTTACTTGCATCTTCTGGATGCCTTTAATGAATTACCCTTGCTTCATTTAAAAAAAGGAGTAGTACAAAGTAGATCGGCTATTAGTTTTGGCACCAGCACTATTGATCATAGTGCAAGTCTCTGGCAACCTTAAGTTAGGCTCAAGTTAGAATGTTTGGGCTAGATGGAAGCTCAAACGAGAGTAGCTCCCTTTAGCAAATATCTTCAAGAGGAAAAAGTTTGCTAAGAACGAAAATAAGTGTTCAAAGATAATGGGCTGTCCTTGATTACTTTTAGATAAATGGCTTCTCAGTTGAAAAGTTGGAGTAACAACCTTGGGAACTAATGGTCAAATCCAATTAGAGGCAACATGCGTGAATTCTTCCCTTCGGCGGGTACCTGTGCTAGTAGGAGGTGCAGGTCTGCATGGACTTAAGAGAAAAAAAGAGAGAAGAAAATCCCAATTTATAATAAGCCTTCTAATTTCTTCCATTTAAGATTATGGAAACGATAATTGAAATTTGCATGACCTGCATGATCTACTGGAGGTTTTGAAAAACAATGTCTATCCAATAAAAGTAGGCGCCTTGTGCTGATCTCAGAAAATAACTGACTTATACGTCAAATGTGTTCAGGAAGAGTTTATAACCCGCTTTGAACTTTCTCTTATGTCCAATGGTATCCCTTGTGTTGCTGGTAAAAATTTCACTGTCAAAGCAGTCATAACATCTTATTAATGCTTTTCCTTTTGTTTTTTGAGAATAATAATGATATTTTATATATCAAGGTAGACTGCACAAGCTATGGAGTTAACCCAAAAATAGTAATGCTTTGCCCTTAAAAAATTGATGAGATTCTTTTGAGAATGCTTTGTCTAGAAAAGAATCTTATCAATTCTACCATCTAAATTGACTTATAAGAAAATTCCATTCTTTAAACTGGTTTATTGATAGATGATATCCTCCTTTTAAGGAGCCATTAAATTCAATCAACTCTGGAAAAGAGCATGTCATGTGATATGAAGCTAAAAAAGTGGCTTGTGATGTGATGGATTAGAGCTTGTAGTCTTAATTCCTATACTTTAAGATGGAAAATTAGAGGCTGGCATCCCTCTGATTTCTCTTTTTATGGCTGAGTGGTATCAAATTCAGAACCCAATGAAATGGAGTAGTTTGATTAATTGGTTAGATCATTTGAAGAGTTTGTGATGTAACTCAATCAAAAATGGCACAATTGGTTTTGCTTGGGACAGGATTGAAAATTGATACTTTCTTCATCTGTTTTCTTGATGTACCCAAACGATTTTTTTTTGAGTTTTGGTGGGAGGGGGAGAAGTTGAGATCTTCTTTGTTGCATCTATGAAATGGCAAAAGACTGTATTTGATCAGTGATGCCTCTTCATCACCTACTAATAAAGAGAATGGGGTTGATAGAACACCATTATGGAAGCAATATTCTGCTGATGTGATATTGTGATATTCTTCTTGTTTATTGCTACCTATCTGATTCTATGATACTCTTTTAAACAGAGTAGTCCTGTGTGATATCAATTCTATGTGGTTAAATGGGCCAAAGAGCCCTTGTAATTTCAGATTGCTTAGATGGTGCATCAGCCCTGGGTTCCAACAGGAGCTTGTAACATGTCTTCAGCAGGGAAAAAGGTCTTGTGGTTAATTCTGCAATTGTTTGAATAACAGCTGGGACAAGCTTTAAGCACAAGGCCAGACATATTACCAAAAGTGTATTGTCAAGAACTAGCAGAGTTACAGGTAAACTTAATGCTTCAATGGTGCTGCTAGGGTCATCTCCCAACTTACCATTACATTTTTTTTCCTGGTTGTCCCAAGCATGGTCTCATCTTTTAATAATTTATTACGAAAAAATATCCTGGACCTCAAACTTTATTCAGAGAAAGTTCAAATTCTTAAAATGGCTGATTTGTATCTCCACCTTCTGTCCGTCTTTCCCACAAGTACCCTGTAAGAACCTTAATAAATTCAGCCTTATGGCTCACTCAAAGTGGGAGGAGAGGAGTGTTATATTTTTGAAAGCTGGATTAGATTTCTCAACAGAATGTATTATTCTTTAATTTGTCATTAATATCTTGCCAGGATCAAATCCCCCCATTTCCAACTCATGTTGCAAGAAGATCTATTGAGTCCCAGTTGGGTGTTCGCATTTCACAAGTATTTGCTGACATTAGCAAGGAGCCAATTGCTGCTGCATCTCTTGGTCAAGTATATAAAGGTTAGAGCTTGGATTTTTTGTGATTCTCTGCCACTCTCTTCGAGTAGTTCTCTAACTACTAGTTCTATGGCGTTCCATTACTTCTAACTTTCTTCCTTTCACCTAAACTTATACCTTATCTTCCAGAAGGAACTTTCAGTATCCAACCCCACATGGAACCTTTCTAAGAGAGGTTTTCGAGACAAAAACTGGTCATTCTGTGGTCCACAAGATATCGTTCACTTTTTCTCACATTTCTAGTACCAGCTAATTTATTCTGGCGAGACTTCTTACGATGTCATGATGCACCCATTCCTATAATACTTCTGGCTCTTGGGAGTCTCTGTTTAGCTTAATTTGTTTTAAAGATAAATCTACTAGGGGAATGTAATGGGTTTTGGAAGAGTGAGTGCCGTGCTTAAGGGGTACTCAAGCATTTATGTTTCTTCTTGGCTTCAAGTTTTGCAGCTCATCTGCATTCTGGAGAGCTTGTGGCTGTTAAGGTACAGAGGCCTCATATGTCACATTTACTGACACTTGATGCTATGTTATTTCACATGATTGGTGGCCAACTAAAAAGATTTGCAAAAGCTCGTAAGGATCTGTTGGTAGCTGTCAATGAGATGGTAAGATTCCAAATTTCTATCTTACGTTTCTGTACTTCGGAAGATAATATCTGGCAGCCAATGCGCCAGTGGGTGTGATTGGTTATACATCAAGACTGTCTTTATCTCAAAGAGTATATTACTAGTCTATGATAATTCTTTGGAATGATTGTGTGGTGAATTCTGATTGAGCTAATGCATGTATAAGCCAATTTTACAAGGTGCACTTGGTACAGCTGAATGAAACAGCTGCAACAGTTAACAAAATCAAATCCTTGATTAGAAACTGCACAACTCAACCAATAGCTATCAAGGCAGATGTAAATATCTCAAAGTTTCTCTAAAGATGACACTATCAGTTGTCCACTAGTTCTTAACCTATTCTTTTGTTTAGACAGATTAAATCAAAGAAAGCCGAGAAGTTGTCTTAAAGTAATTGCTTATTGCTCACCCTTTGTCTCATTTCCCAACTGGTTCATTATCCTCATATTTCCCCATTTTCTGTAAATATGAGGGAAATGTTGCACTATATTTAAATAGTTGTCTATTATATACTTGCTAACCCCATAGGTTTTGCTTGAATGGACAGGTGAGACACATGTTTGAAGAAATTGACTACATCCTGGAAGCACAAAATGCTGAAAGATTCGCATCTCTTTATGCATGCAGTAGTAAGTGTCTTCCAGACATTGCTTTTAGTAGGTTTGGTGATATCGTGGAATATCTTTCTTCCCTTCCTTTTTTCGGAACTAGTTGGTACAAATGTAGATTGAATGTCATGGAGTATATTTGGGACAGGTTAATGTTGAAAGTACAACTGGATATTCTAATGGTCTTATTGTATACCATCAAAAGCTTAAAGGGCTATGGTTCTACTGTTCCTAACAGCTAAAGAGACAGAGAGCTAATCAATCACTCTACATTTGTGCAGACTAGTCATAAAAAATGTGTGGCCAGATAGCACCTCCCTCAAATTAAACTAAAGTTGTAAAAGTCAAGGAGGACAATACTTCTGATACTAGGTGTATGTTTCCTTGATATATTTTGATTCTCACATCAATGAGCTAAGGTATTTCCCTGTGAAGGTTTTCCTACTGTTGCACATAATAGGTTTTGGTTTATGATTAAAAAAAGCTAATGCCTCCTAAGGATAGCTGTGCATTTCATTTTAGCGTAAGTTCTGGTTAAAATCTCTTGGCATGTGCTTATTGATAACGCTCAATCCTACACCTAGAAATAAAGTGTTGCAATAATGAACTCAACAAAGGTTGGGGTCGATCCCTCGAGGAGTGCATCTGTGTTGAAGTCAAGTGTCTAAGAGTGTGTAAATTTGGAATTCCTAAAGCAATCTCCAAATCAACAAGTGATTGAGCAATTACTAAATACAATTACTACTAAAACTTGACTATTACCCGGCTAGGACTTTTGACAACCACTTAGAACACAAGAAAAATAAAGTTGTTTTCTATAATGAGAAGGAACAAGGCTGTAATCTCAAAAAGGCATGACAAGTTCAGAGTGTACTTAGCTTGCTTGAATACTTTGGATGGTGATATTGATCCAATTGTTAATTGCCCCTTGAATTTTCTAATTCTAGCAAGCTTATCCTAAGAGTGTTTCCAAACCCAAATGAATGCATTAAAATCCAATTGATTATGACCATAGTAGAAATCTCCCTATTCCTAGTTCTAAACACCCAATCCAATTTCTTCTTTTCCAAGCAAGAAATAGATATTCTAGGGCTTAATCTAATGTTCGCAACAACCAAATTGACAATAAAACATGTAAAGAAGTAGATAATCACACAACCCAAGTAATAATAAGCAAGACAAACAAATATCCATTCACCACAATGCCATAAGAGTTACCACCCCAGCTATTAAGCTTAGCTACTCATTCTAGAAAATGAATACACAAGTGAAAAGGAAAAGATAGACATTGTTAAAGAATGAGAAAAAGTCTCACATTGGTGGTTAATGAGATGGTTGGTCTCTTTATAAGACTTGGGCAATCCTCCTCCCTTTGAGCTAGCTTTTGGAGTGTGAGTTAGGTCCAAGACCTAATTTTACATGGTATAAGAGCAGGGCCCATCTCACCCAATGTTGGGCCCCCAAACTAAAAATTACCCACGCACCAGATGTCAAGTCCTGGGCGTGAGGTGGGGTGTTAAAGAATGAGAAAAAGTCTCACATTGGTGGTTAATGAGATGGGTTGTCTCTTTATAAGGCTTGGACAATTCTCCTCCCTTTGAGCTAGCTTTTGGGGTGCGAGTTAGGTCCAAGACCTAATTTTACAGACATAATTACAAAAATCCTCAAATCCTTCCCAAAGTAGCTGAAGTTGCTCTTTTAATTGCAAGTTGGCCCGGACATCACGGTTTATAAAAAACCAAACTAATGTCAAATAGCAACATAGTATCATACTATCATTAATCACCAAAAGCAAAGTACCCCCCAAAAAAAGGCATCGACCCCCATGCTATCATCATAAGCATCACATGAGGGTAATAGCAACAAGAGAGTGAGCGGTAGCTACAACCTGCTCATCAGTAAGCACTAAGAGGCTCACTCTCTGGACCTCCCTTATCTGGAGTCATCTCCTCAAACCAACATCCTCTGTCTGTGTTCCCCCATCAGTCTTGCAGGGCTGCTCAGCTACATCTTCTAGGTGTCACATTCTATCATCCAAAGATTGGAGAGGCTTGGCTGTGGTAGCCATTCCTGATCCTCCTCTCTTCTTGCAACTTCTTCTTTTCTTCTCTTATTTTTCCTTTGAGTTTCAACTCACCTTCCTCGAGCCTAATCAGACGCTTCAGCATATTTTCTTGGTGCCAATATCTGCATTCTCTGGGTTGCTATGTAATGGAACTTGTATTGCAGACGGTTTGGCCCCAATGGTCTAACAATGTCATCCATCTTATTATGGGTGAGGATTGAAAGCATGCTTGCATCATATTTCAAAGAAATTGGGATCTAATAAGTTACTTGGTGAACTTTCCTAATTATACAGCCATTAGTAGACTTTTCAAGCGTACAAGACTTGACTCCTAAGTCCTATTTTAGAGGTACATTATTTACTGGTATCTTGTGGGTATTTCAGAGCCCAAACCCCTCCACCTGTCAAGGCTTTACATTAAATATTAGTATGTGTGGAGTGGTGAGATGATAGCTTCATATGCTGGTGATTCACGTAGAAATATGTGGTATCTGCTCATTGGAAAGATCAATCATCACATTATTCATGGATTAGTGAGGATGAGTTTTGATGGCTTGGTCCTAATCTTTTGGAGTCGTGCCTACAGTCTCCCTCGTCGGTGTCAAGTTCCTTTTGATCCGTAAGGAATTGTGCAACTTCTAAAGCATTTGGGAAATATCTTAGTAGAAGAAGAGGAACTATTGTGGAATTTTTGTTCTAGATTTTTGTATTTATTTATTATATATTAGGACTAGTATACGCCTTTTGAGGTTAATTATCTAGATTAGATTCTATTTTGTTATATTCTTTTATCTTTATCTGTCACTTCAGTAGAGATGAAGTTTTCAATAGTTCTAAGAATCTAGCTTGGTTTTGGTTCCCTCACTATAGATGGGGGTTCTTTTGCACTTTATTCGATATTGATGAGTAAGACTTCGTGAATGGTCTCTTTCCTTTTACTCTTGTACTCTCTCTCATATCTCCCATTTTTTTCTGTTCTTTTCCCTTTTCTTTCATCTCCTGTCTCCTTTCTCCCTTCTGACAATGTGTCACTTAGTTGTAGAGCACAACAACAACAACAACAACATACCCAGTATATTCCCACCAAGTGGGGTCTGGGGAGGGTAAGTGTACGCAGTCCATACCACTACCTCAGAGGTGAGATAGAGAAATTGTTTAAGTTGTAGAGCACAATGAACTAAAATCAATATTTTGGGAACCTTAAAGTAAGTGAACTTAATGCGTGTGAATTTTTTTTGAGTGCTCAGTAAATATTTCCTTAACCTTGTTTACTTCAATTTATGCTAACTTAGCCTTTACTTTCAGGTAAAGAGAAAACTGCCCCAGGGAGTGCAGCAACTGATAATGTGGGGGGTCAGAAAACTGTTGGTATCAAGGTCCCTAAAATATACTGGAACTTTACCCGTAAGGAGGTGCTTACTATGGAATGGATTGATGGGATTAAGCTGACAGATGAAAGTCGTCTGAGGAAGGCAAACCTAAATAGGAGGAGACTTATTGACCAGGTAAGTAGCTGTTTTTCTTCAAAAAATAAATAAATAAATAAATTGGAACTTGTCTTTCTTATAGTGTGTATCTGCTCCTCTCCGTGCTATTTTTAAGCTTTGTGAAATAACTTTTGTTTTATCAGGGGTTATACTGCTCACTGAGGCAGTTGCTGGAGGTGGGATTTTTCCATGCTGATCCTCATCCTGGGAACCTAGTTGCTACTGAGGACGGATCTCTTGCCTATTTTGACTTTGGCATGATGGGAGACATTCCACGTCACTATCGTGTTGGACTTATTAAAATGGTTAGCTCTGGTGATAAATTCTCATCGTTCATGTTTGACTGGTGTAATAGGAGTATTTAGATATGGTTTGGATGCATTTCATGTAGTCAAAGACTTCATTATCCGTGTAAAGATATGGCACCTGGGCCTAACTCAACCTCACAAGCTAGCTCATGAGGGGAGGATTGCCCAAGTACATATAAGCAAAACGCCAGTCCATTCCCCAACTAATGTGGGACTTTCACCCACTTCAACACCCCCCTTCACGCCCAGGGCCCAACTGGCGCGTGGACCGGGAGCCCAAACGGGGATGGACCTGGCTCTGCTTGCATTTATTGAAAGGCATTGTTCTTAAGTTTTTCTGAATGTCTTTTGAGATCCTGTTTTGTCGTATATCACCGTGTATTGTGGTCCATCAATTCGTGTAGAATGTTTTCATAGAGTTGTGCGACCATTTCATCTAAGTTTAAATTGTTCGAGAATGAATGATTTACTTTATTTAAGGTGGGGCAGCAAGACCTATAGTTGCTCGTGTGGGTTTTTGCTACCACTCTGTTTGAAAGCTTGAGCTGTTAGAGAAGGAATTATTCTATTTACTTATTTTAGTTCTCTTTCTTCTACTACATCATCTCTTTTCAAAAAGCAGTTTCTTGCAATACATTAAAGACAATAAAGTCCTC
The DNA here is from genome assembly GCA_031232105.1 of Capsicum rhomboideum. Taxonomy (NCBI): domain Eukaryota; kingdom Viridiplantae; phylum Streptophyta; class Magnoliopsida; order Solanales; family Solanaceae; genus Capsicum; species Capsicum rhomboideum. Next base: position 2,954,056 of record CP124718.1, read on the forward strand.
ATGAAACCATCTTTTGGGATTTTCTTTGGGTCACCTGGGATTGTAAGACTTTTTTTTTTGGGCGGGGGAGCGGGCCTAGCATGTACTCTTAGGATATTTCTTCGAACTTGTATCCATTCCTATTCTGTCTGAGCATCCCTCTTTGATTGAGATTTTATCTCTGAAAAGAAAGGAAGGAAAGGAGTTAATTAAATCTGTTGTCCTTGGAACGCTGAAACTGATGGGATCACACTAAAGATATTCAGACTCTATAAAGCTAGGTGACAATGTATAATAGTGAAGCAATCTCATTTCCATATGCTCGTATAGCTTCTATTGTAGAATGCGAAGCAATCTTATTTCCATATGCTCGTATAGCTTCTATAGTAGAATGTGGTAATAGAAGATGCTTTGGGCCTCTAAATATAAATAATATGTCTAGAGGCATTACAGCATATTATGATTTTATTTATCCTCAACATTTGTCTGTGCAACCAAACCTCCTCTTTTCATTTCCCCTTTTATCGTTCTTTCCAGCCGACTCACCTGTTTGTCACAGTTATTTTCTGATCCATTGATGTCCCATTGCACCTTTAATCTTTTTATTATATCTTCTCTCTTCTTTAATGTGATGTTTTTTTCATTATTTTCTTCCCCAACTTAACTTTGTCCTCTTTCCAGTAGCGATGCCCTCTAAATTTTCGTTTGCCTCCACCACGAGGATACATGTCCATTCCCAGAAAAGAAGTAAGCTCTGACCATTGCCTGCCTTAAATCCCATCTTAAGCCCAAAAAAATGATAGAAAATCAACCAACCTCCAGGTAAAAACACGGGGTTCTCCGTACAATCAAAATCTTTTAGCAAATGGATGATGGAGTATGAATGTGTGATATTTGGCATGAATCTGTAGCACGTGCTAAGTGCTAATCTAACGTGTTATGAGCTAGAGACCTTGTAATTAAAGCATAAGCTGTGAGAAATTCTGATTTCTTGATTTCCAGAAAAAAACACAAAAAAATATTGATCTTTTAGAATGAGCTAAATGAGATTTAACAAGATTTGCTAGTATAAGACGTGACCTCTCCAAAGTCCAAATTCTTTTGTCAGATGATGTAGCAGCATCAGATTTTGAGTAAATTTTGCTAGTATAAGACGTGATTTCTCAAAGACGTGATTTCTCAAAGAAACTTTGGTTCTATAAGGCATTGCATATTTTGATGTCTACATGGATTGTCTAAGTATTCATTGACCTATTACACGTCCAGTGTTTCTATAGATGACTGCACTTCAAGAGCTTTGCAATTATTTATTTATTTGCTTATTTATCTTTCACACGAGGTTTGCTATTCTAATGTAATTTGTTCTGTAAGCAAAACCTAGCAAGTATTTGTAATATTTATTTTTTTTGGTAGCTGATAAATGCTGTGCACTGCAGCTTGTTCACTTCGTTAATCGAGACTCTCTGGGTTTAGCAAATGACTTTCTTTCGCTGGGATTTCTACCTGATGGAGTAGACATTCAATCTGTTTCAGAAGCTTTGCAAGCGTCCCTTGGTGATGGAACCAGACAATCACAAGATTTCCAGGTTTTCTTTTTTCCTAGTTTGAGAATGCTTCCTACTAAGCTCGTTCTCCCCTTTATACATGTAAGTATTATGGTAGAGCTCTAGAGAAAGACAAAACAGTGCAATCTAGTTTATCTAGGAAAAAAAGATTGGATTGAGTTGGAAATAAAGACACCCTCCCAATAGGAAAAAACTACAAAGAGATCTTTTTTTTTTTTTGATGAAGTAAGTGTTTCATAAATCAAGAGGCATCAAGGAGATGCGTAGTTACAAAAGAAGAGAATATCAGCTCATACAAAGATAACAAAAACCTATCATAAGTCTAAAGAGCTGATAAATCCAAAGGTCTATTAAAAAACTAAAGAGCTAATAAAGTCCAAAAAAGAAACTAAGTTGTAAACAGGGGTAAGATTAACCCAGCTAAAGAGAGTAGTCAAACATCTGGCCTTGAGATCGGAGCTGGCAGTTGTGATACCATCAAAACATCTTCCGTTTCTTTCCAACCATAAGCACCACAAAATACAAGCAGGAATCATAGACCAGATTCTTCTGATGGCCTTCCCAACTTTCCAAGAACTCCAACAGACAAAAAGTTCCCTGACTGTGCGAGGCATAGTCCATTGCAGACCAAAAAAGGAGAGGAACATATTCCACACTTCTGTAGCAACTGGACAGTGTAAGAACAGGTGGTTAATGGACTCAGAGGTGCAATGACACATGTAACATCTATTAGCCAGAGGAAATTTCCTTTTCATGAGATTGTCCAGAGTTAAACAAGCTCCTTTTAAGGAGATCCAGCAGAAACAGGAAACTTTTGGTGGTAATTTAGTTTTCCAGATGAGCTTCCAAAGCCATTGATCAATCAAATCCTTGTTTGAGCTCAGAAGCAGGTAACCTTCTTTGACAGAATAAGAACCATTCTTGTTGCTGCCCCACTTAAGTCTGTCACTTCTATGAGTGAGAACTGGACTGCTCTGCAAACTCCCAATCAATGCTATCATGTCCTCAATTTCCCAGTCATTTAGGTGTCTTCTTAGGTGCAAATTCCATGTGTTGTCCTCCCAGTTCTGAGCAATGGTTGAATCTGGATTAGTAGTTATACGGAACAGCCTAGGGAAGGCATCCTTGAGAATGATAGAGCCAAGCCATTTGTCTTTCCAAAATAGAAGATGAGCCCCATTTCCCACTTTGAAGAAGGAATTGAGAAAGAACTCATCCCACAATCTCCTGATATCTTTCCACAATCCAGACCCATAAGGAGCTAGGACTGGGTTGGAGCACCAATGGCTAGTGCTACCATATTTGGCTAGGATAATCTCCTTCCAAAGGCCAGCGTTATCTTGATTAAACCTCCAGTGCCATTTCATTAACATACATTTGTTGTGTACTGCTAAATCCTTTACACCAAGACCACCTAAATGCTTTGGAAGAGTTACTTTGGTCCACTTGACTAGATGAAATTTGCGATTTTCACTATTACCTTCCCACAAAAAAGACCTTCTTAACTTGTCAAGTTGATCTTGAACCTTTGTTGGTATTCGGAACAAAGACATGAAATAAGTCGGAATGCTATCAAGAACACTATTGATGAGTGTTGCTCTACCACCAAGAGAAAGGTATTGTTGTTGCCAGGAGGCCAATCTTTTCTCAAACTTTTCGATGACCGCATTCCAAATCTCTACTGATCCGTGACTAGCACCCAGGGGGAGTCCTAGATAGGTAGTGGGGAAAGTGCCAGTGCTACAGTACATAATTCTGGCAAGCATCTCCAGATCTGGAACCACATTGACAGGGTAGATAATGCTTTTCGATATGTTAATGTGGAGCCCAGATAAGGCTTCAAAGATCATAAGGGTGAGGTTGAGATACCTCACCCGTGACTCCTCAGCACCACAAAAAATAAGCGTGGCATCAGCAAAAAGAAGATGAGAAACAGGGACCATAAGACCAGGGTTGTTACCCACTTAAAAACCACCAATCCACTGCAATTTTTTTGCCTCTTTTAGGCACTACGGAGTTGTTTGGTGTAAAGACAAATTATCCAGGAATTAGTAATCTAGGGATTGGGATACATGGATTATTTCTTGATGGATGTTTGCGTTGATGTATTTAAAAAATAGCATATATAACGTGTTAAATATGTTTACTACTTGAACAAAATGAAAGTTAGTTTGGGTTAATTTTGTCATTTTAGCTATTTTAATCTACGTATTACTAATGCCTACATATTTATTCCACATTCTATCCCCATAAAAGAATACATAATAAAATAATATATAAATTTCCACATAAGTTTTACTTATGGAGTTTTAACCGATGGTGTAAAGTTTCTTTTAAACATCAGGTTACGTTAAAGCCTATAATAGGTAAGTTCTTAAGGTGTTGTCACTTATTAAATATTTAAATTCTAAATAAGGAAAATAGTAATATAAGACAACGTGGATACTACATTTATACTACCGGAATTTAGTTAGGATTATGGCCTTGTTTACCAAAAATTCCAAGCTTTCCACCATCTTTTCTTTGTTTTTATCACTTCCGGTTTTCTACTTCTTTGCTCTTCAACACCATTAAAGAAAGCACGAGCATACGTCAATGAAGCAATCACACACTCAAATCATTTGTCGAGCCATGATGGCAACAAATCTCATGACAAGTGTGAGAACAATGTGAAGTTTGGACTTTGGCGATGCATTCTAGAGATTTAAGATTTTTCAGATTAGTAGAGGTAGGACAAAATATACAAGCTCGAATACAGTTGAGTCGATTAGATGAAATCCTTCCTTTGTGAAAGCACAAAGAAAGATCGCATTGCCAATGACTTATAATTTATATTGTTCATCAAAGAAGTTTGCGCTTGTTTGGAGGGATTATCATAGATGATTTAGAGTTTGATTGATGGTACATGGCGGTGCTTAAATACGACAATTGGGATATCTTGATTTAATGTTACGGGAGAATAAGATGATACCTAATGCATATGATTAACATAAGATGGTTGAAAATGGAGGAATTAGCGGAAGTGTGATGTGATTGAAGGATCCTTATCAAAGTGAAAGCCAGGTTCCTTAGTGTTGTTGCAAGACTAGGAATATTATGTATCCACAAAATTAACTTCATAGAAGTGTTGTTTTAAAATGGATGTCCACTTATGCAAACATTAAAGATGATAGCATCTTGCAGAAGGTGCAAGTAGCACAAACAGAGGATACATTCAGTGAAGGATGCAAAGATGGTCTCGTTTTGTTCTATGTGGATCAGTTTGTATGTATGACTTCATAACAATTGGAGGTCATGAAAGTGGACAAGCTTGACCTAAAATCACAAGTTGTATAAAAAGACCTTAACATCTCTCAGAGTCGATACCAACTTAATGTAAATGTAGAACACAATGGAAGGAAAAAGTTCATGTAGACAGTCGGGTTTAGGCTGAGGTGTATTAGTACACTTGCACTAGACTTGGTATTTGCCTTGATACTTTGAAGACTGTTTAGAGATATTGCCCATAGAAATAGAGAACTTCTAGTGTTATAGAATCTGAGTATCGGAACAAAATTAGTCTAATGCAGGGGAATGAATATTCAGGATTTATGGAGTTAACTCCAACTAGGTTGGAATTGATGCTTGTCATTGACGGCATTGACGGTAGGTGTGAGCGCCTTTGTATTTAGTAAAATCGTAGAGACTCTAATACCATGCGAGAGATAGGTAAAATGCATTAAGACACATATTAACTGGTGAGCTACAAACCAAATGTTACATTTTATTTATGCGGGTCATGATTTCTTTATACTCTTATGTCTCTACCAGTCTAAAAATCTCAGGTGGATTGGTTATAGCTGTTTGATGGGATTTCCTGAGTTGTGTGATAAACTTCTCAAAGCTAATATTTGTCCAAGGAATATGTCTGGGATGACCTCCCGTCATTGTACTAAAGGATGATTTTTCCTCCAAAATTTGGTTGACCAATTGCAATTTTATTTTATCCCCATGGATATCTTCTTCAATGAGACGAGTATTGTCTTGTTTCATGACCTTGAATGTACTAAGTGGCACTTCAAATGATTTCAGAGCATAATGAATCAATTGTATGATGTGATGTACGAGTTCAACTTTTCTCTTCCTCCTGACTATGCCTTGGTGATACGAGCGCTTGGGTCTCTTGAAGGAACAGCGAAAGCATTGGATCCAGATTTCAAAGTTGTTGAGAGTGCATATCCTTTTGTTATCGGAAGACTCTTGGTAGATCCAAGTCCTGATATGAGGAGAATATTGAGAGAGCTTCTCATCCGCAATGATGGGTCTGTAAGGTGGAATCGGTTAGAGAGACTGGTGGGTCATTTTTTCTTTCTATGTATTGTTATACTTGTTTACTGCACGTAGCACAAGTGAGGCTTATTTCTTTCCTGCACCAGGAACCTTTGACTAAATCGTGGAAAGAAGGCTGTCTTAGTTCTTTTCTGCTGGATTCAAAAATTATAATATGTGCCAACTTTATGTGAACTTTATAGGTTTTCCTTTTAATATAAGATTTAATAGTATAACGTCACGAGTACTTGGTTGAAGTTGTCAGTTTTGCTGCCCCCTTTTTTTGTTTGTTTGTTAGATGAACAGTGAAAAAGCACTTCTCTCTAATGTGTCCAAATAGAAATCTCATTGGGCTACGATGCATTTTGCTATTAAAAAACAGCCCTCTGAAGCTTGATATCTTTTCTAATACTTCAACATCTGTTAAGACTGATAAAGGTGGGGATGGGTTGTTTAGGACTCCTGTTAATTAGAACACTCTTCTATGCAAATTGTTAAAAGTGTATCTTCCTGCAGATTGCAGCAATATCTCAGCAGGCTTCTGAAACAGAAGGAGAAACTCAGGAGAGTTATTCGGATCCGTTGGGATCATTTGATATACGGGCTGTAGTCTCTGCGACAGAAAATCTTTTCCAATTTATTTTGTCAGACAAGGGTTCAAGAGTCCGTGTATTCCTTGTCAGGGACATAGTTAAAGCAGCTGACGTTTTCTATCAAGATGAAGTTCTAAATAATCTTCTTGATGAGAAACTTCGAGCGAGACGTTTATTTGGATCTGAGGTATATTTCATCTTGTTATTTATGCTCGTCTTGAGTAACAATTCTTAGCAAAACAATGAAAGAGCATTTCATTATTGTTAACATTGTACTCTGATCTCAGATGAATCATGATACTATTAGCTCGACAAAACAATTTAACCAACCTTCATCACTGAACTCCAAATATTCAATCTAATATAAGCAAATTACAGGAGATCCTACTAGTTAATTAATTATAAGCAAATATATCACCCTAATAGAGAAATTACTAATTTATTTCCTTTTGTCATCACGGATTTGCTGATTCTGTTTTTGTGATTTACTTATTATAAATGGTTGCATGTGATGTTATTGTCACGTTTGCGATATCTCTCGGCATTCAGTTTCTTTCTTGGTCAGCAGATGGATTGTGGTTTTCTTGTTTAATTGGGTGACCATTTCGTAATCTGCATCTTAAGTTCTTGGTTTGGTACTTTAGTTTCCCAGTGGCCCTTTTTGGTCTTCGTGCATAGCAAAATTGATGAGAATCATTATTCCTTCTCTTTTTCAGGAACATGGTATTCTAGTTAGGGTGGTGCGTGGATTTCATTCCCTAGGACGTGCAGTGAAATTAGCTCCAGATTTGTGGTCAGCAATGCTGATACGCATGGTGGTGAAACCAGAGTTCCAGAAGTTTGCTTGCGACATAAGTTCAGCATTGATCAGTCACTTCAAGTACCACCTTCCAGTCAGCTTTTGGATGGGTATTTCTCGGCTACTGCATAGAGTGGTTGATAAAGACGAAGGTGAAGTATTGTGATGTAGCAAGGTCGGTGCTCTTGGCTTTCTATCTGTGGTTACGCCCAAGTCAGAATTTTCTTTTTCCAGCGGATGCATGGAAAGAGTGTGTTTGAGCACGGAATGTTCATCAATTTCAAGATCATAGAGAGATTTGCATATACTATGCCCTCGGAAGTGGCTTCAAGCAGTGTGCGCGTAGGTATATTTTTGGATCTCACAGAGTTAACTGCTTTCGTTTTTAGATGGTGGGACAGAAAGCTAAGCATCCCATTATACAAATGTCAACTTTGTTTTACGGACGCTAACAGGATCAAGAGGGGAAAGTACAGTATACACTCCAAAAAGAGAACGGTTTTCAAACGAACTATTGACATTTTACTAATGTTAAAGTACCAAAGACGATTCGACAGAGACAGTTCTACTAAGATTTCTATGAAACTCCTTGAATTCCAAGAGTGTTTCCACACTTTGGAGTTGGTTATAGCCCTATAGCTTAATGATAAGCTTAGTGATAATACTAACATTTTTGTCCGTCTAGTTTGTATTGAGTTTTTGTTGACGAACATTAGTAAAATGAGGAAGTATTTAGAGCATTATTCACTTTAAACAACATCCAATTTCTTGCTGGAACCTTCCTATTTCGAGTGAGAATGGTCTTCGTTCCATACAAAATCAAGTGATAGATGACAAATACTTGTGCTAGCTTACTTTCATTAGTTATTTTAGTCATTCAGTGTATCTGTAAATGAGATTGTACTTTAAGCAGAAACTGGTATCAAGTGTTTCCATCGGCTTAATTCATGTAATTTTCTTTGCACCACGTGCAATATGGCCTAAACTATTGTTGTATAAAAAAATATTACGTATTAGAATATCCTAACTATTGTTGTTCTACCTATAACTTTATCTGGATTCACATGTAGAAAGCTACCTGAAAGATCAAGGTAATTTTAAGATAATTTATGCACTAAATTTGAGTATTAAGTACTTTTAATAAATGGGGAACACCTAGAGTTGCTAGTTCCAAAGAAAGAAAGTGAAACTGCACTTTGCATCATCCACTTTTGAGCAAGTGCATGCTGAGTCAATATGAAAACGGGCTTTGGTAAAATTTGTTGCAATAAATTTGCAATATTGACTACTCAAAAGTTTCATCTGACTATTTATTTCACACAACGCATTGATAATACAAAAAGAATTTTATGTAGGCACACTACATACAAGTTAGATCTTGCTGGAATTAGGCAAAGATGATGTGATATTAGGGAAGTCAGAAACACTTTGGATCGACTATTACCACAATTTAGAATGATGATTGTGACACACACGTAAAAAAGACAGTCCGGTGTACTAAAGCTACCGCTATGTGCGGTGTTCGGGGAAGGACTCCACCACAAGGGTGTATTGTACGCAGCCTTACCCTTGCATTTCTGCAAGAGGTTATTTCCAAAGCTTGAACTCGTGACCTCCTAGTCACATGGCAGCAACTTTACTAGTTACTCCAAGGCTTCCCTTCGATTGTGACACACACGAAAAAAAAAAAGAAGTAAGATGTGGAAAAGAAACTAGTTAAAGAGGTCATAATGATAACATTGTTAATGAAGTGGTGACAAGTAATCCATGTGTTAGAAGACAAACGTGCACAATTTTTGAAAAACAACAAAAACTAGTTAGATAGTAAATTATGTAAATTTCTTCATAAACTTTTGGTAAGTTCACAATAAACTTTGAAGTATCCAGGTCCATATCAAGTTTTAAGTTGGATTCTCTGATGATTTACAACCAGGTAGATGAGGCATATATAATATGTATATTTTGTATACAAAGCACATACGATAGCTAAGCTACCCTTACATTGAGATATATAAATAAAATATGCATAAAGTTTATCATAATGTATCCCTAATTTATCATTAATTCTTTTCAAGGTAATCAATATTGTTTATTTTAAAAAATAATTATTCTCTCCATCCCAATTTATGTGGTACCGTTTGATTTGACACAAAATTTTAAAAAAAGATTTGAAAATTTGTGGTTTAAAACAAATCTTAGACATTTGTATGGATATAAATCATTTCATTAAAGGTAAAAAAAAGTTTTAAAGTTAAATTTATTGTAATTATAGAAAGGTTATTTTTTTAACGAACTAAAAAAAAAAGTATGCCACATAAATTAAAATGACCAAAATAATTTTAAGATCAAAATAAAAATAATAGATTTTATTTTAATTTAATAAATAACAAATATTTTGAGATTAATATTTTTAATAATATTAATAATTAATATAAAATAGAGGAAAAATAAATTCATTTTGATCAGCCGAATTCAGCCTACATGGCCTAGAAACTTTTATCCTTTTTGCTCTCTTGATGACTGAAACTCACAACTTTAAATTGAAAGTGAGGGGCGCTTACCATTTGAACAATTCTTTGTCGAGTCTCTGTCGATTAGCAACGTATGGATGACTACTCAAACTACTTTCTCCGTTCCTTTTTAGTTGTCATATTTTACTTATCGAGAGTCAATTTGAAGAAACGGAGGGAGTACTACTACGTACGTCACCAAGGATTCTCTTTACTTCTTTCTCCGCCCCTATTATTCCATCTAATTACACGTTTATCCTAATTAATCACATTTGTCTTTTCGTGCTAATCTGAGGCTATTTTGTCTATTTAAATATTTTAAAGTTATATGAGACAACAGCTTAATTTCAATATTAGAAATTGGAGTTCTAATTTAAAATTAAAGTTGAATACTTTTTATTAAAAATTAACAGAAGAACTGAATTTATTCAAAAATAAATTTAAAAAATACGTCACAAGGATCTTATGTGAGAGTGATTGGAATAGGACATTCTACCAAAAAAAAAAAATGATTTGTGTTTTTTTCATTTTAAGAATTAGATGGGGGTGGCCAGTTTTTGGAATGCTTATTACTCTCTTCATAATTTTATACTCTTAGACATGACGCTAAAAATGTTAGTTTACACGGTTCAGAAACGAGTGACTACTTCATGAGAGATAGAAATGATGAGTGGAGATATTCGGAAGTTCTCAAACATGTGGAATTATGTCGATTTTATCTATATTGCTAGATGTTTGAACAATATAGCTCATAATTTAATTAGATTTTCTATTTCTTTGTTGAAGGAGATTTCTTGGGAGAAGTTCTTCCCAAGATGACGCTAAAGTTACATTTGAACTATGCAGTTCGTTGATGATGCAGTAAAAGTGTAAGTTTAGGAGAAAAAAATGTTACTCCCTTCATTTTAATTTTTATCTGGTTTTGATTTGACACGAAATTCAAGAAATGCTCTTTAATCTTGTTGTCTAAAACATTTCATGTAGAAAGTTAGAATTAAAAAGATGTCACAAAGGAAAGAGTCATTCTTTCTTAAACAAACGAAAAGGAAAATAGAACATCAAATTGAAACGGATGAAGTAATATTCTTTCTGTCTTTATTTATGTGCTATTTTTCATATTTTACATTTAATTTAAATTAATTTTAGATTACAATTGTTTTCATGAATATGATAAAAATATATTTTAAAATATTGATCAAAGTTTATATAATTTGAATCTGTCAAATGAAAATTATCACACAAGCTAAGAAACACACAAAAAAAGTAAATTTTAGCCACTATTTTAAAATATGATTGAAAAATGAACAAAATAACCCTAGTAAAACACTTTTTGGTAAAAAAAAAAAAAATTCTCCAAAATTTACTTTTAACATTAAAAGAAGCTAAACATTGATGAAAATCTAATCAACAGTCTAAATTGAAGAAAATAAAAAAAGATGGTTTATTAGATCTTACCTTGAAATTAAGATATTTAGAATAATTAAATGATAAGTTTTGTATCAATACTTAGAAGTTGAGGCAGGGATATTATCAGAGTTGAAACTACTCCCTCCGTCCCAATTTATGTGATGTAGTTTGACTTGACACGGAGTTTTAGAAAGAAAGAAAGACTTTTGAAACTTGTGGTGTAAAATGAGTCATAGATATTTGTGTGGTTGTAAATCATTTCATTAAAGGTAAAGTGGGTATTTTAAAGTTAAATTGTTACTAAATCTAGAAATGTGTCATTCTTTTTGGGATTGACTAAAAAGGAAAGTGTGTCATATAAATTGGGACAAAAGGAGTACTAAATTTAATATAATTAAATAGTTTCATGCCACGTAAAATTGTTGTCATCAATTAGTAGGAAATGTTGACCATGGATTCCTACATATAAATAGGCCCTCTTGCTATTTGAAATAAAATTTCTCTCAATTTTGTCATTTCTTTAAATTTTTTAATGAGCTAGATTTTTTGGACAGCAAGATTAGGTAGAGAAGAAGGATATGCTACTTCGAATATATAGTCGGACAAAATACTAAAACAATATTCCATTCGTTTTATTTTACTTTGTATTTATATAAAAAATAAATAAAGGAGATATCAAGTCAATATAGGTGAAATAATGTGAACCGAGAGGCTATGTATCTTCTTTTTTTTTTTCTAAAGGAATATATCCTTTATTAAAAAAGTAGTAGTATATTTATACGATGTGACTTTTATTTTAATAAATATATTTCTGAACTTTGCAAGAATGGTCAAATATATTTTTATGTGGTTTTATTTTAATAAAAAAATCTTAATTGATCTTTGCATTTCTGTCAACCCAAAAAGATATATCTGAGTCATTTGTGTAGTAACACGAATCATATCTTGATCTCTAACTCTACAACAATGTCCACTCATTACATGATTACTCAATCTAAGACCAATAGCCTTAAGTGACCAGTGGCGGAGCCAGAATTTTGGTGAAGGGTGTTCATACTTTTAGGAAAAGAAGTGAGTGATTAAATAAAATGTCAGTCCCCAGGTCCGAACCTGCGCTCGTAAGGTGGACTTGCACACCCTTGGCCGCTGGGCTAAGCATCTTTAGCTTGTCAAGGGTGTTCAATAATAGGTATATATTCAAAAATATCTATATTTAACCTATATACTCGAAAAAAAATTCTGACGAAGGGTGTTCATCTGACCACCCTTCGTCGGCTGTAGCTCCGCCCATGCTTAAGCCTAAACAATTCCACACTGTTGCTCAAACCACTTCCTCCCTCCACAGAACCTTTAAATAAGCTTAACAAGTCCCACATTGGCATGAAGCTATGAAAATGAATTTGATGACTTAGATCAGGATTATATATGGGAGCTGGTACCATGTGTTCCTTTCAAAAATGTGGTGGATTGTAAGTGACTTTTTCAGGTCAAATATCACCATGATGGTTCTGTTGACAGGTACAAAGCTTGCCTGATTGTCAAAGGGTTCATACAATGACCTGACCTTAATTTTCAATATACTCTTAGCCCTGTAGTGAAGCCCGCAACTATTTGACTCATTCTTGTGGTTGCAACACAACAAAGTTAGTCTATTCGTCAACTTGATATTATTAACATCTTCCTACTAGGCCGTCTCGATTAGGAAGTCTATATGCGCCAACCACCTGATTTCAAAGCTTCTACACATCTTGCGCTTGCATGTTTAAAAGCTGCACAAACCTATATATGATCTCAAACAGGCTCCTAGGATCTGGAACACTAAACTAAAAAATTATTTGCTTACTTTGAGAATTATTAATTCCCAATATGATTTTTCATTGTTCATCCTGCATAATTTTGAGTTTATTGTTTATGTCCTAGTATATGTTGATGACATAATTGTTATGGGTACTCAGATTCGTGATGTTCAAAGCATTATTGATAATGTTGCAATCTGATTCTTACTGAAGGATCTTGGTCCACTTCATTATTTTCTCGGTGTTAAAATCTTTTCTTATCATAGTGGTCTTTTGTTGTCTTAACAGAAATACAATATAGATCTATTGCAGGAAGTTAATATGTACAATTGCAAGGGTGTTCCAACACTAAAGGCTTCTACTGTTGTTTTTCAGAGTCCGTTGAAGATTCTATAGTTGATGACTCTCTTTATAGGCGGGTAATCGGTAAACTTCATTACCATTCTTCTACACGTCCGGACATAACATTTGTTGTTAGAAACCTCTCATAGTCTATGCATCATCCCTTAATATCTCATTGACATCCATGAAGTGTCTCCTGCAAATCTTCACTAGACATCCTCGTTTGGCCTCCTAATTGTCAAAGAACATGATCAACATCTTCTAGCATATTTAGATTCTTATCGGGTTGGAGATCCTATCCATCGAACCTCTATTACACCTTGGCAGTTGTCCAATAGCATGGTCCTCTGAAAAGCAAAGATCTATCTCTTGTTCCTCCACAAAAGCAGAATATCGGGTTGTTGCAGCTACTATTACTGAGATCAATTGGCTAACAAGTTTAATCAATAAGCTTCAGTTTTGTATTTTAGCCACACCTCGAATCTTTTGTGACAGTGTCAACACCACCTACATTTACGTCAAACAGTTGTTTCCATAGTCGGATGAAGCATATTACTATTGATTTTTACTTTGTTCGTGAACAAGAGCAAAACATGAATATTGTAGTTCAACACCTTCACTCAACTAATCAACTGATAGATATACTTACCAAACCACTTCCAAGAGCCTCTTTAATCAAGCATTTTTTCAATTGGTGAGTGTTGTTGACACCACCAACTTGTAAGGGCGTAATAACTGATGATGCTAGACGTCTTACTACTGTAGAATTTTATTTTTGTAAATTCTAATTTTTAGGAATTTGTTGTAACTTTCTCCTCCTATTTAGGCTCTGTTGGATAGTCATTATTTTTTTTCAAGTCCATCTTGGTTGATACAGGTTTTGTACAATTTTTTTGTATATCTGTCATACGATTAATAAAAAATATTATTATTTTCCATCTTCTCTTTAAGTTTTATGTGGCCCATACCACAATCGACGGATCACGAGATTCACTCTGTGTTGGGCACCCACGCTCTCTGAGTATTTTATGGCAATCGAAGTACACAATTAACTTCTTGTTATGTGTGCATATCCAAACTCATAAGGGTAAGCAAATCGAGTCCCTTTTCACCCTTCAAACTCCGTCCAACACAAAAAAGTTACATATATACTCCCTTCATTTATTTTTACTTGTCACTCGCTTTTCGAGAGTCAAACTTCATTAACTTTGACCAACATTTTAAGATATATTTTTTCTTCATATTAATATGAGAAAGACTGCAAATTATAATATTTTTCATATAGTTTTCAAACATCTAAAGAAGCAGTCTATTTCACGACCTTAAATTTTTATCTTAAATTCTATAAAGCTGATGCACTATTACGCGTATTTTCCAAATTAATCTCTGGGATTGCTACTACGTAGTACTTTTTTTTGGACAAAAACAAAAAAAAAATATATATTGTTGTGAAATTATCATGAACATGGATTACCTCTCATAAGAAAAAGAAAATCAGAAAATTAAAATCAGTAGTAAAACAAAAGAGTGTGGTTGAGTTGGTTTGAGGGTTGACTTCTCCCTAAGGGGGAGGTCGGGGGATCGATCCCGCCCTAATGTCTTCTGAATCGAGCTTGCCGCATGGGGCTTGCCTAGTGCGGTTTACATCCCTTGTGTGGTTTGCAGGCTATTACACAGTGGGGGGTTTACCCAGTGCGCACAAAGTGCTCACCACAGAGTGCTCACCCGAAGGGCAGAGGCTGTGGCAGAGGTTGTAGCGGCTGCGGGTTTTCCTGGAGTTTCCAAAAAAAAAAAAAAAGATAACGTGTAAATTATGTGCATTTTTGTAAATTAATCTTAAAAAGTGCAAATCAAGTACATTTTGAGTAGTTTAAAGTTTCATTCTTTGTAAACTACTTCAATACACATCAAATATTAAATTTTCACACTAAAATTTAAGTTATTTCAGCGCAAAAAATTAAATTGATTATTGTCCTGAAGAAGGTCAATAGCCTCATTTTTTTTCTTATTTTTCATTTCTAGGTCTATAAATGAATGTGTGAATAATTGAATGTTCTTGCCGCTCAACTAATTTTCTATTTTACGTGTACAGTCTTTTCATTTTTAGTTGATAATAATCAACATGTGAAATGGCTATAGAGACTGAAAACCTTAAGAAAAAAATAAATTATTGATCATTTAATTTATCGAATATGTGATTAACGTCGTTGCTCATCTAGTTTATTTGCTGAGAATTACTAGGATAGATTTTATTTTGTTCTTGTTTTTGAAATCTGTATTGAGAGTTTTAAAAATGAACTATGAACACTTAGGAGGAAGCCACTGATTCATATAAGAATTTGAATTTGTTGAAATTTGTGACTGCTAGAATAATATTACCTCTCATCTAAAATTTGTTTTCAATGCCCTTTATGAACAAAATATTGACAGTAATTGAGTGAGGGTTGAAAAATTAGTCACCTAAAGCTTGGATGTCAAAATTCTTAGTATATATAGCACATCAATGTCAATTTTTTTCCTGCATTTCATAATTTTTAAATACACTTCTGGTTGGTGCCTGTTTGTCAAGAATTTGGTGTAATAACGTCTGTTTCATCTCAACTTAAATTTAATGCAAATAAAAAATTCTGAATTTACATAACTAAATACTATATGTAAAGACTAATCAAAGAAGATATTAGGAAAGCTCGTAGAATTATTTAGATGCTTGCAAAACAGCCAATGTAATGTAATGTTATAAGAAGTATCTAGGTGAAATCCTTCGTAGTATGATCACATATGTTGTATGATACATTTATAGGAACATAAACTATAGTAAAGTAATTTCTTAGGAAAGAAAAGTAGTTTCCTTTGTTCTTTCACTGGAAAATAATACTCCCTCCGTTCCAATTTATTTGATGTAGTTTTACTTGGCACGGAGTTTAAGAAAGAAAGAAAGACTTTTGAAACTTGTGGTCTAAATTAAGTCATAGATATTTGTGTGGTTGTAAAATCAATTTACTAAGGGTAAAGTGGGTATTTTAAAGTTAAATTGTTACTAAATATAAAAAATTATCATTCTTTTTGAGACTGACTAAAAAGAAAAGTGTGTCATATAAATTGAGACAGAGGGAGTAAGTAAAGATTGTCTGACACTTCTATGGTCTACACAGTATAAGATGGTCGTAGGCATTGCAAATACAATTGTTGAATAAGGTTATAGACTAGGTTTTCTTTTTTTTAAATCCTATTTACGTTATGTTGAAATTTGACATAAGAATATTATTTATTTATTTTTTAATTTTGAACTTATATATGTTATATTTTCAGTTTCTGTTTATTTGTTTTACTGGTATTGACATGACATTTCGCATTGCAAGCCATCCATTTTAGTTATAATTGATAGATTATCTTTTTGTCAAATATTTTAATAATTTTATGACATTATATTTATAATATTAATCTTTTTGTTAAACATGCATTTCATGATGTTCTTAAAAATCATGTACTTTATGTTTTTATGATTAATTTAATTAAAATATACTAGTTTGAAAAATATAAATCAATGATTTTTTTATAAGAACATATGTTTATTCATTAATATATTTCAAAAGACAATATATATATATATTAAATATTTAATCTAATATCATTTATAAAGACACTTATTTGTCCAATATAAATTTTTAGTTTTTGATAATTAACTTTTATTTTAAAAATTGAATATAACCATGTAATTACAATTATGCAACCAAACAGTATACTTGTAATTACATTGTGACAAACAAACAGGTCATCGTAATTACTAGGTTGGTAATTAGTATCCTAGTAATTACACCTTCCAATTACTAGGTGACTTTCTAAACAGACCCTAAAGATTCATTTGGTTTAAAGAAAAGTTATACACAATTAGTAATGCAAGAATTAATTATGCATGAATTAAAAATGTAAAAGGTACTAATTTTGTTTTTGCGTTATTTTATTTTTTAATATTAACTCGTATTAGATATGCATATTTGACAGATTTTTCAGTAATACGAAACAGTAAAGAAATAGAGCAAAATATAACTGCCGATGGTTTTCGAAAGACAAAATTAGTGAATAGGATTTATGGATCATCCACGCACTAATAAAGAAAAAGTACGTTAGGAATTAGCCTATCAACTTTCAATTCACATGTCTTAAAGTACAAGATATTTATTCCAATTTCATGAAATAAGATATTCCCTTTGTCCCAATTTATATGATATATTTTTTTTTTAGTCAGTTTTAAAAAAAATAACATATTTCTATATTTGGTAATAATTTAACTTTAAAATACCCACTTTATCATTAATGAAAGGATTTACAACCACACAAATATCTATGACTTATTTTAAACCACAAGTTTCAAAAATCTTTCTTTCTTTCTTAAATTTCGTATCAAATCAAATTACGTCACATAAATTGAGACGAAGGGAGTACCTCGTTAAAAAAGTAGCGTTTGACTTTTATCTTTACGAATTTGATGCTAAAAGGTATCGAATAACACCCTTTATATCTATGTGCATCCGCCCCTAGATGGACCACTCCCGTAGGCGTTAATCACAAAAATTAAATTTTTTGGAATTAGAATTATATTTGGTCATGAAAAAAATTAATTTTTTTTTTTGACTTTTTATGAGAGAAGTAGGAGTAAAAAAAGTGAAAAATAAGTATTCGAAAAAAAATTTACTTTAGTGAAATAAATTTTATGACCAAACACCATAAAATTTTAATTTTTTTATTAAAATAAAATAAATTTTTCAATTTTTTTTTTTTTTTTTTTTTTTTTATAGTCAAACGGGTCCTAGCCTCGATCTACATCAACCCATACCTATAGATCATGGTCCCATCTCTCGGCTCGATCGGTCCACTTGACAGGTATAGTTTGCTTTCTAGTTTTCAATGGTCAGGTTTTCATATAGAAGATGGACCTCTCACTAATATTCCATAATAGGAAAAAAAGATTTTGCTCAAAGAAGGAAATAATTGGGCACATATTTGTGACCCCTCCGTATTCATTTTTATTTGTCAGTATATTAAAACTATTTTATTTTAATTAAATTTTATTTATTCATTTTAAATATATTTAGAAAAAAAAAAAATTCTTTCACTTGTTGTATTTTTAATGCTATATATCATTAAAAATTATGTATCAATGAATATCAATATCATGATAAAATATGCAGTTTATTTTATTATTCTCTCTGTCTCAATTTATATAATATAGTTTTATTTTTAATCAGTTTCAAAAGATTGACATGTTTATATATTTAGTAACAATTTAATTTTAAAATATACATTTTATTTTTAATAAGATGATTAATAACTATATAAACATTTATGACACTCTTATTTTAGACTACCAATTTAAAACTCTTTTTTCTATTTTAAATTCTATACCAAATCAAACAACATAACACAAATTGAAATGGAAAGGAGTATTTATTTTCTTACTCCCAACATAACATAAATTGGAATGGAAAGGAGTACTTATTTTCTTATTTCCATCATTCATCTTTACTTATCCGTTATACTAAAAATAGATATTTAATAATATTTATCTAATTTAAAAAATTAATACATAATTTATTTATTTTTATTATTTTATTTTTAATATTAAATATAATTCATCGATCAGTACATTTTTTAGAATATTATATTTATTATATTTAAAGAATAATATGATAAAATTATTTTTATTATTTATTATTTATTATTTTTTAATCTGTGTGAGAAGTCAATAATAAATAATTATCAATGAATGGAGGGATTAAAGAATATGCATAATTTACTGTGAACAATAAAAGTGATCGGGGAGTACTTTCCTATCACTATTTCGTTGACAACATTAGCTGTCATACTCATTTGTCAGTCACATTTCAATGGAGGGCATTATCGTAGTTTATTGGAAAGTCAGGGGCACATATGTTTAGCTACACTCACATATATACACAACCAAAATGTGTACTCAATTGCCCTTTCTCATCGGAGTTATTACTATTACTGCTACTACTATAACACTCCAATCGCTATAACCCTCCCGGAAAATGTGCTCCACCAAGCTAAAACAAAAGCACCACCACCGCTCCGCCGTGACCACCTCCACCTCCGCCGCCGCAGACTGGCGGGAAGAATCTATCGCCGGCGGATCACTGAAGCATGTCGATTTAGACAAAGGTAAAAACGGCTGGGCATCACCGCCGGGAGACTTATTCAACCTCCGCGGCGAAAATTACTTCACGAAAAAGACGAAAATACCCTCCGGAGATTGGCTTCTACAGCCGGCCGGCGTCGATTGGCTCCGATCTAACACCAAGCTCGACCACGTCCTTTCTCGTCACGACAACCGTGTGATGCACGCGCTGAGAAAATCACAATCCGAAGGAAAATCTCTCAAAACTTTCATCCTCGCCGTGAATCTCCAAGTCCCCGGCCGTGACCACCACAGCGCGGTATTTTACTTCTCCACAAACGACGACGCGCCGCTCGAGCCAGGTTCACTCCTCTACAGGTTCGTCAACGGCGATGACTCGTACCGAAACAGCCGGTTCAAAATCGTGAACCGGATCATCAAAGGTCCGTGGATCGTAAAAGCCGCGGTAGGGAATTACTCAGCCTGTATACTTGGAAAAGCGTTGAATTGTTACTATCACAAAGGTCCAAATTACTTAGAAATCGACGTCGATATCGGAAGCTCGGCCATTGCTAGTGCTATTTTGCACTTAGCTTTAGGTTACGTAACGTCGGTGAGTATCGATATGGGCTTTGTAGTGGAGGCACAGACGGAGGAGGAGTTGCCGGAGAAGCTTTTTGGGGCGGTTAGGGTTTGTCAAATGGAGATGAGTTCAGCTACTTTTGTTGATACGACGTCGTCAAGGAAGGTATTACCTACTGTTAATTTGCATAATAGTATCAATAGTAGCAAAGTTCAAGCTGAAGAGAAGGGTGAAAATGAAGAAGATTAATTATAAAAAAAATTATTTTATATTTAATCATGGAAGAAATTGTTGGTGACATCTAATTTTAAGCTTATTAAGCTTTTTTTTTTTTGGCTAATAAAAGTTCATTTCTTCCTTCTCTTTTCTTGATTTTCTTTATTTATCATTTCAGTTCAACTTTTCTCTACTATACCTTTTATTTCTGTTCTTACAAATTTGATCAAACTACTCCGTCTGTTTACTTTTTTTTGTCACGTTTCTTGTATAGTTTTTGAATATTTAAATTTAAAATATTATATTAATCTAATTTAATTTAACTTCGAATAAGTAAAAGTGGACGAATTATTAGACTCGTCCAAAAATGTTTACTTTGTGGAAACTCGGGCAAAAATGATTCCGTAAAAGAGACATAATGTTGGATTGAATTTTTAGTATTTGTTAGTATTGACTCTATATGGTTACAAAATTAACAAAACAAGAAGCACTTTAATTATAAAGCTTCATTTGTACGCTCTCATAATTAATGTATTTTCTTATATTTGTGTGCATTGTTCAATGTGATATTCATAGTACTATGTGTATGTGTATGTGTACGTGTGTGAGGGATTTTAGGTGATAAGATATGCTTTTTTGTAAAGTAGTTTCCTAATGGAAACAAAAGAAATGGGATGGAATGACTCATTTCTTGTTTGGATTCGATTTGTTTCTCTTTGTATCACAATTATTGGGTGATTAACTTATGGCGTTGCCTTGTTCCGGTTTATATGGATTTGGAATTTGTTCTTTGGCTTCTAAATACATCTCTTCTTCTTTTGGGTTTTTTTTTATTTGGTCTCACTTTAACTAATCCCTTGTCACAAATTATCTGTCATGATTTTTAAAAAAAATTATTTTAAATTATTTGTTGTTTTAAAATTTCTAGAAAAATATTTATGTTTCATAGCGAGAATCTAGTTTCGCTAACGTTCGACTAAGTCTTGAACTTTTGTGTTGACCGTTCGCTTTCGTAGTAGCAAAAACGCTTCTATTTGCCCCGTAACTTTAAGTAGAAGGACAAGAAAGAGATTATTGGTTTTCGTGCTTCCGCTTCCTCATCTGCGCTCATCAAGCCAATTTTGCTCTTTGGGAGGTGAAAGAGCGGTTGAAGCGGACATTTCGACATTTTGTCTTTAGTAATTGTTCTTGAAAACTCCAAACACCTCAATTATGGATAGTGTTATGAGTATAAGTACTAGTGAAAGATAAAATAGTTAAAGAAACCTTGTAACATTTTTAAGAGCACTGAATCACAATAATTTTAAACGGCGGGAGTATTATTTTAGCTTTATTGAATAAAAAAAAATATATCAATGTCTACGAAGATCCAGCTAGGGGTGTGCAAAAATCGGTTTAACTGATAAGCTGAACCGATAAAAATGTTATTGATTTATCGGTATTGGGTTAACGGTTTTGTAAATTTTTTTATTGGGCTATCGGTTCGGTTTTCGATTTTAAGATTTTAATTAACGGTTAAATCGATAACCCAATAAGATTATATTAAAATTATATTTTTATTCGTAATTGTATAATAGTGGCTTTAGATTTTAAATACATATCTTATTATCTTTTGTATTTTATAGTTGTTGTCTTAGTTCTTATAATTTGTGTAGACTTAATACATTAAGTTAGTGTAGAACAAATGAAAATAAGAGAAAGTAAAAAAAATTAGGGGAGTATTTCTTATCAGTTAAATCAAAAACTGAATAGATAAAGACCAAAAATCGATAACGAATATCTTATTGATTTAATTATTGATTTAGCGTGTTTACAAATCAAAAATCGAATCAATAATATACAAAATCGAACCGAATCGATCGATGCACAGCCCTAGATCCAACTGGCTTGGATCTATTTTTGCTTAAAGGCCATTCTGATTCCAAAGTTATTGAATAAAAACTAAATCAATGCTTAGTTGACCCTTTTTGTTTAAAGGCCAGTTGGATCTTAGCTTTGATAATATAAAAACACGTGATTTCTGTGTTTTAAATTATACTAATAAGGTTGATAATCGAGATCCATAAACTACAAATTACCGTGGGATAAATGATTGTTTTCTTCTCTAACTTTGTCCTAAATATTAAACTTCCTCAATCCTCCCAAAGGTTTATAAAATATTTAACATTTTCCCTCTTATGTTATGTGATTTTCTGTTTATTTTTGCCGGCCAAATAATGTGAGCGCGAAAATGTCTCGTATTAAAACAAAATTTCTACTCTTTAAAAAAGAATGTTTTATTTTGACTTGACACAGAGTTTAAGAAAATAAATAAGATTTTTGAATTTTGTGATCATAAATTAAAGTTGTGTCAAATATATCAAAATGTTCTTTAATCTCGTGATTTTAAATATATCGTATAAAAAATTAAAATTATTCGTTTTAAAACGGAGGGAGGGAGTAACAATTTTTTCCACAATGTTCCTTCTCCTTGCATCTTTTTTAAAGCTGCCTCAATTGAGGGCATAGGGAAAGCCACCAAAAGAAAGAACCAAGATAAAAGGCTTGTTGATAAATTATTATGTACGCTAGCACTTGCACATCTATCAAGGCAATTGGAGTATCCTTCTTCCTTTTTGTTTTTTGTTATTTTTCTTTAAAAAAAGAATGGGGTAGGGGCAAAGGGAATGGGGAAGGAAATTACGGGTAGGGAACTGAAACCTCACCAACAAGGAGAAAGTTAAGGTAGTCAATCAATCGAGCCATTAAGATTTTGTATATGTATGTACCATAACTGTATGTATACAAAATGATCATTATTTGAGTTTTTTTCTCAAGGCATATCCGTATGAGGGAGGAGTTATGGCAATGAATTCAATCTACATATTTATCATATAATAATTATTCGGAGGAAGACGTTAACTTTAACTTCCAAGACATGTCTTGTGAAAGTTAGTTATAACCAACTTTAGATACAAGTGTACACAAAAATATTCAGCATGATTAGGCAAGAAAGAGGTTCTTAAAATCTTCACTTTACCTACTAGATTTTTAGATGCTAGGTTGGGCAGAAATTAAACTAAGTAATCAATTTTATTAGGAAAATGTGAGCAAGGAACATAAGTCAATAATATGGACTAGCATATGCAACTTGTTTCTTTTTTTTTTCTTGGTTTCCACCCGGTGTTCGGTATCCATATTGGAGCTCCATTAAATCTGGATTAGCATCGGGAAGTCCTATATTGGGGGGTAAAGCGCTTCCTAACAAAGGCAACTCCGTACTCAAAGGGATTCGAACCCGAAACCTCTGATTAAGGATGAAGGAGTACTCACCACTCTACCACAACCCTTGTTGGTATATGCAACTTGTTTCTCTAATAAAGGATGTCCCTTTGAAATGAAGAAAAACAAATCATTGGATTTTGGGTCTATATGTATGTTGAATGTTTAGAGCAGAACGATTGAACAATTGTTTTACACTTTTTCTCGTTTTACTAAAATTGACAAAGACAACAACGACAACAACATACCCAGTATTTTTCTATAAAATAGGGTTTGGAGAGAGTAAAGTGTATGCAGTTCATATCACTATCTCAGTAAAGTAGAAAGGTTGTTTCCGATAGACCCCCGGTAAAATTGACAAAGGTGCCTAAAATATTTGCCGATATTTTAAAATTTATATTCGCCAATTTCTTATAGAAGAAGTTCAAGAAATTCATGAAAACTAATATTTAGTCAAAGCTCACCAAGTCTGAATCTGTTTTTTTTTCAAGATTTCGCTAGTAAGATGGTACCCACGAAAGAAAATAAAAATAAAAAATACAATTATGTAGAGGTGGCAAAATTAGCTCATCAAACTATAATTAGCGCAATTCATTTATTTGAGCTGATTATTGAATTACTCATTTATTAGCTCAGCTCATTTTCATTTGATCAATTTTAATCCATCAATATTCTTTTATTTGAGATGTTATATAATATTCATGTAATTTTATTAGGCACTAAAAGATTAAATAAGAACACATAAGTCAATTGTAAAACTTTGTATGAATCGGACGAGTGAGACCCGTTTTTTAATCTATTTCAGTCCAATTCGTTTCAACTCAAGTAATTTTCGAATAAGTTATTAATCAGTGTATTTATTAACTCAAACCTATTTGTCACACCCAAATTCAACCTAACAGCTCATTTACCACCTCCATAATCTTTCAAGCTGATTTTTCTACAGAATTTGTAAAGAGAAGGCTAGTTTATCATATGAGTATAATCTTATCATATGTATTATATATATACTCATAATTCGATCCTCCCTCTTATAAGCACGGGCGGAGCGAGCCTTTGACTAGGGGTTCATCCAAACCTCCTTCGACGGAAAAATAGACTATTCATATATGATTAAAATTATTTTTTTAATATATATAGTAGGTGTTGAACCCCCTTCGGCTAGTTTTTCTTCAAATATGAAACTCCCTTAGTTTCAATTCTAGCTCCGTCACTGTCTCTTCATGGTCCAAAGTAGTTGTTCCATATAAAAGAAAGGGACCTTACTACATGAAGAAGTTTAAAATGAATTCAATTGAATGTCTTTACACTACATAACAAAGTAGACTTAGGAGGTAAGTTTATCTTACCTCTTTCTATTACGTAGCACTCCCTCCTGGCCATTTTAGTTATTAAATAACTGTTTTAAAATAATTGCTATTTCAAAAAAATTAATTATTAAGTTTCATATTTGTCATTAATTAATAAATGTGGTGAATAGATAATAGTATTAAATTAAAATTAAAGAAAAAATAAAGATAATTTAGTTAAATTAATCTTTTAACTAATATTTTCTTAAGGAGCGCGAAGGGAAACATGACAAATAAAATGGACCTAATAAAGTATTCTTTTTCCTTTTAAGTTCTTCGTGACATATCAATAATGTTTGCACCCCCAACAATACACACACACGAAAAAAAAATATGCTCAATCATTCAAGTTATTTATTTTAATTTAAACCTAAGGTACTATTTACTGAGTAGCCATGCTTTTCTTGCACAGTTTCTTTAATTGTCTTTGAGCTTGAAATATTGCACGTCACCAACATGGGTTGTGGTGTGGTGGGACTGCTCCATTCTTAATTAGAGGTCTTCGATTTGAGCTTTGGGAATGGAAAAAATCTTGTTGGGAGCACTACTCCCAGAATTGACCCTACAATGCGCGATTCGGATTAGTCAGGACTCCAATACGGATATCGAACACAGGATAAAAAACCTCAAAAAAAAAAAGAAATATTGCACGTCACGGTATTTATTTTCCATTTTCTAATACATCAAATTTCATTGTCGAAATTTGAATCGTTCTTTTTAAATACTCAAATTTGACTTTTGTAAATGAAAGTAGGTGTGATCTAATTAAAGAAAGTATTCCATCCATTTAATTTTATATGAAATGATTTGATTGGATATAAAATTTAAGAAGAAACAAAACTTTTAATATATATAAAAGATATTGCTCCCATCGTTTCTTCTTAGTATTTGAGATTTTTTTCTTCCTTCATTTCTTTTTATACTTGTTCTCGTTGATTTAATACTTTCCGTCGACAATCACTAATGCTTACATTAGGTTAGGCTGTTTAACATATACCTCTTGGGGTATAACTCTTTTCTAAACTCTATTAATGCGGAATGTTTTATGCACGGGACTGTTTTTTTTACTTTTATAAATTATGATTTAGAAATTTAAGTTTGACTAGTAATATTGTATGTAGTTATTTAATAATAAAGATAAAGTTGGATGAAAATAATAAATAATTTGAAAAGTAGACAGTAAAATAAAAAATTATTAGTAATATAAAAAACAAGTAAAAAAAAAAAGGAGGGAGTAGCTATTTGCACACTTAGAGCCCGTTTGAATTATTTTTTTTTAAAAGATGTTTTTAAGTCAAAATAATTTTTAAGTATTTTTATAATGTTTATGTAAGATTAAAAAATACTTTTAAATACTTGTTTTAATGTTTTTAAACCAAATAATTTAAATAAGTCAAAAGTCATAAGTTAGAAATCCTAACTTATAACTTTTGGCTTATAAGCCACAAGCTATAAACTGATTCGAACATTATCTTATTGAGAAAGTTGTTTTGGAACAACAATTAAGAATAGAGTATTATTTACTATATTAACCTTTATCTCTTCCCAAGTTTACTCATAGGAATTGTGAAGACTTCTTAAAATATTGTTCAATAATTTATTAAATAAGGGTAATTTTGAAGAAAAGAGTAATACCTTCTCGGTCCTTTAAAAACTTACTTATGGATCAAATTTAAATGGTTGGAAATTCTAACTGTGAAAGAGAAGCGGAACTGTTCCTTTTAATTTAAAGATGTACGCTCAGGGGTCGTTTGATAGGGTGTATTAAAAAAAATGTATGCATTAGCTTTGTGTATTATTAATACCTTGTTTGGTATATTTTTTCATTCTATGTATTACTAATGTTTGCATTAGTCATATACTCTATTGTGTATTAAGGAGTGTATTACTAATGCATGAAAATCCTTGATATTAGTAATGCAATGAATTTTAATGCATGCATTAGTATGGTTAAAGTCACAACTGTCCCTCAAAATCTTTTCTACATCCTTTCCATCATATTTATAATGGGTATTTTTACAAAAAATAATTTATTTTTAGAAATTATGCAATTCATGTTATTTTTAATATACCAACTCAAATACTGCATAAGCAAAAAGTAAGCATAACTAACACAAACATTACTAATATAAGTATTATTAATACATCATATTTTGCATTATTGTTATACACTCTATCAAACGACCCCTTAATGTGATAGGAGAATCTTTGTATTAGGTCTGAGGTATGGGTCGAATCATGATAAAGAAACGGAGGAAGTATTGTAACTTCTGATTTTATATATATATCATGATTTTGACTATAAGAGTCTGTCATTAAAGATAAACAAAAATATTTAATTTCTACATATATAATACGTATAAGGGAAAATCATGATGTATTAAACGAAATAGAGAGATCATAAATTGTTGAAGAGAAATAAATATACCATGACAAATTGTAATAGAGTGATAAGTAATCCTTCATTTTTAATCAAAGTTTCGACTTCGGATTTGAGCATTGAATATGAAGCCGTAATTGGTAAGAAGCTTTAACCTTTAAAGTGGAATTTTCTGATGCATATTTAATTTAATTGAGTCCCAAAATAGATATACGTCATGAAAAACAAAAAGAGGTTTAAAAGTCATAAGTCATGTTCCATGCCATACCATTTACCATCCCATATTTTTGTGATGTGCTAAACTGTCACTATTTCAAACAAGTGGGCTCAAGATGGATTATGTAATATATTCTCATTCTTTTTTGGTCAAAAACTTTATTATTGTGTCGAATAAAGTTGAGGAAGAAAAGTATAGTTTGTCTAGGAATTAATATCTTTTTTATCTTTGGGTTGGTTACGAATGTTTTTGTCTCTACTTTACTTACTTGTCTTCTCAATTATTTGCTTTTTTTAGTACTGAATTCGTTGGAATATTAGGATTTGGTTGATCATTTATGTTCGGATAGGCCCCATTATTGGCATGTAAACTTGCAAATTAGATCCTTAAGTTTTTGCTTAAAAACTTAATTGATCCACTTCCTTTAGTTTCATTTTGTTATTAGGTATAGTTACAACAACAGTTTTTTACATAATTAATATCTTCTGATGTATTTTATTACTATGTATAGTATAATTTTTAATTTATTACCACTTATAGCTTATCTTTGACTTTAATAACAGGATTACGATCCACTTCTTCTTCACTGCATCTCCTCAACCTTGTCTCTCCCCTCTTCCATCATTTTCGTCTTCTCCGGTAAACTCACGACGTCGGAGTGGTCTCTCTATTTTTTCACTGCTCCGTCGAACACTGGTCGCCAGTCATTTTTTTCCTTCTTACACAATCATCGCCGGAGCTTCGACTCCGGCAGCCACCACATCCAAGCCGAAATTATAATGGAGCAACCAGATCTGGTCGGAATTGTCCATATTTGGCCAAAATTATTGAATTTTAATGGAGTTGTTTGGTGATGGAGAAGAAACGGAGTGGGTAGTGAAGCTGTTGGTTACTCCGACGATGTGAGTTCGCCGGAGAAGACGAGGGTTGTTTGGTGATTGATTCACCAGAGGAAGTTAATTGCGAAGGTGAACAAATGAAGGTCGGGTGGTGGTGGAGATCTGACCGGAGTTTGGTGGTGGTGACGGAGATCTCGCCAGAAAAAATAAAAAAAGGGAAGTGATGGTCTGTTAGTGGTGGTGGTGGAGTTTAGGCCGAAATTTGGTGGTGGCGATGGAAAAGGGTGGTGTACGGTGGTGGCGACGTTGTGATTTGTATTAAAATTGTATTAAACGTAAATGATCGATGTAATACACTTCGAATTCAATATTATACATTTTTATGAATTCGAAAGTTTTTATTTCATAACAAATATAATACATTTTTAACGACGTGAACTAATTTAAATTATAATGGAATGTTTGAAATTCACGTATAATACTTATAATACATTTGTATTAAAAATATTTTAGTTATATATATGCACCACGTATATTGAAATACGTCTTTAATACGTAAAATCTATTGAATTCAAAATGTATTAAATTTGTTGTTTATTTTTCTCTCTCATTAATGATATTCAAAACTTATTATAATTAAATTTGAAACATTTCAATGCTATTCAAGTTAGTTTATGTGTTATTGTATTAAAATTGTGTTTAAAAATGTATTATATGTGTATTTAGTTATTTTTGGTAAAAAAAATTATGCTATCAAGTGTAAGAATAAAAATGTACTATAATTGATAAATAAGACTACATATTTATACTATTTATGTAAATACCCCTTACAACAACAACATACCCCGTATATTCCCACCAAGTGGGGTCTAAGAAGGGTAAGTGTACTCAGTTCATACCACTACCTCAGAGGTTATTAGGTATAATTAATCTTTGATATTCCATACTAAAATGATCTGCAAGTTGCAGCCTCGTTGACATATCAATTTCTCGTGCATTTGGCACTTTTTACTCTGGGAAAACTATATACTCCCTCCCCACTGGTTTGTGTGGTAACATTTTTCTAGTCCATTTTCAGAAGAGTGACGATTTTTTAAAATTTTAAAATAATGACGGAGAGGTAGAGATAGGTTAGAGAAGTACTGGGAAAAAGTGATTAGATAGGGCATGCCACAGCTTTAGCTTACCAAGGATATTACCTTAAATGAGGCTATGGATGACACGAATTATGGTAGAGGGTTAGTTAGGTAGTTGAGAGTTGTCTCGCTTATTCACCAATATTAGTAATTGTACTATTACTATGGAAGTTTCTTGTTATTCCATTTATGTTACTATTTAATATTTTTTGCACTTTGATTATCGTATTATTTTGTTGTATTGACTGTTTCTTTTTAAGTATGCTTTGTCATGTGTTTTTAGCATTTTGTCTTGGCTTCTTCACTCCCGTTGTTTTCATTTTTCAATCTACTTTTTGACCTTTTTACTTGAGCTGAGGGTCTACAGGAAACGACCTCTCTACCTCCCAAGATAGGGATAAGATATGCGTACATACGATCCTTACCAAACCCCACTTATGAAATTACACCGGATATATTGTTGGTATGATTTTATACATATCACGATTTCAGATTACAGAAGTGTGTTATTAAAAATAAACAAGAAATTGAAAATTTAACAAATTCTAACTATAAAATCCGCATAGTGGAAAATCGTGATACATTAAATGTAAAAGAGAAATCACAAATTGTTCCAAGAGGCTCGAAAGTATTAATTACTATCAAAGGTTATAGTGAAGTGGAACTTCTTTATCCTTAATAAAAGGTTTAGGTTTGAGTTCTAGGTATAAAATCATTTTTAATATGGAGCTTTGTCCCCCTAAATGAAATTTTTCAATGTGAATTTAATTTATTCAGACTCCAAAATAGAAATCGAACACCGATGAAAATAAAAAAAAAAGGGGGGGGGGGGCATGTTCTCTCTCGGTGCATGTTTAGAGGTTGTGGAATAAGCATGGTATCAATAAGATCTCTATGTTAAGGAAAGGGATTTTGATTGTTAGGTTTGATCATGAGGATGGTAAAAATGTTGTCATAGAAGGGGGCATATATCATTTTGAAAACAAACCTTTTATCATCAAGGCTTGAAGTCTTGATATGGAATTCACCAGAGAGGAGCTTCAAATAGTCCCAATTTAGGTGAAATTCCCAGGGCTGGACTTTAAATATTGGATTTCCAAAGGTCTAAGCAAGATAGGAAGTCTAGTAGGTAAGCCACTAATGGTTGATAATAGCACAAAGAAGAAGTTGGGATTAAATTTTGCTAGATTACTGGTGGAGGTAGGCATAGATGCTATACTTCCAGATGTTGTTATTTTAAAAAATGTGAAAGGTAAACTAATTAGACAAAAGGTGCAATATGATTGGAAGCCAATCTTATGCAAGCATTGTGGGAAATATGGTCATTCTCAAGACTCTTATAAGAAGAAACAAAATCTAAAGATAGGAAATACAGTGCAGGCTCCAAGTGATCAGAACACAGGTCAAGAGACTCAACAAGTGCAGAAGGTTGATGATAAAATGAAGAAATAAATTGATACAACAAACCAGATTAAACAAAGTAAGGGTTTTAATTCTCTTTCTCAAACTTGAGGGTCTGTCTAGGTCATACCTCAGAATAGAGGTAGGCAAAGACAAGTAACTAGTAAGCAGGTGGAGAATACAAATACTTTTGAAGTGTTGAAGGAAGTGAGCCCAGGAAGGATGAATATAATTAGGTCTGTTTCAATAAGAAATGATCTACCTCATTCCCAATTAGGGAATGATTAACCTGTTACGTTAGAATGTTAGGGGGCTTAATGCCCATAATAAGCAACAGGAGGTAAAGATCTTGGTGCAATAAAGAGAGGGTCAATTTTATGGGCTTTCTTGAAATCAAAATTAAAAAGAACAAGGTGGAGGAGATAATTGGAAATTTATTTGGTGGTTGGAAAGTTCTAACAAATCGTAATATGCACTACAATGGTAGAATATTGGTTACTTGGAGGCCAGATGTATACAAGGTTAGTTTGTTTCATATGATTGACCAAACTATCACTTGTGATGTGGAATTCATACCACTGCATTTGAGTTTCTCACAATAGTGCATGTATTTAATACCAAGGAAGAGAGGAAAGGCCTTTGGGACACTTTGGTAGATATGAGTGTTTGTAACAAACCTAAGTAGGTACTAGATGAATTTAATTCTCTTCTTTATTTTGAGGATAAAATTGAGGGTAACCCAGTCACTTGGGGAGAAATTGTTGATTTCCATGATTGTATTGATAAATGTGACTTGTTAAGCAGCCTCATCAAGGAAACAGATACACCTGGAGTGATAGAGGAGCAGATAGAATAGTATACGCCAAGATTGATTGGGTTTTTATTAATAGTACTTGGTTGAATGGCATGCCTGATTGCAATACAGTTTATTTACCAGAGCGTATAAGTGACCATTGTCCTTCTAAGGTCACATTAGTTGAAGGTAAACAAGTAAAAAGGAGACCATTTCAGTACTGCAACACTTGGACCTACCATTCTAAGTTTCTTGATATTGTTAAAGTTGCCTGGGACGAGAGTGTAGAGGGTTGTTTGATGCTTCAGGTGGTCAAGAAACTGAAACTTTTGAAGAAGGAGCTTAAGATTTTAAACACTCAAGCTTTCAGAAATATACTCAATGATGCACAAGATGATAAAGAGACACTGATGAAAGCTCAAATTTCACTCCAAGGGAACCCTCAATGCAAGGTGTTGCAACATGCTGAGAGGGAATTATATTTCAAATTCAGAATAAGTTCCTTTCTTACTGAGGTTTTTTTGAAGCAAAAGGCAAACGTAAATTGGATTAAGTTAGGAGATAACAATACTAGTTATTTTCACTATATCATTAAACATAAGAAGCTTAAGCAGTCCATCACTCAACTAAGAAATGATCAGGGAGCCTGGCAAAATAAACATGACAAGATTGCACAGCTGTTTGTGAAATATTATGAGGAGTTGCTGGGACAAAAGGTGGAGTACAAAACTGGAGCTTTTAGGAGTTTTATCAAATAAGGTCCCACTTTATCTACAATGCAGCAAACCACTTTATTATTGCAGTATTCAGAGAAGGAGGTCAAGGATGCACTTTTCTCTATTAATAACACTAAGAGTCCAGGTCCATATGGTTACAATAGAGAATTTTTTAAATCAGCTTGGGACATTAGAGGAACAGATGTCACTGCAGCTATTCTACAATTCTTTAGTAATGGTAGACTCTTGAAGTAGTTGAAAACTACTAACATAGCACTAATTCCTAAGGTTGCCCGATCTTGAATTTGCATCACAGTTTAGGCATATTGCATGTTGTAATGTGCTATGTAAAACTATCTCTAAAATGATTTGTGGAAGGTTGAAGAAAGTAGCAAACTATATAGTGGCAGAGAATCAAGCTGCTTTTGTTCAGGGAAGATCTTTGATTCAAAATGTTCTAATTTGTCATGACTTGCTTAGATACTACAATAGGAAAGCATCTCCTAGATGTTTAATGAAGATTGATTTAAGGAAAATATATGTTATGGTGCATTGGGATTTTCTGCAGGAGGTGTTAATAGGGTATGGATTTCCAGTTGCATTTGTACAGATTGTAATGACATGTGTGACCTCTACACACTTTATTGTCAGAGTTAATGGGGAAGACCATGGTTACTTTGAAGGAAAAAGAGGACTTAGGCAAGGAAATCCTATGTCCCCCTTGCTATTTATCTTAGTTATGGAGTAGTTGTCAAGGATATTGCATAGTATGAGTGACCTACCAGACTTTAATTTTCATCCAATCTGCAAAGAGTTGAGGCTGACTTATTTTGTATTTGCAGATGATCTCATGATATTTTGTAAGGGGAATGTGAAGTCTGTTACTAGAATGATTGAAGCTTTAAATTATTTTAGTGCAACCTATGGATTGATAGCAAACATGGGGAAATCTAATATCTACATGGGAGGTATATGGGATAGAATTAAAACAAAGATTTCAGAGAAGACTGGTTTTAAGGTAGGGTCTTTTCTTATGAGATACCTTGGCCTTCCACTTTCTCCTAAAAAGTGGAATAAGTTGGATTGTCAAAGCTTGATTGACAAATTACCAAGAGAATCAATACTGGTTATGTAAGAAAGTTATCTTATGATGGAAGATTACAAGTTCTGAATGTTGTTTTGTTCTCTATCTTTAACTTTTGGGCTGCAGTATTTGTGCTACCACAGAGTGTCTTAAAAGAAGTGGATAAAGATGTAGAAAGTACTTATGAGGGGTGATGAGGAGAATAGAAAGATTAATTTGGTTGCATGGGAAACATTGTGTGTGCCTAAATGTAATGGAGGTCTGAATGTTAAAGAGTGTAGGACTTGGAATTTGGCTGCTATTGGCAAGCTTTTATGGCAGTTAGTGGTGGATGAAAACTCTTTATGGGTTAGATGGGTCCATGATTTTTACTTGAAGAATGATCCAACAATTTGGGACCATAAACAGCCTCAGGACTGCAATTGGAACTGGAAGAAATGAATAAATTCTTTGAAAGGCAGTATAAGAGCTTGGTATACTCAAGGCAGATATAATTTAACAACAGGGGGCATATACTCTATCACTAGAAGCTATATGACACTTATTGGAGCTCAGGGGCAAGTGGAGATAGCTGATTTGATATGGAATACAGTTGCATAATCAAAGCACATGTTTATAGTATGGTTGGCAGTTAAAGAGAGGCTATTGACAAAGATGAGGTTGCAGAAGCTGAATGTTCATGTTGATGATTTACAGTGTTGTCTATGTGACTTGTCTGTAGTGGAAACTACTCATCATTTGTTTGTGAACTGTGTTTGGTTTAATACAGTAAGGGATGAATTACTGCATTTGGCTTGATATATAACTGCAAAGAGGCAATGTGAGCCATGTACGGGCTCATATCAGAATAAAGCACTGAATGTGTATACAAAAGGATGTTGTCACTAGGATACTGCTTCAACATCTTCACTTCTGAACAACTTTTTTAAAAGAGTTAGCGAGCAATAGGCAGGAAGTAGTTTGTAGTTAGTTGTTTTTTGGCTTAGAGATCAACAAGTTGAGTTATAGCCTTGTTGAAGATGTGTAACATTCATTCTGGTGATTAATAAAGTTAAATTAGTTACCAAAAAAAAGGATGTCGTCGCAGCACTATAAGGGGCTATAATATACCATACATGGAGGGCACGCAACTGGAGGTTGGTTATTCAAAGGACAAGTTGTACATACATAGAGAGTTATTGCACAGATTAAACAGGAATTAATTGATAGACTAGAAACTCCTTATCGTGCTAAGAGATTGACTAGATGTAGAGGTAATGCAAAAGCTGATTGTGTAAGTAGTTTTTACTGAGGCTTCAACACATCTACCTGATAGAGGTAAGGATGACTGGAGTGCTCTTAGGATGTAATTGATGTTTGTTGATTGTCTATGATAATGTTTACATTGTTATCAAAATAAAAATAAAAAGTTTTAAAAGTTAAAATCATGTTCCATACCAATATACCATTATCATCCCATAGAATATTTGATGTGCTAAACCGTCACTATTTCCAACAAGTGGGAAACGATGGATCATGCAATCATATATTCTCGTTCTTTTTGGACTCAATATTTTTGCTGCGTCGAATAAAGATAAAAGGAAGAAAAGTATAGTTTGTCTAGGAATTAAAATCTTTTTTTTTAATCTTTGGTTGGTTACGAATGTTTTTGTCTCTATTCTACTATATTGCCTTCTCAATTATTTGCCTTTTGGGAAGAAAATTACTCTTTCTGGTTGTGAATTCGTTGGGATAAAGATTTTGATCATTGAATGTTTGGCTGGGCCATCATTCTTAGGCATGTAAACTTGCAAATTAGATCCTTAGGTTTCTACTTAAAAATTTAATTGGTCCACTTTCTTTTATCTTTATCATATTATAGGAACCTCAAATTTTGAATTTTTTTTTTTGGTTTCCCACCTGGTGTTTGATACCCGCATTGGAGCCCGACTAAATTCAGATTCGCGTTGGAAAGTCCCACATTGGGTTAAGCGCTCCCTAACAAAGGCGACTCCGTACTCAGGGAGACCTCGAACCCGAGACCTCTGGTTAAAAATGAAGGAGTACTTACCACTCCACCATAACCCTTGTTGGTCAAATTTTGATATTCATACTAAAATGATCTGCACTTTGCAACCTCATTGACATATCAATTTCTTGTGCAAATTACCTTTTACTATGGAAACAATATACTCCCTCCCCTCTGGTTTCTGTGGTAATGAGGTGTGTCCTTTTTGGTTCTCTCGTATTAGGAAAAGGTCCTCTCAATGCTTTAATGATGATTTTTTAAATCTTAAAGTAATTTAACTTGAATTTCTTATATAAATATTAATGAAATTTTTTTATAATCACAAAAATGTAATGACATGTATATTATCAAGAGTCACAAAAGTCATCCTTTTTCTTTTTCACACTTAGTGTTGGTTTAAACTTTGCCACATAAATTGAAACAGAGGAAAGTATAAGTTAAAAATGATTTAGTTCTGCTTATAAGATATCATATTGATCAATCTTCATCGTAAATTGCAAATTGAATGTTCTCCTACAATTGAAATAAAGAGAGTATTTTGAAAACTGCTGCAAAAAAAAAAAAAAAAAAAAAAAAGAAGAAGAAGAAAAAGAAGATCCAATCCACCGATTACAAGGTCATTTTAGAAAACAATTATTGAACCACCTTTAGTTTATTTTTCAAATATAAACAATTCATGTTTTAACAAAATAAAAGAATATTAGTTTTGCTCTTCTTTTTTTTCTTGGGTAAATAAATAATATTAAAAATCTTTAAAAATTACACACAAACATCTGTGACGTACTTTCTGAATGATTGTCTTGACTATTATAGTTGCGTCCAAACTTTCCCCTAAAATATTCTTAAATTTCTTTTCTTTCCTTGATACACACAACCAACAACCACCATTCTAAAAATAACATTATTAGGATTTTTTTTCCCTTTCCATGTGGTCATCTAATTAGATAAGATATCAGTATTACTATTAGTAGAGTTTTTTTTGTTTTTTATTTTTTTATTTGAAAACAATCACAGGCAAAAGTCAAAATTACATCGGCAGTGAGCAAGGACCCGCCATAAAAAAAAAATCACTTTTTTTTAAAGAAAAATTATTTTACTTTAATAAAAAAAAAAAAAAAAATTGTAATGTTTGACCATAAAATTTATTTCACTACAGTGAAATTTTTTTCCAGAAAAGTGAAAACAAGTCACTTTTCTCACTCCTACTTTTCTCACAAAAAGTTAAAAAGAACTCTAATTTTTTTCATGGCCAAACATAACTCCAATTCCAACTTTCACTCTAATTTTAACTCTAACTCTAAAAAATTTAATTTTCATGGCCAAATGCCTACTAAATTAGAGTGCGATAAACATCATTAAAATGTTTGGGGGACGATATTGACTTTTATTCCAAACTATAGGGGTAAACTTGGTGCTAAATTAGTCTTAATGTCCGTTTGGTCATGAGAATTTTTTTCTTTTTTTCAGAATTTTTTTTTTTTACTTTATTCCAAATACAAATCCAAGTTGCTGTTTGGCCATGAAAAGAAAAAACAAGTAAACACAATCCTGATTCCAACTCTAACTCTAAATTTTTTAAATTTTCAGGGCCAAACACCTACTTTAGTTAAGATGGTAAGTGATATATGGTGGCAGCTTTTCTTCAAATTAAAAATGTATAACTATTTTTAATAAATAGTACTCCCTCCGTCCTAATTTATGTGATGTACTTTGACTTGATACGGAGTTTAAGAAAGAAAGGAAGACTTTTAAAACTTGTGGTCTAAAATGAGTCATAGATATTTGTGTGGTTGTAAATCATTTCATTAAGGGTAAAGTGGGTATTTTGAAGTTAAATTGTTACCAAATATAAAAATGTGTCATTCTTTTTGGGATTGACTAAAAAGAAAAGTGTGTCATATAATTTGGGACAGAGGGAGTACTTAAATTTCCATTTTGAAAAAATCTAGTTGACTTTTGCAAAGAATAAAAGAACAACACAATCAGCTCAAGTTTTTTTTTTCTCCTATTAAGATGAAAGGAGTGACAATTTGGTATAGCTTTTCTTTTAATCTCCTGATAACATTATTTTTCCCTGGTTGGGAGGACGGGGTTTGTAGAGATTATTTATAGCTCGTTTGGCTAAGCTTATTTTTCTTTAAAAATATTTATTTTTTCTAAAAGTGTTTATTTTAAAAAGTAAGGTGTTTGGCTAAGCTTTTAGGAGAAAAAAAGTATTTTCGGAAAGTAGCAAAGTTTCATAAGCTAAAAAAAAGTAGTTTCTTCCTAAAAATACTTTCAAAAAAATACGCGTAAAACACTTTTATAGTCTGTTTGACCAAACTTCTAAAATTAGCTTATTTTGAAAAGTACTTTTCAAAAAAGTATTTTTGGTGAGAAACTGTTTGTGTTTGGCCAATAAATTTAAAAGACACTCTTGAGCAGCAATTAGTGCTTGGCCAAACTTTTTAAAAGTGCTTATAAATGTATTTTTCTCAAAAATACTTTTCAAATAAGTGTTTTTAAGAAGAAACTACTTTTTAGCTTATGAAAAACTGTTTTATTGCTTCCTAAAAGCACTTATTTTCTTTCAAAAATTTAGCCAAACACCTCATTTTTCAGAAAATAAGCACTTTTGAGAAAAAATAAGCACTTTTGGAGAAAAATAAGCTTGGCCAAATTGGTTATTAAAAAGCTAGGTCAAACACTAATTGCTGCTCAACATTTTAA
Organism: Capsicum rhomboideum; assembly: GCA_031232105.1. Classification (NCBI taxonomy): domain Eukaryota; kingdom Viridiplantae; phylum Streptophyta; class Magnoliopsida; order Solanales; family Solanaceae; genus Capsicum; species Capsicum rhomboideum. Next base: position 2,992,183 of record CP124718.1, read on the forward strand.
ATTCTTTGGGTAAATACAAACTGTTTCTCACCAAAAATATTTTTCAAAATAAGCTGATTTTAGAAGCTTGACCAAACAGTGCGTTTCCAAATTGAAATTACATATAACAGTCAAAATCACATAGTTATTCCTTTTACCCCAATTTATATGACACTTTTCATTTTTTAAATTTGAAATTATTTAAATTTTGATCAATATTTTAAAATATTTTTTATAATTATTTTAATATGAGCAAAATTATATTTTATAATATTTTCTTGCATAGTTTTAAATATTAAACTTTTAATTCAAAATATTAGTTTCTATATTTTAATTTAACTTTCAAAATGTAAAACATACCACATAAATTAAAATGAAAAAAGTAATTTTAGATAGATTAACCTATGTAAGTGAGTCAATTTTATTTTATTTTTTGTTTCCTACATGCTGTTTATTACTTGTATTGAAATTTGATTAAATTTAAATTTATATCAAAAAATCTCATATTAAATAATAAAATGCTCCCTAACAAAAACGGTACCGTACCAGGGACTTGAACCCAAGTCAATTTTACTTTTGCTTACTGTGAATAGATAGCTACTTTGGTGGTGGACCTGATGCGTCATGTTTTTCATTTCGGCATTTAAGAATAACCGTACATAATATATTGTACTTTAAACATCATTATTTTCTCACTTTGATTTTTTTTTTTTTTTGGTAAATATTCGGTATTGGAGCCCTCGATTAATTTAGATCGTCTACTACATGGCTCATTCTGGAGGAGGAGCCAACAAATTTTCTCCATTCTTAAAACTTTAATTTGAGATCTCTGATTAAAGATGGATCAGTTTCATTACTACACCACAATCCAGGTTGGTATTTTCTTACTTGATTATCTTGGCAAAGGTCTCCTTTTCATCATTTTCCTTTCTGACCCATACACTATAATTTTGTCCCTTTTTTTGTTCTCCCATCTATTCATATTCCGGCTCCCTGATTCGAAGTCGAGCCGAAAAGTTCCACTATATTAAAGTTGACTCTAAATTTAAAATTTAAACTTAAAATTTTTAATTAAAAATATAGAATTATTTATCACTCCACTACGACAATCTTTGATGGTATACACTAGATTTTTGCATGGGCAAGGTGCTTGATTTTGGTTTTCGAAAGATTTGTGTAATGAAAAACCGTGGTGGCATTTTTAAAAAAAAATTGTTGAATTTCTGACCGGTAGATTTTGCGGCGGAAGTGTATTGTTATATTACTCTCTTCGTCCATAAATATTTGTTCATTTCTTACTTGACTCATGTCTTAAGAAATAATAAATAAATAGATAATTTTATTATATTATTTTTTAAATATAATAAATTTTTTATTTTAAAAAATATAATGAGAGATGTATTGTATTTAATACCAAAGGTAAAATAAGTAAAAATAGATAAATTATTCATTGATTTTATAAATTGGATAAATATTATTAGACATTTCAAAATAGAAAAATAGACAAATAAAAATGGATGGAGGGAGTACGTATATTATTATGCTTGCGTATATTAAGAAGCTCTACCTGCAAAAGGATCCATCATTTTTGTCCGTCAATCAATTTCTATTTTTACAAAAAATGATAGTAATTCATAAAATTTGTGCATTATTATCACCCTATTATTTTGCTCAATTGTACGCTACGATAATTTGCTATTCGACTTTTAGAAATACTATTTCATTATTAAATCAAATAAATTCAGTATGGTTTGGTATTTTGAAGTTTGGTTTGGATATTTTGCGGTATGGTAGATCAGTAACCATAATTTGTTCAACTTCGACAATATATACTTGTAGAATAGAGTATTATGATTTCGACTTTTTGAAAAAGTCTCAATTGTATCATCCTAACACATTACACATTTAGAAATATACATTTAAAAGAAAATACAAACAACTCATTTTATTAATCAATTACATAAAAGACATTTCATTCAAGATGGTGTAGTCAAAGTTTCAACGTCTAAATATTTAGTTTCATACTAATACTAGGTTGTATATTTGTTACTATTTTAATAAAATATATAAATTATTTATGTAACTATATACTTCGATATGATATTCGATATTTAGACATGTTATTTAGACATACCGAATACAAAAAAAAATGTATAGCATATCCCATACCAAATACCAAATATATTTCCTAACAATTCTTCACATCATTAAGGGATGGATTGTCATATTGTCATATGGGCTAGGCTTTGGTTTCCATGGTGTTGGGCTAGTTGGACATTGTTCAAGGCAGATTTTGACATCCTCAAAGGTGATCCAAGAAAGAGAAATTCAAATAAAATCTACTCCTACTGCAAATTGTATGATTAATAATTAAAAGACAAAAGAAATATGTAGCTTAGAATATCTGTTTCTGGAACCGGCGACCAAAATGAGCCACAATAAGTTAAAAGTGACAAAAATAAGCCACTGATTTAATTTGCAATCAAAATAGGCTACCCGGAGTTTTTTTTCCGTTTTACCATTTTTTGTTAATGTCCCGTTAACTAACGGGAACAGTGAAGAAGTCGAAAAAACGGATTAAAAAATTCCGGGTTATAAAACGGAACTAAAAGTTCCGTGTTTGTTTTAAATTTATTATTAACCCGGAACTATTTATTCCGGGTAATATTTAAATTTTTTTTTTACGTAAAACGGAATTATTTATTCCGGGGTATGAATTAAAAATTTTTTTTTTTTAAAAAATATGGAACACGGAACAATTTATTCCGGGTTATGTTAAATTTTTTTTAATATTGGAACACGGAATAAATTGTTCCGTGTTCCATATTTATTTTTTTTAATATTGAAACACGAAACAATTTGTTCCGTTTTATGTCCAAAAGCCCATCATAGAATCACTTTGTGCGCAAATCTTACTTCTATCTTTGGAGGTAGAGGCTGTTTCCAATTGAAAATCTACTGCTTATAAAAGATAGAATGGAACATAAAGTTAGAATCTTTATAACAAAATTGTATACTTAATCAACTAACCTGAGCAGCAAAAATGGCAGAAGCAAAAAGGTAATTAGCTTAGTTGGTTTTTCATTTTTAACTGAATCATTACTAGCCATAGCCAAAATCTCCATTCTTGATTTCCTTCTTCTTGTTTTGGCTAGAGATTTTATCTTGTTCACTTGCTGGTTGAAAAAAATCAGACTATGTTTCTTTTAGTTAAGTTTACTTGTCTCTGATCTATCGCAGCCAGAATTTGCAATTATTAGCTTCCGCATAACGCCATGGTATTTCGATCCCAACAATGCACTCCCAAATGACTTAGAAAGTATCAATACAACCCCACATTTTCAACCAAAACAACAACAACAACAACAACAACCATCTACTGCTTATCAAAGAGAGACCAGAACAACAACAACAACAACATACTCAGTGTATTTCCACAAAATGGGGTATGGGGAGGGTAAAGTGTACGCCGTCCATACCACTACCTCCAAAGAAGTAGAGAGGACAAAAGAGAGAACAGAACAAAAAAGCAAAATCTTTAGAGCAACATGTAATACCCCCTTTGTGCAATTTATGTATCTCACTTTACTTTTTTATCCGTTCCAAAAGAAAATTCACGTGTACACAATTAAAAACAATTTAACTTTAATAAAATAATTTATGATCACACCAAAAGACTATGATGGGTTTTTGGACATAAAACGGAACAAATTGTTCCGTGTTCCAATATTAAAAAAAATAAATATGGAACACGGAACAATTTATTCCGTGTTCCAATATTAAAAAAAATTTAACATAACCCGGAATAAATTGTTCCGTGTTCCATATTTTTTTTAAAAAAAATAATTTAATTCATACCCCGGAATAAATAATTCCGTTTTACGTAAAAAAAAAAAATTTAAATATTACCCGGAATAAATAGTTCCGGGTTAATAATAAATTTAAAACAAACACGGAACTTTTAGTTCCGTTTTATAACCCGGAATTTTTTAATCCGTTTTATCGACTTCTTCACTGTTCCCGTCAGTTAACGGGACGTTAACAAAAAATGATAAAACGGAAAAAAAAACTCCGAGTAGCCTATTTTGGTTGCAAATTAAATCAGTGGCTTATTTTTGTCACTTTTAACTTATTGTGGCTCATTTTGGTCGCCGGTTCCTGTTTCTGTATAGTAGTAATTAAGATAGTCAATAGTGTAAGGATTTAAATCCATCTGTACTTGTTTTTACTAATAGTACTTAATTTTGTAAATCAACTCTGCAAAATCTGATGTGACAGAGTTGCAGAGTCTCGTTATCGATGGTAACGTTTTAAGCCAAAAACGTTACTGTCAGTAACGATTCCTACTTTAACGCCGTTTGCTGTTCCTTCTGGTCCGTTAATTTTTTTAAAACCTAATACGGTACTGCCAACAACGTTTATACTAGTTTTGTAAAATTTTCAAAAAAACATGTTACTTTGATGAATTGATTTAAAAAATAGCTTATTTTGATCAAAAATTCATATTTTTGTTGTTGAAAACGCCTACTGCCTGCAAGCTTAGCATGACGAAAGACGAGGACAAAAGCATGAACTTTCCTAGTGGCTACTCCCTCCGTTCTATTTTACTTGATCTTTTTTGACTTGACATACACACATTAAGAAAACATTAATTAGAAGTGTATTTTATAAAATTAATCCTATTAATGATGTCTTGAAACTCTAAATTTAACTAATGCTATTTTCTTTAGTTATTTAATACTGAGGATAATATGGAAAAGAAGTAATAAAACACTCTTGATTTACGAAAATGGATAAGTAATTTGAAACAAACGTAAAGAGAATCACTGGCGCATCATTATATAGAAGTAATTTGAAACAAGCATTGCTCACATTCAGGAATTTTGCTCTAAACACTTAGGAATCCAAATATTAGCCATCTTTAACATATTACCTCAACATGATTATTAATTTTATAATTCTTATTTTCAACAACAAAAAAAAAGTGTATTCTCTCTTATAAATAAATTATTTAAATCTTAATTTGTTAAAATATATTGCTTCTCCATTTCGATTGTTTTAAACTTAGTACAGTATTTAGGTTTTAATCTATTCACACCTTTGATTAAAAACGAGGTGTAATATTCTTTAAAATATATATCTTTTGCAACTTTTAAATAAGAAAAGAAGACAAATTACCAAAAAAGATGACTAGAATTTTGACGTACTGGCGAAATACTTTATTTCTTAAAGGGAAAAGGCTCAAATATGTCATCGAACTATTGAAAATGACTCATTTATGCGATCCGTTAAAAGTTTGGCTCATTTATGCCATCGCCGTTACAAAAAAGGCTCATTCATGTCATTTTTTTTAACAGTGGTTTTTTAAAAAGGGAAAAGGCTCAAATATGCCATCGAATTATTGGAAATGGCTCATTTATGCCATTCGTTAAAAGTTTGGCTCATTTATGCCATCACCGTTACAAAAAATTCACCGATTATAGAATTTTTCTGATTTTTACTTCAAGTACAATTTTTTAAGAATTTAAAAAATTGTGTTTCGGTAATTAATTGATTCGTTGTTTGAAATAGTTGATGTCTGTTTCGGGCTTGAATTGGTCTTGAGATTTGCAGAATTGTGTTCGGCGATTCCGAAGAAATTGAAAATGGATGAACTCTTTACAGTGCCTATAAAGGAGTTACAAAATGCATAGAAATATTTTGACCGAAGAAATCGATATTTTCTTATTAGGAATTTTAAAATTTCTTTGGTTGATTTAACTAATGATGTGGAAGAATTATTGTTGGCCACGTGTACAAAATGGTTTTGCAAAAACCCCCCATATTGGACTGTTAAGAAAAATGGCATGAATGAGCCAAACTTTTAACGGATGACATAGATGAGCCTTTTTTCAAAGTTCGATGGCATATTTGAGTCTTTTTCCTTTAATTAATGATGTGGACGAATTATTGTTGGCCACGTGTACAGAATGGTTTTGCAAAAAACAATCAAACCGGACTGTTAAAAAAAATGGCATGAATGAGCCTTTTTTGTAACGGCGATGACATAAATGAGCCAAACTTTTAACGGATGGCATAAATGAGTCATTTCCAATAGTTCGATGGCATATTTGAGCCTTTTTCCTTTTTAAAAAACCATCGTTAAAAAAAATGGCATGAATGAGCCTTTTTTGTAACGGCGATGGTATAAATGAGCCAAACTTTTAACGGATGACATAAATAAGCCATTTCTAATAGTTCGATGACATATTTGAGCCTTTTTCCTTTTTGCAAAGTTCTAATTATAATGATGTGAGCCCATACGTTTCTAAGAGTTTTTAAACTTCTTAAAAAGATTCTACACAAATAAAACTTTAGGAATATACAAATTTAAACAATTTTAAAGCGGAAGAATAAATAAACAAAGTAAAAATGAGAAATTCTTATATAAAAAAATATCATAGTTAAACAAAACTAAAATAACTTGCTTGCTTAATGTGTGAGAAAGCTCTATAATAATAGTCGACATATTTTGTTAAGTAATTTGTGTTATTTATAATTTTAATATTTTTTAATAATTATATTTTAATATATTTAGTTACCGCTATACCTTATATTTTTCGTTTCTTTTTTCATGAGTTTGGGTCACGAGTTTCTATCTTTTTCTCCAACAAGATCATTTAGTCAGTAAAAAGAAAATACGCAAAATGAGTATCATTTATTGTGTAATAACTCTTCTACTTTGTATATAATAGTTATCGTATTATTGAAACAAAAAAAAATATGAAAACATGCACTCCGTCCTTTAGTGTTTGACGATATCAAAGTCTTAAAAAAAAAATTAAAATAAATTGTGATCTAAAATAAATAATAATTCTGAAATTTATATATACTTGTTAGAAACAATATTCAAATAGTATCACGTAACCATTTTACATCAGCTTTGAAATCTTAACCCATACACACAGGCATAATAACAAAGTCCTCAAAATTTTAAACGTACTAGAAAATATCTCTGTGTTTGGAACTTTTTGAATATAATTCAAAATTATACTTGAGTTTGGCTATAGATTCTCAAATATTTTTGAAAAATTAGATATTAGAGAAGTTTGAATTGAAATTTCAAAGAATTTCACCATTGTTTTTAAGAATATACTTCATTTTTAAAGAAAAGATTAAGAAATATGAATTATTCTCGTAAATTCTAAAAAACTATTAAAAAAAAAAATATTCAATTGTACCAAACAAATGTACTTGATAAAATAGGCATCTTGAAAAATTAATTAGGATAAGGGGAGGGGGGGGGGGGGTATTGTTCAAAGTTGAGGGGAATGTTTGATTTTTAAAACAAAGTTAGGAGGTGTAAACGATTTTTACCTGTATCGCAAATCATAATCTTACATACATATAAGTTTGACATAAATTATTATTTTACTAATGAACTAAATAATACATTATTCTAAAATCATATACTATTTTTTAATAAAAAAACTACTAATAACACACTTACTAATACTACAATTCTTCAAATTACAATTCGTTAGAAAGATCCATATCAATGCGAAAAAACAAAATAATAACAACACTAGGAGATGAGAGACCTCATATATTGACAAGAATTTACAAATGTGAAGAAAAATTTATACATTACAAGCAAATATTATTTAATATAGGAGATGATGTACAGACATAATATATTGACAAGGATTTACAAATCTGATTTTTATTTTATAAATCAAGAAAAAAAGTCTAAAGTAAATTCATACAATCAAGTAAAACAAATTTGAAGCAATAGATATGATTTCTTTTTTTTTTTTTTTTTATAAAATACAAAAGTTTGGAGCAAATTTTAAGATTTTTAAAGAAACCAATGATTATATCTTGGCCCAAAAACAGGTTTGGAGCAAATTTTGTAAGGAAAAATTACATAAAACTACACCTTAACTTACCATATTTCATTAAAATCCCTTCCCTGTAAAGTAATTATAAAAATCCCGAATTTCACTTAGGGTCGCCATACATCACGAAACCGGGAAGATAATAGGGTTGTGATACATCACTTGGAGTCGCGATACATCACGAGACCGAAAAGATACATCACGGGAACGGCTAAGTAATGTATCTCGACCATAAGTAAGGAATTGAGACCATCAAGGGACCAGCTAAGTAATGTATCGCGCCCCTAAGTAATGTATCACGACCCCTAAGTAATGTATCGCGACCCTAAGTAATGTATCGCGACCCTAAGTAATGTATCGAGACACAAAATTTGGGATTTTATGTAATTTTCAAAAGATTAGGGATAAAGTATACTTAGGTACTAAACAGTTGAGATTTATGTTGTTTGCCCATTTTGTAATTTGAAAATTAGTCTCTAAAAAACTAGATATTTTTTATGGTTTAGTCAAAAAAAATTTGCGAAAAAATTCCAAAAATGCTTTCAAAATTTATGAACAAACGGTCTTATATATGCTTTGAATAATATTTTAAAAAAATTAATGGCCATAAGGCCTAGTTTTTGCTAATTGGCCAAGTGGGCCAAATGTCTAACAAATGACCCGGCCCAAAAGTGACTGGACCCATAACAAATAAATATCTAGTTAAAACAAAATAAAAACTACAAAGCAAAATTAGGATTGTTAGCTTCATTTCTTTCATTTTACCCTACTTCTTACTTTTGTTGAGTTGTTAGCTTCTCAGTTGCAGTATTCCTAGTGAAATCAAAGACCAATAAAAATGCACCACGTGTACAAGTGACATATTCCGACCAATTAAATATTATCTTGTCACTCAAATCTGATTGGTCTAAGGAAGCTTATCCTCATCACAATTCTCCCGTTCTATAACTATAAATAGGGGGTCTTTCATAATTCAGAACGGGGACGAGAATTCTAACAACAAGCAAGAGAGAGCTCGTGGATCGAACGTCGCAAATTTCTCTACAATCTACAAGTTCAAGCATTCAAGCCCTCATGTTCAAAGATGACTCTAGATCAAGCCAAAAAGCCCTTGGATTCAAGCACAAGTCAAGATCAAAGTCATCAAGTTCACAAGTCAAGTTCAAATTCGTCAAGTTCAAGATCAAGCTTAAAAGCTTTTGAATCAAGCACAAGCCAAGATCAAATTCACAAATCAATTACAAATTCGTCAAATTCAAGATCAATCTCAAAGCCCCTTGAATTTACACTTGAAAAGTCAAATCAGAGGATTCATAGAGATTGTAACACTCACATATTGAAATTAAATAAAATGATTGTTGCGATATATTTTCTTGTCTCGATTATTATTTTCTCGATACAAATTTTATTATCCATAAATTCTGACACGCCCAATGGGACAATCTCTACCGTTCATCTCTTCCTTTAAAAGTTGAAGAACATCAAAAGGACTCAAATGAAGGTCAACCTCAAATTCGATATAAATATAGTTGCTAACTCTAAAAGTGAATTGAAAGTCGTCATAAAGATCATTAGCCAAATCAAAAGGAGCTAAATCAAAAAGCTAGGGCAACAAGTGCTTCAAGTACTGTCCAAGCCAACTCCTGTTTCTGATTTATCTTCAAGTGAATTTCAGCACTTCTAGGTAGGTTATGACTTAACTTCCTTCAGACTGAGCTGGGTAGTTAATGAACTTGTAAAGCATGCTATGGGTTAAGATTTTAGACGTGAAAACCATATTTTGATAGTACTTTATCTCATCGCGTTGCTCGTGCGGGCGCTTGTATGCATATTATTGTTGACTTGAGAGGTGGTAAATGATAGGGAAAAGTATAGAGAGTAACAAACTTAACCCTTAATTAAGCTAAATAACAACACTTTAAAAAAATTAAGTGGCATAGCAAAATAACATTATTTTAGTGACTCCTTATCCTTCCTTATTTTTCTCTCTTTCTCTCTCTCTCTCTTCTAAGGTCGATCTCTAGCCTTTTTTTCCATTTTCGTTTTTTTTTCTTTTCACTTTTTTTTTCTCTCTTCTATTTCTAGCTTCTATTCTCTTTCTTTTTTATTTCATTTTTCATTTTTTTTTTTTGGTTTTTTCTTTTGTGTTTTTTTTTTTTTTCCAATTTTTGTTTTATTTAATTTTGTTTTTTTTTGTTTCTTTCTTTTCGTTTTTTTTTGTACTCTTCTACCTAGATTCTATTTCTCTTTCTTCTTTTTTTTTTTCCTTTTTTATTTTTTTTTTCCTTTTTTTTTGTTCTATTTTATATTTTTGTATTTTTGAAAAATATGGCTACGTCAAGCACAAGCCATGAATGATAATGAAAATACCACAATCGTTTATTGTATTTGTATTCGCACCATCATAAATGTATTCGTTGATACAATTATATTTGTATTTTATAGTTCACTCTTGTACTTGCATGTATTTTATAGTTCGCACTTGTATTTATATTTTATAGTTCGCACCATCATTTATATTTCATACAATTCACACTTGTATTTTAAAGAATTTTTTTGTATTTGTATTTTATAGTTGACTGCACATTATATTTGTATTTTGTGGTTTTATTTTATTTGTATTTGTATTTGTATTCGTCGATACACTTATATTTTTTAAAGAACTATTTTGTATTTGTATTTTTAAGTTGACCGCATATTGTATTTGAATTTGTAGTTGACTGCATCATTTGTGTTTTTAAACAAGTGAAAAAGAATTGTTATTTTTCTTTCTATGAACACTTGTAGTTATATTCATTGATACGAATTATATTTTATTGATACAAATTGAAAAATACAAATACAAATGATAAATTATACAAATACAAATATTACATTTGTATCAAATGATACATGTTTATACAACTTGAATCATACGTATACAAATGATACTTGTTTATATACAAAAACAAATGATAAATTTGACATACAAATATTAACGATACATTTGTATTAAATGATACATTGTATATTTATATATTTAGATTCAAGAAAATACAATTAATAGATATACTTGTTTGTATACAAATACAAATGATAAATTATACATATTCACGGCTAAACCATTCAAATATAAATAATAAATTTAGTTAAAATATATAGTTTGATATAAATAAATATAAAATACAACAACAAAAAAAAGAACGAGAAAAAAAAGACAAATAAATGAAAAAAAGAAGGAAAAAAGAACAAAAAAGAAAATACAAAAAAAAATGCAAAGAAAAAAAGAAATAGTAAAAAAATTTTTTAAAAAAACGAAGGAAAAAACTGAAAAAAGAAAAAAAAAAGGAGAGAAAATAGAAAAAGATTTATAAAGAAAAAAATGCAAAGAACAAAAGAAACAGTAAAAAAAATGAAAAAATGAAGGAAAAAAACTGAAAAAGAGAAAAAGAGAGAGAGAAAAATAGAAAAAGATTTTTTTTAGTTTTGAAACTCATTAAAAAGAACTTCCTATTTTTAGAAATAGAATCTTCAATTAATCTTTAATTAATTGGGTGAACGTGATTTAAGAAAGCTGAAATTCTTTTGCCTTTTTAAACTCAAATTGTTACCTAGAAATCAGGTAATTAACTATATTTGTATATGTACTTGATGTTGTCTTGTACATCAAATACATATATATATTGATATTTAGGGTAATTAGCAAAAGGTTGCTATGTGTCTTTTAATTAATGGGTCTAGTTTGCAATTTCTGAATTTTTTCCTAAATGATATGGTGTCCGTGTGGGGGCTTTATTTGATGATTTTAGGCCTTACTTGTGCATTATTTGCCACATTTCTTGTTGTGTCACTCGAATGGAGGCTTGACTAGATATTATAGGGCTTATTTGAGCATTTAATTGTCTTTATCACATAATTGACTCCTGAATAATGATTTTAAATGAGTTTATTGATGTCTTACATGACTATACATACTAGTGGTGCCCTATAATCACTTATATCATGAATTATTGTCATATAAGTATATTCTGAGCTCATTCATACATGTATTGAATTGATGTTTATCTTCATACTTATATTATTGGTTATGAGTATTATATATTCATATCACCTGTGCATGTTCATGAGACTTGATACCACTGAGGCATTATGATTTCGAGAGAAAATGAAAATTCTTTTATAAATTCCTTGGCCGAGGTCATTGCCGGCAAGGTGGATTGTGAGGTATTGGAAACCTAGGCCTAGGTCACTTGCCGGTAAAGTTTGTTGAGATTATGAAGTATATGGGTTGCGACCTCCCTATTCTTCTTGTCCGAAGCGCTGAGGCTTGGAAAGTGTATTTGTAAGTTTTATCATACTACAGCATTGCATTGCACTTGCATCCTCCGTGTTCCTTTCTTATACTTGTTGATGTGTACTTTATTTCCTTATATATTTATCGTGTGTATAGTTGCCCTTTGGACTGTATAATGTAGAACTGTTAGTGGAGAGGGTGTGAGCTCCCATTTGGGAACTTTTCTATTTGCAGGTTACTTGCTCATAGTATCCTTTACTTGTATTATTTTCTACTTTGTTCAGTCGGCCTATGATACCTACTGAGTACAAGTGAACCGTACTGGCTCCTACTGTGCCCTTTCAGTGCAGATCCTAGTTCGAGTACGACTCGCGACAGCTGATTCGTTCTATCAAGGTTAGTGATCGAGGTACGGGTGAGCTCCAAAGCTCGAGGCAGCCTCCAGACCTCTTCTTAGTTTTATTAGGTCTTTATATTCTTTCGGAGACAAATTATTGTATATTCAGTTTCAGACCTTGTTATAGATGATCTTTACTTATGACATCAATATTTTGGGACTTGCTGTTGTTTTATCCGGAGTTTTATGTTATTTACATATTAGGCCAACTCCATTCTAGGAGTCTCACATATTGGGTTTCTTTTGAACTTTTCAAAAAAAAATTCTGTCTTGTAGATTCTGGCTTATCTACTAAGGCTGGACCGAGGTAGGTGTCATCATGACCTCAACTTTAGGGTCATGCCATCCCCAGTCCAACCTCTATTCAAATAGAGATTCACATTATCCTTTACCTCTACGATAATGGTACAAGCAATGATGATTGACGCTTCCACTATAGAAGAACAACTTGCAAGTTTGACTGAAGCAATTGAAGGCTTGACAAAGCACGTGCAAGAATAAGATGCAAAGCTTTTCAAGCTAACAAATAAGATGGATAGAATGACTGAGAGAGAATCAAGTCAAGTACCTATGAAGCTTCCTAAAATTCAAGAGAAAGGAGAATCTTCCATAAAGTAAATAACAGCGATCAAAGAGATCCATGTTTCCACTGAAGGTTTGATTTTTATTGACCAATTGAAGAACTTCATCATAGAAGCTATCGAAGATAAATCTGAGTCTTTGTGTAAAATTTCTCTCACATATGCAAAGGTGTTTACACAAAGAATTGATAACTTGAAGATGCCTGACGGATATCAACTTCTTAAGCTCCAACAATTTGATGGCAAAGAAAATCCCTAACAACATATAATACACTTTATAGAGGCTTGCAATGATGCTGGGACCTATGATGATTATCTCATCAAGTAGTTAGTTCGATCCCTTAAAAAAATGCCTTTAATTGGTACACAGATCTCAAACTTGGTTCTATGGATATTTAGGAGCAGTTAGAATAAAAGTTCCTCAATCATATCTATAGCACAAGACGTGTCGTTAGTATGATTAAACTTACAAAGGCTCGCCAACGTGGAGATGAACCAGTTGTTGACTTTATCAATCGCTGGAGAAGCTTGAGCCTCAACTGCAAAGATCGCCATAGTGAAACTTCTAGCATTGAAATGTGCATCCAAGATATGAATTGGGGTTTTCACTATACCTTGCAAGAATTAAATCCAAATATATTTGAAGAGTTGAAAACCCATGCACATGACATGGAATTAGCATGGCTACAAGAGAAGATCAACAGCTGCCTGTCTGTGATCCTCGCAAAGATGAAGATATAGAAGAACTTCATTGTGGGGGCAAGTCTGCACCAAAAGATGAATTTGAAGAGTTTATGTATGTCTTGAAGCTCCTCAATGCATGAGTCTAAACTGCAAGTTATAATGTTTCTCAACACATGAGCTTAAATTGCAAGTTACAAAGCTCCTCAATGTATGAGCTTAACTGCAAGTTATAAAGCTCCTCAATGCACTTGCCTAAACTGCAAGTTACAAAGCTCCTCAATGCAATGCATGAGTCTAAACTGCAAGTTATAATGCTCCTCAATGCATGAGCCTAAACAAACAACAATTAAAAATTCTCCTTGATGAACGAGCTTAAATTGCATATTATAAAGCTTCTCAAATTCAAGCCAAACATTGAAGTTATGAAACTCCTTAAATCCAAGCTAAAACTTCAAGTTGAATTGCTCCTTCAAACACGAGCCTAAACTGTATGTCGCAAAGCTCTTCAAATTTGAGCTAAATCTTCAAGTTGTAAAGCTCTTCAAATCTGAGCCAAACCTTCAAATTGAAAAGTTCTTAAAATTTGAGCTAAATCTTCAGGTCGCTAAGCTCACCAAATTATGAGCTAAGTTTTCAAATCGTGAAGCTAGTGATTTTTATAGATTGTGGCACATGTGTGTAAGGTATTTTTAGTATTTATCTGGTGAATTATTGGGGGATGTTTACCAAATGTCCATACTGATCACACAGAGAAAATTTATTCTTTTTAATAAAAATATATGTAGACTAAATAATTCCTTATTATTTAATCTAATATTATATCCTCACTTGTAGTTTCTATACAATATAACTTGTTCAACAGACCAAACAACCTTTTACAAAGAGTTAAAAGGATCAAAAATATATCTAATCTATTTCATTTTTTGAGTTTTATAGCTGAAATATTGAGAGTGTGAGTTTTATATCTGAACTGTCACTCAATAATTAGCGAAACACACCTCAACTAATTTGTGATGTTATGTGCATATTATACTCTCTTTTGTTTTAAAATTTCTGCTATGCGGCACTCCATGTGGAAAAATAATTTCATTGTGGCAAAGCTAAATAAATTAATATTAGGCTAAATGCTAAGATTAAAGGTTAAAATTGTCACCATATAAATTAATTTATTCTCTACCGCAACATCTGACATCTTCTTCTTCACCTTCTTAGCTGCGGTCTCGTTTCAGCCGTGTTGTCGATAATTTGAATTGAAAAGGGAGAGTTTTGGATTTTGAAGAAACCAATTAAAAAATATATATTAAAAAATTAATGTGTCAGCTAAGAGTTGTTACATATGTCAGGTGGACGAAGATTTTATGGTCAAACGCGTCTAGAAGTGTTTGTAGACAATACTTGGCCTAATCAGTATTTATGTGTGTTTCACTAACCATTAGGTGATAACTCAGGTAGAAAACTCACTCTCTCAATAAGTCAGGTATGAAACTCAAAAAACTGAAATAATTTAGGTGTGTTATTTTTGACCCTTAACGTACTCTCTTAAAAATAAAAACTTATCTTCTAGGCAAACATGTTTTAAAGCTATCCTCAAGTAAAGAAAAGGACAGAAATATGTAGTATTGTGAAAGACCCCATTGATTTAAATTTCCACCATGCAAATATATAGAGTGCATTCTGGTTTTAAGATGAAAGGCCCTACGTTGATTTGAAGTAGAGTGGACTGACCTGGTCTTCAATTGTATTTGGGTCAAAGTTTCTCTAGCCTATTAATTACTTGATGGAAATAATTTCCATGCAGAGGCGGATCCAGGCCAATTTGGAGCTTCTGGGTGCCAAACATACGTGTTCATTAGATCAATCTTGAGCTTCGATTCCGCAAAATATACAAAGAATAACTTTTTTAAATAATATTATTAACATTATAAATATAACCAAACTTCTCTATAGTGGCAGCGTTTGTCTAAAAATTTCATGGCTACTATAGAGAGGTTTTGTTATATATGTATACTGACATTTGATATTCAGATCGCATTTAGCTGTTATGAACAAAGGCAAACATTAGTAGCCTTTTCTTCGTAAAGTTAAGAAATAACTGATTTGCATCATTTAAATATAATTTTTTAAAGAAATTAGATATTCATACTTGAAATTTACAGTGTGCATGACATTAATGATGATTACCATAAATATTTTGGCATTTAATTTTGTACATAATATATTTCTTACAAAATAGTATTACATAATATTTGAGTATGTTGTTATAGAGAGGTAATTTTACAAAGAGTGTACCGTTATAATAAGCGTCATTGTTGTTATAGATAGAATGTTGTTATAGAGAAGTAAAATATAATATGAAAAATTGGTTCCGAAAAAAATCAGGTCACTATAATAAAATGTCGTTATAACAAGGTGACGATATAGAGAAGTTTGACTGTATACGTTATTAATTTATAATGGCCTATGGCATCATTATTTATATGCTTTATGTAACAAATTAAACAATTATTTAAATATTAATCGCTAATATTCTTTGTAAACAGAAAGGAATCAGCCTTTGATCAAAGATTAATAAATTAAAGTAGTCAACGATAATTCTACTAAGTAATATTAAGTCAATTAAAATTAGAAAGGAAAAAAAAGAAAGAAAGAAACTGTACGCTACTTTGGATGCTAACCCAGTGAACTATTTCAATTGTGGCCTGGCCCATTTTCGTAACCACACAATACACAAACAAACGGTTAAACTTGATCTTAGCTGGCAAGTAAGCACTCCAGCTTTGAGAGTGCATTTTTAGAAACCTGGTCTCAACTATCAATTAAACACTCCAACTCGTTCTCACTGTGTCTCGTGGACGTTCGATGCTGAGGTGACACATAAATTGTGTAAGTTGAAGTGTTCAATTGACATAGTGGAGATGAGTTACGGTATCTAGATGTAAATTGTGATGCTTACTTAAAATTGAAGTGTTTTTTTGCCAGCTAAGACAAATTTGAGTGACTGTTTATGTTTATGTATATATATATACATGCATTTTCATAACTATGTAGACTTTTGTCTCATGGCCTTATAAATCAGAAATTTGAGTTAATGTTTCCAGAGAACTATAGGTCGTGCTCTAAATTTTCCACTAATAATTTTCTTTGAGAATCTTAGACTGAGATCTAATCAAAATAGCATGTCCTTGAAAACAATCTCTTGCAAACCGCGTGCAATAAATCCTTGTGGTTGAGTCCTTCCCCAAATTCCACTCATAACGAAAACTTTAATGTACTTGAGAACTTTTCCTTTTTTTCTCCATGCAAACAACTAGTATCAGCTCTAGTTTGCAATAAGATTCCAGACATGAAAAACATTTTTGTGGTTCCATTATAGTGACCCTTTGATTTGGACTACTAGTGGACTGACCTGGTCTTCAATTTTAATTGGGTTAGAGCAAAGGTTCTCTACCCTATCACTTTATGCAGACAATCTACATAATACCAATATTTTATGATATATTTACTATTTCTCTATTTCCAATATGCTTGTAACAATTTTTAGTTGTCATAGTTTTCTTTTTAAGATTCAAACAATATAAATTTTGACCAACATTTTGAAATATAATTTTTCATCATATTGATATGAGAATAACTGTAATTTATAGTATTTTTCTGAGGTTGTGGTACGGACTGCATACACTTACTTTCTCCTGATCCCACTTTGTGGGAATATACTGGGTATGTTGTTGTAAATTTTAATTTTAAAATATCGAATTAATCTTATTTAATTTACTTTTAAAAATTAATCAAATTAACTCTCGAAAAGAAAAACGTGACAATTAAAAAGGAACGGAAAGAGTAGGTGTGTTGAGTTATCTTTGCGAAGAGTTTTCGATCCACATTCCCCCTCCCTACGTGGACAATGATTGAAGATTGGTCAATAACGGGTGGCATTAAAGAAAAACAAAAATTGAAAAGGATTTTACAAAATAATATAAAAATTAGTTTGCAAAGACTTCAAAGACTTCAAGTCGTCGTCCTTTACAAAATAATTGATTCCAACTCAAGTTATAAATTGTGTGTTGAGCTGATCCTACAATAGTATAACAAAAATAACATTCTGTGTTGGGTTTCATCATTCTATACATATAATAAGAATAACAATAATATGGCTATTTGGTCTTGCTTCTTTTTGGTGTACTTTATTGGTTATCACCTAATTATAACACAACCTATTCTTGGAGAAAAACTTGTAGTGCCACCCCACTTTCAGGTGGTTAATGTCAGCTCGTTGCACCCAAAACCATACTGCCAGAGCTCCTCTACCTCAGGTAAATCAACGTTTATTTATTTACAATAAATTATTCTTAATTATACTACTAACTAGAACTTCATAATATGTTTGTGTGTGTTATGATATAATTTGGTTAAAGGTTCGCTTAGCGAGATTAAAAAAATTCTAAAAGTATACATATAAAGAAGTCAGTATGATTTAATAGTTGTATAAAAAAATTGCTTGTATATGTAGTGTATTTCTCCTAGGAAGAGGGTTAAATTAATCTTGTCTACACACGTTCCCTCTCAAAGAGTTTATATGTTGGGGATCTTGACTTGGCCACTAGATGGTAGTATTTCTTGCGTCCACTTTTACTTGTTCAATATTGATTCGACATGTTTTTTTAATTAAGGTGCTAATAGTTTTACTATGTCACTCTTTGAACTAAGTGATAAATTAGGCTAACTTAGTAACTAAGTGATAATTTATCTCCTAATTTTCTTAACTGGATAAGTAAAAATTGACATTCATTTTTAGTACAGTGGACAAATAAAAGTATACGGAAGGAGTAATAACTTGTTCCATTTATGCAAGGAACTAAAAATAGCAAAAGACAAAAATATTACTCCCTCCGTTCCAATTTTGTGGCATCGTTTGATTTGATATAAAAATTTAAAAAGAAAAAAAAGACTTTGGAAACTTGCAGTCTAAAACAAATCTTAAATATTTGTATGTTTATTATTCCCTCAGTCCCAATTTATGTGAGTTAGTTTGACTTGACACGGAGTTTAAGTAATAAAGAACGATTTTTGAAATTTGTGGTCTAACATGTTTGTGTGACTATAAATATATTTTATTAAGGATAAAATGAGTATTTTAAAGCTAAATTGTTACTAAATATAGAAATGTAAAGTGAGTCATATAAATTAGTACAAAGAAAGTAATTATTTCATTAAAGGATGAAAGAAAAATTTTAATGTCTATTTCAAATTATAAAAATGTGAAATTCCATTAAGCACACTAAAAAGAAAAGGGTGTGACAAAGTACTAATTATTTTTTGTGCATGGTTATTGCCTTATTGGTCATTGCGAGTACTTTACCATGTAGGTAGTGTTTTAGACTTTTCTTATAGTCTTTTATTATTCATTTTTGCAATTCAATTGTATTTTCTCTTTTGACTATTGTGTTTTTGCTTCGAAATACAAATTTTGTCAAAGAGTAAACTGTAACTATATTTTGCCTAATTCATCTATTGAATTTGCTTTAATAGTGTTGATGTGATTATGATTTCGTATAGGTCAAACAATCGGATCGCAGAAATTGGAAATCGTGGCTAGATATGGACCTTGCTTTCCACATCGTAAAACTCCAACATCTGAGTCCGAGCAACTTCTGAATTGGGATCAAGTTAGAGTCCGTTCGATCAATAAAAATCTTAAAGCTCCAGTACTTGCTCCCATTGATAATGATTTTACTAGTGATCATGGTTACTATACTGTAAAGATAGGTCTTGGCACACCAAGACAAGAATTTTACTTAATGGTGGATACTGGTAGCAAATCGACTTGGGTACGTTGCAAATCCTGCACCAAAGGTTGCAAATTAAACGAACCTCTCTTTGATCCTTCAAAATCATCGACATATACAAATAATACTACTTCATGCAATGGTCTATTTAGTGTTGATTATGTCGATAAATCGTCTATAAGTGGCACTTGGGGATGTGATACTCTTACTGGAGATGATCATGATCTTGGTGCAATAATGAAATTTCGATTTGGTTGTGGCCAAGAAATTGGTGGTGACTTTGGTAATGCATCTGGAGTATTTGGACTTGGCAAAGGAGAGTCGTCTGTAACATCTCAAATTGGTTCAGCAATGCAAATGTTCAGTTATTATATCCCACCAACAAGTGACCAAAAGGGAAATTTATATTTTGGGAATGAAGCCAGGGAAAATTCCAACACTTGTTCAAACCAATTTACACCATTGGTAAAAGACGATTCAGTGAATTACTATGTTGATCTAGTTGGTATAAGTGTAGCTGGAAAGAAACTCAGCGTATCATCTACAACATTCACTTCTGGAGGAACAATTATAGACAGTGGAACGATCATCACTCGATTGCCAGAAGTGGTATACTCTGCACTTCGTGATGCTTTTAGGCAGTCCATGTTGAGTTATACATTATTAGACAAAGTCGATGATCTCATGGATACTTGCTACAGCTTAGAGGGAATTGAACAATTTTTGTTACCAGAGATTAAGTTCCATTTTGGACAAGGAAGTACTATTGATGTGACTTTGACATACCAAGGAAAAATATGGACTCCAAATGATAGTAAAAGATCAAGAATGTGCTTGGCTTTTGCTTCAACAGAGGGAGTTTCCATTATTGGTAACGTTCAACAGCGTGGATTCAATGTGATTTATGATTTGGAAGGGCAAAGAATTGGATTTGGCACTAACTGTGCTTAGCCAATTTTTGTTTTTCATGTTTCTGCATCACTATCATATGTAATAACTTTTGTGATCCTTTTTAATTGTTGCTTATATAATAATAGCAACGTAATTAAGCAACTTGTTATTACTATTGTTGTGTTATATATAAGAGGGAACCAGTTTTTTTTTATTGCGGATAGCAGTACACTAGAAATTAGAATCAATGGCAAATAGAAGTGTATTGGAACTTCAACCCTCAATTGAATGACAAAAGTTCTAAGAGATGCAACGGAATGGGTAGGAGAATTATTCCAATTTGGGGTGTATTTGGTACTAAGGATTAAGGAAATTGTTTTCTTGAAAAGTAAGTGAATTTCTTACTTATTTTCTATCGTGTTTGACACTTAAGAAAAAAAATATTATTTTTAGAATATTTATATGTAATCTAGGAATACACTACGGAGATGAGATGAGATGAACTGGGGTGGGGAGTGGGAGTTGGGGGTGGTGAGCGTGGTTGTGAGGGGAAGGAGCTGGGGAGGAGAAAATGAGCTTGGAAGGCCTCTTAGACCGAAAGAATTTAAATTATCGATCACATGTTGGTAATTCAAGTGATTTTTAGAATAAGTTGACCGAAGTTTTGAACAAAAATCGATCAATTCAGTCGATTTAAAGTTGACTGAAGGTCATCTGTTGCAACAGATGGGTCATCTGTTGGAAATATTTTGTTTTGTGTTGTATTTATTAAATTTATTGTTACCCTTTTTTTAATGATGCACAAATCAATTGTAATATTTTTTATTTTTATCTTGTTTGTAGATTAAATGGCTCCCAAAAGAAAAGAGAGTGGATCAACTTCTGACAACACAAGTAAAAAAGCTAAATTACAAACACCATTAGAAGACCTTGCTGAACAAGCCCTTTCACAAACAAATGAAGATGTACAGAAAGAGAATGAAAATGTGGAAAGAGATAATGAAGAAGAAATTGAAGAAGAAACAGTTGAAAGTTCTAGAGCTGATGTAGAAAAGAAAGGGGAGGAAGAAGTTATAGAGGAGGAAGATGAAAATAAAAATGAGGAAGAAGATGGAGATGGTGGGAATAGAGATGATGAAGAAAAAGAAAGTGATAAAAGAGATGAGCTGGAAGGTGAGGATGAAGGTGATGAGGAGGAGGAAAAAGAAAGTGAGGAAGAAGATGAAAGGCAAAGTGAGGAAAATGAAAGAGTTGATGATGATGCTGAGATATCGTTGATCTCTCATGAACGTAGATCGAAAGCCCAGCATGATCTTGTCAAAACTTTTAGTATTGACAAGTTCAAAGTTGAGATGCCTATAGATAACCCTACAGATTTGACTGGTGATTTTGTAGTTAAATCTGTTATGGGTAAAGGTTTTGATGAATTTAGGAAGATATTGAGGGATGAAAAATTGGAGGATTACTTTAAGTCCAGCTGTTTAGGACACTTTCTTGATCTACCGGAGGATAACAATGTACGCTTTCAAATGACCATGGCGTATGGTCTTCTCAAGCGCAGGATCAAGTATATGGGTGATGATACAACTTTGAAGGATGAGGAAAAAAAGATGGATGAGATTTGGATAAACTATTGTGGCATGCCGATTTGTTTTGGCATGAAAGAATTTGCCATAGTGACTGGACTGAGATGTCACCCTCCATCTGAACCTCTTCCCACAGCTACACCCTTAAAAAAGCCAAAGGCAAGCAAGCCATCTAAATCAGCCAAGAAAGGAAAGACACCCACCAAAACCAACAAAGGCAAAGACAAAATAAATGAGTTGTTGGCTGTTGTTGGACCTAGCTATAAAGCCAAGCAATTGAAAGTTGATCTCCAAAACAAAAGGTTTTTGAAGAAGCACAAGGAGCCATTGTGCTTAGTTTGGTTTGTGCATTCCATTTTATGGGCCAGAGACACCAACAAAGTCATAGAACCTGAACTGTTGGTGCTTTCTCAGGATTTGGAGGCATTCAATAATTATCCATGGGGATATGAAAGTTATTTCTTGACTGTCAAATATTTGTTGACAAAGTTATCTTCAAAGACGATCAGCTTATACGGCTTTCCTTGGGCTTTCATGGTAAACTTCACTCCTAGTTCCTTAGTGTTTCATTTGGTTATATTATTGACTAGTTATTCTGATTTTTTATTTGCATCATGTTTACATTTTTAGGCGTGGGCATTTGAAGCCATTCCTCACCTTCGACAACAAGTTAAGGACTATTCGGAAGAGGTTTCTCATCCAAGGATCATTAGGTGGTTGTCTGCCAAGAATAACTCAAGGATGAATCCCCTTGATCTCTTCAACCCTCCTGATGATGCAGTAAGTATTTTTTTAAATAGAATAACTTTACTCATTTTAACAAGCATTGCAACAGATGACTCATCTGTTGCAACAGATGACTCATCTGTTGCAACAAATGACTCATCTGTTGCAACAGATGACTGATGACTCATTTGTTGCAACAGATGACTCATCTGTTGGAAGAAATCAAAATAGTCTTGCTACTAGGTTAATTTCTTCCAACAGATGTGTAATCTGTTGCAACAGATGAGTAATCTGTTTGAAACATCATAAAAATTATTCCAACAGATGGGTCACCTGTTGTAGTTCTATGAAGCAGATGTCTTATCTGTTGCAACAGGTTACCCATCTGTTGCAAATTATGGGTTGAATATATCTACTTTTATTTATAGGTTGTGCATCCCTGGATAGTCCCTACTGAGCAAGAGTTGGAGATGCCTGCCTTTCTTACTCTAGGGATTGTTCAAACAAAACCAGACCCTAAGGTGGATTTGATAAAAAAAGAATTGGGTGGAGCAACAACCATTAAAAGGAAAGCACCTAAGGAAGGTCAGATTGTTCTTGCTGAGCCTACTGTTGAGGTTTTTGGTGATGCTGCAACAGATTTGGGTGTTGGTGTTAATGTTGGTGGTGGTAGTGGTGATGGTGATGGTGTTGGTGATGCTGGTGTCAGAGATGATGGTGATGAGCATGTTGATGATGCTCATGAAATTTTTTTTGAAAAAAGAGTTGACCATGATGATGGTCATACTGGTGGTGGATATGGTGGATTCACCCCTTTCAGTGGGCATACCACCTCTTTTGGCCCCTCTTCAAGCTTATGTTCTGCATGCAAATGCCAAGAATGCAAGGACAGACATGACAACTTGATTAGTTCTATTGATGCTCTGACTGTTGCTGTTAAGGAATTGACATCTAAGAGGGGTGTCATTCCATCAAGGAAGATTACAGAGCCATTCACTCCATTGGAAGTTAAGAGGAGGAAAAGAGCAATTTCCAAGGTACTATCAGATATTAAATCAAGAAAAATTGCAACTCCTCTTCCTTGCACTGTTGAGCAACTTCCAAGGGCCATAGGAGAACAGGGAGAGCTGAAGAAGGTGAATGTTTACAAGTTGGTGAATGCCACAAGAAAGGCTAAGCTGAATGCCCTGATGAAATCAAAAAAGGCCCCAGAAGAGTACTCCATGCATCAATTTAGTGCAAAAGACTTCCAAAACATGACTAATATGAAGGTGTGGTACGAGGACTGGGTAAGTTACTTCTTCTAATCTTTTATTTATTTAAATTTCATTAGTATGTTCATTTAGATGATCCATCTGTTGCATTAGTTTGCAGTAGATGGGTAATCTACTAACAGGTTCAGAGAACTTATGCAACAGATGGGTAATCTGTTGCAACAGATGATTTATATGTTACAACAGATGGACCATCTGTTGCAACAGATTACCCATCTGTTGCATTAGTTTGCAGTAGATGGGTAACAGGTTCAGAGAACTTATGCAACAGATGGATAATCTGTTGCAACAGATGGACCATCTGTTGCAACAGATTACCCATCTGTTGTATTAGTTTGCAGTAGATGGGTAATCTACTAACAGGTTCAAAGAAGTTATGCAATAGATGACTTATCTGTTGCAACAGATTATCCACCTGTTGCAACAGATAAATCATCTGTTGCAACAGATTACCCATCTGTTGCATTAGTTTGCAGTAGATGGGTAATCTACTAACAGGTTCAAAGAAGTTATGCAACAGATGACTTATCTGTTGCAACAGATTACCCATCTGTTGCATTAGTTTGCAGTAGATTACCTTGCATTAGTTTGCAGTAGATGGGTAATCTACTAACAGGTTCAAAGAAGTTATGCAACAGATGACTTATCTGTTGCAACAGATTACCCATCTGTTGCATTAGTTTGCAGTAGATGGGTAATCTACTAACAGGTTCAAAGAACTTATGCAACAGATGACTTATCTGTTGCAACAGATTATCCACCTGTTGCAATAGATAAATCATCTGTTGCAACAGATTACCCATCTGTTGCATTAGTTTGCAGTAGATGGGTAATCTACTAACAGGTTCAGAGAACTTATGTAACAGATGACTTATCTGTTGCAACAGATTACCCATCTGTTGTATATTTTCAATTATTATTATATGTTACTAACTTATTTAAATTGTATTCTTATGTCAGTATGTTGATGAAATTCTTTGCCTGATGCGGGAGAGGCATCTCAAATTCACTGGGTACTATGATCTCGGGGATAGGATCATGGACCTCAACTTCTACAGTTACTTTTTAAGTAGGTACAACAAACTCAGCGAAGAAGCGACAACTCCTGGTGGCAGAAAAATTGAGGAGTTACTTACTGAGTTTAAATGGGATGAGGACATGCTGGATTACTGTAGAGGGAAGAGGCCATATCCAGGTGCCATGGATTGGACGGAGGCAAAGAGGATTCTCGCAGTCCTGAACTTGGAGAAAAAACATTTTGTGACTGTTGAGATACTTATGAATGAGGGAGTCATGAATGTTTACGACTGCAACATACCAGTTATTGAAGATTGGCAATTTTGGATTTGCATGGAGCCTTTGTTGGAGTTGTTCCCAAAATTGTTGAAGCAAAGTGGCATAATGAATCACTTGCCAGAAAAGTTGCTCAACGAACGATGGGCTTTTGATGGTCGAAAACAGAACATTCCCAAAAATGAGACTGGTGCCGCTTGCGGGTCTTACTCGCTTGCATTTATTGAGCTTTTGATAACCGGCACTTGTATTACAACTCCCAAGACTCTATTGAACGATAACTCAGTTTCAAGGATGCAAGAGGTTTGGGCTGCTGGGGTGGCATTTAAGAGTTTGGAGCCCTGATGTGGGTTGTAATTTCTATCATATCAGTGTAATTTTTAGACAACATAGCAATTTTTTATTTTTAGTATCTTTAGTTAATTATATTATGTAATTGGCGATAACAATATTTTATGTTTGATAAATGTACAGTTTTTAATGTCATGAATTATATTTTTTACTTAGATTTGAAAATTTTGGATTATTAAGCAGATATGCTCATCTGTTGCAGCAGATGTCTAATATGTTTGATTATATCCAACAGACTATACACCTGTTGCAACAGATGACCCATCTGTTGCAACAGGTGACCCATTTGTTGGACACAATCAAACAGATATGACCATCTATTGCAATAGGTTTGTCATCTGTTGCAGCAGATGTCTAATATGTTTGATTATTTCCAACAGACTCTACACCTGTTGCAACAGGTGACCCATTTGTTGGACACAACCAAACAGATATGACCATCTGTTGCAACAGGTTTGTCATCTGTTGCAGCAGATGTCTAATATGTTTGATTATTTCCAACAGACTCTACACCTGTTGCAACAGATGACCCATCTGTTGCAACAGGTGACCCATTTGTTGCAGCAGATGTCTAATATGTTTGATTATTTCCAACAGACTCTACACCTATTGCAACAGATGACCCATCTGTTGCAACAGGTGACCCATTTGTTGGACACAATCAAACAGATATGACCATCTGTTACAACAGGTTTGTCATCTGTTGCAGCAGATGTCTAATATGTTTGATTATTTCCAACAGACTCTACACCTGTTGCAACAGATGACCCATCTGTTGCAATAGGTTTGTCATCTGTTGCAGCAGATGTCTAATATGTTTGATTATTTCCAACAGTCATTAAATTAAATCGTGATTGGTAATACAAAAGGTTATTTAACCATAATTAGCTTTCAAATAACAAGTTCAATTACAATCTTAATGAATTTCATATCATTTACATGTTCAACTGACTGTATTCGTCCTAAATAGAGTGATCAATCGACTAAATTGATGTGAATTGCTTCATTGAATCGTGATTGTCAATAAAAAGGTTATTTAACCATAATTAGCTTTCAAATAACAAGTTCAATTACAATCTTAATGAATTTCATATCATTTACATGTTCAACTGACTGTATTCGTCCTAAATAGAGTGATCAATCGACTAAATTGATGTGAATTGCTTCATTGAATCATGATTGTCAATAAAAAAGGTTATTTAACTATAATTAGCTTTCAAATAACAAGTTCAATTACAATCTTAATGAATTTAATATCATTTACATGTTCAATCCTAATTATGGTTAAATAACCTTTTGTATTACCAATCACGATTTAATTTAATGACTGTTG
Source organism: Capsicum rhomboideum (assembly GCA_031232105.1). Classification (NCBI taxonomy): domain Eukaryota; kingdom Viridiplantae; phylum Streptophyta; class Magnoliopsida; order Solanales; family Solanaceae; genus Capsicum; species Capsicum rhomboideum. The sequence goes on from CP124718.1 coordinate 3,019,211, forward strand.
GAAATAATCAAACATATTAGACATCTGCTGCAACAGATGACAAACCTGTTGCAACAGATGGTCATATCTGTTTGATTGTGTCCAACAAATGGGTCACCTGTTGCAACAGATGGGTCATCTGTTGCAACAGGTGTAGAGTCTGTTGGAAATAATCAAACATATTAGACATCTGCTGCAACAGATGACAAACCTGTTGCAACAGATGGTCATATCTGTTTGGTTGTGTCCAACAAATGGGTCACCTGTTGCAACAGATGGGTCATCTGTTGCAACAGGTGTAGAGTCTGTTGGAAATAATCAAACATATTAGACATCTGCTGCAACAGATGACAAACCTGTTGCAACAGATGGTCATATCTGTTTGATTGTGTCCAACAAATGGGTCACCTGTTGCAACAGATGGGTCATCTGTTGCAACAGGTGTAGAGTCTGTTGGAAATAATCAAACATATTAGACATCTGCTGCAACAGATGACAAACCTGTTGCAACAGATGGTCATATCTGTTTGGTTGTGTCCAACAAATGGGTCACCTGTTGCAACAGGTGTAGAGTCTGTTGGAAATAATCAAACATATTAGACATCTGCTGCAACAGATGACAAACCTGTTGCAACAGATGGTCATATCTGTTTGGTTGTGTCCAACAAATGGGTCACCTGTTGCAACAGGTGTAGAGTCTGTTGGAAATAATCAAACATATTAGACATCTGCCGCAACAGATGACAAACCTGTTGCAACAGATGGTCATATCTGTTTGATTGTGTCCAACAAATGGGTCACCTGTTGCAACAGATGGGTCATCTGTTGCAACAGGTGTAGAGTCTGTTGGAAATAATCAAACATATTAGACATCTGCTGCAACAGATGACAAACCTGTTGCAACAGATGGTAATATGTTACAACAAATGTGAATATCTGTTTGATAATGTTCATTGAAGGATAAATCTGTTGCAACAAAATATGAAAACACACATACTACAGCAGTTGGATCATAAACAAAAATATATTTTATACAATAAATAACATACATTACATCACCAACTAAACAAAAATATGAGTTAAAATTATCAAGTCCACAAAATCAACAACAAGACTGTACAATAATTAATTATGGAGCATTTCGATTTGGACATGTAGTTCTTTTGTGGCCAATCGTCTTACATATGGAGCACTTATTTTTTCTCATTGGAAATGATTCTCCGACTCCACGCCTCCTCTTCTTAGCCCTTCTTCCCGATTTGCTTGGGTCAACATATGGAGGAGGTATTTCTCTCTGTAAAATCTCCAAAGGAATAATCCACGAATCTTCGGGAGGTATCGGATTAATTTCCTCACAATATGCAATTATGTACTTCTCCACCGAATAATATGGAGATGCGTACTCATAAATCTTGTTTCCAAAAGCTGCACCATATTGGACTCGAAGCGCTGCCATAGCATGTGGACAAGGTATTTTATCCAAGTCAAAAACTCTACATGTACAAGCTCTCTTTTGAAGATCGACCGTGGCAACATCACCATGACCGGTGATAGTGAACTTGTAGTTAGATATTTGATGAGCCAATAACTTGTTTCCCAAGTTGATGTACTTTGATATTTGTTTTTCCATTGTAGGAACAAGTCTGTTTGGTGAGTTGGTCAACTCCATACGCCTCTCGTGGAAAATTTTTGCAAACCTTAAGTTTATTTCGTCAAATAGAGCGACAATGGGAAATTCTCTTTCAACCTCAAACATTGCATTCACCGACTCAACAATGTTTGACGTCATAATATTATACCTATAGAAAAAAAAAAACCACTTAGTAAGACATAGAATTACAATAAACTCAAACAAGACAATTACACTCAATTTATAATATTGTACCTATTTCCCGGACAGAATGCCCTGGTCCATTTGTGGAATCCGACACATTCGAGATGTTCGGCTGCCTTGGGTACCATATCCCTTATTTGATTGAAATGGTCATAGAACTCACCTCTATCGTACGCTTTCGCTGCTTTATAAAAATAAGATACGACCTTTGAATTGTGAAAGTTGTTTCGAATATTTTCTCCAAGGTGTCTCATGCAACAACCATAATGAGCTGAAGGGTAGATAATCGAAACCATCTTTCCTATACTTGGATGCCTATCAGAAATTATGCACAACTCATCCGTATCATCTACATAGTTTCTCATTTGTTCAAAAAAATATTGGTATGAGGCATCACATTCCTTGTCCACTACACAAAAAGCCACCGGAAAGATATGATTCTCCGCATCTTGTGCCACCGCCGATAGCAATACTCCTTCATACTTGCTCTTTAAGAATGTCCCGTCAACGGCTATGACTTTTCTCATTTGTTGAAAACCATGAATCCAAGCCGCATAGGCTACAAAAAAGTACTTGAACCTTCCATTTTCATCAACCTGCAATGCCGTCTTACTTCCTGGATTTGCGGACTCAAGCATATAACGGTACGCATCAAGCACTGCATACCCGTGCTCATGTGTTCCCCTAACCAAAGACTTTGCAATCTCCATGCCCTTATAAATCTTCCAATAACTCACCTTACAACCCAATTCTGTACGGAGTTGATTGGCCATATCTCTTGTAGACGGGCCTTTACCATTGGGGAAGCTATTTTTGAAGTATTTACCGATGACCTTTGCCGTGGCGTGCGGATTATGGCTCGTAATATGCTCCGAACCACATGTGTGATACTTTTCATAAGTTCTAATACAGAATCTGTCAGAACTTATGAATTTCACAGCCCTCAACCACCACTTGCACTCCAAATGTGCACATCTGAAACAATACACACTACGCGAATTACTCACCTTCTTGAGTCTGAAATCTTTTTTCAAGCAAGCAATATGCAATGAAGTGACTAGTTCTTCCTTGTTCTTGAATGTCATTTCCTTGTAAAAACCTGTTTCATCATCTTGAAGATTGCTCGACTGTGTTGATTGAGAACTGCCCACTGTATTACTCGCAACAACGGGTGTAGGTGTTTGGTCCTCCTCCTCTTCATCTCCACTCTCATCATCTGGAATATTCATGTCCGCACCATCCAATTCATCATTTAACATATCTTGTTGGTCTTGTTGTATACTCTGATTCTCTATTGATTTTTCAACCACGTACACCCTTAAAATGGGCCTAGCTGCATCACTTAGATAAGCACGCAAACGAACCTGATCGCTTATCTTAAAAGGCAGGACCTTCTGATTTTCAAAAGAGCTGTGCATGTAACTGATGACAAGATCTTTTGGTTAGCAATTAAGTCCACAATTGCTGATGATTAAGTTCACAAAATCATCATACAATACATCTCTTTGGACTGTCATCGCTATCGTTTCTAACATGTCACCATCATTCCAACGCCAAATAAATCGATTGTTCTTCTCTATCCACTCACCATGACAATCAACACCTACTGTTATTGAATCCTCCATTAATGGTACCTAAAGAAATTTGTTTAAAAAATTTAATAATGATAGTAATTTGAGTGGCTATGTACAACAACAAAATTAAATGCACTATCATTGTCCCAACAGATAAGCATCTACTGCAATAGATGAGTCATCTGTTGCAATAGATAACTTATCTGTTGCAGCAGATGACCTTTCTGTTGGGTGCATGTTCAGATTCAGAAGCTCAATCCAACAGATAGAGCATCTGCTGCAACAGATAACTTACCTGTTAGATTGAGCTACTGGTTCTGCAGCTGAATCCAACAGGTAGGTCATCTGCTGCAACAGATGAGTGATCTGTTGCAACAGATTACCCATCTGTTGCAGCAGATGACTAACCTGTTGGATTGAGCTGCTGTAACATGAATCCAACAGGTACCATCTGCTGCAACAGATGTGTAATCTGTTGCAACAGATCACTCATCTGTTGCAGCAGATGACTAACCTATTGGATTGAGCTACTGGTTCTGCAGCTGAATCCAACAGGTAGGTCATCTGCTGCAACAGATGAGTGATCTGTTGCAACAGATTACCCATCTATTGCAGCAGATGACCTACCTGTTGGATTGAGATACTGTAACATGAATCCAACAGGTTAGTCATCTGCTGCAATAGATGGGTAATCTGTTGCAACAGATCACTCATCTGTTGCAGCAGATGACCTACCTGTTGGATTCAGCTACTGTAACATAAATCCAACAGGTAGGTCATCTGCTGCAACAGATGAGTGATCTGTTGCAACAGATTACCCATCTGTTGCAGCAGATGACTAACCTGTTGGATTCATGTTACAGTATCTCAATCCAACAGGTAGGTCATCTGCTGTAACAGATGAGTGATCTGTTGCAACAGATTACCCATCTGTTGCAGCAGATGACTAACCTGTTGGATTGAGCTGCTGTAACATGAATCCAACAGGTAGTTCATCTGCTGCAACAGATGAGTTATCTGTTGCAACAGATTACCCATCTGTTGCAGCAGATGACCTACCTGTTGGATTGAGCTGCTGTAACATGAATCCAACAGGTAGTTCATCTGCTGCAACAGATGAGTTATCTGTTGCAACAGATTACCCATCTGTTGCAGCAGATGACTAACCTGTTGGATTGAGCTGCTGTAACATGAATCCAACAGGTTATTCATCTGCTGCAACAGATGGGTAATCTGTTGCAACAGATCACTCATCTGTTGCAGCAGATGACCTACCTGTTGGATTGAGATACTGTAACATGAATCCAACAGGTAGGTCATCTGCTGCAACAGATGAGTTATCTGTTGCAACAGATTACCCATCTGTTGCAGCAGATGAATAACCTGTTGGATTCATGTTACAGCAGCTCAATCCAACAGGTTAGTCATCTGCTGCAACAGATGGGTAATCTGTTGCAACAGATAACTCATCTGTTGCAGCAGATGAACTACCTGTTGGATTCATGTTACAGCAGCTCAATCCAACAGGTTAGTCATCTGCTGCAACAGATGGGTAATCTGTTGCAACAGATCACTCATCTGTTGCAGCAGATGACCTACCTGTTGGATTCATGTTACAGTAGCTGAATCCAACAGGTAGGTCATCTGCTGCAACAGATGAGTGATCTGTTGCAACAGATTACCCATCTGTTGCAGCAGATGACTAACCTGTTGGATTCATGTTACAGTATCTCAATCCAACAGGTAGGTCATCTGCTGCAACAGATGGGTAATCTGTTGCAGCAGATGAACTACCTGTTGGATTCATGTTACGGTAGCTCAATCCAACAGGTAGGTCATCTGTTGCAACAGATGTGTAATCTGTTGCAACAGATCACTCATCTGTTGCAGCAGATGACCTACCTGTTGGATTGAGATACTGTAACATGAATCCAACAGGTAGGTCATCTGCTGCAACAGATGAGTGATCTGTTGCAACAGATTACCCATCTGTTGCAGCAGATGAATAACCTGTTGGATTGAGCTGCTGTAACATGAATCCAACAGGTAGTCCATCTGTTGCAACATATGGGTAATCTGTTGCAACAGATGGTTCATCTGTTGCAGCAGATGAACTACTTGTTGGATTCATGTTACAGTAGCTCAATCCAACAGGTAGGTCATCTGTTGCAACAGATGAGTGATCTGTTGCAACAGATTACCCATATGTTGCAACAGATGGACTACCTGTTGGATTCATGTTACAGCAGCTCAATCCAACAGGTTAGTCATCTGCTGCAACAGATGGATAATCTGTTGCAACAGATCACTCATCTGTTGCAGCAAATGACCTACCTGTTGGAACTACTTTAACAGTAGTGGAAACAATCCAACAGCTGTTGTAAATGAATACAACAGCTGTTGGATACGCTACAGAAAATTATTGAAAAAACAGCAGATATATCCAGATGAGAAATTGAACTAAAAATCATTATTTTTACTTACCAAAATCACCAATGAAGTAATGCCCAGTTATATACGAACAAAATTTGGTCCAAAATTTCAAGCAAGAAGAAGAGGTAGTAGCAGCCACAACAACAATAACAATGGTGAAGAAGAAGAAGAAGCAGTAGCAGCAGCAATAACCACAACAACAAGAACAAGTAGAAGAAGAAGAAGAAGCACCAACGACAATGGAGGAAAAAAAATCGCGCAGGAGGAGGAGAGAGAAAATGGGAGAAGAGGCAATTATTTTTCCTCTTTTTTTTTAGTTATAATTAGGGTTTTATAAGTTGGACCAAAGTGTAAAAAAAACAACTTTGAGGGCAACTCCGACACACCCCTCAAACTCCTTAATCCTTAATCTAATATTTGTCACCCCTACTCAATAATTAAAACTTGAGTCACCACAATTTCATTCTCAAACTTTTTGGTCACCCTTAATTCAATGGCCCAGGAGACAATGAGCTTGGAAGGCCCCTTAGACCGAAAGAATTTAAATTATTGATCGCATGTTGGTAATTCAAGTGATTTTTAGAATAAGTTGACCGAAGTTTTGAACAAAAATCGATCAATTCAGTCTATTTATTTAAAATTATTTTAAATGATAAACCGATTGCGTCGATCCATTTTTGAAAATTTGACGCTAAAATAACGAGTTAATAACTCAAAGTCACTCAACTATAGACTTTTGTCCCAAAAAGTCACTCAACTTTGGTCTTTACTCCAAAAGTCACTCAACTATCACATTTTTACTCAGAAAGTTACTCAACCTATTTAATTATGTTTTTCAATAAAATTTGCTTATGTGGAATTTCTATTTAAAAATAAAAGTCTAAAAAATAAAAAGTATCTCTTTAATGACCCTTTAATCCTTATTTTCCTAAATTAATATCTCTCTCTCCTACCAGTACGTGTGTTTGTACTGATGCAACACTTACTATATCTCCCACCGGGGATATAGCCATGTTGCAGGTTAGTTGGGGTTTCTATAGCAGCACAGTGATCGCTCTACAGCAGCTCCTGCCATCTCTATTCTGCAGGGATGCTGTGTCATGGACTTTCCTGTTCCTTGTCTAGTGCTCTTGTACCGGTTTAAGTTAGTTTCTGGAGATTCATTGTTGATTATCTTCCGCATTACTTTCACGTATCAATTGTATTAAACTAGATTTATACTTATGATGTTAGATGAATTTGTGGGTTGAAAGAAGGATTATTTTAATTAAATGATAGAAATTACCGATTAAATGAATTGTTTTAACTTCGGCATTAAATAAATGATTGGTCAGTAAGGGTTCTCCTATCTGGGGTGGGTGTTAGGTAGGTGCCTGCACGATTCGTGGATTGGGTCGTAACAATATTTTATTTATTTTTTTATAAAAAGCGATCGATCCAGATTGTCTGAAAGTCGATCGATTTTTTGGTCGATTTTGAACGTATTTTAAGTAGTATTGTGTGATTCAGCCTTACTAAATAACTTTACACCGTGATTTATATTTTATTTAAATATAAAATTTTCAGTTTCTTTTACAAATTTTAGATCGTAATCTAAATTGAAGTTTCTAAACTTGTGTGAATTCTATCTCTCATATAACTTTAAGCCAAGGTTAATTTTCACTCTACACTTTAATTTGATCATAATTTTTTTTTTCTAGGTACTTCGGTTTCATTTGTAGCTTTAAACCATTAGAATAAAGTACCTTTTAGCTTCAGCTTAATGTAACTAGCTAGTGCTTAACTAATTAAAATGTAAGCCTAATTGCTAGCTAAACTAAGGATCTACAGTGAAGGTGAACCAAATTTAAATTCTCCCACTCAGGGTGTGTTTGTTGTGCTAAAAATATTTTTCAGTTTTTTCATGTTTGATTCATCGGATGTTTCAAAAAATATTTTCTTAAAATAAAAAAAAAAAGCTCATTGAAAATCAAACTTCTTTCGTGAGAAAGGAAAAACAAGCTCCTTAAATTACATGTCATGTTGATTGTCTCCGTCCCACTAGCTCCTAACACTCCTGCTCCCACCGCCACGGCCTCATAGTGTTTGCCAGTGTTTTAAAAGGCGAGGGCGTGAAGCGAGGCGTTTTACGTAGCACGGGGCGAGACGTAAGCCCCGAGACATGGAGCATAAGTCCTATGGATCTACGGACGTATATATCATGTATTTTCATTTTTATAATTTTATTATTAAAAAATATAAGTAAAAGCAAAATTTTCAATGATTCTACAAATTAATAATTCAAATAAAGCATCAATAATATGGAAAAAAAATATTACAATTATTATCTGACAAAGGTAACAACACAAGAAATGATATAGCCGAGATAATCTCTAAAATCAAAATCAACATTCATCTCCACATCTACTAGTCTTTCCTATTATCAACTAATATTGCCCTATTATTGTTTATATATTTCAAAAAACGAGAATGGTAAAAAGTGTAAGATCATTGACAAAAAATAAATAAAGTTATTTCAGAAACATAGTGTTATGGATTCTCTGTCCTATCAATTTTTTTTTGAAACTAGTAACTTGAAAAAACTCTGTTCTGTTAATTTTCAAACATAATTATCTCAAAAATTATTTATGGATGTCATTTTCTATGAAACTTTGTTTATTTACATATTTTAGAAAAAATCACTACAATACAATAACTAAAAGTATAAATATTATTACATCAAAAATAAAAAATATGATCAGAGCAAAAGTACTTTTAAAATAATAAAAATCAAATTTAATGCCCGAGCATACGTTTTTATGCCTGGGACTTATGTTTTTACGCCCGAGGCTTACACCCCAAATTTTAGGACTTACGCCCTATAAATCTATGTTTTTTATTCATGCTTCAGAGTATTTTTACTACGTTCCGTCCTGGAACTCTCCCCGAAAATGCCTTTGAAAACACTGATGTTTGCCTAACTTACCCAGGACAAAATTTCCACCAGAAAATTAGTAGATGTATATACTGGTTCTAGTGACCTTTCTTGCAAGGCAAAAGAGAGACCCCATTAATTTGGATTACTAGTGGACTGACTGACTTGGTCTCAATTTTAATTGGGTTAAAAGCAACGTAACGTTCTCTAATAATCTATCACTTGATGGAGACAATTTACATAATACCAATATTTTATGATATATTTACTACATATAATATATTTCTGTATTTTCAATGTGCTCCTAAGTTGTAAATAAAACTTAATTGAAGTGGTTATGTTGAGGCTTAATGATAAAGAGTTTTAAGAGTGACATAATCTTACCTTTTTAATGTTTTAATTTTTGTCTCACTATCTGCGAGGAGATTCTTGATAAATAAATGATATATGAAACTATACGGTTCTTCTTAATTATTCTGGAGATATATTCAATCCAAGAGTTTATCAATTTCGAATTAAGAATGTTAGGAGGTTTAATTTTTACTTCTATCCATATTTTTTTTTCTTTTCAAAGAGAACGTTGAAGGCATAAATTTGGACCATTAGAAAGATTATCATGATTTTATAAATTTCAAATATAATAATGTACGTAGTTAATGATGAAATAAAATATTAAAAATCGACAGATATTATTTATATATCCAGTTACATCAAATGATAGATTGATTACGCCAATGTATTACTACTTTTATGTGAATTGAAATATACTATCAATTTCTTTAGTCTTATGGATAGAAATTAACATATTTAGAATCTTCATTGTACATCACACAAATAATTTTAATTTTAAGTTATTAAAAAATATAAGAAATTTTCCAAAGAAGTCCCTACCTTGACAATGATTGATCAATAACGGGTGACACTAAAAATATTAGTGAAAAAGAACAAGAAAGAAGAATTGCAATGACTTGAAGTCATCTTCCTTTTAGCATTGAGCTGTAATCGTTTTATTTAAGTATATGAATAAATTGTGGTTGATCCTATAAAAAAAACTAAAGGAGTCAAGAAGCACAACACACAACGAAAACCCCCCCAAAAAAATTGTTCAGAGTACTTTCACTCTACATAAATATTTATGGCTTGGATGTATAAATATATTCCTACAATATGCTTGTTTTTGGTTATGTATTACCTAACAGTAGTAGTGCCTATTCATGGAGAAACATCTCAGGTGGAACCAAAACCCAACTGCCAGAGGTCTAGTAGCTCAGGTAATTATATTCTTCTCACTTGCATGTCTACATATATACATGTGTGTCAAGGTAAGGGGGTGTCAATGGTTTTTCAAAAATTGATCCAACCAGGTCTTATCGAACCGATTAGTAGGTATTTTTTTAATAAAAATCATAGGTTCTTATATAAAAGCCGTAACAGACCGAGTAGTTTGGGTAGGTTTTTAAGTTTTGTAACACTAAATCAGGAAAAAATATTGAATCGAAAAAATTTATGTGTAAAATATATCTTATATATATATATATATATATATATATATATTAAGTTTAAAAATAACAACTCATTAAGGTTTTCCTTGGGGTTTAGGGTGATGAAAATGGCCATAACAACAAGTAATAATAATCAAAAGTCCCAAATTCTAAACCTATTTTGCAATTTAGTTCAAGTATCTTGAGTATCAAGTCACAAGGTATTTATACAAGATATTGAATTTTTTGTTTCTCTCATATGATTTAGATTTCTCTTACATGATATTTAATCAGGCTCAGTTTTTTAGTCTCATCTTAATTAAACTTTTCCCCCTCGTGTAATTTGAATTTCTCATTTAATTTGCTTTAGACTACTATTAGATAGTGAGAAGATCTCTCTTCTAGCTGTTTTTCAAGTTCAATTTCGATACAAGAAAGATTGCTTGAATCTGGATAAAATCCATAAAAGGTAATTCGAAATTGATTCATAATCACCTTTTAAACAGTAAAAATAACTAAATAATTTTTGTCAAAATCTTATGCAAGTATGCATGGTATCGTCTTTAACTTTATTCTGAGTAATCTCATCGTTTAAAGTGTAATGAAAATATGGCCAGTTTTTAGTCACACTTTCACCACTTTATAGGTAGTATTATTGAACATTTTTCGTTCTTGTTTTCTATTCATTTTTGTAATTCAATTTTATATTCTCTTTTGTTATTTTGACCCCTGCAATATTTGCTATTTTCACAATTCACCCCTCTTTCGAAACTTAAATTTTGAATTTAATTTGTAACTACACATTTGCCTAATTCATCTAATAATGTATTTGTTTTCACAGTGCTTACGAAATTATTATGATTTTACATATAGGTCCAATAATTGGATCGCATAACTCTGAAAGAGTTTCTAAATTTGAACGTTGCTCTCCAAATGCTAATCAAACGAAAACTCCATCATCTGACAAACTCCTAAACAGGAATCAAACTAGAGTTCGTCGTTATAGTAACAATCTTTCTGATAATGAAAAGGATTATGGATCATTTACTGTAAAGATAAGTCTTGGCACACCACGACAAGATTATAATGTAATTGTGGACACTGGTAGTGATTCGACTTGGGTACGTTGCCAATCTTGTACCAAAGGTTGCACATCATACGATCCTCTATATGATCCTTCGAAATCCTCGTGCAAAGGTAGATTAACGAATCCCTTTTATGTCAATTATTATGATAACTCGTATATATTGGGCATTTGGGGATGTGATACTCTCACTATAGATGATCTTGGTCCAATAATGAACTTCCAATTTGGTTGTGCCCGAGTAATCGTCGACGGCGGTGGCGAAAATTTTGTTGGTGCAGCTGGATATCTTGGACTTGGCAAAGGAGACTACTCTTTAGCATCTCAAAGTGGTACATCCATGCAAATGTTTAGCTATTTTGTCCCAGAAAATGAAGGTAACGCGGATTTAAATTTTGGGGATAAAGCAAGAGATAAATCAGACACTTGTTCGAACCAATTTACACAAATGGTACAAGGGGATGATCAAGAAAAATACTATATTGATTTAGTTGGTATAAGTGTAGATGGAAACGAACTTAATGATCCATGGACAGGATTCACGTCTCGACGGACAATTATCGACAGTGGAACAGTCATAACTCGATTGCCAGAAGAGGTATACACTGTGTTTCGTGATGCTTTTAGGGAGTCCATGTTGAGTTATACATTATTAGACGAAGTCGATGATCTCATGGATACTTGCTACAGCTTAGAGGGAATTGAACAATTTGTGTTGCCAGAAATTAAATTCCATTTTGGGCAAGAAAGTACTATTGTTGTGACTTTGTCAAATGGGGGGAAAATATGGAAGAAAAGTGATACAATAAGTTGTTTGGCTTTTGCTGCAACGGAAAATTCTAAGAATAGCATTATTGGTATAGTTCAACAACGTGGATACAATGTGCTTTATGATTTGGAAGGGGAAAGAATTGGATTTGGCACTAATTGTGCTCCTATCTGATTAATTAGAGCATTTCTTTCCAATTGTTTGTTTTTCATGTTATTTGTCAAATGTTCCTTTTTCATGCTATTAGCGTAATTACTTGTATAATCATTTTAATGGCTATTTATATAATAGCAACTTGTTGTTGAAGGACTACTTCCCGCCCGATGTTTGCATCAAATTAACCAATAAATGTGCGTACATAAGCTTGTCTTATCAAATTACTTAATTATGATATGTCGATATGGTTTAATGTAAATAACCTGTTTTTTACTCTTGAAAGGTTACACATGCCAATTGAATGCCCAATTTTCCTCAATTTGTTACACATTGGCTTTTAATTGCGACTGAATCAATGAAATCAACATCAATGAGAATACATACTACATGCAGAGAAAATGACATGACAGAAACAAGAAGGGGAAATAATGAAAGAAGGTAGATTTCCAAAAATTCAATTAGACGTACCTATTGGTTGCAATAACCTGTTTTAAAGCGAATATATTTCTTTTTTTTTCTTTGTATTAATAAATTCAATCTCCTTCAACATGCATATATATGTCATCCGTCAACAGCGATAATAATTCAATTAGGTATGTTGAGGTCCGATGATTGGAAGTTAGAGTTCAGCTCTCACCAATTAGTAGGCGTTTGGCCATAGATTCCAAATGTTTTAAATTTTATTTGGAATTTATAGAGTTGTAATTGAAGATGTAGTTGTGTTTGGTTATATTTTTTGTAAAAAATATTTGCGATAATGTTCATGCTTGAACGTACTTAAGTACGACTTTGTATGGGGTGGAATTGGTCGAGCACATGAGACATTTCAGAGAAAAAGTGAAGAAGGCCTGAAAAAGACGGGTCCTCGAGAGAATACCTCGAGTAAGGAAATGATGAAGCGCAATGTAGGCGAGGAGAAGGTCCGAATGTCGGTGACGTGGATAAAAAGACAAGAAGGGACCAGGAGTAGTCAGAAGGCTCAGGTGCGCGGACGAGCCTGTACGGACTTGAGTCCTGCAGGAATATTAACTGCATTAATAACGGCATCTATGCGTGGCCCACCGTCGTTGGTTGTAGTTCTTTTGGGCTCAATTATAGCATTTTTATTGACCGTTGCCTCACTATTATAACCTATAAATAAGGCACCACACATTTGTAACACATTCTGATCCTGAGTTATACAAGAGCAATACAATACTTTCTTAAGTATCAAGTTTTACTCTATTTTCCTTTACTTACTAGCATCGTAGTTATTTTGTGGGAGGAAGCTCTCCGAACGGAGGTCGAATTAAGGGTTAAGTCGAGACACGTGCTCTTGACCTCATATAAAATTCAATTGTACTATTTTTAGGGTAAATAAACTTCAAGTTAGATTTGAAATTTTCATGATCAAACACTAATTTTCAAATAGAGTGAAAATTATTCCAGAAAAAAATAAATAACTTTATGACCAAACGAATCCTTAATCTCATGAAGTATACTCTCTGGGCTCTGTATCGTCTGCTCCACTATTTTGTGATGTTCTTGATAAAATATAGCATAAATTTACATAGTATGAATATATATATCTTTGAGATGACTAAGAGTTGTGACACTGAGCTAAGTATACAAAAACTATAAACATCAACTCAACCAACAAAATTTTACCTTTTATATACCCCCAAAAATCCTGGAAAAAAAAAATACAAAAGATACTGATTAATTACTCGACTGTGTTAAAGAAAATTCAACGAAAAAGAAAATCTTGCAAGATTATTCTGCACTAAATATTTTAAACATCAATCTCATTCAATTAAACTAGAAGAACCCCGTGTGCAGCACAATATCAAAAAGATTATAAACTATATAAGAAAAATAAAATTTAAGAGTTGACTTTACTTTGCGTGAGGGCCAAGTGCCATCTTATATAAAATAGAAATAAAAAGCTAATACAATTAAATAAATTTGAGCATTAACGATCACAAGGGAAAGTACAGAAAGGCATTCAAATTCTAATTTGTTACATCAAAATTATTAAATTATTTTTTGTAATTAATATCTAAAGAAATATTAAACTAGTTTTTGTAATAAAGAAAAGTCACTTCACTCAATTTAATCTTAGTATCATAAAAAAAAAAATCACTAGTTATAATTGCAGCACCGTACGTCTTGTGTTAGTAATTATATTACTAACTCTATGTACGTGATTCTTAGACAATGTTGAATGACATTTTTATTACGATAATTTACTTATTTTTAAGACATTAGGAGAACTTGAATAATTTTTCTCTACAAAAAATAGTCTACTAACTTTGATATGATAAATTTTAGTTAAGTGATCATTCATAAAATTAACCCAACATGATATTATAGACTTTCACTTCTAGGTGACTTTTATGAGAATCAAATATATGTTTGTTGACGAATCAAATAATTTTTACTTTCAAATAGAGTTCCACGATAAATTGTTTTAGCTTTTTTCAAAAGAGTTTTATGATATATCACCTAGGCATAAAAAAATTATGCAAGAGGCTAGTTTTACTTTTATATTTCTTCATACTTGTATCTCTATTATTTTCTTAAACATTTTCTGTTTAATATTATTGAATTTCATCTCTATTAGTACTAATTTTTTTCCTAATATTTTATGTTTGACATGTATGACATTCCAAAGGAATTCATGTAATCATAATAGTCATTAATTTTACTAATCCCTTCTTGATGCTCTTTCTATGCAGTCGGATAAATATTTTTTACTTGGAAGATTGATGGAACTACTACCTCAAGAATATAGAGTTAGGAGAAAACAGAGAAAAAAAGTTTATGTGACACAATATATTTGGGATAAAAATATTCCCAATTTAGAAGAAGAAAAGGAGCTCGATGAACCTTTATCCGTAAGATGTCTATTTCAATTATTATTTTTTACTTTGATTCAAAGGCTAATTGGATAACTTTGTTAACGGAAGTTCATGAAAAGGTAGCTCACATACCTTTTCACGCCTAATTTTTTAACAATCACTTTAGCTTTTTTATACTTCTGATGTCAACTCATCTAATTTAAAAGTCTTAAGAATGCAACAAAAACGAAGATTTTCTCTACAGTCAATTGGTTGAAAAAGCACATTTAATTAGTAATTCTACTTTGTTGATGACAGATTAAGACTTTGTGTTACAAGACACAACATGGGAGTAGAACTTTGGCTGATGAAAAGAGGATTTTCAAGGAAATGAGGAGAGCAAAAGAAAAAGGAAAGGAAATTGTATGTCCTAAAGACACAAAAATGAATCAAAACCAGGTACTGACATTTTGTAGGAAAAAAATTCGATGTGGAAAATGTGGATTTTTATTTGAACTTTATTTTTTGTTTAATTTGAACTTATTATTAATTTCATAATCTTGGTCTTATTAAACAGCCAATATTAATTGGACCGTTTGTTCATTTAGTTATCAGTACTTCCATAAATATGTAACTTTTAAATTCATACTTAAAGAGAATTTGGATGTAGATTGCTTATATGTTCTACGGTAAAGGTGAATGGAAGAAGTATCTATCTAGCTAGATTACAATAAGAATTATATATGACTTCAATTTCATTACTTACTTTTGGTATTATTTTTCTTATTTTCTCCATATATGTATGCAAAGGAAAAATCAAGTTTTTTTTTAATTTCAATACATAATATAAAGAGTTTGGTGTGCAACGTACCAAGCTATTCAAAAATCAATTTAAATTGATACAGAAATTATTGGACTGCTCCAATGTAAATGCATTTGTTACTTTATGATTCATTTGGAAATAAATTAACACCTATAATTGGATTATTGCAGGTCACATTTGCTGAAATACAGAATATGAGGAGACAAAAGAGAATTTTTTATCTCAATGTGGAGAATCTCAAGAGGGAAATGAAATCTATTAAGAATGACATTAAATCTTTGGAAAATAGTTTAAATGGCATAAATCAAAAGAAAGGGGAAATATATGCTAGCATTCTTGAGCTCAATAGGCAAAACTATATTTCTTAATTTTTTCAATAATTTGAGATAATCTTTTTATGGATATTTGATTGTTGTAACATTTCGATATTATTATTGTAAATTATTCGAGCTCATTAATTGTATCTCATAATAAAACTAAAACTTCTTTTCACGCAAAATTAAGAGGGTATATTTTTATATTTTCTAAATTATATACTTCAGAAACATAATATTTTATTAAAATAGTATGATAATGTTATTAAAAAAAATTATATTGTGATGGCTCTGGAGCTCTATAAAATGGATTTGTAAGTTAGAAATCGGACAGGTCGATATTATTAAAGTTAACTTACTTTTTCAGATAATTATGTGGCACGACAATTTGTTTTTAGATTTGATTATAATTTTTAATGATTTAATCTAATTTTTGATTGCATAATGCAACAGTACTTAATAACTTGTTATTTCTAATGTTTAATGAATACTTAAAGTATATTTGCAAAAGAAATAATAATAATTAGGTTAATCGTTACTTGGTTTAGTTCAGAAAGTTGGGTTTATTAATACAAAAATCTCCATTTGGATTTCCATCACATAATGTAGAACATATATTTTTTTTAAAAGAATTCAAGCAAAATTGTAAATCAAGAATGAATCCATTTAATTTCATGCATATATTTGATATTTAATTTCAAGCAAAAATGTTGCACGGATTGCTCGTTAAATAAGTTGGTGTTTAGTTTTTGTCTTAAGTATTTTAGATATTTAATTTTTGCTCTTACTATTTATGTAATGAAAATTTATAGATCAAAGTATTTTTTATTTATTGACCAAATTCACTTATGAATCGCAATATCTTCATCTTTCCAGACCAAATTCGCTTGATATAAATTCGATATAAATTAAGTTATGGAACATGAGTTGCGTAGTATTTTTAAGAATTTATTGTAGCGTTCAGAAATTGGAGTTATGCTTTTTGGGACATTTGTTTCTTATCCATTTTAGGAAAAAAAAATTGATTTAGAATGTGAGATGATAGATTATACGTGTGGTTCTATGCGTATGTGTGTTTTTTAAAAAATAAAAATAAAAAAAAATTATGCCCTCCCTGCACATAACTTATTATGTCTTATTTCATAACATGTGGATATGATATGTACATATATTCATATAATTTTATGTGGTAAAAAAATTATTTATTATTTTTAGGTCAAGGACATAACTTACTACAACATAGTGAGATATTTTGATACAAAATATAATTTGTGCCCCACGAATAATATCTATTATTTCAATGTCAGAAATATTATCTGAATTCGCACCGAGAAGTTCCACATTGGGAGGTAAAGAGTTCCCTAACAAAGGCGACTATGTACTCAGAAGAACTCGAACTTGAGACCTCTGATTAAGGATGAATGAGTACTTACCACTCCACCACAACCCTTGTTGGTTCTCTTCTACTTATTTATTACCTAAAATGTGGAGTAACAAAAATTAAAGACCATCCCAAACATAGGGAAATTTGTGTGATTGACCCAATTTTAATTTGAAAACTATAAATGGGCTGATTCGGGTTCGGGTCGGGTTCGGGGATTATCCGAGAAATTCGGATCGAGGCAAGTCGGCAATGCTTCTTCCTGTTGTTTATATAATCAAAAATGTTTCCCTCTCATTCAAAAGTAATGGGCATCACAGGAAGACCCGCCGATATTCGAAATTCAACACAACAAACGGTATGTCTTCTTCTTCTCCTCTCATTCAAGGTTATGGTAGGGTTTCAGTGGGAAATAAGTGGGAAAATCACGTTTGACAATACAAATTTCCCACTGATTTGCCGTGGGGAATACCTTTGTTTCTAGTGGTGAAGAAAATTGTGTATATGAGAAGACGAAAGGAACACAAAAAAACCTCTATGAACAATGCATAATATAGGCACACTATGTCAATTCCACCAAAGGGATACATCCCAAGTTTATGAGAAACTAGAAATATGCTAGAAAACACAATAACAAGAGTCGGGACTGCCGAGGAAAAGCATAGGAGCTCTTATTGTAACATGCTATTGAGTATTGATTAATGCATATACTGTTGTTTGATTGTGTTCAAGCTTTGTTGTTTTGGGATTAGTAGTGGATACTTGTTGGAGTTAGTATGGAACCTATATTTGACTGTTATCTTTCAGCTAAACTAGTTAGTTGTTTAAATCAATGACATCGCTTCTTGCAATTTATGATTATTTAGCCAAAACAGGACTATATGCAACAAAGTCCATGCTATAACTTAGCCCTCTCTTTTAATTGTTCCTGGACCACACATCTCTTCCTCCCCCTTTGCCCGGCCGGATGAGATCAAATTTCTAGAACGAAATGAACTGTGATAAAAACAGAAAATTCCTGGCCGAAAATCCATTTTCATGAGAGCCCCTTGTATCCCATAATTGAAGTGAACAGGTCCTCTTTTTATGCCTTTTGCTCCGTTTGCTAATTTGATTAAGGACAATAACCTTTATGAGAACAAAATTGTGTATATGAGAAGATGAAAGGAACACAAAAAAACCTCTATCAAGAATGCATAATATAGGCACACAAGAATGACAACAAGTAATCGAGAAAGCACTATGTCGATTCCACCAAAGGGATACATCCCAAGTTTTAGAGAAACTAGAAATATGCTAGAAAGCACAATAACAAGAGTCGGGACTGCCGAGGAAGAGCAAAGGAGTTCTTATGGTAACATGCTATTGAGTATTGATTAATGCATATACTGTTGTTTGATTGTGTTCAAGCTTTGCTGTTTTGGGATTAGTAGTGGATACTTGTTGGAGGTAGTATGGAACCTATATTTGACTATTATCTTTCAACTAAATTAATTAATTGTTTAAATCAATGACATCGACTCTTGCAATTTATGATTATTTAGCCAAGACAAGACTATATGCAACAATGTTCATGCTATAATTTAGCCCGCTCTTTTGCTGTTCCTGGACCACACATCTTCCTTCCCCTTCGCCCAGCTGGATGAGATCAGATTTCTAGAACTAAGTAAAGTGATAGAAATAGAAAATTGCTGGCCGAAAATCCATATTCGTGAGAGCCCCTTGTATCCCATAATTGAAGTGAATAGCATAACAGATCCTTTTTTATGCCTTTTGCTCCATTTGCGAATTTGATTAAGGGACAATGACCTTCATTTTTATTTCTTTAATGACTAAGAAAACCTGGCTTTCAAGGTGCGCGCAAGCTGACTCGGATACCACAGTCATTACAAAGAAAAAACCCTGGCTTAGTTATGCATCCCTTCCCCTTTATATTTGGTTGAAAGTATTGTTTATAGAGTAGACAAGATTAGCACTTCCGGACATGTTGAAAGACATTGTGACAAGTTGAACTAATTTCTCAATTATATAAACTGCTTGTTATTGCCGATATAATGAACATTAGGCCATTAGTATTATATTTTCTTTGTCCCAATTTATATGATACACTCTCCGTTTTAGTCAATTCCAAAAATAATGACACATTTCTATATTTAGTAACACGTTAACTTTAAAATGTCAATTTCACCCTTAATGAGGTGATTTGTAGTCATACAAACATCTATGACTTATTTTAAACCACAAATTTTAGAAGCCTTCCCATATTTCTTAAACTTCGTGCCCAGTCAAACTACAGACAAATCGAGATGGAGGGAGTATACCATTTTCATTAGGAATGTGGGGAACAGAAGTTCATTGTCCTGTATTTCATCAGCTTGAAAACAAACAATACATTACCCGATGCAGGGTTAATTTTCCAACTCTTTCAAGTTTCAGGGAGCTTATCAACTAGTAATTCCTATATTCATTAGGAGTATTTTCAGTGCTTTGTTCTCTCATTGAAAAGAGAGTCTACAATTTCATTTCTCAAGCTGTAAATAGAGAACCCATTTGTTGAAATTCATGATGTTCGTGTGAAATCAATGCCACACTCATCATATTATTCAACAGAAAATTTGTATTTTTTCAAGGAATATTTTGTTTTATATCCTAGAGAAACCTTGATCTGATAGATGCAATTTATTTGTGCAAATTTTGCTAGTATATGAGGACCTTTTTACAAAGGATTATGTAGTAGTTCAATAGGTGTTATATATCATATGCTCAAGGGCGTCTCAATAAGATTAGTGGTCTAAATTTTAATAAGAGGTCTTAAATATATTCACATACACATAATAATAATAATAATTTAAAGTTTTATTTTTTATTCTTACATACTACTTGTTTTTAGTATAATTTTCTTAAAAGACAGGCTTTAACCTCACATCGTAATATTTTTATTTGTAAAAGTAAGGATTAATTCTAGTAAATAAGACGTTAGTAATTCTAGTAAACAAGATGTTAGCTATTTATTTGCAATACATTACCTTGAAAATTTTTGTAAAACTTTCTATTATGAATATGAAAATTTGAGTTGTTTAATTCAAAGTTTTAAAATATTTCTGGTAAAAGGTAGATAGTTTGTCTTTAATTTTTTAAACATTAATTTTGTACCCTTTTCTTTGAACATTCTTTAATATTGTTTTAAGTGAAATTAAAATCATAAAATTCACTATCAAAATTGTTTGGGCTAAAAATTTTGGTGTCTAAAACAAACACTTTACTAAGCTCACCCTTGAGTCACTCCTGCATATGCTTTATTAGTTTGAGTTTGGTTGGAATATGCCTCTTGGTTTGTACCAGCATCCAAAGTCTATGCAACATACTATATGTGGTAGCTCATAGGCAGAAACCAGGGAATAGGTTGATACTTTGGGTTGGCAGTCGGTGGCGGAGCCACATAGATGGGGGTCAGTTGAACACCCTTTGTCGGAATGAAAAAATTAGGTGTATATAGGTCAAAAAATACTTTTTTGTACATATTCATTAAATCTTGAACACCCTTTGTGAAATTTCAGGCTTAGCCACTATTGCTAGTTGCTAGTTGGGATCGAAGACTTGCATATCTGAATAGAATGGCGTTATAAGGTCCTAATAAAGCAAGAAAATGTATGGGTTTTTTTATGTTCTTGAATCTAACTACTAAATTATTAGAGATAGGTCTTCAATTAGGACTACTTTCTAAATTCTGATCTGCTATAGTGAAATGTAATTAAGTTAGAATGTGTTCCCTTAACTCTTTTATTGGAACAATGTCTTTTTTCCTCTTTAGGCTGTGGGAGTGTCCGAAGTCAAAAAAAATTTGGTTTCAGCAGGAGTCCAGCTTGGAAAAAACTTAAATGGTAGTCTCATATCTTATCCTTATTGATTTATTTAATCTTTGACATCATTTACTTATTGATACATAAGAGTTAACTTCCATTTCCAACTATTTTTTTTGAGAGTTAGCTCGTAGGGCCAAATTTCAGGATATTGATCAGAGAGAACGTATAGCTGCTGATGATGCAGATAATCTGTCCAGTATTGATGATTCTGAGGTATTTCCAATGTTTAATGTCCAATGACAGTTGAACTCAATGTTTTTGTTAGTTTTGTGGTTTGTAGACATCTTGTAATCACAATTTTTAACTTTTGATGTGGCAAAGGTTGTTGGATATCTCAATAACACGAAGGAGATTAATTACAAGAAGATCATATGGGAAAAAATGAATAAAGACTTCGCAAAGGTATTGCCTTCTTCCATCTACTCTTCTACATGATAGTTTAACTCTAGAGAATTTTGGCTGAAGTAATTGGCAATTTTCTTAAAGAGCAAATACCTTTCTGCTTGTTCAAGTCTGTTTTACGAGATAAACAATAGAGTATCTTCTGTGTTTCTTGTGGTATCATGACATATCAGTTCATCCATATGCATTACCCTCGTTATCTTGTTTCCTGCTGGTAGTCTTCCCACCTTAATGTATGTGCTTTGCTATTGATCCCTCTCCCTCTCACTCTCCCTGTCCGAGTGGGATGTAGCTGAAAGGTGCTTTAGTAGCCTAAACTTAGGTTGCTGACAGTTTATTCATATGCGGTGATGCCATGTTTTGACCATGACTTCACTCTCTCCTCGCCCTTTTTATTAGGCCAACAGAAATCCATGAGAGAGGAATCGGCATTTAATGAACTCAGTGGTTCCAGTGTAAACGAAAGAAAAAAAAAAATGGAATGGCGTTGTAATGAGATCTTTCATATGCAGAGATGCCATTTATTGATCAATGACTTCACTCCCTCCTCTCCATCTTTCATTAGATAACTAGTACCACCTTAGTCTGTCTTTCTTAAATGTACGACTCCTCTATTGATCTACTAATGACCCATCTATGTGAAGTTGTATCACAGATTGTTAAACTTGCTTTTTTCTCAGGGAGATGCTAAATTACATGCGAAGAAACGAAAACGGGAAATTGGAGGTAAAAAAGATGTCCATGCTAAGAAACCTGCTAAAACAATGGAAAAAGTAGAGAACAAGGTGCGGATATTCCAGCTAAACATCAGTTTTGGACATTCTATGTTATTTTAGATGGTAGAATGTGCTAGTTATACTAAATACAATTCAAATATTTGCAGAGTACAAGTTCGAAAATAAATTATAATGCTTTGCAGAAGCTGGTTGATGAATTGGTATACCTTTCTACTGCTCTCTCCTTGTGCTTTAGCTACAATTGTCCAGTAATGTGCTTTATCCGCCTATTGTTTTGTCATAGCCATTTCGCTAGCAGATTCTCTTGCACTTACGTGGTTCTTTGAATTGTGTTGCAGAAGCAGGTTCCTGTAGAGGCAGAGCTAGGAGGACCGGAACCTAAGGCCTGTGCAAATGGTGATTCAGCTGAAAACCTGGAAACTGGATTCCATGAGCTTGAACAGGAGAATGAATATGTCGGAGATGATTACTCGTTTAGAGGTGGTGATGATTCATATTATGGATATGATGGAACTGGATACTATGATAACAATGAAGATTTTGAGGCTGATTATTGAAATGTAAATTTATAAAGAAATCTCTTCTTTTTTGGGGGATCTTTATTTTGTGTTTTGCTGAAAGTTGTAGGATGCAAAGAAACAATAGAGCAGGATGGTTAAACAATTGAATGAGCTTTTTAGTTTCTTTGAGGATTAGAAATGCAACAGACTTACATTTTACTCCAATCTTGAAGTCAAATCCAATGGTTGTTCCTCTCCACTTTGAGCAAGTGCTTTCTTATGTTCTCATTTAAGTCTAAAATAGCCAGTGAAGTGATAGTTTTCCCTCATAAAAACTAACCAATTCAAATGCATATGAACATCATTACCGTTCTTTAAAGACTTGGCTTACATCTGTTGTGTTGAAATTTGGTGCAGTAGTATTATGGTAATGTTCAAAATTAGACTGATCAAAGCAGTAAAATGAACTCATGAAAAGGGGCTTAAAAACAAAAAAGAGAACTAACATTAAAAGAATTGTGATTCGCCAGAGGCATCATACTTAATTGAAAGACTTCTAAATCATTCAGGTCATACAAGATATGTTTTGAACTACTCTAAAATTTCAGCCATCTTTTTTCCTTTTCCTTACTATGAACTGCATTCGATGCAGATGCATGAGCAGCTTCAGCAGTGGCTATAGCTTTACGAGTTTCATTTAGCTTCCTCATAGCAGCTTCATAAACCGGCTTCTCATTCCTGTTCCGCTGCATCATTTCTTCCAGTTTCTGAGCTTGTATCCTCAACTCTTTTATCTCATCATCATATGCAACCAGAGACCTCCTATCTTCTTTCTTCTCTTCCCTTTTTGTCTTACTTCGCTGCCTGTTTCCAGCGCTTGTCTTCATGGTTTCTTCGTGTACTGCAAGCTGAGTATTGATGAGACTAAACACATCTGGTCTTGATTCCTCTTCATCTTTTGCAGCCCGAGCTGCTGCAGCAAATTTCTTCTCACGTTTCCTCTTACCACCCCTACTTCTTTTCTTACGCTTTTTGTCTTCATTCTCAGCTTTCTGGTTTTTAACAGCATGGTCAAGAGATTGTTTTGGTGGAAGAACTTTCACAGGAACAGGATTCACCATTCCCTGTCCAGATGCGCCTAACCCCATTCCTTCACGGTAACCCATGTTTGCCATCATCCTGGAAGCTATGCCACGTGTGTGATTCTCCCACTTAGCAAAAAGTGTTGTTTCTGTCTGGACACCACGCTGAAGGGCTGTGCTTTCAACGAATCCTAACCCTTCTGGACTATCATCTTCATAGTCACTAGAATCAGATTCTTCCGAACCTGAGTAACTCTCTTCTTCATCACTCGCCTCTGCATGTTCAGAAAGTTCAATATTTTCAGCTCCAAGCTTAGCAGAACTTCCATCATCACGGAAAACAACGTGACCCAAATTAAGCTTTTCGTCCCAAGACTCAAGTTCAGCTTTTTTCCAAAGTCCAGCTCTGCTATCTGAGCGAGCCCAGATGCTGGAACCTGCAAGTGATGAATCCCATTTCATAGGGATATACTTCTTTAACGAGGATATTGGAATGTCAAAACCTGAAATAACAAAAAATTAAACATCAACCGAGTGTTAAGAGGCTCAGCAAACTACAAAAACAGCACACATGATCACACGCTGATATATCCAGCAGTAAATCTTAGTTCAATGTTTATAACCAGCCATCTAAATAAAAGAGCAAAGAAAAAACTAGCAGTCTGCAGGCAATAGTGCTTAAACACTGCAAACTGTTCAACCCATTGCATAACAATGCAGATCATTTGAGTGCAGCATGGGTTACAATAGGCAATTTATCAGTCAAGACTCAGTCAAGACATCTGCACCAACAAAGACAACTTTTCTCTTTTTCAAGGGAATAATCTTTATCCTACACAGTTACTTATATTTCAAATGAAATAAATATATATTTTTATTTGATTACATGATGAAAAGGAAAGCAAAAGTCTGATTTCTCTCATACTTCCTTCACCAGGGATAGACACAAAGAAAGATGTGAATGTCAAACCAATTCTAAGATCTCTGCCCATTCCAACATACCATGTGATAAGCGGCAACTACTACCAAATCGACATCGCTGCTGTAGAAAGAACTTGCACATCTGCACTATCGTGGTCTATCATTAGCAAGTGATAAGACTGGAAGCTAAGAACTCTGTGACTAGGAAAAGCACAAGAAGATTCAAGAAGCAAGGAATGCATAATCTGAGAAAGGAGATATAAAAACAATTTCACTGTTTCTCAAGCAGAAGGGGAGGTGATTGTGCTAAGATTTACCTATGAACATAAAACATACCAAAGATCAACATGAGAAGAGTGCATCAAATTTGTAGAATGGAAGTATGCTGCTAGGAATCAGCTCAGCAGTTATTGCCCAAACAATGCGAGTATATGAAAGACAAGGGAGACGGATTTCTTAATTAGACTGATCAACAAAAAGTAAACTAGCATTAGGTTCCACAACTTTTGGTACTATGATAAATGGGAAATATGCTTACGAAAAGTAAAAAGCTAAATTAGTCTTTTGGTCCGATCAATGAACTGCACTAAATTCTGTTCAAACAACTATGAAGACTGTCATCAGTTCATCAATATATCCACGTGCATTCAGAATGCCCAGTTGCAGCATCTATGAGTCTTATCACTGTTTTCTGTGCCACAGCCCGACTTGTATTCCTCACAAGACAAGCAAAAGCTCTTATGAATGACTGTCCTTTCAAGTTATCAAATTATTCAGAATTTTTTGTATCTATCTAATTTGGAAGAAAAAATTTATCCCCTTCAGTAACCTTTTTTAATGGAAGAGCAACATAGTGAAAAGCGATGTTGATGGTATTTTTAATATCTCCAAATAACAATTCCGGTGATCAGAAATAGTGAGCATGATGCATCTCATCAAATCTGTAAATGTTCATCAAAGCTCCCTTGCTCTATATTATGAAATTTCAAAGTCCTGAGATGTCATCTTCATTACTTTAAACTTCTTTCTCTAGAAATTGCATTATTTAAAACTTTTTAATTCTTCTTTATTTTATGTTTTCTATATCCGGTTAGGTGAGAGGTAACCACTGGTATGCCATATGCGTTTTGCGGCATCCAATCTGCTTGCGCAAGGTTTGATCCCACCAAAATGTTACAAGCAAAAGCCAAAAAGAGAGAAGAAATCAAACTTGTCTACCCCAACGCACACCATATTGATACATTTACATTTTGAAGATAATGGGGCCCTTTATTAAGGTGTTGCCATTGGTTCAATGAGAAGAAAACTGCGATGGAATATATCTATGAAGCTACTGATAAAGCTAAAGAAGCCATTGCAAAGATTTTAAATAGTTATTTTGTAAAGTATATAGGTGACTTTAAGATCACTGATAAAGATGAAATTGCCAACTGCATCAACCAATACATGCAGCTAGACATTACTGGAATCCTAAGTACTTTCACCAAAATCCAGCTGTTGAGAGTCGTAAAGAAGTAACGGATGAGTTTTTATGGAAAATTGGTTCCAAGCATTGAAGTAGTAAGACAAGATATTATCTGAGAGATACCACTGTGAACAAGTGCTGAACCACAATTTGGCCTTTCTATGGAAAAAAATTGGTATAAAAGAACTAAATATGGTTTGGTTCATACACAATACATGAGCTTGGAGGTAAGCTCAAGCACAACAACTGAAAATGTTGCTAAAAACTACAAACAAACTATAGAAGCATCATTAGAAAAAGGTACACACCAAGTTGTCTAGACAATGCAGGATATATGGAATATAGAATTGACCTTTATGAAGTCCCAAAAGGAAACCCAATCCTTTATCAAGGTGAAAGAAAAAACAATTTAAATGAAGCAACGAAAACACTAACAACAAAAAAGAGAGATCAACTAACAAGCAGTCTTACTGAGAACAAGAAAAGTCGGGTTCAAATAACATGCAAAAAGAGAACAAAGGGTACCCACCACCATGTTTTCAGATGTTGGAGTGCCGAAACAAATTTTTGCAAAGTGAGAATCCTCCAACCCCACGATTAGACCATTATACCACCTTCCATCATTATTGCGAAATCTACATTTCGATCCAACAACATATTCTTCATCCACAAGCGGTTCTGCTTCAATCTCTATTGGATCAAGAGGCTCCACCTCAACATCAGCAGGTTGCTCCTTGGAACCATGTAAGGAAGCATCAAACTCTAGCAACAACCTTGCACGTTTTAGGTGAAGGAGGCCTTCCTCGGCATCTTTTATAGACTGCACAAGCTCTTCATGAACCTGTTTCCAAAAAGATGGTCATTTTCAATTATCTCCCCTTGCACTTGAACACAAACTCTTATCTTATCCCAGAAAGTTAGATTTCACAATTAGATAGTCATTTTCTATTAGATTGAATTATGATTGCCAACATTCAACTTCTCATAACTTGCATACAGTCTTGTCAAAGGTTCATTTAAGGCACTCTTAGGCTCAGAAAAGCTCAACACTTCGCCTCACTAAACTTGTGCTTAAGGCGTGCACCTCATTGCCAATGAATTCTATCTTGAATGGAGCAGTATGAACAACAAATATAATTAGCAAGAAAGTGTGTTACTAGTTGTTAGGATTTGATTTCTATCACTCAACTAATAGTCTCATAAAGCCACTTTCTTTGTTCAAAAAAATTGGAATCAAGAAGAATAGCGAAATTCTGAGATAAGAACTATTAGTTGAGTGACCATTTGAGAAATCAACTCAGTTGTTAAGGAAAACATTATGAATGGACTAGCTATTTTTTTCTTGAATTACATAAATATATTTTTATTTTTACCCCATCATTGCGCTATTTAAACTAAACCCCATACTTTAATTTCACTATGGAGCGCATTTTAGAGCTTTTTGCTTTTAACAACACTAGCATAAACTGAAAAATTATATTTTAATAATTGGGGGAGGGGGAAGGGGAAGGGGAACTAGGGAAGGAAATTACAATGTAGGGAATTGAACCTTCCTTCACCAATAAGGTGAAAGTTTAGGTAACCAACCAACTAACTAAAATGCTAAGATTCCTAAAAGTGAGCATATTTTATCTCTATCGAATATTCAACACATTTTCTTTACCCTCAAATGTGACTCGAATCCTCAACCTAACAATTGGCAGTGGAGGTGCTCAACCACATAAGCAAGCCTCACTTGTTAGGACTCGTTTGGTACAAGGAATAAGGGATAACTAATTCCGGGATTAATTTTAAGATGAGCTCCCATGTTTGGTTGGAATAAAATGCATGGGATAACTCATCCCTGATTAGTTATCTGGGATTGTAGTGTTATTTTTATCCCACCTTGAGGGCAGGATAACTAATTCCGGGATAATTAACCCCGAGATAATTATAACTTGTTTCCAACCAAACGACTAGAATTCAACACAATTCATACATCTTGTATTTCTTCATTTTAAGGATTCAACACAATTTCATAGGAGGTTGTAAAATGAAGAAAAAGAATCCAATAGAAACAAAAAAACACTAAGTGATTCTTCCCATCTGTCCTACCCTTGGTGGACAGAGTAACCTGATATCTGTTGCTGGTGGGAGGTGGCAGGTATCCATGTATTTAGTCGAGCTGCACGAAAGCTGACACGGACACCACGGTTATCAAAAAAAAAAAAAGAACCCCATAGAAACAAAAAAAAAAAAAACACTATGGAATTCTTCCCATCTGTCCTACCCTTGGTGGATAGAGTTACCTGATAGCTGCTGCTAGTGGGAGATGACAGGTATCTCGTGGATTTAGTCGAGGTGCGCAAAAGCAGACCCGGACACCACGGTTATCAAAAAATTAAAAAAGAACCCAATAAAAACAAAAAAATACTATGTGATTCTTCCCATCTGTCCTACCCTAGGTACCAGCTGCTGGTGGGAGGTGGCAGACATCCCGTCGATTTAGTCTAGGTGCACAAAAACTGACTCAAATACCATGATTATACCTGACACCTATTACTAATAGGAGGTGTCAGGTATCTCATGAATCTAATTGAGGTGCGCGAAAACTGACCCAAACAACACGATTATCAAAAAAAAAAAAAAAAGAACCCTAGGATTGTTGAGACAAACCGAGAGAAGTTCGGGATCGGAAGGATCAGCGGAAAGGGCTTCAGTAAGAGAATGAAGAGCGTCTTTCTGCTCTTTCAATTGAATTTCCAGCTCTTCTTCCAATGCTCTCTCTTCTGAATCCCCCATTTCCACCTGAAAAATTTTGATATTGCAAACAAATATCACAAATTTATTTTTTATAATGAAAAATATATATTAAAAAAAATTTACATTATTTTTAATGACTTTCTATGATATTTTCGTAAAATTAATAGTTTGGTAATTTTGATATAATTAAGTAAAATTTTAGTGATCATTCGTGAAATTAACTCTAGATAAGATAATCTGTCGTGTAATGTTTTTTATAATGTATTATTTTAATAAATATAATATTTGGAAATTATATCATTTTTCATTGTTATATAATGTGACAGATTAACAATTTGAACTATAAACATACAAGGAAAGCAGGATATTGATAGAACTATTATAAAAAAGGTAAAGTGAAGAATAAAATGAGATTATGAAATAATAAGTAAAGACAAAATGAAAACAAAAAAATTATAACGTAATGATGTGATCACACTGAATCGGCCGTTACACAAACTAGGACTTTTCAGTGTTACCTAATGATGAATTTAACAATATGATACAATAAAATTTAAATAACAATCAAAACAAATATTATATTTAAACTAACAATACAATACAATAAATAAACTATGTGTGCTTCGCACGCTAACTTAATCCGATAATATAGCAAAGCGACTAATAAAACGAAGATATGTAGCAAATGAGCCTAAATAATAAGAGCAAACAACATAAAACTCATTAGTATAGAAGCTAACTACTCCCTCAAATATTAGTTTTTGTAATTACATTTTATACCACTAGAATCCATTTGGGTACATGTATGTATCTGTGTAGTTGAGATTCATAATTTCATGTATCTTTGTGTTGGAGTTTCATATGTATCTGTGTATTTGTGAAAGCATGTATCCAATATCAATTTCACCAGCATATCCAAAATTAATTTCATCCATTGTGTCTGATATTAATTTCATCCGGTGTATCAGATATCAAAAATCTAGTGTAATTTGTATCAAATACAATATATCTGGAGCAAACTCGAACAATGTATATAGTGTCTCCATGCATAGATACATATACTCTCCTCTCTTGCTCACCATTATCCCTCTCTTGTCCCTCTACTTCTATGTATCTAGTGTATTTGTGCATAGGTATATATCTGTGTGCACTATATATCTAGTGTATCTTCATCCAGTATATCTGATATCAAATATCTAGTGTATTTTGTATCGGATATAATGTATTTGATGTGTCCGTACATAGATACATGTATATGATTTTCTAGTTCGCCAAAAATAACGTTGGTGTTGCGTAAATCTGGTGATTTGGTTGTGTCGGAGCTCGGGTTGTGACAGGGAGAAGGGAAAAGTAGTGGGGCTTCGTTTGGTGGCTTGAGCCTGTCAGAAAAGGAAAATAGAGAAAAGGGGACTATTTGGTTCGTCGGGATCTGGTGATTAGAGTTTTCTCGATTGGTGATGGTGTTCTTTGGAGTTATGGGTGGAAGGAAGAAGAAGACTGGTGGTGAGGTTTTAGGGTTCGCCATAGATGGCTTGGTACGATAGTGGCGATGGAGAGGAGGATAGCAAAGGAGTAGTGGTCTTGAATGGTGGTCGTGGTGGAGCTCCAATGGAGCTTGACGAAGAAGAAGGGAGAGAGAAGTTGATCGTTGTTTTTGGATTCTTTAAGAGAGAGAAGAAAGCTTTTTGGGGTTAAAAGAGGAGGAGCGAGATTATTGGGAAAGGGAGTGTATCTGAAATCATATCTGGTACAAAAAAAATTTAGTAGTGCGAGATTATATTTTCAGAAAATAAAGACTATAACTTTGCCTCTTTCCTTCATGGAACCCCTTCCTACTCATTTTACTTTTGTCCAAGGCTCCATGCGTACAATACACCCTTGTGGCAGGGCCTTTCTCCGGATCATGTACATGCTGGAGCTTTAGTGCACCGAGCTTCCTTTTTTTTTTTTTTTAATATTTGAAGTTGTATTTGAAAATGTGAAAACAAACCTAATACTTGTTTTTACTTTTTTTTCATTTTCACCTTTAGTTATTTTAAAGTACAATTAAATTCTAAAAAATCCTTTCAAAAAGATATGGTCAAATACAACTCCAACTCTAAAAATTTCAAATAAAATGATTTTTATTTTTATTGTCATGGTCAAACATCTATCTTTTCATCCATCATTATATTGTGATTGCAATGCCCTGCAGTGACGGACCCAAAATATTACACAAATGAATTCGATAAATTACAAAGTTAACCAACAATAAAGACAATTCCCCGACACTACATGTGGCATTTGTGCATCATTTTGTAGTTCATAATAACAACATTAACCAGAAGTAATTAAGTACAATACCCAACACGACAAGTAACATTAGTCCAATGCTTTTTCCGATTAATTCATAACACTACTATCTTAGAAAGTTATTTAAAATTTTGAGGTCAACACTCTTTATTTTTTCAATGGTATAGGAGTGTTTGAATAACGGTGACTTTGTAAAATATTTATTAGTACCTTTCGACTAGATCGATATAAATTTTAACACCTCTTTCTTCAATCAACTGCTCCAATTTCATCTTTATCGAATTTTAATATCAAAATAGCGGATATTGCCTCCATTTTTTGGCTAATACCGTCTGGTATATTATTTTTCAAGTAATTCTTCAGCTCGGTGATGATGTTCTCATCGTCGATGAGTGTGTTGCGCCAGTATACGCCAGTATGGTTCAAAAGTTTTAGGCCAAATCACCCGGAATAAGTTCTCCACCCAGGTGGACATCACTATTTATCATGTCAAGACGGAATTCCGATTTGTTTTTGAGCTAGAGGAAATGCATCTCAGGTACATCAATTAGTGGGTATGAGAGGATTAATCTTGGTTTCATTACGATGAATGAAGGAATTCATCCATACATTGCATTTCTCTATCTCAGGAGTCGGTAGTTGGGCACTGGATCCCTTCGGACCTGGAGAATGTGTGACGCTGGGTCGACCCAGCTACGCCAGGGAAAAGAATAGAAGAATCATCTAACTACTTCATGCATGCTCCACTTGGCTGGGGATCCTTTTTTTCAATTTTTTATTATCGTACTGTCACTTAGCTTCTTGTTGAAACTATTCAAACTCGAGAAAATTTATAACAAACTTTACATAAAATTAGGAACGGACTGACAAATGTTGATTAAAAGAAGGAAAATAAATATAAATATACACCTTAATTTACCATATTTACACAAATCTTCACCCTTACAAAGTAATTACAAAAATCTCAATTATCAGTTATGTATCTCAATGGAATGTATCGGGAACGAATTATGTATCTATGTGTATATCAGTGTGAGTTTTGTTTAAAAGATACATACACTATGTATTTTGAATGATTACAGTGTGGGTAATTATGTATCTTAACGAAATGTATCGGGAACAAATTATGTATATCGACAGCCCAAAAATTGGGATTTTCTGTAAGCATGCAAAATATCGAGATTTTCTGTAATTAGGCACTAAACTGTCGGAATTTATGTTGTTTACTAAAAAGAAATTGAAAAAAACACAAGAGTACAAACCCCTGTATAACATTTATGTGACACTATTCTATGTCACAATTATGTGACACTTTTCTTTCTTTTAAATTTAAGTTTCTTAATTTTGATTGTGTGTTTGCATTTTTAGATTTTTTTTGAATTTCTTTTACATATTTGAAAACTACGCTAAAAAGTGCTATAAGGCATAATAATTAATGATTTAAAAGACATGAAAAATTATGATAAAAGAATAACTCATTTGACTCTCAAAATTCGATCTCTGTAACATAAATTGAGACAGAAGAAGTATCACTGTACTATTTTTTAGAATATTTACATATGAATTTAGTTACATTTGTTTTTTTAATTTGGAATTAAAATGAGAAAACTGATGTGACTCTTTCTATTATCCTCCTTAGTCTTCACTGCATCTTTGGCACTGATTATGATTTATGGTACTTTGTACCTACTAGCTAGGGTTAAGGGTGTTAAATGAGATGAGAAAGGAACTCGCGACCAAACTGAGCCAAGATATAACTAAAGTGACACAAATAAACTACTCTTTTAATATGTTACCAAAACAGGCTTCACGTTATTTTTTTCAACGCTTTACACGAATTTTTTAATGGAGCCGTTAACTTCCCAACAATTCAAAATGTTATTTTTGTGTCTTATTTTGGTAAGATATTAAAAGAGTGGCTTATTTATATCACTTTAGTTATATCTTGGCTCAGTTTAGTCGCGAGTTCACGAGAAAGATCGATCTCGAAAAAGGGGGATGGGATCATATGTGGGGATGAGGAAAGGGGACTGATCGTCAGTTCTGTCCCGGCCATCTCGATTTCGTCCTGGTTAGTCCCAAGCCGACAATTTCAATTATTTTTAATTAGTCGTTAGTCAACGACAATTTTAATTATTTCAATTATTCGAAGGGGAGCCTGAGAGTAACCGGTAAAGTTGCTGTCATTTGACCATGAGGTTATGGGTTCAAGCCTTAGAAACACCCTCTGGCAAAAATGCAAGGTAAAACTGCGTACAATAGACTCTTGTGGTGGGGCCCTTTTCCGGACCCTGCGTATAACGGGAGTTTTTCTAACTATAGATACCCATCCATTCTTCTTCATTTTTCCACAATTCTAACTCTCTCAATTTGCTGATCATTCTTGCTATAAGTTTTTGGTGTGAATTGGTTAATTATTTGGAGTGATTATCAAGGTTCAAGTTTCAACATTTATTTACATCTTACGGTTATAATCAACTGTTTTTACGCAGATGTTTGATACATACATTTCATCTCACAATTTCTTTAATTCTTGTAATTAAATTAATTTTATTTCCATTAATTTTCATATTAAATTTCATTATATATTTCTATAGGGCTCCTAAAATTGTATTTGACATGACTTCTCTTCATTCCCTTTAACTGGAAACAATACTAAAGTTGGCAGTTCTAGCAAATCTACCAAAATTGTTAAGAATTTAGAGGGGTAAAAGATCACCACAATAAATTTCAGCAATCAAAGACAAAAGGGCAGTGATTTTATCTATAGTATCAAGAATGTGAATGATTCATTTGTTTGAAGTTAGATGAATAAGAAGGAAGAGAATAAAAAAGCCAACAACCATACAGAAGGATGATGGGCTAAATAATACTCAATAGTATCAGATGACAAGAAATTTAAGAAATACTTCCATGGAGAAAGATACATTTGCAAAAAATAACAAACTATATACAGTTTGAGAACTGAAATAATCTTATTACAATTGCCCATAGTATTAGCATACATATCTTGTTCTTAAGGGGCAGAAAACTTTATTTTTCTACCTTATGCACTTGGGACTAAAAATGCTCTCCACATTGAATCTGAGTAGCCATCGGGGGTTATCTTCTTCGGCATGAAAACTTGTCAGATAGGTTAGCTATAACAAATCCAGCGAAGACCTTGAAAACAAAAGCACCAGAATGGCTTTAATGAACTTGAGTTTGTAACATGTAATTTTTCTCAGTTTCTCATACTCCGAGCATGTAGAAAAGTAATGGCTTTATTGTATCCAATCCAATAGAAAATGGATAACACAGACCACCAGTACTTTCCATATTGAGTTTTAATGATTTTTCCATTTCTTTCTTTTCTTTTTAACATTATAGGAGTAAAGATGGTAAGCGGCCTCTGTAAGTTGGAGAACGGAAACCAGTACTTGTAGGATCCAATTGGAGCTTGTGACAAACAAAAACTACGGGAGTAAGTGATCTCTTGAAGCTATGTAGGGAATTAAGAGAAAAACCTGAATGCATCCAAGAATATACACTGCTGAGTAACGGCGGCCATGAACGAGCATGTCAGCGATCATAGCAAGAGGTATGGTCAATGACATGCCCAATGTCGCAACTAATGGTGTTGTCCATACTACTGAAAGAGCCCTGTTTCATATTTCAAAAAACATTACCCATGTTAATCTGAAAACGTATATAGAGCAAAGGTAGATATCAATGTAGAGAGAAAAGACAGGCAGATTCTGGAAGAGTCTAAGCTACATAACATTAAGGTACTGATCTTCAAGGAGAGGAAAATATAATCCCATTTATCATTCAATATAGCAAAAGTAAGGAATGTGAACAGCCTGTCCCAGCTAACTGGTTTGCTCTCGATGCAGTTTAATTTCATTTTGCCTCCACTATCATCTGATTAGCTGATGCGCTAAAGCTAACTGTGCAGAGAGGCAAGCTTAAACCCAGGAAATGTCTTCCCCAGTGTTATTCAATATGTATAGAGTAACCGAGGTGATAAAGATTATCTAAACCTAAGCAGCAAATGAAAAGGGTGGAATCTAACGAAAGATCCAAATTGTTTATTGGAAGTCAAAATTTAATGCAACTGTATGCACATTCTAGATTCTTTCTATGGGTTTTATGAAACTCAAAAGCATCGTTTCTGACATAAGACATCGCCTGTCATTTTATAAGGGAGAAGGTCAAAGGTTTGTGTTAATCGTAGACAATACGTTCACAGAAAGGAGCAACGGGCAGATATCCTGATCAAGAGCCTTGAAAAGAATGGCATGAATACCTTCCTATGCAAGCTGGGTGTGAAGAATATCTTATACCCTCTAACTTGAGGATTACTAAGTTGTGTGGAAGAAAGAGAGCGGAGTGAGAACGATGAGCAATGTGACAAGCCATTGATGTGGTGTGATGTAAAAAACAGTTAGTGACCTTAGTTAAATTAATTAGTCGGCTAGATGATGGAATGAACCATCTTTTAAATCTTTTTCCATTCAGTTGCAACTACTCAAGTTTCCTTCCCCTACTTTACTCGTCACTCAGTTGCACCAACTCAAGCTATCCATTGATGGGACCTTTCTCAACAAGATTAATAGTATAGAAAGTCTTCCTAATTCTGACATAATAAAGAATCTCCATATTCAGGTAAATTTTCCTTATTTTATTATTTATCTCATTTCAAATAGTTTAACTTAACTTTTTTCTGGCAGCGGCGTTCCTAAATATGGAGCCATCTTGTATCTTGTTTACAATTAATTCAAGACAAGTTTCTGTTCTTATTTTTTACAAGGATAAGCGTTGGTACGTACCATAAGTAGTCACAGAGAACACTTCCGATAAAGCCATTCAGCAGCACAGTCTCGGCAATAGAAGCTGAGCTTGGGAAATCAAACTTAGGTTCCAACCCAACAGCATTTAATGGCCACACTGGGAAAAAAAATTGGGTATGGTAAAATCAGTAATACATAATCAATTCTTAAGGAAGATATTCAAATTAAGGATGGAATACGATATGAATGGTTGCATCACACTTGAATTCTGGAAGCTCTCTCCACTGGCTTCCCGAATATTTGTATTCCATCCATTATGGAAAAGATTGTGCGTCTTTCCTTTTCAAGATGCATCAAAAATATCAAACTTCTATCCTTATAAAAGATCAAACTTTGTAAGAAGTAAACTCTAACTTTGGACCAGCTTCCAATATATTATAATTTCTACGTTCACCCTTCAACTCTTCACCTACTCTTAAATTCCATTCCAAGTCAAAACTAAGACGATTAAACTAGAATGGTGCTAGTTTATGGAACAGTATATCATCATGAAGTACAATAATAAAACAACAAAGACCAACTTAGACCTAGAAGCCCAAAAGAACACATTTTCATCACGAAGACAATTATGAAGCACAAAGGAACCAACCCCAAATTTAAAAGTCCCAAGAGAACTTAATGAAATCAGTTCCAAAATTTGAGCACTACCTAAAGAAAATCGCCTTCCTTACAAGAGCAAATGTGTTACCTTTAATCTCTTTGCATGGTTATCCCATATTTTCTCTCTTTCTTTCCCTTCAGTATATACCTGGGGTCTTTTCTGCATCCACCTCCCTTTCAAAACAAATTAAGAAGAACAAGAACTAATCACCTTGTTCAATTCTTGTGCTTCTAGATTTATACCGACTCATAAGAATGTTATTATTTCTTGATAGATCAAAAACAGAGGGAATGGTGGGCAGCTTCTCTAATTATGAAAGAAAAATTATGAAATTCATGCTGTGAGTAATTTCCAAAATGTCCATTACCAAGCCACCAAAGGCCAAACAAAGTGAATATGCCAACATATCCAAAGAACCTCTCCATATCTGCCTTTTCTCCTGATCCAGCAGATTTCTTGAGGAGCACTGAGTACATCAAGAAAACCGTACAGAGATCACAATAAGAACCATGAAACTAGAAATATCATTGTAAAATAGAAGTGACAATTCATCCCAAAACT
Organism: Capsicum rhomboideum; assembly: GCA_031232105.1. Lineage (NCBI taxonomy): Eukaryota > Viridiplantae > Streptophyta > Magnoliopsida > Solanales > Solanaceae > Capsicum > Capsicum rhomboideum. Next base: position 3,056,770 of record CP124718.1, read on the forward strand.
TATTGATATACTACCTGTGAATAGGCCATAACACACTGCTGAAAGAAGACCAAAGACATCACCAATAATAGAATGCTTAGCAGTCCTGTTAGCAGCAATGAACACACAAAAAATGATGCACTAGATTTAGCCATAAAAAGTAGCATATGGGAGTAAATTGAAGATTCCCTAATATTTGTAATCCACACAATTGAAAAGCCAATTATGTCAAGAACCATACAGGTTAGACATGACCAGAAACAAAGTAAATATATTATGGAGCTATTTGCCAAAGCAGCAGGTTATGGTCAGTTTAAACATAATTTTTTTAGAACAGAGAAAGAAAAGTTACTTTAAACGCCCAAAAATGTTTCATAATGGCACTATTAGTTGCATGTCAATGCCAAAAATTGTTAGCAGACAATAAACTGAATAAGATTGTAATGTTCTTTATGAGAAGAATTGAAAAAAAAAAACTTTTATTCAGAGAAGTTTCTGTGATCTTTTGAATAGTTAGCCTCTATTAAACGTTCTATTAGGTGCCACTCCTAAAGGGCCTTTGAGATTTTACGTTTTCCATTGATTCCTCCTTTCTTTTCCATTCGTCCTGGAATTAACTGCCTAGTTTCAAATTGGTCCTACATCATTTACTCCAGCATTCTTGATCCTGCTCGCTGTTCCTGTATTGTATTAAGACTGGTAAGTATCCATTTCAAGTTACCGGTGCAAAAGCCAAGCTCCTTAAAGTAGGCCACTTTCACCAGGAAAGCTCCATCGTTGCCATGATATAAGGTTATGGAAAGAAGCTAAAGCCGTGAAACGAAAATGAAAATTAGTAACCTACCAATTAAATTGATATTAGCAGAATGGCCTTTAGATTTGTGTGTGTGTGTGTGTGTGTGCGTGTGTGTGTGTGTGTGTGTGTGTATATATATATAGATATATAGATATACATATGTCCTCAGCTTAAACTGAATGTGTCATTTCAAAGCCACTTATTGAAACTTTTTCACATTTTTTGTTATAACAATTGCCATCATGAGTAACTTTTCGAATTTTTCCAATGTTCATGGAAACGAATGAATTAAGTAATGTAGAAGCACAACTTTTGCAATAATAACATATCATCATCTAATGGAAGAACAAAATGTGGCAGTACTGAAGAATCTAAGATGCAATATATGCTAAACTTTGATAACGCATCTTGTACCGCTGCAAATGTAGTTTATTCCTCATATACTTCAAATTTCACCTCAGTGTAATCCTAAGAATCCTCATCAAGAAACAATCAAATCTTCAAAAAGAAATCTGACACTATTATGGATAGCATTTTCCAGCATAGATATCTTAAATGAGTGTTGGACAGGTTGCATAATAAAAATGGTTGCTTTGGAAAATCTGAAGACATATTAAGAAGACCTTAATATGGATAAACAGATGCTTAGTTAAAACTTACATAGATACACTCAACATTTCATCTGAAGCCCATGATTTTCCAACTGTAGTCAGTGCTACACCACTCATACTAACTATAACAGCAATCATCTTTGCAATATTTATTGAATCCTGGCCAAGGAGTGCTCCAAAAAGAAGCGTAAAAAGGCCTGATGTAGAGGTCAAAATAGTAGTACTAGCCACGCTTGTATTAGCCAGTGCAGAGTTGGAAAAATACTGCAAACCATAAAGCAATTAAGTTGGGCATGCAAGTACCAAGTACATAATTTATCTAGTAAAGACAAATAATACAAATAACAACCAGGCACCTAGATAAAGACAAAATATGGCAAGTAACAGCCAGTTTTCTGGATACATTAAACACCCTTCTAATGTAAGCATGGTCAGTTTGATCCATAATCAGACCAACTCAAATGATGACAACTTGACTGCATCAGTAATTGTGTGAATTCTCTCTTTCCCGATTCTCATCCATCATAGATTTTCAAGAATAAGAAAGGACACATCAATTGCGAAATCCTAAATATGGAAGAAAAAAAAAAGTTCTCCATCTTCGTGATGTTTCTGGTTTTTATTTTACAAGTAAAGAAAACTCTTTGTGATTTTTCTGTTTGGAACTGTTTTTGAAATAATAATTTCATATCTTCTAGGCTCCTAACAGGAGATCTTATAGATGCTCGATGTTTTGTAGACATTTTGATCAAGCAGCAGACATTTGTTTTCTAAAACCAAGTCACCCTAAAAAGCTAGTACATGGTTAAATAAATGACTGTGAATCTTGAAGCAAAATCGATTAAGGATATCGTAGTGAAGCATATCTCATCCAGCACATCACATTTACCAGCTTTGTTTTTCTCCCTTTTTGCTTGCTATTTTGTTTTGTTTTAGTTTTAGGGGAGAGGGTGGAGATATAGACAGAAATTTTTTATGCGTCCAGTGAAAGCAGTATATTGTTCAACATAAATGTGTTAGATGATTATAGACAGAAACAATTACCTCTGTTGCAAACCATATTGGAGCAAGATACAAGCTACATTTGACAAGGTCCCATGAGTTATGTTCATAGCCCTCTTTAAGAAAGTGGAACTCATCTTTATGGTTGATATCAACCAATGGAAAGCCTTCTTCAGGGTCGCTGTAATCCATGTCTGCTAGAACTGAGGAGTCGAGGAGAAGATTTTCAGTGTACAGTTTCTTCAAGGAACTCTTCTCCAATAAACTGCGTAACCGATCTTTACAAACTGCTATAGGCAGTAAGATTGCCATAAGAGAGATCCCCAGATATGTAACAGCAAAAGGCTGTTTGTACTCAACAAAAATTTTCTGCAGGACATAAATGGTCTTATCTTAGTATCCCTGTCCAAAAACATCTGCATCACATGATTGGAAAGCTTTGAAATCGAGAGAAATAAATGGCAACAGAAACAAGTGAACGGCAAAAGGAAAGTTGTTTAGATACTAAAAAAAGATCAGCACTTTCAGCATAGGAACTACAACATAATGAAGCGACACTCTAAGTTTCCCTTTTGCAGTAGCTCTAAAAATTTCTTTACCAATAATCCCCAAGTATTGTTGAGATACCATAATGGAAAATTTATAAAACTGACATGTAGCGGAGACATAATCATGTAGCTAAACGCTGATTTCGAACTAACTTGCCTCAATGTACTCTCATATATCAGTCTAAACATCGCAATAGCGCATGATAAATTTGTTGCTTCTCATTTCTTTCCCAGCAATTGATAGCCGATAAAGATAATAATAATAATAAGATAACTCTGCCAACAGAAACCGAAATACGGGATAAAGTCTTAAAGCTGATAACCAATCAAATGATGTTCTTTTAATGTATAAATACAATGGATATTCTACAGGCAGTATAATGTAATAAGACAACAATTAATAAAAGCAATAATAACAAAAAGAAAGAAACGTGGGAATCCCTCAAGGGGAAGAAAACCCACGGCCAATCACCAGCTCTTATTATTTCTTAATGAAAGATGATTACAAATACACCAGTAGTGTTTAGGATGTCCTCCAATCCTAATCCTAATCGCAGTCAAGCCCACAAACTTAACATATAATTCATAGACTTTGTATGATGATGATCGCAAAAACAAAACATAATTCTACATAATGCTACTAGCTGAAATTGGACAGCTATTCACATGACGTTGCCTGATTATAACTAAGTGCATTTCCACAATGCTGTGGCCTATTTTTTTGACACTTCTTTACCCCAATCATATTCCTAGTCAAAAAACTATCCAGCCTCTACAAGCCATCAGGCAACTTTTCCAACTCCATACTCTACCCGTGTCAATCCCAATACTTTGGCTCATTCACTATGAATTTTACTCAAATCCTACTCCTCCATACAGTTAATATTTCTGAACCTCCTTATGCAAGTGATTTCAGTTGCTTGACTATAGAAACAAAGCTTTTCCACTGCTTAGCAATATATGGGGTCAACTTTCACTGCAACTCCTTCTTTCTCTCCACATTACCACCACCCCACCCCTACCCCGTTCCTCCACCTCTCATAGTATTTGTCTAGATCATATACAAATATTTTTAGGATAATATTTTTTACATATGTACCGAACACAAAAAAATAAGTAAGAAATCAACTTATTTTCCGTAAAAAAACATTTTCTTTCTTATCGAACACACCATACATGTTTCTATAATGTTAGAAGAAGGAATTTTGAGGTTATAATCAGCTTTATAATTTCCAATTCAGAAATTGATTACACTTTTGAGCAATTAAGCCTAATGTATAAAAGAAACTCTGTCTAATGGTATAAATTCGGAAGAAAAAAAAAAAAGAACAAGCAGTCCACAAAATAAAGCAATAATATACTGTTTGATAATCCAAGAAACACCAAAAAAGAAAATTACAACAAGAATGCAAAATGAAAAGGCTTACTTACCTGAGTAACCTCAGCAGAAACAACCCATATAAACACAAAAACTCCTATCAGCCCTAATCCAGCATTGTATTTCCAAACCATATCTTAAAACCACAATTATTAAAAAAAAAAAAAAAAAAATCAGAAACAAAAGTATCCAAAAAAAACAAAAACAAAATGGGTGTTCTGAATTGGATAAAGCCAGTAAAATTCTCCACGTTGGTGTAACTTTTCTTTGGTTCGAAAAAGTGTAATAAGAGTTGGAGTTCAAACGCATTCATTATTGAAGTTGACAAGTTAAGTGGCATTTTCAAGAAAACCTTACACTATTACACGTGAATAGTGACTTTCTGTTTCACTTCTAAATCATATTTTTCAGTAACGTACGGGACGGGAAGAGTGACAACACAACTAACTTTACACTTCTGTTACTTATAGGTTGCTTGAATGGTTGTTACTTAGGCCTCGTTTGGTGTGTTTGGTGAGAAGGAAAATATTGGTGTGTCTGTAAAAAAATATTTATTTGAAAAATAAGTGGTCTTTCTTACTTACTTTCTGATATTTGATTAGTAAGAAGAAAAAAATTATTATAGGAACATTTAGGTATTTATGGAAGTTGTTTTTTAAAAATTTGAAGAAAATAAGTTTACAACAACAACAATATATCCAGTGCAATCCCACCAAGTGGGGTCTAGGGAGGGTAAAGTGTACGCAGTCCACACCACTACCTCAGATGCAGCAGAGAGGTTGTTTCTGATAAACAATCGGCTCAGAACAGATAACAATAACAAACACAAATCATAAAAACAAACAACAAAAAAGAGAGAACTCATCGCTAGATAATAAAAGAATCAAGGCACCCACAGAGTAATACTATAGACTATTTATTCGAAATCACAAGCAACACCAAAACATTATTCGAAATATGTTTCCTTCATACCAAACATATCCTTAATTTTAGTATTACTAATTTTTTTGTTAGGTATAATTTTTGAAAAAAACAACATAATTAAACAAACATCAACCCTATACTTACAGATCGCACACCTAACTTTAAAATAATTACATAACCTCGCCTAAATTAGTCGCTTACCGTGTGTCTTCATTACTCCCTTTGTAGCCAAAAATCAAGCTAGTATCTTTCCATCCCTAGTTTCTCTCCTAAATTTAATAATTGGCGATTATTTCACGTTTTTTTCTCTCCTTCCACATTCAACCCCATCTTCATACTTCACAGTTTTCAATTTGGAGGTTTTATGGTTAGATCTGACCAACGGCTGGAGTTGGTGTCACGGCAAGGTTGTTGTTGATTACTCCGGTTCATCGGAGCTTGAAGCTTCTTGTGGGATTAGTGGAGATAATGGAGAGATGAGGGTGATTGTTGTGGTGGTGATTCACCGGAGATTCTTCTTCTTCTTTTTCTAACTATGTATCTATGAACAGATACACGGGATATTGACTTATTTTGAGATACACATACATTAAAATATTTCAGATACACAACTTAAATATACAGAGCCTTAAAATATTTCAGATACACAGTCCTTAAAATATTTAAGATACATAGAGAAAAAATATACACAAAGCTTAATCTCAAATACACAGACCTTTTCTATTTCTGACACCCAGAACTTAAATGTCTCAAATGCACAGACCTTTAAAAACTTAAAATACGCAGGCATTAAAATATTTCAGATACACATACCTTAAAATTTTTTAGATACACGTTGTTTAAAATTTTTGAGATACATAAGTATTAAACTTTTGTAGCCAGTAGATACATACACAGGCCTTTAAATTTTTCAGATACACATTGTTTAAAATTTTTGAGATACACATGTATTAAACTTTTGTAGCCAGTAGATACATATTGCTTAAAAATTTTGAGATACACATGCATGAAATTGAAGAAAAACTTTTGAATACTTGAATGATCTTTTTCGTTTATTTTGGGATATGAAATATGTTTCTCTCTCTCATTCTGTTATTCCCTTTGATTTCAGCATTTTCAAACGACTATCAATTGAAGAAAATATTTTTTCCCTTTTTTAGAGCCGTGTATCTGAAATACACGAGCTGGGCTGATGTATCTAAAAGAATCTTTAGACAGTTTATGTAATTTATAAAACATAGGTGGCGCCCTATAATTATGGTCTAAAACTCCTACATTTATGTAAGTTACCCATAATTTTTCTACCTATATAACTAATTAGTTATACACCCTATTTGGTATTATACTATGCCTTTATTTGATATTATCCTATGCATAATTAATAAATAGCAAATCATATGACATTAGCAATATAAGGGGTTTTAATACATGCATAAGTATGCTAAAGACACAATTATCTCTGAAAATATATTATTATTATGTTCGTTTCAAAAAAAATAATTAAAAAAAAACCATTTGCACAGTATCAAGTATTCTTAACCAATGTGCATATCATCCAATAAGATCCATTTCTTAAAGGATTAAACTGAAAAAATTAATAAATTTTATATGTAGTGAGATTTCTTTGAAAAAAATTATGGAATGTAATAATGTCCTCCATGCCTCACTTGTTGTTATATGTTCAGATAATGTATGAAATTGGCGGAACTTATAGGCACTTCAATTAAACTTTGTACATTATTATGGACACTTAAACAATTTAAAATTTATATTTTTAAATATTTTTTTGATAATCATCTAAATTTATAACTTGTGTGTATTACACTTGAGGGTGACGTGACATGATGACTAATTAAAAGATAACATGTAGTATTTGAGTCTAAAATAATAATTAAAAAATAAATTATATAAAAAAAAAGTTTAAAAACCCAACTACTTTTCATCAAAAAAAAAAAGAAAATAAATAAAGCTATTTTCTAAACACCCCCCCCCCCAAAAAAAAAAAAAAAAAATCAAAAATCTATGTCATGTTTTTACCTCTTTCTTTTTTCGGATTCAAATAAGCTTCGTAGGCAGAATTCAAGAACAAAAAGCTACAAACTACACAATATACATCACAAATGTTAATAGTTGCTAACCAAAAAAATTGCAATGAAAAAAACTAAATAAATGGGTTAAGTATGAAATTAAGGGGCTAAAATAGTGGATGTTTTTTTTTTGCAAATAAAATGTATTATTAGATTAATAAATTTGCATGATCATTGCTGAAAAAATTGAAGTGTTTGTCGAAAATTTCTTGAAATTAAGATCTGATTTCTTCTCTTGATGAACTTCTTTCCTTTCTTTTGTTTCTGTCAACTTTGATTAATAGGCGTGATCTACAATTATATTAATATAGTAACATTGGCACAAAATCTTGAATGGAAAATGAGGTTTCACATGAACTTTTTTTTTGGCTGATTTTTGTTAAGAACTCAAAATTCATTTTTGATTTTAATTTTATACAAAAAGAAAATATCACATTTTCTTAGAGAATGGTTGTAGTCTTCTTTCTCTGGTGAACAAGATAACAATGGTGAAAGATATTAGTGGTAGAATATTAAACGGAGAAGAAAGAGAAAAGGAATAAAGAAGAAGAAAGATGATGATGAAGAAGAAGGAAATAAAAAAGAACAAAAAAAAAAAAAAAAAAAAAGTTGTTTTTTAGGCTCTTCATGCGCCTACTTGAATTGAAATTCATACAAGTTGCCAACTCAGTGAAAAGTATCAAAATGGCAGTTCAACCTTATTTTTGGTATTTAAAATGTACAAGGCTTATTTGAGGTGCCTAAGTGAAAAATCGTGTCAATTTTAAGGGATTGCCGATGTGCTTCGCTTATGAAATAACTTCTAATTAAATAACTTAGAGATATACGTTAATTAATTTTGGTTAAATTTTTATATCTGTTCACGGTCGACATAAACTATGACACGAGGAATTAAGATCTCATATCTAAAACTATTTTAGTTTTTGGGCCTTTTATAAGAGATTTTATTTTTATATATAAGAAATTTTTAGTTGTACACATAAGAAGTTTGAAAACATCATATTAAATTCGATTAATGAAGAGTAATACGAAAAATAAAAATAAATTAGAAAACAAGAAGTTAAGAATAAAAATTTTGATTGAGAATTTAATAATAATTTAATTTTAAAATTTTATATTTTTTTCTAAAAATTTATAGTTGTCATGTTATTAAATAGGTATCAAAAAATATATTTTCGGAAATAAAAGTTGAGTGACTTGTGAAAGACAATAATTTTCGCAAATAAAAGTTGAGTGACTCATTAAAGACAAAACATAATTAAGTGACTATAAAAGACAAATTTGAAAATATTTACAACTCACTCAACTTTTAACTCGTGAAAGATAAAATAAAGTTAAATGACTATAAAGATAAATTTTAAAATATTTACAAGTCACTCAACTTAAATGTTTTAACTCAAAAGTCACACTATTGATATTTCACCTAGAAAATCATCTAATCCATTTAAATGGTTTTTTAGTTAATTTTGCTGAAATGAAAATATATTTTCAAAAATAATGATCCTAGAAACTACTACTACTACAAGAACAATATACTTAATGTATTTCCACGACTTGAGGCATGAGGAGAGTAAAATGTACATAGTTCGTATTACTACCTCAAAGGTGAGGTAGAAAGGCGGGAGATGCAATTAAAAGGGACAAAAGAGTTTGTCAATTAAGTGGGGTTCCTTGAAGTTTTAAAAATTGGATAAAAGTGATAAAAAAAAAAAACAATTTTTTATTTTTACACTTTTACCCCAACAACTATAAAAGTTGTCTCAACAAGTATAAAGGTTGTTGCAACTAGGGGGTGGACATAAAAACTGGAGAACCAAAAATCCGAATTAGTTCGGTTCGGTTTCAATTTTTTTTCCGATTCTTTCGGTGTTTGGTTTAAGTGTAACGGTTCTTCTGTGCACCGAAAAACCGAACTTTTATTAATTAAATTTTTTAAAATATACTTATATTGCATTTAATATATATGCTGGGCAATAAAGACCCAAATCCAAGCCCATTTATTTTCTAAAAATCCTATCAGACCCAAGACCCAAGTACTCTCTATTATTCTCCATTTATTAGTGTTTGATATTAGTGACATTAGTTGTGAGGTTGTAATCAATAGTTAGTCAGTTGTTCTTCAGATTCTTTTTGAGTGTTGCTGCTAGTAGAACATTGGCAATTCATAAAAAACGCTGCCTGTGAGCTGCTGCTATTAGTGACATTAATTGTGAGTTGCCTAAATCGTGACATTAGTTTGATATTACTGCATAGTTTTAGGGATCGGATAAGTGGATATGTTTTGATAATTTTGTTTCTCATTTACACCAAAAAATTGATTTAAAAATACTGAACAAAACCGAATAGAAGTTCAAAAAATTAAAACGAACCGAATTAGTTTGGTGTGGTGTTCGGTGCTAATTTTTTCAAAATCAAAAACCGAAGAATCGAATCAAACTTTGACAAAACCGAACCGAAGAACAGAACGCCCACCCCTAGTCGCAACAATTATAAAAGTTGTCCCAATAACTATAGAAGTTGTTCGACAACTATACCAAATTATTGGACAATTAAATAGTTATTGAAACAACTAATACAGTTGTCGAACAATTGTGTGCAGTTATTTGAAGGACTTGACCCCTTATAACTTAAATAATATTATGGGATCCACTCTTCTCTTTTAATTAATCTCACCTCATTTTTTCTAAAAAGACTGTTTTCAATAGACCCCGACTCAAAACAAAACAATCTTAAAAAAAATGATGTTATATATAAAGAGGGGAGAAACAACATAAATTAACAAAACCATGGATAATAAAAACAACATTACCACCCAAAAAAAACAAGCCACTACAAGCATAATAGCACTACCACTATTAGTACACAGAAACAAATTAGAGTATTTCCCGCCCCAAACGAAGGTTGTTTAATAGCGCAGCGCAAGCAGAAGGGTAGAGTATTTTTGGTATCAATGGAAATGGATTCAGAGAAGAAGCTTCTCCAGCGAAAACAATCCCTTTACCAATCTTTGGTATTTATTCCTCTTCCATTCCCTTCATTCTTCTCTAGTCAAACAGCAATTTTTTCTAACTTTGATTGCACAAAAACAACAGGATGAGAGTTTTGGGATTCAGAAGGAGGTTTACAGGGGTCAACAGTACAGCCAAATATATTTTGCTAGGCTCCATTTGATGCGTACTCTCCTTTACTCTCTCCTTCCCAATTGGAAACCCCACTTACCTGGTAAGTACCCTCTTCATGCCTCCTATATTTTTCCTATAAATATTATTGAATTTTGTCTTTTATTGTAATTTCCAGCTTTTCTCTCTCACTTGTGTTGAATTAAGAATCAAATAGATAAAGTTTAAAGTATTAATCTTACCTCTTTAAAGAATGGCTAATTTTAAGGTTGAAGGGGAGCCTTGGAGTAACCGATAAAGTTGCTGCCATGTGACCAGGAGGTCACGGGTTCAAGCCTTGGAAACAACCCCTTGAAGAAATGTAAGTTAGATCCTTGTGGTCGGCCCTTCCCCGGACCCTGCGCATAGCGGGAGCTTAGTGCACCGGGCTGCCCTTTTTTTTTTAAACAGTTGCAGTTGATATAGAATATAGTGGAAGTGCAGTTAAAATAGGGTTTTTGGGGGTGGAATTTGTGGCGTCAACCCATTGGGTTCGTTTTTCTAATTTCTTCTCTAGCCGAGTGTGAAAGATTACCTTTTGATTTACCAGAAGAAGAATTAGTAGCAGGGTATCAAACCGAATATTCAGGTATCATGTTTGGTTTAATAAATCCCAAGTACCAACCACTCCTACATATAGAGGGGTCACGAAAATTAGCTCTCCCAAAAGCCTTGGGGTATCTTATTTGGACACAAGTCCTTTAGGAAAAGATTTAGTAAAACCTAACTAGGAAACGAAATTAGGAAACTTTGATTAGAAAACCATGTAAAAGGTTTCTAAAAGAAATAAGGAAACTTGACTAGAAAAACAAGTAAATTAATGTCACACTCCTTTTCAAAGTCATTTAACAAAATTAAGGAAAGAAGTAGCACATAGTCTTCACAAGAATACACGTAAATAGCATGTGAAATTAGCTCCAACTTAGTTTCTTTTAGGTGTCAATTTGGGCTGGTTTATGGGTCCCAATCCTCCTCATCTTAGAGTTGGACTTACACTTGAACCATGAAATAAGTGTAGCACTTAGCCCGATCTTCTCCACAAGTCTTGAGCTCTTTTTCCATAATAAGCACCTTCTTGATCTCCCATGGAAGCCCTCAGCCTTGTATTCTATCTCCTTGGCTTCCAAAGCTTCATCCATGCCTTTTAATGGAGTTATGCTTCCATGAATGCTATCATTCCCCTCTTCTTGAAGAAATTTCATCCTTGAATTTAAACCTCGAAGGATCAAGAAGACATGCATTAGTAAGCAACATCCATTTATCATAAAAAACGATGGTAGGAATAAAACCAGATAATGATCATGTGTCCACTTAATCCAAACCAGATAATGATCATGTGTCCATTTAATCCAATTAAGCCTAACAGGTATAAATACTCCCCTATAAAGCATTTGGACATTATCGTCTCAATGAAATTTATTCCTGCATAAACAAGCACACAAGAATCTTTCTTAGATGCATCAAGGACAGAAACTCGTAAGCCTTCAGTTTTATCAATAACACAAAAAAATAAATAAATTATGCATAAAAGGAAACACAAAATCCCTACAACATGCATCAAATTTAACACTTTTATGGTAGAGGCAAGCATCATCAATTTCACACCCCAAGGATTCTTCTACATGTGAACTTTCCAAATACGCAATTAAACCTTCAAGATGGTTAGCACAACCCATAAATCCAGAGATAGAAACTCTTCCACGTTGAATAATATTTAACTCATTGAACTCTAAGCTATTAATAGCTCATATCATCACCTAAAGAGTCATAAATATATCCTTGAAAGAGTATTTGATCTCTAGTTCAAAATAAACATGTATCTCCTCATCACTAGTAGCAAACACTTATACAAGCCCATAGTTAACAAGATCGAATAATTACTCTGAGTCTCTCCATTTGAATTACAGTCCAATTAGTTATCACATGAAAACTCATTAGACATTTGAATAAAAGAAGTAGAAATATCAAACTCGTATGCAAACCTCCTGTCACAGACATCACACTTTCTTGCAACAAGTTGGAGCACACAATCAACTATGTCATGCTCAGTTTTAAACAAAACCAAATTATTCCTACCTTTGGACTTAGAAATAGAAGTTTGACTTAATATACAACAAAATATCATCATCTTCAAAATTAATAAAGTCACTAACATAAGAAATAAGAGCATAGATTATTACCTCAACAAATACCTTAGGTGTCCTAGAAAGCCCAAAAATTTGGGCTTAGACCATGAAACAAGTGTAGAACTTAGCCCAATCTTTTCCACAACTCTTGAGTTTTTCTTCCACAATAAGCACCTTCTTGATCTCCTATTGAAGCCCTCAACCTTGTATTCCATCTCCTTAGCTTTCAAAGCTTCATCTATGTCCTTTAGTGGAGTTAAGCTTCCATGGATGCTACCATTTAAAAGAAAGCTGGAAGGCTGATATCTTATGGCAACAAATTATACAGTTTGACGTATAAAATGCACAGACGATCCTTACTAAAGGTACATGTTGCAATTAGCAAATGTGCAGTCTCTGAGTTTCAAAATATTAAGCTCCCCCATTTCGATAACTAGTTCATTCTTTTATTTATTGTTTCCAACCCTGATGCCTACTTCCCCTGTTTATTTTTAATTATCTAACTGTAGTTTTTGGTGATCCTATGGTGATTTTATCTTCAAAAGTGGCCAAAATAACTCCTCAGATCAAGAAAGAGAATCTTTGGGATTTCCGCTTGTCACTGTAGCATCATTTAGAGCTTACTTATTGGTGCTTAGAACATTTACTCAACTATTACATTTTCCTTGTGTTTTGTTTCCTTCATTATTGTATCCTTGCAGTCTGTACTGTTCTGGGGTTAGAGAAAGACAAAGAATGCATTATAGTTGGGACACTCTACAAGCACATGAAGCTTAAACCTTGTATTCTGGATGAGTACTCTAAAGAGGTATAAAGCGTTGATCATACAACATGTTGATTTTCCTATCTGAAGTTTCATTTTAGAGCCATTATTGTGGAGATATCTTGTTCTTGTGCAAACATATTCTTTCTTTAAGTGATAACTAATCTAACTTGGTTATACAGAGATCTGCTTCACCGCTTGTCCAGCGTCACAACTTTACACACCCAGATGATAATTTAATTCTGGAAGATGAGAGCGGAAGAGTCAAACTAAGTAGTTGTTTGCTTTCGCCATCTACATATGTAACAGGTGAGTAGCTTTAGCTCAATCCTGTCATGTGGCTGGACTGTTGTGTAACTGATTTTGGTTCTATGATTGAGGGCTTTTTTGCTGGTTATCTAATGACATTTTTGGTTGGAGATGTTGTCACTGGTTGACGTTGCTTTTCTATAGGAGAAAGTCTTTCTCCTTTTTGCATGAGTAAGTTATTTGGCTTATGAAATGAATTTTTTTTATATATGTGAATCTTTTGTAGGTAATATTATTGCATTGCATGGAAAAGAAACTAGTGCTGGTGAATTTTTGGTGGAAGATGTTCTAGAGGCTGGCCTACCGCCGCAAATAGAGCGGCCAATTCAATTAGGTATCAAGTACCTAACTTCTCTGTGTTCAGTTGTCTATGACATTATCTGGTAATATGGGCTTGTGTTCATTGAATACTGCATCCATAGAGGCAACATTTTTTTTTTCATTTTAGATCTCTGATTGGCACGCGTGGGGCCATTATGTAAGTTTCTGCACAAAAAATGGAGCTAAAATTTCTTTAGTTTAGCCTACTCTTTTTCCAAAGATTTTTTTGTTGAAAACATGCTTTATTCTATTCAAACCATATGAATTTAAATGGACGAAATAGAGTAGATCCTAGCCAACACATCATTTAAGCTGCATAATTGATTTTAAAATTCTGGCCATATGGTCTTAAGTCTTTGCAACTCAATTCTTAGAGGCGTACAAGGAATGGAAGATTCTATGGAAACAACTCCAGAAATTTCATCAGATGCCTCTCCGAGAGAGGAATCCAGCATACAAAGAGGGGAAATAGAGCAAAGCCGCGCAGATAAGAGCAAGGGTAATCAACAGAGGGGAAAGGGGGCTGCTTAGAAATACGGAAGTCCCAAATTGAAGAACCAGACACGCAGATACAACGAATTCATGATGTTGAACCAGTATCCACTCAAATTCCGGGCAATCAACACAATTATGAGATTGACACATCCAGATGGGTTATTTTCCACATCCTGGAATTGAGCAGCACATATGGAGTAGATTTTGAGGGGTTCAGTGGGGAAACACACGCTCTACTTATGAGTCTCGATGAAAGAAAGTTTGCGATTTCAACACCTAGATGCGGAGGGATAGGGGAAAATAAGTTGAAGAACCAACATTCCAGCCCAAACGAGGAAGTGGAAGGAGTCAGAAGTAGAGGGAGAGCTCTCACTTTGACTTTCAAGTAAAACTAATCACATGAATTGTAAAGGGAATTAACAAGATTTCGAACAGAAATCTTGTTAGGACCTTGTTACAAAAATGGAAGGCGGATGTTTACTGCTTGCAAGAAACAAAGGTGAACAAGGATATGGAGGGCATAGCCAAACAACTGTGGCCTTGTAGATGATGAGGTGTGGCTGTATTGAAGCTGATGGAAGTAGTGGTGGGATCCTAATTACTCCCTCCGTCCCATTTTATGTGGCATCCTTTCCGTTTTAGTCCGTCCCAAAAGAACGTCACCTTACTATGATTAGAAACAATTTAGCTTTGAAATTCCACTTTTACCCTAAATGAAATGATCTATAGCCACACAAATATTTAAGGATTGTTTTAGACCACAAGTTTCAAAAGTCTTCTTTTACACCGTGCCAAGTCAAAGGGTGCCACATAAAATGAGACAGAGAGAGTATGTGAGATTGCAGGGTTTGGGTGGGGAGTGTTGTTGAGACAAGTCAACATTCCATAACTTACAAATTTGAATTAGTACAAAGCTGTTTGTATTGGTTTCTTATTGGGGTGTACGCCCCTCATATTAGAAGTGAGAAATTGGAGTGCTGGGAAGAAATTGCAACATCTAGGGAATCATTTGGAAGACTTTTCGACATAGTTAGATCTATGGTGGAGAGTAGAGGATGTAGCAGAATTACTAATGTAATGACTGGTTTCTCTAATTGGATAGAGGACATGGAATTGCATGATCCCCATTTAAATGGTAGGAATTTAGCATGGTTCAGAGGGGTTAACCATCACAGTGCTGCAAGATTAGATAGGTTTCTCTATTTCATGGAACGGAAAGAAAATTGTAAAAATATGAGACAACAAATTATGCCTAGTGATATCTGATCACATCTCTATTTTGTTGTAATGTGGATATTAGGAATAAAAGAGATCTTACTTCAAGTTTGAAACTGGTGGTTCAAGGTGGAAGGTTTCAAGGATCTAGTCCATCGCTGGTGGAATGGCTTCTTGGTAGAAGGCTGTCCTGATTACCAATTTAACATGAAGCTAAAGTTGTTGAAATAAAAACTTAACGAATGGAGTAAAACAACCTCTGGGGAGCTAGCTAACAAGAAAAATAGTCTTCTCAATGAGTTGGCTGATATTGATGTGGCACAGGATAACTGAGTTGACTGAGGATGAGATGATGGTAAGAGCAACAATAAAAATGAGGAGTCCAGTTGGATAAAAAAAATCCAGAATTCTTTGGTTGAAACAGGGAGATAATAACACAAGATTTTTCCAAAGAATGACAATAGCTCATAGAAGGTACAACACTATTGATAGATTAGTGGTAAGAGGGGAGGTAATCAAAGACTCGAAAGAAATCAAGGGAACCATGATAAAATTCTATGAGAAAATCTACAGAATCAGAAGAGTGGGGGTCCTCTTTCTAGTTTGTGGGCTTCCCAAAAATCTCCCATGAGGAACAAGTGTGGCTGCAGAGGCCTTTCACAGAAGCAGAGGTGTTACATATTGTTAAGTAATGATGGTGACAAAGCACCTGGGCCAGATGGCTTCACTATGTGTTTTTTCAGGGCCTGTTGGGAGACCCCGAAAGAAGATTTGATGCAGACTATTCACAATTTCCATCAAAATGAGTTTCTTGAGAAGTACTTTAAAGCTACTTTTATAGCATTAATCCCAAAGAAATTTGAAGCAGAAGAGTTGAAAGATTTTAGACATTAAGCTTGATTGGTGGAGTGTACAAAATCTTATGTAAACATATTACCAGAAGGATTAATAGAATTATGGGAAATCTGGTGGATGAGCATTAAATGGATTTCTTGAAGGGCAGACAGTTAATGGATACAACTTTATTGGCCAATGAACTGGTGGACACTAGGGTGAAGCAGAATACACCAGGAATTCTTTGTAAACTTGACATTAAAAAGACACATGGCCATGTCAAATGGACATTCCTTCTTAAAATATCGAGAGACATGGTTTTGGCAACAAGTGGATAAACTGGATTAAATTTTGCATATCCAGTGTGAAGTTTTCACTCATCACTAATGGAAGCACCGTAGGTTTTTTTCGGACTGAGGCAAGGGGACCCTATATCACCCTTCCTATTTATTTTAGCTATGGAAGGTCTTAACTACATTATCAGAGAAGCAAATGAAAATGGATGGATAGAAGGTTTCTATGCACACATAAACAAGGGTAATGCTATGGAGGTTACACATCTACTATGTGAAAATGACTTATTGGTCTTTTGTGAAGCAGAAGTGATACATATCAGACATTTAAAGGCAATCCTAGCCATAGTTAAAGACATTTTTGGAGTACATGTTAACTGACATAAGAGCTTCCTTTATCCAGTTAACCAAGTTGATACTATGTAAGCTTAGTTGAGAACCTAGGATGCCAAGTAGCCTCACTGCCTACTAAATACCTTGGCATGCCACTGGGTGCAAAGAACAAGGAGCTGGAAGTCTGTAGTGAAGTGCTGGAATGATGTGAAAAAAAGCTGGCAAGGTGGAAGAGTGAGTATTTATCCCACTGACACTGAAAAATCAGTAATGGATGCCCTTCCCATATATGTGATGAGTTTGTTCCCTATTCCAAGGAGCATTGAGAATAAGTTTAATCAGCTGAGGAGAACTTTCCCGTGGCAAGGGAACAAGGTGAAGCAAAGCTACAATCTGGTAAAGTGCTTTGTTGTAACTCTTAGCTAAAGCCAAGGAGATTTGGGTATAAAGAGATTCAGCCTACAAAATGCTAGTCTATTACAGAAATGGTTAAGGAGATTTTGCAATGAAGATATGACCCTATAGAGATGATTCATATCATCGAAGTATGGGCTTCAGAACCACTGGATCACTAAGAAAATTGTTAGAACTTTTGGTTGTTCTGAGTGGAAAACCATCAGAAGATTGTGGCCTCTTTTCAATACCATCTTGACCTTCAAGGTTGGAGATGGTTCGAACACAAGCTTCTGGAATGAGCAATGCTTAGGTGAAGATAAGTTGATGAATCTCTTCCCAGATATATACATCTTAGCCTACAACAGAATGTCACTGTTTCTCAAGTATGGAGTCCTCAAGGTTGGGACCTAATTTTCAGAAGGGCCTTAAATGATTGGAAGTTAGTAGGGTAGCAAGTTTCCTTTAGGTACTGAATGCTTTCTCAGGCATCTGCATTGGCCTTGACAAGCCAATTTGGAATTCACACAACAAGTATTCATAGTGAAAAGTGAAATCATGCTACTGGAGAATGAATAACAGTCAATGAATAAAAATCAATTACTGATGGGTAATTTGGCCTTGGAAGGTTAAATTCCTCTCTAAGTCTCCTGTTTCACATGGCTGGTGATCATAAGAGCCTATCTAACCCATGAAGTGTTAAAAAGAAAGGTGTACAGATTTGCTCAAGGTGTTATATGTGTGGACAAGAGGCAAAGTTCAATGACCATCTATTCTTGCACTGCAAAACAGATGTAAATCCGTGGAACATGTTCTTGTGTATTTTAGGGGGACTTGGGTAATCCTTAAGACTACTTTTGAAGTGCTAAACAACTAGAAAGGAATTGGAAGAAGAGGGGCCAAGGAAGACCGGTGGAAGAGTGTTCCAGCTTGCATCTAGTGGACACTATGGAAGGAAATAATGCATGATGTTTTGAAGGAAACAACAGCAGTATCCAGAAGATCAAGATGAAATGTCTTAGTCTTCTTTATTTTTGGTGTAAACAAGATATGGTGGGGGAAGTAAAAGCTTTAGTTGATTTCATAGGGCAACTATTAAGTTTTTTTTTAATGTTTTTTGAGGATACCCACTGTGGGTTGTATGATCCCACCTCATCAGTTTGCTATATTGCTTGGACTCTTCAAAAATGTCGACAGGTGCATGTTGAATCCTCCAAAAAAAGTGTTTTTGAAGGATCCGACACGGGTGCGGCAACATTTTTGGAGAGTCCGAGCAACTTAGTCAGTTTGAATGATGAGTTTTTTGTGTTAATATACGGTTACCTTTATCTAAAAAAAAAAAAAGAATCTGGCTAATTTTTTTCAAGTTAAGTTTATTTTCTTTCACGTCTTTAATATCTTGTTGGACCTTCGCTTCCTTCAAGGTCCCCTTACTGCTCAGTCACCTCTCTCTACAATGGTAACTACTTCATGCGTTGCTGGCTCAACTATAATGAATATATCTGTTCCTTAGATAGCATCAATAAACATAGTGTCTTGAATTTCTTTTTGTTAATGTCTCATCTATGTATGGGCTCATTTCTGATTTTCATCAGCCTGTCCATGTGAATTTTGAAGCTCAGTATAATTGCATAATCAATTAAATATGATTTTTTTTCATAACTAAAATGTTGTTAGACTCAAGATAAGTGTCAGATTCTTTAATGCTGCCTTCGACTAAAGGAAAGGCAATTTTTTTCAGTTCCTCTTTTTTTGTTCCTGGAACATAACCAGACATCTTCTGTTGGATTTAACAGGTGAAGATAAATATGTGGTTTTCATCTCTGGTTTGAGTGTTGGGAGAAGCTCTGCTAATCCTCTCCAATTTCAACTTTTTGTTGATCACATTACTGGACATTTAGGAGATGAGAAGGTTCAATAGTATTCTATGCTTTACTTTCTACTAATAAGTATTGGTTACATGACAAAATCTAACTAATATTATGCTATCCTGTAAATGTACTACTCGAAAAGGAGCAAAATATTGCAGCTCAAATAGTTCAAGTTGTTATTGCTGGAAACTCTGTTGAAGTTTCTCATGGACTTCTCAACGGACAGGTATAGTCTTTACTTTTGTCCTTGTAGCAAACGTTTAACTTTTCATCTTTTATCCATCCATTTATCTTTTCCCTGTGCACCTCAGAGAAATGCTACCTCTCATCACTGAGGAAGATTTTTTGCAGTCACATGCCAGATTGCTAACACTTCTCCCTGGCTTTAAGCTTGTTGATAAAAGCAGGCATTTTGCTGTTCCAGATAAAGATTAAGTACCAAGAAGCATATTTGAGCAATTGCTCATTTTAATGTGTCAAATGCTCTGTGATTAGAAGTGCTACATTAATTTGTAAGACTTTTGCTCATTAGAAAATGGAAAAAATGAAGTCAACAAAAAAAAACACTAGTAACTGGTTGATGTCAAGACTTCTTGTTGTTGCACTTGCTTTAGATCCAGCTTTCTCCAGTCTTTTCAGTTTAGTTAGAGACCTCTATGTCAATGTAGGTTAAGTGAGATTTAGAGAAACTATACTTATAGAGAACCCTAATTTACTTTGAGACAAATAATTTAGTTTAATGAATCGGTTCTAAATGGACCGAAATGGTTCCAGAGCATCCTTACTGATGATAGGGGAACTCCCTTTCCTCTCTTGACAACAGCCTGATAAAATTGTTAACCTTTTCAATCTCTCAGTCTGGTAGGTTTCTCCTAACAGATACCTAAACTGTTTATTCAATAGAATTTCCTCCATCTCCTTTTCCGACAAGAAATTCTAACAGACTCAAAACCGTTACATAAAGGTATGTGTTGGTGCAATCTTTTATTCTGTATCGGATATTGCTATAACACTTCTCCGACACTTCCATAATGCTTTTCGAAAGAGCTACCTTACATTGTATAGTAAACTCATTGATATCCCATCTTAAGATTTTAGTTCAGCTAGTCAGCCAAGTTATTGTTTAGATTAAGGTATTATATGGTGAAGGAGAATATTGAAAACGCGGGGTGGGGGGATTATAAGCAATTAAAATTTAGCCTACTTAGTCTGAGAAGGCTGACTTTATACTGAGGTTCAAGAACTGCAAAAGATACTGGTTATTTATTCAAATTACAAGTATAAAAGTTAATCATTAAATCAAAAAAGTTGGTCATTAGAAGTTAAACTTTGGGGGCTCTCCAGAAATTTGCCTACCGGAACCCTAATTTTTGCCTATGAGTCACGCTGGAAGGCGCCATGGCCAGTGCCAGCAATGGCTGGCTGCCTCTTCCCGGTGGAGAACCACCACCAGCACCCATAATACCCTCGTATACCTTTGTCTGAGATCTTCCTCTTGAATTTTCTGACTGTTAGTCCTCATTAATTTTACCGGTTTCTTGCTCTGCAAATCAGTCTTTGACTAGCTTGATTACTCGTGGAGATTCCTGTAAGATCCTTGTCCAGCATCATTCCAATCTGGAGTGACTTTTGAACTTTATACTCAAGCCTGAATGTAGTCTTGGTTCAACCTTGATTTTGGAAAAAGGGTCTCAGGAGTTTATCTTTTCTCTTTTGAAGCTTGGCAGCTTCATCTTCCCCCTTTTAAAAGTGGTTTACCTTTCACAAGTCCATCTCCTTTGGACAAACAAGGCTCAGATTCTTGTACATCTTGAATTTCTTGTACCATATCATCATTGTATATTTTTGGGCCTTCATTCTAAGATCAACTTCATTAGTGAATGCACATTGTTATTCAAATTGTCATCATCAAACGCCAGGGTTAACAAATATTACAGTGACAGAGAAAGTTAAAAATGTTCCAATAATAGTTACTTATTAAGACTACAAAATTAGGTCTTGCTTCTATTATTGTTATTAACTTAGCTGCTTTAGATCTTGAATTTCTTAAACCTTTGATGGTCGTGCAAAACTAAACTATACTTACTCAAAAGATTCAAGATAATAGAATTTAATTAGTTAGGATCATTTTAGTGGACTCATGTCTTCGGTTCATTAGATTTTTTCTCTGGTTTTCTCCTAAAAAATGATAAAAGGAAATTCTTTTTCCATGTGCTGCAAATTCTTATAATTTGATTTTCCTCGGAACTGCAAATGACTAGTTTCCATCTCCATCAAGACACTAACAAAACTTGATTGTGTTGCAGAATTTGGGGTCAAAGGACCAGTCCAGGTTGTTTGAGCCGATTAAAGAGCTTGATATTTCGTTAACTCAGGTTTTCTTATCCTTAAATTGAAACCAACATACTAGTGCAAACTGTACAATATTGGTTCAGAAAATGATTTTCTCCTTTTCCAGATTGCAGCAAGTATACCTTTGGATATCATGCCAGGGTCCAGTGATCCAGCAAATTTCTCCCTGCCACAGCAGGTCTTCCTTGCTTAGCACATGTTTGAATACTTCCAGTCATAGCATTCCCTTAATTCATTTTCTTTGTGATTATCTGTTAAATTTCAGCCTCTCCATAGATGCCTTTTCCCTGGATCATCAGCTTATAACACTTTCAGATCTTGCACGAATCCACATTGCTTTGAACTTGACAAAATCAGGTAAGATTCAATAGTTGATTAGTTATTTGTTAAAGAAATTTGTTCATTGTTCTCATGGTTATTGCATTTATCATCAGGTTCCTAGGTACATCTGGTCAAAATATTGATGATCTTGGCAAGTATTCGGAGGCAAACAACAATATTGAATTTATGGAGAGGACATTGAGGTGGAGACATCTAGCACCAACAGCACCAAATACCCTTGGTCAAAACCTTTTGCTTTGCTACACTTGAAAGTTCTTATGATTGTGGTTTCTATTCCTAAAGTTTTCTACTCTGCCCAGTTTATTCTTTGGATTTTACAAATTCATGCTTTTGGATTGCAAATCGAGTTGATGACACAAAATATATGATCCTGGAAAAGGAAGAGCAAAAAAAAAAAAAGGCCATTTTTGTTCTTTGAAGAGTTTGCAATTCAATTTGATTGCATATATTTTTTCCAGCTGAGTTGGCATATTCGTCCATTACATTTGCAGGGTGCTATCCTTTCACTGATAGGGATCCTTTCTATGTCGAAACATGTCCTCATGTTTATTTTGTTGGCAATCAGGACAAATATGAATCTCGCTTGATAAAAGGTACGTTCTGAATTTTTGAATTGTTAAAGTTTCTAGAGAATGTATGTGATCATTACTACTACTCTGCAGGATCAGAAGGGCAGATGGTAACACTTATTTGCATTCCTAGATTTGCAGAGACTGGAGTCGCGGTGGTGGTAAGCGTCTACTGTTTTTATCACTGTCTCCTCGTTTAAATTAGCATAAGCTTATCAATTGTATAGCCTCTTCTAGCTGTTCTTGCAATGAAGGAAACTACAGAAAGAAGTTCTGTTCTGAGACAGATATCAACTTTTTCTGCATAATGGATGTCTCTCTATGAAACATGAATTGGATGCTTAATAAATTCTACTTTCCAATATATTTCCTCTGAAGGGGGAGTGTTATGGTGCTAATTGATATGCACTTGCTAATTTGTATCGTTTTTTCAAGAATTGTTGTTTGACGGATATTTATCATTTTAAGTTAATTTAACCATTAGCTAGTTCTCTAAAAGCTTTTTAAATAGTTAATTTCAAAGACGAGCACTCTATACTTTAAAGTTTCCCACATTTTCCACAAAGTTTCATATAATTATAATGGATGACTATATCATGTGTTTGTTGTGCACACTTAGAAATGGATGTCAAATTCTTCTTTTGTTACCATAGTCTTACCCTTCCTTATAGTCCATCCTTTAAAGAATTGTCTTCTTGACAAACACCAATGGTAGACTTACCCGAAGATATAGGAACAAGCTCCCAAGTACCACTAGAGTGTAAGACAAACATCTCCGTGATCATAGTCTGTCACCAACCTGGATGAGGAAGAGCTTCACTTTTAGTCTTAGGGATAGAAACAAATGATAGTGATGATACGATCGATGATAACTTAGACAAGAATAGATACAATTGGGGTTACGAGTGAACAAAAACCTTTTTGAGTGGCAATAGGAGGACTCTCTGGAGACAAGTCTGAAAAAGGGGAAGAATCTAGTGTTGCATGTGATATGTCTCGACCGGTTGAAGAGCACAGACGATGATGATTTGTCAAAGAGTGGTGGAGGTGGAGCGGAAAGATAGACAATGGCAGAATCTCCAGAAGATGGAATGATAAAACCTTAGAATGCTGAGTTTCTTAGAAGAGGAGAGTGTAAAGTAGGTTCGACTTTCAAAGGAGGTAATGTTAGTGGACTTATAGGTTGAGCAGCACCTATATCCCTTCTGCTATCAGTGAATGCAGTCCGAGCAACATGAACATTTCTGGAAGGTCGACCATGTAAATAATAGCACACTCACGAGTATGGCCCACTTTTGTTGCAATAGCTACATCTTGACCAAGTTTTCAAAGAACAACATCCATTCGAATTTCCAGTCTGAGACACTTGAACAGAAGAGTCTTTTGATGTCACTGTATGACTGGATGAATTAGACGGTGCAGCAAGCCGTGATAATCAAGAGAATAGATTATCCACGTTAGGAACAATAGAGCTAGCCTGAATTTGGTTCACACCTAGTCAAGTTCATCTAGAAGCCTAGCAAGTGTCAAAACTAAAGTCATCTTCCGACGTTGCCCGATTGCTTTGTCAGTATTTGTAGTAGCAGGCATCAACTCATTGAACTCTTCCAGCACTACTTGAACCTGTCCAAGACAGGTAAACATTTCCAAATCCTATTTTTTAACGGTAGTCAACTAAGAAAACACATGATAAAAACGAGAGGACATTTGTATATATAACCCATGAGGCCTTTTGTCAAATTAAAAGCAAGTCTGGAATGGGCCAAACTGAGGCATCAACTTTGAATCAATAGATTTCCACAATAGGCTACACAATTGAGCATCAATCTTTTTTTAATTCTTCCTTATCCTGTTTAATTAAGTGATTTTTAACACAGTTCCCCTTGCCACATAATTGAATAGAATAAGACCAAGATAAATAGTTTGCACTACCTATCAAAGTTTTTGTGGTGATAGAATAATTCAGGCTTCTGGAAACCATAGTTTTAGCACAAAAAATATTTAATCCGAAGAGACATGATGATGGGTCAAAGCAAAATCTAATTAAATGCCAAATATATATATGATGAAGTAGATGTTACCAGGGTGCTAATTGTATCAAACAATAGAGTAAAATCTGTCCTGAGTCGAAAAACTGAATAATAGTTTTTGGAAAAGCTAGATTTCATCCGGAAATTGAAGATGGTCACTGGAGGG
Source organism: Capsicum rhomboideum (assembly GCA_031232105.1). Taxonomy (NCBI): domain Eukaryota; kingdom Viridiplantae; phylum Streptophyta; class Magnoliopsida; order Solanales; family Solanaceae; genus Capsicum; species Capsicum rhomboideum. Next base: position 3,081,665 of record CP124718.1, read on the forward strand.
TGGTGTTTTGGTGGTCGGAATGAGGAAGTACTTAGTTGGGTAGCCTCAGAATGACCTGGCGACACCACAACAGAAAGGAGATTGCCAGAATTTGACCTGAAAAGCACAAACGCGTAGGCGCGTGGAGCTGACGCGCTGGCTAGAAAATTGGTTTTGACTACGCATGAGGGTGCGTGTAAGGTCTGCTTCCGGAGAGGCTTATTGAGGTTTGCTCACTCACTGAAGGGTTAGGGACCCTATGATGATGTTGGTTTTCGCACCACACTGAAAGAGAAGTTGGTGACACAAAACAACCCTAGAAAGTCAACCAGTTGTGTGATTGTGTTTTCTTTCCCTAGTGTTTCTCACCAATGCTCTTATACCATTTGAGAAAGATGAGAAGAGAAAACACTGCTTGATTATTCCCTTAAGCTATTAGGGATTAAATAACTAAGTTTACATGTCCTATAAAAGAAGGAAAATCAATACATAATCACTATATAATTACAAGGGAGCAAATTACGATGCATACTATATCTATGACAACAACAAGATACCCCGTGTAGTCCCACAAAGTGGGGTCTGGGGAGGGTAGAGCGTACGCAAACCTTACCCCTATCTCAGAGGTAGAGAGGGTGTTTTCGCTCAAGAAAAACAGTCCAAAGCCGCCCAGAAAAGAAAATAATGGAAGTACAAGAAAGAACAGATAATAACAAAAACAAAAGATAGTAATAGTACAACAAAACAATATGATAGTCGAATAGAAGAAACAACAAATTGTAATAGAAATCGAAGGACAAAGAACTACAAGAGTAATACTACGACTATTAGTATGGACGAACAATAAGACAATGCACTCCTACCTACGAACCTTTTACCCCTAATCGTGTTCTCCACAACCTCCTATCTAAGATTATGTCCTCGGTAAGCTGAAACTGTGTCATGTCCAGTCTAATCACCTCTCCCCAATACTTCTTCGGTTTACCTCTACCTCTTTTGAAACCATCCATAGCCAACCTTTTACATCTCCACACTAGGGCATCCGTGAATCTCCTCATCATATGTCCGAACCATCTCAACCTCGCTTCCCGCATCTTGTCCTCCACCAAAGTCTCTCCTATCTTGTCCCAAAATTCTTGTTTCTAATTCTCTCTCTTGGTATGTCCACACATCCATCACAACATCCTCATCTCCGCCACTTTAATCTTTTGCATGTGAGAGTTCGTTACTGGCGAATACTCTGTTCCATACAACATAGTTGGTCTAACCACCACTCTGTATACTTACCTTTTAAGTTTTGGTGGTACCTTCTTATCACACTAGACTTTGGATATGAGTCTCCATTTTATCCACCTTGCACCATTACGGTGAGTGACATCCTCGTCAATCTTCCAAGTTCCCTGAATAATAAACCTAAGATACTTGAAACCTCCTCTCTTTTGGATGGCCTGTGTATCTAGCTTCACTTCCATGTCAGCCTCATGTCTTACGTCACTAAACTTGCACTCCAAGTATTCTGTCTTGGTCTTGCTCAAACTCGAACCCTTTAGACTCTAGGGTTTGTCTTTACTTTTCTCAGGACATAGTCACCTCGAAATAGAAGCCTTTACAGATGCGGATTAGGCTGGATCCCTAGATGACAGAAGATCTATATCGGTTACTGTACACTCGTAAGAGGAAATCTGGTCACTCGGAGAAACAAGAAGCAAAGTGTAGCTACTAGATCAAGTGTGGAGGCAGAATATAAAGCTATGCCCTGTGGTGTTTGTGAAGTTTTGTGGTTACAAAAGATACTAGAATAATTGAGATTGTCTGGAAAAGGAAAATTTTCCTTGTATTGTGACAATGAGACTGCAATCAATATAGCTAGCTCATAATCCTATCCAGCATGGCTGAACAAAACAATTTGTAGTTGATCGACACTTCATCAAAGAAAAAGTTATGAGTGGTGTCTTGAGTTTATTCCATGTGTTATCAGAAACAATTACCAAAGGCTTCAACAAACTTTCCATACACTGATTTTCAAGTTAGGAATGTGTGACATCTTTGCACCTACTTGAGTGGGAATGTTTATTGATTAGCGATTCCCTAGCTTAATTATAGGAGTAGATTAATAGTGTAATTAAATGTAATTGATTGTGTAATATTACCTTTCCTTATTTAGTCTTAGGACTCATTGTATAAGAACCCATTCTTATGAGATGTAAAATTATCAAGAAATACAAAGAAACGTTTCTTCTTCTTGAGATCTTCACATTACTATATGGAAGTTTTATTAAAGATAACAAACAAAGTTGTTTATAAACTTTCTAAATATAGAAAAATCCATATCTATTGTTTGGAACAGACAGCAAAAGAAAGTAAGTCACATAAATTGAAACGGAGAGTTTAAGAGTTGTTTTCCTTCTTTTTTTTTTTTTGATGATCATGCTAGATGTGGTCAGAAGATCTTTTCTATGTGGTCAGAAGATCTTTTCTTATGACATTCCTTTGTACAATAATGCAATGCTTAATTTAGTTTTTATTTTCATTTTACTCCTTTGAATAAGAATCGTATGAGCTTATATTTTCTGTTACTGCAGTTGAATATCAGAAACCTTGAGTGCCATATGCTCAGCTTTGCCACTCAAATCCACTCATAATGGCAAGGTACGAAGTAATGGCCAAAAGGGTGTATATTCCAGCTAAACGTTGCCATGCAAGCGTATTTCTGTTTCTTGATTGTCAAAAAGCACTTCATTGGATTTTGCTTCCTGATTTTGGTTTCTTTGAACCCCTGATGTTGTTTGATATTCTTCCCCTTCCTTCATCCTGCAAGGACCTTCATATCATCCATGTTATTGAAAGTGCAAATACCTGCTGATGTTTCTCAAGGCACTTGAAAGCTCATGTAGGAAATTTATGCAAGTTAGGATCCTGGGAAGTGCTTGCTGCTAGACCTGTGATAGGTGCATGAAGGGTTGAACAATAGAGGAAAATAAACAAAAATATGAAAAAAAAAATAGATAAACTTAATCATAAGTTTATGTGATTCACTTTCCTTTTTAGTTTTTTCTAGAAAAGAATGATGCCTTTATATATATATATATATATATTTTTTTTTTTGAGATAATGATGCCTTTTTATATTTAGTAATAATTTTAACTTTAAACTTGCCATTTTACCTTTAATTAAACGATTTATTATAGCCACACAAATTCTGTTTCTGTTTTTAGAGAACATATTTCAAAGCTCAATCTTTCTTTCTTGCTTTCTTAATCTCCATAGCTAATCAAGATGAGACAAGTGGAGTATATGATTGGTTAAATTTATAGCTATATCTGGTATAAATACTAATTGTTCATTTTATGCCGAGAGTAGTAAGTGGTGAAATCGGATGCATGTTTAATGTAAAGAAGAAATGCTACTGAGAGTGAGTATAGAATGACATGACATTACCAATATAATTACGAGAAGAGAGAAGCTTAAAGTTGATGGTCTTGCTAACCATGTCTGAGTAGTGTGATTTTTTTTCCCCGGCAATGAGAGGGCACCCAAGGTACTTGATTGGAAAAAGTTGACCTAATTGGAAACTCACCTTAATGTTTTCATGTCATTAATCTTTTCCTTATGTAATTCTTTTCTGAAAGTAATGGGGTTTGTAAGAAACTTCACGACAGTAGAGGTAGTAAGTTTTTCTTCTTTTAGTTTGTGGTTTTCACTAGATATGAAACAGTTAACATAAATTGAACAGTTCCAAAAGATTTGTTTCATTTTCTTGTCTCTCTCTCCCTCTATTTTGTTGTTTCAAAGCTTTGATACTTGGAATTTGTTTGTGATTGCAGGAATTTGAGGTAAATGAACGAGATTTCGGGTAAAATGTTTTACATTTTACCCTCTTCAAACCTATCCTCTTCATTTCTCTTAATGTGTCTAATTAGTTGGTTTCTCTTGTAATATTCATACCTCTTTAAATTGGATTCTCTTGTAATATTCACAACTTTTTATCTTCTACGCACTGAAATGACATCACATTTTGATTGCCAATTTTATTGTTCCTATTTTGATCTTCTGCAATTCTTATGAGTTGATGGTATTCTGAGGAGTAATATAAATGGGTATTCATTACATTCCAGTAATCGTATACTCAAGATTCTTTTGCTGCAGAAATGCTACTGTGTCATTAGTTTTCGATAATGAATACCTGTTACATCATAATTCATAATATTTGAATAGATCTCCACTGCACCTTGTGATTAAAGTTTGCTTGGTAGGCTTTATTAATTGTTATTGAGAAAATTTGTGGAGCCTTCGATAAATATATGGATAGCTAAAAGTTTGCTTCTTCCAATTGTTAATGTGAAGTGTGTTGATATTTTTTAGTATTGACTTCCTAATTATTTTAAATTTTTTTTTTAGCAAGTAATGTCTTGAATAAGTATCAGCATAATGTGTTTTGAGTTACTTCAATTCCATTGCATGTGACTGGAAAAGAGGAAAAGTGGTAGGTTTGTGGGCTTTGTGGGGATGGGGAAGGCGTGGGGTGGATTAGACTAAGAATGCTTGGCAAAAATACATTCTGCTTGTGGGGCTGTCCCGTCTCCTTACTCGAGATATCTAAGATAGCTCCTTAAACTAATAACTTATGATAGACGAGCCCATTATCATTATGTTCTTAACTTGCTTCTTGGTGTAGGTTGAGGGGTGAAAAATTCTAGTTTTAGTTCTTCTGCCTAATCTTTAGTACCCCTTTGAGATTGAATCTTTAGAACCATGTGCCTAAGAGGGCGAGGTAAATTTAAGCAGGTGGTAAAAAAAACTTGTGTCTGACCAGTTTATGCATGTCATGGACCATCTTAAAGACAACATCTTGGCCTTGCTAGTCTTAAAACATTTAACATGACTTAATTAGAGTTCATCTTGTCTGGGACCAAACCACTGTCCAACTATTTTGGCTCTCTTTTGGTGACTTTGACACATTTGCAGGTTCCTGCAATGACCAAAAGAAAAAGGAGATTAGTTATATGAGTCAGGTTTCATAGTTCCAAGGTTTTGAATTATAGGAAAATTACCACCAAAGTACACTGAATGTCATGCAGTGATCATAGCATACTGGAAGTTTATACCAGCCATGGTTCCCCGAATATAGTAAGTACTAAGTATTAAAAATCCATCTGGGAATAACTTGTAAGTATTAAAAATCCATCTGGGAATAACTTGTTTGATACTTGGGAGGGGGGGGGGGGTAATAAATTAGGACACTTACTACTTAATTGACTTATAAATCACTTGTAATTTGACTACATTATTGAACTTTGTGATTCACGCAGCTTCCAGGACTAATACTTCATTAGAAACCTATCAAGTAAGTATGTTATCAGCAAGAAGTCTATATGCGTGATAATGAGTGTCCCAATTAAGAAAATAGTTTACCACATAAATACTCCCTTTGTCTCATTTTAGTTGGGCACATTAGTAAAAAATAAATATCCCATATTAGTTGGACACTTACTAAATTAGGATAGTATTAATTAATTTCTTTCCATTTTACCCCTATAATTAATAGTATACTCTTGGAAGTTTAAACAATTTTAAAAATCCCAATGTTTCTTATTTCCAAAACTTAATTAATTACTCCCTCCATTTTTCAAAACTTAATTTGTTAAACAATTTTTTTTTTCCATTCGTATAATTGTAGTACTCTCCAACCACTTTGGAGTACTATAAAATCACTGAACAAGTTGAGTAAAAAGTATTGGGTACAAATATAAGAAAAAGATGGAGCAAAAAGTAAAAAAAAAGTTATTCGAAATTTAAAGATTTGAAAAAACAAGTCAAATTGGCCGCTAAAAAACAAGAAGTTTCAGAAAGTTGAAGATTCATTAGAGATATTTCATGAAGATTAAAAGAAGAAAATTGAAGATTCAAATAAAAAAATTCAATGCGATTTTGATTTGAACGTCGTGGATTATCAATTTGATTCGAACAAATTTCCAGATGAAGGAGAAGATGCATACGAGGATGAAGAATTAAATATTCATTCATATCACATTAAATATGATCAACATTTTCAATGCCTGAAATATATACCCAATCAATATAATTAATAGGGCTAAAGGGTAAACTAGTAAAAACAATCATTCCATTTATGATTTCTTAATAACGGTATAAAATGGAATGCGCCCAACTAAAATGAGACGGAGGGAGTAAGCACTAGTCTGTGAGAATCCCAAAATACTTAATACAAATTTTGTATTTGCAAAAAATAAATTTAAGTGGTAAACATACAAAAAAAGTAACTCATTCCGTCCAAAAAGTTTTTTTTTTTTTTTTAAAAGTAGAAGCAAGTGAGAATGTTATTAGAAAAAATAAAATATCACCTTCGTCTAGATTTTCAAGACCTTTGAATTTTGATCGATATTTCACTATGCAAAATTGGTGAATGAATTCTCGATATAATTTTGTTATCAAAAAATTGGTGAATGGACTTCTTTTGGTAAGAGGCGTGGTATTCTAACGCATCTATAAAAAATTTACATAGGACCACGTGCAATGCACGTGTCCAGAAATTAGTACCAAAAAAAGACAAAATATAATTTGATATTGAATTTTAAGAAGTTAAAAAACTTAAAAATCTAAATATTTTTTTCTCTTAGCCCTATTTTTTATTCTTTCTTTTCGTCTTTCACTGAGCAAAAAAAGAAAATAATCAATGTGTAAACTACAAAGTAAAATGTATCATCTTTCATCAATTGCTCTAGTCTGATACTTCTGATTGCTGGTTCCTTCTTCACATTTCTTCCTTTTCAAATTAATTTATAAAATTCTACTCAATTATTTGAAAAAGTCTAATTAGTTTTTTTTTTTTTAGATGAGAAGTTCTGGTTATTTTTAATCAATTGTTGATATTGATTAACATCTTAAGATGAAGCAGTTCTATGTAAAATTGCAATCTTTTTAAATTTTCTTGAAATGTCTATTAATTTTATCTTTATTTTATTTAATTTTATATAATATTAGTTTATAACATATCAAACATTACAGATCTATGAGGCTTACGTTCAAGAACCATATCAAGCAAAACGCTTTGTCCCACGTCTGTGACTTTTAAAAAACTGTCTAATTCTTTTGCCAACTAATAATCATAGTTATTGAAAATATATTGTTCACATCATCTTGTGTTTATGAAGAAATATGACCAGTGGAGATTGATGTAATCGATTCAATTTATTTTGAATTGAGACATAATTATTACTTATTATTATTATCAAGATTATCGTGATTCATTTATTTTAATTTGTTTGAAAAGAGCATTATGTTCAATGTTTAGTAAAATTTTCATGAATTTTTTTATTTTATTTTAATACTTACCTTATAAATGACATGATCATGATTACCGAATTCGAGACGTAATTGAATTATATTATTAAAATCTCAAATTTAAGATACTAATATTCTAGAGTCTTTTTCTCATACTTAATTATTTCATCAAAATACTCTTAACAAATCGAAGAAAATGACGGAAATCACTATAACATCTTATCACTCATACAGAAGAAATAATAGAATAATAGAACTCTTCTTTGGAGGCAAATTCTGAGTTAGTTAATTTTTTTTTTTTTTTTTTTTTTTTTTGTGTGTGCATTCCAGCAACCTAATTTCCTCTTTGTTTTTGCCAAGAAATTATTTTTTTGGACAATCTTTTTTTTTAAAAAAAGATCTTTGCTTCTTTGCTTTGCTTTTATTCTTCAGAAAGAATTTCTTTTTTAAGTAGAGAAGTAAGAATGTCGTTAGAGAAAAAAATGAAATATATCATTTCAACCTAGATTTTCAAGACTTTTGATTGAGATTTCACTATGTAAAATTGGTGAATGGACTTTTCTTGACAAGAGGTGCGGTTTTAGAATTTCTTCCATTTTATTACTCATTGCATGCATGTTTTCATAGAAATTTAATCATTCTAACGGATCTATAAAAAAATTTACATGGAACACACGTGCAACACATGTGTTCAGAAATCAGTATCAAAAAAATACAAAATTTAATTTGTTATTACATTTAAGAAGTTAAAAAGCTTAAAATTTTAAATATTATTTTTTACTCTTAGCCCTAAATTTTATTCTTTCTTTTCGTCTTTCACCGAGAAAAGGGAAAAAATAATCGATATGTAAACTACAAAGCAAAAATGTATCATCATTCACCACTTGCTCTAGTCTGATACTTCTGGTCATCAGTTCCTTCTTTATATTTTTTTTCTTTTCAAGATAATTTATAAGTTTCTACTCAATTCTTTTAAAAAGTCTAATTAGTTTTTTGAGATGAACAATTCTTGTTATATTTTAGTCAATTGTTGATTTTGATAAACATTTTAAGATGAAGCAATTCTACAAACAATTGCACTTATTTTTATTTTCTTGAAATTTCTATGTATTTTAATCTTTTTATTTTATTTTATTTTCGTAATATTAATTTATAAAGGGAGCTTAGTTTTCGTCTGGGTATGCGACCTTAGATTGCTGTTGGATATTCATCTCATGTAGCCTCTAACACAGTTTTCTTGATCTACCCAATCGGTCAAGAAAGTTTTTTTGATGGTATGCAGTGCCTCTAGGAATCTCTGGTACTTTCAATTTCATGATTGTATTTCAAGCTGAGCACAACATTTTTATCCACCCATTTCACATATTAGGCGTAGCTGATGTATTTGATGGCTCCTTATTACCAGAGGCGGATCCAGCATTTAACGTCTGCGGGTGCTGATTTTTTATGTATAAAATAAACCTACTACTATCCACAAAAATCGAATAGGAACGATGTGTCAGAAGATTAGTTTTTTCGTTGATTCAATTTAGCCTTTTATTCACAAATAAACAAAAATTGACTTTATTTCAGTTTTTTATTTTTATTTAAATTATATTCTAAGATATTTATTAAAAAATCATGAACGATCGCCTCCAATTAGAAAATTTGCTGAAAAGGTAGTTTAATTATTACATAAGCTTTGTTTGACTATATTAACTTACTTTTATTATGTTCGGATTAATATTTACGTATTAATAATCAAGTTATATGACTATTTTTCCGTGGAAAAAGTTTAAATTTTTAATATACAAGGCTCAAAAGATTTATTATGTCAAACCATTTAAATTTTTAAAAGTCAATAAGTTATTGATCAAATTATACTTTAGTATATAAATTAATAGTCTATCTTTAAAAAGAAAGAAATTTTATATTAATTAAAATTAATTCAAACTACTTATGGAAGAAGCTGCTCATAAAATAAGGTGTAATAATAAGAAAAATATTAAACACTAATATATGAATTTTAAAAAGCAGGGGAGAGAGAGAGGCGTATATATTTTAGCAAATTAAAAGGAGAAAAAAAGGTGGGCCCTAATGAGAAAGAAGAAGAGCTGAGAAAGAGATAAATGAATAAAAAATAATGCTTTGCGGAGGTTCGATCTCAAATACATTGCTCCGCAAGAGACTACCAGGCAATGGCTCATCCATGGCACCCGCGTGTTACTTTGGTATTCCGGGTGCCACTTAATTAATATATACGATTTTGCACAGATATCTACATACATACTACAATTTTTTACCGAAACGTGCGGGTGCCGTGACACCCCTAGCCTATAAGGTAGATCCGCCCCTGCTTATTACACGTTACAAATTCATGGGGCTTACGCCTTACGTCCAAGTAGAGATGGCAATGGGGTGGGTGCAGAACGGGTTAAGGCTTAACCTGCAAAAATTTCAACCCACCTCATTTTGCATAGCATTTTTTTCATTTTCAACCCGCCCAGCTTCGTCCCGCAAAATTCTTTGTTTTACTAAACACACCAGCTAATTATAACGTTAACATTCTTTTTTTCAGTTTTATCAATAACTCAATTTTTTTTAGAGTAGTTTTCTTTTAATTGTTACTCTTAATATTTATTTGATTAATAATTTTATCACTTTCTTACGGATGCATATAATTTACTTACTGTTAATATGATACTGAGCATAGAAGACTACAGTTGATAAAATATCAACACAAATTATACAAAAATCACAATTTAACATAATTATATTTCTACATTTTTCTTAAAGTTATTTTAAGAACAATTAGTGTAATACAAATAAAAATTATAAAGAGTTGCAAAGCAGAATGGAATTAACTAAGAATCACTTTTGAGTAAGATATTATCAATGATATTAATGAGTCCAGTAGGATTCTAATAATATAGATCCACACATCTCTTAAAAATTGAAAAGGAAATAAAATGAAACTAGTGCTGATAACGTGTTTTAGAACTAAGCTAAAAGATTAATAATATGAAGCAATAAAGTAGACAAGAAACGAGAGATGAGGATGAGAGTTTTTCTTATTTCTTTCAAGTCTTCAAGTATATCAAACATAATACATAATAACATAAGTCCTCTATTTATAGGATTACATTGAGGAGCATAAAAGGGTGTCATAACATTAATCTTTGAGAGTTAATGAGGGAAGATCAAGAGGAAAGGTTATGAAGGAGTGAGAGTTAATATCATAATGGTTAACGAGTTGTGGAGGATTTATAGATAGAGTAGTGGACATCCACATACAATGTATTTTATAACATTTTCATAAATATATGTATTTTTTTTTCTTATTTGTTTTCTTTTTTCTTCGTAACAACATAGACCAAATTTCTCCACCATTCACCATTACATGTGATTGTGGCTTTTTAAAGGTGTAATAATTTTAATTTTAAACAGAATGAAGAGTAATAGGATCCCCGTGAAGTTGAAACGTATAGTTGAGAATCGGTAATAGATTGGGGGATATTTGACTGGTATACTAACATCAGATAGATGAAATTTACTGATTTCTATAAAATATTATTGTTATTTTGATTTATAGCTGGTTTGATCACACTTTTGGGAGGCAAAAAGTACTTTTTTTTTTAAAAAAAGATTTTATTTTAAAAAAGTAAGGTGTTTGACCAAGTTTTTGGGGAAAAAATAAGTGCTTCTGGGAAGCAACAGAACACTATTTTTCAGAAGCTAAAAGGAAGTTTTCCCCCTAAAAATATTTATTTTTGAAAAGCACTTTTGAGAATTAATCACTTAGAAGCAATTTTAAAAAAATTTGATCAACCACTAAGTCTGTTTTGATTGACTTATTTTAAGTACTTTTAAGTCAAAAAAAGTGTTTAAGCATTTTTATAGTGTTCAGATAAAATTATAAAAAAAATACTTTTAAGCATTGTATCTTAAGCCAAAAATTATAAATTTTGCTGCTTAAAAATTCTTTTTGAATTAGTTGACCACACACCAATTGCTTCTCACCAAAAGCACATTTAAACAAACGTTTTTCAAATAAGCTGTTTTTTTTTTAAATTTGCCAAATAAGCTATTTAAAAAAATAAATTTAAAAATACTTTTTATCTACTCCAAACATTATAAAAATGCTCAAGTTAATTTTATCTTATAAACACCTATAACAAAAAAAAATTCAAACATGCTCTAAGCACTATGACTAGAGTTATTTGTCAACATAGCAACGTCCTTAACGTCCTCTGCCTCCCGCCAAAACAAACGATCTCACTAGGTAGTTGCGCGCACTTATGAAATAAACTTTTAATAATCGTGATGTCCAGATAAACTTGCAAGTACCAAGCAACTCTAAAACTCTTTGACATTTACCAAAACCATTCAACTCCAAAAAGAAATTTATCAATCTATTCATGTATATTATGTTCTTGATGAATTATAAATCAGGTTACATGTTATAAGCTATAACACAATCTCAAACAAACCAGCAGGAAATGAGATCACTTTTAAGAAGCCAATAATGAACATTATCAGAATCTTGAAGAGATGAGAAAGGGACCAACAAAAGATGCCCCTGACATTGTTAAGTTACTGTACATTCATAAGGCTACTTTTAAGGCCTTAAAAAGGAAAATTAATGCTGGACCAAACATGCCAACAAGCTGCTGGTTCCATCTTTGTAAGAATTCTCATCAAGAAACTGCCCCCAAGTTTTCAGCTTTCTATCTTGCAATCCAAGTTTTGAGTCAAATCACTCTAACCGGAATGCCTTGGCTGGTGGAGAGTCCCGTAGACTTATCATCGTGCTTCATGGCCCCCGAATTCTTTCCCTGGCCAAGTCCAGCGAAAAAACTCTGAAGTTCTAGCAGCAACCAGCTATTGGAACAAATGTGTCTGCTCGCAATGACATTGGCTGGCAGCTAACATCCTCACAGCTCTTGTGGTAAAGCATCTTTTGTACATAGTACATCAGATAGCATTGTGAGGCCCTAACAACTTCTTCATCGACTTCAGTTATCCATGCATCGTCACATTTGTACCATTGGTTTCTCAATCGCAAATACGTCACATAGTGACCAGATTCTAACATTCCTGAATGTGTGACCACTGCAAATATTTCAAATTCTGTAGAAACATCTGATTCATCACTGTCAAACGAAAAGATTCTATTCCCATATCTTTTTCTTACAATTGAAGATGCTAAATATGGTTTCATGTCCAGAGAGAAAGGAAATTCCATGTGGCGGTCAATCTTTCTGGACTTTTTTCTGGTGGGAGAATGTTCAAATCGTTTTATATGAAAGCAGAGCACAAGTGGGAGCTTTTTGATGGACATTTGTTTCAATGCGTCTTGCTTTTCCCGACAATTTTGACAGTACAGTTTCTGATCGGATCCCAATTTTTCTGGTCTTGTGAAGAGGTCCAAGCAACCCATAAGAGATTCATTTGGCTTACTGGACTTACTAGCAAAATCCTTCCGGTTGGAGTTGCAGGCACTCAAGTCAAGAGAAATGTCCATACAAGGATCATGAGTTGTTGACGTGAAACCGCATGATGCACAAGTGACGTCAGATCTCAATAACCCATAGAACGCCCTATGAGCAATACACTGGCAATCTGCATTATCTGTTTAAGAAATGCTTCTTTATCAGAGACAATGAAGAAGACGAAGCCACAAAACTCTGGAGTTCTCAATGTCTTAATACATGAATTATTCCTCTTCTCATCAATGAAATCGATCTCAAATGAAGTACAGACCAAAATTTTGAAATTCCAGAAAGGAAATTGAGCATGCACATAGACAAGAGCTGTAGTATATCTAAGTATGTTGCATTTCTAACAGAAATGGATGAACCATTAAATGTCCTGCATAGACAAGAAGAATAAGAGCCATTCTCAGCAAAAATACCTTTGGTTGCCAAACTTGTTTTCCCCTCTTTGTCATGGATCCTGTCCAGCATTGAAATGAAGAATTCATGAGCATCCTGCTGCTCATAGGTAGCAAGGTTTTCCGAATGCTGCCACCAACTGCAAACATAAATAACAATTCAATCAAAACGAATCACTACATAGGTCTTCAACATGTCAGTCCCCAACCAACGTTAACAATTTCCACGTATAAGCACCCGATCTAAGCTGACAAATGATGTTATCTTACTGGATATAGGAGCATAGAGAAAATCTCAATAGACTTATTTTGCCAATTATAAGAGAATTGTAAACTTGCAGATTGTCCAGTTTTAGATGAAATGCACCAAATCTTGGTTATCCAAAAACTCTATGAAGAATCTTCACAAGTTAAAACATATGGTCTCACACTTAAGCTACAATTGATGAGACAGTTCTAATATTAACTAGAAGCAAGGTTGTGCATTTGTGGTGATTGAACATCTTTTACATTTTTGCAGATCTTGTTATAACCAAGTATCTAGTATCAACAAGTTAAACGACAAAGACAAATAGAAAGCGATTCGGAGTTCAATCACGGGATATACCTGTAAAGAAACTGAGCTGGACTATAAGGGGTTCGATCACCAGAGAACACAGCTGAGAACATAAGATCAATGTCACAAGGCAAACACAATCGATCCGATGACATCTTTCTGCAAATTTCTCTATTATGTCTATCACTAAGGAAGTAATTTCTCAAAGGGGGTGCATGAAGCAACACTTGCAACACAGAATTCATGAAACAAGTATTTCCTAAATTATTCAAACCCCTTAATCCTAACGGAAAACACGATTTCGACTTATGATCCCTCCGAAAAAACAACCTCTTCATATTTTTCGAATCCAAATCCATCCCAAAACCCAACCTCCTCCTCTTACTCAACCTCAACTCACTCCCTTCAACCCCATTCTCAATTCTTGAAAACCCCATCAAGTGCCTACACATCACAGCCTTATCAAAATCAGGATCATACACCTGATCACAACACACAGAGCAATAAAGCTCACCCCTTTCCACATCCACTAAAATCTCATGCCCATTCTCATTCTGTCTATGCAAAAGAGCATGATTTGATTCAGGTGACAAACAACACACCACTGATGAACACATCAAACACATGTACAATCTCCCCTTACAACATCCACTACAAATACTACATATGGGTTTTGTCTCTAATTTCGACATCTCCAGTGTTGTCCTACCATACGGAGTTGTCCTAAAACAATCTTGAATCAAATCATACCCACATAAACCATTTTTCACCTTGTAATCTACAAGATGCTTGCAGGGCTTTGGATTTGTATACAAAGAGTTACTTGAGCACATACTAAATCACCAAAAAAATATTAAAAAAACAAAACTTTCTTTGATCTATGCAGAAACAATCAAAACTTCAGCTGAAAAATAATCAAGAAAATACAGTAAACTGATCAATAAATAATAATAATAATAATAATAATAAATATACAAATATCACTACAATTAAATAAATGGGTTGATCTAAAATAACTAACAGAATTAACTAAAAAAAAAAAGAAGATAATTTTTTTTTTTTTTTTTTGGTTTTGGGAACAGAGACTTGTGATAGAGAGGAAGGGAAAAAGGAGGAGGCTTTTTTTTTTGTGTGTAGGAGAAGGGAGACCGACTATTATTGTATTCTGCTGTGGGAGAGAGCACGGGTGTTACTGTGCATCCTAATGCGTGGCGAGATCAGGACCGTTGGATTGTTGATATTAGATATTGTATTTGGGTGAAACCCTAATTTGACATTTGTTTGGGTTGACAGCAATGAAATGAAGATAAAACAAAAGGTATCTTCTAGTGCAATCTGGCAGTAGGCTTCAGTTAGAAGACCCAAGGATTTAATGTACAAATGATATATAGTTGTGCACAACTAGTTTTTTAGTTACTGTACCATGCGTTGTTTGGTGCGTGGGATGAGACAAATAAAAGTATTTTATGAGCGTTTTATTTACTTTTCACATGAAATAAATAGTATTTTTATTATTTTTAGTATAAAATGTGGGATAAAATAACAAGAACAATAATGTACTTCGTTCGTAGTTGTCTTTTTGACCCAATTTTGGGTTCATTCCATAACTAAAACGAACGAGTAAGATGGATAAGATTGCTTTATTATTAATTAATTTTTAATTTTGCTAATTGATAAGTTCTTGAAAAGAAGTTTATTCCTTTTTAATCCTTTTTGGGACCTATATCTAGTTATGAAAAAATGGATCCATTGTCATCCACAAATAGCCTTTGCAAAAAGCTTACTTATGATATTACACAAATCATTCCCTTGCTATTATATTGTATCAAACTTGCAATTTTTAATTGAATTTTTGATAATTTCTTAGGACAACGGGTGAGAGACACTTTTTTTTTTTCAAAGATTGTGGTGCTTTCGGTTGAGCAGTATATTTTTGAATAAACTTCTTTAAAACCAAAGCCTACCTTGATAGAAAAATTTGGTTTGACAGTCGAATAACAGTTGCTATAAGAGTGTCAATAGGCTTGGCATTTTCTATATCAGACCTCTTCAGCAACCCTTTAATGTACTTTGTTGACTGATCATGATATCTTCAGATTTTGTTTGAGAAAGAAATTTAGCTCACCCATCATGCTCATTTCAAATTCACTTTCATGAGCTTGGCTATTCCATCACAAGAGAGTAAAAAGTGGTACAACAAGTGATGTTATCAACATAGACCTGGACAACCAGTAGTTTCTTTCCCTTTTAGAACCTATATTAAAGAAGGAATTTTGATAGTCTCTCGTACCAGATCATTGGAGCCTACTTCAACCAATACAATGCCATGTCAATTTTCAACACATGTTCAGGATGATTGAGATCTTCAAAATCCAGTAACTCCTTCAAACACACTTTCTCCTTCAAGTAACCAATAAGAAATGCATTTTTTCACATCCATCTGAAACAATCTGAATTCCATATGAGATGCAAATACAGTGCGAATCTTTATTGATTTTGTTCTAGAAACTAGGGAAGTGTTTCATCAATTTTATGCCTTCTTATTGATTATAACCTTGAACATCCAGCCTTGCTTTATTTTTGGTAATGTAGCCAAACTCTTCTAGCTTGTTTCTGAGCACCCACCTGGTTCATCTATCAGTTCTGTTAGTAAGTTTAGGAACCAGGTGCCACACCTTGTTTCTTTCAACCTGGTGAAGTTCTTCTTGACTCTGGTGGATAAATGAGATTGTCTAAGGGATGGGATGATCTGTGCTTCCAATACTCACAACATATTAATCTTGATTGGTATCAGGCCCATTTGCAAATTGATCTTCAATTACTCGGCAATGAGAGAGAGAACGCCTAAAATTTTCCTTTGATTCTGAGCTTCTGAGGGACCTTGATGTAAGCCTGGTCCCTGCGAGTCAACTGTTGGTTCTTCTTCATTATCTATTTTAACTTGATCAATTGAATTTCCATCATCAAGTGCATCCCTTTGAATCAGGTGCCAAACTTTATTTTTCTCAAACTGATGAAGCTCTTCTTGTATAGCCGTAATCCATTCCGCATGCTTCAATGCCTCCTTAATATTCCTGAGCTCAATCTAAGACAAGCAGATTGTGAAGGTAAAAATATTTCTAGACTTAGATCTAGTATGAATACCTGACCTAAGTGGAATAATCACGTTATCCAGTGAATGAGATTCCTTGTGCTTTGAATTTGAGACTTGTACTGTTGATAGATCATGACCAGGTTCTTTTGAAGGTATGTCGGCTTGTTAAAAAACTCAGTGCATTGATGTTAGGAACATTTACTTGCTGCTCAACTTTAGAAGGTACCAGAGGGGTACCAGGTCCCTTCAGATCCAATAGAGACTCAGTGTTGTTATCTTGCTTTCTTGCCTTATTAGCCCTTCTTTCCATCTAAGATATCAACCACAACTCTTTGAATCTGCACTAGTTCTTCAATTCCAGCTTCATTCCGACTCTCTTTCACACACGCATCACACACCTTATGATTTGTGAATTTTATCTTTGACAGACTACAAACCATGTCCTTCAATACCAACAAGAGAAATGCTTCTTGTTGGAAAGCCTTTGAGTTAGAGAAAATCTTCCATCCTTCCTATCATATGCTTTGAGCAGTCACTGTTCCTAGATCATTTTTGAATGCCTCATCTCACTCCAAACATAATCATTGATTAGATTTAGGAATCCAATTTAACTTGGGTCCCCTGTAGTGAAAGAAAGAGTGAATGGGATTTCTTTTTGTCCAAGATGGCAGAGCAGTCTTTTTTATTACGGGACTAGGTCCCTTTGAATCCTCTTTAGTACCAACATGCTTCAAATTCTTTCTTTCAGCAACAATCCAAACTTGACAATCATCTTTGTAATGGCCATTTTGACCACAATGAGTACACAACCAATTATTAGGATTGGACATATTCTTACTATAAGGATTTTAGGGAGTTTTACATTTCTTAGGACTTTGAAATCCCAGACTTTCACCAATATTTTGCCTTATTTTGGTGAGAACATCAAGAGTCTTTGTGGAGGCTGTCCATCGAAGAGATTTTTCAAGATAGCCTTGATCTGAACCAAGTCCTTCTGCAGTTCCCTATTCCTTTCTAGAGAGGCTATAAGATCCAGCTTGGACTTGTTTAATTCTTGTTCAAATTCAAACTGAATGTCACTTCATTTTCCCTTTTTCGTAGGACCATTTTGAGGAATAACTTTAAGCTTTTAATGAAGAACATCATTTTCTGAGCACACAAGCTTAACCTTTTCTTTTAGTTTAGAAATTTTGTTGGTTAAGAAGATTCTTTCTACTTCAACCACAATGAGTTCATTAGTTAGAGACTCATTTTCATCAAAAATACTAAGATAGGCATCAATTAATACATTGGCTAGAGACCTTAACTCTTTTCGAGAGTAATCTTTCAAATTTTTCTGAGCATCTAAAAGACTTACCTCTTCTTCTTCTTCTTCAGCATCCGACTTTGCCATGAGAGCAACTGATGAGTCAAAGCTTGAGGTCTCATCTTCAACAACCAGCATAGATGTATCTTCTTGATAATTTCCTCCTTCAGATTCACTAAATGTATCTCCCCATAAAGGTCTAGTCTGCTTCTCAATATTGTCGGCAACTTTTCTTCTTTTGGACTTCTCGAGGACCAGGTTCCCTTCACAAACTTTCTCAGGTTGGTTTTTGCTATAGTTCTGCCTGACTTGACTCGTCCCTTCATGAGCCATTTGAAGTGCTTCCCAAATCCCCTTAGCAGTCTCACAATGTGAGATCTGATTATACTCATTAGGTCCAATGCCACACAGAAGGAGCTTCTTAGCCTTGAAGTTCTTTTCAACAGCTTTTCTATCATCATCATTGTACTCTTTCTTTGTCTTTGGCAATGATCTAGTACCATCACCTTCCATTACTATCTTCATAGGCACATTGGGACCATCACAAATGATGTCTCATAGTTCACAATCATCCGCCATTATGAAGTCAGGCATCCTTGCCTTCCACCACCAATAGTGTTATCCGTTGAACATAGGTGGTCTAGTTATTGAATATCCTTCTTCCAGATTTGGTGGAGCAGACATTTGAAGAAATTCTTTTTAGGTGTTAACCTTTTAGAAAGAACCGACTCTGATACCAATTGAAGACTTATATGAGTCCACCACGATACCAGGGACCAGGTCCCTTGCTAGTTTCTTCAACAATTAACATAAGGAAGTTCTATATGTGTTCACGAAGTAATGAGAACCTGGCCCCTCACCAGGTTTTATGATTAAGAACAGAAACTGAAGAACACAATTAAAGAACTGAAGGTAAAGAAGACAAGATATTTTATATGGAAACCTCCTTGCTCAAGGGAGTAAAACCACGACCTACCTCGTAGGATTTTCACCAACAAATTTCACTAAAACAAGAGCGATATAGGATTCCGATAATCCTAAGGTTAACCTCTTAACCCCATCCCCTTGTAATAGTACGACACGAGCCACACTACAATAACTTTATTGCAGCCTAACCGTCAACTAACTCTAGTTGACCACCACCGAGCTAATTGTAGCCCACTCTATCAACTAACTCTAGTTGACACAACTATGGCTAACTCTAGCCCACACTTAAATCTACAAGATAAAAGAGTAAATAAAATACCTACACTATCCTATCATAAGAGGAGCAGGTTTACAATGTTAGAGCAAAAAGAAAAGACTAAACAACCTAGACCTAAAGACATATTCCATTGTAGCAGACTGGTCCTTTGGTTGTTGAAGCTTTTTCTTGTTGGAACTTGGTGGCTTTGCAGATGAAGGGAGGTAATTTTTGATTATGCAAAAGCTTAAGTTTTCATCTCTTGATGTGTTGAATATATGGAGGGTGTGAGAAGTGAAAACTTTGACATTTGACAAGAGAGGGGGACTGCAACAACTTTTCAGCAATGCTGCATTGCTGCAGAACTGACAACAACTTTGTGAGAGTAGGCTGTACAGATCGGCCTGGTGTGGGTACCTGGTCTCTCATGTGGTCCCTGTGAAATAATATCTATCTGAGAGATAGTTTTTCTTGAATGAGCATTCCCTCTTGAATGATCATTTCAATCGTATAACTTGTTCCCTTGTTCCACCTGAGATTGGTCTGGTGCTTGTACCTGGTCTTTCATCTGGTCCCTCAACAGGTTTGTCAAATCATCAAAACAAAGCATAGTACCGTAGTAACTATGCATCATCAATCCTGACCTTACAAATGAAATTTCAAAGCATGTTTATGATTGTAAATTTCAAGTCTTTCTTGAAAAAGAAACTCTGTTAAATTGCAGTGTACAATTAATCAAATTAATTGTCACATAAATATTAAAGACGGACGGAATACTTAATTTACGAGTTTGTCATTCGAATTAGTAAAATTGAACTCTACATGGAGCCGTTCATCTTTGTTTATACAGGGAATTAGATTACCTTTAAAGAATGGTTTATAGTTAATTAAACCATTATTATTTAGAAAGAAAAAGTGGAAAATGGAAAAGACGAGCCCCATAGGTGGAGGCAAGAATAAAATAATACTATTTGGTTCTTCTGTCTGAAGTTATACTACTACTGCGTACTTCATCTAAAGGGAAATTAAAGTCGAAGTGATTCTTCCCCACACAATCTTTAAGCTTTTTTCATGATCACTGAACAACAAAATTCTTTGCTTCTACTCCCTCCAAATGTGAGATTATGTTTGGTATACTACACACATTATGTTTATACCCATACCAATTATTACTAGCTCCCTTTTAATTCTTAGCGGTTAAAGAAATGAATTTTGAGCTTAGTTAGTTCAACTCCAAAATTTAGTTGTGAGGATTGTTCAAGTCATATTAAAGAAATTTCTGGTTGATGTGAGACTTTCACACGTCTAGGACTTGACATCTGGTGTGTGGGTAATTTAATATAGGGGTCCAATATCGAAAATGAGAATTGAAATGATATATCATGTGAAATATATCTTGGACCTAACTCAACTCAAAAGTTAGCTCAAGAGATAAAGATTGTTAAGCCGTATTAGATCCCTTATAGAGGCAATGTGATACTCTTCACACTATAGATGTATACAGAATTTTGATCGAAATTATTAAATTATGGTGAACCCCTAGTTCTCGAGGACCGTGAATAATCGGAATCACTTGTACATTACGTAGTCATCGATCATCTATATATAAATAAAAAATCATTGTCCAAACTCAAAGAGGAAAAATAAAAAAACATCAATGATGAGCTCTATGGTTCTTTCATCACCTTTGAGTGTTCAATCACTTTCCAAATTAAGAACAAACTCCAAACACTCTTCTTCACCCTCTAAAGCTTTTTGTATTTATTTTTCAAACAAGATATCTCTTGAATCCAGCTCCAAATCTTCATTTATCCATGGTGATTTCACTTTTCCTTCACCAAATTTCTCAACATTTGTATCAAAATCTCCATCTTCCAATATTATCACTGCCCAAACCTCTCCACTTGGAGAACACATTATATATGATTTTCAAGCTAAGGTATGTTTTTTTTGGAATTCTTAGGACCCGTTTGGCGATAAAAACCAAAAACATATTTACTATACTTAGTATTTTTGAAGTTGAAAATAGAATAGGAGTTGTGTTTGGCCATAGTATTTTTGAAGTTAAAAATATAAAAGTGAAATTAAATTTAAATTTTATTTTAGAGTGTTTTGAAAATTGGGTTAATTTATGAAAATAAAAATTTTAGATTTTTTTGAAAAAAATAAATTAAAAAGTGAATCCAAAAATAGTGAAAACACCTCTTGAGGTGTTTTTCAAAAATTCAAATATTGTGAAAACGTTTTTTGAAAATATTTATGGCCAAACAAGTATTCCGGAATAAAGTGAAAACATATTCTAAAATATTGGAATAATATTTATGGCCAAACGCCTACTTAGTATTATTTTTTCTCTTTTTTGTTTGCAATATTGGAAGGTTACTTTTCCCCTATCCGTGCTCTTCTTGTTTCTTTGTCTATGTAATTTACCCTGTCATTTTGTTTGAACTAAATGAGGATTTGTTATTGTATAGGGGTTTAATTGTTTGATTTTAGGATACACGGGGTGTATTTGTAATTGGGGCATGAAATTGTGAAGGATTTTCATAGTATAGGCAAGGTAAATATTGATTAATTATACTTTAAAAATGTGGACTGCACATGTATTTTTTTTTTTAATCCATCCACCAAGGATTTCACCTCCCGTGGTGATGGGGTTTGACATGGCCCCCTACCATGCATGTTTATTGATAGACTGTATAAGTAATTAAGTCATTATATTCGTGTATAATATCTATAGTATAAAAGGTGTAAGTGCTTAATTTTTAAATACCTTCTAATTGAGTCATATTATATGAGTATTTATTGTAATTACCTTTAAAATACCTTCTAATAACATTAACCTAAGAGGTCTTTTACCAGATTAACTTTAGTCCTTCCTTAAATGAGTAATTAGTGATTATATGCTTTTTTGGAACCATAAGGGTGATTGAAAAAAAATTAATGTCTTTGGATTTTCTAAACTACGAGTAACAATTAGTTTGGACCAAATGTATTTTGTATTTTTGTTAATTGGGACAAATAAAGGTCGTGGGTAGAAAATCATTTGCCTCACTAATTCAATTTATAAAAAAGATTAGTTTGACCAAAAAAAATCATTTCAAAATGTATATATATTTTATCTTTTTGACAAGTTTAATTCCTAGGGCCCGTTTGGCCATGGATTTTTTTCACTTTTTTCCGGAAATTTATTTCACTTTAGTGAAAAAAGTGAAAACAAGTGGTGTTTGGCCATGAAATTTTTTTCACTAAAGTGAAATAAATTTCCGGAAAATTGAAAACAAGTTTTACTTGTTTTCACTTTTTTCACTTCTACTTCTCTCATAAAAAGTCAAAAAGAACTCTAATTATTTTCATGGCCAAACATAACTCCAACTCCAACTCCAACTCCAAAAAATTTAATTTTCATGGCCAAACGCCTACTAAATGTTCAATTTAGAAAATCATTTGCCTCACTAATTCAATTTATAAAAAAGATTAGTTTGACCAAAAAAACATCATTTCAAAATGTATATATATTTTAACTGTTTGACAAGTTTAATTCCTCATATATATATAGTAAATGTTCTGTAGTATATACATTACTATATTAATGAAATGCTGTCAAACATTAGAAAAACCTCAAAATTAAAAGAATGGAGCACATGAAATTGTCAGAATATAATATGCACTTCTAGCTAGTAACACTTTCTTCCCTTTAATATTCTAGAATATAATTTGGGTATTCTTTTTGCGAAATTTTATTCTTTTGCTGAGAAGTGCCACTTTAATTAAGAGTTCAAAGTAGTAATATTCATTAATTCTTTTATCTTTTACAAGTGAATTTTTTTTTTTTCATATGTTTGATAGGAAAAGAGAAGAGGTCTCTCACTGAGTTGCTTTAGAGAGAAAGTTGTTCTGATTGTCAATGTTCCTGAGCAAGGGTATCCTCTTGTCTTGTCCAAAGAAATAATCATAATTCATTTGGTCACTTTTACTTTAATTTTCTTATTAGTTGTGTCTTAAATTATATTTTTCATAAATATTCTCTCCATTTAAATTTATTTGTCTTACCCTCCTTGTTAGTTCGTTCTAAAAAATGTCTCTTTCCTTTTTAGCGACTCTTAAATTTTAACTTTCCACACAACATTTAAGACCACACAATAAAAAGATATTTTGATACATTCAACATATCTTTAATTTAATGCCACAAGATTTAAAGTTTTCTTTACTTACTTAAACTCCGAGTCAAATTAAAACCAGACAAATAAATTAAAACGGAAGGAGTATATATATCTTTTATTGATAATAAAAAGGGTTCTCAAGATATTGCAAAATTGTCAAATCTATTTCTTGTATATACACAATATTTTTCCATGTACAATTGAAATTTTGGATATGGTGGTTTCAGTTCCGTGTGGACAGAGTCGCAGTACGAATTACTTCATTATTTATATGACAACTATAAATCACAAGGTAAGTACCTTAATTAAGTCTCTTTTTGTTAATATTCCTATTCTTTTTTTTATTAACAAAATTTAATATGATCTTTTTTATGTATGTTGTTCATCAACTTGTTATATTATAGGGTTTGAGATAGCTGCATTTCTCTACAATAAGAAAGAAACAGACAAGGCAAGATATGGATATGCACAAAAACCACCACCAAGGGGGCAGATACAAATTAGTGCTGCTAGGTTTCGAGTATTCGACAAGGTTGGTTTTTTTAATTTCAAAGCACATGACTCATATAAAGAGAAAGCGCTCTCTGTTAGAATTTCTTTTATTCCAATGATTCGAACCCAAAAACTTTAATAAAGAATAGAAAGATACCTAGTATGGCTCGAGAATGCTCTAATACCAAAATATATATATTTCAAAAAAGCTTTGATACCAAACTAATGGAAGCAACATAGAAATTCCAACGGATATTGAAGAACATAAGAATATCAAACTTTAGCTGAACATCTAAGATAACAATTAGCATAATTAATCAACCTCAAAGTTTCTATTAATTACATTACATCCCTTGATCCCCGACCTCCTTTTATTTATTTATTTATTTACCATGAGTCCTTTTTTTTTTTTTTTTTTTGGTTAAAGTTTCATTTGATCACTCTTGGGTGTTGATTGAAATATTTATTTGGGATATTAACACCTGTATACAATCCTATGCATTATTGGTATATATTTTTTTAGCTAAGATTATGTTTAACAATTGAACCCAAAAATTTTGGCATTGCATAGCCATCTCCAATTATAACTGACGATTTAATAGGAAACTCAACACTATCTTCTTTATTTTTGGTATTCTCCACCTAAATTCATTCTAAAAATATATATTTCATTACAAAAATTAATGAGTTATTTTCATCTCAAATCAATGAATACCAGAACCAAAAATTAAGATAGAAAAAGAAGAAAGCAAATTTCAACTTTCTTTTTCTTCTTTGTGCTTGGGTGCTGTTGAAATGATTAGAAACACTTGAACGAGGTTATATAAAGTTTGAGAAGATTAAAGTGATCTGAATTTTTTCAAATAAAAAATCAGACCTAGAAAATGTCTCTATGACATGTGTATATCATGGATATCGCACGTAATTTTTCATGGAGATAAAAAAATATACAAGATATACAGAATATATACAGATATGTACTGTCTTCTAGGTTTGCTCCCAGCTCCATCTCGGCCGGCATCTTGCTCTCGAGGGTGTGTGTAGTCGTCTTGTTGCTGGTAGGTACGACTATGTGAGTTGACAACAATACACCGCCCTCCCTCTGCTTGTTACGTTAGCAAACAAGCCATCGTAAGAGATGCAGGAAAGCAAGCTTATTAGAAGTCGACAATAGAGTGGTTTTACCGGTGATGTATATATGAGATACAACAGGGATATACAAAACAATATGAACAACTCAATTCGCCTAAATCGTCTCCAAACACCACCAAAATTAACATTTTTAAGCTCCTTAAAATATTCCCAACAAAATTTGATATCACCAAGTTGATATAAATCACTGATACGCAGATCAAGAGAAATCAAATTAGGCTTCTCTTTACATATACAGTGTGTGTAGTTTCTTATACATGAATTTATAATTTGAAAAAGAATTTAAAATTGGACAAACGATTTAAAATAAAAGGCGTAAGACATTATTAGCGTCTTTTCTTTTTTCTTTTTCCTTTTGAATTTTTAAAAGTTTCAATATGAAAAATAATGACAGGTAAAAGTGAACGGTCGAAGGGCACATCCACTATTTGTACATCTAAGGTCAAAATTTGGTATAGGAGCAGCTATCACTACTGAATTCCACAAGTTTTTGGTAGATAGAAATGGAGTACCTTACAAAAGCTTCGGATTGGACACCCCACGTCATGTAATTGAGGTATTCTTTTTAGTTATATATATATATATATATATATATATAATATTGTATATTATTTTTATACTATTAATTTTACGGATTATTTATACTACATATTTCTATAATTTAGTTCAGTTAGTGAAAATCCTACACTTACATTCCTATGAAGTATATATATATTTGTAACTAAGGATATACAAAAATAAAGTTAAAAGATAAATTAACATTATGAACAACTTTTCAAACGAATTTATTTTCTTTTTAATTAAAGGCGTGAATAAAGATTTTCAGAAAAAGTACTCTTTTTTGAATTTTATAAAATAATATTTAATATTACTTAATTACGGATATATTTCATAAAGAGTATAACTGCATAAGTGTAGGATTGTCATAATATATGAATATAAATATTTGATTTTAAAATACATGAGATGTATCAGAAATTAAATCATATTACATGGATGTTTAGTGTAAATTGTGTAATTAACACTACTTTTTTATCCTCATACGAATTATTAGCACAATGTCTTTTATAAATATATTTTTTTTACCCCTCCCTAGGAGCTCTCATCCCTTTTGCTCCCTTAGTGACTCGAACTAACAACATTCGGATTGGAAGTGAGGGGTGTTTGTCATCCGACCAACTCCCTCTTGTCTTTTATAAATACTAGAGTAGGACATGGAGGATTAAAATTTTTTTTTTAAGAAACTTCTCTTATTTTATGTCCCAAATTGTAGTCGCCAGCTGATGAGAACCTAATTAATTTGATTTGTAATTTCTAATTTTATTTTATGAAAACTTTAAGTATTTAAAATAAATTTTTGGGTAACAAGTGACAAATATTTTTCTATATACTATTTTTTTTTGCCGTGCTATACTTATCACTACTATTTTTTTCATTAACCAGGAAGAGGTAAAGCATTTACTCTTGGAGGATGCAGATTGATAAAAGTTTGACCTCAATAGGATGACAAATTATTTACTTCGACCTTTTGGTGTTTTCTGTTTTTGCATACATATTCTCTAATTTTTCTTAATATCTTGGAGAACACTGTTGAAAATAAGCACATTATATTTATGTCTGAATTAGGTTAATAATGTGTTGCTTAAATTATTTTTCCATTGCTTGTGAAATGAGATAAGACACAAGTATCCCCTAAACTATATCTGAAGTTTTTATGATACATCTAAACTTTACGGGGGTCCTATTACCCCCTAAACTCATTTTTTCTGTATTTTTGTGCACTTTTTTGCTGACGTGACTGTTAAATTGCAAAATATTTTTTTGCTGACTTGACAGTCATGTCAGCACAAAAATAGAGAAAAAATGAGTTTAAGAAGGTAATAGGACCCCCATAAAATTAGGTGTGTCATAGTAATTTCGGATATAATTTGAGAGGGTACTTGTGCCTTACTCAATTATTTAAAAGTGTTAAATTTTGTTCTTACTGCTTGTGCTTGTGATGCTGAAACAATTTGCGCAATAGTATAATTAACGTGAATTCATAAATCAAATCACCACAACTGTTTCAAATGTTATGAGTATATATAACGTAGTTTGTACATCAGCCGCCTATGTAATAATGTGATGAATGTGCACCCAAGGAGTGTGGTCCAGGGTAAATGATGTGAGTAACAATCACGAGGTCCCAGTTCCAAATTCCAGCGGAGATAATAATACTAGGTGATTTCTTTTTATTTATCCTAGTCTTGGTGGATAGAGTTACCTGGTACTTGTTATCGGTGGGAGATGACAGGTATCCCATGAAATTAGTCGAGGTGTGCGCAAACTGGCCCAAAAATAATAATAATGTGATGACTGTAATGTCGATTTCATAAAAAAGGTGAAATAAGAAAGCAATATGAATATTCTATGGTGTTTCTTATAAATTGAATACTCGTATATCTTATATAGATGGATTAAATTGTCTAAAGCTTAAAGCAAGAAATAGTATTATATTTTAGTACTCCACTAGTTAATTATGTGGTAGGTAATTAACAACTACCTGTATATTTTTTAATTTATCGTCTGCTTTGGATTCTTTTGCAAAACGAAAGAGAGTACCGTGCTTCACAAACACGGCAGAGTGGATTACATCAACATTTTACTTGTATTACTTTCTCCGTCTCATTTTATGTGACATGTTTTTTTTTTAGTTCGTCTCAAAAAATATTACCTTATTATAATTAAAAATAATTTAATTTTAAATTCGTCTTTTACAATTAATGAAATAATTTATAAACAGGGGCAATGCTAGCATATACTCAGGGATTCATTCAAACCCTTTTCATAGAAAAAATTACATTATTTATACGTGATTAAAATTATTATTTTTTCTTTTAAATGAAGTTAGTCAGTGGGATGTGGTGGTAGGTGGCCAATAAAATCTTGACTAGTTTGACATGTCCTCTCAAGAGAGGAGGTCGTATGGAAATTTGGCATTGATGCATAGTTTTGTCTTTATTTTTATATTTTAAAATTATTTGATATTTTTTGTTGATTGACCTGATTAATTTGGATATATTCTAAGAACTCAACATTTCAATGGTTCAAACTATATTCTCTAATTAAGTGTAGAAGAATTTCTACCATTTTACCACATCTTGAAAAGATTGGTCACAAATTTATGAAAATAACCTTCCATGTGGAAGCAAAGACCTTTGAGCACATTTTGATTATAACTGAAAGATTAATGGACCATTTCGTTACGCAAACAATAATGTTTTGAATAAATTGTGAGGACTACAATGTTGATTTTTTTTTTTTGGACACATATAAAAGTGATGGAATAATAAAAATATCTTTAAATATTTTGAATCTTTAACATAAAGACAGTAGTTTTGATTTTTTCCTAGCTAGGCTAGCTTTGACCATATACTCTCAAAGTTTTTGAAAAGTTGAATTTGAGTGAAGTTTGGATTGAAGTTTAGAATGTGTTTGGCTATAGTTTGTTTTTTTTTTTTAAAAAAATATATATAAATATGACTTATATCCATAAGTTTAAAAATACCAACCGTACGGTACCAAACAAACATACTTGTTAACCCCAAAAATTATAGAGAACTTTTACTGGTGACTTTCATTATCATTGTAACAAATCATAATCGTATATACAGATAAGTTTTGCTAGGAATGTGCACAAATTGATTCAACCAATAAATCAAATCAAGAAAAATGTTATTAGTTTAATGTTATCGAGTTATCAGATTAACAATTTAAATGGTTTGTAAACTTTTTATTGGGCTAGCGATTCGGTTCCCAATTCTAAGATTTTAGTTAATGATTAAATAGATAACTCAATAAGATTATACTAAAATCATCTTTATATATAGTTATATAATAGTGATATATTCCCCGTTTAAAAAAGAGTTATGCGAGTTATTTATATAACAGTAGGGGTATATGTGAGCCACTTTTTCAATGGGGAGTATATCAGCTCCAAATTACAAAGTTGGGAGTTAAATCAGGACCTTTTCCCAAAACTGAATTTGAATGAAGTTTGGATTAAAGTTTTGAAATGTGTTTGGCCATTGTTTTTTCTTTTAAAAAAGGGTGAAAATCGTTTACACCCCCAACTTTACTTTAAAAATCAAACTGCCCCCTCAACTATAAACAATAGACATTCTCCCCCCATTTTCCTATACAATGTCTATATTACCCTTGACATTTGTAATCTCTATCTATATACTATATTTTTATAATAATATCATATATTATTTATTTATTTTACTCAGTTCTTTATTTATTTTATTTAAATTCATTAATGTTATAAGTAGAATAATCCTTTTATAAATTTGTCACAAAAGCTAAAGTATTTTTTATGAATGTTATTTTATTACATGCATTAAGTATTATATATGTATGTGTGTGTGTATTTAAGTTTTATTTGAACTGTATTTTCTATTTTTTATATAGATAAATGAGTTTTGATTGACATTAATGAGATGCTCTAAATTATAAATTAAAATTTACTTACAATATAAGTAAATTTTAGGAATTAACTTGTTATAAAATATATCTCCATTTTTATTACTTATTTTTATATTGCATACATCGGAATATATTTATAAAGTTATTATTATCTGTCATTTGATTATCAGGAAGGTGTGACGAACACGAATTAGGGTAGAAAGTTAGGAGGTTGGAGTGAGTTCATGCTAGTAGATATGAGTGTTGTCCTTATTAGTACTTGTAGTGCTATGCTTGTAATTTTATGTTCTTGGATTCTTATTAATATATGTTGTTTCGGGTAAATCACTTGTAGTATTATCTTGTGGTAGTATTGATTTGTTACTATATATTATTGTGTTGCTCCTTATTATCTTTTATCCTTTTTTACATCTATTTCTGGACTGTATTTTGTCTTGAGCCGAGAGTCTATCGGAAACAGCTTCTCTATCTCACCTCGGAGGTAGTGGTACAGACTGCGTACACTCTACCCTCCCTAGACCCCACTGTGTGGGAATACACTGGGTATGTTGTTGTTGTTGTTGTTATTATTATGCTCATTTATTTTATTTAGAACGTCATTAGCTTATATGCTAAATTAATGCTTTTCACTTTCTTTTTTTGTCTAAAACTAATATTTATTTTATCTAAATAAAATTTACTATATACATTAAAAAATAAAAAAAATCATGATTTTAAAGAAGTAAAGAAAAATAAATATTAGTAATAGAGTAAGGGTAAAGTAGGCATTTAAAAAAGATAAATAGGATAAAGGGGGGAGAATGACTATTATTCAAAGTTGAGGGGGGAGTTTGATTTTTAAACCAAAGTTGGGGAGGATAAATGATTTTCACCCTTTAAAAAAATATAAAACATAACTTATATCCAAGTTCAAAAATACCAATTGTACCAAACAAACATACGTGCTAACCCCAAAAATTATACTGAACCTTTATTGATGACGTTCATTATCTTTGTAACAAATCATAATCATATATACAGATAAGTTTTGGTAGGGGTGTACATAAATTGGTTTAACCAATAAACCAAATCGAAAAAAATATTATCGGTTTAACGTTATCGGGTTAACAACTTTAAATGGATTGTAAATTTTTTTATTGGACTATTGGTTCGATTCCTAATTTTAAGATTTTAGTTAATGATTAAATCGATAACCCAATAAGATTATACTAAAGTTATCTTTATCTGTAACTATACAATAGTGGCTTTAGATTTTAAATCCACACCCTATTTTCTTTTACATTTTATAGTCGTACGTTGTTTTGGTGTTGTTGTTTTCTTTCTAAGGTCGTTGGTTTGTTGGGGTTCTATCCATCAACATAAACAGTAAAAGGAACTTGTTTTTCTTTTCGAGGGATTGTTACAGTGACATTGCATCCAAGTTTGCTACTTAACTAAAAAGAAAATAAATTTGTTTAGCAATAATTTATTTGAATTTACGTTAGCTTGTAATTCGGGTAGATTTTTATGCATGAATGTAATTATATATGAACAAATGAAAATAAGAGAAGCAAAATAGAGAAGTTTTTTTCTTATCGGTTAAATCAAAGATCGAAGTTTTTTATGCATCGAACCGTTAAGAACCAAAAATCGATAACGAATATCTTATTGGTTTGGTTATCGGTTAGGGTATTTACAAATCGAAAACTAATAAGCGAACCAACAAAATACAAAATCAAACCGAACCGATCGATGGCCATGAACACTCCTAAGTTTGGCACAAAATTATCATTTTTTATAACGAACTAGATGATACAGTTATTCTAAGATCCTAACATGATATTTTAATAGGAGTAAAAATTGTTAATAACACAATTACTATCTACTACAAATATTCATCACGTCAAATTACAATGAGTAGTTAAGAAGATCCATCAGTGCAATAAAAAAAAGGGTAATAACTACTTCCTCCATTCGGATTTACTTGTTACTATTTTCCTAATTTGATTTCCATTTTTACTTTTCATTTTTGACAAATCAAGAAAAGATAAATTTTTTTAAAAAAATTCATGTTTTATCCTTAGCATTAATTACTTATTCTCCAAATCATTTTTCAATACCCATTACTAAACATCAATTAACAGGGGTAATATGGTAAAGTCAGTATACAAATCATTATTTTCTTAATGGGTGTGCCATGTCAAAAAGTGATAAATAAAAGCGAACGGAAGGAGTAGCTATTTTTTAATATAATATTTCCACATTCTATGAACAATCTCTTTACATCGAGATAAGGATTAGTTGGGGTCATAAATTGATGGAGCTTTTTTGTATGTAAAATGTAAAAGTTTGGGGTAAATTTTAAAATTTTAAAAGACACTAACAGTTATTTCTTGGCCCGAAAAGAAACTAACATTTATTTGGTTTTCAAAATCTCTTGATAACTAAATAAATTTTATGGCCAAACAAATATCTGTTATAATTTTTTTTTTAAAAAAAATACTTCCAAAATCTATGGCCAAACGGCTCCTTAAAATTTTCAACAGTTTGCGCGTTTAATTTTCCTGTTCTCCATTATAGTAACACATGTTTTGTGGAAAATTTATCTACGATGAAAAGAATTTTCTCGTGTTTCCTCTAAACTGTTTTTTTTTTTTTTTTAGTGTGAAAATATGTAGATTCCTATACATGTCCTTATTGAGTTTTCATGCATCTTAATGTTGACAACGTAATTCGACTTTCACGCCTCATGTGTGTAAATTTCATCCATATTGCTGAAATTGTCAACATTTAATTTTGGAACAATATATTATCGTTTTTTCGTAGATGTTATCATTTGTATGATATTTTCATATTTTGCATGGTCGTAAAATGTATATTGCCCCCCACTTGTTTCTTTTAAGCATTTTCATGTTCAAATAAAAAGTCAAAAAAGAGTTGGTGAAAGTCTTGTCTAAATTTAGATGGTGGAATACACCAATTATACACTATTGATTGCCTGTTCTTGAATATGACTTTTGTAATTTAGTTATGCAATTACATGTCCAACAAATTTTAGGTAAAATTACAAAAGATTCAACACGTTTGGTATGTTAGTGCAATACATATAAGAATTGTGACTAATTATTTGCTAAGTAACGTGATTGTAACTGTTGTAAAGTACATAATCCTTCATGGATTCATGATGAACAAGAAAGCAGTGTATGCTTATTCAAGAACAAAGAAGAACAAGGGAGAAGAAGAAGAAGTAGAAGAATGCAGAGGAAGAGTAATGTAGTGAATATTAGATCATATTATTCCATAATCTGTTGAATACAAAGTGAGATAGGGTATATATATAGATATATGATCTAATTAACTAGAAGTGTGAGCTTAAGCAACTAATCTACAGAGTAGTTACTAACTGTTTTCCGGAAGGTAGTTATAACTACTTTAACTAACTACTAGTTGGGAAGCTTACTAACTAACTAACTAATTCTTTATTTCTTTATTCTCAATACTCCCCCTCAAGCCAGGTGGTGAGAAAAGGTTGTATATTCCTAGCTTGGAACTTAAGTGATGATGTTGCACTTTGTTTAGTCCTTTAGTCAGTAGATCTGTTGGTTGTTCAACTGTAGGAATGTACTTAGTAGAGACCAATTCTTTGCAAATTTTCTCCCTTATAAAGTGGCAATCAATCTCTAGACGCTTGGTTCTCTCATGGTATACTGGATTGGCAGCTATTTGGATTGCTGCTTTGCTGTCTGTATGTACATTCACCGGTTGTGTTACCTTTATACCAAGTTCCTGCATAAATCCAAGTAACCATACCAACTCTGAAACTGTAGAAGCCATGCTTCTGTATTCTGCTTCTGCAGAACTTCTAGAAACAATTGATTGTTTCTTTGACTTCCATGTGATTAGAGAATCACCAAACTTTACTAGGTATCCAGTCACTGATTTTCTAGAATGTGGACAAGATGCCCAATCTGAATCACAGTAGGCTGTGATTGTATTGTTCTGTATACTGGATAGTAAGATACCTTGACCAGGTGATCCCTTCACATATCTCACAATTCTGAGAGCAGCTTCCATATGAGATTTCTGTGGAGCCTGTAGGAATTGACTTAGTGTTTGCACTCCAAAAGTTATGTCTGGTCTGGTCATAGTTAGGTAGAGGAGTTTCCCAATTAATCTCTGATAGGTTGTTCGATCAGTAGGTGGATCCTTGTCAGTTGTTTTCTTGTGATCATCCAATTGCCTTGTGGTTAGCTTTACATTTGTATCAATTGGAGTCACTGCAGGTTTAGCACCTCCCAAACCAGTTTCAGATATAAGTTCTAAGGTATACTTCTTTTGATGCATCACCAGTACTTCTTTTGATCTTGCAAATTCAATTCTTAGGAAGTATTTCAACTCTCCTAAATCCTTCATCTTAAAGACTTGCTTTAGCTTCTTCTTAGTTTCCTCAACACTATCCAGACTATCACCTGTAATTAGCATATCATCAACGTAAATAAGCACTATAGAGATGCCTTTGGATGTTTTCTGAATGAACAAAGAATGATCATAGCCACTTTGCTTGAAACCAAAGTCTATTAATGCTTTAGTTAGTTTGGCATTCCACTGTCTTGGAGCCTGTTTTAAACCATACAAGGACTTAACTAGTCTGCATACTTGATTCTCCCCCTGACTAGTAAAGCCTTGTGGTAACTCCATATAGATTTCATCAAATAAATCACCTTGTAGGAATGCATTAAACACATCCATCTAATGGACATGCCAGTTCTTTTGTGCTGCAATTGCCAATACAGTTCTCACAGTCTTCATCATAACAACAGGAGAGAATGTTTCTTGATAGTCTATTCCTTCCTTCTGACTATACCCTTTAGCAACAAGTCTAGCTTTGAACCTTTCTACCTCACCTGTGGACTTGTATTTTATCTTGTATATCCATTTGCAGCCTATAGGCTTCTTTCCTTCAGGTAAAGTGACAACATCCCATGTGTGATTACTTTGTAGAGCCTCAATTTCAGATTTCATTGCCTCTATCCACCTTGTGTCTTTAGCAGCCTCTGAATATGTCTTTGGGTCAGTGACAGTTGACACAACAACTATGAAAGCTTTGTATTTTTCAGAAAGTCCATCATAACAAACATACTTATCTAGCCCATAAGGAGAGTCCTGATGAATATTTAGTGAGACAAAGTCTTTTAACCATAGAGGTGGATGACCACCTCTTGCGGACCTTCTCAACTCTACTGTAGCAGCCTCATTAACTGGTTGTTGTAGATCTGGTTGAGGTAATGGATCCTCATCTGGAATGCCTTGATTAGCCACATGTGGAGCTTGTACACCAATAAGAGGACCTTCTGCATTTGATTCTACATAATGTCCTGATAAATCACCTAGACTTTGAATGTAGTTTGGAGTGGACATCCATGTATTATTTTCTGCAAACTTAGATATAGTAACAATAAAAACTTGCCCAGTAGTGGGATCTTTCTTGTGGAATGGAAATACATTCTCATTGAACAACACATCCCTGTTTATAAAAAATACACACTCAGTTAAGTCATAAAGTATATATCCTTTTTGCAAGTCTGAATAGCCCATATGTACGGAAGTTCTGGTCCTAAACAAGAGTTTATCATGTTGATTGTTATGTTTAGCATAACATAAGCACCCTAATACTCTTAGATGATTAATGTAAGGTTTCTTTTTATACAGCCTCTTATAAGGTGTCATACCCTTAAATACTGAACTAGGTAGCCTATTGATCAAGTACACAGATGCTAGAACACAGTGACCCCAAAATTTAATAGGTATATATCCTTGGAATCTAAGTGCTCTAGTGACCTCTAGGATATACCTATGCTTCCTCTCAGCAACTCTATTTTGTTGAGGAGTATAAGTACATGTAGTTTGATGAATTATGCCAAGTTGTTTAAACATGTTACTACACACATCATTAAGAAATTCAGTGTCATTGTCAGTTCTAATAATTTTGACAGTCTTATCAAACTGAGTTCTTGTGTAACTTAAAAAAAATTGCAGTACAACACATACATCACATTTTTTCTTAAGTAAGAAGGTCCAAGTAAATCTAGAAAAATCATCTACTATTGTTAGAAAGTATTTATTCCTATCATATGTAGAACTTTTATAAGGACCCCAGAGGTTTACATGAATCAAATCAAAACAGCTGACAGTTTTAATGCTACTATTATGAAAGGGTAGTCTAGGTTGTTTTGCACAAGGACACACATTACAACCAGAAATCACAGCTTTAATATCATGTATACTCTTAGACAACAGTTTACTAAGTACTAATGAAGAAGTATGTCCAAGTCTTTTATGCCAAACAATAATATCAACAATATCAGTCTTGTAGTTTGCTGAGTCTTTAGAGTTTTGAACTGCTAAGCTGAGTTGATTTCCTGTCTTCTTATTCAGCAAAATGTATGATCCACCTTCTTCTTTTTAATTATCTCCTTCACCCTCCCAGTGAAGAGATCCTGAAACAAGCAAAAGTCAGGGAAAAAAGATACACAGCACTGCAATTCTTTGGTTAGTTTTGACATTGACAAGAGGTTATACTGAAACTGTGGTAGATAAAACACATTGGATATAGTATTCTGATCAGAAATACAGCTTGATCCTGTATGTGTAACATAAGATACATCTCCATTTGGTAGATGGACTTTTTTGGGAATTACAGTTTCTGTGACTGTCCCATTTTTAAGTAATTGTGCATCTGAGGCCATGTGATTTGTTGCACCAGTGTCCACAATCCATTCAGGACTGTGTGGTGCTACTATCACCTTTATATCATGTTAAGTAGTCATACCTGCCATGTGAGCAGATGAAGTGGATGGAACAGTCGTTGAAGTCCCAGTGTTTAGATGCAGCAACTGTACAATTTGATCATATTGATCTTTGTTGATAGTGTTGGCTCCAAGTTGACTCAGCTGACTGTTCAAGATTTGATCATAGCTGACGGAGTTGCTAGGTGAACACTTGTTTAATCCTAGTCCAAAATCACTCATCCTATTTGGAACAATTTAAGCATGTGCAACTGTCTTAGGCTCATCCCTACTTGAGACATTATAGGCTGCACTACTGCCCCCTTCAAACCTTTTTTTCTTCTGTTTATAGTCAGCTGGATATCCCACAACTTTAAAGCAATTTTTCTCAGACTGTCCCTTGATCTTGCATATATCACAGAACAGATTATAGTTTCTCTTAAACATCTGATTCCCATAGTTTTAGAATACATTGCAACATCATAATTTCCAACATTGGCCGTGGGGTTTGCTCCTAGAATTCCAGTTGCAGCAGAGACACACTTTTGACTCTCATCACTTACAATCATAGAGTAAGCCTGATTAAGTGAAGGTAGAGGTGACATAAGTAAGATCTGACCCCTAGCCTGATTATATGATTCATTGAGCCCCATCAGAAATTGGAATAGTTTTAATTTCTTCAAATGTATGACATATTCTTTAGATTTTTCACAACTGCAACCAGGAGAAGGCACAAGAGCTTCAAACTCTTCCCATAAATCCTTAAGTCTGGAAAAGTACACAGACACAGAGTTTGTTCCTTAAGTATATGTGGCTATTTCTTTGTGAAGATTAAAGATCCTTGATCCATCTATTTTTGTGAATCTTTCCCTTAAATCTTGCCACACAGCCTGAGCACTTGAGGCATACATGATCCCCCCTAACAGGTTCTTAGACACAGAATTTAATAACCAAGACAACACAATTACATTCACACGCTCCCAATGATTCCATAGATTTTCTGGAAATGACTCCTTAGGGCAAGAACCATCCACTAACCCTAGTTTATTACGACCAAGAAGCGCAACTCTCATAGAACGATACCAAATAGCAAAGTTTTAGATACCTGTCAACTAGAAAGAGATTATTTGAATGCCACTCACATATGAAGTGTACAAGAACAGCGGATGGTTGTAATCAACCCCAGGGAAATGAGAGTTGGATCCATGTGACGCCATTGAAGCTGGTTGAGTACTGTGTTCTCCAGTTTCAGCCATTGTTGGTAGCTTTCAGAGATCAATTATTATAGCGGAAGCTTTGAAGAAGAAGAATTTTCCAGAAAACAAAGAACAGAGAAGATCAGAAATGCAGAATCAGAAACTGCTTTTTCCTTTGCGAATTGATTGAGAATTAACTAAGAATGAAACTTATGAAGCATGATCTTTAGCTCAAAGCTCTGATACTATGTTGTAAAGTACATAATCCTTCATGGATTCATGATGAACAAGAAAGCAGTGTATGCTTATTCAAGAACAATGAAGAACAAGGGAGAAGAAGAAGAATGCAGAGGAAGAGTAATGTAGTGAATATTAGATCATATTATTCCATAATCTGTTGAATACAAAGTGTGATAGGGTATATATATATATATGATCTAATTAACTAGAAGTGTGAGTTTAAGCAACTAATCTACAGAGTAGTTACTAACTGTTTTCCGGAAGGTAGTTATAACTACTTTAACTAACTACTAGTTGGGAAGCTTACTAACTAACTAATTCTTTATTTCTTTATTCTCAATAGTAACATTAATTTATTTAAATGTTTCAATTATGGTATG
Organism: Capsicum rhomboideum; assembly: GCA_031232105.1. Classification (NCBI taxonomy): domain Eukaryota; kingdom Viridiplantae; phylum Streptophyta; class Magnoliopsida; order Solanales; family Solanaceae; genus Capsicum; species Capsicum rhomboideum. The sequence continues at coordinate 3,119,808 of CP124718.1, forward strand.
ATTATAACTAATTACAAAGTAAACAAAATTCTAACTGAATGTGATTATTATAGTGGTTCAAGACGTGAATAAGGTTCTCCCAAAGCTTAATTATTTAATCTAATGCACCTCCCATACTTATGATAAGTATTAGTCACTTAATAATTTACTTGCATGTATCTTCCTAATTTGCATTCAAAACTCTATCCACTGACCTGTTCTCAATATTCTTCTATAGGAACATATATTCAAATGAAAAATCGATGAACTATGAGTTAGACGAAATCAATAATGTTAGTCTGAGATGAATTTAAATGAAAAATATGATCATAAAGTTTGAAATGAAGCACAATAATTGTTATACTACATTCTTTTTCGGCTAGAAAAGAGATATTTATATTAATAGTTAATATATCAGTACAAGAGACTATGACAACAGAGTCATTAGTGATTACAACAGGTACAGTAGGTACAAAGTGATAACAAAAAGATGGATGTGCTGGCCGTTTTGGCCTTACAAGAGTAGTTCCTTCTTTGTTCGCTACTGATGCCTGACGTACAAACAAAGATGGAACTGTCCATTATCGTTATAATACATTTTAATTGCTGCTTACGGTGGTGATATGAAATGGTCATAGAACTCAACTCTTGCCAGTTCAAACTCTTCTTTTTTTTTTTCTTGGAGATTTTTCCCCATAGAAAAACCAGAATAATGAGGCAAAAAATAGTAGTGGACTGTATCCAAAGTGGAGCCTCCCATTTCACCTACTCACAAATTTTTTATCATCATATCTTAAAGTAATGTAAAAATTACGTATATATTTAGCAGACGCTAATGATGCTCGAACGCACACTTAACTTTCCTCCACCAAACCCACTAATTACTAAATAAGTAATAAAAAAAGGACCCCATCTCCACTATAATTAACCATTATATCCTACAATCTTTTCAAACAATTTCACATTACATTCTTCCTAGTACTTGCAACATTTCCCAATTCTTTTTCCTTCTTCAAGTTTGCCATGGCTTCAGCTATATCTGAAACAATAACCACCAACGGATCATCCAAAAATAACAACCTTACAATCACCGGAAAGATATATACAAGAGTCCGTCTTGCTACGAAATCTGATCTCCACCATATCTACCAATTGTTTTACCAAATCCATGCATACCATAATTTCGTTCATTTATACAAAGCCACTGAGTCCTCCTTAGGGGACTTACTCTTTAAAGAAAACCCTCTTCCGCTTTTCTACGGACCATCCGTACTTCTACTCGAAGTCTCACCAACCCCTTTTACCCAACCCAAAAATAACACAGACGAAGGGTTCATGCCTGTTCTTACAACGTTCGACCTTAAATTCCCTGTTGTGGAAGGACAAGTTGAGGAGTTCAGGTCCAAATATGATGATGGTAATGATAAACATGATGTTTTCATAGCAGGATATGCTTTCTTTTACGCGAATTATTCATGCTTCAATGACAAGCCTGGATTTTATTTCGAGAGCCTTTACTTCAGGGAAAGTTATAGAAAGTTGGGAATGGGGAGATTGTTGTTCGGAACAGTTTCGTCCATAGCTGCGAACAATGGGTTCGTATCGGTGGATGGAATAGTAGCAGTTTGGAATAAGAAGTCATATGATTTTTACATAGCTATGGGGGTTGAAATATTTGATGAGTTTAGGTATGGCAAATTGCATGCTGAAAATCTTCAAAAGTATGCTGATAAGGAGGAAAATGATGCAGGGAGCTGCTAGTATGTTTTACTTTTTTAATATTGGAAGTGCTATGTATAAACTTCGATTTGTAATTTTTTAAAAGCAGAATGCTCATCAGTGTGTACTATTTATTACATTTGTATTTGAAAATATTAAATTGGTTATCATATGTATAACATAATTTCTCGTATTCATTTAATTTTATCAGGCACAATTATTAGTTCTAGTTGTTTATTGCCGTGATTTTATTTTTTAAAATTATCTGGATTGTGAATTAACCATTGTGACCTTACTAATTTCTTATGTAATTTTCAATTATGTAAATTTACTTCAAAAAGCTTGACAAATTTAGACTTAAATTTTTACCTAATTAAGTACTCCCTCCGTTCGCTTTTACTTGTAATTTTTTGATATGTCACACTCATTAAAAAAACAATAATTGGTATAGTGATTTTACCATATTGCCCCTATTAATTGATGTTTAGTAATAGGTATTGAAAAATGATTTAGAGAATAAATAATTAATGCTAAGGTAAAACATGATTTTATTTTTTTTGTCTTTTCTTGATTTGTTAAAAATGACAAGTAAAAATAGAAATCAAATTAGAAAAATAGTGATAAGTAAAAGCGAACGAAGGGAGTACATAAAATCTGACCCTTGTAGACCTTTGTAGTTCCAACTCTACCACATTGTATATGCTGCAGTTTTTCGGTTTGTAGGACATAAATGTTCTATCTCTTGAAGAAAGTTATGTATCTTTCCTCCATGCTTCGGGTGATACTCCCTCCATTCCTCTTGTGCTACTTTTGAATTGAAAATATTCTTTAATAAATTACTCACTTCTAGAAAATTAAAAAGGTAATTTTATCATCTTATCTCTAATTAAATTTCATCTCTTTCTAAGTTGACATTGATTACTATATTTAAACTCAATGGCCTATTAGAAAGATTATGATCAAAGTATTCTTGAAATCTTAAACATACACTTATTTAGAAACAAAATCACAACCTAAAAGGAACACTTAAAAAGGAATGGAGGGAGTATTTAAGAGCTACTCCCTCCATCTTATATTAATTGATCACTTTTTTTCTTGTTATACGCCTCTTAAAAAGTCATAAATAAGAAAGGTAATATTACTCCCTCCGTCCATATTAGTTAATCACCTTACTAAAAATACATGTCCCAAACTACTTGTCAACTTACTAAATCAAGATAAAATTAATTAAGATTTTCCTATTTTACCCCTACAATTAATACTCTTTTGAAGTGTAAAAACAAGTTTGTAAAGTTTCAAGAAAGTATCTTATTTATGATTTCTTAAGTAGCGTGCAAAACTAAAAGTGATCAACAAATATGGAACAGAAGGAGTACATATTTATCCTTTAAGATACTTTATTGAAACTTTACGTATTACTTGTTTACACTTTCAAAGAGAATTAATTATAAGGATGAAGTTAAATCTTATTGGAAAATATACTCCAAAGGTTCGTACGTAATGGTGTGCATACTCATTAATTAAGATACTTTATTGAAACTTTACAAATTACTAATTACACTTTTAAAGAGAGTTAATTGTAAGAATGGAGTTAAAACTTATTGGAAAGTCCAAAGATTCGTAGGTAATGGTGTGCATACTCATTAACCTACTCCCTCCGTTTCAAAATACTTGACCCCTTTGGACTTGGCACACCCCTTAAGAACGTAATTATTGAAGATATATTTTTACTAGTTTACCCTTGTACTCTAATAATTAAACAATGATGGTGAGAGTAGAAATCAAGAATTGGCTCTCTATATTCATTTAATAGCCTTGAAACTAGTGTGATACTTAATGTAATATTAGGGGTAAAATTGAAAATGAATGCTCAAAATAGTATTGATTTTATAACTTGGACAAGTATTTTGAAACAAACCAAATTAGAAAGAAGGTCAAGTATTTTAAAACGGAGGGAGTGTTTTATACTACTCCCTTTGTTTCAAAATAGTTGGTCCTCTTTCTAAAAATTTTTGTTCTAATTTAGTTGTCCCTTTTTATGAAATCAAGAGGATTTTTTTTATGTTCTTCCTATACTCCTATTATCATAAATGACTAAACAAAGTATATATACTCAAATTTATATTTTTAAAGCATAATTAATAAGACAAATTTAGTAAAATAAATCCCTGATAAATATTTTCTTAAGAAGAATGTCAAGTCAACAAGGACCAACTATTTTAAAACGAAGGGAGTATATCCTTATCCAATTTAATTTGTTAATGAATATTGGTGCCTTGCTAGCACAGCCCAACGATTGATTGATCTTTACACATTAATATGTTCTTTGTTATACCTTTGTTCAATTTGTTTGATATATTTTTTTACTAGTTCGTTTAAAAATATAGTATATTTTTATATTTTATAATAACTAACTTTGAATATAGAAAAAAAATTAAAAGTATTTGACTTCCCATTAGCTTTGATAAGAATTTCTTATAGTCAACACAAATGTTAGGCTAAATTTGAGATGATAAGTTTTTAAAATTTTATAACTACATAATCATTATGACATATTATTATTGAAATATAAAACAATTACATTGCATAAAGTGAAAAATTCTCTATATAATAATAGAATGCACACTCAATTTGAAAAAGTGCTATGATTGCTTAGTCATTTTATAAAATATTACATATTTTTTATACTTAATATAATGCCTTACCTTAATTTTGATCGCCGGTAATTTATGTTTTTGACATATTCAATTTTAGCTGCTGAACTAACTTTTTGGTACATCTTATAAATTAGTAAGCTTTGATTTATATTCTGTTCAAATTCTAAATTAGTATATTTTGAAAAGTATTTTTTTAAAAATTATTTCTGATAAAAATTAATTTTGTTTAGCTAATAAATTTTAAAAGTATCTTTGAACAACAATTAGTATTTGATCAAGTTTTTTACTAAGTATATTTTTTTTAAAATACTTTTCAAAACAAGTCATTTTAGGAAGAACTATTGTTTTTAATTTCTACAAAAATAAATTATTCTACTACACAAAAATATTTATTTTCTCCAAAAAAAATTCACTAAACACCTTAATTTTAAAAAAATAAACACTTCTAACCTCCCAAAAAATTTGCCAAATTAACTATTATGCATACTCATCATTTCAAAACATTAGATTAGTTTGCTTAGATCTTTCTCCTATTTTCTCATTTCTTACTACTATTTTTCTCCTTCTATATTTTTCCTTTGATAAGAAAGATTTTTCACAAACCAAATAAGTGAGTTTTATAACCATCAATTTTAAGGGTAAATTTTACTCCCTTCATTCCTTTTTAGTTGTCATGTATACTTACTAAAAATAATTGTTCCTAAATACTTGTCAATTAAGAAAATCAAGAGTGAATTAATTATCCTTAGCATTAATTATTCTAGAATTAAGAGACACATAAATCGATAACAAATAAAAAAATCAATAAAGAACATATGAATCACATTATAATCCTAATTATTTTTTTTTTAAAAAAATTGTGACAAATCTTATCCTAAAAAAGGAGGGAGTAGTTTTTAGAAATTTATTAGAATTAGAAATATGGCATGAGTTTTTGATATATTACCAAACAATTTTTTGCTCATTATATCCACATTGCTAAAAGGTATGTAATTGGTAATCGGGCCCATCATACACCAACTCACAAGTTAGCTCTTTTTCGGTGCATATGAATAAACAGGTATTTTCTCTTTCAGTTGCTGCTCCGGGGAAAGAAGTTTCATTTGCTTTGGGAGTCTCGTACGAATTATAAAGAAGAAGATTTCCGTGAGAGGGCTGAAAAGAAAGCTCTCCCTACAGGGAGCGGGGTAATAGACTATTACCGTTCAGTTCATGTGACGAATCGAACATCGTTAGGTCTCGAATTCTGCGAAGCACCAGATCTAGATCAAGATCTCCATTACGTCGTACGATATATCGATCCGGAGAACTTATTTTCAGTTTAAGTCATCCATTGCTCCTATCTAAAGTGATGCTAGGCTCTTTTTGTCTTTCTGTGCCATCTTCATGCGATCGAAGACTTTATCTAAGAGGAGGTGGATTTCCCTCGATAGTCGGGCATACTATATATGATGGATACGAGTGGGCCAGGAAAATATCTAGAATGCTCTTATGTTAGTTGTGAAATTACAATTATACCCTTGATCGTCCTCTACTTCACTCTTCTATAAAATATATAAACAAATATAATAATAATAATAAATTTTATTTGTACGTTAGTGCTCTCTCATTGTGTGAAATGCACTACTATAAAATATATAAACAAATATAATAATAATAATAAATTTTATTTGTACCTTAGTGCTCTCTCATTTTGTGAAATGCACTATAATTAGTAGTGCTTTTCTTTACTTTTTTTTAAAAAAAAAATCAATAACTCAGAAATTATGAATTGTGTTGTATTAGCAAAAAAGGAGTAGAGGGGTGGGGAGTAGTTAAGCCTGACCTCAATACAACACACAATCCTCCAGAAGGCTAACAAAAACTTACAGGAACTTTCTAGAGAACAAAAGAAGGTACATCAAACTAACTCATGTGAAAATTATTGGCTTTTTCATATTTACATGTAAGATTAGACATTTTTCATTTATCTAATTGAAATAGGCCTAAAATCGATCAAAAAAACTACCTCAAAAGAGGTAGGTGTAGATATCGAAATTTTATGGGACTCTACACGAGGAGCCCAATTCTATAAGGATTCTTGGAGGCTACTTTATCTTAAATCCTAACTCACGCTTCTATAAAGGGTAACATATTTCCTTGAAGAGGCATCTCGAATATCCCATAAACTCTTAAGATATTCACAAAGAGATCAAAACATCAAACATCTCATTTTCAAAGTCTTCCTGATGCTACTCGCAATTAAATATATAACAAGAATTCCTATATTCGAGAAATACACTACTAACGACCCTTGAATTACATAGATAATCAAGAGAGAAAACTCCAGCGAACAAACAAAATTGTACCCATGTTGTTTATCAATAAAACTATGTTTTAGCACGCACAGTGGGACCAAAAATCTATCATTCATCTCTTCTCTCACAAACTAGATCTACTACTCTGGAGCCACAAAACCTCAAGATGGAAGCTCCATTTTTATATTTACTTTAAGTCTCGTCTTTGAGTTTTATCAAGTGTAAACTCTGACAAAACTTGAAGTAGGAGGCATTTGTAAACGTCAAATTTTTGTGGAACTCTACAGAATGAGCCCAATCATGTTAGGATTCTTGGAGGCTACCTAAATCCTAACTCACACCTATATAAAGTGTAACATATTTTCTTGAAGAGGCATCTCGAATATCCCAAAAACTTTTGGGATATTCAAAAAGAGATCAAAGCTTCAAATGCCTCCTTTTTCAATGTTTGTTCGTTGTTCCTTGCGATCAAATATATCGCAAGGAGGTTCAAATCTTCCTTTATTTCAGAAATACGCTACAAACAACCCTCGAATTACGAAGATAATCACGAGAAGAATCAAGAGAATAAACAGAATTGTACCCATATTGTTTATCAATAAAATTAAGTTTCTTCATATTTTATTTGTGATTGCAATTTATTTATTCTATCACATTAAAATTTGTAGTAAACAATAGTAAAAATTGAGCAAGGTCGGAAAAAACCAAGAGCGCGAGGTCAACTTTTCAACAAAAAAAAAAACTTTTCAAATTATTATTATTTTTTTTTTAAAATCAACCTTATGAAAGTCGTACTTTTAGTGTCAAAAATCAGGAAAATACTAACTGACCTTTGAGGTCTATTTTTTAGCCCTAAAAATTGGAAAAATGCAAACAGACCTCACTGTAAAACTAACTTTCTGCGATCTATTCTTTTTTGCAAACATTTAAAGAGTATAAATAAAAAATATGTTTAACCAATAAGCATCAACCGTCTAGTGTAATTTTAAAAATCGACCTCCTGAGATCAAAAGTTTTCAATTTTTTATTTTTTTAAAAAAAAAATTCCTCCCGAGGTCAGTAGATCGATTTGATTTTCAACCAAGCTTTTTTTGAATTAAGAGTTTAGAACGATTTTACTTTAGCATGTCTAGGGAGTTGATGAAAGGATTGAGTAATCAGATTCTATGAGGAGGAAGATTCTAATTTAGTTTAGCCATCAACAACTTGATTTCCTTCTTTGTAACCATGCTTCCACTGCACTCCATCTCGATCTTTAATAATATCAATGATGTGTTTCAACTTTATGTTTCTGGTAAGACTATTTGGCGGCATGTTAGCTATGATTATGGAGTCACGGTCTAAGGTAAGATTAGTATACTCATTAGCATTGTACCATTTTACTACCCCAAACTCAACTACCAAAGCCTCAGCCATATCACTGGTATCATAATTATATTAACAGAGATAGAAAAAAAATCATAATTAGTTCTCCCTGAATATTTCGTGCAATAGCTCTAATACTTGCCCTACCACTTTCATGCAAAATTAAGCTACCATTTGTATTAAATTTTATGTGTCCCTCTTGAGCACGCCTCCATGTGACTTGCTTCAATCTTTGTATAGGCCCAAGCAATACCATCCTGATAATTGTCATATGATCCGATAGGATTCAGTTGCCTTAGACTGTGATTTGATCTTTGAGGAGGAGCCTATTGCTATTTTGGATAGACAGACTAGAAAGTTGAGATCCATGAATATTGACTCAGTGAAAGTTAAGTGGAGATATCAACCAATTGAGGAGGCTACGAGAGAGATTGAGTCCGATATATGGAGTAGTTACTCCCAGCTTTTCATTGGTTCAGGTACTTTCCTTGCTTTTTCATTCGAGGACGAAAGCGTGTTTTAGTGGTAGATAATGTAACAATCCTCGTGTTGTAAGAATTTTCTGAGTTTTGACCATTTAGCCCTTCCCGGTTGATGCTTCATATCATTTTTGAGAGACATATTGAAACATCCCTAAACTTAACACGAATTATTACTTTAATCCTCAAACTATTGACAGACTTAAAAACACTCCTCTACTTATCTAAATGAATTTAACAACACCCCCATCTTACCACATGGCATGACAAGTGTTCTCATAAGTATTTTTTTTCTTTTTCATTCAATTTTTTCTACCCATACCTACCATCGAGAGTTGATCCCTTCCTCTTCGTACCCACCTAAACCCCAAGCCCTCCTCATTTTTGTAGAACCAGACAAAAGATATCATGTGGAATGGGAAGATAATTCAATCCCAAAATCTACGCATCATTCCCTAATCGACAATATGCATTCCGATCCTACACACAAAACATAATTATTTATATAAAAGTATATATTCTATGTTTCAACTTATGTGAAGTTTTTTTTTTTTTTTTAATCAACTACGTGAAGGTGATTGATTGGGCATAAAGTATAACAATAAGAGAAATAATTTTACCAAATTATTTGGTATTTAGCCATTTTTTACTATAAAAATAAAATTTTAACAAAAGCAACTAAGTTAAAATGCGAAAAACACACCAGAAACATTTAAAAATTTAAATTAAATCACTATTGAAATTTAGAATCAATAAAGATTTGAATTTCACAAGTCATTCGTGGAGTTTGAAACTCCATTAAGCTTTCACACTCTCTAATTGGGAAAATTTAAAGTCCATGAATCATTTTCAATTTTCACATTAAAATACTCCTAAAATGAGGACTAAGCTTTAATAGAGGGGTCAAAATTTGATCTATCTCACCTACTTTCACAAACATGGGACCAATTCAATTGCTTGACCCTTTAGCCGACGCTAGCAATGGTATGTATGCACACTTGTCACTTGAGTTGATCTCCATCAACTTCACTGAAAAAATGAAGAATTATATATATATATATATATTCTCTCCGTCCTATTTTATGTGAAATACTTTCTTTTTTGGTTCGTCCCATAAAAAAATATCATATTTTCTTATTTGGTAATTTTTTAAAAGCACAATTACTCTTTTACCCTTATTGGTGGTGCATTTTTAATAAAGGGCAATTTAGTAAGCATCACCAAGTCTTTTCTTATTTATTAAACTTCATGCCCGGTCAAAGTAGGTCACATAAAATGAGACGGAGGGAGTATATAAAAACCCAATTCTCCCCTATAAATAAGTATTACGATCCTTAATATTTTCCATACAAAATCCCATTAAAAAAGCCCTTCATTTTAGTCCTTTAAACAATATTTCCTTACCTAAACCTAATTGACCACACCATGTCTTCTACTCCTCAACCACCAACTCTATCTGAAACAGTAACGGAAAACAACAACGTTACATTCACCGGAAAGATATATACACGAGTCCGTCTCTCTACGAAATCTGATCTCCACCATATATACCAATTGTTTTACCAAATCCATGCATACCATGACCAACTTCATTTATTCAAATCCACTGAGTCCTCCTTAAGGGATTTGCTCTTTAAAGAAAACCCTCTTCCACTTTTCTACGGGCCAACCCAACTTCTACTCGAAGTCTCCCCAACCCCTTTTCCCGAACCCAAAAATACCACGGACAAAGGGTTCAAACCCGTCCTTACAACGTTTGACCTTAAATTTCCTGTTGTGGAAGGACAAGTTGAGGAGTTCAGGTCCAAATACGATGATGGGAACGATAAACGTGATGTGTTCATTGCAGGATATGCTTACTTTTTTGCTAATTATTCAGTCTTCGGGAACGACAAACCAGGGTTCCATTTCGACAGCCTTTACTTCAGGGAAAGTTATAGAAAGTTGGGAATGGGGAAATTGTTGTTTGGAACTGTTGCGTCTATCGCTGCGAACAATGGGTTTAGTGCGGTGGAGGGAATAGTAGCAGTTTGGAATAAAAAGTCATATGATTTTTACGTGAGTATGGGTGTTGAAATGCATGATGAGTTTAGGTTTGGTAAATTGGACGGTGAAAATCTTCGAAAGTATGCTGATAAGGAGAAAAATGATGCAGGGAGCTGTTAGTTTGTTTTACTTTTTTAATATATATTGGAACTGCTATTTATAAATTTCTGTGTGATTTAATATGACTGATTTGTACAATAAACTCTTGTGGTTTTTTTTTTGGACTTCGAGCATAACGAAAGCTTTAGTGCACCGGACTGTTTTTTATATCTAATTTAATATTAGAAGTGTTGTATGTTAGTACGGTGAACCGTTAATATTGTATTACATTTGTATTTGGAAATATTACATAATCTCTCTTATTCATTTAATTTTATCTGGCACAATTATTATTTGGGAAATCACCAACACCAAGGTGATTGTTTTTTTCTTTGCCATGATTTTATTTCTAAAAATTTTCTGGTTATAATTAATTAACTATTGTGACCTTACTGTTTCTTATATAATTTTTAAATATGTAAATTTATTTCTAAAAGTTCCCTCATGTATCTTCCTCCATTTTTAGGCTAAATTGATGTTTCCACTGTACATAATTTTCCTAGCTAATAATGGAAACCTCCAAGCTTAGAAAAAGAGCTACTATAACATTTGTTAAAACCTATTGGAAAGTCCATGGTTCGTACTTAATGATGCACATACTAGTCAATTAATTTTATCCTTATCCAACATAATTGGTTTGGGATTTAACTTCAAGCCTCACGATATACGTAATCTACGGATTTTCTATCCATATATGCTGAAATTGTCAACATTTAATTATGGAGGAAATTTTGGTTTTATCGTTGATGTTACTCCCTTTGTCTATTTTTATATGTTTGATTTGACAGCCCCTAATAAATATTGTAATAAATAATAAATAAAAAGATAATTTTATTATATTATTCTTATTACTTATAAGTCATCTAAATGTTAAGTAATGAATAATACCTAATAACAAAGATAAAATAGACACAAAATTAAATTATCTCTTGATTTTTCAAACTAAACATATAAAGTTGGATAAGTAATTTTAATATATTGGATAAGTAAAGATAAACGGAGGAAGTAACAACTATTCAAGGTTTGTTTTTGAGAATGACTTCTGTAACTTAGTTATACAATTACATATTTAACAAATTCTATGTAAATTAATAAAGATTGAACAGTTTTCACATGTTATAAAGGTAATCTTTTTATCCCAAAACTTCATTTAATCTAAGACACCTCCTATACTTTAATTCAGAGAATTGATCATTAGGCACTTAATAATTTACTTGCATGTATTTTTTGTGGGTGAAAATACAAAAATTATAGTTGAATTAAAAAGAGTTGCAAGACTCATAAAATACGATCTTCGATTAGGCTAACACTATTTTTTCATTTTTCATATTATTTTTACATATTTGAATCAAAAGGAGTTGCACGACTCATAAAATCAATAAAATTATATTTCACAATATTTTTAATATAATGTGACTTGTCAAGAAAAATTTCATCACATGTTTTATGATATTTTTCATTTCAAGAATGAAATTTAGCTTACCCAAATATTTCATGTCGAAATAGCTACTCAACATGTTTTCATTTCATTGATAACATGTTAGAGCTAAAGTTATCAAATGATATTCAAACAATAATATGTGAATTATTTCAAGACTAATATATGCAGTCGTAACATTCTTTTTTAAAACATTCTCAAAAATGCAAAAATTATATTTTTTTTCATATCAAGTGCCCCTTTTATTTCAAGAATTTGACTACAACTTTATGTTCATGAAAAGCCGTATCACTTTATTCATGAAATATTAGGTAAAAAAAAATTTCCCCCTCTTCTCTGCTTGAATTGTGAAATTAAAAAAAAATTCTTTACCTGTCCATCTCTTCTCTTTCATCTCTTGAAGAGATCTAGTGACGTTAAAGCGGGTGATGTTAGATCTCCTATTTTGATGTTAGCAATTTTGCAAACTGTAACAAAATGAATCTCCTTAAATTGTTGGTATATACCACAAATTACAGTAAATTATAATTGAAAATTAAAATGCACAATAAATTAATGAATATATCTTCAGGCTAAGGCAAGGATATCTCGCTCTTTTAAAGGAGAATCAAATCCAACATATCACTCTTGACTTATCCCTTCCAGAATACAACCACCAAACAACATTGTATAACTCAAACAACTTCGGATTATTTGAAGAGTCCAAAGCTCCACCAAAAGGAAACCTTTCTTCGACATGTTTTTACTCTTTTGTATAGTGAATAAGTTGAAAACTTTAAATATTTTTCTTTCTTTCAACTCTTGCTTTCACTACTCCAACCTCACTACACACAATAATATTTTTCCACACTTCATATAATTTTCATATTACAACACAAAGAAAGAAACATCATTATTTGTAGATGTAGAATTCTTTCATATAGGTTAAAATATAATAATGTAGTGGAGTAATAATACTGTAGAACATGGGTTGGTGAGGATAATTAGTGGTACCTAGATTATGTCATTGGTGGTTAAATAAGTTACATCAAGAATAATAATCACCTTATTGTCATTTTATACCCACTAACATAAAAAGATAATGTACTTTAATATTAAAATTTCATAATACCAACAGTAACATTTGTATGATATTTTCATACTTTGGCATCGTACTTAAAACACTGGCCCGCTTATATCTTTTAAGCATTTTCTCACTCAAATAAAAAGTCAAAAAAATTAGTGAAAGTTTTATCTCAATTTAGATGGGTGGAGCACACCAATTATTCAGTACTGAAGATAGGGGTGTTCATGATTTGGTTAAAAATCAAATTGAATCGTGAATCAAATTAAACTAATTAAAAAATTAATATTTGATTTGATTTAATTAGGTTAGGTTTAGTTTTAAATTTTAAACACTGACAATATTTGATTTGATTTTAGTTTTTATTAAAAAATAACCGAATCATTAATCAAACCAAACCAATAAATTATATACGTAAAATTTATAATTATTTGAATATATGATATTAGTTTTTCATAAATAATTATAAATATTTTGTATCTTTTAATAACAACAACAATAACAAATATTTTATATCTTTTAATCATTAATTTTATTTTAGTCTACTTCTTTTACATGCACTACAACACTTTTAAGTTTCATTTTTTTAAAAAAAAAATTCCAAACCCAACACTTTAAATCTAATTGTCTATATGCGGTGTGGTATATTATCGATTTTCTTTGCCAAAACATCCATCTACTCTTCAATGTTTTGCCCCTTTGATTTTTTGTAGGATTAACCATTCTATTTAAAGTTGCATCTTAATTTTGTGAATGTTAGACGTGTGATGCGGAGTACCTCTATCGTTATGCAACTTAAACATACTAAAACATCGAAATAATATTGAAAAATATATACTAGAGAATTCATATACATTCATCTTGTGATAGTAAAGAGAAATTTGTTGGTTCCTAATATTCATTTGCAATAGTTGCCTTATGTTTCCGTTATTTTACCATTATCAATTTATCATTAGCTAGTTAAAAATCAAAAAATCGAATCGAACCAAATCGAACCAAACCAAATCGATGATTTTTTATTTTACTTGGTTTGGTTTGGTTTTAGAAATTTAAAAATCGATTAAATTAGTTGATTTTGGTTTTAACCAAAAGCCGATCCAAACCGACCATGAACACCCTTAACTGAAGATCTGTTCTTGAGAATGACTTCTATCACTTTGTATATATCAGAAGAGAGGATTTCAACATGTCAGTTTATTTAGCATTAAAGAAAAGTTCTAGAGTGTTAAAAGTCTTTGAAATATTTTGCAAAATCACCTTGCTTAAGAAAGTTGTCTTTTGTGTTCTAATATTTGGACCTTATAAAAATTCTAAGGAAATACTGCCTTTGTCTCAATTTATATGATTCATTTTTCTTTTTAGTCAGTTTAAAAAAAAATGACACATTTCTATATTTAATAATAATTTAACTTTAAAATACTCATTTTATCCTTAATAAAATGATCTACAGTCACACAAATATTTATGATTTATTTTACACCACAAGTTTCAAATTTTTTTTTCTTAAACTCCGTGTCAAGTTAAACGAACTCATATAAATTGAGAGTACTAGAAGAGAGGGTTTCAACATGTCCGTTTTGGGCATTAAAGAAAAATTCTAGGGTATTAAAGTCCTTGAATTATTTTGCAAAATTCCCTTGCTTAAGAAATTTGTCTTATCAACAATTCTAAGGAAAAATCCATCTTTTTCTGCTTAATTACAAATTATGCCCTCCATTGAAGGGTCAGTGGGGCTCACTTAATTTTCCAATTTTCCACATACGACATAAAAAGTAGGCCCTTAGTCCAACAATGATGATGTCATATTCTACTCTAATTTCTTCCCATAATTTTTCCATTTTAACAAATAAAGTAAATTTTACTATTGTCTTCTAATATTATCTTTATAATTAAGTAATCATATAAACTACTATAAATTTTTAAAGCATAATAAATAGAGTTAATTTCGTAAAATTTCTAAAATAATTCGTTATTCTTGTATTTGCAAGACATACCATTCAATATTTGATGAAGTATACTACTCCTATAAGTTATTGATTAATAGTCTATAGAGATGTAGAAGCAGTTTAGTTTAGTATGAGTAACATAATATGTTTCGAAATTGAAATTTTGAGTGTTAATTGTTTGTTGGGTTATTTAGTCATTTGCACGTATAAATTTATTTGGTATGATTTGATATTTTTCTAATTTATTTAATAAGACTAAAAATCCACTTAATTGGTTGATAAGGTTGTAAATTTATATAAAATCCTATGATTATAATTTAAAAAATCTAATAATCGATCCAACACAATTCAATTCGATCCATTAAGTCGGTTTCTAAAAAAATATTGACTCTCCTAAAATTGATTGTAAGATTGAAAAATATTTTCCCCCACTACTTACTACACTCCTAACTAATCGATATTTTAGGATTTAATTAAAACATCTATAGATTAAGCACATATTTATAACAAAAGTATGCTATGCATATTTTCTCTATTTTAATTCTAATATTTGTTCTTTCGACAAAATTTATTAATAGTTTCAATTTTCACAATGTTTGATCCGTGTTAACACTGACCATTCCACTTAATAGTTATACAATAACCTGCTTAGATACCACTTCGTACTTTGGCTAGCACCACATAACAGGTTGTCAACTGTGGATAGAATACAATGGTAGGGGATACAAGCAGATTCAGACTGTGAGTGTGATTGGTACGAAGGAAATTAAATATTTTTCATAAAATATTTTTTAATTTTTTCATGTTTGATTGGCTTAAATATTTTGGAAAATGTTTTTCAAATGGATTTATTTTTCTCAAATTTAAGGAAAATGACTTCCCTTCAAAAAGTAACGAAAATAATTTCCAAAACTCTCTTTCAACCTCACACTTCAACTTTCTACACTAACCCAAGTCTCGAGTACCCATTCCCGACACCAACCCGGGATCCAACTCCCGACCCTGACTCTTGATTCTCGATTCGGCAGTCGGGTTTGGGGATTGGGGTCGGGTGTCGGGGTTGGGTGTTGGGATCGGGTCCGTGGTCTCAGGTCAGGTCTTGAGTCAGAAGTCAGGTCCTAGGTTGGGTGTCGGAGTCGGGTCCTAGGTTGGGTGTCGGAGTCGAGTCCTGGGTCTGATCCCTGGTTTTGGATCGGGAGTCAAGGTCGGGTCTCAACTCAGGAATTGAGGTTGGTTTTCGAGTCGGGTGTCAAGGTCGAGTCTTGGTTCAGAGTCGGGGTCGGGTCGGGATTTGGGGTCGTGTCTCGGGAGTCGGGTTGGGTCTCTAGTCGAGAATTGAGGTTGGGTCTTGGATCTCGAGTTGGGTGTCGGGCTCGGGTCTCGGGTCTCGGGTCGGGAGTCGGAATCGAGTTTCGGGTTGGGAGTAGGGTCGGGTCTCAGGTCGGGAGTGGCGGTCATATCTCGGATCGAAACACAGGGTAGGGTCTCAGGTCGGGAGTTAAGGTCGAGTGTTAGGGTTGGGTCTCGAGTCAAGTCTTGAGTCGGGAGTCGGGGTCATGTCCCGAGTCAAATGTCGGGGTTAGATCCAAGGTCTCGAGTTTAGAGTCTGGGTCGGGAGTATAGGTTAGGTGTCGGGTTAGGTGTTTGGGTCGGGTTTCAGGTTGGGAGTCATGGTCGAGTCGCGGGTCGGGAGTTGGGTCTTGGGCCGGGAGTCTGGATTGAGTCTCGAGTCAAGAGTTTGGGTCGTGTCTTTAGTTAGGTCTTGGGTCGGGTGTTGGGGTTAGGTCTCGGGTTGGGAGTCATGGTTGAGTCTCGAGTCGGGTGGGGAGTTGAGGTCGGGTCTCGAGTTGAGTGTTGAGGTCGGGTGTCGGGGTCGAGTTCCGAGTCGGGAGTCAGGGTTAGGTCCTCAGTCGGGTATTGGAGTCGAGTGTTAGGGTTGGGTCCCGGTTCAACTATTGGGGTCGTTTATCGGGTCTCGGATCAGGTGTTAGAATCTATACCAATTTAGGTGTCGGGGTTGGGTATCGAGGTCAGTTCTCAGGGTTGGATCTCGGGGTCAGTTCTCGGGTTGGGTTTCGGGTCGGGTCTTGATTTAGCTGTCATGTTCAATTACTAGGTCTGGAGTCAGGGTTGGGTCTTGGAATCGAGTCCTAATTTGGGTGTCGGGGTTGGGTCCTGGAACGGTCGTCTGGGTTGATTTCCGGGTCAAAAATTATTTTCCTAAAAAGTATTTTTTACTCTCTAGCCAAACACTAAAAGATATTTTCTGAAAAATATTTTTCATTCACCAACCAAACACTATAAAATATTTTCTGGAAAATATTTTCCACTCACCAACCAAACATGAGAAAATAAGTAAGAAACCAACTTATTTTCCATGAAAATATTTTTTAGGAAAACATTTTCCTTCATACCAAACACACCCTGTGTGTTATGTGAGTCAACCACAAAAGAAACCCATATGCACTTATTCTTTGCTTGTCCATATTCTAGATGTATTTGGAAAACACTGCTCGCCTGGATGTGTATCGCCAGACAGATTGGGGATTGGGGTGAAGATGTCAGATGGTTATCTTCGCTGATAGGAAGAAACAAAGTAAAGACAACGATGTTGGGGTTCTTATTTGTTGTTGTTGTCTATAATTTTTAGAATGAATGGAACCTTGAGAGATTTCAGTAGCTCAAGAAAGGACCACATGATAGGGTGAGGGAGATAATTATGCACCTACACATTGCGGGACAACGACAGACAAAATGGGTGGCGTATTACAGCATCTGGATAGTTTTTCTTGTTAATTGAAAGCAGAATGTTGTCCATTCAGTTTCTGTTAGAGTTAATTGTAGATTCTATGTTATGAGATCCAGCTCTAAAGTCTAAATGAGCTAGTTGTATATATTTGCTTACTTGGTTGAATGAAGACTTCCGATTTAACCCCCGAAAAATTACATGTTTAACAAATCCTATGTAAATTAATAAGATTGAACAGTTTTCACGTGTTTTTTTTGGAACTCTAGGATAACCCGCAGCCGCTACAACCTCTTCCACAATCTCTGCCCTTCGGGTGAGTACTTTGTGCGCACTGGGTAAACCCCCCACTGTGTAATATCCTGTAAACTACACAGGAGATGTAAACCGCACTAAGCAAGCCTTGTGCGACAAGCTCGACTCAGAAGACATTGAGGGGGGATCGATCCCAGATCATCCATGTGGATAACCATCCTCCAAATCAACTATGCCAGCCCGAAAGACAGTTTTCACGTGTTATAAATGTAATCTTTTTATCCTAAATCTTCGTTTAATCTAACACACCTCCTATATTTTAATTCAAAGAATTGATTATTAGGCACTCAACAATTTATTTGCATGTACTTTTTGTTGATGAAAATACAAAAAGATATAGCTTAAAACCCAAGAAGATGAGACTAAATGTACTTTTTGGTCCACATTCATGTGAAACAAGTATTGTAAAAAGAAATTTCTCACTATGGTTTCAAGGAAAGGGGGTCACAGTTGTGGAAAAAGATGCTTGAAGCTAGAAATGAGACTGAGCATCAAATTTGGTGGGAACCCAATAATGGTACAACTAGTTATTGGTATGATAATTAGACCAAGTGGGTCCTTTATATCAACTCATACCAACTGATCATCCAACTCATGCTGCAGAAGTGAAATACTGTTTCCAGGTTGACAGGTGGAATACAGATATACTGGAGCAACAGTTACCTATGTATCTGGTTAGATACATTCTTGAGGAATATCCTAAAAGAGTGAAGACAGAGACATGAGACAAACCATGGCGGCTGCTTACAACCAATGGTAAATTCTCAGTCAAAAGTGCTTGGGAATATTTAAGACATAAGGAGGAGAAACAATTGTTTTTCAAACAGATGTGGATGGTAGGCATGCCTTTCAAAATATCATTTTTTATTGAGAAAAGACATCATTTCACCTCTAAATTTGTCCGCACAACTCACTTTAGACCCTTAACTTCACGAGCAATTATACACCCCTAAACAACTTTCGAATGAATAAATTTTACACCTAATGCTGACGTGGCATAAAAAAAAAACTGAAAGCGCAAAATTAATTCTACTACTAATAGAAATATTATATAATAATAAAAATTACCTCCTACCCCACCCTCTTTCATCTTCTTCAAACCCACCCACCCCCACCCCCACCCCCTTTTTCATCTTCAAATCTTCAAACCCCTGATCTTCTCCTTCAAACCCACCCACCCATCTTCTTCTACAAAACCTCCTTCTTTCTCCTTCAAACACAGCCCCACACCTCCACGACACCCCCACCCCCACTGCCGCCTTCTTCAACCCCAACCTCTTATGTACCTCAATTCTCATTTTTTAAATTTTTTTTTAATTATTTCTTTTTGTCTAGATAAACTAAAGAAATCAAACTCATCAATGAAAATTGAGTAAAATATCAAACTTGTTTACTTTCACAAGCTTTTACACTTAGTCACCTTCAACAACAACTCATCATCACAAGAAAGCATTATAAATGCACTAAATGCATATGAATGAGTGCATGTATGCAAGATGTGTGCATCATCTCTTACTCTACTCTTCATCATCAACAAGCATCATTATGCATTGGCATGGTACCCGACCCATTTTATCACAACATATCACATCAGTACCAGCGTGGTACCAGACCCATCATCACAACATATTATTACAATGCAAGTGAAATGGAATGCAGTCATTAAATCACAAGTCATGCTAGAAGGAAATCATCGATGTTTAGTTAATAAACAAGCACAAAGCCAAGAAAGTCTAAGTGCTACAACAAAATCATAGCCTACCTCAACTTCTTTCTCAAGTCACCTTTAAACCACATTTTTGCCCTTTCGTTTTCGTACAATTTGTTATTGATCTAAAACAACTAGAATATGTACTCATTTCACTAATTCATCCTTTTTTTAATTACTACGGACCAAAGCCACTGATTTTAGTCATAATTTCACCTTATTTTGTCATCTTAGGGTTTTCTGTCTCTTAAACTACATGAATTCTACTCGAATTAGTATAACAACCGTAATCTCAGCTCCATTGATGTTTTCTAACACCCTAAAATCATTCATTACTGAATTTATACACATTCCCATAATTTTTTGTTAATTTACATAATTAGGTCTAAGCCCCAATTTCTACCATGAATTCATTTCTAAGGATTTTCTAAAGTTAAAGGAAGTAAATTCAAGTCTACAATGTAATTATTTACCTCCAAAGATGAAAACTTCAAAAACCTTCTGAAAATTGTCTTCCCCCAAAGCTCTCTTAGGTTTTTCAAAAAAGTGAGGAATAAAAATATTTTCTAATTTTTAAAACTGTCAAAACTTGTGTGTTGTACCGCTACAGTAGTTAAAGTTCTGCTGCAGCTGTTCATACCTTTAAATTAAGGTCTGTCGCTGCGATTCTTTGTACCGCTGCAGAATCTTGGGACCTCTACTCAGTTTTGCTCATTTTACAGCACACACCATAAATCTTAATATTGTGAACTAATCCCTCACGGTAAACTCTATAATTGGAGTTCTATAACTTCGTTTTAGGTGCCGAAAGTTGCTACAACTTCCTAAACACATTGTCTATCCAAATATTGCATCAAACATCATTATCAGCAATCATATTAGTACCAGATTTCATTTTACTAACACACCTCAAAAATCATCTAATCTTAGACTAGCCCAAAATTTCTCAAAATTTGGCTAAGGGAAGACTAAGTGAGAATATTACCCCCTCTTTCAGCGTAACGATAATTTGAATTATTACAAGATTGCATCATTAAATGAAATTTGGTTTTGCTTGATAAGAATCTTTCTTATGAGAAAAAGCCGGTTGAGATTCTTGATCGAGACATTGGAAAGTTGAGGATGAAGGAAATTCAATCTGTGAAGGTTCAATGGAAGAATTATTCTGTTGAGGAAGCTACTTAGGAAACCGAGAAGGAAATGCAGGATAAGTACCCTCACTTGTTTAAGGATACATGTACTCTCTTCCTCCTTACTTGCCTTAACTGTATTATTTGATCATTAAGAGATAAATGATGGGTAAATTGGTATCTATTGTAGTGACCATTTCCATCGTTATGGGTAAGTCTAGCCTGCCAAAATTCAGGTTAATGGTTTTCCTAAATCAGGAGTTTGAAATTTTAGGCCAGGCTAGTCTTGGAAGAAATTCGAGTATGGTATGGTCTAGGGAAATTTGAGAATGGATTGGTTAAAGGTTATGTGATTTGAGGTAATTTTGTGTTAGTCAAGTCGATAAGGAAGTTGTAAGATCTTTCAGAAGTAAATTCGGGTAAGTAGAATGCTCGATATCTAACTTGACGTAAAGGGGTTGGTTTGGGATGTCAAAATCTGAGGGTACACTGCAAAAAAGGCAAAAATGGGAGTAATCTAGAGTTTCTGCCTCGCCTACCCCACTATAGCGGGTGGCAGACCACTACTACTACGCCGTTGTAGTGGGAAATTTCCCGCTATAACGGAAGTCAGCTTTGATCAATCCCGCCATAGCGGGCGGATCCCGCTATAGTGAGCGGATCCCGCTATAGCGAGGCCTCTATAGTGGGATAAGGTCACTATAGAGGGATATACACTGATTAATGTAGAAAACACCCCAAAAATAGTATTTTCATTCCATTCTCATTTTGGGCATAAATGTGGCGATTTAGGGTGAATTCCATTATTTTCCATCAAAACTCTTTGTAAAGGTAAGTTAATCACTCCCATTAACTATTTTTTGGATTATTAACTCATAGAGCCACTAGTTTACAAGTTTTGGAAAGAATTTAACTTAACCTAACTGATTTTTCTGGTGCAATTGAGTGAATTGGGTAGAAAACCCTTGGGTTTTAGTTAAAAGTTTCTAAATTACTCTTGAATGACTATAATTCACCATTGTAACCATGAAATTGGTATGATTAAGGTTGAATGATGATAGAAAACCCTACAATAGGGGGGATGATCATGAATTTGGCTTTGGGGTTTTGGGATTAGGTTATAATCCTTGATATCGTAGGTAATTTAGTTGATTATGTGTTGTATTGATGTTTTTAGACCACAATCAAGTCGAGGTTGCAAGAAAAGGGAAAGCTCAAGTTTGTTAGAGCATTTTGGGGTTAGGATTGAGATAGGTGATGGTTTAACGTAGTTGAAACCCAACTTATTTTATGTGTGAATGATAATTGTGTCTTCGTATACTTGATACAATGCATGTTCAAAAAAAGTGAATGACTATTTGATATCCTAAGTGTTAATCACATGCAATGAACTTATTTTAAAAGTTTGTTGGCTTTATAAGCGTGATTACTATTATCATTGTGGTTGTGATTATTGTGATATCATGTTAATTATTATGGGATGTATCAGTATTTAGACATCTTCACGGGATTGATTGATATAAGGTTGGCAGACACTAGATGTCTAGGATTTTGATACATGGACAAGAGCTCATCCCCTACAGGTCATGGCTAGTGGGCGACCATAAGATCCTTAAAATGTGTGTACAAGGGATAAGTGAGTGTGATGGTTCCTTGAGTAAACCGAGTTTATATGTTGACTTCATATATTTGGTTCCTTGAGTGAATCGGGTTTATGTGTCGGCTTGATATATTTGGTTTCTTGAGTGAGCCAGGTTTATGCGTTGACTTGATATTATTGGTTTTTTGAATGAACCGGGACTTATAATTATAATCATTATTGTTGTTGAAAATAATTGACATATCTCTTTTATTATCTATTTACTTATGTATTTGAGACAAGGTGTAGCATGTTGTGATTGAGTCATGATTAGTTGACTTGAATCATTGTTGGTAGTCATGGTTGACTTGAGTTGTTGTCTATTTGACTTGTACTTGACTGAACTCTATAATGTTGTTGAATAAGGTTAAGTCTCATAATCTTGAGGTAAGGTAACATGGTAGGTATTCATGATTGTACTTGTGTTACTAAGTTATGGTTGCTTGTTTACATATCTCATTTTGGGTTGGCCAATGACCCTACCAGTACACCATTATTTCTTGTGTACTGATATTACACATGCTCTTCTTTTTGTTGAGTGTAGATCATCTTACGGTGACTGTTTCAAGACCTCATTTATAGAGCGGATCGCATTCAAACTCAAGGGTGAGCTACATCTTTCGGACTGCTATGAGTTCTTCACTTTGTTCTTGTCTACTTGTTTAGGACTTGGATGTTTCCTTTGTTTTGGGTTGAACCCGTTTCATTGACATTTGTAGTATTTTGGTACAATGACTTTCAGATCTTAGGGGATTGTTTAAACATTATTTATTTCCACATTTAGTATTTCTATTAGAATATTCGAGATATTGGATTAATTAATGAAAAGCAGTTGGTTGCCTTATTTTGGCCAAGTGTTAGGTTTGATGGTTTATGGGTTAGATGGTTCTCCCACCGGAGGGTTAGTATGGGTGCCACTCACGACTGATTTGGGTCGTGACACAAAATAACCAAGATATCAATTTGAATCGGCTAAGTACCAATTAGACTGGTCCAGGTACCGATTGGAATTAATTAGATACCTATTGAACTCGACCTAGTGGATGATAGACTGAAACAACACGACATGAAAGAAGGAAGGGAAACAATTCCAAGAATGCCTAATAGCTTCCTGTAGATTTGAAGTGGACGTTTACATACCAATTAGCAGGACTCTACTCGACATTTTCTCATGTACTTGTGAGACCGGTAACCTACGTTCTAATACCAACTGTCATAACTCAATTAACTGGATCGGGCAGACACCTACTCTAATATACCTAGATAGGAAAACCCTTACTATTCATTCAATTAATATGCGGAAGTCATTAATAAATGAATGTATTACATCATTGAATTACTTATAACAAAAATATTACAATCTTTTTAAAGATATAATAAATAAAAATACCTCCTCGAGGACCTAGTCTAGACATGTAAAAGAGCTTCTAATGTAGTAAAAGAAAAAAAAGACAGCTCCCACCGTAGGGATAGGATGAGCAGAAGTTGTTAATGAATACTCGTTGTTTCACATAAGAAACCTCAACTGATCCTTCAACATAGCTACACCCCAAAAAAGGGATGAAGCAAAAGTAGTATCAGTACAACCACAAGTACTGGTAGGTATCATCGACCGACCAGGATTAGCTCACGGAACACCACATAAAATTAAACAAGATAAATATGACAATTAATAATTTAATTCACACCAATTTCACCCCACTTATGTTATCTCTCTCTCTCTCATACTACCTAAGAGTATTTCCATTTTTATTCTTGCTGACTTAGTTGAACCCAATTCATTTCTAGTGAGCAATTTGTACCATCGATATTACCTATGTACCATTCACACTTAATCACACTAATCATACATCACTCTTCACATCAAATGTCATCCATCACAACTCTCACTTACTTAGCCCCAATCGTTATTATTAGTCAATCTGTTTCACTTACATCTCAATTGCTACCAATCAACAGATTAACTCTCATTAACTAATGATCCTATACTCAAGAGTCACATATTACAATTCTTCACCCACAACTCTAGGCAACCCAGCAATATAGGGGTTATGTACAACAATCAGAAAATACAATTGTCAATTTAAAACATATTGGTCATCAATTAGAATTTCAATCATCAAGTAAGCTTTCAGATCATCAAGTAGACATTCAAGTCATCAAGTAAGCTTTCAATTTATATTATCACCTCAAGGACCGGACAACACAAGGAACCATACAATAGCTACAAGTTCGGTCCACACAAGGAACCAAAGTACAATATCAGATAATTGGACCACACAAGAATCCAAATATAATGTCAAGTAACCGGATAACACAAGGATCTAAATATAATGTCAAATAACCGGACCACACAGGGATCCAAATATAATGTCAAATAATCAAACCATGCCAGGATTTAAATATAATGATGCATAATCTAGTCCCCTCAAGGAATCGTCAAATTCTCCATATCATGGTGTACACACATGCTAATGGTCTTATTACTGTCCACTAGCCATGATCTATAGGGGAAGAGCTTAGTCCATGTACTAATATCTCAAAAAACTAGTGTTTGCACCCTTATCCCAAACTAAGTGTTATACCGCCCTTATTCCAATGTCTCCAACCTTATCCTCCCTGAAATCCAGCAATTCAATCATGATCAACCTTTTATAGTTTATCTCACAACAACAAATAGTACTATTAACAAGTACAATCACACAGTGCGTTTAAATCAACAACATTTGCCAAATATTAAGGCCATTTTATCAATCATGTTACAAGTTATCAGTTTATCACTTAAAAACATGTCTCAAGTACAAATCAATAACTTATTCATTCAAGCATTATTAAACAACAACTCATCAACCATAAGTATATCGAAAGACCAATCAAAAGTAATCAGTTAAGAGCAAACACACAATCAAATTGAGTCTAAGCTCTAATTTTATAAATATGCACATATATGCGTACTTCCACACATCTAGGATTCATCCCTAGCTACAACACCATTAACTTTTCAACTTTCATCTTAATGTATACCACAATTAAACCATTGTCAATATTTTACATATAATAATAGCCTTAGTTTATTCATCTTACAACAGGTTATGCTATAGTGTCTAGCCAAGTCTTTCTCAAAACTTATGATAGAACATCATTTCTCTTTTCCCTTTTCATACTCAACATACTAGGTCAATTTATAGCAAAGAGAACATGTAATCAGAACACACTATACACGAACGAATTACCATTATTATTAACTCCAGATTATATTTTACAACACATCATGAAAGTCATACAAATACATATCACTCCTTAAGGAATTCATAAATAAGCATATTACAATACGTATTAGATCTTTATAATATTAGTTTCATATTTTATCTATCCAAACACCATGACCAAAGGCCTAATCATACATTCTCCTATCAATTCTACATAGTGTATATGTTTAGCTAATCTGAGTCTACTAAACCATAATCTACCTCGATCAAAGATCTTGGAACAAAAAAGACACACCAAGAATGCTCTTTACTTTCTTTCATACCTTGGAGCATCCAATCATCTAACAATCAAGAAATTATAAGAGTAATTAATCAATTACTCTTCGAATGAACACTTTGAGAATTCAAACCCACTAATTATATCCTTATTCACAGTCTATATCATTACCTCATTAACTAGTTCTGTCATACTCAACTCATCTCCATTAATGGAGTTTTTATGCTAAATATATCATCTTTATTGAATTCAAGGTCTCCAACTATCAAAATTCATGTTTTAGAATAACAAATTTGTGCTAGGAATCGTGAGTTTACAATCTAGAAGTAATTCTATGTGATACTACACATACCCATAGGTTTTCCCCATAATTTCATGAACCTAGGATTCTAACCTACAATTCCACCATTAAAGATCATTCTAAAGATTCTAAAATATTATTGGATTAAGAGACGGAGAAGATGACCAGAAGAACTTACCTCAACAAAGAATTTTCACCCTAGACCTTGGAAAATCGCCCATCTAGGATTGTAGAATGAGGTTTTTGAGTTTTGGAACTGAAACTCGGCATAAATAAGCATATATACTGACTGAACCATGCTATAGCACCTCGGATCCTGCTACAGTGGCCTCGACTTTTCAACACGGATAATCTTCAGTAAAATAGTCATAATATTTTACTCCGAAAGTGGATTAATAAATGGTCAGTGGCGTTGGAAAGAAGACTCAAAGATCTTTAATTTGGTGGGTATTGGTTCCCATAACTATTCATAATCTCGGGAGGGTGATTATTTGAAGTTGACCCTAGTTTAAATTTAGATCGAAACTCAATCGGTAAGGACACTTCCAACTTAACTTTGTGCAAGGGGTATTGTATGACCTTAATTCATATATAATGCGCTTCCATACTAAAGAATTGATCCTACCACCTATAACAAATGAGATTCTTATGCCTTTACCATAAATATTTTCAGTAACGATGGAATGACTTGTTACAATAATACTATTCAATGATATGAGTGGATACACAAAATCAATACTTAAGAACTATATAACTCATAAAATAATTCTCATATAAATATCTGATTCGAAACAAGGAAAATGATTCTATTTCAATCTCAAAACCTAAAAGTCACTAGTATAAGCCTTTAGAAAATCTGATACGTCACTAATAGTAGAAACAAAATCTGATACGTCACTAATAGTAGTAACAATCTTAAAAGAAGGAAAATGGGATAATAAACAAAGGATATAAGAAATCCAGTAGGCCGCAGGTTAGTCAACCAACCATCTCAGGATCCCAAAGTAGAAGCCTCGAACACAACTGTTGGGTCAGTGTCTAAAGGTACTAGGCTCGATACTTGCACACAGGGTGCTAAAAATAACCAAGTATAACTACTAATCCATATGTACTTAGCATCATCACCAACTGAATCTAATCTAAAATTATGGCGAGAGATAGCTCTAAATACTCAAATCCGACACTTGCTACAATGTACCCTGTCAATTTCCATAAAGAAAGACCCGACGAGCATTAAATATTAACAACAACATGTATACAATTCAAATATATCAATTCACAGTCAAACCAAAATAAGGGTAGTAAAGCCACTTAATCACTTTTCAGATCAATATCAGTATAATTCAAGTAAAATGATGAAATGAGTGCATATGCCTCCTATATGACCAGAAACCAATATATACCCGTTGCCTTAGCTAGCTACGACTTATGAGAGACTCGCGAGGTCCATATACTACCTCTGAATTCTTCCCTTAGGCATCCGAAGAAATATCTTATCACTTACTCAGTTTGAATCATGCCTTTAGGCTATCAGAGAATATATCGAAGAGATCTCATTTCCTCCGAACTTGTCCTTTGGGCAATTGGAGTATTTTACTATATCACTCATATTAATTATAAGTCATCTAAATATTAGGTAATTAATAATATTTAATAAAGGGGATACAATAAACACAAAATGATACATTATTTCTTGATTTTTCAAACTGAACAATTAAATTTGGATAACTATTTTTAGTATACTGGACAAATAAAGATGGACGAAGAGTAACTGTTGGTTTATATACTATAAATTACAGTAAAATTACAGTTGAAAAATAAAATAAATAAAAAATGAATAAATATATATTCAGGCTAAGACACATGTATCTCACTCTCTTTAAAGAGATTCAAATCCAATGCGGCATAATCTACACCTATCTAGCAATACTACTCTTGACTTGTACCCTCTAGGATATAATATCCCAACAACGTTGTATAACTCAACAACTTTGTATTATTTGAAGAGTCCAAAATTCCACCAAAAGAACACCTTCATTCAACATGTTTTTACTCTTTTTTTGTATAGTGAATAAGCTGAAGACTTTAAATATTTTTCTTTCTCTTAACTCTTGCTTTCACTACTCCAACCTCACTACACACTATAATATTTTCTCACGCTTCTCATAATTCTCATACTACAACACAAAGAAACATCACTATTTATAATATTGTTGAACATGGGTTGGTGGTGGTAATATATGGTAGATCATGGCATTGGTGGTTAAATGAGTTACTCCAAGGATAATATAATGACCACTTTCTTGCAGATTTATACCCACTAACATAAAATATAATGTACTTTAATATTATAATTTTAATATTAAAATATCATACCACCAACAGTAACAACGTTGTATAACTCAAACAATTTTGTATTATTTGAAAAGTTCAAAATTCCATCTTCATTCAACATGTTTTTACTCTTTTTTGTATAGTGAATAAGCTGAAGACTTTAAATATTTTTCTTTTTCTTAACTCTTGCTTTCACTACTCCAACCTCACTACACACTATAATATTTTCTCACGCTTCTCATAATTCTCATACTACAACACAAAGAAACATCACTATTTATAATATTGTTGAACATGGGTTGGTGGTGGTAATATATGGTAGATCATGACATTGGTAGTTAAATGAGTTACTCCAAGGATAATATAATGAGAATTATGAGAAGCGTGAGAAAATATTATAGTGTGTAGTGAGGTTGGAGTAGTGAAATATCAATTAATTCCGAATTAAAGTATAGAAGCTGCCTTAGATTAAATGAAGTTTTGGGATAAAAAGATTACCTTTGTAACTTGTGAAGTTGTTCAATCTTATTATTTACTTAGAATTTGTTAAACAAATAATTGTATAACTAAGCGATAGAAGTCATTCTCAAGAACAAACCTTCAATTGTAAATATTGGTGTACTCCAACCATCTAAATTGAGACAAGACTTTCACCCATTTTTTTTGACTTTTTATTTGAGCGTGTAAATGCTTAAAAGAAATAAGTGAGAATTATGAGAAGCGTGAGAAAATATTATAGTGTGTAATGAGGTTAGAGTAGTGAAAACAAGAGTTAAGAGAGAAAAATAAAGTCTTCAGCTTATTCACTATACAAAAAAAGAGTAAAAACATGTTGAATAAAGGTGTTTTTTTGGTGGAATTTTGGACTTTCAAATAATACAAAGTTGTTTGTTCTTGAGAATGACTTCTATCACTTAGTTGTACAATTATTTGTTTAACAAATTCTAAGTAAATAATAAGATTGAACAATCTTCACATAGTACAAAGGTAATCTTTTTATCCCAAAACTTCACTTAATCTAAGGCACCTTCTATACTTTAATTCGGAATTAACTGATATTTAGGCATTTGATAGTTTACTTGCATATATTTTTCGCGGGTGAAACACACACACACAAAAAAAAATCGTTGAAAGATAAAATAGTATAAATATTCTTTAGAGGCGTAGATATCTCTCTTTAAGGATATTTAGGTTGGGGGTTCAAGCCTATTCAGAGGTGGAACCAAAATATAAATATTATAAGGCTTCATGAAGTTCTAGTCCTTTTACATAACTAATTTATAAATTACTGATAATTTCTACATATTCAATGAATTTTCTTAAAGAAAAAATAATTTTAATTAAATTATTGAATTCGGATAAACTATAACCTGCTACACACCAACTCCAACCCCTTTTGACCGCAATATGGGGCAAAATTGTAGTGGACTGTAGCCATTCTGGATTCCCCTTACACCAACTCAGGAAATATTTCTTATCATATCTTGAAGTGTTTATTATATTATCACCTTATTTAGCAGCCACTAATGATGAACACACACTTGAGTTTCCTAGGTCTCTTGGCCAAAAGACCACTCTTCAAATTTAATGGACATTTAAACACAAGTTTGAAAAATTGGTGAAATAGACAAATTCTATGACACCATCATTTTAAGTTCAAAAGCTATGTTTGTAGTATCAAAGTCTTAAAAAAATATGAAACAATTCATATAATCAAAGTCTTAAAAGACATACATCCTAGCCCGAAAGTCTTGAAAAATATAAAATAGTCCTTCCATCCTCAAATTTTTAATTACATTTTTAATTACTTGATTTAGAATAAAAAAATAAATTTTCTCCCTCCAAATACTTTCGATTTCTCCCCTTTTAACACTATTTAAACTAATCATTTATTATATCATATCAGAGTCTCTATCAATTGGACACATGATCTAATTATTAGTTTGAGAACACATGATCTAATTATCAGTTTGAGAACAAGTAATGGTCTTCAAAGCATATTATTTGGCTAAAAAATAAATAATTAATAAACAAAATTTATAATAAGGAACTTAAGACCATTTAATAATAAAACTAATCCTCTATTATATCAAGTGATGGAGACTCTCATATGATATAATAAAGTATTATTATCATATTAAATAGTGTTACGTCCTTTATTTTAACTAATAAATTATTTATTTAGTCAAATAATAGTCTAGTTTATATATATATATATATATATATATATATATATATTAAGTGATCAATTATTGACAAATTTATAATTGAGTAGAAATCATATATGTTGATAATTGACACGAGTCAATTTATGACATACTTGTTCATAGTCTATTAGACTTGGGAACTATGAGTTGACTATATAAGCAATAAATTAATTAATTGAATCATAATAAGAAACTTAAAACTATTTAAAATTTGAAAGTAATACTTTATTATATCATACATATAGAGCCCTCATCAATTGGTCATATGATCCAAAGAGTTTTGAGAACAAGTAATGGTTCTCAAAGCACATCCTTGTTTTAAGGTGATTCTCTGAGGATCATTAATTATATAGTAACCATGTAATATTATATTAATGTTATAAAATATTATATTAGTTAATATGGATGTCCACTACTCTTCTCCATAATATATAGTTAATCATCCACTACCCTCACCATTATGGATGTAACTCTTACACCCTTTAACCTCCCCCATAATCTTCATGGTTAATGTCATGTTTATGACAACCTTTTATATGCCTCTATGTAATAATATAAATAGAGGCATAAGGATTTGTATTGGATACACTTGAACAATTGAAAGAATAGAAAACTTTTCTCTCTTGATCTCTCATTTCTTGTCTACTTTCTTCTTTCATATTGTCTCTTTTAGCTTAGTTTTAAAACACGTTATCAGCACGAGTCTCTACCAATTGAGATTATCCAACTCATCCTACATACTTCTTTCGTTCATTTAAATAGAGATCCCACTACCTTGTGTTATATGACAACTTACTCATATCGTGTCTTGGACAAATATGTCCCATATTTTTTCTCTTCTGGAAAGGACTGCAAGTTTTCAAAACATTTAAAAAAAAGAGAAGAGAGAAGCAAAACCTATACAAATTCCAACCAAAAGTTTAGGCAGAATGTTAAACAACTTTTTGTTGTTTGGAAAATTATGGATATTTCTTGGAAATTTAGTCTCAGTAACACTCTACTGAAGAACTTAATTTGCTGACTGTAACTAATTTGCTATTTTGCCATTTGTTTTTACTACATATCATTTTCTCATACTTTGTGATTATGCAGGCAATCGACGTCAAGACGATAATTGGAGTTGATGTGGTTATACTTCATATACCTTGTTGAAATTTAATTTAATTATTCATATAATTATAAAGTGATAATATTTCAAAGGCTTGATATCGCGGCCTAGTACATGTTTGACATTTATGTCATTGGTTAAGGGTAAGACGGTGGATTTAAATTTCATCGCACCAAAAGGATAAGACATCGGGTTAGAAATCCCGATGCACCATGATGAAAAAATGTTGGGTTTGAGTCCCATCGAATTATGGACTAAAAACGCTTTTATATTGGTAAGACGTTGGGTTTAAGTCCCAATGCACTATATTGATCATGACATAAGGATGACTAAAGTAAAATGATATGTTGAAAAGTCATGAAACCCGCCACATTAATTTGCTCCATTCTTTGATGTGAATGTGGTAGCAGTGCATATAAGTCTGAAAAAGACAAGTGGTTAATTTATGTGGGAGTAGAGGAATAAAATTACAATTGTAATCATTTTGATAATAATAAAAGGAAGAACACTATGGGTTCTCCAAATAGTAGGTGAAGGTAATTTTACCATCAATTTGATATGAAAGGTATTGGGCACGCGGTTATCGTGCGACCTAATGTGATAAGTTTTACAAAATCTCCATCAAAATAAAGTGATGTTGAGGTGGGTCATATAAATATGATAAATGACAATGCATGACAATGGGCTTATAATAAAAATACATACAATGAATTCGTCCATTTCTTGAAGAAAATGTGACTTGTGATAAATATCGTGGATGCCCGACCATTCTTGAGTGAATGTGTCAAAGATGCGATAAAATTCATGGATAAAGATGTGCTTATGTATGGTGAAATAAACACCAAAACTCACCTCTATGAGAGGTTTGAGAGAAATAAAGAATTTTAATTTGGTATAAAAAGGTCATTGATGTTATAGTATGTTTTATCATGATCTATTAAAGGGTAAAAGCAAGAAATTATTCTTGCCTATAAAAGTTTTGGCCATGACCAAAATGGATATTATGGTGTGATCGAATGAATTTGTCATTGATCGCGTAAATATGATACGCCAAAAAGGACTTTGCCAAATGTTATAAAAATAAATTATTAAAGGCAAAAGTAAAGCAAGAAAGAAGTCTTGCATATAATGATTTTGACCATAATGACAATAATTTTCCCCCTAAAAGGAGATGACCACCATACAAATAGTGTTTTGAAATATGAGGTTGTACACAAGTATTTGATAGCTTCGAAAAGCTAATGTGTTACTACATGGAGGAATGAAATTATTCATGATATTGAGATTGTAGTAAGTCTCCAAAAGAAACTTTTCAAGTTTCAAAGGAATTAAAAAAATTATTGCTTTTTTGAGACTATAAATTATGGAATGATTTTTATATTCTTCATATTACTACAATCGAAACGGGTTATAAATATGAAAGGTTACCCGTTTTCCTCCTATTTGTTGATATAAATATGGGCATGGTGATGGAATCACATGTGATAGTAAACTTAAAGTTTACAGAAAATATATAAGTTGGCGTGATCGGTTGACCATCCCGGTTCAAATGTGATGCAAAATAATTGAGAATTCATGTGATTATACATTGAAGAAATAAAAGATTCTTCAAGAATTCTCCTATGTTGCTTGTTCTCACGATAAAAGATTATATCGGCTAAGGTTGGGGTTATATCCCTAAATTTTTGGAACATATAACAAGGTGAATATGGGTCCGTTCACCTGCCATGTGGACCGTTTACTATGAAATAAGATGCATCTATGGTTGGTCACATGCTCATTGTTATCAACTTGCACTT
Source organism: Capsicum rhomboideum (assembly GCA_031232105.1). Classification (NCBI taxonomy): domain Eukaryota; kingdom Viridiplantae; phylum Streptophyta; class Magnoliopsida; order Solanales; family Solanaceae; genus Capsicum; species Capsicum rhomboideum. The sequence continues at coordinate 3,153,669 of CP124718.1, forward strand.
TGATTTTTGGAAGGTTGTTTGATTTTTGCAAGGTTGTTTGCTCAAATTGTTAAATTAAGAGTATGGTTCCAAACTATAAAAGTTGATAATGTTGATTGGTTTAGCAGAAAGTGTGTGCCTCCAATTATAGTTGAACCATTGGTTATGAGAACAAATCTGCCAAAAAGAAAGTTTGGTGTGAGACGAGTTTATTTAAATGTAGCAACATTTGTATGCATCAAGCCAACAAGGTTCCCCTATATTGTTGGTTCAGGATCAGGAACCAAATAAATCCATCTAAAAAATTTGAATGTGTAACATCCACCATGCACAAAGATGGATCCCCAAAATAAGGTTGGGGTGAATGTTAGATTTTCTAACATTAGGGGGAGATATGATTAAAAGTTGAAATGCATGGAATGAATTATCTAGATCCTCGTAAAAAAAAAAGTGAACCTAAAGTTAAAGAGATAATTCATGATTTGCAAAATGTTGCAAGTTCATTGCCAGACTGATCCTATGTTATAATTCAACTGTAAATGCTCTAATAAAAAGTCCTTGAAGGGCAGAGTCTATGACACATTTGAAACGTGATAGACCAATTGGTTCCAAATGTAAAACTCCTTAAAGAAGGAGAGGAGCAAATGATCAAGATGGTCTTGATAATGAGGCAAGTGCTTTAAAAGAGCACCATGACATAACTCTTCATAAAACTTGACAAAGGTTCAGGTACCTGAAAATGATGAAAAATGAAGAGATCTCGATAAGTTATGTCATAACGGAACTGATATCAAATAACCGTCGACGATATTTTTGATATAATGTAAAGCTCAACATTATAAAAGGTGACGAGGATCTTGAATTCGAATCTGTCAAATCGTATGGACAGATAAATTATTGGTGAGGAAAAATACGCAATTCAAGTATATTTTATTTCACTTGAAAAGTGATGGTATGGACTTAGTCTATAGACTAAGGTATAATGTCAGTGGGGTACAAATGAATTATTGTGCGAAATGTAAAATCTTAAGATGTAAAGTACGTATTGTGCCTTGAAACACAAAGATTATTCGCAAAAGTCCTGGCATTATTATTTGGAGATGTGCTCTCTTGTGGTGGATGCAATAAGGTTTCTTTAAATCTGGCAATGTATGAAAAACTTGAATGCGTATAATGAATGATTGTCATGTCTAGCTAGACAGAAAATGCTATATGAAAATCCTTGAAAAATTTAAAAGGTTTTAAAGTGATTTGATCCATTGAATACCCTAATGGTTGCGAGATCACTCAACATAAAGAAAGATCAATTTTGATCTCATGAAAATGGTTAGTGCAATTGATGTACTTATGTATCCTGTTATTTCTATACCTAAGAAAATATTTTTTTGTTAATTGCAGGAAAGACTTCACTTTTATGTGGATTTGAATGAAATCAAATATTGATTGAATTTATTATTTCTAACCACTATTGTCAAGGGATTATTGATTATGAAAGTGCAGGAAAATTATTTGATTTATATGAAGTTTGATCTCAAGAAAGTAATCTGTTTGCACATGGGAACATTGTCATATCATGTTATTCAACAAGACGGTCCATTCTATAATCTTGCAAATGAAAGTATCCGCAATTTGGTTGTTGCTACAAACAAGTTGAATGAGTTCAAGAATGCAACAACTTCATGAATGTGATTTGACCACAAAGACACTGTCAATATCAACATTCGAAAAGCTGACATACAAGATTGGAAGACATCATTACAAGGATTAAGTGATGTTTTAATCAGGGGGAGTATAATACGTGTTGTACTCTTTTTTCCTTGGCCGAGGTTTTGTCCCCACGGGTTTTCCTGGCAAGGTTTTTAATGAGGCAACAAATAATGCGTATTAAAAGATATGTGTACTCTTTTTCCTTCACTAGAATTTTTTCCCACAGGGTTTTTCCTAGTAAGGTTTTAACGAGGCACATTATCTATGGACATCCAAGGGGGAGTGTTATAAAATATTATACTAGTTAATATGGATGTCCACTACTTTTCTCCATAATATATAGTTAATCATCCACTACCCTCACCATTATGGATGTAACTCTTACACCCTTTAACCTCCCCCATAATCTTCATGGTTAATGTCATGTTTATGACAACCTTTTATATGCCTCTATGTAATAATATAAATAGAGGCATAAGGATTTGTATTGGATACACTTGAACAATTGAAAGAATAGAAAACTTTTCTCTCTTGATCTCTCATTTCTTGTCTACTTTCTTCTTTCATATTGTCTCTTTTAGCTTAGTTTTAAAACAATTAAGAATTAATAAGTTGTGAGACATTATTATGTGAGGACTCATCAATTGATGACATGATCCAATAAGTTTAGACCCGTTTGGCCATAAGTTTTTTTTACTTTTTTCCGGAAATTTATTTCACTTTAGTGAAAAAAGTGAAAAACAGAGGTGTTTGGCCATGAGATTTATTTCACTAAAGTGAAATAAATTTCCGGAAAAGTGAAAACAAGTTTTTCTTGTTTTCACTTTTTTCACTTTATTTCTCTCACAAAAAGTCAAAAAGAACTCTAATTTTTTTCATGGCCAAACATAACTCCAACTCCAACTCCAACTTCCACTCCAACTTCAATTCCAACTCCAAGATTTTTAATTTTCATGGCCAACTCACAAGTAATTGATATATAATATATTATATTAAGAATTACTAATTTGTAAGACGTTATTATGTGATGACTCATCAATTGGTGACATGAGAAAATTGAGTGGAGGGTGACAAAAAATTTTTTTAATTAAAAATGGTGACAACTTTGACCAACTAAGGTCAAAGCTTCACTTAAATTCCTATTAAGTTAATAAGGGTGTAAAATATTTTTTTAATAAAACTTATAATTTCTTAAAAAGTATTTCCTCTCATTTCAAATTTCAAATTTTAGAACTTCCCCCTTCCTTATCTTTTTAATCTTTCTTCTTTTTTATTCTTTCTCTCTCCAAATTTCTTTCTCCCCCATATTCTTCTTCTTTTTATTTTTTTCTTTCTCTCTCCAGATTTTCTTCTTTCTTCGTCTTCTCTTCTTCTTTTTCTTTCCCTTTTTATAGTCGTTCTTTTTTTTTTTTTAAATAATTTTATGGACTTTTTCTTTTTATTATTTTGAGAACTTTGAAAAGAAAATTTTGATTTTTTTAAAAATGATTGAAGAAATAATGCAGAAAATTAAGCAACTATGATAGTCGCTTCAGAAACTACCATAGTTGCTACAATAGTTATGATAATTGTTGCAGCAACTACTATTAGTTTCTGCAACAACTACGATAATTACTGCAGCAACTACTATTAGTTGTTGGGTTACAACAATTATTGTGTTGTTGTAGCAACTATCGAAGTTGTTGTAGCAATTATCGAAGTTGTTGTAGCAACTACGACTGTTGCTGCAGCAACTTCGATAGTTGCTTAATTTCTGAAAAAAAATATGGTGGAGGAGGAGCCTATGAAGAAGATGGTATTTATGGTAAAAGGGGAGATGATGGTGCTGGTGGTGACGTCGAAGGAGAAGGTTACAGTCATTGCGGTGGTGGTGGTGGTGGTGGTGGTGGCGGCGGCGGCGGCGGCAACGACAAAAAGAGTATGGAAGGGATGGGTGGGGTGGTGTAGGAGGAGGAGTGGTGGTGTCAGCAGCAGCGGCGACAGAAGAGGTGTGAAGGGGGTAGGGTATGGTGGGGAAGTAGGGGTCTTTGTATAAATAATAAAACTTGAGGGTTTTAAGATTAGTGTCATTAACACTAATCTTAAAATTGTCACCTCTGCTCAATATTTAAGATTTGTGACACTCTCTTTTAGTTTTGAAACCTTTTTGTCACCCTTAATTAATTTTCCTTGGTGGATCAGGAAGAGGTGGTAATGGTGGTGGTGGCGGCAGCGACAAAAAGGGTATGGAAGGGATGGGTGGGGTAGTGTAGGAGGAGGAGTGGTGGTGGCAGCAACAACGGCGACAAAAGAGGTGTGGAGGAGGTAGGGTATGGTGGGGAAGTAGGGGTCTTTGTATAAATAATAAAACTTGAGGGTTTTAATGTTAGTGTCATTAACACTAATCTTAAAATTGTCACCTCTGCTCAATATTTAAGATTTGTGACACTCTTTTTTAGTTTTGAAACCTTTTTGTCACCGTTAATTAATTTTCCTTGGTGACATGATCCAAAGAGTTTGAGAAAAAGTAATGGTTCTCAAAAACATCCTTGTTCTAAGGTGGTGCTCTAAAGATCATTGATTATAGTAATCACACGTAATTGATCACATAATATTATATATGTTCAGAAATACTAATTTGTGAAGTATTATTATCTGAGGTTTCATCAATTTGTAACATGATCCAATGAATTTAAGAGCAAGTAAAGTTATCAAAGCACAACCTTATTCTAATTTATAGTTATCAAAACACAACCTTTTTCTAAGAAATGCTTTATACAATCATTACTTGTTCTCAAATTATAACAACCCTTATAGTTGTTTTAATAACTTCTACATATTTTTTCTATTTTATCCTTTTCCATAGCTTTAGTTTGGTCTTTGTAGTCTGTGGGAATGAGTGACACGATTTCTAAGGTAGTTGGATGAGTTTTAGAAGAACTTTTCAGTTTGGAGGATTAGAAGGTCGAAAAGTTTGATCTAATTCAATATTTGAGGAAGATGAGCTAGAAATAGCATTTCAATATTTCCATAGGTTCGAAAGGTGATTTTTGAGTAAGTTGAATAGTTGGTTTGAATACCAAGGCATTCGAATGTAATTCGAGTCATTAGTTAAAATTCTGGAAATTTAGAAGTTAAGAATTAACTTTGATCAATATTTGGTCAAGACGATCCCAGATTAGTATTTTGATGGTTCCAACATACTTGAAATGTGATTTTTAGTCAAGTTACATGTTTGATTTATTTTATGGATTTTGATCAAATTTCGAGGGTCCATTTGAAAAATTGAGAATGTTGGTGATTAATGTTTTTTTTTTTTTTTTTCTAATGCCGGTGATTTCTTCTTTGCATCTGCGAGGTGGTAATCGGGGTTGGGTCAATTTTGGTCTTTGCAATCACGGATGCTCCCATAGTCCTTGCACTTCTAATATTCCAAGAAACTAAACCAATCATTAGAAACTTCATTGGATTGTTTTCTATTGAGCTTTTGGGCTCTAGTTTTTCAAGGTGAGAACTTAGAAACCATTAAACCTCGACTTTTGGTGCCTCTGGGAGATAGACACTGTTAGTAGAATGTTGATGTGAAAAAAATGTGTGAATTAGTCTCTTGGCATTCTCATTATTAGATTTAGATTGAGTAGGCTCTTCCTCCTCTTTTGGGTCATGATTAGCTAGAGTGTTTATCCTCTCCATCACTAGTTTGTAATGAAGATTCTTCATGATCATCTTGTATATCTTTTATAATCTCTATTTGAAGGGATTTAAAGGCATCTCCAAGATCAATAGATATAAACCCTGATGTTAGATTATCACTAGTCTAAACAGGAACTTTTCTTAGACCCCATTCCTTTAAATTTTGGTTCCTCATGATGATGAAAAGTTCTTTTAGCAAATTGTTGGATACTAGGAAATTTAGTACCTTCCTAATTATCCTTGTCAATAGAACTATTAGCAGGGGTCTATTTTACATTAGAGATGTCATTTATGATCAATCCCTTTAGAAGAGAGAAACCAATTCCTTGGTGCCAATATTTTTTCCTTATCAAATATTGGCACCACCTATCCAAACATATGAGGCTTTACATTTCAATCATTTTGACGTTGACAAACAAATTACCTATAGTGATCCATATTGATCAATCAGAGAAATTTTTACATATTATATTTTTCATATGTATAATTATTTACCCGAATTTTAATTTTTAATAATTTTTATATTATTTTTTAAAATAATGTATTAAATGACTTGGCATACATGTGCAACGTATGTATAGAGAAATTAGTATATATATCCTTAATTATTGAGCTTTCATGCATCCTGGTAAAGGCTGCCAATGTTGACGACTTAATTTTGACATTTAACACCTCACCTATGTAATCCATAGAATTTTCATCCATATTGCTGAAATTGTCAAACATTTGATGATGGAAGAATCATCAGTTTTTTTTTTTGATGTTAACATTGATATGATATTTTAAATTTTTTGCATGGCCCTAAAACACTTGTTTCTTTTAAACTTTATTCACGTTCAAATAAAAAGTCAAAAGAAGTTGGTGAAAGTTTTCGTCTTAATTTAGAGTGGTGGAGTACAGCAATTACACCACGTTGAATCAAGGATGTTTAGATGATTCCCTTATTCAAAAAGTTTACTTAATATACGCGTATACAAGCTAAAAAATACGCTCTATTTCATAATAGTTATCATATTTTCGCCTCTCGAAAGTCAATTTAGTTAATTTTTGAATAGATAAATTGAATCAGATTAATTCAATATTTTTAAAATTACATATGATTTAGATCTTCCAAAGTTATACGATAAGTACTATAAGTTGCAATTCTTCTCGTGTCAATATAGTGAAAAAATTAGTCAAAATTTATTTAATTTGACCCTTAGAAAGGACAACCTCACTAGTGTTTTGAGATGAAAAAAGTAATAAAATTCATAATAAATACGAGGGTTGAAAACCTTGACATTAATCCATAGATAGTTTATCTATTAATTGGCAACAATAGATTTCGTCTGAACTTCAAAAATTATCGACCTTTTCCCATACAATGTTAACAATTTTATGATACTTTTTTGCTTGTTCTAAAAGTATTGGTGCGCAAGTATGTATTATTTTTCACTTACATTTGAAAGATGGCTAAACTTTAGTTTATGGCTCCCACCAATTTTTTATGAAAAACAAAATTGGGATCCATACAATTTGCATCATCAGTTGCCTGACCATTTAGCCGACGTTGCTAATAGATATATAACGCACGTTTGAGTTGATATCCACCAACCTCACTAACCAAATAAAGAATTAAAAAAGGAGGGACCAAATATCCACTATAAATAACCATTATTATCCTATAATCTTTCCAAACAATATTCCATTACAAGAAACCTTCATCCTAGTCCTTTCAACAACATATCCTTGCCTTGATATCTTATCTGAAAACTCATTGACCACACCATGGTTTCTTCTCCTCAACCACCAACTCTATCTGAAACAGTAACGGAAAATAACAACGTTACGATCACCGGAAAAATATACACACGAGTCCGCCTCGCTACGAAATCTGATCTGCACCATATATACCAATTGTTTTACCAAATCCATGCATACCATAATTTCACTCATTTATACAAAGCCACTGAGTCCTCCTTAGGGGAATTGCTCTTTAAAGAAAACCCTCTTCCGCTTTTCTACGGACCATCCGTACTTCTACTAGAAGTCTCACCAACCCCTTTTACCGAACCCAAAAATAACAAGGACGAAGGGTTCAAACCTGTTCTTACAACATTCGACCTTAAATTCCCTGTTGTGGAAGGACAAGTTGAGGAGTTCAGGTCCAAATATGATGACGGGAACAATAAACGTGATGTTTTCATCGCTGGATACGCTTTCTTTTACGCGAATTATTCGTGCTTTTATGATAAACCTGGGTTCTATTTCGAGAGCCTTTACTTCAGGGAGAGTTATCGTAAGTTGGGAATGGGGAGATTATTGTTCGGAACAGTTGCGTCTATTGCTGCGAACAATGGGTTCGTATCGGTGGATGGAATAGTAGCAGTTTGGAATAAGAAGTCATATGATTTTTACATAGATATGGGGGTTGAAATATTTGATGAGTTTAGGTATGGCAAGTTGCATGGCGAAAATCTTCAAAAGTATGCTGATAAGGAGAATGATATTGAAGGAGGAAACTGAGAATTTCTGTTTCTTTTCATTTTGAAAGTGCATACAATTTCTATTTGTAATTTAGTAAAGGCAGAATGCTCACTACATTTGTATTAGAAAATTTTAAATTGGTTATCATATTAAACCGTCTCTATTCAATTTTGGGTTGACTCATAACCTATTTCTTTTTCTATTTTATTAATCCAGTATCCAATGTTTATTGACATGACTAATTGGATTCGTGCTCAATATATTTACTGTAGAAATAATTCACCCTTTATCAGAAGTTCTTAGGCTTGGGGTATAGAGGATTTTCAACCATTTCACCCATCTTGAAAAGGTTAATTTAAAAAAAAAATGGAAAGTTTATTTCAACATTGAAATGAAGTTATCTTGGAGATATTTCGATTATAATCGATGGAATTGATTAGTATGTTACCTAAAAGATAATCAATTTGGTCAAATTGTAAGTAGGGATAATGTGTATAGTTGGAACAAATTCGAAGTTCTCTTTTTTTTTTTTTTTTTTAATTTCTGAATTACGGGTCAAAGTTAGCTTAGTTTTTGCGGCTACTCTCTGTTTCCAGATAAACATATCGATTTGGTTAAGTAAATTAAACGTAGTATATAATCTAGTACAAGAGAATACTCCCTCTATCCAATATTAATTGCCCACATTACTAAAAATAGTTGTCCCAAATAACTTGTTAATTCACAAAATTAAGAGAGTAATTAATTAAATTCTTCTCATCATTTTACTCTTTACCATTAATTCTTTTTTAAAAGTGTAAACAATTATGTAAAGTTCCAAAAAGGTTTCTTAAGAGGTAAATTAATAAGATTACCCTTTTTATTTATGATTTCTTAAAGGGCGGCGTGCAATTAAGAGGAAAGTAGACAATTACTCTCTCCGTCCATCTTTAATTGTCCATTATACTAAAAATAGATGTCTAACAATATTTGTCCAGTTTTAAAAACCAATAGATAATTTACCCATTTTACCCTTAGTCTAGTTATTAGTTACAGTCATTACACAATACATTTCTCAAAACATTGAATTAATTATATTCAAATGGTGATATGATAAAATTACCCTTATCATTTACTGTTTCTTAACCTATGTGTCAAGTCAATAGTGGACAATTAGGATGAAACTAATTTTCTCGGTTATTAGTCATTTTCAGTGTGAATATATATGGATTCTTATAATAGATGTCCTTGTTGAGCTTTATCATGCATCTTGGTAATTATACGTGTTGATGACTTTATTTGACCTTCACACCTCATATATCAAGAGCATTTTTATCCATCTTGGTAACTATTACTTTGGTGAAATTGTAAACATAAGAATTGTCAGTTTGTTCGCACTCCTAACAATGTCAACATTTTTATGATATTTTGCATGTCCTAGCTATATTTCACCCACTCCCACTTGTCTCTTCTCTATATTTCTCCTATGTTTTACACGGTAAGGAAGGAACAAATTTTAGTCTTTGAAGAAGCAAATGATAAAAAATGATAGGTGGCTATTATCAGTAAATTAGAATTTAATGGGGCTGCAAAAAAAAAGTTGGGAGAACTGAACAATTAGGTTATTCTTTAGATCACTAATTAAGTTTTAGCCAGCATTAATTTAAAACTGTGTTTAGCCATTTTTAATAGTAAAATGAAATTTTGACATAAGTATCTAAGTTAAAACACGAAAAAAGACCAGGAACATTTATCAATTTAAATTTCATGAATCATTATTGAAGTACAGAATTGAATTTCCCAAACCATTTGTGGAGTTTGAAACTCCATGCATTAAGTTTTCACTCTTAGATTCTGAAAATTTGAAGTCAATGAATCATTTCGATTTTTACTTGTCAAAACTTCGAATTTTGATACATTATTTGGTCCAAATTTTATTTTCACAATAAAAAGTACTCCTTCTAGTCCATTTTACTTGTCATGTTTTATTTTGCACAACTTTTTTTTTTTTTTAAAAAAACACAACTAATTATATTTTGATATTTTAAGCTGACAACTATGTTAGACTATCTATTTTTACTCCCTTCATTCACTTTTACTTGTTACATTTGGCTTGACACATCCATTAAAAAATAATTATTAACATGTCTATTTTATCATAGTACTCCTATTAATTGATGGTCACTATTGTGTCTCGAAATTAGTTTTGAAGAATAAATAATTAATACTAAGGGTAAAATGAAAAAAAAGAAGTTGTTTTTTCTTAATATATCATAAATAATAAGTAAAAATAAAAATTTAATTAAAAAATAATGATAAGTAAAAGTAAACGGAGGTAATAGTAAGGACGAAAAGTAAATTGAAATGAAGAGAGTAACTATTTGCAGTTACATTTATAATTATGACTAAACTTTAATTACTGGCTCAAAAATTGATCAATCTCACCTAATTTTCACACACACACCCACCCAAAAAAAGAAGGGCCCCAATGCAATTGCTTGACCCTTTAGCCAATGCTGACCTGATAATATGCACACTTGGGTTGACCTCCACCAACCTCACTAACTAAATAAAAAATAAAAAATTACTATATATTCTTAAAAAAGGACCAAATCTCCCCTATAAATAACCATCATGATCCTTTCTATCTTTCCATACAATATCCCATTACAAAACAATCCTCCTATTCCTTTCAACATTTCTCTGCCTCAATTCTTGTCTCAAATTTAACTTAACAATATTATCCCATGGCTCCTGTTCCTCAACCACCAACTCTATCTGAAACAATAACCACCAACGGATCATCGGAAAATAACAACGTTACAATCACAGGAAAGATATACACAAGAGTCCGCCTCGCTACAAAATCTGATCTGCACCATATATACCAACTGTTTTACCAAATCCATGCATATCATAACTTCACTCATTTGTACAAAGCCACTGAGTCCTCCTTAGGGGAATTGCTCTTTAAAGAAAACCCTCTTCCGCTTTTCTACGGACCATCAGTACTTCTACTAGAAGTCTCACCAACACCTTTTACCGAACCCAAAAATAACACAGACGAAGGGTTCATGCCTGTTCTTACAACGTTCGACCTTAAATTCCCTGTTGTGGAAGGACAAGTTGAGGAGTTCAGGTCCAAATATGATGATGGGAATGATAAACATGATGTTTTCATTGCGGGGTATGCTTTCTTTTACGCGAATTATTCGTGCTTCAATGACAAGCCTGGATTTTATTTTGAGAGCCTTTACTTCAGGGAAAGTTATAGAAAGTTGGGAATGGGGAGATTGTTATTTGGAACAGTTTCTTCCATAGCTGCGAACAATGGGTTCGTATCGGTGGATGGAATAGTTGCAGTTTGGAATAAGAAGTCATATGATTTTTACATAGATATGGGGGTTGAAATATTTGATGAGTTTAGGTACGGCAAGTTGCATGGCGAAAATCTTCAAAAGTATGCTGATAAGGAGAATAATGAAGGAGGAAACTGATACTATAATTTTTATTTCTTTTCATTTTGAAAGTGCATGCAATTTATCAATTTCTATTTGTAATTTTGTAAAAGAAGAATGCTCATCACATTTAATTTGTCTTTGAAAATTTTAAATTGGTTATCATATTAAACCGTCTCTATTCTATTTAAATGATCGTATTTTTTTTAACCAAAAAAAATTATCATAAAAGGATTATAAAGTCTTTCTTTAAAGAAAATGACAAAGTTTACTTTTATTTCTTTTTCTATTTTATTAATCCAGTAACCAATATTTATTGACATGACTAATTGGATTCGTGCTCAATACATTTACTATAGGAATAATTCACCCTTTATCAAAAATTCTTAGGCTTGGGGTATAGAGGATTTTCAATCATTTCACCCACCTTGGAAAGGTTAATTTCAAAAAATATATGGAAAGTTTATTTCTACGTTGAAATGAAGATATCGTAGAGATAGTTCGATTATAATCGATGGAATTGGCTAGTTAGTAATCTGAAAGATGATCAATTTGGTCAAATTGTAACTAGGGATGTGTATAGTTGGAAAAAAATCGAAATTCAATTTTATTTGTGTTTGAATTTTTGAATTACGTTTCAAATTCAGCTTAGTTTTTGCGGCTACTTTCAGTTTCCAGATAAACATATCGATTTGGTTAATTTAAATTAAACGTAGTATATAATCTACAAGAGAATACTCCCTCTGTCTAATATTAGTTGCCCACATTACTAAAAATAGTTGTTTCGAATAACTTGTTGATTTACAAAATTGAGAATCAATTAAATTCTTCTCATTTTATCATTTACAATTAATTCTTTTTTTAAAGTGTAAACAAGTTTGTAAAGTTTCAAAAAGATTTCTTAAGAGGTACTCCCTCCATTACATTTTACTTGATCCTTGTTGATGTAACGACTCGTTCCATCGATACTAAAATCACCGCGTCTGAAGGACACGGGGTACAGAAATTCCTTTAAAATTTTTTAAAAAGATTTGTAATGACTTAGTTTAAATAAATGCGGAGTAGAAAAAAAATTCGGGAGCGGGCTGATGTCTTCCTGTTATAGTGAAAATTTTTCTGCTATAACGGCGCCGTGGTAACAGTCTGCCGGTCGCTATAGCGGGGTGCCGAAAATTGTCCACCCAAATTTTAAAACGTCTTTTCTTTTTTTGTTGTAAACCAGAACGAGGCTTTATTCTAAAAAACCCTTAGGATTCTCAAGGCTCTGGAACGTTGGAGAAGAAGGAGTATGCTTAGAAGGGTAAAACCCAACGTTTTCTTGTGGTATTCACGCCGGAGATTGCTAGAACGGAGAAAGGATTATAAGTTCATCCCTCCATAGCAACTGTTTGGCGCCCAGGTAAGTTAGGTTTAATTGAGTAGTAGATCTCTGTTAGAAAACGTACGCATAACGTAGATTGACGAAAAATTTCATGCTTAGGCCTGCGGGCAAGGTGTTTGGATGGATAGAACCAATAACTTAGGGATATGTGAATGAGATTAATATTCCTGAATGTGGTGTTATATTGTTATTGATGCTACCCTGCTATTCTTAATACGTGTCAAATCAGTTAGTGAGCAGAAACAGATTAGTTATATGGGTGTGTTGTGGTTAGACGGGATAAGTACTAGTAATGGTGACGTAGATGCCGTAATCCTTGCTCAGTTGCGTTGATTGAGTGGTACGGTGGTGACTTGTGTCAAGATGGAAGTTGAGGAGGTAACTGGTTGTAGTTAGAGAAGCTGTGTGTATCCCTGGTATTGATAAGCAAAAGGTTATCCTAAATTAAAAGTGTGCTTACTTGATTTTATGTGTTAGTTGACCCCCCGATACTATGGTCGACGGAGGTTGGTGACGGTTGAATTAGAGTTAAAAACTCAATTTGGTTTATTTGTGCATGTTAACTGCTTATTTGTCTACTTGTCACAATACATGTTATTGAATGTTGACTTGTTGGATAATTATACAAGTTGTTTTGATCACCATAAATGAGATTATATAAAAAGGGCTTATTTTAAAGTACAAGTGTGGTTGAACTATCTCATTATGTGATTTGTACATGTTTAGCCTAGTTTGATATTGTGAGATAAATCGGTAAAGGTTAATCGTCATGGAATTGGTGGACTTCAGGGAGTATAGGGGTGAGAACGTTGGAATAAAGGTGGTATAACACTTGACGGGATAAGGGTGCCAGACACTAGTTGTCTGAGTTATTTGATACATGGACCAAGCTCGTCCCTTACAAGTCATGGATAGTGGTCATTCATAAGACCCTTAGCATGTGTGTACACGGTATTGAAGAGTTTGACGGTTTCTTAAGTGGACCTGGTTATATTGTTGTTTTGTATTTTGATTCCTTGAGGGAACCGAGTTATCTGTTGTTGGTTATTTTGGATCCTTGTGTGGTCTGAGTTATTGACATGGTAATTTGACTGAACTAATGTGGTTGAAGTCACTACTAAAAAAATAGAAAAACCAACCACGGTTTGTGGTCGCACAAAAACCGACCACATTTAATAAAAAAAATTTTAAAAATTTTTAATCAAAAATCGACCACATTTTAAAATTGCGGGAAAGTAATTAAATTAACCCGCAAAAATATAATTCCTTAAAACCGACCACTTGTGGTCGGTAATAACAAAAAATAAATAAAATAATTATTTTAAAATTCTTTTTATTTTCTTATACAAATATATTATTTTTTTGTGAAAGTTATTTTACAAAAACCGACCACTTGTGGTCGGTTTCAGATTAAAAATTTTTTATACAAAACCGACCACACATTGTGGTCGGAAATATTAATTGTATTTTTTTAATATAAAAAAATTATTATAAAAATTTATTTTTAATAGCTAATATCGATTTATAAATAAATAAATAAAATTTGGAAAAATCGACCACTTGTGATCAGTTTTGTGGTAAGTAAATGGGGAAAACCGACCTTTTGTGGTCGGTTTTCCTTTTTTTTTTTTAGTAGTGATCTAGTTAATTGGGTCGTGACAGTTGACTTGGCACACCCCTTAAGAAAACTTTAATTAGGGGTGTCTTTTACTGAATTAACCTTATTAATGATGCTTTGAAACTCTAAATTTACTATTATTACTTTATGATGTTATTTAATACTAAGGGTAGAAAAGGAAAAATATAACAAACTTTCTTGATTTTATAAATTGGATAAGTAATTTGAAACAACTATTTTTAGTATAGGGGCCAGGTAAAACGGAACGAAGAAAATAAATTGGAAATAATACTTCTTATTTATAATTTCTTAAAGGGCGGCGTGTAATATGAAACGAAGGGAGCAGTTTTGATTTTCGAAAAAAACATTTTTGTTAAAAAAAGAATAGTATGCCTTGTCTTAAAACTTTCAACAGTTTGCGTGATTGACTTTTCACTTATTTTGAAACACATGTTTCCTCGAAAATTCATGAAAAAGTTCATTTAGGATGAAACTAATTTTCTCGGTTATAGTCCTTTTCAGTGTGAATATATGGATTCTTATTATAGATGTACTTATTGAGATTTATCATGCATCTTGATAATTATACGCGTTGACGACTTCATTTGACCTTCCATATCTCATATGTAATCAAGAGAATTTCTATCTATAAATTAACAAGTATTGTTACTATTAATTTGTTGAAATTGTCAACATAAGAAATGTCAGTTTCTTCGTACAATGTTCAACATTTTTATGATGTTTTGCATGGTCCTAGCTAAAATACCCCTTTCACCTATTCCCACTTGTTTCTTCTCTATATTTGTCCTACGTTTCACGCGGTATATAGAAGGAACAAATTTTAGTACCCATTTAACTAAAAGATAATTTGATTAAATTATTATTATTTATTACTTCTCTCTTGTACATCATATTAATATCTCATGTGATTAAGGATAAAGGTGAAAACAAACAACTAACTTTACCTTGATTTTTTAAGAACGACAAGTAAATTGAGTTGGAGCGACTAACTATTTTACGTTACATTTGAAATGATGACTAAACTTTATTTGGTGGATCAAACATTGATCATCTCACCTAATTTTTATTATTATTTTTTTTTAAAAAGGGGCCCAATGCAATTGCTTGACCATTTAGCTGACGCTGACCTGATAATATGCACACTTGGGTTGGACCTCCACCAACCTCACTAAATAAATAAAAAATTATATATTAAAATAACGGACCAAACTTCCCCTATAAATAACCATCATGATCCTTAATATCTTTCCATACAATATCCCATTACAAAACCTTCCTCCTATAACTTTCAACATTTCTTTTCCTTTATTCTCAAGTTTAACTTAACAATATCCCATGGCTCCTGCTCCTCAACCACCAACTCTATCTGAAACAATAACCACCAACGGATCATCGGAAAATAAAAATGTTACAATCACCGGAAAGATATATACAAGAGTTCGTCTCGCTACGAAATCCGATTTGCACCATATATACCAATTGTTTTACCAAATCCATGCATACCATAAATACACTCATTTATACAAAGCCACTGAATCCTCCTTAGGGGAATTGCTCTTTAAAGAAAACCCTCTTCCGCTTTTCTACGGACCATCCGTACTTCTACTCGAAGTCTCACCAACCCCTTTTACCGAACCCAAAAATAACAAGGACGAAGGGTTCATGCCTGTTCTTACAACGTTCGACCTTAAATTCCCTGTTGTGGAAGGACAAGTTGAGGAGTTCAGGTCCAAATACGATGATGGGAATGATAAACATGATGTTTTCATCGCCGGATACGCTTTCTTTTACGCGAATTATTCATGCTTCTATGACAAGCCTGGGTTCTATTTCGAGAGCCTTTACTTCAGGGAAAGTTACAGAAAGTTGGGAATGGGGAGATTGTTATTTGGAACAGTTTCGTCCATAGCTGCGAACAATGGGTTCGCATCGGTGGAGGGAATAGTAGCAGTTTGGAATAAGAAGTCATATGATTTTTACATAGATATGGGGGTTGAAATATTTGATGAGTTTAGGTATGGCAAGTTGCATGGCGAAAATCTTCAAAAGTATGCGGATAAGGAGAATAATGAAGGAGGAAACTGATAATTTTTATTTCTTTTCATTTTGAAAGTGCATGCAATTTATCAATTTCTATTTGTAATTTAGTAAAGGCAGAATGCTCACTACATTTGTATTAGAAAATTTTAAATTGGTTATCATATTAAACTGTCTCTATTCAATTTATATATGATCGTATTTTTTTTAACCAAAAAAAATTATTATAAAAGAATTATAAAATCTTTCGTTAAAGAAAATGACAAAGATGATTTCTTATATGTGGAGGTAATTAAGTTTAAAATAATCCTTTAAATATGACTCTACTCAATAATTTGGTCTTCTAAATTTGCTAAAAGTAAGCAATTAAATTGGGTCGACCTCCCTCGCATTCATGGATTCTGTTTCACCTTCGCGGTGTCACCGGTAACGACTAAACGTGTAAAGAAATGGATCTTTGGCCTTATTCAACCTCAAGAGTTAGCTCATGAGGGGAGAATTGTCAAGTCCATATAAGGACATCAATTGTCCATCTCTTTTTTGATGTGGGACTCTTAACACTTCCCACACGCCCAGACCTTGTTAACTGCTGAGTGGAGAATATAATATTGGGGCTCAACATCGGTGGATAAAGATTTGGGATGGGTCTGGCTCTGATACCATGTAAAATTATGTCTTGGGCTTAACTCACACCCCAAAAGCTAGCTTATGAGGGAAAGATTACCCAAGTTCATATAAGGAGACCAATTGTCCATCCATTTTTCGATGTGGGACTCTTAACAAAACAAGAGCTTGGCTCCACGATCGCTACTTATTAGATAATAATAAAAAAGATTCGACATTTTTTCCAAAATTTAAATTGTTTTAGAACTTCCCCGAACTATTCATAGATCATAATATAAGAGGTGTGAGTAACTTTGGTAACAAAGGAGAACCCATAGTTCCTAATCAGTTTATTTTACAAGTCAAACGGCTATGATGGGTGAGTAGCAACTGGCATATTGACTAGTTTGACAAGGTTTTGGGTTGACTCATAACCTATTTTTCTATTTTATTAATCCAGTAACCAATGTTTATTGACATGACTAATTGGATTCGTGCTCAATACAGTTACTATAGGAATAATTCACCCTTTATCAAAAATTCTTAGGCTTGGGGTATAGAGGATTTTCAATCATTTCACCCACCTTGGAAAGGTTAATTTCAAAAAATATATGGAAAGTTTATTTCTACATTGAAATGAAGATATCGTAGAGATAGTTTGATTATAATCGATGGAATTGACTAGTTAGTGATCGAAAAGATGATCAATTTGGTCAAATGGTAAGTAGGGATGTGTATAGTTGGAACAAAATCGAAATTCAATTTTATTTGTGTTTGAATTTTTGAATTACGTTTCAAATTCAGCTTAGTTTTTGCGGCTACTTTCAGTTTCCAGATAAACATATCGATTTGGTTAATGTAAATTAAACGTAGTATGTAATCTACAAGAGAATACTTCCTCTGTCTAATATTAGTTGTCCACATTACTAAAAATAGTTGTTTCGAATAACTTGATGATTTACAAAATTTAGAATCAATTAAATTCTTCTCATTTTATCATTTACAATTAATTCTTTTTTTAAAGTGTAAACAAGTTTGTAAAGTTTCAAAAAGATTTCTTAAGAGGTACTCCCTCCATTTCATTTTACTTGATCCTTGTTGATGTAACGACTCGTTCCATCGATACTAAAATTACCGCGTCTGAAGGACACGGGGTATGGAAATTCCTTTAAAAAGATTTGTAATGACTTAGTTTAAATAAATGCGAAGTAGAAAAAATTTCGGGAGTGGGCTGTTGTCATCCTGTTATAGTGAAAAATTTTCTACTATAGCGGCGCCATGGTAAACAGTCTGCCGGTCGCTATAGCGGGGTGCCAAAAATAGTCCACCCAAATTTTAAAACGTCTTTTCTTTTTTTGTTGTAAACCAGAACGAGGCTTTATTCTAAAAACCCCTTAGGATTCTCAAGGCTCTGGAACATTGGAGAAGAAGGAGTATGCTTAGAAGGGTAAAACCCGACGTTTTCTTATGGTATTCACGCCGGCGATTGCTAGAACGGAGAAAGGATTACAAGTTCATCCCTCCATAGCAACTGCTTGGCGCCCAGGTAAGTTAGGTCTAATTGAGTAGTAGATCTCTGTTAGAAAACGTATGCATAACGTAGATTGACGAAAAATTTCATGCTTAGGCCTGCGGGCAAGGTGTTTGGATGGACAAAACCAATAACTTAGGGATATGTGAATGAGATTAATATTCCTGAATGTGGTGTTATATTGTTATTGATGCTGCCCTGCTATTCTTAATACGTGTCAAATTAGTTAGTGAGCAGAAACAGATTAGTTATATGGGTGTGTTGTGGTTAGACGGGTAAGTACTAGTAATGGTGATGTGGATGCCGTAATTCTTGCTCAGTTGCGTTGATTGAGTGGTACGGTGGTGACTTGTGTCAAGATGGAAGTTGAGGAGGTAACTAGTTGTAGTTAGAGAAGCTGTGTGTATCCCTGGTATTGATAAGCAAAAGGTTATCCTAAATTAAAAGTGTGCTTACTTGATTTTATGTGTTAGTTGACCCCTCGATACTATGGTCAACGGAGGTTGGTGACGGTTGAATTAGAGTTAAAAACTCAATTTGGTTTATGTGTGCATGTTAACTGCTTATTTGTCTACTTGTCACAATACATGCTATTGAATGTTGACTTGTTGGATAATTATACACGTTGTTTTGATCACCATAAATGAGATTATACAAAAAAGGCTTATTTTAAAGTACAAGTGTGGTTGAACTATCTCATTATGTGATTGTACATGTTTAGCCTAGTTTGTAAAGGTTAATTGTCATGGAATTGGTGGACTTCAGGGAGTATAAGGGTGAGAAAGTTGGAATAAGGGTGGTATAACACTTGACGGGATAAGGGTGCCAGACACTAATTGTCTGAGTTATTTGATACATGGACCAAGCTCGTCCCTTACAAGTCATGGATAGTGGTCATTCATAAGACCCTTAGCATGTGTGTACACGGTATTGAAGAGTTTGACGGTTTCTTAAGTGGACCTGGTTATATTGTTGTTTTGTTTTTTGATTCCTTGAGGGAACCGAGTTATCTGTTGTTGGTTATTTTGGATCCTTGTGTGGTCTGAGTTATTGACATGGTAATTTGACTGAGTTAATGTGGTTGAAGTCACTACTAAAAAAAATAAAAAAACCGACCACGGTTTGTGGTCACACAAAAACCGACCACATTCAATAAAAAAAATTTTAAAATTTTTTAATCAAAAACCGACCACAAGTGGTCGGTTTTTCAATTTTAAAATTGCAGGAAAGTAATTAAATTAACCCGCAAAAATATAATTCCTTAAAACCGACCACTTGTGGTCGATAATAATAAAAAATAAATAAAATAATTATTTTAAAATTCTTTTTTATTTTCTTATACAAATATATTAATTTTTTGTGAAAGTTATTTTACAAAAACCGACCACTTGAGGTCGATTTCAGATTAAAAAAAAAAATTATACAAAACCGACCACACATTGTGGTCGGAAATATTAATTGTATTTTTTTAATATAAAAAAATTATTATAAAAATTTATTTTTAATAGCTAATATAGATTTATAAATAAATAAATAAAATTTGGAAAAACCGACCACTTGTGATTAGTTTTGTGGTAAGTAAATGGGGAAAACCGATCTTTTGTGGTCGGTTTTCCTTTTTTTTTAGTAGTGATCTAGTTAATTGGGTCATGACAGTTGACTTGGCACACCCATTAAGAAAACTTTAATTAGGGGTGTCTTTTACTGAATTAACCTTATTAATGATGTTTTGAAACTTTAAATTTACTATTATTACTTTATGATGTTATTTAATACTAAGAGTAGAAAAGGAAAAATATAACAAACTTTTTTGATTTCATAAATTGGACAAGTAATTTAAAACAACTATTTTTAGTATAGGGGCCAGGTAAAACGGAACGGAGAAAATAAATTAGAAACAATACTTCTTATTTATAATTTCTTAAAGGGCGACGTGTAATATGAAACGGAGGGAGCAGTTTTGATTTTCGAAAAAACATTTTTGTTAAAAAAAGAATAGTATGCCTTGTCTTAAAACTTTCAACAGTTTGCGTGATAGACTTTTTCGTTTATTTTGAAACACATGATTCCTCGAAAATTCATGAAAAAAGCTCATTTAGGATGAAACTAATTTTCTCGGTTATAGTCCTTTTCAGTGTGAATATATGGATTCATATTATAGATGTACTTATTGAGATTTATCATGCATCTTGATAATTATACGTGTTGACAATTTCATTTGACTTACATACCTCATATAGTCATATGTAATCAAGAGAATTTTTATCCATAAATTAACAAGTATTGTTACCATTACTTTGTTGAAATTGTCAACATAAGAAATGTCAGTTTCTTCGTACAATGTTCAACATTTTTACACCATATTAATATCTCATATGACAAAGGGTAAGGTGAAAACAAACAATTAATTTTACTTTGATTTTTTAAAATGACAACTATGTTAGACCATCTATTTTATATAAGAACGACAAGTAAATTGAGCCGGACCGACTAACTATTTTAAGTTACATTTAAAATGATGACTAAACATTATTTGGTGGCTCAAACATTGATCATCTCACCTAATTTTTTTATTTTTATTTTTTTAAAAAAAGAAAGGCCCAAAGCAATTGCTTGACCCTTTAGCCGCCGCTGACGACAATATGCACATTTGGGTTGACCTCCAGTTTACTCCACCAACCTCACTAACTAAATAAAAAATTATGCATTAAAATAAAGGATCAAATCTCCCCTATAAATAACCATCATGATCCTTTCTATCTTTCCATACAATATCCCATTACAAAACAATCCTCCTATTCCTTTCAACATTTCTCTGCCTCAATTCTTGTCTCAAATTTAACTTAACAATATTACCCCATGGCTCCTGCTCCTCAACCACCAACTCTATCTGAGACAGCTACCAATCTCTCATTGGAAAACAACAACGTTACGATCACCGGAAAGATATACACACGAGTTCGCCTCGCTACGAAATCTGATTTGCACCATATATACCAATTGTTTTACCAAATCCATGCATACCATAAATACACTCATTTATACAAAGCCACTGAGTCCTCCTTAGGGGACTTGCTCTTTAAAGAAAACCCTCTTCCGCTTTTCTACGGACCATCCGTACTTCTACTCGAAGTCTCACCAACCCCTTTTACCCAACCCAAAAATAACAAGGACGAAGGGTTCAAGCCTGTTCTTACAACATTCGACCTTAAATTCCCTGTTGTGGAAGGACAAGTTGAGGAGTTCAGGTCCAAATACGATGATGGGAACGATAAACATGATGTTTTCATCGCTGGATACGCTTTCTTTTACGCGAATTATTCGTGCTTTTATGATAAACCTGGGTTCTATTTCGAGAGCCTTTACTTCAGGGAAAGTTACAGAAAGTTGGGAATGGGGAGATTGTTGTTTGGGACAGTTTCGTCCATAGCTGCGAACAATGGGTTCGCATCGGTGGAGGGAATAGTAGCAGTTTGGAATAAGAAGTCATATGATTTTTACATAGATATGGGGGTTGAAATATTTGATGAGTTTAGGTACGGCAAGTTGCATGGTGAAAATCTTCAAAAGTATGCTGATAAGGAGAATATCGAGGGAGGAAACTGAGAATTTATTTATTTATTTTAATCACCTTAAGATTAATTCCCTGATAGTGCAATTATCAGTTTCTACTTATTTACTTTCTGTAAAAGTAGAATGCTCAGTGTGTATTATTACATTTGTGTTTGAAAATTTATATTTTGTTGATTCAATTTAAATTTCGTATTTTCCTTTTTACTTTATTCCATAAAGAATAATATTCTTCTATAGTTGAAAATATTTCATGACATGGTATGTTTAATAACAATTATAAAGATATTTTTTGTATGTGCTAAAAGACTATATTTCCTCTTTAAACTTCGTATCTCTATTCAAATACTACAATATAACACACTACAAAAACAAAATTAAAACTCTAGACAAATTTTGTAGGTAAATAGCAAAACATGTTGTGATGGATTAGCTTTTAAATGCAATACATGACAAATTAGAAAGAAAAAACGGTATACTTTAGCTAAGAAGTATTTGAATATTCTGAATATCCAATCATCGGTTGACTTAAGAAAATCATACGATTAGTAAATGAATCAACAAATATAAGTTAAATAGTTTTTTTTTTTTTGGATTCCCACCCGGTGTCCGGTGTCCGCATTGGAGTCCAACTAAATTCGAATTCGCACCGGGAAGTCCCACATTAAGGGGTAAAGTGCTCCCTAACAAAGGCGACTCCGTACCCATGGGGTCTCGAATCCAAAATATCTGATTAAGGATGAATGAGTATTTACCACTCCACCATAAACCTTGTTGGTAAGTGAAATAGAATTAATATGAACTAATTGATAATCAGAACTGGCTGATAGTCAAATTTCAAAATTTAAATTACTCGGATATGTTGGTTCCACGTCCGGAACACGAAAAATGAATTTCACACATTAATGCAAATGATTTATTAAGAATACGATAACCTATGTTTTACAGAATTCAGAACCTACAAATTCAAAATCTTAATTCTACCTCAGAAATTCAACATTACATTTTTGTCTATTGAATTGGATTCCCAAATAGTATGCTCTATAGAGTAGTAGATAATAAATACTCACATATAATCTTAGAAGGCAACTTGTGCAATATATTCTCAAAGAAGCCAATACTAATATATATGGCCAATGTAGTTTTGTTTTAATTAATATGATTGTAACAGCATTGATACTATTTTCCTAATACTACATTTGTTTTTCCGCCTTCACTTATGTTTATAGTTATATATGACTTTATATTAATGATCCTTTAAATCAGTAACGGAGAAGAAGGTATGAATTGAAGTAACCCTTTGGAAGAAAAAAAAAAAGACTACATAAATCTCTATGTACCTTTGGAGGTCATTTGGTTACTGGTTAGAGTTATACAAAAATTAATGATAAGAGAATTTTTGTATTATTATGTAGGTATTAATTATGCAAGATTTAGTAATTTCACCCTCTAATTCTCTCATTATCGTTGGGACTTCTAAGGACCCGTTTGGTCATAGATATCCCATGTATACCACGTCATTGGGGCACTCACGAAATACGCCAATATTTGGAGGATTTGGTGAATTTCTCCCCCTAAAACCAATTGAAAAGTTCAAGGTCGTATGTAATGACGTGCATAGTCATCAATCAATTGCATATATATGTTAGGGATATTAATTGTCCTATATATATATATATATATATATATATATTTCCTCCGTTCCATTTTACTTGACTTCTTTTGAGTTGGTACACCCATTAAGAAAATATTAATTAGAAGTATATTTTACAAAATTAACCCTATTAGTTATGTTTTGAAACACTAAATTTAACTATTACTATTTTCTTTAGTTACTTAATATAGAAGTAATAAAACACTCTTGATTTGCGAAAATGGACAAGTAATTTGAAACAAACAAATTTGGAAAGAAGGTCAAGTATTTTGAAACAGAGGGAGTATATACATTCAATATTTTATTGAAAAAGACATAAAAAACATCATTAACGTTGTCCCAAATTTTCAAAAAGACATTTTAACTTTGCAGTTCTATTATCCCACAAAACTAAAAAAGGACCATCATAAATACCCCTTTTGACCCATTTTCAGCCCATGTGTGCTATCATGCTACTGACGCGCGTGAATGAGGAACAATTGTTGTATCAACAAATTAAAAAATTTCATATGTAAAGGACTTTATTCTTTATAATCAAGAACCCAAATTTCTATTGCTCGTGCCAATGTTACGTCTTCTTTGAGGCTGAAATTGAGACCTTGCCATTGGAATCAACGACACTGATCCATTGATCTTGCTGCTACATGGCATTTAAGTCATAAAGCAGGGTAAAAAAAACATAAAATAAAACACCCATTAGAAAGAAAAAAAAATTGATTATAGGATTTCAAATTTTCGATGTATATAAATTCACCTGTGTGTCAAATTCTCGGCAACATGATATGTCCACCTATTTTGATCGGGCACAGAATTTAAGAAATAAGGAAAGACTTGATGATGTTTATCAAATTGTCCTTTATTAAAAATGTACTACTACTATCTTTAATTAAGTGGGATCAATAAGGGTAAAAGTATAATTGTGCTTTTAAAAAATTATCAAATAAGTAAATGTAACATTCTTTTTGGGACGAATCAAAAAGGAAAGTAGGTCACATAAAATGAGACGGAAGGAGTAATAATTTCTAGAATATATCGAAAATCTAGAAAAGGGATAGGTGAGGGACTAAAGTCAAGCGGGTCGGGTAAAACCCGATCTTTAATAAATGATTTAATTAAATTAATTAAATAAAACGAAGGTGTACAACACGGGCCGAGTAATTATCCAAAGCTAGCCTGAAAATGAGTCAAAAGAAGGTATTTGTGATGGTCTTATTTAGTTTCGTGAGGTCATAGAATTTTCACAAACTTAAAGTATCTTTTTAAAAATTCAAGACAGCTTTAATAGTCTCTTTATGATTTTCTGTATTTTATTTATACCTTAGTGCTGTTGCGTTATGTGAAATGCACTTTATAATCAGTAGTGCTTTGCAATAGTGGGCACTTTTCCACAATTCCATTATATCTTGTTAGTACGTTTTGGCAATGATTGGCTTAAAATTCTCTCTCCAAAATCTAGGCGTGTCTATTGACCATTTCTTTTTCTGCCTACCCCCAACCCCTCACCCCCCAACCCCTCTTTTTTTGTCACGTAATTTAAAATTATGTAAATAGACTAGAAAATAGATGAGCCATCTTTAATTGATCAAAGCGTAAAGATGGACGGAGAGAGTGTTGTTTTAACTCAGTCTGCATCCAACTTCTCGTTTTAAATTAAAGCACATACATTACGTGAAGAAATGAATATTAAAACTTAACCTTAATAGTTAGCTGCGTTTGTGATTCATGAGGTGAACACTCTGAAAAACTAAATAAGGAGCCAAATATCTCATCCCTTCATTAATATTGGATACTTAATCATCCCTTGCATGTATAGATGTAAATCGAATTAGAGTGTAGACAATATAACATAGTTGAGAACCTACACATCACACGGTCGGCTTGACTATAATATCAAAATGAAGTATTTGATCATCTCATTTAAAAGTTTTAATAATTAAAAAAAGCATATTTTTATTTTTTTTAGTTATGTCTTTCATACACACTAGCTTTTGATTTGCAGAAAGTAAGTACTTAAAATGAGAAAAGGAAAAAGAATCCTAATTCCATTTTTAGAAAGCAAAAGTT
Source organism: Capsicum rhomboideum (assembly GCA_031232105.1). Taxonomy (NCBI): domain Eukaryota; kingdom Viridiplantae; phylum Streptophyta; class Magnoliopsida; order Solanales; family Solanaceae; genus Capsicum; species Capsicum rhomboideum. Next base: position 3,179,409 of record CP124718.1, read on the forward strand.
TGGTAGCAAGGGATCAGGAGTCAAACTAGATAGTTTTTCTTGTTTGCTGAAATCAACATAAATCCCGACAGTTTAGAGCTTAATTACAAAAAATTCTGACATTTTGCATAATTACTGAAAATTCCAATTTTGAGTCTATCGAGATACATAATTAGCTCCTGATACATCCAACGAAGATACATTTTTTTCTTTGTAAAGATACATAATTAGCTCCCGATACATTTTTTTTTTCTGATTTTGGATCTGTCGAGATACATAATACATCGAACGAAGATACATTTTTTCCTTTGTAAAGATACATAATTAGCTCCCGATACATTTTTTCCTATTTTGAATCTATCAAGATACATAATACATCCAACAAAGATACATTTTTTCCTTAGTAAGGATACATAATCAGTTCCCGATACATTTTTGATTTTGGGTCTGTCGAGATACATAATTAGCTACCGATACATCCAACGAAGATACATAATTAGTTGTAATTTTTGTAATTACTTTATAAAGGTAAGAATTTATGTAAATATGATAAGTAAGGTGTATATTTATGTTATTTTTCCTTAATTTTTTGTGAATTGCACATATCTAAAGTTTAATATCTCTAAAAGTTGAAATGTTTGACTAGATTTGCATAAAAATACAGTGGGTAGGTGGATGAATATTCTTCACCTAACGTCTATAATATGTCACATTTGTCATCATCAAGTTTCTACATGGAACCTTACAGCAATTTCCTTTTTCCTTTTTGGTTCTTAAATTTAAATTGCCGTAGGGTAAAATTGCTGCAATATGAATATATAACAGAAGGGTATATTTGACTCAATCACTTTTTAAAAAGAGATAATTGATTTAGAAATAATAATCCACGTAAAAAATTGTCATAACTTTTTCACGTCGGACGACTATTAGTACATTTTTTATCATTTAGGTTACGTATTAATTACTAGCAAATTGTATATTTAAAACTTGTCGAACAGTAAATGAAAAAATGGCCTTTTTCTTGGACTTTGACTATTATGTTTTGATTCTATGGAGCGGATACTCGATTCCCATCATCCTTGATTCATGAAATACTAACTTTAATTTGATTAATTTTTTTTATTTGCAATAATTGATTAGAATGCCTTTTGAAAAAAAAATGATCGAAAAGGACTTCAAAATGGAGGTAGTTGAAAATTGACCTTTGCAAATTGCAAGGTGAGAATAAGAATAAATTATATTGACAAAGTGACTCGTGCGGTAATACTGAAAGATGTCTTCGTTAAAAGAACTTGAATTTTAAATTTAACTAAAGTAGAAACCTAGTGGATTGAGTCTTTATAATTTTAGGTAAGAATATAAATGTCACATGGGATAAGATTCAAAGCCTAAAAGTTTGAATGTTTGATTATCAAAGTTAAGTTTGATTTTGACTTGGGTGGATAGGGTACTTTATTATTGAAAATTAGGTTAATGATACTAAACAGTATGATGCCAATGAAATTAGACAGGAAGGACCATAAAGTAACATTATTTGGTAGTTAAAAATGTTCAAGTTCGTTGGTAAGGAAAAGATGGGTTAATATGCATTTTTTATACTTTTTTTTTTGTTTATTTTTTAATATTAAATTACCACAAGATAAAATAATATAAGAAGAAAGATTGATGACTCAAGAAATTTTTTTTATGCACACACAGTCAGTGGCGGAGCCAGGATTTTCACCAAGAGGATTCAGAAGTAAACAAATGAACTAGCTGAAGGGGTTCAATGTCAACTATATATACATAAAAGATAATTTTAACCATGTATAAATAATATAATTTTTCGTCGAAGGGAATTTGGATGAGCCTGAGCTAAAGGTGGCTCCGCCCCTGCACACAGCCGTTCTTCATTTTGCTTATCTTTCATTTTACAAAGTTTGCACAGATTGAAGTTAATTTTAAATTTATAATCATACACTTAAATCCAGTACTTTGTAAAACACTTTTTTTTTTAAAGCATATTTCAATTATTTATATAGTCCTTTGTTTGTGAAATCATTTGTAGTTCAATAAATAAATCATTCGAATATATTGATTGTTCATCAATTTTAATATGTAGTTTTCTGCTTTCCCCTTTAAATATTTGGTACTATATTCTTCGAAGGAGAAAAAATAACTAGTTTTCTTGAGATCAAAAGCAAATTATATTAGCTCTAATTTTAATTTATCAGGTAATTATTTTATGATTTTTATTTGAGTTGTAGATCCACTCTGAAGACAGAGGTACGAACATTAATAGTAGGGTTTTATTCTAGAATTGAATAGGTCGACGGATAACAAGATTGTCTATCAATAATGAGAATTACGTTAGTAAAAATATAAGCCGAAACATTTCTCGTGGCTCACAACTGAGAAATATTAGAGGTTAATTGTGACTGTTGCCTAATGCTAACCTTAGTATAGCCTACTCTATGAATAAAGGACAAGAACATGTAACGACACAAAAGAGTATTTATTGACACTACAACAAAAATAACCTTTAGCGATAATAAATATACACTTTAACAAGAGTGGTAAAATTTTTATCGGCATTAGTTAAATGTCATTGGATCCAATGTCGCTATAAGCTTTAGGGTCATTTACAAAGAAAGCTACAATGTAATTGTCACTAGCAAATGCCTTTAAAATATATATTTAACGGCAATTAAGTTATTGCCATTAATTAATTACCGTTAAAGATTATTTTTGGTGTAGTGTGAATATTCAACATCTTATTAGTAGTAACATATATATTGGAATTCGTCTACTATTTTTAAATGACTATGTAGTGTGAACAGATTTAAGAAAAACCAATTCAAAGGTTGACTTGTGTATTTGAAATGCTCCCAGCAGTTTTTGATTTTTCTCCACTGACCAATTCTCGAATCTTTGGTTAACTTTTTTACTATTTGTTTTTCCTATTATTGACATTTGGAGCTTCTGCATAGTGCATGGTTTGGTATTGACTTGTGTACGTAGAGTGAAGTAGATTTTACTTGTTTGGATTTATAGAAAAAAGGAACGTCATAGTGAAAGCGAAATGCCGCGGCCTTCTGCTAGTTTGCAAATATTTGGTCAAAAAGTGTTTGCCTTTCTGTTCGTATTGAAGTCCGATTAGTTCAAATTTACGTCATGGAAGGCACATTTAGAAGAAACATTCCCTATTAAAAAAAATTTCATACCTAAAATTCAAAGTTGAAACTCTGATTAAGAGAGAAACAACCAATTTACATCCTTTGTGTTAGGATTTTTGTCTTGATTTTCTTACCAAATTTGAGTTTTATTTTTCTTGAAAGAAAAATAAAAGTAATACCATAATTACTTTTACTTTTCCTAAAAGGAAAATGTAAAACTCTTTCATATTTGGCTAACCTCTTTCTTGGAGGAAAGAATTTGAACCTCTATAAATAAAAGACCCCCCTTCTCATATCACAACACAACAGAATTCACAATGTAGTCCTTAAAGAGTCTTGTTTAGAGGGAGATTTTCTCTCAAATAGTTTTTATTCTTTTTTGAATTAGTTTTAATATGTAGGCCAATTGACCAAACTATATTCAATAATATGTTTTAGTTTAATTTTCTTTGTCATCTAATTTTTTGCATCTATGGTTTACAACTATAAGTTTCCGCATTACGCCTCCTCGTTTTTGAATCCAACACTTTGATGGTACCTAACTTTTAAGCTCAACCTTCGCACGCAAGTATTCAAGGGAACTAAAATGATTGCATTTCTTCTGCCGGGTGGAAGTCATTCTGCCCTTTTAACTTTAATAATTTAAAAAATAAATTCTTTTTCTAATTTTAAACAATAAATATATATTCTCTCTTTTTCATATTTAAAATATCTATTTTACCTTTATAATTATCACATATAATTTGCCTCTTATTTTTACTTTTTAGTATCATAGCATCTTTTTTCTCTCTCTCTTTTGAATCGATGTTATGGACTTACCTATAACATAAAAATCTTATTTCTTCCGAGTAACAAGAATAGTGATCAAGGATATAAACTAATGATGTTGGATAATGAATGAGCAGAACAAGAAAAATTAGAAGAATATAGTAATTCGATAATATCAATAATTTCATCAATAACAAAACAAAAATTGAGAATAACTCTATGTAGTTTTATGTACAATATGTGTGTGAGTGTGATGCCAGACGTCGATGTACTATTGTACGTACATAACTTGTACTCGATCCTTACGTCTCAAGTATCAAGTTTAAGAAACAAAGAAAGACTTTTGAAATTTACAGTTTAAAATAAGTAATAGATATTTGTGTGACTATAAATCATTTCATTAAGGGTAAAATAAGTATTCAAAAGCTAAATTGTTACTAAATATAAAAATGTGTCATTCTTTTTAGAACTGAATAAAAAAGAAAGTGAATCATATAAATTGAAACAGAGCGAGTACTATTTATTCCACTATTTGCATGTTTATTTTGATTAGTTTAATCATTAATCTCACCAACCCATTGATAATAGAATATTATTGGCTATTAAGTTGATCAGCAGTCACTTTCTGACACGCGGTCAAGAAAGTTCATTTGCAATATACTTAGAATGGAACTTTAGAAAAGGCAAGTGGGGTAAATTGAAGAAACTAACAGGAAAAAGAGGGGAAAAAAGAAGGAAAAGTGGGGTTGGTGCACAAACCCTTGAATCTTTTAGAGCTATATAAATCCAAGATTTATGAACAAAATTCACTGAGCAGTTTAGTTTTCCCTTCCATTCTAAACAAATAAAAAACTTATAAATTTGTGCTTCACGAATCACTAGAATGGGTAGCCTCACACTTGAAATGGTACGTACTATTCATGTTACATGCACAAACAACTCCACTATCTTCTTCTTACCATTACAAAAATCTCACTTTATTGAATTGTACGATCTCCTCGATCGTTTATAATTTTTACATATCGTCGTTAGATATAGAATATATTTTTATTAAGTTAATTATATTTTAAATTGAATTATGATACTTGACAGGACTTTGAGCCATCAGCCCTAACACCGAGAGGTTTAGCGCGGCGAAGTTTGTTTCCTCCTGGGGACAACAAGAAACAGAAGGTGGCACAACCAGCAGGGCCAAGGAAGAACTTGCAACTTGAGGTGATGGAGCCTAGCTTGAGTAATGATGGTCCATCCTTGGACACTATCTTGGTCAATTATTTAGACACACTTACTCAACGAGTTAATTATCATTTAGGTAAATATTTATTTTTTATCATTGCCTTTACTCTTTGTCACCAATTTTATTACCCACTCAATGAGATGACTAAATCAACTTGTTCTTCTTATCTTTATTAGGTTATCCAGTGAACATATGCTATGATCACTATGTAACTTTAGCACCACTTTTGCAATTTCACCTAAATAATTGTGGTGATCCTTTCATTCAAAACACTGTCGATTTCCATTCAAAAGACTTTGAAATAGCTGTATTGGATTGGTTTGCCCAACTATGGGAAATTGAAAAGGATCACTATTGGGGATATGTTACCAATGGTGGTACGGAAGGCAATCTCCATGGTATTTTGATAGGGTAAGTTGATATATATGACACGATCATAAAATAAATTGTATTGTTTCGGTACTCTTACAATTTCATAACATTATTTGTCCAGGAGAGAGCTACTTCCTGATGGAATATTATATGCGTCAAAAGACTCTCATTACTCGATTGCCAAAGCTGCAAGAATGTACAGAATGGATTTGGAAATGATCAACACATCAGTGAATGGAGAGATGGATTATTCAAATTTAAGAGAGAAGTTGCTTCAAAATAAGGGCAAGCCAGCAATTATAAATGTGACAATTGGTATATATTTACTCCAACCTCTATATACGGTTTCTTTTTCGTTTTTTCTTTTATGTACTTAATCCTCTTACAACTTTCAACTTAATGGTTATTTTTAACTATAGGAACTACCTTCAAAGGAGCGGTTGATGACCTTGATGTTATTCTTGAAACCCTCAAAGATTGTGGCTATTCACAAGATATGTTTTACATCCACTGTGATGCAGCTCTATGTGGTCTTATGGTCCCCTTTATAAACAATGTGAGTTTCATTTCTTACTTCCGACAAAAATTTTGAGTAATCTGCAGAGCAATATTTTAATTATTCTTTATGCAATTTAATTTGAACAGATGATTAGTTTCAAGAAGCCAATTGGAAGTGTCACTATATCCGGTCACAAGTTCTTAGGGTGCCCAATGCCTTGTGGTGTCCAAATAACAAGAAAAAGCAACATCAATAATCTCTCAAGAAATGTGGAGTACATTGCTTCTGTGGATGCCACTATTTCTGGTAGCCGTAACGGTTTAACTCCAATTTTTTTATGGTATAGTTTGAGTGCTAAAGGTCACATTGGCCTGAAAAGTGATGTTACAAGATGCCTCGACAATTCTAGATATTTGAAAGATCGTCTACAACAAGCAGGGATAAGTGCCATGCTAAATGAGCTTAGCATCATAGTTGTGCTTGAAAAGCCTCGTGACCATGAATTCGTCCGTCGTTGGCAACTTTCATGCGTCAAGGATATGGCACATGTTATTGTTATGCCAGGCATCACCAGAGAAATGCTTGACAATTTCATCAATGAATTAGTGCAACAAAGAAAACAATGGTATCAAGGTGGTGGAGTTGAGCCTCCTTGTATTGCAGATGATATTGGTGCTCAAAATTGTGCATGCTCTTATCATAAGATCGACTACATTAGTCCTTAGAAGGCAAAGAAGAGCAGCTATCATCTGCAAATTGAAATTGCAATTTTAGAGCTCTAATTTGTTTATGTCTTCCATAGAGATGACATTTATTGATTCTTTATGACCACTTTTATTTCCCACATTAAAAGTGAATCGTATACTTGATTGTACTACTGGATGACAAAAATTGTACTTTAACATTTTTTATTAAAATTAATTTCACACACTTTGATTTTTGTGTAACATAACTTACTGTTAATTTGTGATTGAAATAAGATTATACATGATGATGAGGGATATGCATGCATGGATTTATACATACATACAGGGAGGATTTGGCTTTGTGTCATCGAGTTCATCTGAACTCAATACTTTCGATGCAGAGCATAAACTTATGTGTAAAAATTCACTAAAGTTGCAATAAATAGTTGATAAAAATTCAAAACTTTAAGAATATAATAGGTGCATATATCCATCAACCTTAAAAACCTTAAAGGTTGAACCTATAAAGCTTAAATCTAAGATCCGTCTCTGAATACATATGTATGTGCATACACACTCGTACAAAAGTTTGTTTGCTCCTCCCCTTCTTCAGTTGTTGCGGTCGTAAGGTTCATATTTTAAAATAAAATTGTCCATCTCTGCTCATTGAGCATGGACATGGATATATTTATCAAAAAACAGTTACAAAAATAGGAATCTTGGTTTTTTGATCGTCAAAATCTTACGGAAAGTGGAACATCCTCCAACGCTGCTAATTTCTATCAACAACTTTTCTCTCAAGATATAAACAAGGCATGGATCATGTCAACAAGTGTATCCATGACGATGACAATCAAACTTTGTTGAAAGATCCAACTGATGAGGAGATAAAAAGTGTTGTTTTTGATATCAATCCCAATAACTCTGCAGCAGGGGCAGCTCAAGCACATTAGTGGCCTAAGACCAAAATCAAACGGAGGCCTTAAGTTTCTAAGAAAAAATTAACTTTTTTTAATTAAGTTTATTTTTAAAATTATATAATCGATTATTTCTAATAATACAGTTTTAATTAATAATCCACACAAGCCACAAATAGATCAACAGGAGGATGGGGAGATAGAGTAGTAAACAATCTTTGGATACTGGTCCAACTACCACCACCCAATGCAGTTGATCACTTGGAATATTCGAGGACTAAATATGAGCTATAAACAATCCGAGCTCAGTATATTTATAAGGAATAACATGGTTGCCTTTATAGCAGTCTTAGAGCATAAAGTTAAGGAGGGAAATATTCAGAGTGGTGAATAAAGTGGCAAGGGGATGGGATTATTGTCACAATCTCAACTTTAGTAGCAGGGGAAGAATTTTAATTCTATGGAATCCGGATATAGTGCAATTTATGGTTTCTAGCATGTCAGTACAATGTGTTAATGGGGTGATTTCAGTGCCTAGGTTGGGTTGGAATTTCAGCATCACTATAGTTTACGGGCTACATACCATTGAGGATAGATTAAGTCTATGGACTGAATTGACAAACATAGAGAGGAGTCAGCAAGGGCCTTTGATATGTATGGGGGATTTTAATACACCCCTAACAGTGGATGATCGACAAGGAGGAAATCTTATCCATGATTCAGACGTTCGAGATTTCAATGAATTCCTTTTGGATACCTTTACTGCAGTCTTGAAATCAATTGATAGATGGTTTACTTGGTCTAATGGACATATATATATCCAAATCGATTGGGCCGTTGGTAATGCGCACTGGATGCTTCAATTTCCACAGTTGGAAGTGAACATCCTGGATCATGGATGCTCAGATCATTCGCCTCTAAGTATCAGACTTACTATGGATGATCAGACTGGTCACAAGCCTTTCAAATTTTTTAATTGTCTCACTGAACACAATGACTTTGCAAGGGTCATAGAGGAGGCATGGCAGAGGAAAATTACTGGACTGGTAATGAAACAAGTATGGTGTAAATTCAAACTAGCAAAGAGAGGGTTCAAAATGCTAAACTCTAAGGAGTATAGATTTGCTGGACAAAAAGTTATAGAGCTCAGAGAACAACTGGGAGAGACAAATTCAAATGAGGGACCATCATCAGCATGCAACCATGTTTGACCAAGAAAAACTTATCAAGGAGCAATTAGAAAAATGGAGCAACATTGAGGAAGGTATCCTAGGACAGAAGTTTAGAGTGAAATGGCTGAAGCTTGGGGACTCAAACACTGCCTACTTTCATGTCAGCCTGAAGAGTAGGAATGCTCAAAACCACATCCAATGTCTATTCAATGAACATGGGACATAATTCACTCCAAGAATGGTATTCAAGGTGAAATTTTGGGCTTCTATAAGGAATTATTGGGAGGAACAGCTAGTCAACTACCAACTGTTAATTTGGTTGTAATGAGGCAGGGCCGCTGTTTAGACAGACAACAACAACTTGATCTTATTTCCCCCATTACATCTGATGAAGTACTGAGTGCTCTTAAGGGGATTGATGACTCTAAAGCCCCGGGATGTGATGGATACAATGCACATTTCTTTAAGAAAGCATGGCCAATCATTGGCAAGGATGTCACAACAGCTGTGTTGGAGTTCTTTAACATAGGGAGTATGTACAAGGCTATAAATTGCACCTCTATTACCCTCATCCCAAAAGTTCCAAATGCTTCAAGGGTTACTAATTTTCGACCTATATCATGTTGTACTATTCTCTACAACCTAATCTCCAAGGTTATTACAGGAAGGATGCAGACCATCATGGAATTCCTAGTTGATAATAGCCAGTCAGCTTTTGTACCCGAAAGAGTGATTACAAATAATATTACCATGAGCCATGAGTTGGTCAAAGGGTATGGTAGGAAAGGGGTTTCACCAAGGTTTATGCTTAAAGTAGATATAAGGAAAGCATACGACTCAGTGGAGTATCCATACTTGAAGCAAATTCTAATCTGTCTCAATTTTCCTGATGTGTTCATTTAGTGGATCATGGTGTGCATTACTACAGTATCTTATTCTGTATCTATAAATGACAACCTTAGCCCTCCGTTTCAAGCCAAAAAGGGACTACGACAGGGTGATCCTATGTTACCATTCTTATTTGTGCTTGTCATGGAATACTTATCCAGATTGCTGAAGAATCTAAGTAGAGTACCTGAATTTAAGTTTCATCCTAAATGTAAGAAGCTCAACCTTGTGCAACTTGGGTTCGCAGATGATCTACTTTTATTTTGCAGAGGAGATTTGAATTCTATCAAGTGCTTGTATTCATACTTCTCTAAGTTCTCACAGGCATCAGGTTTGATTGCTAATATTGAAAAACGCTCCATCTATTTTGGTGGAGTGACTCAAACAGTGCAAGATGAAATAATGCAATTTCTAAAATTCTCTAAAGGTGAACTTCCCTTTCGATATTTAGGTATCCCTCTTAGCACAAAGAAGACTCTGACTGCCCAGTATAAACCACTACTTAACAAGATAATGGGAAAGATCACATCTTGGACTGCAAAATTCTTATCTTATGCAGGAAGGTTGCAGTTGATTAACTCTATGCTACTAGCTACTCAAGTGTTTTGGTCCCAAATATTCATACTGCCCAAAGCAGTCCTGACCTTAATAGACTCTTTGTGTAGAAGATTCCTTTGGACTGGAGGAATAGATATGTCAAGAAAGGCATTGGTTGCATGAGAGGCTCTGTCTTGGCCTAAATCTGCAGGTGGGCTGAATATAATGAGTGTCTTTCATTGGAATAAAGCTGCCATTGCAAAGCTTTTGTGGAACTTATGCAGGAAGAAAAACACACTATGGGTTCAACGGATGCACAACTATCATATACAAGGGAGATGTAACACCCCGTACATTTCCTAACCCATGAGACTACCTTAACATTTATGAAATTATTTAAACATGAGATGATTGGTGAATTATGCATTAATTTGTTGGGCTGAATTAACATGTGCTAATGGGCTCAATTTAAGGCCCAAAATTAAGCAAAAGGCATGACCCAAATGGGAAAATGACCCATTCTTAAGTTGACCAAGTAAACACACATTAATTATGCCCAAGTGTATGGCTAAGGATGACCAAAAAAGGACTATATAAGGGGCAAAATCAGATTTTTAATCACAACAGCACACATGCCATTTCTAGACTTTTCCAAAATATTTCTCTTCTCCCACAAACCCTAAGCAACTATATCTCTTTGGGCAAGATCACTCTTTTGCAAGCTTTGGTAAGTGTTTATTCTTATGGTTTAATATATTATGTGCATGAGAGGGTGTATAAATCATGTTGGTTATGTTGACAAAGTGTTGGACAGTTCACTATGTGTAAAACAGTCTACTTTTACTTAAACGGTGAAGGGTTTTGCCTTCTAAACTTGAAAGTGGACTTGTGGTCTTGAAGGAAGTGAGTTTGATGGATTAAATGTCAACATGTATGATATGTTTATGTCCCTAACTTATTTTTTCTATGTGTATACCTTGTGGGATTGTTGTTATGAAATTGGGTATGGAATTGGTGGAGAATGTAGTTTTGGTGATGTTCATGTGTGTTGTGAAACCATGGTTGTTCGTTGGCATCCAAGTTGACCTAAAATATGTAAAGAGAAACTTATTTATGGTCATGGACCATTTATTACAAAAAAGGACCCTAAAACGACCCCTGGAGGCTGAAACGGGCACCCGCCTTTGCGTTTGGAGCACCTGTGGGCGCAGATGCCAACGCAGGTGGATCTGGACAAAGACAGAGGGGCACCTGAGGCCGCATGTCATCCACCTGCGGGCGCAGGTGGCTCCACAGCCCAGTCTAGAATTTTGTTTTGTTTGTTTTTGCTTCTCTTTGCCCCCCCCCCCCCCCTCTCCAAGACCCCTATGCCCTTTTTGGATGCAATTATCAACTTATAGTACCTTTTGAATGGATTTAAGGGGTCGTTCGGAGGCATATTGGATTATATCAATTATGGATTATTGTTAATGTGTTATTGTGAAAGGTATTTAGATGACTTGATGAAGTAATTGTGACGTAGTGTTAATGAGGAAGTGTAAAGGATAAACTTGGTGTGAAATGCAATTGGTTTGTGATGTCTTGGTCAATGTGTGGAATATTGTGGTATTGTTGGTATGGTAATGCAGTGAGTTGTATTGTAGAAGGATGAAATGACGCTATATAGCAGTCACGTAGCTCGTTGTCGTCTTATGCACTTGTAAAGTAGTTAGTTGTTAATGTGAGCTTTGTTATGTACTTGTGTTGTAGAGTAATACGTAAGGAAGGAGCTGGATTATTGTATTCACATATAGGATTGTGTATTCATATTGGAAATATAAGGTATGTAAGGTTACTTCTTCCGTATTTCTTCGGCAGCTTCTATTGTTCTCATTGTCACCGAACCGATTTCTATTCCAAAATGTTCTAAAGTGTCTCATTACAGGTTGGTTATGAATCGTTATTCACATGTATCTTATTCATCGATCATTGTTCCAAAGTCCCAATAATGTTATGACCACCGAATGAACTATCTCAAAGATTAAAGAAGTGATGTAATGAAAGTCTTTATTCTTGGGTGGTATTCCAGGGGTTAAAATAACTAGCATGGGTCGATCCCAATATCTCGGGTGGTATCCCAAGGGTGGAAAGAATACCTAGCATGGGTCGATCCCACAACTACGGGTGGTATCCCAGGGGCAAAAAGGAAAGCCTAGCATGGATCGATCCCGATTGGTTATTGTTATGACCCACTGATCATCTTGGGGCCCGGGCATTATATGAATGAAGGATGAAGGAATGAATGAATGTAAAAGCAAAGAAAGTAATGAATGTAATGTACATGGTTCCATACATACAGAATGGTGGTTTATCCATATTGATTATTCACTTGTATTTGATTCCATTGAAGTTCTTATGTTACATGCAGTTTCTTATAGCCTTACATACTCAGTACATTCTTCGTACTGACGTCCCTTGGGGTACTTACCTTACTTGTTGCAGGCACAGGTGCTAGCAGACCTCCACAGTAGGTTGCAGGTCATTTTCGGATCATTGGTGAGCTCCAGTTGGTTCGGGGCTTTCCAAGTCGCTATGTAAATTTGTTTTGGTATTGCATAACTGTTGTATAAAGTGGGGACGTGTTTCGACTGTAGGTTGGTTATGTCTATGTATCTGTAGAGGCTTTGTAGATGTTGTGGGACAAATAAAGTAGTGTAGGAGATGTATGTTTTTGACGCGGTGGCCCTAACGGCCAAGTTTCATATATATATATATATATATATATATATATATACGTGATAGTGATGTTCATTGGGTGACACACATATGAGCGTACATGAATGAAGATTGGTTCCCTCGGGCCTTAACGGCTTTGGGTGCCAGTTCGCCCTGTTGGAACTCGAGGCGTGACAGGATACCCTTGTGGGAGGTGCAAATACCTCAGGCTTCTTGGGTGGTTAAAGAAATACTGAAAGCTCATGAGACCTTTATGGAGGCAGGGTATTCAGAGGAAGATGTTGCACAAATGCCTCAATTCTCAATTAAGATGTTGTATGGCAAATTGAGGGGTGATTTTCAAAAGGTGCAGTGGAGGAGAATATTATGCAACAATTTTGGCGCCCCGAAATGGTGTTTTATTCTTTACCTAGCCTTGAAATCTAGGCTATTGACCAGAGATCGTGTGGCCAAATGGAGTGCTATTGATGATTTAAAGTGTCCACTATGTGAAGAGGAAAATGAAAGCATTGACCATTTGTTCTTTATATGCCACTATTCGTCTAGAGTTTGGTGCAAAATTCTAACATGGCAGGGATTACCAGGGGTCCTATGAACTGGATGGCAGAGGTAAACTGGGCGACGCAACATGCTAAAGGAAAGTCAGCGAATACAACAATATACAGAGCTTCTTTGGCAAGTTGCATATATCGAATCTGGTTGGAGCGAAACCAAAGAGTTTTTCAACGACAAAAAACTGAGGCACATATGTTGGTGAAGCAAGTAATTCAAGATATACATGGACGAGGCGCAATGCATGGTAGACTGCATAGTCGCCTGGCTAGTTTGAATTTTTATCTGTAATGTTAGATCATAGACTAGGGAACATATGAGATGTCTTGTTGCTGACTGAGAAATAGTAGAATGCAGTCTTTTTGGGTTGTCCAATGGCTGCCAGGTTAATGCTTTGTAAAGATTCACTTGGAAAATAAAAATCTTTTACTTACCAAAAAAAAAAATTAATAATATAATCAACGGATTGAATCTTTCTTGAGATATAGTACTCTATATATATCAAACTTCTAATAATTCTTTCCTTTTATATAATAAATTTATTTTTTCTACAAATAATACTTAATATTTTTTAAATAAAAAAATCTATAATCTATTATTGCTAAAAAAATGAGGCCCCTCAAATTTAGGGGCCTAAGGCGGTCGCCTATTTCTTATAAGGGTAGAGCCGCCCCTGCAGTTTGCAGGCTCAGGTGGTTTCAGTAGACTTTTCTTTCAATGTCCTGGGACATCGTTGACCGGGATATTATTCATTTAGTCAACACAATTTTCAATGGTGAAAATTTTAGGACAATCAGCCTTAGCAATGTTATTCAGAAAATTATTTCTAAAGTTTTAAATTTTAGGCGAACTTCTATTCTTCCAAAAATAATTCCTCCTAATGAAAGTGGTGTTATTAAAGGTAGGGCTATTGGAGAAAATGTTTTACTAGCTCAGGAGATCATTCATGAGATCAAAACGAAGAAGAAAGGCGGGAATGCCATTTTTAAAGTTGATATGAACAAAGCTTATGATAGAATCTCTTGGCATTTTATTTGTGCAGTGATGAGGAAGATGAGATTTGATGAAAGATGGATTTATTTGATATGAAGTCTCATCTCCAATAATTGGTACACTATCATCATGAATGGTAAAAGGCATGAATTTTTCAAATCACAAAGAGAACTCAAATAGGGAGATCCAATTTCACCTTCTCTATTCATCATTGCAGCTGAAACTCTTTCCATTTTGCTTAATAAGTTCTATGAAAATCCTAAATTCAATGGATTCAATATGGAATCGAATGAACCTAGGATAAATCATTTATCTTATGCTGATGATTTGATCATATTTTGTTCACGTAAATCAAAAACATTGAAACTTATCACAGATTGTCTCAGGAAGTATGAACAAAACTCACGGCAATTGATAAATAGGGAAAATTTCTTCATTATGGACAAAGATGTTTCTCAAAATAGGATCAATATAGTAATGGATTTACTTCAAGTGAAGAAGGAAGAATTTCCTACCACATACTTGGGGTGTCCTTTGTTTGCTGAAAAGAAATTGAATCAATACTTTGTTGATATGGCAGCAAAAACTTTGAAGAAAATTGCTTCTTGGCATTATAACAAACTGTCAGCGCGCGGGAGGTAGTTAAAGTTATTATCACATATCCAACACTCTTGCTATCAAGAGGTGGTGGATATTCAGATCAACCATATCTTTGTGGGCTGACTTCCTCAAAGCAAAGTACTGTCCTCGAATGCATCTAGTAAGTAAGAAATGTGTTCCAGGGAACTCCCAGTCATGGAAACAACTGTTGCTGGCAAGGGATAAATGTGAAAACTCCATTATGTGGAAACTCAACTCAGGGTAGTGTAGCTTTTGATAAGACAACTGGACAGAATAAGACTCATTAGCACAACTTTATCTAGGATACTTCAACAAGAACAACTCTAAAGCCAAAGTAAAAGAGTTTCTAACTCAAAACAGGTGGAACTCTCAAAAACTTATAATACTCTACCTAATCAAATTGCGTTTCATATTCTCTCTGTGCAGGTTGGAGACATATCCAAAGAGGATTATGCAATATGGAGTAACACCAAGGATGGAAACTACACTAATAGATCTGCATGGCAAATAGTCAGAAGTCGCAGGCAAACTACCAGTATCATTGCCAACACATAGCATAAGGTTATACTATTTAAATAGACCTTTCTTCGTTAGAGGTTGTTTTCTGGTAAACTTTCTTTCAATGATGCAAGAGCTAAATTTGGCAACAATAGAGATGATTGTATTTGTTGCATAACTCCATGGAAGGAGACTATAATTATATACAACATGTGTTTGTGGAAAGAAGGGTAGCTGACAACATTTGGAAGGCAATGGGTGCGCCTCTGGGCATTAATCACCATCACGTTCACTTGAAAGGCATTCTTGATCAGTGGTGGAGAAGGAAAACAAATAACAAAGTGCACAGGCTGTCTCAGTGATGATATGTTGGGAAATATAGAAATCTTGGTATGCCTACAAGTACAGAGGCAGGAACAACGTTAACATGCACAAGATGGTCACAAACTGCACCTGGAACATGAAAGTAGTCATAAGTGAGGCCTTTCCTAGCATTGACATTACTTAAAATTGGCCAAAAATATGTAGAAATATTGAGAAATTGAGGCATGTTATGAGATGCACAGTTGTGACATGGAAAAGACCTGGTAATGGCAAGATCAAAATCAACTTGCATAGGCGACCTTATCTTGGCTTACTCAATACCAATCAGTTACAACAGTAATAGTCAAGTGGAGGTATTAGTAATCAACTTTAGAGTGGAATGGTGTGTACACAATGATCTCGACAATCTATATCTTGAGATAGATTCTCTAATAGAAAAAAATATGTTGGATAGACAGGATACAAACAATTTGAAGCTCAAGCATATAGTGAGCAACATTTCCAAACTGCTTAAGGACACTGGATACGAAATATCTCACTGCTTTGAAGCGGTGAATCAATTGGCAAATTACTTGGTCAAACTAGCATCGGCAAGCGGAAATAGAACTTTATATCCCTCTCAAGACGAGCTACCAAGAGAGGCAAAGGGACTATTTCAACTTTACAAAAGACAAGTCCCAACAGTGAGGAAGAGATATGAAAAGTGCAATTTCTTTGTTAGTTAACTTATCTTTTAGTCGGAAAGGAATTTGAATAGGCTACTTCCTCTCCTAGATTGCTAGACAATCTCTTTTGTAGACTAGAGGCAAGGTTCCATGTCCCCCTTTTGTCATTGTAAGTTTTTGCTTATATATTTTACATGGTAGGGGTCAAACCAAACCCCCCACACCATAGACTCACAACCTATGGTGATGGCTTAATTTAAAAAAAAAACTCAACTCATCTATTCTTGACTTTTATATTTTGGAATTACTTAAGTATTCTCATTCTCGCAATATCATCATAGAGTGTATAGTAAACTCTATGATGATAATAAAATATTTAGTTTTCTCTAGATCTTATTTCTTCATACTTGTTAATAGTAGAGGTTTGGCATCTCATTAGGATTAGTAACAAGGTAAGACCTAGCCCCCTTTGCTTGTACTCTTCTCTTTGAGATTCAACTTTACTTTTATTTATTAATAAAAAAACTCGCCCTAGACATCCCGTTTAGTGGAAAAAAATAAAAGAACTTTTATCTTTCTTAAAAATATCCTCTAATATACAAAACATGGGAATACCGATTGTAACTTTCATGTATAATAGAATGAAGCCTTCCAATTAAGTGGCAAATTCCCACTCTTAAGAAGCTATGAGAAATTTAACTTTTTTGGTAGCTAACTTCTTCTATATTATGGAAAGGAATTATATTGTATATGCTCCTTCCTTTCCCTAGATTGCTTTGACAATCTTTTTAGAAGACTAGCGAGGCTGGGTTCCATGTCCCCTTCTAGTCATTGTAAAGCTTTGCTTAATATACGTTGCTTCCAAATCATTGGAAGTTTTTGATTTTGACAAGTCTAACTTCTGATCGTATGTCTCAAGTTTGTAACTTCAGGAAAAAAAACAATTCTACTTCAATTCCGTAAGACAAATTGATTTTGAAATGGCTAGACTTAAAAAAATTTATAATCTTAGGCTACGCTTTAAAATAAAGGTCTTAAAATCGGCTAGTCCACTTCAATCGTATTTGATGTATTTAGCATTTGGCTTATGTTTTAATGTCTAATTGAATTTTCATACATAAGTCATTCGAAAAATTCAAAAATTAAATCTACAAGTCGAACCGTAATTCAAACCAAAAATTCAGAAAACAATGAATTTCGATTTTGCCTAAATTATGCCCACCCCTAGAAGTTGTGACAGGGAAAAAAAAAGGGTCATGTTATTGGTAACAACTTCATATGAGTAACATTTTAAAATCATAATTCATGTGAATAGAGTTTAAAAAAAACAATTCAAAGGGTGACTTGTGTATTTGAAAAGCTGCAGTTGTTTTTTGTTTTTCTTCGCTGACCAATTCTCGAATCTTTAGTTAACTTTATTTGGGTTTTCCTATTATTGACATATGGAGCTACTGCAGTGTAGAGTTAAGTGATTCCACTTGTTTGTATTCAGAGAAAAAATTCCACTTTGCATATATTTGGTCAAAATGTTGTTTGCCAAACTTTAAAAGGGAAACTTCGCACACAAAATATTGGTACACAAGGGAAAATCATTTTCCTTTTCTAACTTTACTTCATAAATTAAAATAATTTAACTTTGAATAATAAACTCTCTTCCACTTATCTCAAATTCTCAATTGAGTTTTTCAAATGCATATTTTATCTTTATATTATGCTACCGTACTTTGTGTCTCTCTCTTTTTCTAAGGAAAATATCATAATATTTTTTCTCTTTTTCATTCTATGTAGTGGTAGAATGAGGAAGTCCACTTCTCATTCAAATGAACAAAATTAACATTTTATTGGTTGTACGTAGTTAGACATGGCTGCTATATATTAGCTCCAGTATTTCTTAGGAAAGAATAAATTGTTTACAGCACGAGTTTAATTTGTCACTAGTCTTTGCATGTCTATATTATTTGGATTTGGCTTCTCATTAGTCACACCAACCCATGTTGATAATAGTAATAGAATAATATTAGGTGGTAAGTTGAGTAGTCACTATATAACACGGGTCAAAACTAACCACATAGTGGAAAAGTTCACTAGAAAAAGCAAGTGGGATACAATTGAAGAAACTAACACGAAAAGAGTGGGAAAAAAAAAAAGAAGGAAAATTATATTGGGGTGGTTGGTGCACGAACCCCTTGATCATTTAGACCAATATAAGTACCCCAAACATATGAACAAAATTCAGTCAGCAATTGGTTCTCCATTATTCTAAGAAAACAAAAAGCTTATAATTTGTGCTTCACGAAAATGGGTAGCCTCTCACTTGAAATGGTACGTACTATTCATGTTACAAATTAACATCATCACTATATATCTTCTTCTTGTTACCATTACAAACAATTTACTTTGTTGAATTGTACGATCTCCTCGTTTAAAAGTTCATGACCATTAGATAGAATATATTTTTATTTACTTAATTATATCTTAAATTGAATTATTAAACTTGACAGGACTTTGAACCATCGCCCATAACACCGAGAGGTTTAGCGCGGCGAAGTTTGTTTCCTCATGGGGACAACAAGAAACAGAAGGTGGCACAACCTGCAGGACCGAGGAAGAACTTACAACTTGAGGTGATGGAGCCTGGCTTGAGTAATGATGGTCCCTCCTTGGACACTATCTTGGTCAATTATTTAGACACACTTACTCAACGAGTTAATTATCATTTAGGTAAATATTTATTTTTTATCATTACCTTTACTCTTTGTCACCAATTTTATTACCCACTCAATGAGATGACTAAATCAACTTGTTCTTCTTATCTTTATTAGGTTATCCAGTGAACATATGCTATGATCACTATGCAACTTTAGCACCACTTTTGCAATTTCACCTGAATAATTGTGGTGATCCATTCATTCAAAACACTGTTGATTTTCACTCAAAAGACTTTGAAAAGGCAGTTTTGGATTGGTTTGCACAACTATGGGAAATTGAAAAAGATCAATATTGGGGCTATGTTACCAATGGTGGCACTGAAGGCAATCTCCATGGTATTTTGATAGGGTAAGTTTTAGTTCTATATTGTTTGAAAAATCAAATATTTTGAGAATTTGTTATGACAAAGAATCAAAGTACAATAAAATAAATTACTACTATTGTTTTCGTGTTCTTAAATTTCTTAACATTATATTTGTAGGAGAGAGCTGCTTCCTGATGGAATATTATATGCGTCAAAAGACTCTCACTATTCGGTTTTCAAAGCTGCAAGAATGTATAGAATGGATTCGGAAACAATCAACACATCAGTAAATGGGGAGATGGATTATTCAGATTTAAGAGCAAAATTGCTTCAAAATAAGGACAAACCAGCAATCATTAATGTCACAATTGGTAAATATCTAGCACAACCTCTATCCTTTTATGTACTTACAACTTTCCACTAAATGGTTCTTTCTAACTATAGGAACTACCTTCAAAGGAGCGGTTGATGACCTTGATGTTATTCTTGAAACCCTCAAAGATTGTGGATATTCACAAGATATGTTTTACATCCATTGTGATGCAGCACTATGTGGCCTTATGGTCCCCTTTATAAACAATGTGAGTTTCGCATCTTACAATTCCAACAAACTCTATAGTAATCCACAGAGCGACATTCTAATTAATTATTATTTGTGCAATTTGAACAGATGATTAGCTTCAAGAAGCCAATTGGAAGTGTCACAATTTCTGGTCACAAGTTCTTAGGATGCCCAATGCCTTGTGGTGTCCAAATAACAAGGAAAAGCAACATCAATAATCTGTCAAGAAATGTGGAGTACATTGCTTCTGTGGATGCCACTATTTCTGGTAGCCGTAACGGTTTAACTCCAATTTTCTTATGGTATAGTTTGAGCGCTAAAGGTCACATTGGCCTGAAAAATGATGTTAAAAGATGTCTCGACAATGCTAGATATTTGAAGGATCGTCTACAACAAGCAGGGATAAGTGCCATGCTAAATGAGCTTAGTATCATAGTTGTACTTGAGAGGCCTCGTGATCATGAGTTTGTCCGTCGTTGGCAATTATCATGTGTTAAAGATATGGCACATGTTATTGTTATGCCAGGCATCACCAGAGAAATGCTTGACAATTTCATCAATGAATTAGTGCAACAAAGAAAACAATGGTATCAAGGTGGTGGAGTTGAGCCTCCTTGTATAGCAGATGATATTGGTGCTCAAAATTGTGCATGCTCTTATCATAAGATTGACTACATTAATCCTTAGAAGGCAAAGAAGACAAGCTATCATCTGCAAATTGAAAATTGCAATTTTAGAGCTCTAATTTTTTTTATGTCTTCCATAGAGATCGTATTTATTGATTCTTTGTGACTTCATATTTATTTCCCACATTGAAAGTGAAATGTATACCTGATTGTACTATTGGATCACTTAATTGTAACATTTTTTAAATAAAAAAAATTTAACACTCTTTTACTATCTTTGTGTGATATTAACTTGCTGTCATTTGTGATTGAAATAAGATTATACATGGTAGTGTCAAATGGGCGGGTTGGACCCAATTTAGGGAGTCAAAATGGGGTGAGTTAATATATGGACGGGTTAATGACCCGCCCAAAAGCTACTTGGGCTGGGCTGAAATGCGAATCATAACCTATACGCACCCAATTCTTACTAACTTTTAATTGTTTTATATGTTATTTTTTAAATATACTTACTGGGTATGTTATTGTTGTATATGTTATTTTTTAAATGTTTCATACCTACTAAGATTATTTATTTTTCTTTATTATGGCTTAAAAAACAATATCAAACAAATAAAATTGACAAGATTTTCACATGAGATAATTTGGACTACATATCAATCTAATTTTTAATGAGTCAAGCTAAGAAATGGACGAGTTGAACGGATTGGGTTTGATTTTGTCATCCCTAATTATACATGATGGAAACTGAGATAAGTGTATGCATACTCACATACATACGTACAGGGGAAGATGTAGGGCAATCGTTACTGGACTCGAAAAATAGCAAAAAATAAATAAATAATAATAATAATAATAAAAAAAAAAGAGAGAGCTATAAACTTCTGATACAATTGTTATACAATTATGAAACAAATTTAATACACTTTTTATACAATCCTCATACAGTCGTTATACAATTGTGAAACTTCTTCTTTGAATTTTAATCAAATGTTTCACCTAAATCAGGTCTAAACTTAAACCAATTTCCCTCAAAATTGATATATAAACTCCAAAGGATAATCTAAATTATTTGCAGAACATTCAACTTAAATATAACTTTCATACACTATAATATAGTTTTGAAACAACTTTAATACAATCTTCAAATATTCATATCTTCAAATGTTGCCAAATCAAGTCCAATTTTCACCAAACACTCTCAACATTGAGATATAAGTTTCAAACGATATACTCAATCGTTTGTCTTAATACTAATCCAAATAAAATAACAAATTTTAAAAATCGAACTCAAAATCAAATTTCAAAACTTTTTTATGTTGATTGTGGAGAGTCAACGATATATTGACAAGGATGAGAAAGAAAAGAGAAGAGAGAGACAGAGAGACTTGTCTCTGCCAAAATATTACTATTGATGGTAATTAATGAAAAGTGAACTCATAACCAGTACTCACTTTGTTCCGTGTTACTTGACTCTTATATTAAAAATAGTTATTTCAAATTACTTGTTCAATTTATTAAATTAAAAGAGTTTGTTATATGGAAAAATTACATAACACCACAACTTATCTTTACTAAACTACATAAAATCCCTATCCTTTTTATTAATTACCTAAATCTCTTTTTTTTTTTAAAAACAACTGGATACATCCACAAACCCATAAATTTTCGGATACATAATTTTAATTATGTATCTCCTTTTGGTCTAGTTAATATATTATATATCTCGACCAAATAGTTTCAGAAATGGATGTATCTCAGTAATCAAATTATGTATCTCAACTTCAAAATTATGTATCCGGATGCTAATTATGTATCTGGAAATTTTAAAATAAGGGATTATTTATAATTTAGCAATAAGTAGGGATAGAGAGTAATTAGGGGATAAACTTGTTGGGATTTATGTAAGTTTTACTTGTTATATTGTTTCCTTTCTACCCTTAGGGGTCGTTTGGTGTGATGGATAAGGGGAGATAATCCTGGGATAAGTTTTTAGTACCCCTTTATCCCTTGTTTGGTTATAAAGTGTGGGATAACTTATCCCAGGATTAATAATTAGTACTGTGATAAGTTATTCCTATATGTGGATAGAATAGTTATTTCGGGATAACTTATCCGAAATAATCAGGTGTCATGCGGAAGCTAGCAAAGCAAACCTCGGAAGACGCCACATAAGAAGACATGCGAGAAATACACCAAAAGAGACACTATAATTTAACGTAGTTCGGTCAATTGACCTACGTCCACAAAAGGAGATGAGCAATCCACTATATAAAGGAGAGTACAAAATGGTAAGAGAGACAACCTCACACAATTCACTCAGAATAAAAAGAGGTTCACACAAGTGACACCGCAACACTTGTGTCTCACAAAGACTCCCCCAAAACAATACTCTCAAACCCCTAGGACTACATTGTGGATGCTACCAAGTTAGAAGAAAGGAACCTCTATTTATAGAATCTATAACTTTTTCCTACAAGAACAAGGATTAGCCAAATATGGAGAATTCCTGTTTTCTTTTTCCTAAAAGAAAAACCCAATTATGGTAAGAAAATCAGGGCAAATACTAACAATATTTACATAATTTTTATTAACATTCACAACCTTCACTACTCATTATTTTTATGATAATATATTTTTCCATTAACAAATTACACTATAAAAATATAATTTTTATTTATGAATATATTATACATTGAATTTATTTGACTAATTCTTATGTTTATTTATATTTTGATTTCTCTTAAAATATTTTTAATTTTATTTTTTTGGTAAATGAAGATATTTTATTAATAATAAAATATGTCATTACATCATAAACTTTAATATTTTATAATATAGGAGTGATATGTGCTTAAATGAAGTGACATAAATAATAAAATCTCTTTTATTTTAATAAACTTAAGATGGAAGTTTTATTTTTAAGCTAAATAATATAGAAGTTATATTTTCAAAAAAACACAGCATAATCATGGAAATGCACAAAAAAAAATATTTACGCTAAATAAGATGAAAATTTTATTTTTAAGAATGAATAACTAAAGTTTGCAAAGAAAATATATATATAAAAAAAAAACTAAATAAGGTGGAGGATATTTTTGTAAACAAACAATCTATTCTTAGCAATCATGCAATGCATATTATTTTGAATATGACAAACCAAACAATCAATAAGAAATAATCCTATCATAACTAATTCCAGAATAATTTATCTCATCATAACTTATTCCAGCAAAACTAATCCCATCATAACTTGTCTCAAACCAAACGACCCCTTAGTATTAAATAATAGTCAAATTTAGAGTTCCAATATATCATTAATAAGATTAATTTAGTAAAATATATCCCTAATTAAAGTTTTCTTAAGGGGTGTGTCAAGTCAACAAAGATCCAGTAAAATGGAACGGAGGGAGTAATCATTATCCAAAATATACTTACCAGTAACATATTAAATCATAATTGGTGAGGAGCAGAGTTAAACAAAAAAAAATGACCAATTCAAAGGTTGACTTGTGTATTTGACCAATTCTCGAATCTTCTGTTAACTTGTTGGATTTTTTCTATTATTGACATATGGTAATGTTGCATTTATTGTTTGGTGATAGTACGTAGAGTGAAGTAGATTCCACTCATTTGTATTCCTAGTGAAATATTGGTACACGAAGGGAAAAAAATTGCTACCACTCATTTTTTTTTTCTATCGGGTGAAATTAATCTGGTCTTTTAACTTTATTTTAAAAATTAAATTCATCCTCCAATTTTAAACAACAAACGTTCTCTCCCTCTTATATCAATTTGAGTTTTAAAAATGCATATTCTACCCTCATATTTAGAAATAACTAAATAATTAATCATTGTTACCTTCTACTTAGCGAAACCATTTTGGCAGATTGAAAATTAACATTTTAGTGGTTGTAGTTGGATCATGGGTGCTATCAGAAACTAAGGACTCATTTGGCCATGAAAATCAAAAACGTATTCACTTTATTTGGTATTTTTGAAGTTGAAAATAAGTTGGAGTTGTGTTTGGCCATAGTATTTTCAAAAATATTTTATATTTTGAATGTACTTTTTTATAAAGTGATAGAAAAAATTGAGTGCAAAAGAAGTGCAAACACCTCAAGAGGTGTTTTTAAAAAAATCAAAAATTTTGAAAACGTATTCCGGAATACGTTTTTGATTTTCATGGCCAAACAAGTATTTCGGAATAAAGTAAAAACATATTTCGAAATATTGTGAATAATATTTATGACCAAACGACTACTAAGAGTTGTGGCACTAGTCTTTGCATGTCTATGTTAGTTGGATTTGGCTTCTCATTACTCTCACCAACCCATTGTTGATAATAGTAATAGAATAATATTGGGTGGTAAGTTGACTAGTCACTTTCTAACACGGGGTCAAAACTAACCACATATATAGTGGAAAAGTTCAATTGCAATATAATTGAACATTAAAAAAGGTAAGTGGGATAAATTGAAGAAACTAACAGGAAAAAGAGGGTAGGGCAAAATAGAAGGAAATTAAGAGGAAATAGGGAATTGGTGGTTGGTGTACAAACCCTTGATCTTTTAGAGCTATATAAACCCAAGATTGTATATGAACAAAATTCAGTCAGCAGTGTTGTTTTCCCTTCCATTCTAAACAAACAAAAAACTTAACTAATTTGTTCTTCACGAGAATGGGTAGCCTCTCACTTGAAATGGTACGTACTGTTCATGTTACATGCACAAACATCATCACCATTTTCGATCTTCTTCTTACCATTACAAACAACTTAATTTGTTGTATTTTACGCGGTCTCCTAAGTCATATTGTTAGACGAAATATATATATTTTTATTTACTTAATTATATCTTAAATTGAATTATGATTTACACTTGACAGGACTTTGAACCATCGGCCTTAACACCGAGAGGTTTAGCGCGGCGAAGTTTGTTTCCTCACGGGGAAAACAAGAAACAGAAGGTGGAACAAACAGCAGGGCCAAGGAAGAACTTGCAACTTGAGGTGATGGAGCCTGGTTTGAGGAATGATGGTCCCTCTTTGGACACTATCTTGGTTAATTATTTAGACACACTTACACAACGAGTCAATTTTCATTTAGGTAACTTTTATTGCATTCACTCTTTTCCACCAATTACCCACCTAATTAATGAGATGACTAAATCAACTTTGTCTTCTTATTCTTATTAGGTTATCCAGTGAACATATGCTATGATCACTATGCAACTTTAGCACCACTTTTGCAATTTCACCTAAATAATTGTGGTGATCCATTCATTCAAAACACTGTCGATTTCCATTCAAAAGACTTTGAAATAGCAGTATTGGATTGGTTTGCACAACTATGGGAAATTGAAAAGGATCAATATTGGGGATATGTTACCAATGGTGGCACTGAAGGCAATCTCCATGGTATTTTGATAGGGTAAGTTATTTCAGTTTTATATGGTGTGACAAAGAAAGTATAATAAAATAAATTATACTCAACATTATTTATCTATGCAGGAGAGAGCTACTTCCTGACGGAATATTATATGCATCAAAAGACTCTCACTACTCGATCGCAAAAGCTGCAAGAATGTACAGAATGGATTTGGAAACGATCAACACATCAGTGAATGGAGAGATGGATTATTCTGATTTAAGAGCAAAGTTGCTTCAAAATAAGGACAAACCAGCTATTATAAATGTGACAATTGGTATATATCTACTCCAACTTCTATCCTTTTTCTGTCTTTTTTCTTTTTTGTACTTAGTCCTCTTACAACTTTCCACTTGATGATTATTTTAACTATAGGAACTACCTTCAAAGGAGCTATTGATGACCTTGATATTATTCTTCAAACACTCAAAGATTGTGGCTATTCACAAGATATGTTTTACATCCATTGTGATGCAGCACTATGTGGTCTTATGGTCCCCTTTATAAACGATGTGAGTTTCGCCTCTTAATTACTTCTAACAAACTCTTGGGTAATTTTCAGAGCCACTTTCTAATTTTTTTTGTTATGCATTTGAACAGATGATTAGTTTCAAGAAGCCAATTGGAAGTGTCACAATTTCTGGCCACAAGTTCTTAGGATGCCCAATGCCTTGTGGTGTCCAAATAACAAGAAAAAGTTACATCAATAATCTCTCAAGAAATGTGGAGTACATTGCTTCTGTCGACGCCACTATTTCTGGTAGTCGCAATGGTTTGACGCCAATTTTCTTATGGTATAGTTTGAGCGCTAAAGGTCACATTGGCCTGAAAAATGATGTTAAAAGATGCCTCGACAATGCCAAATATTTGAAAGACCGTCTACAACAAGCAGGGATAAGTGTCATGCTAAATGAGCTTAGCATCATAGTTGTACTTGAGAGGCCTCGTGACCATGAGTTTGTCCGTCGTTGGCAACTTTCATGCGTCAAGGATATGGCACATGTTATTGTTATGCCAGGTATCACTAGAGAAATGCTTGACAATTTCATCAATGAACTAGTGCAACAAAGAAAACTATGGTACCAAGACGGAAAAGCCGAGCCTCCTTGTATTGCAGATGATATTGGTGCTCAAAATTGTGCATGCTCTTATCATAAGATTGACTACATTAGTCCTTAGAAGGCTAAGAAGACAAGATCATCCAGTAATTTGTTGCTATTAATATGTATTCCATAGAGATGGCATTTTGTAATTCTTTATTACTTCATTCTTTTATTACAACTATTGTATACCTGATCGTATACCGGATGACATAACTGAAATATTTTTTTATTTAAAATATTTTTACACTGTTACTGTTTATTTACGATTGAAATAAGATTATGCATGCATGATGGAAAGTGGGAACTGATATGTACATGCATAAATATAAACATACATGCAAACTTGTACATCAACAATTGATTATGGTGTCAATAAGACATTTAATTCAGAGACGAGAAAGTTCAACTTAGACTTATTTAAAGTTTAGGAAGAAAAGTACAAAAGATGTCAAAGAAGTACTTATGTATAATTTCTTTAAAGAATGAAAAAAGCTTGGAGCGGGTCAAGTTTAAAATCTCTCAGAATATAATTGGTTTTAGGAAAAAAAAAAAAGTTGAAACTAGTTCTGCTGTCTTGCTCTCCACTTCTGGGGAAGAATAGTCCTTGCATGTTTAAATTAAGTTTTGGTTTATCAATTGTGACACCAATACATGCTACTTGATTAGTTATGGGAGAAAAGTCTCTAGTCTTCTTTTACAATGAGATAGTTTGGTTGGCTCAAAGGTCCACTTAAACGCCCTTCTAAGATACTTGAGGAATGAGGAGGGTTAAATAAACCACCAAAGAACTCGTACAATATACTCCCTCCTGTCACGCCGAGTTCCAACGAAACGTGATTGGCACCCGAAGCCGATATGGCTCGAGAGAACCAATTTTTGCTCGTGTACATTCGTGTGCATATTCTTGTACGAACATCATACTATTTCATGTAACCGATAACATATAAAATGCCAATGGCGGAAATCATGGAAAGCATGTACAATATGTGAAACTTGGCCGTTAGGGCCATCTAGTCGAGTGAACATACATCTCTTTCATCCATATACCCACATACGTCTACAAAAGCCTCTAATTGATGCATTTACAAGACCAACTAAAAGTCGGGACAAGTCCCCGCTTTATCCTTATAATATCAAAAACAAATGTACAACTGTGACTCGAAAAATCCCGAACCAACTGGGACTCACCAAAGATCTGCAAATACTGTCAACCTACTGTGGAGGCCTACTAGTGCCTGCACCTGCACATGTAAGGTGAGTTCGCCAAGAGGGGTCAACACAAAGAATGTACTGAGTATGTAAGGCAATAAGTAATTGTGAAAGATATGGAAATGTTAATAAAATCAAGTGTAAGTGATCGCATCATGTGAATAATTGCCATCAAGTACTCATGTGGGATCAGGTGCATTCTTTCTTTATTTTCACTTTACTTTACTTTACTTTATCATCACTCGTGTAATCATCAATCCTGTAATTGCCCGGGCCCAACTGATCAGTGGGAAATAATATTGGGATCGTCTCTAGCTAGGCTTATGCCCCTTTGAGCTGCCACCCATAAATCAATAAAGCAGGTTCGTCTCTAGCTAGGCTTACGCCCCTTTGAGCTACCCCCTGTATCCAATAATCATTCGGGATCTCCCCTAGCTAGGCTTTTGTAACACCTCGTACCTTCCCAACCCTACTTGACGACATTGAACAATGATTATTTAGGTGTCGAGAGCCATACGTGTGTATTTTGTAATGCTAAGGATGAGAAAAATTGAATTTGGCCTCGTATATGGGATTAAACCTTTGTGGAAGTGTTTTGTGATTTTCATGGGACAGTTGTGGGGTTCAAAATGAAGTTAAGAGGACCTCTAAACAAAGGATATTAAGGTTAAGAAGTGAGTTAAAGAATAGGACTTGAAGTATCTAACCGAACCCGCGAAGAAAAATCGAAAAATGCAATTTTTGACAAAATTTAAGGAGGGGCGCGTTTGGTACCGTGCCACGCAGCTCTGGGCTAAAATTTTTAGCCCAGAGGCAGTGGTTTGGCGCGCCCAGGAGCGTGCCACCTTGGGATTTCCACTTTTTTGAAAGTTGGCAAGTTCTAAGTCCCAAGGGTATCCGGGGACGTACCGAGCCGATTTTTGCCACGTATCTTCTACAACATATATGAAATGAGTAAAATATTATATTTTCATGATAAAATTACTCGAGAACAAATTTGGGGTCAAAATGACGATTTTACCCTTTGGGGCAAAATAGGTCATACGTGGCTAGAATCGCTTGTTTTTGGGATTGAGGCTACAAATATGAATAGAATGAGTAGGAATATTGTCGTAACGCATATGAAATGAATTAAACATGCGGAATTATGGATATGGGTTATTGGGCCCAAAATTAGGCCCAAAATGAGATGAAAACACATGGCCCAAAATGGGTCAAAATGACCCATTCTTGCAAAGAGCTTCTAGAACACACATTAAATGTTAAGAGTGGCTAAGGATGGAATTAGAGGCCTATATAAAGGTCAAGAAAGCTGATTTTTATTGCCTTCAAAGTTCCATGCCTTTTTAAGATATTTCTCAACATATTTTCTCCAAACCCTAAAGATTCAAAGACAACTTTTGGAGCAAGATCATCCTTTCTCAAGCTTAAGTAAGTGATTCTTCTTATAAATTAACATATTATAAGCATGAGAGAATATGTATATCATGTTGGTTGTGCTTGAAAATGCTGGATATGGTACTTTGTGCTTTTGTATAAAATTTGTGATCCATGGGATTTGAACTTGAATTAGGACTTGTGCCTTTGATGAAAGATCATGGTATGGATAAAATATGAACGTCTATGGTGTTATTTTTGTTGTTAAACTTGTTCTTGTCTATAAGTGTAAATTGTGGGAATTTGGCCGATATGTGCTATGAAGTGTATTAAGGTGAATTGATGGCATAAGTATGATGTGGTGATAATGGAGAGTGGAAAGTGTGAACTTGGCATGACATGCTATTGGTTATCATGTGTTGGTCAATGTTGGGAATATTGTGGGATTTTTGGAATAATACTTTCATGAATGGTTGTGTCAAGTGGGACATGGCATGTTTAAAGGCAAACATGAGAATGTTACTTATTATATGCATTAAGTAGCTGGTGGTTAATGTTGGCTCCGTTGTGTATTTTTGTTGTAGAGTGGAACATAAGGAAGGAACGGAACGATTGTATACGCATTTAAAATTGTGTGTTGGTATTGAGAATACAAGGTATGTAAGGTTACTTTATTCGTATCTTTTTGCGGTACGTCGTATTCACATTGGCATTATGCTAGTCCTATCCCGAAATGTGCTAAGGTATTCTATATCCGTTTAGAAATGGTTATTATTACATATTCCCTACTCCTTGATCACGTGGGAATTGTATGTCTCATATTCGTTAGTCAATGTTCCAAAAGCCCAAAAAGGTTATGTTCCAAAGTGCCAATAGTGGCTATACACATACCTCTTGTTCATTGACTTGTGTTGCATGATTCCAATAATGTTATCTATTGTTGAGTCCTATACTCCTCATTCATGAGTTATTGTGGTTCATGGGTTACATAATTATGGACATGTTCCAAAAGTCTCAATCATGTTGTGTTCTTGAGTTTCCAAGAATGTTGTGGCTATGTACATACGTTAATCTCTCATCATTGATTGTATCACTCTCTCATAAGAGGATGAATCAATTCCTCACAAGTATCAATCAATCAAAAGTAAAAGAATTAAATAATGCTTAATTGGTTGTTGTTGAGCACAGGGGGCAATCCAGAGGGGTGAACACCCTGGTCGGAACGAACCTGTTTTGTTGGAATGGATCGCAATCTAAGGGGCATAAGCCTGGCAGGAATGATCCTAAAACTATGCTATGATGGATCGCAATCTAAGGGGCATAAGCCTGGCTGGAACGATCCCAATAGTATGTTATTTACCCACTGATCAGTCGGGGCCCGGGTACGTTATGATATGAGCAATGAGGAATAAATCATAAAGAGAAGAACTTAATTTATGTAAGCTACACTGTTCCACATATGCAATCGATGAGTTGTTCATGTTGCCTATCCTATTACATTTTGATTCTATTGATGTATTTATGACAAGTTTCATAGGGCCTTACATACTCAGTACATTCTCCGTACTGACCCCTCTCGGGGGATTTACCTTACTTGCTGCAGGCGCAGGTACTAGTAGGCCTCCACTGTAGGTTGCGGATCTTTTGCCGACTTTTGGTGAGCTCCAGTTGGTTCGGGGCTTCCTTAGTTGCTATGTACATTCATTTTGGTATTGTATATGAGTATAGAGCGGGGTGTTGTCCCGACTCTAGGGTTGTCATAGCAATGTATCTGCAGAGGCTTTTGTAGACTTATGTGGGAACAGAATGTAAGATATGTATGCTCATTTTGGTTTGTTGGCCCCAACGGCCAAGTTGATATATATATATATATGGCATATGTTTCCATATCCGTTTCCATATCCATGACTTTTGCATAGTTGCATGGGGTTTCATCAGATCCATATGAGGATATGCATGCGAGTGTTCATAAG
Source organism: Capsicum rhomboideum (assembly GCA_031232105.1). Classification (NCBI taxonomy): domain Eukaryota; kingdom Viridiplantae; phylum Streptophyta; class Magnoliopsida; order Solanales; family Solanaceae; genus Capsicum; species Capsicum rhomboideum. The sequence goes on from CP124718.1 coordinate 3,211,278, forward strand.
CAAAGATTGGTTCTCTCGGGCCATGTCGGCTTCGGGTGCCAGTCCGTCCCGAATGGGATTTCGGGTCGTGACTGCTTTCCGCCCCTTTGGGTTGCCACCCGTTCTCAACAAGTGTCCATTTACCACATATGCATTATTTTACTTCTTTACTTTTGAGAGATTGGTGTCTTTACTTGTGAGAGATTGGTATCTTTATTTGTGAGAGATTGATACTTTTGTAGCCATGACATTGTTGGAAGCTTTGGAACAATAACCAATGTGCAAGAGACATGCAAATAAACATTAACCAATGACTATGAACCATGTGAATCACCATTGACCCGATGAAGAATATGATATGGCAACTTGAAATGAAATACTTTTGGACAATAATCAATGAACAAGATACACTAATATAACCACTATTGGAACTTTGGCATGTGACCTTAACAATATTCATGAATGTGTGACATGAGCTTCACAACTGATCAATGAATAGGAAACATATGTTAATGACCATTGATAACCGGATATAGGATACCTTAACACATTTCCGGAAGGAACAAGTGTAATGTCAATGTGAATACTATTGCAACCTAACATGATTAGAAAAGTTATTTAAGGCTCTCTTTCCTCCCTTACTTTCTTTACTATAGCTTCCTTAGAATTTACCACATTATGACAACTTTGGAACTTCGGTCAATGCATACGAGATAAGTGGATCATCATCCATCTAAGAGTAGGGCATATGTGAATAACAAGATATGTCAATCGTAGTTGGAATATAACACTTTTGGAACCTTAGGATGATGATTCATATTAGTTAATGAACATGTGTCATACTATTCACCATTGACCAATGAGTAAAGAACATATGAGTAACACTAGTCAACTATCGGATACGGAATACCTTAGAGTATTTCGGAATCGAGTGAGTATTATGACAATGTGAGCACCATATGCTGTAGAAGGACTTAGAAGAGAAACCTTACATACCTTTACTTCCAAGTATGAGTACACAAGTATATATATGAACACAACAGTCCAGCTTCTTCCTTATGTTTCACTCTACAATACAAGTACATAACGAAGCTTATATTAGCAACCAACTACCTTACAAGTGCACAAGATGACCATGAATCACATAGTTACTTTAGAACGTCATTTCGCCTTCTTACAATGTCATTTATTGCATCAACATGCCAGCACTACCATAACATTCCACTCATTGACCAAGATTTTATACAACAATAGCATTTCGCATCACACTTACCCTTTATGCCTTCTCATTATCATTCCGTCACATTTACTCCTATCAATTTGCCTCATAACAACATATAAACAATAACCCATACTTAATACAGTCCAACACACCTCCATACGACACTTTAAAGTCATAAAAACGGCATTACAAGTTGATAATTACATCCAAAAACGGTATCGGGGCTTTCGTGGATCAACTAGAGACGAAAACACACAAACTTAATTCTGGAGCTGTCCTGCGCTGCCACCTGCGCACGCAGGTGGCTGAGGTGCGCGCGCAGGTGCCCTCTGGCAGCAGCCAGAGGCATCTGCGTTGGCATCTGCGCCCGCAGGTGCCTCCGTCCGCGGGGGCGGATGCCCGTTTGGTTTGAAATGGCTTCTTTTTGGGTCTTTTAATGCCATGAATGGTCCATGATCATAACCAACCTCATTTTAAAATATTTTGATCATCTAACACGCCAAATACCATCCATGATTTCACAACACACATAACAACACCCAAAACCACACTTTACGGTCAATACGTCACCAAATCCATAACCAATTTCACAATAGAAATTCCAAACATTATACACAAGTATTAAACAAAGTAAGCCTATAATCACATCTCATATGTCAATATTTACTCCATCAAGTTCACTCCCTTCAAGACCACAAGTTCATGTTCAAGTTTACAAGACAACACCATCCTCCAATTTAGTAAACACAAATTGTTTTGCACATAGGGAGCTTCTCCCACTTCACCAACATAAACAACATAATATACACCATATATCATGCATAAAATATATTAAACCATCATAATAAACACTTACCAACACACACCAAGTGATGATTTTGGCCAAAAGGATGACTTAGGGTTCTTGAGAGGCAAAGGAGATAATGTTGGAGAAGTCTAGAAAATGTTATGAGAGTCCAAATGAATAAAAGCTGATTTTTCCTACTTTATATAGTCCCTCATGTCTCCCTTATCTTTTCTTAGCATTTAAGGAAATGTTGATTTGGTCAAATGGATCAATTTTTGGAAGAATGGGTCAAAAATTCCACATTTGGGCCATGTCTTCCTTATACTTTTTGGGCTTCATTTAAGGGCCCAATGATGCAAGACTTCTTGATGTCCACAATTTAATACATAGTTCATCAATTCTCTCATGTTTTCATATTTTCACAAATGTACACGTAGTCATATAGGTTCGACAACATACGGGGCATTACGCCTCCTACAAAGGTGACAATGTACTAGGCCCAATATCAATTATCTCCTCAACAACCTTCCAAGATACATATTATTGACTTCTGACACTTAAGTATCCATTGTTCAACATCGTCAAGTAGGGTTTGGTAGATACGGGATGTTACACCTCCATTCCATTTTACTTGGTCACCTTTTCGTTTTTCGAGGTCAACTTATATTAACTTTGACCAACATTTTAATATGGGATAATTTAATATTTTAAATTAAAAATTTAGATGATCGAAAACTATATCAAAAAATGTTATAAGTTGCAATCCATCTCATATTAATATGATGAAAAAATGCATCTTAAATTGTTAGTCAAAATTAATGCAAATTGACCTCAAAAAATGAAAAAATGACAAGTAAAACGGAACGAACATATCATTCCCTTAAAGAGTAACCTAACAGTTTAAAATTTTAATATAGATTTTAAATGGTAAGACCAATATTTTTTTAAAAAAAATCAAAGATTGTTAAGAGCCTGAAATTTCATTAACTAATAATACATTGAAAACTTGTACAATACCACACTTGCACTCGCTAGTTGCTATTTTTAAGTAATATCGTAAATAATTGAGAGCAAGTATAATTTGAGAGAGAAGCGAGAATTATTGAATGTAACGCTCTGAGACTATCCATGGACGTCACACGGTGCTTAGAACTATAAGTAGTCCAAAGCTAACCCGTGGCATCTGGCATGACACTAAACCATATTCAAATATCTTGAAGTCATGAGCGGAAGTTGATTTGGTTGTAATAATATAGATAAGAAATGACAAATACGATCCTTTTCAACATTTAACTGAAAACAATCCCAACATGAAACTAAGCTGAAATACTACTAACTCTAAACATGCCTCTAAAATACTGAAGAGCCGTTAGGACAGATCTCCAGCTGACTCGGAGCCATGAAAATCTGAACTGAATGTAAATCTGAATTACCGAAACTAAGAAGTATAATCATAGTCCTCGGAACATGAGGACTCACCAACTGAACAACAATAGTCCTTGGTGATCGCATTTAATTGTAGTGCTGAGGTCGAGTACCAGAACCTACATCATGATAGGATGCAGAGTACAAAAGTATGTGGTCAGTACTTATGGAATGTACTGAGTATGTGAGGGATGCGTGCAACATGTAAAAATGATGAGAATCATGTGATAAAAATATGTATATAATGTGTATAAGGACACTATTTTCATGAATAAAGTTGAAATTTAAATATCATTTACGTAGAAAGTACAAAACATAATTTAACAAATCCAGTGAGCCATATACATTTAAGTCACAAAACTGATTTACTGTGGGAGATTCTCTTAACCGACATGCTCCATTTGAGCAACATAGAGCCCAACTTGTAACCCATGTTGAGAGGGTATTCAATATCTTGTCAGGGATAGAGAACCATGATTGGCATGAATTCACTCATGAGTCCATTTTGGACGAAGGGAGACACTCTTAATTGACAAGGACTTTTTAACCTATGGTGGCATGTAGTATGGAATTTTAGGTACGCTGAACCTGCATCCTCTCGGTGCTCAATACTTCTCCCAAAACCTTGCATATATCATATAAAGTTCATCATGAAATAAGCATAATAGTGTTTATGTCTGAAAACCAAGTATGCTTTTTGTTTCTTCTTCATATCCATAAATCAATTCGTGAATTTCATAATGAGTCTGAGATCATAAAAGGAATATCGAATTTCATATTGAATGATTAATATCATGCTAAAATTATGTAACATTTATCAAATCATAGAATTTTATACTGAGGATGTTTAAAAGCAAATCATAAGGTCAAGCATGTGAATAGAGTTATAAACAACCCACAACGTTCATGAAATTTAGTAAGAATTCATAAATAATTTCACAGGGAAGCATAAAATTCAAGAGCATGAAAATTGGGTTTGAATCCTAGTTGATAAATCCGTAATTCATTAAAGAAAATGAAGTTTTTGGGCACAAGGACCAAAGGAAATCCTTGATGAAAACCCCATATACCTGAACTTGATGATTTTTGAAGTGGAATCTTGAACTAGCACCTTGGAGTTTGAATTTTGGGAAGAAAAATTCTTTCTTTATTTTCTTGAGGTTTGAGAGGAGGGAATGAGTGATTTAAGAGTTACCCTGCGTATTTGGAACTTTTTAGGATATAAAACGGATTTGGGGAGGTTAAAGGATAAAATACCCCTCTTGAAAAGTAAAAAAATCAAGAAAAAATCATAATTCTCATCTGGGTACAGGGCTGACACGTCTACCCACTTAGTACGCTAGGTATGGCCATCTGAACTTTGGGGCCTGGCGCTCCGCATCTCTTAGTGCACCAGATTTGACTGGCTAGAGTGTCTCTGGTAAAATGATCATAACTTTCTACTCTGATATTGGATTGATAAAGGTCAATGGCATTGGAACAAAGACTCAAAAATATTTCATTTGGTGGGTCTTGAGCTACAAAACTCTTTATATTTTAGGAGTTATGCTCCTTGGAAGTTGACCCTGGTAAAATCTTATACGGAAATTCAATCGGTAAAGAAGCTTTCAACTTAACTTTGCGCTAAATATTTCTTATGATCATAATTCGCATTGAAAGAACTCACCACACTAGTGAAATGATCATTACACTTATCTGTGGCTAGAAATCATTGCTTTTGGGCCTATACACATATGACAAATGGTTCAAAGCTTAGATAAGAGTTTGTGGGGTGTTACACTGAATTAGAAATGAGAGAAACAGTTGTGTGAAAAAAATGAACAAAATACAGACTATTTATAGTTTTAAAAAAGGCAAAAATGTAATAAAAAGGTGGGTGTTTATGAAATAATAAAATAAGAATATAAATAAGAAGGGAGAGAAGAGAGAATACTTATTATTTGTCTTGAGAGATTGTATTGATGGGTGAATTACAAGGAAGAGAAACTCTTTAATTATAGGGGAAGTTGACTTGGTCCCAAAGTTAGGGTTCCTAACTTTTTTCCTAATAAACATACAAGTAGACATTTACTATAATATAAATATATTTATAACACTCCCCCTTAAATATATATTTGATAGATAATGTGTCTCATTAAAATCTTGTTAAAAAAAACCTGTGGAAAAAAATTTCATTGAAGGAAAAAAGCACACATCTCTAATAATATACATTTTGACTGTCTCATTAAAAATCTTACAAGGCACACATCTCTAATAATATGCATTTTGGTTGTCTCATTAAAAATCTTATAAGAAAAACTCAGTGAGACAAAACCTTAAAAGAAAAAAAGAGTACAGTGCATATTGGCTCCCCCTGATGAGAACATCAATTCAAAATCTTGAATCTCCGCATTCCAATCTTGTGCATTATCTTTTTGAAAGTTGTAGTTGGTGGAGACTTGGTGAATAAATTAGTCATATTGTCACTCGAACTTATCTGTCGCACATCGATATCACTATTCTTTTGAAACTCGTGTGTAGAAACTTTTGACGAAATGTGCTTTATTCTATCTCCTTTTATGAATCTTCCCATTAGTTATGCTATGCATGTTGCATCTTCATATAAGTGGGTATTTCAAACTATTTTTTTCTTGAATGAGATGTATCATTGATCTCATTCACACACATTCTCGACTTGCTTTATGAGTAACTATTATTTGAACATGATTTAAATGTCACATAAACCAACATGGTATGATAGTAACCATTCATGACAATAGATAATATGTTTGTGGAAAACTCTTATGTCGATCATATGAATATACTACATATTCAAAAAACTTAACAATATTCGTTAGCATAAATACATTCATATGAGGTTTTTCATTTGCCGTATGCAAGTGATCTTATTTCAGTATTTCCATATAAGAGTAAATTATTTCATGTTCATAGTTATAGCAAGATGTATAAATATATCAATTGCACAAGATATGATACTTCAAGACCAATCCAATTCGATAAGTTTCTCATTTCAGCCGGTAATCTATTGCTTTTGAAAACTCTCCAAGAGTTTCAATAATATTCAAATCATCAATTTATCCCTTATAAGGATTATAAACAAGTTTCTCAGAAACTTTTATATGCTTCAGGCATTTTGAATCCTTCAAGAATTTTCATATGGATTTTGTCAAGTGACAACATCCAGTATTAAATGCGTGACATCTTCTAGTGTCTAGACTATAGGTCCAATAAGCTTTTTATGTACCAAGATATATCATTCCACTTGATAAATATTTCTACGTTAACATGCATAAATAGACGTAGAATTTAGATCCTCATAATCTTTTACAACATTGGGCCATATTATATCAAAGATATCGTCGATGATATATCATTTTGTATCGATTTGCAATGTGACATTACATTTTGAGATCTCATCACTTCATTATTTTCAGGTACCTGAACCTCTCATAAGATTTCATGAATTGTCATGTCACAGACTATTCAAGAGTACATCGCCTTCTTATTATGATCATTTGCTCCATTTTCTTTTTAAGGATTATTTTATTTGAAATCAATTGGTCTACCACGATTCATGCATACGTAAACTTTTTTCTTTAGGGAAACACAATAGGAGCATCCACATCTAAATATAAAAATAATTTTGGGTGAGCAAATGCTACTAGATGATAATATAGATGATAATTCAATACATATTTCTTAGCTGTTTATTATCTCCCACTTATGTTAGGAAAATTAACATATATATGTATCCCAATACTTTAGAGAATTCATCTTTGTGCATCATAACATATTCATTAATCGTATACATATTTCTTAGCTTCTTATTAGATGGAAAATATTTGATTCATGACCCTGAACCAATTGAAAAAGGAAGAAACTAATCATAATTTATTGATCTAATGCATATGATTGTTATTGCATGCAATTTATCATATTTCATACCAACACAAAGCTTTGTTCTCATAAGTAAGGTTCAACTATTTATCGGAGGCATTCAACGCCAAGTCAACATTACCACGATGATTTATCTTGATTACATAATCTAAAAATTATGTTCTCAACTCAATTTATATTGAGCAAGCAACTTTGTGACTGTCAAACTGCAGGTTGACAATAAACGCACATGTGATCAACTTATAGATGCATCTATTTAAGATATCACATGACAGGTGAACGGGCCCATATTTACCTTTTATACTTTTCAGAATTTTAGGAGATCAAATCCCAACATTAGCTGGTCCAACCAGCTTATTATAAAAACAAGCAACATAAAACAATTATTGAAGAATCTTCTAGTTCTTAATTACATGTCCAATACTCAATATGCACATCTTCGGGATGTTATAATCATTTATGCCAACTTATGAACTTATTTGTACTAGTAAACTCCAAGTTTACCATGACATGTGATTTTTACTTTAGTAAATTTCAGATTTACTATTACATGAATAAATTTCAGATTTACTACTTTGGGAGTAAATTTCAAAATATTTCTTCTCAATTATTCTATCTCTACTGCAGATGTTACTCCTATCACATTCACCCTAGGGAATGGATCTGTACTTATAACAATTAAAATTTTCATTCCCCAGGAATGGAATATAATCGTGAGCCTATCAAGTTATGATAGTTTAGAATATCTTTCAAGATATTGCTACTTCAGGAGCAAATCGAGACATACATAAAATTGTAGAGAATTTTTCTCTAACATATCTTTCAAAATATACCACGATTCAAAGCAACTATTGCTTTAGGGGTTATTATTATTGTTGTCCTTTTTCCACATTCATGTGCATTCATTTAACTACTTGTCTTCTTTTAGACATATTATGCACTGCTACCACATTTACTTCAAAAAATGGAGCAAATTCAAATGGAACAAATAACTTCATGATTTTTCATCAAAATATATTATTTTACCTTAGTACATTGAGACTTGAACCCAACGTCTTATCCATATAAAAGCATCTTAGGCCATAATTGATAGGACTTGAATCCAATATCTTATCATCATGGTGCACTGGGACTCTAACCCGATGTCTTACCCTTTTGTATGGAACTTGAACCTACTGTCTCATTCTCGATCCCTTAAAAACATAATCATATTAAAGTATTGTATAAACATAAGAATGGACTGAAAGAAAAAACTCAAGGTGCGTATAATCATCCACGCCAATGATAAGAAATTAAAGATCTACTTTAGCCCTCAAATAGTACTCTAACTAAGTGCATAATTTTAATCAATTGTTGCTTATTGGGGAAGAGGAGTAAATAGAAAAGAAATATGTTAACTGTAATAGGTATGACCATTTTACCAGATTATCGATGACTATCTTATACGCATATGTTAACATTTTCTTTCCTTAAAATGGCAGTAGCATATCATGTAAAATCTTGTAATATCTTCTATATAATATTATATGAAAATTAACTGAACCTAAAAAAGAAAGATATCACCTGACATCTCTTGCTTTCTTGGTAGCTTTTGTAACACTTCAATCTTTACAAAATAAGTGTTCAAGGCAGAGTCTCATGTTGATAACGTGTTATGAAATAATAAAATAAAAACAAAAATATAAGGGAGAGAAGACAGAACACTTCTTATTTCTCGTGAGAGATTGTATTGAGGGGTGAATTATAAGGAAGAGAACCCTTTATTTACAGGGAAAGTTAACTTGGTCCCAAAGTTAGGGTAACTAACTTTACTCCTAATAAACATACAAGTAAACATTCACTATAATACAGATATATTTATAACAGTGAGGTAATTCTTTGAAGGAAAGGTCTAAAAATGCCTCCAACCTATTGAATATGATTCAAAAATACTCTCCTTCTATTTATTGGACCAAAAATACCCTCAAGGTTATTTTGACTTTAAAATGCCCCTAAAACTAACCATTGACTAGTTGACTAGGTGGGCTTTAAGAAAAGTCACGTGGCAGCACATAATTGATCCAAATATTAATCCAATTTAAATCAATATGATTTTCAACAATTTACCAAACTATCTCTATACGGAAGGAAAATCAAGATGATTTTTGAAAAGTCAAAGTATCAATAAATCAATTCAAATACAACAAAAAAGGAATAATGCAAATGAAGTGATGAGTCATGTGAGGGGCACAAAACAGAAGAGCATGCAACAAAGGAAGAAGAAGTTCATAATAGCACAATACATGAGAATATAAATGTTATAATTTTGAGTTGTTTAAACACAGATATCAATCCTGAACAACAACAGGGGATTGATGGACACATAAAAAATACCAAGGAGGCCTCAAGTGCAGTGCAATGCTATAGTGGAGAAGATCTTCAGAATATTCAGCATGATAAAGAGATGAGGCAGCAGTCACCTGTAACAAGTATTATTATTAGTAGTGCAAACAAAGGTATCAGTTAAAGAGGAGATGAACTAGAACAGGAGTTAGCAAAGGCAACATATCAAGAACCTCTACAGATTGACAGTTCAAGAGCTTTTAATGTAGTAGAGGCATTAGTGAGTACAACAAAAAAGGCATTGATGTTGAATCAACAAAATGGAAGAGAAATGGCAGTAGTATCTAAAGTTGTAAATACCTGCAGAAGAGAATCACCAGTCAAAACTATTCATGATGTTGTGGCACACAATATAAAGGATGGTGGTACTGAACCCAGGGTTGCACGATTGGCAAATACTGTAGAAGATGCAAATGAAGAACAAAATCAACAAAATGAGATGCAAGTTTTAATAAGTGCAGGGGTATCACCACAGGCATTATGTGAATCCAACAAGGCAAAAAATAAGGGAGAACAGAAACCTACTAGGGTTAGCCCTATGAGGAGTGTGAAATCAAATTTTAAATAAAGATGAAGGCTTTGGTGTGGAATGCAAGGTATATTAGAACTCAAAATTCATTCCATAGAATACAAATGTTGCACAGATTTCACAGATTCTATATCATTGCTTTAATGGAACCATTCCAAGATGTGAGACAAATTCACAAGTATAAAAAAAGACTTGGGATGCAATATGCTAACTATAATCTCAATAGCAAGATTTGGGTCTTTATTCAAGAACATGTTCAAGTGGGAGTACTAGCAGATTCAGAAAAACAGTTGACATTACAACTCCAATTTCAGGAATCAAGCCATTCAATGATTATTACTATAGTTTATGCAAAGTGTGATGATAAGAGAGGCCGAGTCTTTGGGATGTTATTTATAATCTCAGTATGAACATGATATTACCTTGGTTGGTAGGTGGTGATTTCAATGTTATATTGAGTGATAAAAAAAAGATTGGTGGCCTTCCTGTTTATCCTCAAGAGTATGAAGATTTTACTTTCTATGTTAATTCTTGTGATCTTTTAGATATCAATTTTAAAGGTAGTCCTTTTACATAGTGGAATAAAAGAGTTGATAGTGAGTACAGATTTAAAAGGTTAGATAGATTGATGGTAAATCAAGTTTTTCTGGGGTTAAGTGGACTTGTTGAAATAGAACACTTAGCTAGGACAGGGTCAGACCATGCACCTTTATTGCTATTTTGTAGAAATCAGTCACCAAGCACCAGAAGACCCTTCAGATTTCTTAAGTTTTAGACTGAAAAGAAAGATTTCCAAGATGTGGTGAGAACAAGTTAGGTGTCTGATAATCTAGATATTTTTATCAACTTGAAAGAGAAGATAAAGAAGACAAAATCTGCTCTATCCTGTTGGAGTAGAGAAAGGTTTGGGGATATTTTCAAGTAACTAATTATAAGGAAGGAGATTGTTAGAATCAAGGAGGATTTTTTTTTTTGAAGAAACCCCATCTACAGAGAATAGAATGGTTCTACAAAGAGCTCAGGTTGAATTGAAGAAGTATACATATTATGAGGAGGAATACTGGAGGAAAAAGGCAGGAATTTAGTGGTATACTGAAGGGGAGAAAAATATTGGATTCTTTCACAGTCTAGTAAATGAAAGAAGAAAGAGATTGACTGTGAATAGAATTATCAAAGCTGATGGAGCATGGGCTGAAGGGGCAGATCAGGTGCCTGCAGAGGCAATATCTTTTTTTCAAAACCAATTTACTAAAAACAGCAATAAGGTAGAACTCTCTTTGCTGCAATACGTTCCAACTTTGATAAATAAAGAGATGAACAGGGTTATTAATATGATCCCTTCAAAGAAGGAGGTCAAAAGGGTGGTTTTAATATGAAGGGAGATAGTGCAAGTGGTCCTGATAGATTTACAAGGCACTCTTTCAAAGTTTCTGGGGCATGGTAGGTGATGATGTGTTCAAGGTGGTAACCTCTTTCTTTAAGGGAGGGACCCTTTCCAAATCCAATACTCACACCAACTTGGTCTTATTGCCTAAAAAGGATACTATACAATTCTTTTCAGATATAAGACCAATAAGTCTGAGTAATTTTTTAAACAAGGTGATATCAAGAGTGCTGCATGACAGGATGGAAGACTTGTTACCTAGCCTTATTTTAAAAAATCAGACAGAATTTGTAAAAGGCAAGAGCATTTCTGAGAATGTACTTTTGGCACATGAGATTATAACTGATATTAGAATGAGGAGTAAGCCTACAAATGTGGTGATAAAATTGGATATGGCAAAGGCTTATGACAGAGTTAATTGGACATTTCTAATTAGATTTATAGAAAGAATGGGTTTTGATGATGGGGTAACTGATAAGATTTGGAGACTAATTGCTAATAATTGGTACTCCATTCTTATTAATGGCCAGGCTCATGGATTCTTCCATTCTACAAGGGGTGTAAAGCAAGGAGATCCTCTATCCCTAGCTTTGTTCATCTTATCTACTGAAGTGTTATCTAGAGGTCTAAATTCATTATTCTTTGATAGTGGAGTAAGAACATTAATAATTTATCCTATGCTGATGATACTATTATTTTTTTCTCTGTTGGCAAAAATTTTTTGTAGATGGTAATAGATACTTTGAGAAATTATGAGGCAAAATCTAGCCAACTGATTAACAAGAAGAAAAGTGCATTCCTTGTTTATCACAAAACTGTTCAGGCTCTTATCAGGGATGTGGAAGAGTGCACAAGTTTTATTAGAGAAAATTTTTCTCTAATATACCTTCTGTGCCTAATTGGTCATACAAAAAAGAAAAAGGTCTATTTTTCAGAGTTGTTGAAGAAGGTGCACAACAAACTTCAAGCTTGAAAGGGAAAGATGTTATCATTTGGGGGTAAGGTTGTACTCATTAATAATGTGTTAAATAGTATGCCCATTTATTTATTATCTGTCATAAATCCTCCTAAGTGTATGTATATGATCGACACAAAATCTTTGCAAGATTTTTGTTGAATTTTAAGGAAGTAAGGAGAAATAAACATTACGTAGCTTAGACTGATATTTGCATCCCAAAAAATGAAGGAGGTTTGAGTTATAGATCCTTATTTGATGTCTCAAAAGCTTTGTTTGCTAAAATTTGGTAGGTATTTAAAACACAAAAATCATTATGAACTAATTTTATGTAGAACAAATGTTGTAAAAAAGTAAGACCTCAGATGGTAGAATGGAAAGGAGGTCCACTTACTTGGAAGCATATGCTAGAAGCTAGAGACAGATTTGATCAAGAAATTTAGTGAGAGCCTAAGTGTGGTCACTCTAATGTTTTGCATGACAACTGGACATAACTGGGTGCTCTTCATTATGTTCTACCCATTAACTATGTGAATGATAATCAGGTTGAGGAGGTAAGTTAGTTTTTTAGAGATGGAAGGTGGAATATTGAAATGATGCAGCAAATGTTTTCTGAAAAAGTCTGTTCTCACATTCTGAATAAAGTGAATTGTGATGAGGTGAGTGATGAGTGGGACAGGCCATGGTGGATGTTGAATAGTACATGAAAATTCTCTATTTGATCTGCTTGGGAGGACCTGAGACAAAGAAGAGGTGAACAAGACAGTTTCAAGCAAATTTGGTTGAAAGGAGTTCCTTTTAAAGAATCCTTCTTTCTTTGGAGGTTATGAAAGAAAATAATTTCTATTGGGAAGGTGCTGGTTAGAAACAAAATTGCTGATAATGTTTTATGTTGTTGCCATGGTGATGGAGTACTGTACAAGAGTCCATTAAACACCTATTCATGAATTATAATGTTGCTAAGAGTACTTGGCAATACTTTGCAGTAGTAGTTGGGATAGAGGGTCCTTTTCTTCAAGTTAGGCCTACTTGGCTTAAATGGTGGAATTTTGAGACCACTCCAAAGTTGAAGCCCTTATTCAAAGTTGTACGTATGTTCATTCTCTGGCAAATTTGGAAGAGAAGAAATTCTATTAAACATGGAGGGAGAATGTGTTTTATCAGTATGAGAATGAAAATTAGTAGAAACTTGGTGTTTATGACAAGGTGTTTATACCCTTGGATAAGCAGTTTACCTTCTTCTTGGCGAGAATTGGTTAATTTCTTGGAAAATTACACTCCAAGGATTGGGTGCAAGGTGGTATATTGAAAGATTCCTGAGTGGGCCACTTCAAATGCAATTCGGATGGAACCTCTAAAGGCAACTCATGCCCAAGTTCGGGGCTTTTTGTATCAGAAATGATGTTGGAAACTTGACTTATGTTGAAGTTAGAAGATTGGGGGATACTACCAACTTGATTGCAGAAGTGATAGCATTGAGATTTGGGTCAGAATATTATGTTAATCAAAACTATTTGCCTTTGATTCTAGAAACTGATTCGTTAACAGTGAGGAAGATCATGGATGGGATTTGGGAAGTCCCTTAGTGTATTTCTGTGGAAGTGAGAAGAATTAAATTCTTAATGCTAGGAAGGGATGTGATAGTGGAGCACATATACAGAGACAACAATGGTTTTGCAATTTTTTTTTGCTAATCATGGATTTTCTTTTGTAGGTATAAATAGAATAAATTATTTAACTATGCAGGAGATTCCAAGAGAAGCAAAAATCATACTAAACATGGACAAAGGTCAAGTGTTTCTTAATGAAACTTTTAATAATAAGGAGAGGCATGTACATTAATTGTTGGGTGCAGACTAGGACAACAATGGTTACAAGAACAATGAATAACAACATAACACTTCAGCTGCGGATTAGAGGAATAGCAACAGTACAGAACACTCAGCACAATATGGAGAAATTAAAGTACAACGGCAAGCAGAAGAAACAAAGACATTCTCAGAGGGATATAAAAGGAAAAATACCTGATAATTTAGTTTGGTCAGATGTATAAATGGATCGATCCTGTCAGGACAGAAACACAAATCAAAGAGGATTAACACAAGCAAGTAATACAATTTTTTGTTTGGTCAGATGTACAAATGGATCGATCCTGATAATTTTGTTTGCTTAAAAAAAAAGATAGAATACAATTTTTTTTAAAAAAATAATAGATTGAATCATACAATTGATATGCCCATCATTAAGTAATCAATTCTCAAATGAATTACAATACCGATATTAATTTATATTTTTTTAAAATTAATAATAAAAATAAGCTAGTAAACAAATAGAGTACTTAATTAATGAATCTTTAAGAAAAGTGCAAAATGTAAATTGGACAAGTAAAGGAGCAACTAGCAGTACTCCCTTCATTTCTATTTACTTTAAATTGCACACACCTTAAGAAAAGCATTAACTAAAAAGTAGTTTGATTAAATTACTCTTGTTTATTACTCATCTTCAATTAATACTTCTCTTTTTTGTACTATATTACTCCCTTGGTTCATCTTTACTTGTCCACTGTACTAAAAATAGATGTCCAATAGTACTTGTCCAATTTGAAAAACCAATGAATAATTTACCCATTTTTACCCACTTTACCTTAGTATTAAGTACGATTCATTATCCAATATATTTTTCAAAACTTGAAATTTATTATATTCAAAGGATAATATGATAAAATTACCCCTATCATTTACTATTTCTTAACATGTGTGTCAAGTTAATAGTGGATAAGTATTGATGGAATGGACGGAGGGAATAATATCTCTCCATATCATTTCAATTTTTTTTTTATCTCTTCGTATTAATGACAAGGTAAAGATGGAAATAAATAACTAATTATATCTTAATTTTTTAAAATGACAAATATTATGAAATATTTATTTTTAGGAAGAATTATAAGTATTTAAGAACGGAGGGAGTAAAGGTTGTCAGTTGTCACAAATAAGGCACAAATATGGAGGGGCATAACTATAATTGCACATTTTTGGATGAGGCCAAAGAATTCAGTATTTCCAGCCTCTTTGTATTGAATTTCTGAGAATCTCTGCTGTCTTGGTATGTTTTTTCGTTTGTGATATTAATCTCTACCCGATGATTTCAGGTAACTTTTAATTTTCTTTTGATAATTTAATATACTTTATAACAAACTTATTTTATTGCTCTTTTCCAATTTGAAGCTTCAAGTATATGATTTTTTGGTGAAGTACTTGCTATAGTAGCTCTGATAAAAAGGAACTATGTCAAATGCTTTTGAAAATTGTAATAAAGTTAATGTACCTGTTGATGTCATATAAGACCATAATTTCAAAAATGATGTTGTATATTAACACTAAATAAGTTTAATGAATAATACATAAATGTACCATTTAACTTGGCTTCTGACATTTTTGCCCTCCAACTTTAGGTGTGCACAAATAAACACTTAAACTTGTATAAAGGTGAACTAGTAGATACGCACATTGTACATGGCAATTTGCTTGAACTTGGACTGATTTGTATTATGCCATGTAGGACATAGGACGCATGTGTCTACTTGTTCAACTTTATACAAGTTTAAGTGTCTACTTGTCCACACCCAAAGTTTGAGGGCGTAGATGCCAGTTGAGCATGTTTATGTATTATGCCTAAGTTTATGCTCAAAATTTGGATTTATGTTCTTGATATATAGTTTGAGGTCAATAGTTTGTCATGGGTGCCTTTATTATAAAAGCTCAATGTATATAATTGTGATGCGTCTAGATGAATTCACTTTTTTCGTACAACTATAAACAGCTAGTAAATTCCAATAAACTCAAAGACGTTCAGTCCAAACAATAGAAAGGTGATTCTGAAATGCTTGTTGAATAAGCTCTTTGGAGCAAACTCTCTGCAGAAGTTTGATTCCTGGGAGTGCACAGTCATATTTGTGTATCATTTCAATGCAATTGGAGCTAACTGCGTTTATTCATTTAGCTAGGTTCGTGGGACTAAACAATAGGCATAAAAGCATGTGTTCCTTTTTATAAACTGAATTCTTTGAAGAACATACTAATACTATTGGGATGTGAAGCAGTTTTGTGAACTCACTGGCTATGGATTGACGATAGCATGGTCTAATTTATTTTTTTTGTCAAAAAATTGCTATTGTAGTCTGGACTGCTGGATGATGAACCTGCACTAGAGCACTTAAATCTTGTAAATGACTCTTTTGGCGATTTAAGTATGATTCCCCTGCACATATACGCCTTTCCCTTGTAATATTGCAGGTTTATTCAGCACAATAAGGGGTAGTTGCTAGAGTGCATTAGAAAAAATGGTGCATGCATTAGCTTTGTGTATTACTAGTACCTTGTTTGGTACACATTTTCAACTTATGTATAGCTAATGCAAGTATTTGTTATAGTCTCTATTTGGTATTAAGGTATGCATAACTAATATATGGAAAATCCATGGTATTAGTAATGCAAGGGGTTCTAATATGCATCCAAGGTATAAGTTATGTAAGGGGTTCTAATGCATGCATCCAAGGTATTAGTTATGCAAGGGGTTCTAATGCATTCATTAGCATGGTTAAAGATACAAATGCCCTTCAAAATCTTTTCCACATCCTTTTCATCGTATTTGTGGAGGGTATTTTTGTAAACAAATATTTTTTCTTAAAAATTATGCAAGGCATGTTATTTTTAATACACCAAACCAATCACTATTCACTGCATAAAAAAAAATATCTCAGCATAACTAATGTCAGCACTAATACACCATATTCTGCACTATTCTAGTATTCTTATACACCCTACCAAACGACTCCTAAGTGATAAGGATCTAAATGCTACTATTCCTACTTGCCAGCAGCTTTCAGCTCTGCTCTATGTGTGAGACCTATTGTCTCCTTTTCAAACACCGTAAGAGGAGTACGAAACCATGGAAGAGTTACATGTTTGGCTACATCCATGTCATCTACCTCCATGACCGTGGCAAGAGTAAGTCCAATATTTCACTGTTTTCATATGCCATGTTCTCTTTTACCCCCCTGTTTGTGTTGAATATCTAATGTTCTAGTTTCTTTATTTTTAGCATCGCAACAGTTAAACTTTAAAGATATTTGCTTGGGTTGTTCACAGCACTTCTTACACTCAATTTGGAATTTGCTAGGATGCTGAAAATGAACTGGAAAGCCGAAAATATGAACTGCTTAATATCATCCAAGATACTCAACGAGGCCTAGTGACAACTGCTGATCAACGATCCACCATTGAGGAGGCCATGGTCTGCTGCTTTTGCTTAAAGTGAAGTTCCACTTTATCCTAGTGTATTGACTAATTGAGATATAATCAGGTAGTGGTTGAAGGTTTTGATGCTGGCAAGGAAATTGAATTGAGTAAGTTGGATGGAACATGGCGGTTGCAATATACATCTGCACCAGATGTGGTCGTTCTTTTTGAATCTTCTGCTAGGCTTCCATTCTTTCAGGTTCAGTTTGGTGTATGCTAGATAAATAACTTCTAATAAAGTAGTAAGTTAACTAACGAATATAATGAGTAAAATGACCTCGTATTATAGTAGTTCAAAGAAACTTCCTAACCAGTAATTTGGTCTAACTTTTCGATGCACAGGTCTTAATGTGCTTGGAAAAGGAAAAACAGCTTTATTTCCTCAAACCCCTCTTGACTATCTCCATTCATATGTCTCTAATATCCATAGTATTTTTTTATGATAAATCCGTTCCTCTACCATCTAATATAATTACAAAATGAACAAGAAACAAAGAGAATAAAATGCTCTATTTTCTTTTCAATGACGAGTCAAAATTTCCTCAACCTGCAGTTCATGCGAGTTTTATCAACTCCTATTATTTCATTTACTAGTTACATGCATACTCAGCTGAACCGATCTTTTTGAGCTATGTAATAGGTTGGTCCAATTTTCCAGAAATTTGAGTGCCAGAATGAATCCCGTGGAGGATTGGTACGCAATGTCATCAAATGGAGTGTTCCACGATTGTTAGAGGTGCAATGATGCTTGCTTGCTGGTGTAAACTCTTTTTAATTGCTTTATTTTAAGCTATTTTTACTTGGGATTATAAAAAGATAGAATCCTAATTTGTGTGGGATTGAGGCATAATTGATTGACATATATTGTTAACTGATATAGACACTTGGACATACCTTTTCAGATGGAAACTCCAGTATAGTAGAACTGATGTTAACATTTTCTCAGCCCCAGTGCTAATTTGTCCAGCACTTCATTAGTCCTTACACTGTCCCTTTTCATGAATTCCTATTAGGATATACATTAGAGATGCTTAAGAAGGTGGTCCTACAGTAATTGTTCAGGTCCTTCAGGTTAGTTATACCTGGACAAAAGACTTATGCACGAGTTCGGAGTTATGCATTGTGCTTCTCCTTGTAGCATATCTTTTGTTGAGGAATTCCTTTTCTAGCATTTGGCAACATCATTAGCTATTGTAAACCTTAACTCTATGAGCGTAAAGCAACTAGCAATGCCGCCCTCACTGAAGATTGGAAAGATACTTTGACAAAATAGTATGACGAGATGATGTAATGTGCCAGAAGGCTCATCTACTTAGCTGCTTCCCATTTATGCCAAGGAGGAGAAGGTGGAGCTTCATAAATTCTAAACAACAGGAATGTCAGACTATGACATCTTAGCTTGCACTTTGGTTCACAAGGAATCTACTTCAGCTCCTCAACCACTATTTTAGCTTACACATAGTACGTAATGTCTAAGTTTAATCTTTTGGGGCTACTCTTTTGATGTCCTCTTGACAGATGTAGCAGTAAAAAACTGGCCCTCAATATGCAGATATATTTTGCATACATAATATTTCTAGTTGGCTGATAAGTCCAGAATCAGTCCACAACTTTATTAAACTGAAAAGAAAGCATGACGTTCTTAGAGTCCAGTAAGATTTGGACTTTAAGTATCTTCTATCTCTGCTCTCGTATATTATCAGTTTTCTTAGCTTAGAAATAACCTCTGCTGCTTGTTAATTGTTGTGTATCTTCCTCTGCATGTATCCACACTCCACAGAAAAGTAGAAAACTAGTCTCTGTGAAAAGCATATCCTTTCCCTCATCTTTTCTCTTCTGTTCTGCTGATTCTCTGACTAGTTATCTTATTTAAAGAGTGCAACTTTAGGTTTTCACGATATCCAATCTGCATGGACAATTGTATCCCATAGAAGAGAAGAGTGCCTTTGATTTCCTATCAGTGCTTTCACTTCTGAATAATCATACCAGAATTAAGCTTCATAGTATCACATTTCTAACCTGTAAAACCATCAAAGTTCTGGTTGATACCAAAGTTTGTAAGAAATCCTCCAAACGGATACATGCTAATGTCATAACCTATGTGTTTTCTCTTCTTCTTGTTTGTTGTTTTATTGTTGTGATCATTTGTAAAACTGTTCCAACTTATGAGTTTTCATATACACTAGAAGAATGAGAGGTTGAGAGGAAGTAATAGAGAGAGAGAGAGAGGAAGGGTCGGATTACATGCTATGATACCAAGAGGGAAAAGGAGAAGACATGTTCAATTCAAATGCTTTGATAGTGATCTGCTTCTATACTACAGGAGAATGAAGGTGCTACTCTGATAGTTTCTGCCAGATTCTCATGCGTTTCTGCTCGTAACATCTACCTCAAGTTTGAGGAGGTAATTTCTCTGACTACTAATCAAGTATACATATTTTTATTGGTATTTTATAGATTTGTCGTCATCCTTCTCCTTAAAATTTACTATCTAGTCATTGGTTGCGAAGTCCACGTCATGTCCTTCTAAAGTAGTGTTTTGGGACTCCATACTTTGCAGACATGTGTAGGTTATAGACATTAATGGCTTTGTTGCTTATCTGTCTGACGTTTATGTCCTGTCTTGTGGTTGGTTCTCCCTATTAAGTTAAACTGATTATTTTGGGCTGCTTTACATTTTAGTTTTTACATAGTTTCTGATGCTTTCTGAGGGGAAAGATAAATTTTCTTTTTGAAAATTCTACATGGATGATGAATACTGAACTCAGGAGATGACATCCATAAGATCTTGGTGGCAGACGTCACATACTGATAGCAATTAAAAATTGGAAGTCATGCTTGGTTACAGACATCACCTACTGATAACTTGAATATTGATGTTTTCATTGTTGGAAGCGTGGTACCTACTTTTAATATTTTCTTTAATATTATGCGTGCAAAATTTTATTTGCAGATAAGTCTTCAAAATATTTACATCAGTGACGATCTGCAAGCTGTAATAGCTCCAGCAGTTCTGCCAAGGTCATTTTTAAGTTTACAGGTACTTGTGCTGTGGTGTATTCTTTAATTTTCTGTGGATTTACTCAATAGGTTCGTAGAATCAACTTGAGCACCTCCTCCCTAATGGAGGTTCCAGGTACAGTTAGAGCGATAAAACAAAAGAGACCTCGTTCTTGATCTAGTAGATTAAACAAGTCATTCTTCCTAATTTATATACGTACATTATTAAAGACCAAAATTGTATATGGAGCAAGATTTTGCGACAGGAAACTACATATCTCTAGTTCTGAAAATATATGACCTAATGGATTGCTAGGCTATCCAAAGTTGCGGAAATAATGCCAAAATGATTTTCTTGGTTTGCAGATACTGCAGTTTATTCGGACTTTCAAAGCTCAAGTTCCAGTGACCAGTTCAGAGAGGTATGACTTGATGTAGCCATAATCACAATTGATTTTCTTACTAGTAGTCCATTATATTTATGTGAAGATGAGCTATCTGCAGACGATCTGTGGGGGGCCTCTATTACCTTTCCTATCTGGATAAGAATATGCTTTTAGGCCGCGCTGTTGGAGGTGGTGGAGTATTTGTATTCACCAGGGCTCAAGCTCTTATTTGCTAAGCAGCCAGTTCAAATACAAATAGTTCTAGTTGTGAGCATGGGGTCCTATTAAGTTTCACCAAACTACCATGCATTTATGGATCACTAGTCTTGTTGCAGCTTCCATATGTGACAGCTTCGGAGAATGCATAAACTGATTCAAACATTGAACAGTAAAAGCAATGTTTGGTATAGTAATAGTTTAGTGTAACAATCTACCAATCAATATCTGATACTCTCCAGATCAGTCAGTGGAAGGGGAGCCTTGGAGTAACTGGTAAAGTTGCTGCCATGTGACCAGGAGGTCACGGGTTCAAGCCTTGGAAACAGCCTCTGGCAGAAATGCAAGGTAAGGCTGCGTACAATACACCCTTGTGGTGGGGCCCTTCCCCGGACACAGTGCATAGCGGTAACTTTAGTGCACCGGGCTGCCAAAAAAATCCAGGATCAGCCAGTGGGAAATCATCAGTTGTACCAACATGAGTTTCAAACTCTCTAATTGCTAGCCTTCAATTGAGCTCCATGGAAAATACTTAAAAACTCACAAAGTTTTGAAATTGCATTAAAAGCTATATTTAGTTTCATGAATCAAGATATCATCATCTACAATAATGAGCAAATCATCAACATATATCAAGGGTAAACTACATAAATGACCCTCTTTTTGAGTGAATTTGCTTTTTTGTCCCCATTAAAAAAAACTTACAAAACTAGTCTTTCTTATTTTTTATGTATAGAATAAATACTTTTTTGCCTCTTTATACCTCAAATATTCTTAAACAACTTTTCATGCTCATTTGTCTCTCAACTTCTATTTTTTTCTTCTGTTTTTTATTTTTCTTTGATTTTTGTTTTTTATTTTTTATTTTCTCTTTTTTTTTTCATTTTTCTCAACCTTTATTTTTCTTTTTTCTCAACCTTTACTAGTTTCCTTTTCTCCTCTCAACTTCTCTTTTTTTCCTTTTTCTTTGATTTTTATTTATTTTTCTTTTTTCTTTTTTCTTTTTATTTTTCTCAACCTTTATTTTTTGTTTTATCTTTTTTCTCAATCTTATTTTTTTTTTTTTTTTCTCCTCTCAACTTCTATTTTTTTTTCTTTTTTTTTTCTCAACGTTTATTTTCTTTTATTTTTCTTTTTTCTCAATCTTTAATTATTTTTTTTCCTTTTTTCCCCTTTTCTTTTGTTCTCTTCAATTCCAACCAAAAGATAAGTTACGCTCCATGAGCAAAAATTGACACTACTACATTGTGTTTTCATATATGATATGTTCTATAACACTTGCATTAGAGGTAAGACTTAGCCCAATGACTTTCAAACAACAAGTTATGCTCATGAGCAAGAGTTGACACTACCACATTGTGTCTTGATTTATGGGACATTTTATAACTCGTGTCTTGAAGGCAAGACTTACCCCAAGGATTTTCAAATAGCAAGTTACGCCCCATTGGCAAAAATTGACACTACCGCATTGTGTTTTGATTTATGAGATATTCTATAACTTTTGCCTAGGAAAAACTTATCCCAAGAACTTTCAAATAGCAAGTTAAAAAAAATTGATTTATTTTAGGGGGGGGGGGGAGGGGGTTAGAAAAAGAATTGAATTTTTTTTTAAAGAAATAATTTATTTTTTTTTAGGAGGGGAGCTGGTAGGGGTGTGAGGGGTTGGGGTAAGGAAAAAATTGAATTTTTCAAAAAAAAAATAAAAATTGGAGGGGGGGTGGGGGGTGCGGGGATTTTGAGTGTTGTATGAACATTGCAACATGTTTTTTCTACTTTGATTAAAGAAGTCATTTTTCTTGGTTTGAAGGAACTTATTTTTCTTGAAAAAAGATTTTTCAAAACTTTTAGTCAAACGAACATGAGAACATAAGAAAATATTTTTCTTCCTACCAAACACACTCTATAATGCAAGTTGTTAGACATCTGTAAAACCACCTATCTTTTCACGCGTAATTTTTTTTAAAAAAAAACATCATAAAAGATGTTGATAAATTCTTATAATTAAATGATTAACTGGCCATATTAGCACGGATTCGAGCATCTAGTATTTATAGAAGATATCTCAATTCTCAAATAATATTCTAAGCAAATAATCAAAATATCATGCTCTATTAAAATAAACTAGTGACAGAAATAGATTGCATTAAAAGAAAAGGAAGTCACAGACTCTTATGGAAAGATTTTAGCATTTTTTGTTTCCCAATCATACCAATAATAAAAATTTAATCAATAATAGAGAATTATCCAAAACTGATCCTAACCTTTAAAATATATAGAGCAAATTCATCCACATAAGCAAATACTAGTACCAAGCAAGAACACAATCTTTTGGAGAGATCAAACTCTCTGTGTAACAATATCCATACCACCTAGAGGTATTGGTATCTTCATCAATAATTATAGGCTCTACTAGTTTGCTTCTTCTGTCTGATTCTTTGAATGTTCTAAACACCTCTCCTCTATCAGAACTGAGCAAAACTTCACCATCTGCAAATATATATTTCGGGACGATTGGTAAGACTTCACGAGGAATCCTGGTATCTCTCATGGTAAACAGTTTAGTCCAAGATTCTTCGATAGCATAGTCTTTCATTACCCACAAATCAAAAATAGTAGTATTCTCCTCGACACGAACAAAATTTGCACTAAGCATATCACCCAATACTGTTACCCCTTGCTCGATCACGTCAGGCATCGAGGGCATTTCCTTCGACAATGGTATTTCTCCGAACACCTCATTTGAAATATTAAATGAAATCATAGAAAATCTACTACATCCTAAATAAAGCCAATGAAATGTTTCTTGTACAAGTGCAAAACAATCCATATTATCGGATTGGACACAACAGTAACCATCATCTATTTTTCTCCAAGAACCCGTTTTTAGTGAGAGAATTTCAATGGGTGCATCTTCGTCACCTTCAGGAACCTTAACGACCTTATAGTCATCACTAATCGAGTCATATCCCAATCCATACTTTGGAAAATTATCGAAAAAGTTATTCGGACGTGATGGGAGTAGTATTGATTCTCTTGTAGAGGGATTCCACAAGAAATATTTCTTGTTCCAATTCTCACTAATCCCAATTAAAAATAAGCCATCACAACTACAATAGATCTTGCAAAACCCTAACACACATTGCGAGGCAAACACCGATTCTTGTACATCCCTAACAATTAGTTGTGACGTTGTTGTTGTTGTTGTCGTCGACAAAGATGAAGCATAAAAGAAAATATTACGATCCTTGGCACTACGTTCAATAAGCAATTTGTTATTTTTGGAATGATTGAAATGCTTCTTCCTAAACCTAGGTTCGCAAATTAAAGCCTTCCAAGACTTTGAAACACACTTGAATCGAACAAGAGACTTCACAGGCAGTCTACTTAACATATCCATAATTATTTCTTCTTCGATGTGCATGTGAGATTCCATTCCTAAAAGGTGACGAGAAAGACCAACAAAAAGAGGTTAAGAGACGGTTATTTAAAAAAACATATTTAAAAGTATGAATTAAATTAAATCAAACTTAAACTAATTGTCAAAAAGCAAGTTACTAAGAATAATAGGTAATTACAAACTGATAGGAGATTGAGAATAAAAATAAACATAATAGAATTTCATTGTTTACCTAAACCAAGAGACACCGTATTTCATTACTAGGAATCACGTATTTGTCAGTAGTGGCGGAACCAAAATCTTGACTAAAGGGGTTCAAAATTGAAAAATGCGAACAAAAGAACTAGTCGAAGGAGGTTCAATGTCTACTATATATACATGAAAAACAATTTTAACCTTATATAAATAGTATAATTTTCCGCCGAAAGGGATTTGAATCCCCTCACTATTAGCTAACTCCGCCCCTGTTTGTCAGTAAGACAACTCTAAGTTGGTAATCAAATTCTAATAACAAACTAAGGATAGTCCAAATTTCCAAACAAAGTGATAGACATCTAACCAGAAATTTGGCCGTTAAAAGCTAGATTTAGCGTTAAGAAGCTAGACTAGATAACATGTTATGCCTTCTTAATATTTAAATTCTTATTTATTTATTTTTTGGAATCCCAAAGGAAACCCATTTACCCACAACCTCAGACACAACTTCTTCCCTTAGCTCACAAACTATACAAAAGATGTAAGCCGCACTAGGCAAGCCCCATGCAATTACCTTATGGCTAAACGACAGACGAAGGTTGAATTCGATCCTAAATCTCCTAAATAAGAGATCTATCTCGTAATCACTCAAACATGCCCTTGCGGGCAATTGTTATCTAATTTTAAAGAGTATAATACAAAGAATTGAAGACAAGAAGAAACCTGAGAGAATTTGGGAGGGGAGCCACTTTTAAAACTTGATTAGAAGAATAGCCACCAAAATTCTTTTTGATTTATATTTTAGGGTTAGATTAAAAAGTGGAAAAAGTGATAGGGTCAGCACTTTATTAAATATTACTTTAGTCCCAACAAATTCATTTTTAATTTAACTAGGTTCATTTACTCTTTTTTAATATTTACACAACTCCTAAGTTTCCTTCTCTTTACTTTACTTCTTCCCGCTTTCTCCACTCGCTCTCTCAATCAATTGTTCAACTTCCAACTTTGTCATAATCGATTTCTCTTCTCTCCTAAGGTCGAAGCTTTAAAATTCTCATCACCAAGTAAGTTATCGTCTTCTTTCGATCAGTTTTAGGTGCATATTGTATTGGTTTTGTTTCTTTTTTTTTTTCTGAAGCTTTTTGAATCTGATGAATTTTTTTGTAAAAATTTTTAAAAAAATTAGTGTTCTGATGCCAAAATTTCCTGTTAGTGTGTTATATTAGCAGCAAGGGTATGCTTTTTTTTTTTTTCTTTATGAAATATAGAATTTTCCCAGACCCCACCTGGTGAGAATACACTGGGTATGTTGTTATTGTTGTTGAAATATAGATTTTTTTTAAAAAAAATTATCGATTAATGGCTATAGAAATTTAGGGTTTTTAAAAAAAATAAATTTGTGTTTCGTAGCGTATTTGAATGTCACTTGATGTGGATAATGTTGTCTCGTTTTATAATTTATGTGCTTGGTCGTGTGGTCGATTAATGTCGATTAATGTTAATCTTAATGGTATTCGATTTGTTGCAGATCATAAAAAATGGTTAGAAGAGTGGGAAAGGGTTTAAAGAATGCTTCTACCCCTGCTAGTAGAAAACGAAGTGTTGCTGAACTAAAACGAGATGCCAAAAAGAAAAAATCCTCACCGTCTGAACATGAGTCAAATTCGAAAACAATAGAGGAAATCAAAAAGTATCTCGACGAACTAAGTGCTGAGGATAGTGGAGCTGAATTAGATAGAGGTAGTGGTGCATGATAAGGATAAAATAGCGATTATTTTGAGATGCATGACAATGATAAAATCTAATAATTTTGAGACGTATGACAATAATATGAAGACCAATGATAGGTAAAGATGTAAAATTTAGCTAGTTAAGTATTTTTAAAAGAAATATTAGATGATATTCACCATCACGGTGCTTTTAAATAGTAAATATCTAATACAATGACTTATTATTTGAATTATTATCAATCTTCTTATTTCTATAGATGAAAAAAACTATCAAGAATGATTATTTATTTATTAGAGAATTATAAGAGTCAACAATGTTAATTAAGGAATTCGACACATAATTTGCCTAAGATCTGTTAGGCGAACCCCGAGCATTGGGTGTTAGGCATGCTTAGAGCGTACAGTCGAACGCTTAGGGCGTAAACCTCACAGGACTAAGCCCCACACCTATGCCTCGAGGCGTTTTGCCAGTGCTCTACCCCGGGGCGAGCCCCAAAAGTGTCTTTTAAAACACTGTACACATATATAGGAAGCTGGATTGGAACATCTAATTCCTTAAACAAACCAACAATCCAGACAATCTCAACCACAATTAATGGAAGCCAAGCGTCTATACTCTGCCTTTGTAAAGCTTCTAGAGATGGTAAACTGCTTTTTGAATTATCAGGACATCAAAGTATTGCCATACTTAACAAAATCGCCGATGAGAGGTCTAATTGAATTTTCATTTTTACTTGTGAATTTTGACATATCAAGAAAGTACAATTTTTTTTTTCTAATTTTACTTTTAGCATTAATTGCTTATTCTCCAAATTAATTTCAAGACACAATAGTAAACATCAATTAATAGAGATATTATGGTGAAATAGCTATGTTACTAAGTATTTTCTTAATAAGTGTACCAAGTCAAAATGTGACAAGTAAAAACAAACGGAAGAAGTATAACAATCTACTAACCCCAAAGTCTTGCAAGCCCTTAATTTTGAAATTGCATTATGCTATCTTTAATTTCCTGAATCAAGACATCATCATCTACAATATTGAGCAAATCATCAACATATCTCAAGACCATAAGTCCATAACTATCTTACCATATGGCCTTAACAAAACCACAACATCTTACCATAAGTCCATAACTATCTTACCATATTGTATTTAATGACTACTTAAATACAATATCAGTAAAATTAATGAATCCTATCAAGTAACGAAAGGTGAAAGAATCAGAAAATATACGTAATAGAATCAAGAATATATGATATTGATATGAAAATTATACTATCCTGATTTAGTGTCATTAGTATAGTAGACGGTAAGTGTAATCAAAACATCACCACAACATAAAATTACTCCCTCCCTTCCAATTTAGATGCAGGGATTGTGAGTATAAAGGTTAAAATATTTAATATAAATTATAAATGCGATATAATTTTTTGCAAAATTAAATTTATATATTTAAAAATTATACAATACTAAATATTACTTCTTTTGTCCATCTTTACTTGTCCATTAAACTATAAATAAGTGTTCATTTTAGAAAACCAATGAATAATTTATCTATTTATGTTCATTTTATCTTTGGTATTAAATACTTTTCAGTTATCCATTGCATTTTTTTAAATATTAAATTTATTATATTTGAAGAGTGTTATAATAAAATCACTCATATTATTTATTATTTCTCAAAGTGTATGTCAAGTCAATAGTGGACAAATATTGTTGTACGAAGGGAGTATAAATTAAAATTACCTCCGTTTAAAAAAGAATAACTTACTTTCCTTTTTAGTCTGTTTAAAAAAGAATGACCCTTTCCTTTTTTGGCAACACTTTAATTTCAATTTTTCATGTGGCATGTTTATGATCACAAAATTAAAGGATATTTTGATACATTTGACATAACTTTAATTTAATACCACAAGATTCAAAAGTCTTCTCTATTTTTTTAAATTCTATGTCAAATTAAAATAGGTCAATTTTTTTTTAAATGGAGAGAGTAATAATTTAACATGTTTTTTTTACAAAATTTGTATGATTAAGAAGAGGAGGGTTTGACTCCATAGTACATTCACATAAAAGGGTGAATTTTAGCGCCAAGTTATAAGACAAATTGAGGGGTAAAAGAGAAAACTCAACTAGCATTGGGATTTGAAAATTGGAGAGAAAGATGAGGATTTGTCATTAAAATTAACAAATAAATTTATCAATTAAGTGAGATCTTCAAGTTTTATTTTTTATTTTTGTACTTTCACCCAATAATCATAAAAATTATCTCAACAACTATAAAAATTATTTAACAACTATACAAAATTGTTTGACAAGCGCATCAAGTTGTTTGACAACTATCTCACAATTTTACCTCTTCTATCTTAATAATATTACGGACTCACTCGTCTTTTTTAATTAATTAAATATTTGAGAGAGGTTCTCACCTCGTTTTTTTCGAAAAAGATTTAAGGAAAGCAAGGTAGCAGTAGAAGGAAAAGGTAAGCCGGAAGAAGATGAGAGGCAGGGTCACTATTGTCTTTTTCCTTCTTCTTACTACAATAACAGCAACAACTGATGGGTCGTATTCGAAATGCAAAGCTTGGTTGGTTCAATCCATTCCCACTGACATGCCCAAACTTACTCATGTACCCGGCGTTCTTTCCACCGGTAACTTCACTCACTCACTCACTCAAATACTGGAATGGTGAATTTTATATTAGTAGACTGTAGGTCATACCAAATGTCTTAATATCTGTGAGGTTGGCCCAGTGGTCAATGAAGTGGTTGAGAAAACTGAAGTCTCAGGTTCAAATTCCAATGGAGACAAAACAACTAGGTGATTTCTTCCCATATGTCCTAACCTTGTTGACAGAGTTACCAGTATCTGTTGCTGGTCAGAGGTGGCAGGTATGTATCCCGTGGAATTACACGAGGTGGCAGATATCTGTATAGGAATGGCTTCATATATTCATTTTCTGTCTGTGTGACAAAGTGAACATTCATCTTTTCTTGGAATCTGCTAGCAATGTCAAGAGTTAACTCCCATGTCTATGTGGCTGGAAAGTCTTACTCTTGAATTCTCACGAATTCGTTGACCTCGAAGACCTCATAGTTTGTCGAGACCTTGTATACCGAGAGAGTTGCTGTGCATAGTTCATTGACTCAAAGCCTCAAATTAGAGCTTATAAAGTTGGATATAAGCTTGTTAATTGTGTTGATTTTTCTTTATAATTTTATTCTAACTTCCTGTTAATGATTATTTCAGCGGATGTTCTTCAGTGGCTGGCTGGAAACTCTTCAAAGAGTTTGGACATAATCGCACAATATTGGCAATTAGTACCGCATCCCTCTGATCCTCGTTCAGGGGATTATGGATACACAGAAGAGGAGTTGCAGAGATTTGGTGCTAACGAAGGGTTGAAAGTCTACAAAGCATTAGAAAATGCTGCAAATCGTAAACTTCCAATTAGGTAAGTCTGTGGGTATAGCGCCTAAACAACAAGGTGAATTGTTATCAAATATTTGCTTCTTGCTGATATATAGTTAACGATATATCATTAGCATTGCTTTCATAAACATGAAAAAAACATTTTAGACTGCACCCGCCAAATCTGGCTCCCAACGAAAAAAAGATGCAAAATAAAATGAGAAAAAGAACCAAAAAGAGGATAAACACGCAGAAGACAACAACAACAACAACATACCCAGTATATTCCCACCACGTGGGGTCTGGGGAGGGTAGGTGTACGCAGAAGATAACAAAAGTTACTTTTTTTTAATAACAGGAGGATTGCAAAAGTATTCGCCTAAACAATTCATTGTTAGACTTTGTTTAAACTGATATGCCCATCTGTGGTGCAATTTAAATTCAATTATCGCTTTAGAATACGTGAGTAACTTTCATGTTGACTGAAGACTAGGGGCTTGATGTAAAACACATTGTACACTTAAAAGTTTTTATACTACATTGCCCTGCAGTTACAACTTGCTGTAAGTGCTGGATCCTAAAGATCCTGCTTTATAAACGGCTATCACATATCTAAGTTTTTTCATTGTGGGCTTGGTAGCAGGTTATCTGTCCAGAGTAATTGTTTGGCCTCTTTTTGTGTTTTCCTTTACAAGTCAAGTTGGGAAAGAGACAAAACATGTATATCAGATCCAAAATAGGCTTGCAAGAGCATCTCTTTGACCCTATTACATATCTTCACAGTGATTATATTATGGGTAATCAATAATCACTTTATCAGTTTCTAATTTGTTATGTCAAAACGTGCGAAGGGGCCTCCAGGGCTTTGGTCTAGTGATAAGACGTAGCTTGTGATGTGTGGTTAATCGCACGTTTGCAAACAAAGCCTGGTGTTTAAGTTGAAAAGGTAGAGGGGCAGGTCCATTATCCACCAAGTTTTGAACCGTGCACCAACTGGCCCTCGGGATTTCTCCGTTGTAAAAATAATCAAAAACTGTATAGGGGAAAGCTGGAAATGAAACGTCAGCTGTAGATTTTTTCTAAAGAAGCTCTTATTTGGCTTTACATGAATGTCAGGGTTAAATTCTAGCTTCCAATACTCGTCGTTGACCTAAAAATAGAAATAGTTATGTTCTGTACCAATGTATATGCTATAATTTCTTTTGTGCATGCCTCAGCCACCAAAGGAAAATATGAGGTGTTTGTTTGGCTTGTATATGTGTATGCTTATTTCGCCAGTTCCCTTGGAACTAATCATAGTTCAGGCTCTTACAGCATTCTGGAGTTTATCCCGATTTCACGGAAGAACCATCCAACTTAGCATCAGGTAGGCCAAATGTAAAGAATGTTACATTGCTGCTTAGCGACTGGTGGGGATCCGGCGTAGTTCATGCTAAAGTTTGGATCTCAGACAGTAAAGATGTTTATATTGGGTCTGCAAACAATGACTGGAAATCTCTTACTCAGGTATATTTTTGGTCCAAAATAATAAGAATAACTTTCGCCAAGTGCTACTGAACTTTAAGCATATTTGCGAACAGCAAAGGAAAGAGCTTTTGATTCTGCAAACATTATGTCTTCCCCCACCAAAGTTCACAGAATATGCCATAATTGAATTCCAGTACATTACGTTCATATTTATTGTTTTGCTTCTTGGTTTATAGAACTAGCCTGGTTCTCCACTGTATTCAGGTAAAAGAAGTGGGGATATATCTCACTGGTTGCTCAGATATAGCAGAAAAGGTTGAAATCTACTATAACAACCTTTGGAAACTTGCACACCTTGATGTTTCAGCTTACACAAGATCAGTTTTAGATCAGCAGTGGCAGATTAACCGCAAGGTTCCATGTTGGTCCCATTTTATAAATCCTAAAGAAAGGTGCAGGTATGTGAAAAATAAAGATGTACACACTTTCAAATAACTGGCTTTTCCCCTTTTTCCCCACACCTTGCAGCAGCTTTATAAGAATGGGGAATTCTTTTATATTGTCTTGCGCATAATAATTGCATAAAAAAGCAACAAAAGAAAAAGAAATATAAAAGTCATATTGGTGTGCAAAAGTCTATGCTTTTGGGTATTCCTACTTCTACAGGTTGAAACATCCATGCCTTTACGCAATGGTAGTACAGATAACCAAACCAAATTCTGAAATTAGAACCCAAAGACAAATTAAGAGATGTCTGCAAAAAATTCATTTGGGGAGCTGCTAAATACCTTGCTATAGTTTCTCCCGTAGCTCTCTGCTGAAACCCCTCCTTCCTGATGTATTCGGAACAGAAATAGGATTGCACTTGAAACATCAGGTGTTCAACTTTTCGAAATAAGCTCGGGATAGACCTTAAAATGATCAAATTTCCTTACTAAGAAAATGAAGTGATAGAAAACTACTGTCATTAACAGGGCATTATGTTGTGTCTCGACAGATCACCACTTCCCAAATACATGGAAGTTGCTCATGTCTCTGGCTATCCTGTATTGTCAGATCCGTACATGTCTCACATTTCGATAGAGACACCTGGAGTCAATGATTCGTTTTCCCATCCTCAACCCAGCTACCTTTCATTTGCTCCTCCAGAGGTATGTGGTTACTGCAAACTTTTGCTAGCAATTAGTCTGCATTTTCATCTGTTCTCGTATGACATTTATCTCTAGGGGGTTTCTTTTATTGTTCTTTTTCATATTTTTGTTTTCGTATGTGTACTGTGGCAAATCACTGAGTATATACATCCCGTCATGCTTATATAACCCTTTATTCATGCAGCGAACTCTGCCGATGAGTGATCCAAATTTTTGAGCAAATTATATTTTCTTGGAATGTCTGCTAATGTGGAAACGCTAATTTCATTGGGACTGAAGCAGAAGTTAATACCGCCCTTTTTCATCTTGATATCATATAAAATGGATTTTTTTTCATTCTTTCATAGCAGGACACTATGTTGAAAAATATAACATCTTAATCTAAATATCCTCAGCTGCTAATATGCCTTAACTGCTGGAAAGAGTTAATGATTACAATATCCCTTTGTATACATTATACTTATTGAGTCCCTGAATTGCAGCTCTTGTTTGGCAAGTACCAAACAGATGAACAGGCTTGGTTGGACACCATTAAATCAGTAGCAAATGGAGGGACGGTCAGAATCAACACCATGGATTGGCTTGGTCAGTCAGGATACACAAAAGAAACAGTTTATTGGTCATCACTTTCTTCGGCTATTTCAGAGGTAACTAGTGCTTCTATCTTTTGCATGTTAATCTTCAATGTCCAGCCTACAAACATATACTCTTTCCGCTCCAATTTCTGTGAGACACTTTCTTTTTTAGTCTGTTCCAAAAAGAATGACACACTTCTAAATTTGAAAACATGGACTTTACACTTCACATTATATACTTAATGAGAAACTATTATAAGTTTATAACCACACAAATGGTATGACATATTTAAGGCCACAAGTTTCAAAGTTTTATAGCTGCAGAAATGCTATGGCATGTTTTAGACATAAGTTTCAAAACTCTTCTTCATTTCTTTCTTAAACTCCGTGGCGATTTAAACCATGTCACATATTGGAATGGAGGGAGTCTATTTTGACTTCTGATTGAAGTTCTCGTACTGTTTGCATGATTTATTGGACCGTATGGTTCCTCTGTAATTTTTAAATAGTTTTAAATGAAACTTTAGAATAAATATTTCCTGATACCTGATTAGTACTACTGCTTATACAGCTCAAATGAATGGTGCATTTTTTCTCTTGAAAGCTAAAAGCATTATCTACTGAGAAGTACTGCAGCTAGGTTGCTCCTCTATTTTGTGCTGTTTTGAGTTAAATGAAATAGAGTATCCCCTTTCTGATGAACTTTTATGTTCTCCTAATCTGATGAGGCTCCACTCATTTAGTCTAAACTGAATCTGATGCCAAAACTATCTTGTTTCCTACTTAAAATTTCTTATAATGATGTGTTTATTGGTAGAACAGAAAAAACAAAGATGTTTTAAGTATGTAGGCCCTCTATCAACCAACTCAAGCTTCAGGAACCAGGATAACTGTATTGGTAGCTGTGTATGGGTTTCAATAACTTTATTGAAGCTCCGAGGGCTTTGGTCTTGTGGTAAGAGAGCAGCGTGTGACGTGTTTAGACACACGTAAGGGGTTTGAACCCCGCCACAGAAAAAAAAAAATTGGTATTTAAGTGGAGAAAAGTAGAAGGGCGGGCTCATTTATCTACTAAGCTTAGAACCGTGTGTCACTAACACTTGGATTTCTCGGTTATCATCTATATATATATATAGATGACGTCAAGTATAAGCAGGTACCATTTACCTGGTTTATATCACTACATCTCAGGACAGCATTCGTTTGTCCTTCATTGAAGCAATCTTGAGATCCTTTCAATGATTCAAGCTTTACCCTCATCCTGAATGTGAATTGGTTACTTTTAACTTAAATCTTTTGTAATTCCTAAATGCAGGTTGTTTTCTCCAAGAGCGCAAAGGTTCAAATACTGGTCGCAAAGTGGGCTCATTTTATAAACAATACGGATCTGTATCTGAAGTCCTTGCTTTACACTAACACCCTATGCTCTTCTTCAAAGTACAACCACTGTTATGGTAAAGTTGAGATCAAGTATTACATTGTTCCAGGATACAATTCAACTGGACCTGCAGAACTTAATGGTACTGCCACCGGGAATATGTATCCTGGCTATACGCGGGTTAATCATGGTAAATATGCAGTTAGTGATGTGCGTGCGCACATAAGCACCAGCAACTTGGTGTGGGACTACTTTTATACCACAGCAGGCGTTAGCTTTGGGACATATCAACCTGCCATTGTTTCACAACTTCAAGAAATCTTCAATGCTGACTGGACTTCGCCATATGCAGTGCCAGTCGAACCATTGGAGGAAGGTCATGCTTGTTCGAGCTGATGAAAAAAAAAAAAAAAAAGACTGTTCCCACTGTTCTTCTCTGAACCCAAAGGCATGAAAAAATGATTTGAAGGTCTTGCAGCTTTTATTCTCTTTTTCTTTGTTTTCTTGGTAAAGTAATAGAATTCAGCTACTTTTAGAGTTTTTAGGTCCTTACCATTCATTTCAGTGGACATTTCTTGCACGATATCTTTGACAATTTGTTCATCAAATAAATTTAATTTGGTTAGGTAATGCAGTTCTCAACTTACCAAATTTGTCTTCCATGGAAAATCAAATTTTAATCTTAAAATGCAAGCAAAATGAGATGTCAGTTACAGAGATACTCTCTCTGAATTGTCAATTACAGACATACTACTGGTTTCTGAAATAACATCTGCACTGCTATAAGTTTTTCCTACAAGATTTTGTTAGATGAAATATGCAATCACACTTTTATGTCCCATGTGCTTCAAGAAATAAAATAAAATTCTATGGGAAAAAAGAGAAAGAAATACCTTAAGGGTGTCTCTACGAACACAAGAAAATAGGAAGACATTTTCCATGCGAACACACTGTTAAGTGAAGGAAAATTGATCATTTAACTTTCTCGTGAATGGATATACATATAATGTTTACATGATATGAACATAAAATTTTCGATTATACTATGACATCTAATTTCTTAAATTGAATTATGTTCCCGAAATTAAAACTTGACATTTTCTCTTATTAATTTCCTTCACGAGAATAATCAAAGGTTATGTTTTATTCTGCTACTAGTAATAAGATTACACAAAATACTATTATAGGTTCAACCTGAGAAAAGTCAAAAGGCAAGATGATGCTATTGACAAAATGTAATCAACGATAATGATTCTCATTCTATAGCAAATTTTGCCATTATGTTGCTCCCTTTTTGCCTTTGCTCAAAGGCCTGGAGGTTTGAGAAGTGGAACCAAGCTGAATATGCCATCCAAATCCACAGGAACATTGATAGCTCGAGTAACAATTTCCGGCATCTGTGCTTTTGCCTTCCATGTGTTGAACCATGGTCCTCCCCCGACCTCTAGGCCTGCCATATTGCTCGTAACATTCAAAATAACCTACAAACATCAACAGTATCGATGAACTAAAAGAAGCATTAACGTACAGTACTATAAAACAGGGAGAACCATAAATTCCAGTATTTGTTAGATCAGACA
Organism: Capsicum rhomboideum; assembly: GCA_031232105.1. Lineage (NCBI taxonomy): Eukaryota > Viridiplantae > Streptophyta > Magnoliopsida > Solanales > Solanaceae > Capsicum > Capsicum rhomboideum. The sequence continues at coordinate 3,247,622 of CP124718.1, forward strand.
TCGTTGTATATGGAGATCAAGTTCTCTTATTCCTAAAACCAAACAACAACAACAACAACAACATACCCAGTATATTCCCACCAGGTGGGGTCTGGGGGGGTAAAGTGTTCGCAGTCCATACCACTACCTCAGGTGAAGTAGAGAGGCTGTTTCCGATAGACCCCCGGCTTAGAACCGATAACAATAGCCGACAAAACAGAAACAAACAAAACAAAAAACAACAAAATAGATAACACAGCGCTAAGAAGCATGGATCTGCTAGAAAAACACAAATCATCACCAAAGCCACGCGAACCAGCATTTGCTAAAAACAGCAAGCACAGATACAATCAAACACTCCTTCAAACCCTCCTCCCTACTAATACGCACGTCTTCCTACTCCCTACCCCCCTACCCTAATCCGTGCCCTCCACACCTTCCTATCGAGGGTCATGTCCTCTGTAAGCTCTAACTGCTCCATGTCATGCCTAATCACTTCCCTCCAATATTTCTTCGGCCTACCTCTACCCCGCCTAAAACCATCCACAGCCAGCCTCTCACACCTCCGTATTGGGGCATCCGTGCGCCTCCTCAAAACATGCCCGAACCATCGTAGCCTCACTTCCCGCATCTTGTCGTCCACCGACGCCACTCCCAACTTCTCTCGAATACTCTCGTTTCTCACCCTATCCCTCCTGGTGAGTCCACACATCCATCGCAACATCCTCATCTCCGCTACCTTCAACTTTTGGATGTGGGAGTTTTTAACTGGCCAACACTCCGCGCCATACAGCATAGCTGGACGGACGACCACTCTGTAGAATTTACCCTTAAGCTTCAAAGGCACCTTTTTATCACACAAAACTCCCAAAGCTAGCCTCCACTTCAACCATCCGGCCCCAATACGGTGCGTGACATCCTCGTCGATCTCTCCATCCCCCTGAATCATAGATCCCAGATACTTGAAACTACTCCTCTTCTGAATGGCTTGAGACTCCAGCTTCACTACCACGTCCTCCTCCTGCGTCACAGCACTGAACTTACATTCCATGTATTCTGTCTTGGTCCTGCTCAACCTAAACCCTTTCTCCTCTAAGGTCTGTCTCCAAACCTCCAACTTATCATTGACTCCTCCCCGGGACTCGTCAATGAGCACCACATCATCCGCAAATAACATACACCAAGGTACCTCTCCTTGAATCCGTCGCGTCAAAACATCCATTACCAAGGCGAATAGAAAAGGACTAAGAGTCGACCCCTGGTGCAGCCCATTCAGCACAGGGAAGTGCTCCGAATCTCCTCCTGCCGTCCTCACACGTGTCTTCGCTCCGTCGTACATGTCCTGAATCGACCTAAGGTACGCCACAGGCACCCCTCTAACCTCCAAGCACCTCCACAGAACCTCTCTGGGGACTTTGTCGTACGCCTTCTCCAGATCAATGAACACCATATGCAAGTCCTTCTTCCTCTCCCTATAATGCTCCACTAATCTCCTCACAAGGTGTATGGCTTCGGTAGTCGAGCGACCTGGCATGAAACCGAACTGGTTCTCCGAAATAGTCACGATCCTTTTCAGCCTCAACTCTACCACCCTTTCCCACACCTTCATAGTATGGCTCAACAACTTGATTCCCCTATAGTTGTTGCAACTCTGAATGTCCCCCTTGTTCTTATATAGAGGAATCATCGTACTCCATCTCCAAGCTTCCGGCATCTTCGTCTTCCTAAAAATGTCGTTAAATAACTTTGTCAGCCACTCCAAACCTACCCTGCCAGAGCTCTTCCAAAAATCCACCGGAATCTCGTCTGGCCCCGTCGCCCTACCCCTATGCATCCTACTAATAGCCCTGTTGACCTCCTCCACCTTAATACGCCTACAATAACCATAGTCACGACGCCTCTCCGAGTGCTCCAAGTCCCCCAGCACCAAACCTCCGCCTCCTTTGTCATTCAAAAGTCTGTGAAAATACGATTGCCACCTCTTCCTAATGCTGGTTTCATCCATCAACACTCTGTCATCTTCGCCCTTGATTCACTTCACCTGATCAAGGTCACGTGCCCTTCGCTCCCTAGCCTTAGCCAGCCTATACAACCTCTTATCCCCACCTTTCTCCTCTAAAGCCGCATACAGGCGCTCGAAAGCTGCCGTCTTCGCTGCTGTAACTGCTAGCTTCGCCTCTTTCCTAGCTAACTTATACTCCTCCCTTTTCATCCGCTTCTCTTCGTCATCTTTGCTTTCCGCCAACTTCACATACGCCGCTTTCTTAGTCTCCACCTTCCTCTTGACCTCCTCGTTCCACCACCACTCCCCCCAGTACTTGCCAGATCGGCCCCTCGAGACACCCAACACTTCTCTGGCTGACTCCCTGATGCAACTAGCAGTCTTCTCCCACATACTGTCCACATCCCCTGTACTCTCCCAAGCCCCCGAATTCGACATCTTCTCCCCTATCTCCAAAGCACTAGCCAAATTCAAACTCCCCCATTTAATCCTGGGTCGGTCCTCCACAGTTCTATTCCTTCTGCCCTTCTTGACTTCCGCGTCCATCACCAATAGCTTATGTTGGGTCGCAAGATTATCACTAGGAATGACCTTACAATCTTTACATAGCACTCTATCACCCTTCCTAAGGAGCAAAAAGTCTATTTGTGTCTTGGCTACCGAACTCCGAAAGGTAATAAGGTGATCCATCTTCTTGGGGAAGCACGAATTCACCACCACCAAACCAAAAGCTCTAGCGAAATCCAAAAGTGAGGCGCCTCCCTCATTCCTCCCCAAAACCGAAACCTCCATGCACATCGTCATAACCTCTCGATAAAGACCCGATATGCCCATTGAAATCACCTCCTATGAAAAGCTTCTCGGTGCCCGGAACTCCTCTTACCACCTCCTCCAGCATTTCCCAAAAGTTCTTCTCTTCCTCATCCAAACCCACTTGCGGCGCATAAGCACTAATAACGTTCCATGTAGACTCACCAATGATCAACTTAATCAACATCAACCTATCATTAACCCGCTTGACCTCCACCACCTGCCCCCTAAGCTCTTCGTTTACTAAGATACCTACCCCATTCCTATGCGTCACGCTACCCGAGTACCACAACTTATACCCGTCCACATCCCTCGCCTTGGTCCCTACCCACTTGGTCTCCTGGACACAGGCTATACTAATCCTCCTCTTCCTAAGAATCTTCACCAGCTCTATGGACTTACCTTGAAGAGTTCCTATGTTCCAAGACCCAACTCTCAGCCTATATGCTCCCGCGTCCCGCTTAACCCTACTACCCTTCGCCCCCAACCCCGATCTCCTCCCAAAACCAGGCCCTAACCCAATCCCATACCGCCCCCCAGGCCCCAACCCTGACCTATGACATGACCCTGGTCTCCCATCGCCTACCAAAGCCACTACGCAGAAAGAGAGGAAACTACAAAGGCGCGCAAAAGATAAGGCAAAACAAATAGATAACGCTTAAATCAGCAGAGAAAAGTGGACTAGGGTCAACTATCCACTAGGTAAGACAATCGGCGAAGTACTAGATAGCAAATCAGGGGTCACTACCAAGTAGTAAGACAACAGCAATGGTACTTGAAACATGCAATACCCCACACAAATATAAGCACGTTTCCACTAACTACTACAATATCATTCCTAAAACCAAACGACCCCTAAAAAGTCCCTACATCTCCAAGTTCTAGTGTGACATTCTTGCATCACCTTATGAGTATATGTATCTCTATTTTAACTTCCCAAAATGATAAGTAAAAGAAACATGTACCTTTCCTTTACTCCCATTACTCTTCCGTTCCCACAACTGCAGTCTTAGATCACCGAAACAAGTGTCTCTACATGCAGGAGCAAGACCCATCTCGTCTGTAGGAGCCCGCAATGTGCTACCAGGATCTTCTGTTGTTGCTTCTAGTTCTACCTGTTCAAGTTACATATCCAAATTAGATATCTAATGAATCAACCACAAACACGAGTAAATCAGCTTCCAGCTAATCAACGAAATTCAGATCTTTTGGGACTTGATTAGGGCATTAATTTTCATCTGGTCAAGGGAATCTAAAATGCTAGCTTGGCTTCAGCACTAATGCAAGACATTGCCGAAGGAGTTATATTCTCAAAATGCAAACTTACATTTTCTCAAAATGCAAACTTACCAAATGTGTCTCATTCTCCGCAGATACATGCCATTTACCCCAGGGAGCAATTTCCCAACTAATACTAGCATTCCATGGAACAAATTCGTAGAAAATACCTCCATAGTGAATTCCTATCTGCAAGATTTGTTAAGCGTAAGGATTAATAAAGCTAGTGAAATAACATAGTAAAGAAAAACTAGTAAAGTAGAAGCTTCGAGATATAGTATGAAAACACTATCTTTCCGCGTTTGAATGCATTGCTCAAATCAAGTTCAACAAAACCAGTAACCAATGAAGAAAGAAGGGGGGAAAATGTAAATTGTAGAAAATTAAGCTAGAGATAAGTACCAGAGCAGCACTTTCAAAAGTCTCACTCAATCCCGGAAGTCGCCTTAATCCACCACCACAAGTCAAAGCAACATCTCCAATTGCACCTTCAAATACACTGCACTGGACCTGCAATTGAAAAGATCGGGTGCAAATTGAGATAGGAAAATAACGACTTATTGTATTTCCACCATAAAAACGTGTCATATTTGACCAGTTTCACGAACTACTGACTGTTTTCTTTTCTTCCTTTCACCAGCATATTTGTTTGTTTAGCCCACCAACAATTTTTGTTCTTTTCCCTTCTGGTGTTTCTGGGGAATGTAGGAGATCTAAGTTGTCACATTGGCTAATTGAATAACAAATAGTTCATTGATTTTTCCATTTCTTCAGCATTTTACCTCTCAGAAATCTCATGGAACCTGAATGGCTCAGATCCCTAAACTAGTGATCCAAGAGAAAGGGCAGCAGACAAGATATATAATGGTCGACAATCCTACGACAAAGTTGGATACAAACAAGAAGCTGCAAATAATTGAAAAAATCTGCAAAGTGAGATGCCAAGGAGGCAGGAGGTACCCAAAACCACCTTCTTGGGAAGGCACCACCCCAGTTCTTCTCGGAGTAAGAAGGGGCATTTTGAAACTCAAACCGCTGACCATCCCACTCTATCCAGCCTGACAGAAGAAATTCATGATTAGGTTCTCCCTTTTATTCCTTTTTTATTTTTTATAAACCACAAAACATTACACTCAACTTTTCAGCTGATGAATATCTGCATTTTAATCTTATCCTAAAGAATATGAAATTGAAATCCGGCTTCTAAGGCATAGTACAAAATAGCAATCTTTTCTATTTTTCTTTATTCTATACAGGCCAAGTACCAGTCGTACAGTTCTGCAACTCTCTTAGGGTCTAATATGTTTTTCAAAAGAAAGTGTTATTTTAAGCCAACTAATATGTTGTTCAACATGCATAGTTAAGAATCATTCCTTTCAAGGCAAATTAAAAAGATATCACAACAACTAAGAAACACCTATTAGGCTTATCTATCACTAGAAATGATCAAATGACCAATCAGATAACATAATAGCATATTCCGCACATCGTTGTTGAGATCACAATCCAGATCATAAAGATCCACGTTATGGTATTAAACCTGTTAACGTGGCAAAATTGAAAAATTGGAGGACTTCAAGGAGGGTGTAAAGTAGTGTATAGAATCATATAATTCCAAACTGGACGAAGAGACCAAAGAACTATTGAGTTTAGATTAATAAAGAGCTTCCAACTCATACAACAGAGAACCCCATGAATGAAATACATGAAGAAAAATGTGCTCGACAAGCCAAACCCTAACTGAAAAGCTGGGAAAAGAATTAGATATTACCTGTCGAAAGTCCAGCTGCCATGCATACTTGCCAATGTGGCTCAAATACAGGAAAAGCAGCAGGCCATCCTGCCGTGGACTTCTGCTTTCCGTTAACATCGCCCCATCCATAAATGGGCCGCGTACTATATTCCCAGCTAGCAGTTTTCACAATTTCAGTATAATCTGTCCTGTCAAGTAAAGTCATGTCAATTGATCAAAACCTATGTTTCTCACATGATGACCGTATGGGGGGGAAAATACAAATATAATTTTCTCTTCCCTTACTTTGCGCATAACGTATCTTAGGCTCAATCAACCCTGATTAAGAGAACAAGGATCAAATATTATTCATGAACTGGTTGATAGCATCAAATGTGGGAGAAGCCTAGGACCAGAAACTATTCTTTGAAGGATTGGTAAGGAGATCCACAAGGTTTAGATAACTTGTTAATGGTTAAAAGGAGAAATTTACTTGAAAAGAGAGATAATAGCAATTGTTTACAGTAACAACTGTAGCTAATACCATGGTAGCATACAATTCAACAGAGCCTCAAAACCTTCCCAAAGGCCCAAACACTTTATACCAAGTCAATTACCTAACTCTATCCCACAATCATGCACCAGAAGAGAAGAACCAAGAGGGATGGGGACAGGGTTTATGCATTTTGTTACTGTTTCTTTCTGCTTCTACCTGGACATGAAAAAATCACATAAGAGACTCACTTTCAAGTTTTATTTCAACAGACAGTCATAACTTCTTCGCCTTTCTGGTATTTTTTTCTAAAGAGAGTATTGATTGAGATGCAGTTAAAAAGAATAAATGATTGGCTCTCCAAATTCCAAAGGTGAGGTAAATTCCATTTATTAAAGTTCACTAGTGACAACTATAATGAGAATTCCATTCTGGTCCATTCAAATGTAAAACAAGATCTTTGCTTTGTGGAACAGTATATCTGTTACAACTTTGATATGCTTGTGATTACATGTTAAATACAGAACCTAGGATTGTTAAATCCAGCGTTGTCTCCTTTCCACGCTTCCTCGAGCGAGAGTAACTAAAAGGAGAAAAAGTATACAAACTCTTTACATCATGTAGACTTAAGTAGCCTAGGATGTGGACCCATCATGGGATGAAGAAATACTAATACTTAAAGAGGATCACAACAATTTGAAGAAAAACTGCTGCTGAACTTGATTTCTTCTACACTATGTTTCAAGAGATTACACATTTCAGAAACAACACAAGAAGTTCTCAAAGAAATAAGTACCTCCCGTCATCGCGAATAGATCCCTGATGCCAAAGTGGGGTAACTTGAAAACCCTCTGTGACGCGGCGATTAAACTCCTATATAAGCCATTAGAAAGACAAACAGTCAATAATAGGCATACTGACTGATAGAGTTGAGAAATACTTAATGTCCATAGTTGTTCTTACAGGAAATGTCACCAGTACATGAATAATTAAATGATTCTTCTAGATATTTCACCAACGATACCTGAAGTTAATCTTTATGTCATTGGGAGTTTGCGCACAGTTACTTGCTCCGGTAGTTTATTTTCTAATTACGCATGAGAAGTGTGCCTCAAGTTTTTATTCCTTTAGTCATACAGAGATAAAAATATGTGCAGATAGCCTAATTATTATAGTAAGACAAGGGGTATGTAACTCCAACTGTTTGCTTTGTTTTTTCTGCATCCAACATGGATCGACATAACCTATTCTTCAAAATATAAAGACAACTCAATTTCTCGCTTTCACCATTTAGATGGCAATAGTAGTAACATTATACTTGGTCATTTGGGAGGTTCCTAGAAATTGAAGACTATTATATAGCTATTATCACAGCCATGTCAAGACCTTAAGTTTTTTTTTAAAGGAGAAATCTATAGTAATATTTTGCTCAATTTAAATAGAACTACAGAGTGTAGCTTCAAGTAACTCTTAAAAACACTTTGCCAATTATATAAAAGAGCCACATAATTGGTGTTTAGACAAATAAGTTACTCAATGGTTAGTGTAATCGTGTGATTATTTAAGTAAGCTCAGGTAAATGCAGTATCAATATCCAAACTGTAATGTCATGAAAATGATCTCTAAAAATATATTACTTAAGAAAAATGACTAAAAGTTTAACACGGACAACATAATGTAGAGACCTGAGGGGGCACTTCCTTATTTGGAGGCTTAGCACCATTTTGGGCAATGAATGTATTGCCAAGCATTAGTTCGTGCCTACCTGATCATGAGATACTGTGTTTGTTAGTGCACTGGGAAATTTTTTAAATGAACAGAATAACATGATACTAGTCTTTCTTTGATAATAATAACATGATACTAGTCTTATTCTGACAAGATATGATTCTTGGTCGATATAAAAGAATAAAAGAAAAAGTGTATCCTATGTTGAAAAGTAATCATCATCTTAGAAGGATTGACAAGAAGAGAATAAGTGAGAGCATTCATGAGTAAAGAAAGTCATTGGAGTTTGCATCATCATGGTCTTAGCAGCACTCTGGAGGCGGTCACAAAGAGAAAACTCCTGAAATGACTGATTTAAATGACAAGGCTCTGAATAACTTTAGAGGCAATTCAAAAAGGAAGATAAAACCTTCTGATAAAAAGGATGAACGGTAAAGATCTAGTGTCTGTAAGATCTAGTACTTTCCTTGAGTTTCAATTTATCCTCTACTGTGTTTTCATTGTTTCTCTGCCTGTGTCACTGTGTTTCCTTGCCTTTAGTCCCACTCTCCTATTAATTCTAGACTATCTGCTTGATTTAGTGTTCAAAACAGGGCAGCCCGGTGCACTAAAGCTTGATTGAGCGTTTATCTTAGTAAATCCCTGATTAGTTTTCATTTTCTTTAAGTGGCTCTGGTGAACGATTGTAGACTAGCGTCATGTCCTTACTTGGGGCAGGGGTGGTAAATGGGTTATGGGAGCTTCTAGGCTAAGACTAGAGTCGTGGAACATAAGAACATTAACGGGTGAGTCCATAGAGTTGGTGAAGATTCTCAACAAAAGGAAGATTAATATAGTTTGTGTCCAAGAAACTAAGTGGGTAGGTACTAAGACTCGGGATGTGGACGGGTTTAAGTTGTGGTACTCAGGAGGTTCGAGGAATAGGAGTAGAGTAGGCATTTTAGTAGATAAGGAGCTAAGGGAGCAAGTGTTAGGAGGTTATAAGGGTCAACGACGGGATGATGACGATTAAGCTAGTTGTTGGAGGGCTTACTTGAACATTGTTAGCGCTTATGCGCCGCAAGCGAGCTTGGGAGAGGAGGATAAGAGGATTTTGGGAGGCTTTGGATGAGGTCGTGAGAGGTATTCCACACATTAAGAAGCTATTCGTAGGAGGATATTTCAATGGACACATCGGTACAACTTCAAGGGGTTATGATGATATGCATGGAGGTTTTGGTATTGGGGAATAGAATCGATGGAGGAGCCTTGCTTTTGGATTTTGCGAAAGCCATTGAGTTGGTGGCAGCTAACTCGAGTTTCCCAAAGGAGGAGGAACACTTGGCTTGGTGAGCTTTCGTAGTACGTCGGCTAAGACTCAAATAGATAGGAAAGGTGATAGAGGTCTGTATAAGGACTGCACGGTTATCCCAAGTGAGAATCTTACAATCCAAAATAAGCTCTTGGCAATGAATTTGGTGATTAAGAGAAAGAGCAGGAAGAGAGATCTGTGTAACTGGCCATGGATCAAATGGGGTGGCTTGACTGCTTCCGGTGCTCAGGAGACAGGGGAGAAGTTGATGGTGTTGGAGGCCTAGGGAGCAGTGGGATGCAACCAGTATGTGAGATAGGAAAACTAGCTACATTAGTGAAGAAAGAAGAGAGGTTCTCGGATCTCGAGGGGTAACTTTGGTGGACATAGCGAGGATTCGTGGTGGAATGGAGAAGTCCAAGGGAAATTGGAAGCGAGGAGGGTTGCTTATGCGAAGTTGGTGGAGAACGGGAATGAGGAGGATAAACGGACGAATAGGAACAGGTATAAGATAGCAAAGGAGGAAAAGTTAACGGTGACGGTGATAAAAACAACAACTTTCAAGCGTTTGTATGCAGAATTAGAGGATAAAGGCGAGGATAAAAGTTATACAAGCTAGCCAAGGTGAGAGATAGGAAGGCTTGAGATCTGTACCAAGTGAAGTGCATCAAAGACAAGGAAGGCAACGTATTGGTGGAAGAGGCACTCATTAGATGGGGATGACAAATATACTTCCATAAACTCCTGAACAAAGAGGGGATAGAGACACTGTGCTTGGTGATTTGGCGCAATCCGAGAGGCGTCGGAATTTTGGGTATTTTAGGTGTATAAAGGTTGAGGAGGTCAAGGGTGCTATTCGTAGGATGGGCCAGGGAAGAGCAACCGAGCCTGACAAGATCCCGATTGAATTTTGGATGACCGAAGTCATGGCGGGTTTGGAGTAGTTGACAAGTTGTTTAATGTCATTTTTAAGACAGTGAAAATGCCTGAAAAATGGATATGGAGTACAATAATTTCGTTGTACAAGAACAAGGGTGATATTCAAAATAGAAACAACTAGAGGGGGAGAGAGTGGTGAAGATGAGGGTGAAGAGGGGTGTGTCTATTTTTGAGAACGAGTTCGGATTCATGTCGGGTCATTCTACTACAGAAGTCATTCATCTTATGAGGAGAATGGTGGAGCAGTATAAGGAGAGGAAGAGGGACTTACATATGGTGCACATTGACCTAGAGAAGGCTTATGACAAAGTCCCAAGGGAAGTTCTACGAAGATGTTGCAAGCTGTACCGATGGCTTACACTAGTGCAATTAAAGACATGTACAATGGAACCAAGACTCGGGTAAGGACAATAGGAGGAGGCTCAAAAAAATTTCCAATATGGATAAGGCTACACCACGGATCAGACCTTAGTCTATAACTATTTGCCATGGTGATGGATGAATTGACACGGCATATCCCATTATGGTATATGTTATTTGCGACAGACGTAGTTATTGACGAGACTCGCAACGAAGCTAATGCCAGGCTGGAGATGTGGAAACAGACCTTGAATTCTAAAGATTTCAGGTTGAGCAGGACCAAAATTGAATAGTTAAGAGTGCAAGTTTAGTGATGTAACACATGAGGTTGAAGTGGAAGTTAGCTTGATACACAAGTCATCCCCAAGAAAGAAATTTCAACTTCTTGACCCAAAGAAATAGAGATATCGATGATGATGTCAAACATCGTATTGGTGCAACATCATCATATTGGTGCAGGGTGGATGAAATGGAGGCTCACCTCCGGAGTTTTATGCAATAAGAATGTACCACCAAAAGGCAAATTCTACAGAGTGGTGGTTAGGAAGACTATGTTGTATGAGGTGGAGTCTTGACCAGTTAAGAACTCTCATGTTTAGAAGATGCGAGTTGTGGAAATGAGGATGCTAAGATGGATGTGTAGGCATATCATGAGTGATAAGATAAGGAATGAAGATATCCAGAATAAGATGGGAGTGGCCTCTGTAGTGGACAAGATGAAGGAAGCGAGGTTGAGATGGTTTGTGCATATGAAGAGGGAATGCACAAATACCCTTTGTAAGGAGGTGTGAGAGGTTGGCAATGGTGGGTTTAAGGAGAGGTAGAGATAGGCCGAAGACGTATTGATGAGAGGTGATTAGGTAAGACATGGCGCATCTTCAACTTACCGAAGACATGACATTAGATAAAAGGATATGGAGATCAAGAATTAAGAAAAATGTAAGTAGGTAGGTGTTGTTTCTCTTCTCATACCAATAGCATTAGTATTAGTCTAATAGTTTCTTGTCCTTCGATTTCTATTACTGCCTGTTGTTTCTTTGCTTCGGCTATCGCATTATTTTTCATGTTGTTTCTATTTCTTTTCTGGATGTTATGTAATGATTTCTCTATTATTTTCTATGTTTGCTTTACTTTTGTATTTTGAATTCCTTTGATATGCGTTACTTGAGCCGAGGGTCTTTCGAAGACAACCTCTCTACCTCCACGGGGTAGGAGTAAGGTTGGTGCACACTCTACCCTCTGAGACCCCATGTGTGGGATTACACTGTGTATGTTGTTGTTGATAAAGGAAAGGAATAGCTTTCACTTAGGGAGCATGAGAAGAGATGAGATCATCCACTTCAATAGAGGGACTTAAAATACGAGTAACAAAGACAGACATTGCTAGCTCAAAATAACAAGAATTATATAGAAAAAAGTAAAAACATACTTCCCCAGAAGTTTGACGACTCTTCACTATATTGACAAATATACTTGTCATCTGCACCAAGAATTTGAGCTCCTACACCAGTAAACCGAGGCCCATATTGCAGCTCCTCAAAGCTGCTTAATTTCTTGGTAAATGAAGGACTCTCTACAGAATACATAAAGCAGAAACTCTGTCTGCACTCTGGAATTGATACCTTAAAGAACCAACCTTCAAAGAATTTTCTAGTACTTCCATCAAAATGGTACCTAAGGCATCAAAATAAAGTAAGTTATCACAAATGGTTTCATCCAGCTTCTATATTTCTTTCTACCTATCAAAAACCAAATTCTAACTAAATCACATTCACCTCTCCGATTTTTCAACAGATTCTGCATATGTGTTCGGTCAATATGGAGGAAAAAATGTTTTCCGAGTTTTCCCATGTTTGGTTGGTCAAATAAGTTCCTTAAAAATGAGGGAAATGACTTCCTTAATGGAAGTAGAAAAAACAAGTTTGCAAGTGACATTCCATATTGGTTGTGTCCTCCCCATACTCCAAAACTCTTCATCATCACCCCCACCCCGTAGCCCCCAATTCCCACCTCTCATAGTATTTGTCTTGATTATATACAAAAGCTTTTAGAATAATATCTTTTGCTTACACACTGAACACAAGAAAATAAGTAAGAAATTCACTCATTTTCCTAAAAACTAGTTTCCTAAGGAAACATTTTCCTTCATAACAAACACACCAATATATTTCAATTCTTTTTTTATAACCGTGTTGTCTGAGCCAGCTTTCGCTCACCTCGACTAAATCCACGGGATACGTATCACCTCCCACCACCAACAGATATCAAATAACTCAGTCTACCAAGGCTAGGACAGATGGAAAGAACCACCTGATGTTTTTTTGTCTTAAACCAATATATTTCATTCTTGCCAACAACTTCCTCCATCATTTTTCAATTAAAATCAAACATATAAATTAGATGGGTGCTTAAAAATCAAATCTTTTTTTGATAAAATTACAGTTATACTTCAATTCCATTCAACTAAAAATCAAGAATTACTAATAGTTTTCATTACCCACTATGAGGAGTACGAAGAGGACGATTAGAAGGAGTGGGAGAGTAAACTGATTTGACAGCCTCCCTATTTTCATCCTTTGTGGTGTCATCAGCAACAGATGAATCAGCTCCTGCCACTGCTTTGACTACTACACATGCACTTCTTGATTTTTGACACTGCAGTTTCAATGAATATGTGTTCAAATTCTTGAAATTGGACAGAGAAAAAACATGCCCATTTGCAATTGAAGTTGCACAATCAGTTGTAGTAGTCCTAGAAAATCCAAGATTAATGGAAATGGTGGAAAAACTGTAGATGCTCTCCATGGTTAAGAGGTTTAATCAACAGGATTAGTGGGTTGGGGTTAGATTTATAGAGTTTTTGAACTCAAGTCTCAAATTCATTAGAAGGGACGTGTGGATGCCGCAATATCAATGGGTCAAGTACTTCAAACAATTACACACAATTATTCATAATTACATTAATTGTCCTGATAATTATTAAGTTATCTAATAACTTTGCATAATAGTCGAAACAATTTCTTCAGTTATTGAGATAACTTTTATAGTTGTTGAGACAACTTCTACAGTTATTAAAGCGAAAGTATAAAAAAAATAATTTTATTATATTTACCTAATTTTTAAAATTTAAATGACCTTACTTAATTGACAAACTTATTTGTCATTTTTAATTACATCTCCCATTTTTAGCTGCATTGCTAATAAGAGGTGAAGTCACAGCGGCAACCGTCAGGTAAGACTAATATTTTCTGTTTTTTTATATGTGGACTAGTTGAATTTTTTTTATTTTTTTTGAAAAAATTTCAAATATGTTATTAAATTATTAAAAATGGTTGATTTATGTTATCCATTAAAAGTTTAGTTTATAAAAATTTGACTCATCTATGTCATTGTTGTTATAGAAAAGGTTCAATCATGTCATTATTTTTTAATGGTGATTTTACAAAATTATTTTTGTCACGTGACCTTTTATTAGAGAGCTAGGTCATTAAATTCAATTATCCAAATCAATCAATATTATTTAAAATCAAAATTATAAATCAAACCAATTAAAATAAAACCCAACCCACACTCTACCCGATTAATAGGTTCAATTTTTATTTGGGGAAAGGACATAAATGTCACTTCGCTCAAAACTATTTTCACGAAATAACCATTGATTTTGCAATTACAAAAGGTAGCCATTTTAGGCCTTTTTGTCGCTGCTAGTGCCTTCTTCTTTTTTCAGTTCATATACCATAATGATACAGTCATCATGCCATATTCATATAGTTTATACAGAAAAACATATGCATATATAGTTCCCTATACCATATTGATATAATTTTTATACCATATTGATACAGTCCTTGTACCATATTAATACATTCCTTATAATATATTGATACAACCCATATACCATATTGATACAGTTTCGACTGGCCATTTTTGAAATTAGTTTGGGCCGACTGACCATTTTTTGGAATTAATTTGGGCTGATTAGCCACTCCATGTCCAATAGCCTAAACATGGGTCATTTGTTTTTTTATGGGCCATGTGGTGTCCTTTTCCCTTTTATTTTAACAAGTCGGATTTTTATTTAACAATGTGGGTCGGGTTTTATTAAAATGGGTCAGATTTTTCGTTTTGATTTTAAGTAATATTGGTTGATTTAAACTTGGTGATATGGACTTCTAATAAGAAGTCACATGGCAAAAATAATTTTTCAAAATCACAGTTAGAAAATAATGGTATGGATGAGCTTTTTCTGTAACAACAATGGCATAGATGAACCAAAATTTTAAGATAATGACATAAATGAGTCAAACTTTTAACGAATGACATAGATGATTCATTTTTAATAGTTCCCTGACATATTTGAACCTTTTTCCCAATTTTTTTTTACACGTTTAATAAGCTCTCATCTTTTTTACCCTGATGACTCAAACCTACAATATTAAATTTGGAGATGAAAAATAACTTGTCAATTTTTAATTTTGCTAAATTGAATTTAAATAGTAACTCAAACTCGAAATCATAAAATTGAAGGTGGAGGTGACTTGTCGTGTTTGCATTGGATTTCGAGATGTTCGAATATAACCATTCTCACATTTGAATATAGTAAAAACTAAAAAGTTTTGAGCACAAAAATAATTACTAGTATATTGTTTTTATATTGTTTTGAATATAACTCCTTGTAAGTGTGTCAAGATTACTATTTTTAGACAACAAAAATAATACATTAACCAATAGAAAAGTTCCGCTCTAGTCCTATCATCATATATCCACTATAGAAATGATTGTAATGTTCTTTTATAATTGTAAAAGAATATTAACCACTAATATTCTTTTATAATTGCAGAGAACCTGTATAATCTAATTATGTAAAGTAATATTTTTTACACTAGCAGCACCTAAATTATAACCATCATATGTTATTTTGAAGGGTATTATAGGAGTTTGAGATAGTCCTTGTACACCAAAATTAACACTCTAAGACGAACTTAGCATTTTGGGTGTTATAAGGTTGTCCTTTTTGTTGGCTTGTATGAGTCTACCACAAGATTAGGGACCTGATACGCTATCAGGTTTCTAAGCAAGAATGATCAATAAAATCAAGAACAGAATGTAAACTGCAGTAAAGTAAAAACACAAGATTTTTACGTGAAAACTTTTCTTGTTTAAGGGAGTAAAATCACGATCAAATACCTCATAGAATTTTCACCAATAACTTCACTAAAACAAGAGCAATGTTTGATTACAACCTCTTGTAATCTTAATGTTAACCTCCTAACCCCGTCCCCTAATAATAGATCTATTCCAAGCCTCACTGCAATAATTGTAGTCTACAACATCAACTAACTCTAGTCGTTGACATCAACACGGCTAACTCTAGCCCACCCTATCAGCTAACCCTAACTGATACAACACTTGTTGACAAAGCTAAGACAATCAACACCTACATAATGCTTCTACTAATGAGGAGTACATTTACAATTAACAACAAATTACACAAGAATCAAACCATAAAGAACCTAAACATCTATAGTTTGAGAGCAGTTGGTCCCTTGTTATTGCCTCGTGCTTTTGAAAATGGAGGTGACTTTTGCTGAGAGAAATATCAATTTAGGATGTGCAAAAGCTGAGTTTTCATCCCACATAATGATGTATATATATGGAGCTTGTGAGAGGGAAAACCTTGAATGTTTCTTATTGGTTTAGAGGGAGCTGGGACCGCTGTACTGCAAGCTGTCATAGTTGGCAGCACCTTTACAGCTATGGACAGCTGTCAGTAGAGTTGACTCGTACTAATCGACCTTGTGCACGAACCTGATCCCTCATCTGGTTCCTCGACAGATTTGTCAAATCATCAAAACAGAGCATAGTATACCGTAGTACCTATGCATCATCACTTTTATTCGGAGTAACTCAAGCACATTAATGGCCTAAAGTTAAATTTGAATGAAGATTTTAAATTTTAATATATTTTTTTAAAGTTTATTATTCTAGCTCTTTGAAATATAAAGTTGTTAATAATTTTTTATTCAGTCTCTTTTAACAAATTATTTTCAATTAATGATATAATCAATTCATTTAATTCGTCTTTGAACATAATATATACTCTAGATATATCAATTTCTTTTTAATAATTCTATCCTCTAATATAAAATATTTATATTTTCTATAAATAATACTCAATATATTTTTAAAAGTACCCATAACTTTTTTTTAATTAAAAGCTGGCCAGCACGCCATTTATTATAAATCAAAAAGATAATAAAAAGTACCTATAACTTATTATTGTTAGGAAAATATAAAGGAGACGACTGAAATTTGAGGGTCTACCACGTTTTTTTTTTTTTTTTTGATTTACCACCCGATGTCCGGTACTCCATTAGAGTCCCGACTAATCCGAATCGTGCACTGCAGGGTCCATTCTGGAAGTGGCGCTCTCAACAGGATTTTTTCCATACTCAGAGCTCGAACTCGAGACCTCTGATTAAGGGTGGAGCAGTCCCACCATTGCACCACAAACCATGTTGGTTACTAATTGGTTTATACTTCTTATATTTCTATGTTGCGTTAACCACGTTCTTTAATTTTTTAGAACGGTGGGAGACAAATACAGTAGTGGTTCAATTATTAAATTTGAGAGATGTGTAATGCTCACTCATGGATGAGTTCGAACTATCCCCCACTACTGCTATATATATATATATATATATTACTTCCTCAATTTCTCGTTTTAGTTTATGTGACATTTTTTTTGTTTTAGTTCGTTCTTTTTAAATTTTCGAACAATTAACTTTACATTTTCTATTTTATAGTTAATGATTTTTTTTAATATAACCACATAATTATATGACCACTATGCACTAGCCTTCAAGCCCATCCCTAAGATAAGACTTCGACCGCTCTTGGTTCTTGAACCGAATGGAAAAGATGCAAAGTTAAGAGAGAGGTAGAAGACTTACTCAACTGAAAGAACAAAAGGTAACTCTACGACAACAACTAAAGCAAACGCAAATTCAACCTTAGCCTATTAGAAGGCTAGTGTAATAGCTAGAGATCGAAAAAGGCTATGTCACGTCGCATTCTAGATTATTCAAATGCTTATGCCGAATGGAATGTCCTTAGCAGTTTTGGCTCTTACATATCCGTAGTTGGAATCACTTCAAGCAGTGGAAAGAACAAAAGATGTCAAGTTCTTGGACTGTTGAATAGAATTCAACCACACCAAAATTGACGGTATAAAGTCCTCTAGCTTTTCATACTTTTGGAGAACTTTCAGTTATTAAGCAGACGAAAAGTTATATGAAATAAAATAAGAAAAGATCATCGCACGATTGCTACTAAGAACGTAACAGAATTTTTCAAAATATGGATTAAGAAACCACTTATAAGTCGGGGTTGAAAATTGGGGGGCCGCGCCCTACCCACAACAAAAAGTGGAACTCCAACTAGTTAAAACTGCATGAATCAAAGTGTAAATCACATATTTATAAGCGGAATATATAAACTGCATGCCCTAAACTAGTTTAGATATTCCACTTACATAGCTAAACTTTAGCATCTTTTTACCTGAACACTAACAAGAGTTTCATTGAGATACATAGATACATTTCGTGTTTCACTCCTTCTAAAGGATAGCGACAATGCCTATAAATTGTCATTGATTTGGATCCTTCCTAAGTGTCGATAAAGGAAAAATAATTCCTTTTCTTTCTCAAAATAAAGATAATTCTTTTTTTACTTTCGTGCATAGTTCATATGAGCATGGATTTATTTTAGGTGGCTAAATAAAATATTGAAATCAATTTAAAGGATTGTCCATGTATTTAGCAAATATATATGAACGAGGCACGAGATAGTGTTAATGGAATGGGCAACATCTTTTTCTTATGAGAGTTTTATATGAATATACAGTCCTAAAAAATACATTACATATTTTTAGTTTTATTTTTAAAATAACAATAGTAGCCAAAGAATAGTTACATATTTAGCCAAAATTTACAGCTAAATAAATTTTCTATTCATTAAAAAAAAAAAAAAGAGAGAGAGAAGAAAAAAGATGAAACAATTGCAATTAATTAGGTAATGATAAATTCCTACTAATTTGTTGGGGCTTGCATTAATGTGGCTGAGCAGTTATTACTTTTCTTTTCTATAATCTTTTCTTTTCTTTTGTTTCTACATTGGTAAAATACTTACTTAATTATTTTAATTTGTTATAAATTTGGATAATGATGCTTATATTTTTTTTTGTCAACAATATATGTGGTAAAACTATAATAGCAGTATATATCAAATATTATATGTATGTAAATTGTATACTTGAAGTAATTCTACAAATATAATATTATTATAGCAATATATATATATATATATTTATAATATGTTTATATGGTATATTTTTAATGATACAACAAATGTAAATGACATAATAGCAATATATACTAACTATAATTTTATCACAAAAAATATATCAGGTATAATATAATATTTTAGTTATATTTTATTATTATTTTTAAGTCAACAAATATATATTAATAATGTACATTATATTATATACATTGAATATAAACAGAATACATAATATAAAATTATTTAGACAAGCATATTGTGAACTGTATAATAACATTATATTATATAAAAAGCAATAGTAGATAATGTTATATTATTTAATTATTTAGTATATGATGAATATAAATGGTGTATATCAATTATTGAGAAAAGGGAATTACTAAGAAAATTTACTAAAGTCATGGAATTAATGGTAGGAGAGAGAAGTCGGAATAGATAAGAAAAGTAATAAGTGTAAATTCAGATTTTGTGGGATCTCATTTAGTTATTAGCACATCAATTAAATTTTATACATATGCTAAAATTGAAATTAATTATTCTATTTATAAAAAGATGTAAAAGTTAGGCCATTTATGTCATTAAATTCTATTAAATATGTTGTACTAGGTTGTTAATACTACTCCCTCCGTTCCAAAATACTTGGCCCCTTTGAACTTGGCACGCCCCTTAAGAGCGTAATTATTGAAGGTATATTTTTACCAATTTACCCTTGTACTCTAATAATTAAACAATAATGGTGAGAGTAGAAACCAAGAATTGACTCTCTGTATTCATTTAATAGCCTTGAAACTGATGTGATACTTAATGTAATATTAGGGGTAAAATTGGAAATGAATGTTCAAAATAGTATTGATTTTATAACTTGGACAAGTATTTTGAAACAAACCAAATTAGAAAGAGGGCCAAGTATTTTGGAACGGAGAGAGTAATTAGTACGTATAACAAAATCGATATATACGCTGCAATCAATTGGCAAATTAATTAAAGCCTAAAAAAAGTCGGAAAATGAGAGAAAAATTAAATCAATAACATGATTCAAACCCAAAGCATCTCAAAGTTGATTTACATTTGATCTTATAAATGTGGGAAAAAATACCGCTAATCACCCAAATTTTACACCGGAAAAAAGTAAATATATATACAACAACAGCAAAAAAATAATAAGAACCAAGTATTAGTTCTTAAATAAAGTTTTTATTATACTCAAAACATTAAAAAATAAAAAATAAAAAATAAAAACCTATCTATTAATCAAGATCGATGGATCACATTCTACGTCTTCGCCTTTATCTTGGTCATCATATTTTCCATCGAAGGCTTGGAAGCTAATTTATAATTGAGACCAATTTGTATCAAAGTACATAGCAATAAAACAAAAGCAAGTTGAATATTAGCATTCAAGATTTCAAAATACCATGTAACGAATGCAACGACATCATATAAATCGATCAAGACAATGGAGAAGAGAACGATAGCAAATATGAGTAAGAGGAAAATCAAGATGACGAAGACAGCAAGAAGAAGAATACATGAGATGATTGAACCATAAACAAGTGCAAGGAGAATTAACTCAATATTTGGTATCATTTGTCACAAGGCAACAATATTTAGAATGAAGATATTGTGGTAAGTATTAGTACTATATATATTTTCATTTTGCTTGTTAAATTTGCATTGGGAGAATGTTTGATTGGAGAAAAGAGAATGACGTGAGTTCTACTCATTCTTTCTAAAATTTTCCTCATCAGGGCATATAATTACAAATAGTTTCAATAGAGTATAAAAGAAAAAAAGGTATCGTAGCATAGAAATAGGCCCATATAATAAGATTCATTTTCTTTCAAATTATGTAATATTAGTTTAAAGCTGATTTTGATAAAAGTTTCATCTTACCTGTTTAGAACTTTACCATATTTTATTTCGAGATCTCTTTTTTCATCTAACAACTCGGGTATCCAAAACCAATTGACCCGACTAATTTGGATTTCGCGCAGAGTTCAAAGGTGGATTCAACCTTACACTATCGGATCCATCTGAACTCAGTAATTTCGATGCGCAACATAACTTATGTAGAAAAAGTTATAAAAATTTACAGCAGATAAAGTAGATACGAATCCACAACTTTAAAAATATAATGAGTTCAATGCTAAAAACCTTAAAGATTGAACCCATAAAATTTAAATTGTCAATCCACCTCTAGCAGAGGTCCTGTTAAAGGGGAAGTGCTATGAGAATTTTCACCATTCTCAAATTCGAATCTGAAACCTCTGATTAGGTGTAGATGAATCATATCCATAGCTCTAGACTTTTAGGAAAAGGATAAAAGTTTAAAAAGAAAATGCATAGAGAAACAATATTGATTTATGCAAGGAAAAATTAAATAAATTGGAAGAAGAGAACTAGCATGATAAAGAAAAGTATGTCAATATAGCTAAAGACGACTGCCTAGTAATACTATTAAGTACTCCATAAAAATAATGGAGGAAAATAGTACATTAGGCAAGTCATCCTTGGCTAATTAACAAAGGTTTTTCTTTTCATGTAAGACCTCTCTTCCCAAATTTCCTTTATACTATACTATTTTTCCATGAATGTAATAGATAATTGGCTTCTCTATTTATAGCTATGAAATTCAATGCATTTCATTTACACAATTTGCCTCATCCATAAAATTCTTATGCCTTGTTCCCAATCCTAATCGCCAATATAATGTTTATTTTATTCTCTTGGAGGAATATGTTCATTTTTTGGCTGGAGAGAACTGATTAAATATTATTTTTTTTTCTTCTTGATATGCTTAGCTGTGAACTAGATTGGAATATTAATGATGTTAAAAGAATTAAAGTTTGACATTCTATTTTTTATATAGAAGGTCTTGGAATCAAATAAATAGATAGCTACTTGACCTTAAAAGCAGGTCAATATATATAGATGCTGCTGGATATAGAGAATCACATACTAATATTCCTGTTTGGTTGGTCAGTTTGTTTATTTTGAGAAGTGATTTTTATAAGAAGTGTTTCTCGAAAGAGTAATTTTGAAGAGTAACGGTTCATATATCTATTTGACCATGAAAATTTTCACTTTTTTCAGAATAGTAGTTCATTTTATTTGAAAATTAGTGTTTGGCCATGAAAATTCTAAATTCAACTTGAAGTAATTGTATTTCAAATTTGAAAAACAAACGTTTGGCCATGAAAATTGTGTTATTTGAAAAAAAAAATGTTTTTGTTTTCAAAATAAAAATAATATTTGAAAAATAGAATTATGTTTGGCCATGAATACAAATTGAAGTTGTTTTGACGAAATGGGTGCATGATGTGTTGTCTTAGGTTGCTCTTCCATCAAATTGTTGCTACTTTGGTGGTTGATATCTAGTGAACCATTTCTTACCCAGCCCTAGTGATTTGCAAGAATATCAAAAACAATAGACTTGTTCAATTAGCCACAAATTCTGCCTCATGACAAAAGTTAATTATGATGAAGAGCAAAACTAGGTATCATCCATTTTATCCATCAAGCTAAATTGATTACCTATATATATGATTTATATATAGGTACCACAAAGTTAATTTTTTGGTCAGCTGATTGTATAGACTTTTGCTAGGTAGGAAAGACTTTGTCTTTTAGGCAAAACTTTCCTTTTTGGGGGTGAATGAACACCAGTTGTATTGTATAATGAGGTATGGTCTAGCCCTCCTCTTTAATACTTAATTAATACAACATGCCCAGGTCCTATACTGGGTAAATTTTATTTTAAAAAAATAAAATAAAAATCTCCTTCAATCTATAATGAGTCATTCTTATAATTCATAAAATAATGTCTTGCACTTTTTTAACTGAAAAAGTATGTTGTTAAATTATTGTTAAAAATGTAATTGAATATAATCACGATTAATTTAAAAAGTAAGTCAATAGATATACTGAAAAATTTAGCCCAAATGCAATACATTACATTATTTCAATCTTTATATCTTACCAAAATGTTCTAAACTCCGGCTTTATAGATAAAATTAATTTATGATCACATTCAATTAAAACTTATGTTTGGGAGGCAATAAAAGTTTGTGTACCTAGTGGATCGAATTTATTTAAATTGAAGTTATCTTTTACAACTGCATTGTTCATTGATTTTTATTTTGGTGAAAAAATATTGTCTTCTTTTTAATTTAATTTAATCAATGGATGATATCCAATAAATTCCATTTTTAGTAGTGGCAGCTTCACATTTCCACGATTGCCATCACCCCTCACGATTGTAGTTATACTTATAGTAAAATCTCAATCTAATATAAGTATAATCTCAATCTAAATCATACAAACTAATGACAAAAAACTATGTGAATATACAAATACTCAAAACTCAAATATTGCAAAACAAGAGGTCGAGTTATTGGATGTAACTTAAACTTTGTGATGGACTTTTATAAACAACATAAATCCCGATAGTTTGGAGCTTAGTTTCAGAAAATCTCGATATTTTGCATAATTACTGAAAATTCCGATTTTGGGTCTGTCGAGATACATAATTAGTTTCCGATACATCCAACGAAGATACATTTTTTCCTTGTAAAGATACATAATTAGCTCCCGATACGTTTTTTTCGATTTTGGGTCTGTCGAGATACATAATACATCCAACGAAGATACATTTTTTCCTTTGTAAAGATAAATAATTAGTTCCCGATATATTTTTTCCGATTTTGAGTCTGTCGAGATACATAATTAGCTCCCGATACATCCAACGAATATACATAATTAGTTGGAATTTTTGTAATTACTTTGTAAGGGTAGGGATTTATGAAAATATGGTAAGTTAAGGTGTATGTTTATGTTATTTTTCCTTGATATTATGTGTTTGCCAGGGAATTTGCACAAATGGACATTTTTTTTATGTCACGCATTAAATTTTCTCCTCTCGTCCCATTAGGCATTATGTTATAAACCAAACGGGAGAGCCCAACCCAAAAGACTAGTCTAATAGGTGGGAGAACCCATTTGACTTATAAACCCATTAGCATTTCTCTATTTGTTCAATGTGGGACAATTGGTTCATAACAATCGCCTCCGCTTGAGAACCAACGACCTCGTTGTTCACGGCTGGCACCCCCTTGGGTCCAGGCCACCACTCCGAGTCGCGGCTCCACGCGTGAATCGATCCTCGTTGGTCACGGCTGAGCCCAGTTGGTCACGGCTGGCACCCCCCTTGGGTCTAGGCCACCACTCCTGGCGCACAGACCACCACTCCGAGTCACGGCCCCACGCTTGGGACTCTTAATGAAAGCACCAATGTTATAAACCAAACGGGAGAGCCCAACCCAAAAAACTAGTCTAATAGGTGGGAGAACCCATTTGGTCTATAAACCCATTAGCATTTCTCTATTTGTTCAATGTGGGACAATTGGTTCATAACACATTAGCTCCGTGGGTTAAATTTGTGCAGAAAAAAAAAAGATATTCAACTATACCTTTAAAAGAGAAAATTAGCGAAATAGACTAATCCGTGACAAAATTTATTAAAAAGTAGCTTAAAAGAAATATGGTGGCAATAATTCGAGTTTGCAGATACCATAATTCGGGTTAACTAGATATCTAGTCACTTACTGTAACATAATTGCACTCAATTAATTTTTTAACTTTACATAAGTATCATAACATTTAATATTTTTTATAGAAGAAAAGTTGCTCAATTTTGCCTAAAGTATCTATTGAAGGTCACTAAACTATTTGAGTGACTTTTTTGGTAGAAAGTATAGTCAGATGTTGTGGGTTCAATGAATATGTGATACTTAGGTAAAATTGAGTGATTTTATATTATAAACGGAAAAGGGTCAAAACTATCCCTGAACTATATGAAATGGATTAAAAATATCCGTAGTTTATTTTTTTGGCTTAAAAATACCCCTTCGTTTGTTTTTTGGCTCAAAAATACTCCTCCGTTTATTTTTTGGCTTAAAAATGCCCCCTCACTTTTATAGAGTGTCACTAAGCACACCACATGGGAAAAAAAAATGCCAGAATTCTCTTTCACAAAACATGCTACCAGAGTACAATCTCTGATCTCTCTGCCATAAATCTACTTATCAAAAAGAAAAAGAAATGAAAACAGAAAATTCCTGGCATTATCAAATTATGACCACAATTTGATAATGGCTAGCATACAATGGAAGTAGAGAACTAGCATGAAAAGAAAAGTATGTTAATATAGCCCAAGATGACTGCCTATAAAATCCCAATTTCAAAATTGTATTTGAAGAAAAAGTTATACATATATAGGCAAGTCATCCTTGGCTAATAAACAAAAGATTTTCTCTTCATGTAAGGTCTCTCTTCCTAGCTAGCCAATAAATTAGTAATATCTTTGAATCAAGATATGGTGTTTGTATATGTTCTATTGCTTGTTGGCTCTCTCTATTTATAGCAAAAACCAAAAGTTCTCAAGATTTTCAATTAGAAAACTAATAAAATAATGAGTTTGACCTTAGCCAAACTAAATTATTGCCTTATCCATAAGACCATAACCCTATTCAACTAGCTGGCTTTGATACTTTTTCCCTTCATATATAAGAATATATTCTATTTTGAATTAAGAATACCTATCTCTTCATTTGTGTTGTCTATATCTACACTTTTAACTCTATTGTAGCCACATAATTACATCAAATGTCAACCGAATTATTACAAAAAGCTTATAAGAGCCAGCTAGCCCAAATATAGTCTTAGCATAAAGTAGAAATTCTTGGCATTTGAATCTTTCTGATAAGTCATAGTCAATCTTCAATTGAAAATTTGAAAAACTTCATGGATAAGATATAGTTTGAGTGGTGATAAGTTTAATCAGCTATCTTCACTGTGGTTTATCTATTTCTCAAGTCTTGATTGTTTGGAAAAAAAACAGTACAAGAGTTCTCTTTATCACTAATTAACAAGTACTTGGAAAATATCATTCATCTCCTGGTTTGATTTATATGTCAAACTCCTAAAATTGGCATAATTAACATTTTTCATCGTTTTTATTTCTCTAACATTGGAAAATAAATTTTATAAAATAGGTGTTTCTACATCTTACTATCATTTGCAACACTACCATGAACATCAATTTCAGTATCAAAATACATGTAAACACCACAAATTTTGATATACTGTGTTTGTCATAAAAGGGTATTTATGCATTTCCATACATAATTACATTATATATTGATATTTAACAAATTTTGTATACAATTAGTCTAATTTAATCTGTTATAGTAAGTTACTTATCATTTATTTTAGGATATCAATCAATGTTATTAAATATAGTTATTTGCAATCATCCTTTTAAGCGTCTTCATTATATAAATTTTCTTTTTACATTATTAGTGAATAAACTTAAACTCTATTATTATATATTCACATCGAGTATGTGTACATAACCTATTTGACCAAGTTTCTGAAGAACC
Organism: Capsicum rhomboideum; assembly: GCA_031232105.1. NCBI lineage: Eukaryota > Viridiplantae > Streptophyta > Magnoliopsida > Solanales > Solanaceae > Capsicum > Capsicum rhomboideum. Next base: position 3,274,016 of record CP124718.1, read on the forward strand.
TTTTTGTTTTGAGTTTGAAAATGTACATTATCATTACTTTTACAGTTTCTTATTTATTTATGAGGATTCGTTTATTATAAAATGTAGCTGTTTTTTTAAAAAAATTTTTTTATAGTGTTGCTAATTGATTATGGTAAATGAATATAACAGCTAGCTTAAGATGTTAAGGAGCTTGAAGACGATGATAATTGTAATTTTTTTTTATAATGGCGCATTTGTTAGATTTTTATGAAGAAATCATTTTCTGATTTATTTATCCGTGTTTAATCGAGTTTGTCAGGTTGCCTCTGATCTGTCCATAAATTCAACAACAATTTGATATGTTTTCCTATTTAGAAATTTCTGAATCTATATTTATTTTCAACTCATTGATATATTTCATCAATTAATACACCTTTCCTCATATTTAATGTCTAGATATCTATGGTAAGTCTAAAAAAAAGTTATAAAAGCTCATAATATAAGGTGGTTGTACACGGCTCAAGATACGGTGAGGATATACTCCTTCCATTCCGTATTAAGTAAATTATTACCTCTGAAGAAAAAAATTTAAGGACATACTATTATTCTTCTAATTATTCTTAAATTATTCTCCTAAAAAATGTAAAGTACTTAAGAACCTTATTAAATGAAAGGATAAATATGTAAAAGAGTTCCAACAATTCTGTTGGACTTTGAAAAATTCACTTATTTTAAACTGTGAAAAAGATCTCATCAATTCACTTAATATGGAACAGAGGGAGTATGTGTTTGACTGAAATAAGTAAAATTGAATAAAAAAGTTAGGATATTCTTGAAGGAAAGTAATTTTCACTCTTGTATGAGGTTATTTTAGAAAAATAATTTTCAAATTTCAAGATTGAAGTAAAGACAGATTTATTGGATATTTTTCGGCATGTTTTTGGAAAAGCATTATTGTTATAAAGTTTCAAATTTTTGTCAAGATTCTACGATAATACTTTGACATTTTGCCTCTATAATTTAAAACTTTATAATAGAATTGAAAAGTGGGTATTTGTAAATTTCATCCGACAATTGACTCTCTCTTTTGGTCCAAGGCTTTCTTTTAGCATTGCCCAGATATAGAGGCGAAGTCAGGTAGGATCAAGAGGTTCATTCGAAATTTTCTTCAGTAAAAAATTATATTGTTCACATATATGAATAAAATTATTCTTTATATACATAGAATAGATATTGAATCGCTTTTGAGTTTTGATTTCTTCGTATATTTAGTTCTTTATATTTTCAATTCTTTGATAAAAATAGTTCTGGCTCCGCCAATGCCCGGACGAGTCCGAATGAGTCCCATTTTCACCTTTTAAAATGTTGATAACAATTTTGTGGTCATAATGTCCAGGGACAATTCTTGATGATGTGATATTTTTGTGACACAACATCTCTCCTTTCCCCAAACATCTGCATCAACTTTGACAATAGAAATTGACTAATAGAATAATTTAGACCAGCCATACAACTTTCATACAAAAAGCACCACACATATCCAAACACCTGAGTAAATTGCATATTTTGTCAATATTTTCCTTCAAAATCAATGTCGATCCTCGTGGTTTCAAATGTATCAATTGAGTCCTTAACAAGATGATTTTTCACCCAAAACGGACCCTAGGATTGTCAGCATTCTTAATTTAAAGAAAGACGGAATACATTGACATCCCTTTAAATTTGTCATGCATTATATTTTATATACATAATAATCAAACTACGTACGACATTGTTCCGATTGAGCACTTGAACACATGATGAAGTGTTTCTATTAGACACTCCAGGTTCGAACAGGGGCGGAGCTACCCTTGGTCCAGGGGGTTCATCCGAACTCTCTTCGGCGGAAAATTATGCTATTTATACATGGTTAAAACTGTATTTTATGTATATATAGTAGATGTTGAACCCTCTTCGGTTAGTTCGTATGTCTACCTTCTGAACCTCCTTAGTGAAAATCCTGGCTCCGCCATTAGGTTCAAATGCTGGAAAAGCTTGTTTTTGGGCGTGTTGAAACGCCCATCGTATAAATAAGTTAACAACATAAAATGTGTCAATCAGAAAGAAAGGGAAATAAATAGAAAGAAAGACAAACTAATTTATAGGATAGCAGCTTAAAGCTTCATGTTTGGCACCAAAATGGGAAGAGGAGGACTAACATGATGCAGAAAAGTCTGTCAACAAAGCCATAGATGACTGCCTAAACATGTCAACTAAACAAGATTTTCAGCTTGTTGGTAGTACTATTTATGTAGGCAAGTCATCCTTGGCTAGTAAACAAAGGCTCTTCCCTTCATGCAAGGCCTCTCTTCCAAACATACATTTTCTTGGTTGTGGATTATTTTGCTTTCTTATGCCAATATTTATAGGCCAATTGATTGAAAGAGTTTGACCCTTTGGCTTATTTGCCTCATTCGTGAGATTCTCTTCTCTCTTCCAACTAGATAATGAAGGGCCTGTTTACGGGCCCAATATTACAACCTTAAATATTTTTATAGGAATTTAATTATTTTTTTGAAAAAAACAACCTATAATATTTTTAAATAAACACGATAGGAAGGTGATAGCAGAGATCAGACTTTATAATAAAAAATAATTTTTATTTTTATAAAATCAAATAATAACTTACTATTTATTTAAATTGTCTTAATTAACCCTAAAATATCATATGCTTTATGCATATTTTAACATCAGGTGAAACATGTTCCGTTAAATTAAACAATTAATTTTAATATTTTTTATTTTTCGACTTTATTTGAAAATTATACAAGAAAATAGATTAAAATTATAAGTGTCAATATATTAATAATTTTTATAGAATCATACGAAGCAATAAAGGATATTGATCCATGTATAAATTGATTTTGAATATATTTAAATACGTTTTATAGATGTTTAACAAGCGAAAATAACGACGTACTTGATGAATATTATAAAGAATCATATCATTATAAAGTGATAAAGGATCAAAAAAAAGTTATGACTTTACGTCTTGTTTTAGATGACATGTCTTATATGTTTAACTTAATTACCTAATAGTGAATTAGACCACCTGCAGAAAAAAAAAAATCTTAAAATTGAACTGAAAGTGTCTAATTAGGACACTTTATTAGGAATTGAGATATTCGATTCAAACAATTGTTAGTATGATACAATATTTTTTTCTTTTTCCTTTTATCGTTTATACCAGATTAATTAAAAGATTATATATAATCTCAAATTATAATTGTATTTTCTTTAACATTTTTTTATTTAGAATTAAATTTTAAAATTTCTTATGAATGTTTTTTAGGCATTCGATATTTATAGTTACATATCAAATTAAGTTTTTGTTCCAAATATTGTTACTTCACAATAATTCGATTACTTATTTTGTCATAATGATTAGTACTATTTCTTGTCGCTACGACTCATAATGTATTTTAAAGAAGGAATCAATAACCGATATTTACATGAGATCTTGCTATTTGATTAGTTAAATATAACGGATCAGTATGTACACTCTCCTGTTTTGAATATTTTTTATATGTACACCATAATCAACGTGACATAATGACTCGAAAGTTCAACTGCAGTGAAACAAAGTCAATGCAAATGGAGTCGTCACCCCATTTGAGACTCAATACATGAAGAAAAGTAATGAAAAAGACATACTATAGCTGAATTCTTGTATGGAGTATATTTGTAATTTTATTAATTTATTCCAAATTTTGTCTTTATCAATATTAAATAGGTTATCTAATTTTTTAAATTATTTTTTCAAGTTTTTTCTAAATATTATTCAACTTAAATTCATTTACTTCTCTAATAGCCAATAAGTTAGATGTTCAAAAAATGATCAATGTAGTAGTTCACATTTTGTATTCAAAAGGTTTATTATTAAATTTGCTATAATCATACAGTTTGTGAAAACTCAAATTCTCAAATATAATATATTCGTGGAATATTACCACTCCCATAATTAAGATTAAATTATATTTAATCTTGTGCTACAATCATCAAGATGTTTGTCCTACTTCATCTTTGATTTGAACATTAATTTATAACTTATAAGAACCGACAATTTTAATCTTCCGTGCATGAGTTAAATGACTCCATACACAAAATCATCTACTATATAAGTAAAGGACACACATGTTAACACAATGATCTATTCAAATAAAGACTTTATTAAATTAAGAAAATAAAATAAATTATCTTTACATGGGATGAAAATATAATACTATAACATAAACTACATGGTTCATAGTATATCTTAAAATAACTATATCACCTACATATATTTATGATGACTGTACACCAACCACATGAAATGAGATTATAGATAAAGTTAATCCAGTATTCAGAAAATTCGAATTTTCTAAGAACAACAAGTTCTAATTCCCAATACATTCCATCCTAAGTCTTAGCTTTCATACAATGCATCCATCCTTATTAAGCCAAGCAATAGCCTGAATAATCTCCTGAGCTAACTGAACATTTTCAGTAATCAACATATTTTTTATCAAATAAGATTGATTATCAGAAATTAAACTATGCAACAGATGATTCAAATTAAATCTAGTCGCCGATATTTATTTTGAAAATAATTTTATTAGAGAAGTTAGAGAAGCTAATACGTGTAAAATGAGCAAAGCGGTCTGGAGAGTTAGTTTTAGAAATTAGAGCAAGACTGGTATGCATATAGAATTTAGTTATGTCATCCTTGATGATATGCCAATAATTTTGATTTTCTCCTGCAAAAGCAACCTAGTTATTTAGTTAAATATATTTTTATTGGTAGATCTTTAGTTCATTGGACAACTAAAAATGAGGTATATTGGTATTAGGGGTGTTCGTGGTTCGATTTCGGTAGTTTTTTTCCTAAAAGAAAATCAAATCAATTAAGTCAGCTTTTAAAATATTGGAATGAAACCAAATCAATTCAAAGAAGTCAGTTTTTCATCGCTTGTGTTTGGTCGATTTATTCAATTTTTGTCAGTTTTTTTATTTATTTATAAAAATATGATAATATATTTTTAAGAACATATTAGGTTGACTATATTCCAACATAACCTACCAAATCAATTACTCTTTAAGAAAGAAGGAAAAACAGACACACAAAAATTAGGCATTTTGCGTGAAGTTCAGACATTTTACAGTAAAAATGATTGAAGATGCGGAAAAAAGATTGAATTCAGCCACATACGGCAAAAGTTAAGACAAAATTGACTGAACTTCAACCAGATAACTAAAGTTGTTTCGAAATAGGTAAATGTAAACAAAAAAACTAAATACAAATGAAATAGCGATGTCTAAATACGATATTCCGTGAAAAAATTTATGTTATTTCTATGTTACTACTAGGAGTCTAATGGGCCAACTAAAATTTTGCTAGCACTTAAGACGTATGTGTTTTAAGTGCAGTCATTTTGCAGTTATATGATTACAAATAGTTTAAAAGTAAGCACTTGATGTTGAGGCTGGTTTTATAAATAAGTAATTATATGTTTAAATAATAGTGTTAAAACTGATAATAAATAGTTAGTGTGTCAAGTAAAAAGACTATGATAAGCACTTTTTATGTTTTAAAAAACTAAAACAACCTCAATACTATTCACAGAAAATATAAATTTCAATATATGCATTAAAATCATACGTTAGGAGTGGTCAATTTATAAATTTTGGCTTATGAACATTTTTTATATTACAAAACACACAGATAAGCAAAAAAAGTATTTTTTTTTACCTCTTTCTAGGAGCTCCCACCCCTTTTGTTTCCTGAGTGATTCACACTCACAATCTCCAGGTCGGAAGTGAGGGGTGCTTACCATCCAAGCAACTCCCTCTTGTCAAAACAAGAAGTGATTATTAGCTAGTTTGACCAAGTTTACAACCTTAAGCAAACACCTTCTGATTAACATGAGAATATGAAAGGAGATAGAAATTCAAAATTTGTTTATGAGATGAGAATTGTCAAAACCACATAATCAGATAACAATCTATAATCAATGTGGGAAACTTCACACTCCCGCATTACCTAGTTATATCCAGTGTTTTTAAAAGTGGAAGCATAAGGCGAGGCATTTTACCTGGTACGGGGCGAGGTGTAAGTCCCCATGCGATGAGGTGTAAGCCCCACGGATTCTTTAATTTTTAATATTTTATAAATTAATATAATTAGAAATAAGTATTTTTTAAAAGAGATAAATCACCCAAAAAAATAAAATTACATTAAAATTATAAAAAAATAAGTGGAAGAGGTACCTAAAACTGCTTCAGCAAAAAACTTACCAAAGCCACAAAATACAACTAATATATAAAGTCAACTTTTCATAGAATAAACTATTATATGTCCTCAAAAACACAATTTTGTATAAAAAAAATAGTACATAATTAATCAACCCCCACCTTCTCATTACTCGATTAGTATATTTACGCACCCATTTATCATATATTGTATTTTAAAAGAGAGCCAAAAAAGCAAATAACTTAAAAACTAGTCACTATGTGAGTTGCAAAAATTAAAAGAAAAGAAAGGAACTAGGAATACAGAAGGAGATAGAAATTCAAAATTTGTTTATGAGATGAGAATTGTCCAAACCACATATAACAATCTATAATCAATGTGGGAAACTTTACACTCCGGCAGTACCTAGCTAGTTATATGCAATGACAACTTAAAATAAAAATGAGTTCTCTGATGCCATATTAAGAAGGTGAACCTTTGACCTAACTCAATTACGGCAGAAGTTAGCTTATGAGGTAAAAATAGTTCAAAATTATATATTTAAGTAGACAACAAACTATTTCATTAACTACTATAGAACACTAAACAATATGATGTTTAGTAACATATTATTATATGAAAGAGAAGAGGAAGAAGATGGACTAACATGATTAAGAAGAGCTCGTCAAGTCGCCAACGATGCTTGCCACTCATTTTACCAATACCATAAAAGGGGTTTAATTTAATTTCCTTTTTGCAAGACATTGATGAAAGGCAAGTCATCCTTGGCTACTAAACAAAGAGAGACTCTTCTCATTCATGTAAGGCCTCTCCTCCTAATTTCTTGGCCAATTTTTTCTTGGCTTAATTTCTTATGGATATATAATATATGCTTCTTGGTTCAGTATTTATAGTGATGAAAATATTATTCTTGCTAAATTTCAAGTGTTTGACCCTATAGCTAAATTGTATTGTTCCTTTCATGAAAAAAAATTTGTTCCTCTCTTATCTACATAATGGTTCGAATATGTTCCTCTTCATTTCAAGAAGAGCCTCTTTTTCTTTGCATAGATGTATATTATTCTTCATTTGTAAGATTGACATAGAATGTCAACTAATTATAAGCATATATTATCTTATCTGATAGTGATATTATTTAGCAGTCAAATGCTAAAAAGGAAAACAAAAAAGATTGAAACCAGTTTTCACGTCTCCTCTTTTTATTTAAAGAGAAAATTTTACAGCTTATTGACTCAAAACGATTAAAAAGAAAAGAAAATAGGCTTTTTTTTCTATAGAAGTTTTTTTCCAAATGATATAATTGTCTGGCACTATGTTTCTGGCTTTTTAAAGAAAACTAACTTCTCCTATTCCTTCTTCTCAAATTCGAATCGAATTAGAATTTCTAATATGACGTAGCATATCTTTACTCACTCTCTCAAGTTTTTGCCTCACACAATGTAATTTTGAAATGGACTTTACTCTTTAGCATTGATATTTAAGAAAGGCATCATGTTGGGTTCAGGTCCCTTCTATCTTTCAATGTTTTGATGATTGACAAACCCAGTGAGAGGACCAGTTACGCAAACTGGTATTTACTGTCTGTTCATACAAATTATTTTTATCTGGTGTGCCAGCTGTCCTCGTACTGCTCTGGCAGTAGCAGCAGAGTAGTGGGCCGTGCACAATAGTGGTCCTTTCCTTGTCCAGTAATGAGAATGTCTCTCTCCCATTTCATATCATATATATACATCATCATGAAGAGAGAAGAGCAGTTTTTGCAAAATATCAAAGGAAAACTCTCTTTGACAAAAGTTGTATTGTTCTTCAGTGAAAGCAAAGCTTGAACTACTTAGAAACCTTCTGCTCATAGTGAAAAAAATATGTTTTTGTTTCTAGGTTGATCGAGTCTTTGCTTTAGTTCTTACATTTGTAAACTCACATCTCGATTAGAGATTCTTTTGGGTAATGTTTCTCTTTGTTTTATGTTGAGCTGTGGTGTTTAGCTAGAGTTAGCTAATGGAGTCTTTCAAGTGGAGTTATTGTGAAAGAAGTGTAGCAATAGAGTTATTGCTAGTGAGTAGGGTTTAAGAGGTTAATTTCTAAATTGCATAGAGTTGTAATCTGAATCTTGCTTGGTGATAGTGAAGAGGTTGAGAAATCCTACTGGGGTAGGTCGTGGTTTTACTCCCTGAGCAAGGAGGTTTCCACGTAAACATCCTTGTCTTTACTTTACTGCTATTTACATTCTGTTCTTGTTGTTTATTCGTTGTTACTACCTAGAGACCTAATAACATATCAGGTCCCTAACTCTGTGGTGGATTCTTACAAACCATCAATTGGTATTAGAGCAGTTCTTCCTAAAAGATTAATACCTTGGAAGGATCCTGTTCTCGATGGAAGCTCCACCAAATCTCGAGGAAGGACAATCAACAACCAGGCCACCAAGGTTCAATAGACAATACTATGGATGGTGGAATACGAGGATGCATGAATTCATCATGGCTGAAGACAGTGAACTGTGAGATGTCATTTGTGATGGCCCTCACATTCCTGTGAACACTGTAACTGAAGGAGAGATATCCAAATCTATGCGCGAGAGACTAGGAAGGACTACAATGAAAAGGATAGGAAGCTAATTGAGAAGACTTTCAAAGCCAAGAAGATCTTAATGTGTGGAATTGGTCCTGGCGAATACAATCGAATTTCGGCATGTGAAACAACCAAGGAAATTTAGGACCCCTTGAGAACAACTTATGAAGGGACCACTCAAGTTAAACAATCCAAGATTGATATGTATGTTTATGAATCAATACGAGCTTTTTTCCATGAAGGAAGGTGAATCCTTCCAGGATATGCACACTCGATTCACTTCTAGCACCAATGAGCTTCATTGTCTTGGTGAAGTGATACGGCCTAGCAAAGTTATTCGAAAGGTACTGAATGTGTTGCCAAAGTCTTGGGAAAGCAAAGTCGATGCTATCTCTAAAGCAAGAGATTTACAAACTCTCACCATAGACGAGCTAATTGGAAACTTGAAGAATCATGAGCTCAAGAAGCAATAGGAACAACAAATAAGTGAACCAAAGAAGGAGAGAAGTATGGTTCTCAAGGCAAGTAAAAGTGATTCAAGTGAAGATGAACAAGACATGGCTTATCAGTACAGAGAATTTAAACTCTATTGTTATATATACACATTTTAAGATTTTCTCTTGACCATATTTTTTAGAAGCCAAAGTGTTTATTTTTCTCTCAAAAGTGATTATTTTAAAAATTTAGGTGTTTGACCAAATTTAAGGGAAAAAAGTATTCGCGAATAGTACTTTTGGGGGTTGTTTGGTAGGAGGTATAAGGTGGGTTATACCGGGATTAAAATTTGGGCTTAAAATAATATCATGTTTGGTATGCGGTACTAATTATATGTAACACCCCGTACTTTATAACCTCACTTGATACCTTGGGATCATATCTACATAGGTGTTGAGATGCCATGCATATGTGTTTTATAGTGTCATTGGGGAAACATTTGATATCGGACGTAACATGTGCGATTAGATCGTCGTAGGAGGTGTGTTGTGATTTCATGGAGCATTTGGGTAAGAACTCGTACATATTCTAACCTCATTTGGTGACTTTAAGTCATGTTTACTTGATGGTTAAGATCACTAAGTAAGTATTTTGTAATGTTTGGATAAAGGATGGGACGATACGTACGCATTGGATAAGTGGCCGGAAATTTCAGCAATGTGCTGAGACTTGCGCCACTACCCTGTTTTAGGGGTGTGGCGCAAGCCACCATCCTGCATAAACTTCAGAGCAGGCCCAATTCAGAGCAGGCCCAATTTTTGGTATAAAACTTGTTTTTTTCTAAAAGTGGAAATTATGGGATTTTGGCCGATATGTGTTATGAGTTGAATTAAAGTGCTTTGATGGATTATTTGGGATGTGTTATGGATAAGAAAGTGTAAAGGAGAAGTATTGTGGTGAAATGTATTGATTTTCATGTATTGGTCAATGTTGGGAATATTATGGAATTTTTGAAATAATAGTATGCTCAATGGTTTTGTCAAGGGGAATTGACATGTTTAAAGGCAAACATGTAACTCATTGACATTGTATGCATTTGTAAAGTACTTGGTGGTTAATGTGAATTTCGTTATGTATTTATGTTGTAGAGTGACACATAAAGAAGGGGCGGGATTATTGTCTACGCATCTAAGGTTGTAGATTCGTATTGTGAATCCAAGGTATGCAAGGTTACTTTGTCCGTATCTTTTTACGGCCAATAGTGTTCACATTGACATTTCTTTAGTTCTATTCCGAAATGTACTAAGGTATCCCATATGCCCTTATCTATGATCATTGTCATATATTTCCTACTCATTGATCAATTGTGAATCTCATTTCTCATATTCATGGTTAATGTTCCGAAAGTTCAAATAAAGTTACGTACCAATATTCCAATAGTGACTATACTTGTGTCTCTTGTTCATGAATTATTGTCCAATGGTTCCAATGGTATCATGGTGCTAGTAATGTTATATTTCTCATTGATATTTATTCATATGTCCCTTATTGGTCAATGATTCAAAGTTTCCAACAATGTGATGTTCAAAAGTTCCAAAGTGATGGTATGACTATCAAAGTATCAATCTCAAAGTAATGAGCAAAGTAATGCAAATGTGGTCAATGATCAAGTACGGGTGGCAAGTCTAGGGGCGTAAGCCTAGCTCGACTCGATCCCGAGATATGGATCTATGGGTGGCAAGTCTAGGGGCGTAAGCCTAGCTCGACTCGATCCCTATATGATGATATGAAAGACCCACTGATCAGTCGGGGCCCGGGTACATTGTGATATGTAATGGCATGTGAGCATTGAGATAAAGAAAGTAATGAAAATAATGAAAGCAATCCACATGGTTTCCAAAGAGTAACATGGTGACTTATTCACATTGAGTATTCATATGTTTTGAGTTCATTGACATATTCATTGAAATATTCATGTGTTGTATAGTTTCATCTGAGCCTTGCATACTCAGTACTTATTTCGTACTGACCCCTCTCGGGGAATTTACCTTACTTGCTGCAGGCGCAGGTCCCAGTAGGCCACCCCAGTAGAGTGCCAGTGTTAGCAGTTCTTTGGTGAGCTCCAGCTCATTCGGGGCTTCTCCGAGTCAGAGTATATGCATGTTTTGGTATTGTACATAATATGTAAAGCGGGGACTTGTCCCGACTTATGGTTCATTTTGGTCAATGCTCTTGTTAGAGGCTTTTGTAGACCGATGTGGGTGTATCAGTGTAAAAGACCTATGTTGTTTTGACTAGATGGCCTCAACGGCCAAGTTTCGTATGTATGTATAAATATGTCCCCTGTTTTCCTGTATTCGTCTTTCATGCTCTTATGCACTGGTGGTATGATTATGGTATGCATATGATTGAACATAGGCAAAGGTTGGTTCTCTCGGGCCTTATCGGCTACGGGTGCCAATCATGTCTCGATGAAACTCGGGGCGTGACATTATATCTAGGATAAAATTATTCCAAAATCTTGGATTATATTATTCCATCCCTTTGGTGGTATAACTTAATACCAGCCTTAGCTATCCTTGGATAAAATTATTAAATGACTATTTTACCTGGTTGAAATTATTATATGACTATTTTACTTTTCTTTTTGTATTTTCTGCATAATTTCTATACTGTTTATGCATTTTCTGTATAATTTGTGCACAATTTGTACATTTTTGGCATAATTTTTACCCCTTTTTCTTTTTGTATTTTTTGCACTTTTTCTTGCATTTGCTTTTTTGCATGGTTTATTGAGAATTGAATTGGTTTATAGATGGAGTAACTATTGGACTAAAAAATATTTAAGAATACGAGTAATTTTTGTTTTACTAGCTTAAATGATAGTTTAATTCCTACGCTTGGGTATATAAATAGTGAGCGCTACATTTCAATATATAATTAATTTATATTTAAGCTATTGAAATATAAAGGTTAAAATTGGAAACAAAAAATTTATCTAACTTTGTTCAACTTTAAACCAAACACATGTTTTGAATTATATATAGTATATCCCATCATTCATCCAATGTACCAAACAAACGCCTAGTACTAAATAATCTAGGGATTATTTAGTCCCAAAATTATAATCCCAAATCCCAGGACTATAATCACATGATAACTTTGACTGCGTACCAAACGACCCCTTAGAACATTGTCCAAGCCCAAAGTACTACTCTAATATTGACAAAAATATTTTTAAATATTTTAGATTTATTGGATATTTTTCGACATATTTTTGAAAAATGTTGTTGTTACAAAAATTTCAAATTTCATAGCTAAAACTTTATAGCAATATTTTGATATTTTACCTGTGTAATTTAAATTTTTATGACAGAGCTGAAAAGTGGCTATTTGTAAATTTCACCCGAAGTTCAAACTATTTTCTAGAAAATAGCAAAATCAAACGTTTAGAAAGAGATGAAGATTAGAAGATTCAAGACCACTGAAGTCACAACTTTATTTGATCTCCTTGAACCTAGCTCTTGCGATCTCCAGTTTGTTAGGTAGAGTTACCGCCGTGATGACTTGTCCTAGGCCTTAAATCCATTCCCTTTGATGATCTCTGAATTCCCTCTCTAGTTAGGCCTTTTGTAGGTGGATCCGACACATTATCCTTTGACTTCACATAGTCAATTTTAATAATTCCACTAGAGAGTTATGGCTCCGTCTCATGTGACGAGATTTACCTTTATACATCATGTTCCCTGCTTTACCTATTGTAGCTTGACTATCACAATGTATGCATACCAGTGTCAATGGTTTGGGCAAAAAAGAAATATCTTCCAAGAAATTTTGGAGCCATTCAACTTCTTCACTAACCTTATCTAAAGCAATAAATTCAGATTCCATCGTAGAGCGAGCAATACATGTCTGCTTGGATGATTTTCAAGAGACTACTCCTCCACCAAGAGTACATACATACTCACTTATGGATTTTACTTCATTTGACCTGGTGATCCAATTTGCATCACTACAATTACAGCTGGATATTTGTGATAATGCGATACATAGTTTTGAGTATGTTTTAGATACCCCAAAACTCTTTTCGTTGCCATATAATGAGTTTGATTGGGACTACTATGAACCAACTCAATTTACTAATAGCACATGTTATATCTGGTCGTGTACAATTCATGATATCTATCAAAATTCTCAATACTCTTGCATAGTCCAATTGTGAGTCACTTTCACCTCATTCTTTTGAAGTGCAAAGCTTACATCCATTGGTGTCTTGGAAATATTGAAATCCAAATACTTGAACTTGTCAAGTACCTTTTCAATGTAATGAGACCGTGACAATGTTAAGCCTTGTGGAGTTCTATGAATTATTATTCCTAAGATCACATCAGCAACCCCAAGGTCTTTCATATTAAATTTGCTTTCTAGCCTTCGCTTAGTAGAATTTATGTTAGAAATGTCTCTAATGATGATCAAGATATCATCAATATTCAAACAAATAATGACTTTGTGATTTGGAGTATCTTTAATGTAAACACATTTGTTACACTCATTAATCTTAAATCCATTTGTCAACATGCTTTGGTCAAATTTTGCATGTCACTGTTTGGGTACTTGTTTTAGTCTATAAAGTGACTTGACAAGTTTACACAATTTCCTTTCCTTACCAGGAACCACAAAATCCTTGGGTTGTTCCATGTAAATTTCTTACTTTAATTCTCTATTTAAGAAAACTGTTTTCACGTCCATTTGATGGATTTCAAGATCAGATATCGCAGCTAATGCAACCAACGTTCGAATGGATGTTATACTTGTTACTAGCGAGTATGTGTCAAAATAATCAAGACCTTCTTTTTGTCTAAAGCCTTTAATGACAAGTCTTGCCTTGTATTTGTCAATAGTTTCATCAACTTTCATTTTCCTTTTGAAGATCCATTTTGAACCTAAAGGTTTATTTCCTGGAGGAAAATTAACCAACTCGCTAGTATAGTTGTTCAAGATTGAATCAATCTCACTATTGACGGCCTCTTTCCAAAAGGATGAGTTCGAAGAAGACATGACTTCTTTAAATGTTTAAGGCTCATTTTCAAGAAGAAATGTTATAAAATCAGATCCAAAGTAAGTATATGTCCTTTGACGTTTACTACACGTTGGATTCTCTTCATTAAGTACATTTTCCTTTGGTTCTTTTCGAGGTTATTTAGATCCTTCACTAAATAACTCATATCTAGTTTTATAAGATAAATGTGTTCAAAGAACTCAGTATTATCTGATTCAATTACCGTATTATCATGAATATCTGGATGTTCAAATTTGCGAACCAAAAATAGACATACTTTATTGTTTGTAGCATATCCAGTGAAAACACAGTCCACAATTTTTTATCCTATTTTGACCCTTTTGGGTAGAAGAACTTGGACTTTGACTAGACACCCCCATACTTTGAAATATTTCAAGTTGGGTTTCCTTTCTTTCCATTTCTCATATTGAATATATTGTGTCTTGCTGTGGGGCACTCTATTGAGTATTCGATTTGTTGTAAGGATAACTTCCCCTCACAAGTTTTGCGATAAACCTGAACTTATTACTAAGACATTCATTATTTTCTTCAATGTTTGATTCTTTCTTTCCGTAATTACATTTGATTAAGGTGAGTAAGGGGTAGTAGTTTGATGAACAATTCCATTTTTCAAACATATCTTTGCAAAAGGAGATTCATACTCTCCACCCCTATCACTTCTTATCATTTTAATCTTTTTATCCAACTGATTTCAACTTCAGTTTTATATTGCCTAAATGCTTCTATTGCTTCATCCGTATTGTTCAGCTAATAAACATAACAATATCTAGTGCAATCAGCAATAAAAGTTATGAAATACTTTTTTCCACCACGAGATGGTGATGACTTCAGATCACAAATATCAGTGTGAATCAATTTTAAGGGATTTGAATTCCTTTCAATAGATTTATAAGGATGCTTAGCATATTTAGACTCAACACATGTTTGACATTGTGATTTATTGCACTCAAAGTTAGGAAAAACTTCCAAACTAATTAATTTTTGTAAGATTTTATAATTGGCATGTCCTAAATGTTCATGCCTGTAACACCCCGTACTTTTATAACCTCACTTGATACCTTGGGATCATATCTACATAGGTGTTGAGATGCCATGCATATTTGTGTTATAGTGTCATTGGTGAAACATTTGATATCGGACGTAACATGTGCGATTAGATCTTCGTAGGAGGTGTGTTGTGATTTCGTGGAGCATTTGGGTGATACCCCGTATACATTTTAACCTCATTTGGTGACTTTAAGTCATGTTTACTTGATGGTTAAGATCACTAAGTAAGTATTTTGTAGTGTTTTGATAAGGGATTGGACGATACGTAAACGTTTGATAAGTGGCCGGAAATTTCAGCAAAATGCTGAAACTTGCGCCACTACCCTGTTTCAGGGGTGTGGCGCAAGCCACCTGCAGCCCAAAACTTCAGAGAAGGCTGCAATCTTGCTCCACTACCCTGTTTCAGGGGTGTGGCGCAAGGCACAATAAGTATGCCCTTCCGGAGTCGTTTCGTAATGCAATTCTACGACGATTTCTAGATGGTTTCTTTTGGTTCTTTGGAGTTATTTGAGCATTGTTAAAGATTAAAACACTTCAATATACTCCTACATGATCAAATCATGAAATGTGAATAGTGATCCAAAATGTTCAATGAAGCCAAGGGCGACTAGAATTCCAATTTTTGCGATCGAAAGGACGAATGAGAATTGTTTAAAAGAATATTGTCGTGACATGATGAAATTACGTAAACATAAGATATATGGTGAATAATACATGGAAGTTCATGGATATGTGTTATTGGGCCCAATTTGAGGCCCAAAAATGGAAGAAAATACATGGGCCCAAAGGCAAAAATGATCCATTCTTTCAATAATTGACCAATTGAACATATCCCTTAATGCCACATGGGGATAAGGATGACCTTGGGTCTATATAAAGCCCCCAACATCAGATTTTATTCCCCAAAGCCTCTCATAACTTTTGGATATTTTACAAACATTTCTTTCATTTCCAAACCCTAAAGGAAATAAACCCTAAGGCATATTTGGACAAGATCATCCTATTCAAAGCTTTGGTAAGTGTTTATTTTCATGGATTAACATATTATATGCATGGGAGATTATGTATATTATGTTAGTTATGTTGGCAAGGTGGTGAATAGTGTATTTTTGCTTTTGGTGGAAGATGTGCTATCTTGGTGATTTGAAATTGAATTAGGCCTTGTGCCTTTGATGAAAAAGCATGGTATGGACAAAATATGAACATGTATGGTGTTATTTTTGGTCTTAAACTGTCACGCCCCGACGTCCAACGAGGCGTGATTGGCACCCGAAGCCGATAAGGCCCGAGAGAACCAATCTTTGCTCATGTACTCTCATATGTATGTTCGCGTATGCATATCATTTTATCTCATGTAATTAAATATCGTTAGCGAAAGTCATGGCAATACGTGCAATCTATGAAACTTGGCCGCTAGGGCCATCTCGTCAAAATGAACGTACATCTTTTACTTTCACGATACCCCACATATGTCTACAAAGCCTCTAATAGATACATGACCATGTCTATACAATACTTACAAAATGCTAAAACCTAATGAACACATGTGACTTGGGAAGCCCCGAAGCAACTAGAGCTCACCAATAATCTGCGGATATCTCGCCACCTACTGCAGAGATCTACTAACACCTGTGCCTGCAGCATGTAAGGTAAGTTCCCCAAAAGGGGTCAGTACGAATAAAGTACTGAGTATGTAAGGCCAGATGAAACTAAAATAGCACATAAGTACTTCCAAGAAATTAAGCGTAAGAGAATAATCAATATGGATATACCTTCGTATAAAAATATGTGGAACCAGGTTCATTACTTCTATTAGTCTCAATACTTGATCAATCAGTCGCATCATTATCACTTTCTTATAACCATCTTCATGTTTACATCTATGCACGTGAGGCATATATTCTCATCTCTTTACAACTATTTTCATTCCTGTGCACTCAATTAGTTAGTACCGGGCCTCCACCCTTGGTAGGCTATAAGATATAAATGTAATACCGGACATCCACCTTTAGTGGGCTATCATATATAATTATAATACCGGACATCCACATTTAGTGGGCTATCATATATAAATATAATACCGGACATCCACATTTAGTGGGCTATCATATATAAATATAATACCGGACATCCACATTTAGTGGGCTATCATATATAAATATAATATCGGACATCCACATTTAGTGGGCTATCATATATAAATATAATATCGGACATCCACATTTAGTGGGCTATCATATATAAATATAATATCGGACATCCACATTTAGTGGGCTATCATATATAAATATAATACCGGACATCCACATTTAGTGGGCTATCATATATAAATATAATACCGGACATCCACATTTAGTGGGCTATCATATATAAATATCATACCGGACATCCACATTTAGTGGGCTATCATATATAAATATCATACCGGACATCCACATTTAGTGGGCTATAATATATAACTATAATACCGGACATCCACATTTAGTGGGCTATAATATATAACTATAATACCGGACATCCACATTTAGTGGGCTATCATATATAATTATAATACCGGACATCCACATTTAGTGGGCTATAATATATAAATATAATACCGGACATCCACATTTAGTGGGCTATAATATATATATATAATACCGGACATCCACATTTAGTGGGCTATAATATATACCCTTTTGATTTTTAATCCATTTTCAATGAACCATAACATAAAGTAACCATTTGTGCATTATTTCTTCACAATCTTATTTCTTTGACATAGCTATGAGAGTGATCCATTAGAGATCATGACACTAAAGCTCACATTTGTATACACATCTCACTTCACTTCACTTCATAAGATTCACATCTTCACTTATGAGGGATAATTATACTAACTTGCACATCGCCTCTCTTATCACCCTTATGAGATTGGTACTTTTACTTATGCAAGATTGGTACAAGGCTAATCATCATACTATCGGACTTTGGAACAAGACATGATTGGAAAATGCCATCCAAGATTAAATAGATTCTCTTATGTTATTATTCTCTTGAAAATAGGTCATTTAGAGATTTCAACGTTATGACAACTTTCCTTGAAGCTTTGGATCATTAACCAATGGGTGAGAGGTATGTGAATAAACATTGTGAGAAACATAACATTATAGCAACATAACACTATTGAAACCATTGGACCATAATCCATGAACAAGGGACATGAGTATAACCACCATGGGAACCGTGGAACATAACCTTATTGGGCTTTTGGAACATTAATCATGAATATGAGACATGTGTATAACTCTATTGGAACTTTGGTTCATGGCATGATTGGAATAATGCTATTCAAACTCAACAAGTCCTCTTTACCTCACTACTCTTGTTGAGGTAGTTCTCTTAGGCTTTACAACATATGACAACTTAATAACTTCCGTCCATAAATAAGAACTAAGTGGGTCATAATTCGTCTAAGAGGAAAACACATATGAATAACAATATATATCAACCTTAGTTGGAATACTATAGAACCCCTTTGGAATAGAACACTTTAGGACAATGAGCACTTCGGAATCAAATGACAATGTGAACACCACATGCTACAAAAGGATATAGAAGAATAACCTTACATACCTTGTATTCTTAATACGAATACACAATCTTAGATGCGCATACAATAGTCCCTCTCCGTTCTTGTGTTTTGCTCTACAACACAAGTTCATAACGAAACCAACATTAACCACCAATTACCTTATAATGGCATAAAATAATAATTAGTCACATGTTTAGCTTTAACATGTCATTTCCCCTTGACAAAACCATTGATAGAAGTATTATTCCAAAAATTCCATAATATTCCCAACATTGACCAATACATGATAATTGACACATTTCACCACAACACTTCTCCTTTACACTTTCTTATCCATACCACATCACAATTAATCCATCAACTTACCTTAATACAACTCATAACACATATCGGTCAAAATCCCACAATTTCCACTTATAGACAATAACAAGTTTAATACCAAAAATAACACCATACATGTTTATATTTTGTCCATACCATGCTTTTTCATCAAAGGCACAAGTCATAATTCAAGTTACCATTCCATGGATTTCACATCTTTTTCACAAAACCAAAAGTGCCATGTCCAACACTCCCAAGCATAACCAACATGATATACATAATCTATCATGCTTATAATATGTTAAAGTACAAGAATAAGCACTTACCCAAGCTTGAAAAAGGATGATCTTGCCCAAAAATGCCTTAGGGTTTGAAGAGCACCAAAAAAAGTGTTCTTGAGAATTCTAGAAAATGAGAGAAAAGCATGTGTGTGTACAATGAATTAAAATCTGATTTTTGGCCACCTTTTATAACCTTTTAAAGTCATCCTTAGCCATTAAGTCCATCATTGACAAGTCAAGGCAAGAATGGGTCATTTTGACCCATTGGGCCTTTCATGTTTTCTTTCACATTTTGGGTCCTTTTTGGGCCCAATTCACTTAATCCAACAAAATCCATAATTTCTCATGTTTAATTCATTTCATATGCGTTACAACAATATTCCCACTCACGGGATTTATATTTGTAGCCTCAATCCCAAAAACAAGCGATTCTAGCCACGTATGACCCATTTTGGCTATAGGGGTAAAATCGTCATTTTGACGCCAAATTCGTCCTCGGGTAATTGTATCATACCAATATAATATTTCACTAATTTCATGTATATTCTCATGGTTGTAGAAGAAACGTGGCAAAAATTGGTCCGGTACGTCTCCGGGCACCCTTGGAACTTAAGAAAAATTCCAACTTTTGAAAGGTGCGCACAAGCAGCCCGGCACGCTGCCTGGAGCGCCCCCTTGCTGCCTCTGGACTAAAAATTTTAGCCCAGAGCGGCGTGGCACGCCCCTGGGCGCGCCCCTCCTTAATTTTTTTCGAAAATTTTGTTTTTCGACTTTTCTTCGCGGGTTTGGTTAGATACTTCAAGTCCTATTCTTTAACTTACTTCTTGGCCTCAATATACTTTGTTTAGAGGTCCTCTTAGCCTCATTTTTTAACCCCACAAATGTGCCATGAAAATCGCAAAACACCTTTTATGCAAGTTTAATCACATATACAAGGGCCAAATTTCAATTTCTCCATCACTAACATTACCAAATACATACTTATAGCTCGTGACACCTAAGTAAACATTATTTAATGTCGTCAAATAGGGTTAGGAAGGTACGGGGTGTTACATAAACTTGTTCTTGTCTATAAGTGGAAATTTTGGGATTTTGGCCGATATGTGTTATGAGTTGTCTTAAGGTACTTTGATGGATTATTTGTGATGTGTTATGGATAAGAAAGTGTAAAGGAGAAGTATTGTGGTGAAATGTATTGATTTTCATGTATTGGTCAATGTTGGGAATATTATGGAATTTTTGGAATAATAGTATAATCAATGGTTTTGTCAAGGGGAAATGACATGTTTAAAGGCAAACATGTGACTCATTGACATGGTATGCATTTGTAAAGTGATTGGTGGTTAATGTGAATTTCGTTATGTATTTATGTTGTAGAGTGACACATAAAGAAGGAGAGGGATTATTGTATACGCATCGAAGGTTGTATATTCGTATTGTGAATCCAAGGTATGCAAGGTTACTTTGTCCGTATCTTTTTACGGCCAATAGTGTTCACATTGACATTTCTCTAGGTCTATTCCGAAATGTACTAAGGTATCCCATATGCACTTATCCATGGTCATTGTCATATATTTCCTACTCATTGATCAATTGTGAATCTCATTTCTCATATTCATGGTTAATGTTCCGAAAGTTCAAATAAGGTTATGTTCCAATACTCCAATAGTGCCTATACTTGTGTCTCTTGTTCATGGATTATTGTCCAATGGTTCCAATGGTATCATGGTGTTAGTTATGTTATATTTCTCATTGATATTTATTCACATGTCCTTCACTTATTGGTCAATGATTCAAAGTTTCCAACAATGTTGTATTCCAAAGTTCCAAAGTGATGTTATGATTATCAAAGTATCAATCTCAAAGTAATGAACAAAGTAATGTAAATGTGGTCAATGATCAAGTACGGGTGGCAAATCTAGGGGCGTAAGCCTAGCTCGACTCGATCCCGAGGTTTGGATTTATGGGTGGCAAGTCTAGGGGCGTAAGCCTAGCTCGACTCGATCCCGATGCATTGATGTATGGGTGGCAAGTCTAGGGGCATAAGCCTAGCTCGACTCGATCCCAACACAATGATATGATATGAAAGACCCACTGATCAGTCGGGGCCCGGGTACATTGTGACATATGTGATAACAAGTGAGTATTGTGATAAAGAAAGTAATGAAAGCAATGAAAGCAATCCACATGGTTTTCAAAATGCAA
The DNA here is from genome assembly GCA_031232105.1 of Capsicum rhomboideum. Lineage (NCBI taxonomy): Eukaryota > Viridiplantae > Streptophyta > Magnoliopsida > Solanales > Solanaceae > Capsicum > Capsicum rhomboideum. The sequence goes on from CP124718.1 coordinate 3,295,759, forward strand.
CATGGTGACTTATTGTCACGCCCCGACTTCCAACGAGGCGTGATTGGCACCCGAAGCCGATAAGGCCCGAGAGAACCAATCTTTGCTCATGTACTCTCATATGTATGTTCGCGTATGCATATCATTTTATCTCATGTAATTAAATATCGTTAGCGAAAGTCATGGCAATACGTGCAATCTATGAAACTTGGCCGCTAGGGCCATCTCGTCAAAATGAACGTACATCTTTTACTTTCACGATACCCCACATATGTCTACAAAGCCTCTAATAGATACATGACCATGTCTATACAATACTTACAAAATGCTAAAACCTAATGAACACATGTGACTTGGGAAGCCCCGAAGCAACTAGAGCTCACCAATAATCTGCGGATATCTCGCCACCTACTGCAGAGATCTACTAACACCTGTGCCTGCAGCATGTAAGGTAAGTTCCCCAAAAGGGGTCAGTACGAATAAAGTACTGAGTATGTAAGGCCAGATGAAACTAAAATAGCACATAAGTACTTCCAAGAAATTAAGCGTAAGAGAATAATCAATATGGATATACCTTCGTATAAAAATATGTGGAACCAGGTTCATTACTTCTATTAGTCTCAATACTTGATCAATCAGTCGCATCATTATCACTTTCTTATAACCATCTTCATGTTTATTTACATCTATGCACGTGAGGCATATATTCTCATCTCTTTACAACTATTTTCATTACTGTGCACTCAATTAGTTAGTACCGGGCCTCCACCCTTGGTAGGCTATAAGATATAAATGTAATACCGGACATCCACCTTTAGTGGGCTATCATATATAATTATAATACCGGACATCCACATTTAGTGGGCTATCATATATAAATATAATACCGGACATCCACATTTAGTGGGCTATCATATATAAATATAATACCGGACATCCACATTTAGTGGGCTATCATATATAAATATAATACCGGACATCCACATTTAGTGGGCTATAATATATAACTATAATACCGGACATCCACATTTAGTGGGCTATAATATATAAATATAATACCGGACATCCACATTTAGTGGGCTATCATATATAATTATAATACCGGACATCCACATTTAGTGGGCTATAATATATAAATATAATACCGGACATCCACATTTAGTGGGCTATAATATATATATATAATACCGGACATCCACATTTAGTGGGCTATAATATATAAATATAATACCGGACATCCACATTTAGTGGGCTATAATATATACCCTTTTGATTTTTAATCCATTTTCAATGAACCATAACATAAAGTAACCATTTGTGCATTATTTCTTCACAATCTTATTTCTTTGACATAGCTATGAGAGTGATCCATTAGAGATCATGACACTAAAGCTCACATTTGTATACACATCTCACTTCACTTCACTTCATAAGATTCACATCTTCACTTATGAGGGATAATTATACTAACTTGCACATCGCCTCTCTTATCACCCTTATGAGATTGGTACTTTTACTTATGCAAGATTGGTACAAGGCTAATCATCATACTATCGGACTTTGGAACAAGACATGATTGGAAAATGCCATCCAAGATTAAATAGATTCTCTTATGTTATTATTCTCTTGAAAATAGGTCATTTAGAGATTTCAACGTTATGACAACTTTCCTTGAAGCTTTGGATCATTAACCAATGGGTGAGAGGTATGTGAATAAACATTGTGAGAAACATAACATTATAGCAACATAACACTATTGAAACCATTGGACCATAATCCATGAACAAGGGACATGAGTATAACCACCATGGGAACCGTGGAACATAACCTTATTGGGCTTTTGGAACATTAATCATGAATATGAGACATGTGTATAACTCTATTGGAACTTTGGTTCATGGCATGATTGGAATAATGCTATTCAAACTCAACAAGTCCTCTTTACCTCACTACTCTTGTTGAGGTAGTTCTCTTAGGCTTTACAACATATGACAACTTAATAACTTCCGTCCATAAATAAGAACTAAGTGGGTCATAATTCGTCTAAGAGGAAAACACATATGAATAACAATATATATCAACCTTAGTTGGAATACTATAGAACCCCTTTGGAATAGAACACTTTAGGACAATGAGCACTTCGGAATCAAATGACAATGTGAACACCACATGCTACAAAAGGATATAGAAGAATAACCTTACATACCTTGTATTCTTAATACGAATACACAATCTCAGATGCGCATACAATAGTCCCTCTCCGTTCTTGTGTTTTGCTCTACAACACAAGTTCATAACGAAACCAACATTAACCACCAATTACCTTATAATGGCATAAAATAATAATTAGTCACATGTTTAGCTTTAACATGTCATTTCCCCTTGACAAAACCATTGATAAAAGTATTATTCCAAAAATTCCATAATATTCCCAACATTGACCAATACATGATAATTGACACATTTCACCACAACACTTCTCCTTTACACTTTCTTATCCATACCACATCACAATTAATCCATCAACTTACCTTAATACAACTCATAACACATATCGGTCAAAATCCCACAATTTCCACTTATAGACAATAACAAGTTTAATACCAAAAATAACACCATACATGTTTATATTTTGTCCATACCATGCTTTTTCATCAAAGGCACAAGTCATAATTCAAGTTACAATTCCATGGATTTCACATCTTTTTCACAAAACCAAAAGTGCCATGTCCAACACTCCCAAGCATAACCAACATGATATACATAATCTATCATGCTTATAATATGTTAAAGTACAAGAATAAGCACTTACCCAAGTTTGAAAAAGGATGATCTTGCCCAAAAATGCCTTAGGGTTTGAAGAGCACCAAAAAAAGTGTTCTTGAGAATTCTAGAAAATGAGAGAAAAGCATGTGTGTGTACAATGAATTAAAATCTGATTTTTGGCCACCTTTTATAACCTTTTAAAGTCATCCTTAGCCATTAAGTCCATCATTGACAAGTCAAGGCAAGAATGGGTCATTTTGACCCATTGGGCCTTTCATGTTTTCTTTCACATTTTGGGTCCTTTTTGGGCCCAATTCACTTAATCCAACAAAATCCATAATTTCTCATGTTTAATTCATTTCATATGCGTTACAACAATATTCCCACTCACGGGATTTATATTTGTAGCCTCAATCCCAAAAACAAGCGATTCTAGCCACGTATGACCCATTTTGGCTATAGGGGTAAAATCGTCATTTTGACGCCAAATTCGTCCTCGGGTAATTGTATCATACCAATATAATATTTCACTAATTTCATGTATATTCTCATGGTTGTAGAAGAAACGTGGCAAAAATCGGTCCGGTACGTCCCCGGGCACCCTTGGAACTTAAGAAAAATTCCAACTTTTGAAAGGTGCGCACAAGCAGCCCGGCACGCTGCCTGGCGCGCCCCCTTGCTGCCTATGGACTAAAAATTTTAGCCCAGAGCGGCGTGGCACGCCCCTGGGCGCGCCCCTCCTTAATTTTTTTCGAAAATTTTGTTTTTCGACTTTTCTTCGCGGGTTTGGTTAGATACTTCAAGTCCTATTGTAACACCCCGTACTTTATAACCTCACTTGATACCTTGGGATCATAACTACATAGGTGTTGAGATGCCATGCATATGTGTTTTATAGTGTTATTTGTGAAACATTTGATATCGGACTTAACATGTGCGATGAGATCTTCGTAGGAGGTGTGTTGTGATTTCGTGGAGCATTTGGCTAAGAACTCGCAGACATTTTAACCTCATTTGGTGACTTTAAGTCATGTTTACTTGATGGTTAAGATCACTAAGTAAGTATTTTGTAGTGTTTGGATAAAGGATTGGACGATACGTAAACATTGGATAAGTGGCCGGAAATTTCAGCAAAAGGATGAAACTTGCGCCACTACCCTGTTTCAGGGGTGTGGCGCAAGCCACCTGCAGGCTGGAGATTCAGATAGGGCAGCATTCTTGCTCCACTACCCTGTTTCAGGGGTGTGGCGCAAGGCACAATAATTATGCCCTTTCGGAGTCGTTTCGTAACGCAATTCTACGACGATTTCTCGATGGTTTCTTTTGGTTCTTTGGAGTTAATTGAGCATTGTTAAAGCTACAAACACTTCAATATACTCCTACATACTCCTACATGATCAAATCATGAAATGTGAATAGTGATCCAAAATGTCCAATGAAACCAAGGGCGACTAGAATTCCAATTTTTGCGATCGAGGAGACGAATGAGAATCTTTTAAGAGAATATTGTCGTAACATTATGGAAGTATATAAACATGAGAGATATGGTGAATAATACATGAAATTGGATGGGTCACATGGATATGTATAATTGGGCCCAAAATTAGGCCCAAAATGGGATTAAAAGACTTGACCCAAGAAGAAATGACCCATTCTTCCACTACTTGACCAATTAAACATATCATGTAATGCCAAGTGTGGCTAAGGATGACTTGGGGTCTATATAAAGGCCCCAATATCAGATTTTATTGTCCAAAAACTCTCATGCCTTTGTGATATTTTCTCACACATTTCTTTCAACTTCAAACCCTAAAGCAAATAACTCCTTTGAACCCTTTGGACAAGATCAACATATTCCAAGCGTTGGTAAGTGTTTATTATTATGGTTTAACATATTATATACATGGAAGATGATATATATTATGCTAGTAGTGTGGGCAAAATGATGAATAGTATATTTTTGCCTTTGGTGCAAGATGTGTCATCTTGGTGATTTGAATTTGAATTAGGCCTTGTGCCTTTGATGAAAAAGCATGGTATGGACAAAATATGAACATGTATGGTGTTATTTTTGGCATTAAATTTGTTCTTGTCTAAAAGTGGAAATTATGGGATTTTGGCCGATATGTGCTATGAGTTGTATTAAGGTACTTTGATGGATTATTTGTGATGTGTTATGGATAAGAAAGTGTAAAGGAGAAGTATTGTGGTGGAATGTATTGATTTTCATGTATTGGTTAATGTTGGGAATATTATGGAATTTTTGGAATAATAGTATATCGATGATTTTGTCGAGGGGAAATGACATGTTTGAAGGCAAACATGTAACTCATTGACATAGTATGCATTTGCATTTGTAAAGTAATTGGTGGTTAATGTGAATTTCGTTATGTATTTATGTTGTAGAGTGACACATAAAGAAGGAGAGGGATTATTGTCTACGCATCTAAGGTTGAATAGTCGTATTGCGAATCCAAGGTATGTAAGGTTACTTTGTCCGTATCTTTCTACGGCCAATAGTGTTCACATTGACATTTCACTAGTTCTATTCCGAAATGTACTAAGGTATCCCATATGCACTTATCCATGGTCATTGTCATATATTTCCTACTCATTGAACAATTGTGAATCCCATTTCTCATATTCATGGTCAATGTTCCAAAAGCTCAAATATGGTTATGTTCCAATATTTTACTAGTGCCTATACTTGTGTCTCTTGTTCATGGATTATTGTCCAATGGTTCCAATGGTATCATGGTGCTAGTAATGTATATTTCTCATTGATATTTATTCCTATGTCTCTTACTCATTGGTCAATGATTCAAAGGTTCCAACAATGTGATGTTCCAAAGTTCCAAAGTGATATTATGACTATCAAAGTATCAATCTCAAAGTAAAGATCAAAGTAATGCAAATGTGGTCAATGATCAAGTACGGGTGGCAAGTCTAGGGGCGTAAGCCTAGCTCGACTCGATCCCGAGATATGGATTTATGGGTGGCAAGTCTAGGGGCGTAAGCCTAGCTCGACTCGATCCCAAGGGTGGCAAGTCTAGGGGCATAAGCCTAGCTCGACTCGATCCCTATATGATGATATGAAAGACCCACTGATCAGTCGGGGCCCGGGTACATTGTGACATATGTGATAACAAGTGAGTATTGATTGTAAAGAAAGTGACAAAAGTAATGAAAGCAATCCACATGGTTCCCAAAATGCAATATAGTGACTTACTCACATTGTCTATTCATTTGTATTGAGTTCATTAGTATGTTCATGTGTTACAAAGTTTCATTTGCGCCTTACATACTCAGTACTTATTTCGTACTGACCCCTCTCGGGGAATTTACCTTACTTGCTGCAGGCGCAGGTCCCAGTAGGCTTCCTCAGTAGGTTGCTAGCTGTTGCAGATCTTTGGTGAGCTCCAGTTAATTCGGGGCTTCTCCGAGTCAGAGTGTATATATGTTTTGGTGCTGTACATGTGATATAAAGCGGGGTCTTGTCCCGACTTTTAGTTCTTGTTGGTCAATGCACTTGTTAGAGGCTTTGTAGACTGATGTGGGTGTATAAATGTAGAGGGGATATGTCGATTTTGACTTGGTGGCCTCAACGGCCAAGTTTCGCATATGTATATATATATATCATGTTCCATGAATTCCATTGTGGGTATTTATAGCTATTGTGTGTTTATGGGTTTCTTATGGCATGTATGGGAACAAATAGGGATAAAGCTTGGTTCTCTCGGGCCTTGTCGGCTACGAGTGCCAATCATGCCTCGTTGGGATTCGGGGCGTGACAAAAGTGGTATCAGAGCAGTCGTTCTAAGGGTGTCTACAAAGCCGTGTCTGAGTAGAGTCTTACTTATCGATGTGTTGTGCACCACATTTATAAGTAGGAGGCTACGGGACATTTAGGATGTTGTTTCTTTCCTTCATTCTAGATCGTGCAATAGAGCCAATGTTGTCAGTTGCATTGTATCTGATCTTGGTAATTGTTTTTCTTTGGTATAGTCAAAATGCCGAACACGAGAAGAGGAAGAGGAAAAGGTAAAAGTAAGCTGATAGATAGAATTGTTGGTGAAGGAGCAAGTAGACCACCACCTGAACAAGTTGATCAGGGTGGGGCTGAAACTGAGTTCGCAACGCGAGCTTCTTCTACTTCTTCAGCTCCAGAAGAGCCGAGAAGAAGGGAAGTGCCCGTGGAACCACCGACGAATGCCACAGACCAGGATCTTCGGAATGCCGTTCAGATGTTGACACAGTTAGTGGCGGCACAAAGCCAGGGAAGAGCTGGTGCAATGGCACATGATGATGATGCGGCTAGAGTAGCAAGTCGCAGAACGCAGGATTTCCTTAAATTGGACCCTCCTATCTTTACAGGGGCAGATCCAAAAGCAGATCCACAGGACTTCGTGGATCAAATTCAGAGGGCATTGGAAGTCATGCATGTGACAGGGATAGAAACAGTGGAACTTGCCGCATATAGGTTGAAAGGAGAGGCAATATTGTGGTACGAGGATTGGAAGAAATCCCGGGACATTGGTGCAGATCCACCTACTTGGGAAGAGTTTAAAATGGCTTTTCTTGATCATTACTTGCCCTATGAGATCCGTGAGGCACGTGCGGATCAATTCCTAAATCTCCGTCAAGGAAATTTGAGCGTCAGAGAATATAGCTTGCAATTTAATTCCTTGTCTCGATATGCGCCAAATGTTGTGGCTACGATGACAGACAGGGTCCATAGATACGTGTACAGACTAGAGCCATATTTGGTGAGAGATTGCACTATTGCGGCCTTGAATAGGGACATGGACATTGCTCGAATACAAGCCTTCGCCCAGAAAATGGAAGATCAAAGACAGAGACGAAGGGTACATGAATTTGATAGGGGACAGTCCAAAAGGGCTAGACCTATGGGACCACCTATGATGTCCCAAGGAGGACCTAGGCCCCGCATGTTCCCTAGACCACCTAGACCGTCATTCTCTTATTCCACAGGGAATGCTTATTCTCAGTCTCGAGGGTTTAGAGGTGGTTCAGCTGGGCAGAGTAGTGGAGGGCATGGATCACAGTCAGCAGGTTTCCCTCGTCAGCAGTGTCCGCACTGCGGGCGTATGCACACAGGTCCATGTCGGACAGGGATGAATGTCTGCTTTTGGTGTGGTATGCCGGGACATATAGCGAGAGAATGTCCACAGCGGAGCATGGGTGGTATAGCACGACCAGCTGGGTCGGCTGTGGCGTCTTCAGCATCGGTTCCATCACAGGGCCAAGGGGTGCAGCCTATTGGTCGAGGTAGAGGTGCCAGAGGAGGAGCCAGTACTAGCGGGGTCCAGAATCGCACTTATGCTTTGGTGGACCGCCAGAATTCAGAGGCTTCCCCAGATGTTGTCACAGGTACATTATCCATATTCTCACATAATGTCTATGCACTAATTGACCCAGGTTCTACATTTTCCTATGTTACCCCATTGGTTGCTGCCAAATTTGCAAAGGCACCGGAATTATTAATTAAATCAATTGAAGTGTCTACACCGGTTGGTGACTATATTGTTGCAAAAAGAGTGTATCGTAACTGTGTGGTAACTGTGTGTGGTCATGATACGTTGGCCGATCTCATTGAATTGAACATGGTGGATTTTGATGTAATTATGGGCATGGATTGGTTGGCCTCTTGTTATGCTACGGTAGATTGCCGGGCCAAGAAGGTACAATTCTATTTTCCGCAGGAAAATGTTCTAGAATGGCAGGGTAATGTAGGGGCACCACGAGGGAGATTTATTTCTTATTTGAAAGCCAGAAAAATGATTACCAAGGGGTGCATATGTCATTTGGTACGGGTGAAAGATGACGATATGGAACCATTAACTCCACAGTCAGTACCGGTAGTTAATGAATTTCTAGATGTATTCCCAGAGGATCTTCCAGGTTTACCCCCAGAACGGGAAGTGGAATTCGGCATTGATGTGATTCCAGGCACTCAGCCTATTTCTATTCCTCCCTATAGAATGGCTCCAGCGGAACTGCGTGAATTAAAAGAGCAGTTGAAAGATTTGTTGGACAAAGGCTTCATCAGGCCTAGTATGTCCCCGTGGGGTGCACCGGTATTATTTGTGCGAAAGAAAGATGGCACCTTGAGAATGTGCATCGACTACCGACAGTTGAATAAAGTAACGATCAAGAACAAATATCCCCTTCCTCGAATTGATGATTTGTTTGATCAGTTACAGGGTGCCAAATGTTTTTCAAAGATTGACTTGAGGTCGGGTTACCATCAAGTCAGAGTTAGAGAGGAGGATGTACCCAAGACAGCTTTTCGAACACGGTATGACCATTATGAATTTTTAGTTATGTCATTTGGACTAACAAATGCACCGGCTGTGTTTATGGATTTGATGAACAGGGTGTTTAAGCCATTCCTAGACGTGTTCGTGACAGTATTTATAGATGACATCCTTGTTTATTCAAGATCACCAGAAGACCATGCTAATCATTTACGGCAAGTGTTGCAAATCCTCCGTGAGCGTAAGTTGTATGCAAAATTCTCCAAATGTGAGTTTTGGTTACAATCAGTTGCATTCTTGGGTCACATTGTATCAGATGAAGGCATACAGGTTGATACCCAAAAGATAGAGGCAGTGAAAAACTGGCCAAGACCTACGACACCCACAGAGATTCGCAGTTTTCTGGGTTTGGCAGGTTATTACCGGAGATTTGTAGAAGGGTTTGCTTCTATTGCAGCACCATTAACAAAGTTAACTCACAAGACAATTAAGTTTCAATGGAATGATGCATGTGAAAGAGGGTTTCAAAAATTGAAAGATAAATTGACTTCCACACCAGTGTTAGTACTTCCTGAAGGCACAGAGGGCTATGCAGTGTATTGTGATGCTTCCGGGATTGGTCTCGGATGTGTGTTGATGCAGCATGGTAGGGTGATAGCATATGCCTCACGACAGTTGCGGCCACATGAGAAAAATTATCCCACTCATGACCTTGAATTGGCAGCGGTAGTGTTTGCTTTAAAGATATGGCGTCATTATCTGTATGGAGTTCATGTTGATATTTATACGGATCACAAAAGTTTACAATATATCTTTAAGCAAAAGGAACTCAATTTGAGGCAACGAAGATGGTTAGAGCTCTTGAAAGACTATGATGTCGATATTCTATACCATCCAGGGAAAGCAAATGTAGTAGCAGATGCATTGAGCCGCAAGGCAACGGGAGTCACTAGTGATCAATTGACGGAAAAGAAGGAGATAATCAAAGACTTACATCAGTTAGCGAGCTTGGGAGTTCGCCTTATTGAATCCTCCGATGATAAAGTTATTGTGCAGAATGCAGCAGAATCCTCTTTGATAGCTGAAGTGAAAGAGAAGCAATTTGCGGATCCTATTTTATTGCAGCTAAAGGAAAATGCGCAGCAGAATTTGACCAAGGCATTTGATATTACACTGGACGGGGTACTTCAATGTCAAGGGAGGTTATGTGTACCGGACGTAGATGAACTGAGGACACGAATAATGACAGAGGCGCATCATTCGCGTTATTCCATTCACCCAGGTGCTACTAAAATGTACCATGAATTGAAAGAAGTGTATTGGTGGGGCAACATGAAAAAGAACATTGCAGAATTTGTCGCGCAATGCCCAAATTGTCAACAAGTGAAAGTGGAACATCAGAAACCGGGAGGTTACATGCAATGTATCAATCTTCCAGTCTGGAAGTGGGATATGATTAATATGGATTTTATTACGGGCTTGCCTCGTACATTGCGGAAGTTTGATTCCATATGGGTCATAGTGGACCGACTTACTAAATCAGCGCATTTTCTACCGGTCAAGACGACCTATACAGCTGAGGATTATGCAAAGTTGTATGTAAAGGAGATAGTACGATTGCATGGTATTCCACTTTCTATCATATCAGACAGAGGAGCACAGTTCACAGCACACTTTTGGAAATCTTTTCAGCGGAGTTTAGGTACTCAGGTGAATTTGAGTACGGCTTTCCATCCTCAGACTGATGGACAAGCAGAACGTACTATCCAGACACTTGAAGATATGCTCCGAGCTTGTACGTTGGATTTTCAAGGTAGTTGGGATGACCATTTGCCTCTTATTGAATTTGCGTATAACAATAGCTATCATTCAAGTATTAAAATGGCACCTTATGAAGCCTTGTATGGAAGGAAATGTAGATCACCAATTGGATGGTTTGAAGCAGGTGAAACTGCTTTACTTGGGCCAGATATTGTTCACCAAGCCGTGGAGAAAGTTAAAGTTATCCAACAACGGTTACAAACGGCTCAAAGTCGTCACAAGTCATATGCCGATGTGAGAAGACGAGGGCTTGAATTTGCCATAGGTGATTGGGTATTTTTAAAGGTGTCACCGATGAAAGGGGTAATGCGGTTCGGAAAGAAAGGAAAATTGAGTCCACGGTACATAGGCCCATATGAAGTTATTAGGAGAATTGGGCAAGTCGCATATGAATTAGCCTTACCTCAAGAACTTTCCTCAGTCCATCCGGTCTTTCATGTGTCGATGCTTCGGAAATGCATAGGAGATCCGTCTCGTATTGTGCCCGTAGAGGATGTTCAAGTTACAGAGGATCTCACTTATGAAGAAGTGCCCATTGCGATCCTGGATCGACAAGTAAAGAGATTGAGAAATAAAGACATAGCATCCGTCAAAGTCCTTTGGAGAAACCAACACGTAGAGGAGATCACATGGGAAGCGGAAGAAAAGATGAAATCCAAGTATCCCCATCTATTTCAAATGGACCAAGAAGTTCACAGTGCGGAGATGGAACAATAACAAGTAAGTATTTAAGAGCATTATGTGAATGTGTATAGGTATGTTAAAGTAAAGATGCATTTGTTGTATCTAGGACAATGTTGTTAACATTCGAGGACGAATGTTTCTAAGGGGGGAAGAATGTAACACCCCGTACTTTATAACCTCACTTGATACCTTGGGATCATAACTACATAGGTGTTGAGATGCCATGCATATGTGTTTTATAGTGTTATTTGTGAAACATTTGATATCGGACTTAACATGTGCGATGAGATCTTCGTAGGAGGTGTGTTGTGATTTCGTGAAGCATTTGGCTAAGAACTCGCAGACATTTTAACCTCATTTGGTGACTTTAAGTCATGTTTACTTGATGGTTAAGATCACTAAGTAAGTATTTTGTAGTGTTTGGATAAAGGATTGGACGATACGTAAACATTGGATAAGTGGCCGGAAATTTCAGCAAAAGGCTGAAACTTGCGCCACTACCCTGTTTCAGGGGTGTGGCGCAAGCCACCTGCAGGCTGGAGATTCAGATAGGGCAGCATTCTTGCGCCACTACCCTGTTTCAGGGGTGTGGCGCAAGGCACAATAATTATGCCCTTCCGGAGTCGTTTCGTAACGCAATTCTACGACGATTTCTCGATGGTTTCTTTTGGTTCTTTGGAGTTAATTGAGCATTGTTAAAGCTACAAACACTTCAATATACTCCTACATACTCCTACATGATCAAATCATGAAATGTGAATAGTGATCCAAAATGTCCAATGAAACCAAGGGCGACTAGAATTCCAATTTTTGCGATCGAGGAGACGAATGAGAATCTTTTAAGAGAATATTGTCGTAACATTATGGAAGTATATAAACATGAGAGATATGGTGAATAATACATGAAATTGGATGGGTCACATGGATATGTATAATTGGGCCCAAAATTAGGCCCAAAATGGGATTAAAAGACTTGGCCCAAGAAGAAATGACTCATTCTTCCACTACTTGACCAATTAAACATATCATGTAATTCCAAGTGTGGATAAGGATGACTTGGGGTCTATATAAAGGCCCCAATATCAGATTTTATTGTCCAAAAACTCTCATGCCTTTGTGATATTTTCTCACACATTTCTTTCAACTTCAAACCCTAAAGCAAATAACTCCTTTGAACCCTTTGGACAAGATCAACATATTCCAAGCGTTGGTAAGTGTTTATTATTATGGTTTAACATATTATATACATGGAAGATGATATATATTATGCTAGTAGTGTGGGCAAAATGATGAATAGTGTATTTTTGCCTTTGGTGCAAGATGTGTCATCTTGGTGATTTGAATTTGAATTAGGCCTTGTGCCTTTGATGAAAAAGCATGGTATGGACAAAATATGAACATGTATGGTGTTATTTTTGGCATTAAATTTGTTCTTGTCTAAAAGTGGAAATTATGGGATTTTGGCCGATATGTGCTATGAGTTGTATTAAGGTACTTTGATGGATTATTTGTGATGTGTTATGGATAAGAAAGTGTAAAGGAGAAGTATTGTGGTGGAATGTATTGATTTTCATGTATTGGTTAATGTTGGGAATATTATGGAATTTTTGGAATAATAGTATATCGATGATTTTGTCGAGGGGAAATGACATGTTTGAAGGCAAACATGTAACTCATTGACATAGTATGCATTTGCATTTGTAAAGTAATTGGTGGTTAATGTGAATTTCGTTATATATTTATGTTGTAGAGTGACACATAAAGAAGGAGAGGGATTATTGTCTACGCATCTAAGGTTGAATAGTCGTATTGCGAATCCAAGGTATGTAAGGTTACTTTGTCCGTATCTTTCTACGGCCAATAGTGTTCACATTGACATTTCACTAGTTCTATTCTGAAATGTACTAAGGTATCCCATATGCACTTATCCATGGTCATTGTCATATATTTCCTACTCATTGAACAATTGTGAATCCCATTTCTCATATTCATGGTCAATGTTCCAAAAGCTCAAATATGGTTATGTTCCAATATTTTACTAGTGCCTATACTTGTGTCTCTTGTTCATGGATTATTGTCCAATGGTTCCAATGGTATCATGGTGCTAGTAATGTATATTTCTCATTGATATTTATTCCTATGTCTCTTACTCATTGGTCAATGATTCAAAGGTTCCAACAATGTGATGTTCCAAAGTTCCAAAGTGATATTATGACTATCAAAGTATCAATCTCAAAGTAAATGTAACACCCCGTACCTTCCCAACCCTACTTGATGATGCTGAATAATGTTTGCTTAGGTGTCGAGAGATATAAGTATGTATTTGGCAATGCTAATGACGAGAAAATTTAAATTTGGCCACGCACATGCGAGTAGACCTTCGTAGGAGGTGTTTTGTGCTTTCGTGGAGCATTTGGGTAATACCCCGTACACATACTAACCTCATTTGGTGACTTGAAGTCATGTTTATTTGATGATAAAGCTCACTAAGTAAGTATTTTGTAGTGTTTTGATAGGGTATTGGACGATATGCAAGTGTTGGAAAAAGTGGCCGAAAAATTCAGCAAAGTACCAAGTCTTGCGCCACTCCCTATTTCAGGGTGTGTGGCGCAAGCCACCTGATTCAGAGGGCAGCAGGATCTCGCGCCACTGCTTGCTTTGCAGCAAGTGGCGCAAGGCACAACATATTGTGCCCTTCCGCGCTCATTTTGTAACGCGATTCTACGTCTATTCTTAGATGGTTTCTTTTGGTTCTTTGGAGTTCTTTGAGCATTGTTAAAGCTTCAAATACTTCAATACACTCCTACATACTCCTACATGATCAAAGCATGAAAGATAAATAGTTATTCAAGATGTTCAATAAAGCCATGGGCGACTAGAATTCCTATTTTTGCGAATGAGACTACGAATGAGAAACTCGTAAGAGAATCTTGTCGTGAGATTATGGAATTATTGAAACATGATATATATGGTTGATTATACATGGAATTTGGTGGGCTAAGTTGAGATAAGTATTGGGCCCAATTTGAGGCCCAAAGTGAGCCAAAATGAGAAGAAAAGCATGGGCCAAAATGGGTCAAAAGACCCATTCTTCCATTGACCTTCTAGACAAAGTATTAAATGCATTATTAGTGGCTAAGGATGGCCAAGAGGGTCTATATAAAGTCCCCAAAAATCAGATTTTTAATACACACAACACACATGCTTTTCTATCTTTTTTTCTAGAATTCTCAAGAAAGCTTCTTTTGGACTCTCAAACCCTAAGTCCACTTCTTGGGCAAGAGCATCATCCTACAAGTATTGGTAAGTGTTTATTATTGTAATTTAATATATTATGTACATGAGAGGTTATGTATATCATGGTAGTTATGGTGGCAAGGTGTTGAATAGTGCACTTTTGGTTTTTGATAAAAGATGTGCATTCTTGTGAATTAAACTTGAAATATGACTTGTGGGTTTGATGAAAAGGCATGGTATGGATGAAATACCAACATGTATGGTGTGATTACATTAAGAAACTTGTTATTTCCATAAAAGTGTAAATTATGGGATTTTGACCGATTTGTTGTTGTGAGGTGTATTGAAGTAATTTGATGGCATAATTGTGATGTTGTGGTGATGGAGAAGTGTAAAATATGAACTTGGTGTGACATGATCTTGGCTATCATGTATTGGTCAATGTATGGAATATTGTGGGATTATTGGAATAATAAATTCATAAATGATATTTTGGTCAATGTTGGGCATGTTGTGGTATTATTGATATGACCATGCCGAAAAGGATATTATCAAGGGGAAATGACATGTTAAAGCCAAACATGTGACTTGTTGTTATTGTATGCATTTGTAAGGTAGTTGGTGGTTAATGTTGGTTCCATTATGTATTTGTGATGTAGAGTGAAACGTAAAGAAGGAGCGGAATTGTTGCTCTCACATATTTGATTGTGTACTTACATTGGGAAGACAAGGTATGCAAGGTTACTTTGTCCGTATCTTTCTACGGCCACTAGTGTTCACATTGACATTTCTCTAGTTCTATTCCGAAATGTACTAAGGTATCCCATATGCACTTATCTATGGTCATTGTCATATATATTTCCTACTCATTGATCAATTGTAAATCTCATTTCTCATATTCATGGTTAATGTTCCAAAAGCTCAAATAAAGTTATGATCCAATGTTTCAATAGTGACTATACTTGTGTCTCTTGTTCATGGATTATTGTCCAATGGTTCTAATGGTATCATGGTGCTAGTAATGTTATATTTCTCATTGATATTTATTCACATGTTCTTCACTCATTGGTCAATGATTCAAAGTTTCCAACAATGTTATGTTCCAAAGTTCCAAAGTGATGGTATGACTATCAAAGTAACAATCTCAAAGTAAAGATCAAAGTAATGCATATGTGGTCAATGATCAAGTACGGGTGGCAAGTCTAGGGGCGTAAGCCTAGCTCGACTCGATCCCGAGGTTTGGATTTATGGGTGGCAAGTCTAGGGGCGTAAGCCTAGCTCGACTCGATCCCGATGCATTGATGTATGGGTGGCAAGTCTAGGGGCATAAGCCTAGCTCGACTCGATCCCTACACAATGATATGATATGAAAGACCCACTGATCAGTAGGGGCCCGGGTACATTGTTATCAGTGAGCATTGAGATAAAGAAAGTAATGAAAGTAATGAAAGCAATCCACATGGTTTCCAAAATGCAACATGGTGACTTACCCACATTGATTATTCATATGTTTTGAGTTCATTAACATATTCTTGTATTGTACAGTTTCATCTGAGCCTTGCATACTCAGTACTTATTTCGTACTGACCCCTCTCGGGGAATTTACCTTACTTGCTGCAGGCGCAGGTACTACTAGGCCGCCACAGTAGGTTGCCAGCTGTTTGCGGTTTATTGGTGAGCTCCAGTTAGTTCGGAGCTTCTCCGAGTCACAGTGGTTCATATGCTTTGATATTGTACATTGTGTATAAAGCGGGGACTTGTCCCGACTTTCAGTTGGTTTTGGTCAATGCATCTGTTAGAGGCTTTTGTAGACGTATGTGGGTGTATGTGTATAAGATGATAGATGAAATCTTGACTTGATGGCCTCAACGGCCAAGTTTCTCATATGTATATACGTCATATGTTCTATGCTTTCCGATTTTAGCCCCTCATGTTTCTATGTGATAGTAGTGTTTCCTATGACATGTATATGAATGAATAGAAGAAAAGATTGGTTCTCTCGGGCCTTGTCGGCTTCGGGTGCCAATCACGCCTCGTGGGAGTTCGGGGCGTGACAAAAGTGGTATCAGAGCAGGTCGTTCTAAGGGTGTCTACAAAGCCGTGTCTGAGTAGAGTCTTGCTTATGGATGTGTTGCGCGCCACATTGATAAGCAGGAGGCTACGGGACATTTAGGAGTTGTTTCTTTCCTTCACCTCTAGATCGTGCAATAGAGCCAAAGTTGTAGGTGGGCACATATGTACGTATTGACATTGGTTTTATTTTGTATAGTCAAATGCGGTGTATCAGACAAGATAAAGACAAAGGTGAGCAGGTTGATATGCCTGCCAAAGTAGAAATGAGTAAATCACCACGTGACCAAGTTAGTCAAGGTGGAGCTGACATGAAATTTGTTATACGGGTCTCTTTATCCAAAAGATAGAGAAGTATCCGCAGAACCATCTATAAATGCCACTGAACGGGATGTAAGAAATGTAGGGGATATGTTGACTCAGATAGTTGTTGTATAATTTCATGGGCAAGCTGGCCCAATAACGAGTGATGATGGCGCGGCTCGGGAAGCTAGTCGCCGCACATAAGATTTTCTGAAAAATTAAACTCCCCTCCCATGTCCACCGAGTTGGATATGAATGAAGACCCACAGGACCTTAGAAGATCACACTAAAAGAGATGTTATGCATGTGACACGTGCAGTGATGTACTTTCAGCTAGTTGGGAGGAACTTTAAACGAAAATCTTTGACTAGTGTCTTCCATATGGGGTTCGAAAAGCTTATGCGGACCAATCGCTAAATCTTTGCTAACGGATTATGAGTATCAGCAAGTACAGTCTTCGATTTAAGTCTTTGGCTAGGTATGCCCCAAAAGTGATAACCATTATGATCGATAGAATGCATCGGTATATACACAAATGGATTGCACCATTGCGACCTTGAAAAGAGATATGGATATAGTCCGAATATAGGCATTTTGCACAGCTAATAAAAGAACAGAGGCAACAGAAAAGGACACAACTATTTGAAGAAGGGTCGCCAAAGAGAGAGGGCTAGACCTATGGGACAGTTTACGGCATCCCAGGGAGAAGTTAGGTCTCGAGTGTTTAACAGACCGCCTAGATCACCATTCCCTTAGTCGATAGTAAATGTTTTACCTCGATTCTAAGGGTTTAGAGACAATCGAATTGGTACAGAAGTGAGATTCAGGATTCATTAAGGACAAGCACGTAGAAAGTATGAACCAACGGAAGTCTCTTTGTCAGCCGTGTTAGTGCTGCGGATGTTATCATCTAGGTGAAATGTTGGTTGAGGCCAAATGTTGGCATATGTTATTTCATTAAGGGTTGAAAATTCAAACGAGCACCAGAATTACTAGATATGTCATATGAGGTCTATACATTAGTCGGAGAATCTATTGAAGTTAAAAGAGTATATCATAAGTGCATAGTAATTGTTTGTGGTCATAAGACACCGGTTGATCTTATTGAGCTGGAAATAGTGGATTGTAATGTTATAAAGGGGTTGTGCCATAGTAGATTGCCGAACTAAGAAGTTATATTGTCGTTTTCCCCAAAAGAAGAAATGTGGGGGCACTAAGAGGAAAAAAATTGTTCCCCATAGTAACGCACGTAAAAGGATACTCTAAGGCATACACATGTCACTTGGTAAAAGTGAAAGATACTGATGTGAAGCCACCAACTCTTCAATCAGTTCTGGTGGTAAATGAATTCCTCGATGTATGAGCTAGTATTACTGTGATGTCAGGTACTTGACCTATTTTTACTTCTTCATATAGTATGGCCCCGGCAAAGTTATGGGAATGGAAAAAAAAAATAGAAAACGTTAAAAGACGTGATGAACAAGGGATTCATAAGACCTAGTATGTTCCCTTGGGGTGCACTAGTGATAATTGTACAAAAGAAAGACAGTACGTTGAGAATATGTGTCGATTACCGACAACTGAATAAGATGACAATTACGAATAAATATTCCCTCCCCAGAGTGGATGATTTGTTTGGTTAGTTATGGGGTTAAGAAAAAAATGGTGAAATGAATGATGAAATGCTGAAACGAATGACGATAAAAATAAAACTGATGATGATATACCACAGACAACATTACAAACATGGTATGGTTATTATGAATTCCTAGTATGTCAATTGGGTTAGCGAATGCACCTGTAGTTGTTATGGGTTTAATGAATAGGGTGTTCAAGACACTTTTCAATATGTATGTGACCATATTCGGTGATGGTATTCAAAAAAATCACAAGAGGACCATGCATTGTATAGGATGAAGAGATGAAAGTTGTTACACAAAAGATAGAAATGGTGAACAATTGGTTAAGGCCTACGATGCTTACAGAGAGCCATCATTTTCTTGGGTTGGCTGACCATTACGAGAATTGTTGAAGGATTTTATGCTATCCCTATACCCTTAACAAAGCTTATACACAAGTCAATCAAGTTCCAATAAAATGATGCACGTGAGAAAAGTGTCCAAGAGTAGAAAGATAAAGTAACTTTCACACCAATTGTAAGTGCCTTCCGAAGACATCAGAACGTTAGGCAATGTATGGTAATGCTTCCGGGGTTGGCCTCGGAGGTATATTGTTGTAGCATGGTAAAGTAATAGCATATGCGTCACGACAATGACGGCCACATGAGAACACAAATGATTACCAAACACATGACCCTAAACTAGCGGCTGCGCTATTTGCTTAAAGTTATGGTGTCACTATTTGTAAGGGGTTCGTATTGACATATATTGATCATAAGAAAATGGAATATATTTCTACGCCAACGGACTTAAGTCCGAGGTAGCGAAGGTGGCCTGAACTATTGAAAGATTAGGACATTGCTATCTTGTATCATTCGGGAAAAGTAGATGGGGTAGTTGATACATTAAGCTGCAAGGCAGTAGAGAGTATGAATGGCCAGCTCACAGAAAAGAACGATATAGTCAGGAAATCTATATTAATGAGGAAATATGGGGTTTTGTTTCTTGAAACTCCAGATGAAAGAATTATAGTGTCAAATGTGGTAGGATTTTCATTGATATTGGAGATAAAGGAAAAAGCAATAGGTAAATGCCATTTTTATTTCACTTGGAAAAAAAAAATATGTGTACAGCAAAGTCGACGAGAGTATTTGAACAAATACAAGGGGGGAGTACTTTAACACCAATGCAGATTGGGTGTACTGGGTATAAACGAGTTAAGAAAATGAATTACGACAGAGGAACATCATTCACAGTATTTCATTTACTCGGAAGCAACCACAATGTACCATGGTGTAGCAGAGAGGTCTTGGGAAGGATACTTGAGAAGCACATTGTAGAACTTGTAGCTCAAGGTCCACGCGGTCACTAATTGACAATATAGCATCAGAAGTCTGTATGGTTTATGTTATATTATCCTTCCAGTTTGGAAGTGGAACATGAATAATATGGATTTGATCACAGGTTTGTCTCATACACTGCGAAGGTTGATTCCATATCAGTGATAGTTAACAGACTTACCGAGTCAGTGTATTTCCTACCAGTTAAGACCACCGATACAGCTGAACATTATGTAACGTTGTATGTTACGGAGATAGTACGATTACATGGGATTCTACTCACTACTATATCAAAGGGGAGAGCTTACTTTATTGCATAGTGTTGAAAGTCCTTTCAGTAAAGCATGGGTACACAGGTAGATGTAAGTGCGGCTTGTCATCCTCAGATGGATGGACAAACAGAACACATTATACTAACATTTGCAGATATGTCACGAGTTTGTACATTGGACTTTACAGGTAGTTGGGATGAACATCTATGGTTTATTGAAATTGCTTACAATAAAAGTATCAAAAGGCATCTACGAAGCTTTATGTGAAAGAGAATATAGATCATCAATTAGATGGGTTACAGTTGACGGAATTTGCTTCGCTTGGGTATCGAGAAAGTGAAGGTGATATAACAACAGCTACAATGGCCCAAAGTCAATACAAATTAGATGCCGATATTAAAGATGAAAAGGAAAGAAATAATGAGAATCAGAAAGAAAGGGAAATTGTCCAAAGATTTGGGCAAATTGAGTGTCTATTAGCACTAGTCCAGGAACTTTTCACAGTTCATTCAGTATCTAATATGCGATGCTTTGAAAGTGTATAGGCGATTATCTTATATCGTTGCCAGTGGAAATGTACAAATTACAGGGGATTTCACATGTGAAAAAGGTACTTATTGTTACTTATTGTTATGATAAATCGATAAGTGAAAGAATTAAGAGATGCCGGAGTAACAAGGGAGACCTATGAAATAATGACCTTTAAAAGTATTTATCATTGTTATGCACGGAAGAAAAAGATCAAAATACGGAAGTGGAGTCATAATAAGTAAGTCTTTACAAGTGATACATGATGATATGAAGAATTCACTTTGACTTATGTTGTTACAGTGAGACAATGTTACTAACATTCGAGGACGAATGTTTCTAAGGGGGGAAGAATGTAACACCCCGTACCTTCCCAACCCTACTTGATGATGCTGAATAATGTTTGCTTAGGTGTCGAGAGATATAAGTATGTATTTGGCAATGCTAATGACGAGAAAATTTAAATTTGGCCACGCACATGCGAGTAGACCTTCGTAGGAGGTGTTTTGTGCTTTCGTGGAGCATTTGGGTAATACCCCGTACACATACTAACCTCATTTGGTGACTTGAAGTCATGTTTATTTGATGATAAAGCTCACTAAGTAAGTATTTTGTAGTGTTTTGATAGGGTATTGGACGATATGCAAGTGTTGGAAAAAGTGGCCGAAAAATTCAGCAAAGTACCAAGTCTTGCGCCACTCCCTATTTCAGGGTGTGTGGCGCAAGCCACCTGATTCAGAGGGCAGCAGGATCTCGCGCCACTGCTTGCTTTGCAGCAAGTGGCGCAAGGCACAACATATTGTGCCCTTCCGCGCTCATTTTGTAACGCGATTCTACGTCGATTCTTAGATGGTTTCTTTTGGTTCTTTGGAGTTCTTTGAGCATTGTTAAAGCTTCAAATACTTCAATACACTCCTACATACTCCTACATGATCAAAGCATGAAAGATAAATAGTTATTCAAGATGTTCAATAAAGCCATGGGCGACTAGAATTCCTATTTTTGCGAATGAGACTACGAATGAGAAACTCGTAAGAGAATCTTGTCGTGAGATTATGGAATTATTGAAACATGATATATATGGTTGATTATACATGGAATTTGGTGGGCTAAGTTGAGATAAGTATTGGGCCCAATTTGAGGCCCAAAGTGAGCCAAAATGAGAAGAAAAGCATGGGCCAAAATGGGTCAAAAGACCCATTCTTCCATTGACCTTCTAGACAAAGTATTAAATGCATTATTAGTGGCTAAGGATGGCCAAGAGGGTCTATATAAAGTCCCCAAAAATCAGATTTTTAATACACACAACACACATGCTTTTCTATCTTTTTTTCTAGAATTCTCAAGAAAGCTTCTTTTGGACTCTCAAACCCTAAGTCCACTTCTTGGGCAAGAGCATCATCCTACAAGTATTGGTAAGTGTTTATTATTGTAATTTAATATATTATGTACATGAGAGGTTATGTATATCATGGTAGTTATGGTGGCAAGGTGTTGAATAGTGCACTTTTGGTTTTTGATAAAAGATGTGCATTCTTGTGAATTAAACTTGAAATATGACTTGTGGGTTTGATGAAAAGGCATGGTATGGATGAAATACCAACATGTATGGTGTGATTACATTAAGAAACTTGTTATTTCCATAAAAGTGTAAATTATGGGATTTTGGCCGATTTGTTGTTGTGAGGTGTATTGAAGTAATTTGATGGCATAATTGTGATGTTGTGGTGATGGAGAAGTGTAAAATATGAACTTGGTGTGACATGATCTTGGCTATCATGTATTGGTCAATGTATGGAATATTGTGGGATTATTGGAATAATAAATTCATAAATGATATTTTGGTCAATGTTGGGCATGTTGTGGTATTATTGATATGACCATGCCGAAAAGGATATTATCAAGGGGAAATGACATGTTAAAGCCAAACATGTGACTTGTTGTTATTGTATGCATTTGTAAGGTAGTTGGTGGTTAATGTTGGTTCCATTATGTATTTGTGATGTAGAGTGAAACGTAAAGAAGGAGCGGAATTGTTGCTCTCACATATTTGATTGTGTACTTACATTGGGAAGACAAGGTATGCAAGGTTACTTTGTCCGTATCTTTCTACGGCCACTAGTGTTCACATTGACATTTCTCTAGTTCTATTCCGAAATGTACTAAGGTATCCCATATGCACTTATCTATGGTCATTGTCATATATATTTCCTACTCATTGATCAATTGTAAATCTCATTTCTCATATTCATGGTTAATGTTCCGAAAGCTCAAATAAAGTTATGATCCAATGTTTCAATAGTGACTATACTTGTGTCTCTTGTTCATGGATTATTGTCCAATGGTTCTAATGGTATCATGGTGCTAGTAATGTTATATTTCTCATTGATATTTATTCACATGTTCTTCACTCATTGGTCAATGATTCAAAGTTTCCAACAATGTTATGTTCCAAAGTTCCAAAGTGATGGTATGACTATCAAAGTAACAATCTCAAAGTAAAGATCAAAGTAATGCATATGTGGTCAATGATCAAGTACGGGTGGCAAGTCTAGGGGCGTAAGCCTAGCTCGACTCGATCCCGAGGTTTGGATTTATGGGTGGCAAGTCTAGGGGCGTAAGCCTAGCTCGACTCGATCCCGATGCATTGATGTATGGGTGGCAAGTCTAGGGGCATAAGCCTAGCTCGACTCGATCCCTACACAATGATATGATATGAAAGACCCACTGATCAGTAGGGGCCCGGGTACATTGTTATCAGTGAGCATTGAGATAAAGAAAGTAATGAAAGTAATGAAAGCAATCCACATGGTTTCCAAAATGCAACATGGTGACTTACCCACATTGATTATTCATATGTTTTGAGTTCATTAACATATTCTTGTATTGTACAGTTTCATCTGAGCCTTGCATACTCAGTACTTATTTCGTACTGACCCCTCTCGGGGAATTTACCTTACTTGCTGCAGGCGCAGGTACTACTAGGCCGCCACAGTAGGTTGCCAGCTGTTTGCGGTTTATTGGTGAGCTCCAGTTAGTTCGGGGCTTCTCCGAGTCACAGTGGTTCATATGCTTTGATATTGTACATTGTGTATAAAGCGGGGACTTATCCCGACTTTCAGTTGGTTTTGGTCAATGCATCTGTTAGAGGCTTTTGTAGACGTATGTGGGTGTATGTGTATAAGATGATAGATGAAATCTTGACTTGATGGCCTCAACGGCCAAGTTTCTCATATGTATATACGTCATATGTTCTATGCTTTCCGATTTTAGCCCCTCATGTTTCTATGTGATAGTAGTGTTTCCTATGACATGTATATGAATGAATAGAAGCAAAGATTGGTTCTCTCGGGCCTTGTCGGCTTCGGGTGCCAATCACGCCTCGTGGGAGTTCGGGGCGTGACAGTAAAGATCAAAGTAATGCAAATGTGGTCAATGATCAAGTACGGGTGGCAAGTCTAGGGGCGTAAGCCTAGCTCGACTCGATCCCGAGATATGGATTTATGGGTGGCAAGTCTAGGGGCGTAAGCCTAGCTCGACTCGATCCCAAGGGTGGCAAGTCTAGGGGCATAAGCCTAGCTCGACTCGATCCCTATATGATGATATGAAAGACCCACTGATCAGTCGGGGCCCGGGTACATTGTGACATATGTGATAACAAGTGAGTATTGATTGTAAAGAAAGTGACAAAAGTAATGAAAGCAATCCACATGGTTCCCAAAATGCAATATAGTGACTTACTCACATTGTCTATTCATTTGTATTGAGTTCATTAGTATGTTCATGTGTTACAAAGTTTCATTTGAGCCTTACATACTCAGTACTTATTTCGTACTGACCCCTCTCGGGGAATTTACCTTACTTGCTGCAGGCGCAGGTCCCAGTAGGCTTCCTCAGTAGGTTGCTAGCTGTTGCAGATCTTTGGTGAGCTCCAGTTAATTCGGGGCTTCTCCGAGTCAAAGTGTATATATGTTTTGGTGCTGTACATGTGATATAAAGCGGGGACTTGTCCCGACTTTTAGTTCTTGTTGGTCAATGCACTTGTTAGAGGCTTTGTAGACTGATGTGGGTGTATAAATGTAGAGGGGATATGTCGATTTTGACTTGGTGGCCTCAACGGCCAAGTTTCGCATATGTATATATATATATCATGTTCCATGAATTCCATTGCGGGTATTTATAGCTATTGTGTGTTTATGGGTTTCTTATGGCATGTATGGGAACAAATAGGGATAAAGCTTGGTTCTCTCGGGCCTTGTCGGCTACGAGTGCCAATCATGCCTCGTTGGGATTCGGGGCGTGACACCTATTCTTTAACTTACTTCTTGGCCTCAATATACTTTGTTTAGAGGTCCTCTTAGACTCATTTTTTAACCCCACAAATGCGCCATGAAAATCGCAAAACACCTTTTATGCAAGTTTAATCACATATACAAGGGCCAAATTTCAATTTCTCCATCACTAACATTACCAAATACATACTTATAGCTCGTGACACCTAAGTAAACATTATTTAATGTCGTCAAATAGGGTTAGGAAGGTACGGGGTGTTACACTTATTCACATTGAGTATTCATATGTTTTGAGTTCATTGACATATTCATTGAAATATTCATGTGTTGTATAGTTTCATCTGAGCCTTGCATACTCAGTACTTATTTCGTACTGACCCCTCTTGGGGAATTTACCTTACTTGCTGCAGGCGGGGGTCCCAGTAGGCCTCCCCAGTAGATTGCCCGTGTTAGTAGTTCTTTGGTGAGCTCCAGCTCATTCGGGGCTACTCCGAGTCAGAGTATATACATGTTTTGGTATTGTACATAGTGTGTAAAGCGGGGACTTGTCCCGACTTATAGTTCATTTTGGTCAATGCTCTTGCTAGAGGCTTTTGTAGACAGATGTGGGTGTATCAGTGTAAAGGACATATGTTGTTTTGACTGGATGGTCTCAACGGTCAAGTTTCATATGTATGTATAAAGATGTCCCATGTTCTCCTTTATTCGTCTTTCACGTTTTTATGCAATGGTGATTATTATATGCATATGATTGAACATAGGCAAAGGTTGGTTCTCTCGGGCCTTATCGGCTACGGGTGCCAATCATGCCTCGATGGGATTCAGGGCGTGACAATGCCATAATTCATTTGACTCAAGTAAGTAAGAAGAATCAGAACTTTTATTCAGATCAATAGTTAATACATTGATCAAGCAATTTTTGAAGTTCTTTCACAAAGGTGGTAACTTCTCAATTATATCAGTCACTTGAAATGCATCATTCACAATCAAACCTACATCAAAGGTTAAGTGAATATTAATAACATTCTTAAAATATTTAACAAAGGTATTATATGATATTCTACCTTCAGCAAGGAGATCATCGATTATGACTTGCAACTTCTGAATTTGGGTAACAACAGCTTTACTGTCTACCATTTTGAAGTCCAGAAACTTTATAATAATGAATTTCTTCATTCCGATATCCTCTGTTTTGTACTTCTTTTCCAAAGCATCCAGAGTTCCTTTGAAGTCTTCGTGTTACTGTACACATTATAAAAATCATCTTGTAGTCTACTCAGAATGTAGTTTTTACAAAGAAAATCTGAGTGTTTTCAAGCTTCAGTCACTAAGAGGCATTCTTTATACGGAGTTGATTCCAGCAAGACGGAAATGCTCTCATTGATGAACTTCTGCAGACTTAGAGTTGTCAAGTAGAAGAACATCTTTTGTAGCCATCTTTTGAAATCTACACAAGAAAATTTTTCTAATTTTTCAACTGTGCTATGGCAGGAACAACACTTGAACGACTTGAAGATACATTAGTTGTTTCTACAACATTCACCATTCTAACATTGACTTTATTTTTCATTAGTTATTTTTTCTGTCACAATTAGACAAACAACTTAGTATTTAGAATACTAACAAAAAGACTTAATCATTATTCAACTTGTTTCTAGCTAACGATGAAGTTTTTATATTCTTCTAATTGCCAACTGAATGAACTTTGAATCCTGCTGAAGTTTTTATGACTTCAAATCAGTATCAAATTCAAATAGAGTAGAAAACCAAAAGGTTTTAATATCCGAATACCAAAATACAGATATAATAATTTCCTTAAGATTGTTATTTAGGGTATAAAAGCTGTTTTTAAAAAATGAACTTTGACAACAAGTTCAAGAACAACAAAGAAGTTCAAACTATTTTTTGGAAAATAGCAAAACCAAACATTTAGAAAGAGATGAAGATTCAAGTTCACTGAATTCACAGTGTATCCTTAAGGAAATTATTTTCCTCAAGTACCTGAGGTTATGAAATATATCCTCCCAGAATAAAATGAATCATTTCAATCGAATAGTGGTACCTCAAATTTGCTGAATTTTGAACGCACTCAACAGTAGCAAATCGCACTTGAGTTTTTCAAGAAGAGGAGTGTTTTTAACTTCAAAATTTTGTGCCAATATTTGAGGAAAAATCAGATATTTATAGCCAGAAGGTATTGCTTCAGAAAAGAAGCAATGGTTCGTGAAGAGATGCAGTTTTTTGAAATGGCGGGTCCACATGCGGCCCCATGTGTGTCCACACATGGTGAGATGCGCTCGCACATCACCCAACTCTCAAAACGAAAAGTTGAAGGGGGACATGTGTTGGCATGTGCGCTGGCAGATGCTCCCGCACATGGACAAGTGCGCCCGCAAGTCCCATTTCTGTTTTCAAACAGTGAACTGAAGGATCGCATCCCTTTGATAGCCGTTTTGACACTTAAGTTTCAAATAATTTTTGTCCAAAAAGATAGTCTCTCGATCGATCATTTGACAAATCCAAATCCAAATCCGAAGCAGAAGCTGAGCCGAGCGAGCGACAACGACGACGACGCGAGGCTTGTCTTCTTCTTGCCTCACTAACAACAAGGAGGAGTGCTTCTATACTTAAGCACAAGAATATCTCGGTGGGAGAACACTTCTTCCTTAAAGTGAAAACACAATTCATTTGTTCCCTCCATTTTCCATTCATATTTCACTAGAACGCAACAACAGCTACGTGACAATTTGCATGAGATTGCCATGTAGATGCCACATAGATTCTACTGAGGAGGCGGGTGTCTATTTGTTCAACTTTATACAAGTTGAAGTGCCTACTTGTGCACACCCAAAGTTGGAGAGCATAACTTCAACCTGAAGCCAAGTTAAAGGGCGTGGTTATGTATTAAGCCATTTTCAAATATATGATAAAACATTTTTATATATATAGTAGATATTGAATCTCATTTGACTTCTTCTTTTGCTTACCTATTTATATTTTGAACCCCTTAATCAAGTCCCGACTCCACCGCTCCCCGGACGAGTTCGAAT
Source organism: Capsicum rhomboideum (assembly GCA_031232105.1). NCBI lineage: Eukaryota > Viridiplantae > Streptophyta > Magnoliopsida > Solanales > Solanaceae > Capsicum > Capsicum rhomboideum. Next base: position 3,323,998 of record CP124718.1, read on the forward strand.
GACTCCCATTTTCACCTTTTAAAATGTTGATAACAAATTTGTGGTCAAAATGTCCAGGGACAGTTCCTGATGATGTGATATCTTTGTGACACAAGATCTCTCCTTTCCCAAGTATCCGCGTTAACTTTGGGAATAGAAATTGACTAAGAGAATCATTTGGACCAGCCATATAGCATTCCTACATTAAGCACCACACATATCCAAACACCTGAGTAAATTGCATATTTTGTCAATATTTTCCTTCAAAATCAGTGTCTGTCCTTGTGGTTTTAAATGTATCAATTACATCCTCAACAAAACGCCTTTTCACCTAAAATGGACCCTAGGCGGATCGGCATTCTTAATTTTAGAAAAGGCGGAATACAGCCAACATCCCCTTAAATTTTTCATTATATTTCATATACATAATCAAACTACGTACGACATGTTCTGATTGAGCACCTGAACACATGGTGAAGTGTTCCTATTAGACACTCTAGGTTCATATGCTGGAAAAGCTAGCTTTTGGGCGTCTTGAAACGTCCACCATATAAATAAGTTAACAGCATAAAATGTGTCAATGAGAAAGAAAGGAAAATAAATAGAAAGAAACACAAATTAATGTATAGGATAGCAACTTAGTGCTTGATGTTTGGCACCAAAATGGGAAGAGGACTAACATGATGCAGAAGAGTCTGTCAACAAAGCCATATATGACTGTCTAAACATGTCAACTAAACAAGATTTTCAGCTTGTTGGTAGTACTATTTATGTAGGCAAGTCATCCTTGGCTAGTAAACAAAGGCTCTTCCCTTCATGCAAGGCCTCTCTTCCAAGCATACGTTTTCTTGGTTGTGGATTATTTGCTTTCTCATTCCAATATTTATTGCCAATTGATCAAAAGAGTTTGACCCTTTGGCCTAGTTGCCTCATTCGTGAGATTCTCCACTCTCTTAATATACACAATGCTATTCTTTCTGTTCAAGAATATAATATATTCTTTTATATGTTTGCTTATTCACTCATTTCTCACGTATCATGGAATAAAAGTTCACAGAGAGTAGAATCATCTACATAAGTTATACGTAAAGATAGAAAAAAATGTAAGATAAAGAAGCAGATGTGCAAAATGCATTAGAAGCTTCTTGAATTCCATGGAAAAAAAATTATTTGTGTATAAAAGAAAAATATTAATTGTGGACTGAATTATTATTTGAATATCTAAGGGAAGTGTTTTCTATTTGGACCTCTAATAGGGTGCGGGTCGTTTGGACTTTGATATGTGAATAATTTTCCTTTTTTTATAATAAGATTTTTGTATGGGGTAGAATAGTTCTCAGGTAAAGGTTGGGCAAACTGGGGTCGAGTAGAATTGGAACTGGTTCACGATGGCGTTGTCCCGGGAGCGAAACCGAGATGGGGGAATGTCCTCTCAGGCAAGAAAGGAATGGCTCGAGACTAACAACGACGGTGATCCCGCACAAAACGACAGACAGAAGGACAGTGTATTAGGGTTCTCAGGTGCACAGACAAAACCTCAGCTGAACCGCATCAGATACGCGATATTGGGATGGCAGCCTCCAACAGCTCGGCAGTAAGTGACTCCTGGTCATTGGTTGTTGTATTGTAGGGTTCAAATGGCACTATCCTATTGGTCGAAAGCAGTCTTTGTACCCTATAAATAGGAACCACCTCCCCATTGTAACGACATCTAAATTTGGCTCATCTCTATCCTCAAGTAATAAAAATCTTTAGCTTTGTTCTTAAATCTTCTCTATTGCCTTAGCTTGCTTGATTTATTTTTGCCTATAACACTCGCTGTCTAAGTGGTCTAACAACTACTATCAGGACCAACTCGTAACTAAGAACTGTGGACTATGTTGTCGTTCCAGATTTGATTTCGGTCTCTATTTTGCTTGTCAGTTGTATTATGTACTTTGTTTATTTACTACCTTGCTAACTCACGCTACTAACTCGGAGCTAGAACCGTAACGTGTGCTTTTGACCCACCTTCAAATCTAACTGTCCCAATCGACGGTAAATAATGTTTTCATGTGCGGGGTGTTAATGTATCAGAAACAATTACAAGAGGTGGAATTGACCTTATCTCCGATTACCACGCAATGATAAAACTTTTATCCTTCACAAAAAGAGGGAAGGGGAAGCTAGCATAGACATTTCAACCCTCTTTAAAAAAGGAAAAACTAATTAGCAAACTAACAAAAAAGTTTGCCTTGTCAGATTGAGCCTTATTAAAAGCATTTGATTCTTGTCTAGTTGGAATGGACCTTTAGCTCCCATGGAAAGTTGCTGATAGTTGTCATAGAAGGACTCATTCTGACTATTCAAGGCTAATTTAGGAAGATGGTCAGCAAATTTATTAGCCTCTCTAAAACAATGTTCTATCTTGACATTAGCATGTTTCTTCATGTGCTAAACCTCTTCAATGATCCAGTTAACTTTATAACTATTGCAATTGTTGTCATTGATCATTGGAAAAGAGGTAGGGAGTCCACCTCAAGAGTAAAGTTTTTGTAGTTCAATAGAATGCACCTGCGCAAACCATATTCGGCGACCAATTCCTCTGCCTCTAAGTTACTATGACAATGTATAGGAGATGAGAAAGTGGTACAAGATCACTTTTATCATCTCTCGATGTCCATCCTATACCAGCTATTACTCTAAATGAGATGAATCCCATTTGTGTCAAGCTTCCAAAATCCTAGGTTAGGGTAATTTCGGTAAACAATGAGTCTCTTTGTGTATGATTAGAGCCTTGTGAGGGTGTCATAAAGTGAGGTTCATGGTAATGTCAAGCTAACAGAAGGGAAAACTTGTGAGATTGCTCTCAGAATATTTCTTGTTCCTTGTTGAATCATGATGAACACATTAAACTTCCTTCTGTCTCTATATTTACATGCACAATATTGTTTTCAAATCTCCAAGTATCAGCTTAGAGGGACAAATTTGAGCCACCTTTTTGTGGACAACATTTGTGATAGTTTGAGTTTATCATAGATTAACCAAATGTCTGATTGTGCCTTGGTGGTGACTGATCCCTAATGATCCTCCAAAGTGCTTCTATAATTGTTGTGCAATTTCTCCAGAGATCAAGACATGTGTAAAGGGAATGTTAGAACTCCAAACATTACTCAGAAAAGTGGTTCTAAATTTCTTGTCCTGATCAAGTGTCATGCTGAATTATTGATATTGTTTGTTCTGATTACCAATGATAATAGTCAATACATGTTGCACCATTTGAGTGGACAACACCTCCACTAATTAACTTGTTTGCATTCCAATACCATTAAAAATTAAGTTGCTAACCAAGGTGTTATCACTCTTTCTTGAGATGATGTAAAGAAACCTGTCTATGAGCTATTTATGATGACTGAACACCGGACACCTAAAAACAGAGGCGGATCCAGAATTTTAAGGTTGCGGGTGCCACATTTTTTATGTATAAAATAAACCTGCCATTGGCGATAAAGATTGAATAGGAATAATGGTTCGATTCGGTTAGTTTTTGGTTAACTCGATTAGGAATTTTATTATATAGATAGACAAATAATTCGATTTTAGTTCTTTTAATAAAAAAAAAAACGATTTTAATTCTGTTTTTTTCACTTAGACTTAAATTTTATTCTTGAACAAAATTACCAAAAAATAAAAGTCATGAAAGAGCACCCCCACCCCCTCCCGCAAACTAGAAATTTGCTTTTAAAATAGCTTTACTACATATATTTTGTTTGACTATATTAATTTATTTTTATTGTTCTTAGATTAATTATTTTCATATTAATTGTCAAATTATATGGCAATTACTTCCTACCAAATACCAAAAAATCCAGATTTTCAATATAATAGAACATTTCAAAACGTCAATGAACAACAAGCTACTCAATATTTTTAAAGTCAATAGAAAATACGGAGTACTAATTAAATCATTCATACATAAGTTAATAATGTTTCATTAAGAAAAAGAGTACTAGCTGCATAACAATTCAAAATTTTATTGAAGAAATCGTTAGCAAGAAATAATTAAATATAAAATAATATTGATATTCATAAATTCAAAAATAGAAGAGGAGGAGAGATATTTGTTTAACAAATAAAAGCGAGAAAGAAGAGCAAAATAAAAAGGAGGAAAAGAGGAATAGTGTCTTTTTTAAAAAGGACGGAATAAGAGGAATGTTTAAGAGAAGGAAAAAGGAGAAAAGGGAGAAGCAAGAAGATAAAAGGAAAAACAAAATGCTTCAAAAGGGATTCGAACTCGACTATAAAACTCGAAATACGACCTCCACGCCCGCAGCAAAACCACGGCACCCGTAGCATGTGAATGAATGCAGGGTGCCACTTTAGTTATATAACCATATTTGTACAGATATATATGTATATAATATAAATTTTTATTCAAGTGTGCGGGTGCCGTGGCACCCCTATTGCACAAGGTAGATCCGCCCTTGCCTAAAAATGAGATTATAGATCAAGTTGCTTTTTAATTAAGGGTGACAAAAAAGTTTGAAAACTAAAAAAAGGTGACACAAGTTTTAATTATTGAGTAGATGTGACAATTTTGTCATTATTGTTAATGACATGCAGTAACTATCAGCAACTTCGAAAGTTGTTGTAGCAACTTCGACTGTTGCTGCAGCAACTATCGTAGTTGTTGTAGCAACTTCGAAAGTTGCTACAACAACTTCCTAATCACTAATTAACAAAAAATTTGACTTGGGTTGGTCAAACTTGTCACCAATTTTAATTTCAACATTTTTTTGTCACCTCCTTCTCAATTTTCTCGAGTTAGTCCAGCATTCAGAAAATCCAAATTTGCTAAGAACAACAAATTCTAATTCCTAAGATCTTCCATCTTAAGCCTTTTCCATATACAATTTCATCACTATGTATTCATCCTTATTAAGCTAAGCAATAGCCTGAATAATCTCCTTGGCAAACTGAACATTTTCAGTGATCAACCTATTTTTCATAAAGCTAGATTGATTATCAGAAATTAAATTTGGTAAAAAATGATTCAAACCTAATCGCAGTATATATATATATATATATATATATATAGTTCAAGAATTTAGCCATTTTCAAGTAACATAATAACATTTCTTACCATATTTTTTTTGTATAAAAAATTAAATATCTAGTTTTGATATGTCAGGATATTAAATTAAACAATTATGAATAACTAAAACGACTCGAAGAAAACATGGAATAGATTCTTAGAATTTTCAACATAAAAATTACAAATCAATCTACAAAGTAAAAGAAGAAAATAGAATTACTGTAAAAATAAACACCTATATAACTATATTACGAATCAAGAGTGCAAAGATTAATATGCACCGCAAAAATTTAATTTTTTTTACATAAATACACACACTTGATTCGACCTTTTCATTTACTTTTTGCATAAAATCAAAATTAAATTAAATAGCATGTCTACCCACTTCAAAACAACTTCAGACATGCGGTTTATGAAGTATAGGCATTTTCAGTCAAAAATGGTTGAAAATGAGGGGAAAAAAGACTGAGTTCAGCCACAAATGGCAAGAAATCAGATAAAAATGACTGAACTTTAACCATATTTCAGGCACCACATATCTGAAGTTTTTGGCAAATCATCTAAGCAAAGTCCTATTTGTCAAAGAAGAGAGAGTTTCAAAATAGGAATATATAAAAACAATTAAAATTGAATACAAATTAAATAGCGGTGTCTAAATAGGATATCTCGTGAAAATTTTACGCTATTTCTACGTTACTTCTAGGAGTCTAATGGGCCTAAAGGATGGGGGAAGTGCACAAATTAATACACGATTTCAGAATCATCTGTTTAATAAGTTGTACGATAAGTTTAAATTGGACAAACAACATAAATCCCGACTTAATTACAGAAAATTTCGATATTTCGGGATCATTCGCTTAATAAGTTGTACGATAAATTTAAATGTTTTTGCAAATTTACCCACTTTGGACACAACTTCATATATACATATGTGACTGAAGTAACATGATTCGCATTTGAAGTTACACATTTTCTTTGAAGTTGGAAAATTACAACATATTACTGTAGTGCACCCATTTTTGCTCATTTTGGGGGTTAGCTGATTAAAAGTAGTTTAAAATGTAAGCACTTGATGTTGAAGCTGATTTAATAAATAAGTAATTACATATTTGAATAGAAGTGTTGAAATTAATAATAAATAATTAGTGTGTCTAGTAAAAAAAAATGATAAGCATTTTTTATGTTAAAATAAAATATCCTCAAAGCTATTTACAGAAAATACAAATTTGAATATATGTAATAAAATCATAAGTTAGGAGTGATCAACTTATGACGTTTGACTTATAAACATTTTTGGTGTTACAAAACGGTTAGATATGCAAAAGAAGTGATCATTAGCTAGTTTGACCAACTTTACAACCTTAAACAAACACCTTCTGATTAACATGAGAATATGAAAGGAGATAAAAATTCAAAATTTGTTTATGAGATGAGAATTGTCAAAACCACATAATCAAATAACAATCTATAATCAATTGTGGGAAACTTCACACTCCCGCATTACCTAGTTATATTCAGTGTTTTTAAAAGCGAAAGCATAAGGCGAGGCGTTTTACCTGGTATGTGGGACGAGGTGTAAGCCCCGATGTGATATGGTGTAAGCCCCACGGATCCTTTAATTTTTAATATTTTATAAATTAATATAATTAGAAATAAGTATTTTTTAAAAGAGATAAATCACCCAAAAAAGTAAAATTACATTAAAATTATAAAAAATTATAAAAAAAATAAGTGAAATATGTACCTAAAACTGCTTCAGCAAAAAAATAACCAAAGCCATAAAATACAACTAATATATAAAGTCAACTTTTCATATAATAAACTATTATATTATATGTCCCCAAAAACACAATTTTGTATAAAAAATAGTACATAATTAATCAACCCCCACCTTTTCGTTACTCGATCAGTATATTTACGCACCCGTTTACCATATATTGTATTTTTAAAGAGAGCCAAAAAAGTAAATAACTTAAAAACTAGTCACTATGTGACTTGTAAAAAACTAAAAGAAAAGAAAGGAACTAGGAAGAAGAAAGTGTGTACCCGATACCTTCTTGAGTAGCGGCACCACCGACACCCACACCGACAAATACGTTTGAAAGTGTGACTTTTAAGTTTTCTTTTACTTTTGATTTGAGTATTTAAGTATTTATCAATCATATATTTTAGTATTAAGTTCAAATTAGAGATTTAATAGGAAAAAATCATTTTATTTTGTAAAGTTTTCTGGGCTTACGCCTAATTTGCGCCTCACGCTTAGACGAACGCCCCAACGCTTAGGCAAACGCCTCAAATTTTGGCGCGCGTTCGTCTTTCGATACTTTCGCCTCCCCATAACGCCCTGGTACGTTTTTTGGTACTCCTCACACCGGGGCTCGCCTCAGACTGCCTTTTAAAACACTGGTTATATCTAGAGCATGCAGCGACAACTTAAAATAGAAATGAGTTGTCTAATACCATATTAAGAAGATGGACCTTTGACCTAACTCAATTACGACAGAAGTTAGCTTATGAGGTAAAAATAGTTCAAAATTAGAGTATATATTTAAGGAGACAACAAACTATTTCATTAACTACTATAGAACATTAAACAATATGATGTTGAGTAACATATTATTATATGAAAGAGAAGAGGAAGAAGATGGACTAACATGATTAAGAAGAGCTCGTCAAGTCGCCAACGATGCTTGCCACTCATTTTACCAATACCATAAAAATGGATTTAATTTAATTTCCTTTTTGCAAGACATTGATGAAAGGCAAGTCATCCTTGGCTACTAAACAAAGAGAGACTCTTCTTATTCATGTAAGGCCTCTCCTCCTAATTACTTGGCCAATTTTTTCTTGGCTTAATTTCTTATGGATATATAATATATGCTTCTTGGTTCAGTATTTATAGTGGTGAAAATATTATTCTTGCTAAATTTCAAGTGTTTGACCCTATAGCTAAATTGTATTGTTCCTTTCATGAAAAAAAATTTGTTCCTCTCTTATCTACATAATGGTTCGAATATGTTCCTCTTCATTTCAAGGAGAGCCTCTTTTTCTTTGCATAGATGTATATTATTCTTCATTTGTAAGATTGACATAGAATGTCAACTAATTATAAGCATATATTATCTTATCTGATATTATGTAGTAGTCAAAATGTTCTTAAAAAGAAAAAAAATAAAATCAGTTTTCACGGGTTTTCCTCTTTTTATTTAAAGAGAAAACTTTTTAGCTTATAATTGACTCAAAAAGATTAAAAAGTAAAGAAAACAGGCTTTTCTTCTATAGAAGATTTTTTCGGAATGACATAATTGTATGGCACTATGTTTCTCGATTTTTAAAGAAAACTGACTCCTCGTATTCCTCCTTCTAGAATTCGAATCGAATTAGACATTTTTCTAATATGTGTAGCATATGCACGTCTCACTCTTTCAAGTTTTTGCCTCACACAATGTAATTTTGAAATGGACTTAACTCTTTAGCATTGATATTCAAGATAGGCATCATAATCCTCGAAGAATTTTTCATTTGAGAAAGAAAAGTAATACTAGTAGAGAAACGAGTGAATAAGTTCTAATCTCCCTAAACTATTGTCGTTTTACGAGTTTCATACTTTAAGTTATTGAGTGCTTCTATTATCCCCTAAATTATAACTTCCCTTAGATTTAAAAAAAATCCCCCCTGAATATGTTGCAAAATGTTGAGAATAGCTTACTAAAGAGACGTGTGAGGGATGAAAAAAATCTTTAAAATAAATTTATCTATTACAATGAGTTCATGGTAGTTCGGGGTTGTGAACACCTTAATTGTTTAGGTAATGAAACTCACATAACGATGATAGTTTAGGGTGGAATTTTAACCTATTAACTTAAAAAGAAATTCATGTATACTGTCACTCGAAACTCTTTGGAGGAGCATTTGGAATGTGATATTCATGTTTCATGTCATAAACCTCCTAGAGGAATTCCAATATGAGTTCATGGGAGTTTACTGAATTCTGTGAACACTCAATAGTTTAGATATTAAACTCGTAAAAGATGTCCTAATTTGTGTATTATTGTTCGGATTTCAAGAATCAAACACTTTGATTTTGACTACGAATTCGGGCATGGAAATCTCATGTTTTTCAAAATAAAATATACATGTTTGAAAATTACGTAAAAACTACTACAAGTCACAATAATTGTTAATTTAAGATTTTTAAAAAATATGTGGAAAAATTATAGTAAAAATAAAACTTGTTTGAATCTCTAAATTTGAAAGGTACTACATAAATTGAGACGGAAGAATAAAAACTGATTGAGAAAAGCAAAATAATACGTCAACAGCAGGATTCGAACCTGCGCAGGCAAAGCCCAACAGATTTCGAGTCTGTCTCCTTAACCACTCGGACATATTGACGCTTCTGAGCTTTTGTCTCATTGGAACGTTATTAGTAATGTTCTTATCTTCTTAACATGTTTTTTTCTTTTTTGGGTTTCCCACCCGGTGTCCGGTACCCGCATTGGAGCCCGACTAAATCTGGATTCATGCCGGGAAGTCCCACATTGGGGGGTAAAGCACTCCCTAACAAAGGTGACTCCGTACCCAGGGGGACTCGAACCCGAGACCTCTGGTTAAGGATGAAGAAGTACTTATCACTCCACCACAATCCTTGTTGGTATCTTCTTAACATGTTTTTTTTTTTTTTTTGGGGTTTCCCACCCGGTGAACCAAACATGTTTTTCATCACTTACCAACTATTGGATTATTATTTACTTTAATGGGAAAACAAAGAATAATTTAGGTAAAAAAGGATCCTTTTGAATCTTGAATGAAGAGAAGGGGTGATTGTGGTTAATAACTAATTTCTAGATTATAATTATTAAAATCTATGGATAAATATATTAAAATTTTAAAAGATATACAACCCACTTTTAAATGTTTCAAATTTTGTTTGGTCTTTTCTCTCCTTTTTCTTCCCCCCTCCTCTTCTGTCCTTCCTTTTCTAATCTCCTCCTCCTCCTCTACTTCTTCTAGTGTTTTAACAATGAAATCACATTTTTCTCTGGTGAAATTTGAATTTGAAATTGTTATGAACCTTGTTATGGGCTTTGTAAACCAAACAAGTAACAACACAGTTAACGATGGACTTGGGTCTGAGCTGAAGTTACAGCCCAACAATAGAGTGGATTTCCTCTGGGATCTGGTTTAGGAGCATGTTAAAAGGGGGCAGTGACCGATGGAAGGGATTATGCGTATTGTGTATTGCTTTAGGCAAAGTATGTTTCTCATCTCCAATTCTTCTATGGCTTCTCATCCCCTTACATCTATCTCTGTATTTTTCGTTCTCTTTGAGGACTTTTAGTTGTTGTTGTTTGTTTATTAGATTTCTCAGTTGTACTTCGTATTCTCAGTGATTATAATACATATTATCCTTGTGTTGATAACTGAGTTGCTACAGAACTTCTATGAATTTTTATCACACTTTATAAGGAGTAACAATTAGGTCACACATTTATGCTTTAACTTTTTATGGAGAAGAAAGCTCAAGAACAGAAAATGTACGTCTTTTCAATAGAGGAAAAAATACAATAGTCGTTTGGTAGGATGTATTAGAAAAAATAATATATGCATTAGCTCTGTGTATTACTAATACCTTGTTTGATATACTTTTTCAACCTATGTATAACTAATGCAAACATTAGTTATACACTCTATTATGTATTATGCTACATGGGAAACCCTTGGTATTAGCAATGCAAGGGACTTTAATGCATGCATTAGCATGGGTAAAGACACAATAGCCCCTCAAAACCTTTTCCATATCATTTTCATTATTTTTGTCGAGGGTACTTTTGTAAATAATTTTTTAAATTTAAGAATATGCAATGCAAGTTATTTTTAACACAACAAACCAAACACTGCATAAGAAATAATCTCAGCATAACTAATGCTAGCATTACTAATACATCATATTTTACACTATTCTTATACACCCTACCAAACGTCCCTTAATTTTAAAAGGGAATACAAGGTGGAGTCCATCTCAGGAAGAAATAAGTTTAAAAGGGAATACGAGGTGGAGTCCATTTCAGCTGACGTTTATACACTTTTATACATTGTTATACGCTTTATACAAGATTGATACATGTTTATACATTATAATACACTTGTATACAACATACATAAAGTGCTTAAATAAGTGCAAAAATACTCTCTATAATAATGTATACGAGTGTATATACACAACTACAAAAGAAAACAAAGAGTTGGCTCTATCGGGAAAAATGACTACATATGTACAATATGTTATGTTGGGTGTATTATCATTTAATTTTTTTAAAAAAAAATGTTATGTTCGGTGTATATTTGTGCAAATTTCCTTTTATGTTTCTCATTAAGAATGCGAACCGGATACTATCTCTAAGTGCGGAGCCTAAAGAGCAATTTTTTTCATCCAAAATTTCGAAGGGATAAAAAAAATGAAAAAATGCCAAAGGGGCAAAGACGGGGAATCCTCACGCGTTACCTTTAACTATTTAACGACATTAGTTAAATGGTTAAAGGTAAGGCGAAGGCACTGTCACCCCTTGCAAGGCGAGAACAGTGCTGCGTCTTCCTTCTTCCCATTGTTGCTGACAAAGCCGATACTGTAAGAAGATGTGTGCAATAACAGTTATCATGTGTGCAATAATAGAATTACAAATAGTAATAGCAACATTATATTAATAATAGATGTAGAATTTATACTAATTACAATGCATGAAATAATAAATGGGGTTAGTTGGGATTTCTTTCTTTTTTTTAACCTTAAATTTTAATTTATTGATTGTAAACATTTGCCAAAATTAATTGTTACATATTTATATTTCAAAAAGTATATTATGTATTGAAAATAAGCAAAAAGGTTTCTTATTTTTCAAGTAAATATTTTTAGGAAAACATTTTCCTTTGCACCAAACACACTTTTATCAGTTTTTTTTCTCATTACCTCTTTTCTTTATTTTACTTGTTCTATTTTTTCCTTTGCACCAAATAAAGTCATGATTTCTCTATATTATGCTTTCATTTTCAAATAGTAAACTAGTCTATCTTCTTCTTTTTTTTGGGTGGATATGCATGGAAGATGATATCAGCAAGAAAAACCATAGGATATATTCCTACAATGTCATTTAACTAATGTCGTTAAATGATTAAAGGTAAGGCGTGAGGCTTCCCCCGCCTTTGCCCCTTTAGCATTTTTCCATTTCTCTTTGCCCCTTCGAAATTTTGAATGAAAAAAATTACCATTTAAACTCCGTACTCTACTATTTCTCATACTCAAAAGACTAATGCCCTCACGTTAAGGTTGATTCTTTCTGAAGAAATTGACTAAAAAGATTATATTTCACTCAGATTACTAAAACAATATGTTTACTTTTCATTTCTTCTTACCTGGTGTTCTGTACTTCACTCACGTTTTTTTTTCCTTGAATAAAAGACAGCCACTATGAAAATCTACTTAATTCGAAATCTTGAAAGCTATGAAAAAGTCGTATAGATTAATAGTTGAAGAATATATTGAATATGAAATTTGGTGTGGTGTCTGAAAAAATTGTATCAAAATGAGATGATGCCAAACACTTGAGATGTACTTCCAAACTGAAAAGAGTGTCATATAAAATGGAACGCAGTAGCACCTTAACATATGCACAACTCTATTAGTAAAGCTCCCAGTTGCAGAACAATACTCCTTTTCAGACATGAACTTGGATAAAGAAACTCCGGTCGAAAGAATTGGCTAGGAACTTCAAACTCACCTATCTGTTGTAAATAATTTTTCCATATGGCCATAATTTTGCTGCTTCTGACTTGGTAGCAGAAGACTATACCATGACTAGCTAAGCAACTGTACAAAATAATATCTACTGATATAGCAGCAGAACGCGAAAAGGGAAGGGGAGCGTTGGGGGAGGGAGGAAAGGGACTGGTCTCCTTGGTCTCTTTAAATACTACAGCATGTAGTTAAATGTTACAAGCTCGAAACTGATAGCATTCAGGTGGTTGGTCCGATAAATATTTGCAGCAGATGCTCATAATTGTTCGCGAAATTTCCCCTGCACTAGAAAGATTGCATAATGTGTCAAAACAGCTAATACCAAAAACTTACGACAAAGGAAAGAAGAACATCATGAAAAGTCATTCTATTTTCAGTTAGTACTTACTATTTAGCTGTTCAAGTTTCTTATAAATGTCTTATAGAATCAAGAGAAGTCTTGTTACTCCGAATTTCAGAGTTAAACAGGAATGCAGTAATGAATTTACCAATACCATCTGCCCATTGTTACCAAAGATCGTTGTATCAAATTTGAAAAAGCATTTTCCAGAAGGCTTTCTGTTTCTAGTGTACATGCATGATCAATTGAGATCTTAGCAAGCACATTTCTTTTTGTATGACACCATTTGCTCCCTTAAAGAGTCCACAAAATATCTTTGTTCTAAGAAGCAATTTTAGTGTGAGCCCCAAAAACATTTAGCCATGCTCCGATCTTCAATTACATGTTCTTCCAATGCCGTTATATTCTGCTTTCATTACCAATTGCTGCAGTATGGTGCACAACAATTTGCTACGGACGGCAGTGGGGAATGGCAGGGAGATGATCTCTCCCTGTCACACCCCCACATCACATGCCGCACAAGTGAAATCCCTCCCTCCCCCCATACACACAGGGGAGGTGGGTGTTTTTATTTATTTTTTTGTTGGGGGGGGGGGGGGGGGGGGGTTCAATGTATTTGTCGTCTTAATCCGATTTCTAACTTCCTTTCAATCTCCCAACCTATGTTCAAATTATCTTTTTTCTTTCCTCAAATCTTTTCTTTAGCTGATAGGAAAACTCTCTAGTCTCTTCCCTTTCCTACATTCAAGCTCCTCTATACTCCGACTCAATTTGGTTGCATCATCAATTAAATAATTGTTCATAGTGGTTGACATAAATGGTTACGTCACTGCAGTTGACGTAAATGGTTACCTCTTCACACTTCACAGCTGTTGACATAAATGATTACAACAATTAAAAATGAAATATATGCAGTTGATTCAATTATTTAACATTTGCTCCAAATTGAAGCATGATCAAATTGAGAAGCATTAGTTTCCTCTACAACTCTATAGAATCAAATGGCTTCCGGAACGTTTTACAGATGAGAAAGTATTCAGTATCACAAAAGGTAATGTTGGGGATAAGGCCCCTGGACCTGACAAATATACCATAGCTTTTTATCAGAGATGTTGGTCCTTCAAAAGGGAGATGTGATGGACACCTTTGAATATCTCTAAATAGAAGGAAAATTTAAAAATAACCTAAATGTTACCTTCATAATAATCTCCCCTAAAAAGAAAGGAGCTATTTAGTCTAAAGATTTTTGATCTATCAGTCCTTTGAGTAGCATATGCAAAACTATTGCAGTATTCTCAATGAAAGGATGAAAGTGGTGACCAAGAAACTAATCACTAAATCTCAAAATGCATATTTACAGGGGAGGCAGAATATGGATGCAGCATTAGGTGCCAACGAATGTATGCTTACTAGGCAAATGCACAGGGAAACAGGGGTCGTTTGCGAACTAGACCTGGCGAAAGCATATGACAGTGTTAACTGGACCTTTGTGCTAAATTTCATGACAGTTATGGTATCTGGAGATGAATGGATCCAGTGATTGATAGCACGTGTCGCTAGAGTCAGGTTCTCGATCCTAATCAATGGGGCTCCTATAGACTACTCCTGTCTACAAAGAGGATTAAAGCGAGGGCGCCCTTTATTTCCATTCTTTTTTTTCTCTGTCGAATGATTGGTAGGCAGGTAAAGGGAAATTGATCAATGACCTTTAATTGGTACTGAAAGACAGGACATGATTGAGGTATCCCACATGCTATATGCAAATGATACCGTGGTATTCTCTGGTGCAAAGGATCACAATTAAGGTACTTGAAAGTAGTTATGTTAACTTTTGAAGCTGTTTCTGAGTACATGTCAATTTAGTACAGAGCAGTTCTTTGTTAACAAGATGAGAAACTTGGAGTCATCATTAGCAGGTAAACTGGGACATAAAAGTGGAAGATATTCCTCCTATGTATTTGAGGGCCTTCTCCTTGGACCTAAACATAGTCACATAGACAGACTGGTGTAGATGTAGTGTCAAAATGAGGAAAAAAAGGCTCCCTTCACGAGGAAGGTAATATCTTTATTTTTGGGATAGACACACCCTCATAAATAGTGTATTTGATGGGATTGCAACTTATTCTATGCCATGGCATTCAATACCTTAAAATGGCAGTGAAGCAACTGCTCAAATAAGAAGGCATATTAAGGAAAGTGATTCTGAGAGCCATAGATTACACTTAGTGAGATGGCGCAAGGTTACACATTCTTAAAAGTGGGGAGAGCTGAGAATTAGAGACCTGAGGAAGCATTCTTCAAATTGCTACAGGGATTCAATGTGGACGAACCAGCTTTTGGGAAAAAGCTATCATCACGACATTGGATGGGCCATGGTGCAATATACAAACAGCTGGGCCAGATGGGCAGATGGTGTATCTCTAGGGAAGAGCATTAATAGACACCAGGAAGAATTTCAAATATTAATAGAGATTGTAGTAGGTGATGGAAAAAACCAGAACATGGATTGACCAATGGTTAGATCCTGAGGCAGGCCTTCCCTAAAGTTTTCTGTATGGTTCTTAACCAAGAGGCAACTATTGCATGCTGAAGTAGTGAAGGATGGAAATTTTTCTTTTTTACTTATTTTTTGAATGGGAAGTAGAAAACTTAGCGCAAAGACTACTCATATCAGAATGCATACACCTTCAGCCAGATAAACCAGATTCTCTAGTCTGGAAAGGAGACGAGAGAGGCAATTCACCGTAAAGTCTTGCTACCACCTGCCAAAGTTTCCAGTCACTGCACAAGAGAATGGGCCCTGGAAAGAAATCTGGAGACAAAAGCTTCCAAAGAGCAGTTTGTTTCGGCTGGTTGGTTGTACACAAGCATGCTTGACAGAGGAAATTATATAAAAAAAGCTGTGCAGTAGACTTCTTCATGTGAAGCCTACAATGAGTTCCCTGATCATCTTTTTTGACAGTATAGATACTCATTGGAGATTTTATTTTATTCTTATGGAAGGTAGATAGATACTCATTGGAGATTTGGACCCTGTTCCTATATGTTTTTGTGGTGCAACAGGCACATCAACAATATTGAAGGAGGGCAGTTCATAGCTGAAAAAAGTTGAAGCAACAGCTCAAAAGAATACTGTCCCGTTATGCACTTTTTGGTCTATGAGGAAGGGAAGGAATAGAAAATATTTTAAAAACAATACAAAGCCCTATGGGTATTTGGTATAACATGAGAGTTCACCTTGATGTAAATACTTTCTTAGACTTTAAGGAATCCATACATAATATAAGGTTAGCACTTTCTTGGTGCTATCAGTGACAAAAACAAAAAAAATAACTCTCCAATGTTATAAAATCTTCCTTCAAATTCGAAACTCTCCTAATACAGTTAATTCACCATAAGATTTTCACAACCCAATGTCGTTGATTTCTTTCTGCCTTAAGGTTTATGTAGGCTTTCTATTTCCTAAAACAAACACCCCTCACCTCCCATTCTCGCCAGCCTACTCCAAACCCATACTGCAACTAGAGATTCAATTTCTAAAATACACCCCTCTTCCTCCCTCACCCATGAACTCGATTCTTGCCTGTGCACACAAAGTATTCTCCTTTTCCTCACTTCAATGGCTTTCCATTTTAACTTTTTGTTTGCCTTCTAACCTTCCCGAACCCCATCAAATGTTAGTACTGGCCTCCTTTATTTTTCTTTTTTCCCCTTTTTTGTGACTTTGCTCTCTATTCATTGTTTTTCATCAAAACTTAAAGTTCAAGTTTAATATCAAGTGTCAGTGTAAAAGGTTACCCATCTGAAATTAACCTAAAATATTAAGTATTAAATTAGAAAACTACACTTGGACACTATTTACTTATGATAGATCTCCTATAAATAACTATCTTGAAATCTTGATTCTTTTTCCACAAATATTTTATGTAAAGTTTAACCAAAAGTCTTTGTCTAACCGATTACTCCAATCATCCCTATATGCTAATACTAGTTGTTGTTCAAAGATTAACTACATTAAAATCTGATAATAATTATTCAAAAAATCTTATAATTAAAATGAAAAGTATTTCACAATGTAATACATTTTCTTTTTTCTAAATCTCAAAATATTATTTCCAGATGATGAATTTATTTGTGCCTGATTTAAACCTGAATATTAACTAAATTTGCTCTTGAAAATGTTAACTTGGTTACCCGGTCATTTTAATTTTTCAGCAAATGACAGATGTTCTTTCTTCTCCTTTTCAATAATGTTGACACACTTCTTTAATTTTAACATTTACGAATTACTCTTAGGGTGTCATAGGTAGAAGGAAAATGTTTTCATGGAAAATGGTATTTTGAAAAATACATAGTTTTCTTACTTATTATTTGGTGTTTGGTAAATAAGCAAAAAAAAAAATACTCTCAAGAGCATTTACATGTAATCTAGGAAAACATTTATGGTGGGGTTGGGTGGGGCGTGGGGGGTCGGGGGTGTGGGGTGGTCAAGGGGTGGCAGGGATTGGGGAGGAGACCATGAGCTTGGAATGTCACTTATCGAACTTGGTTTCCCTACTACCACTAGGGAAGTCATTTTTTAAATTTTTAACGAACATGTTTTCCCAAAGAAAATGTTTTTCAAAACATATTGGCCAACCAAAGTTCAAACATGGAAAAGAGAAAACATTTTATGTTTTCCTCCATAATAAATGAACCCTAAATGGCATACTCTTATAAGAATTAAAAATAATACACAGAAGACACTTAAAGATTGCAACTACTTTTGGTATATCATATATACATTTAGCTTATGTGAAAAAAAAAAAATCCTTTCTTCCTTAAACTCTGCATCTAGTCAAATGCCGCCATAGAAAATGGAATGGATATAGTACTAATTTTATTATGTGTAATATATATAAACACAAAAAACATATGAATCACATAAAAATTAATCAGTCATTTCAAACTCAAGGGCAAAAGAAAAAGAAACAAAAAAATGAAAGGCCGCAAACTTTTTTTTTTTGATAACCGTGGTGTCCGGGTCAGCTTGCACGCACCTCGACTAATTCCACGGGATACCTGCCACCTCCCACCAGCAACAGGTACCAAGTAACTCTGTCCACCGAGGCTAGAACAGATGGGAAGAAATCACCTAATGCTTGTCTCTGTTGGGAATTGAACCTGAGACCTCATGGTGCTCAACCCAACTTCATTGAACCACTAGGCCACACCCTTAGATGTGACCGCAAACTTATATGTGCAACAAAAGGAATATGCCAAATTGGAAAGGCATTAACGAAACCAAACGAGCATGCGGCAGAGCACCACCCCACCCCACGGCCACATGACATTCCTCAATCTCCCTCCCCCCCTTTCTCCAAAGTGGGCTAGGTCTTGCTTCACCTGACTTGCTCTGCCCTCGCTCAGTGCCATCCCTACTCTTGAAGACTGGAATCATAGGGAAATTTAGGTAGCCAAGAAGCAGTCGTTTGGATCTAAGCTGCATCAGAGGATAATTCAGGTGGCAAAAAGCAGGTGTTATGATCTAAGCTGTTCTAAGCAGCTCAATTTCTTGCTGTGCATATCATATGGCAGGAAAGAAAAAGAACACTCAGAATCAAGGAGATTGAATATTAGTAGACCGGCACAGAAAAGTTAATACCTATAATTTTCCTAATACCAACAATAAGTGGAAATTGTGACTTAACTTGGAGATTCCTCAACATGTGATTTCATAAACTACATAGTTATGATGATAATTATGACGTCGTCGCTAATATATAAAAATCACTGAAGAAAACAGCAAATTGAAGTATTTGGAGAAGCAAAAGGTAAATTTTCAATTATAGATTGCTACGCACACCTAAGGAAACTTCTTCCACCATTCTCCACTGGCCTTTGAAGCGTATTTGCAGAATAAGGCACTTCTGAAGGTGGAACGCTGTACTTGGATAGTGTGTTTTGGAGGATGCATAACTCATGAGGATCTTCAAAAAAAAGAGGGGTCAATGTAAGCAGATGCTCATTGTGTAGAAGACAAAATGAGGACATACATCACCTCTTCATCCACTGCTCATTTACCAAGCAAATCTGGGACCTCATCCTGAACATTGCGGGAATCAATTGGACTATGCCTAGGACAAGGAAGAAGCTGCTGCGATGTTGGTACATTAAAGGGATGGAAAAAGAAAAAATGAAAATTTAGAACTCAATAGGTTCAGCTGTTTGGTGGACCAATTGGAAGGAAAGGAATGTATGAATTTTTGAAAGCAATTACAGATTCAGTTTGCTTTCTCTCAAGGGTGGTTGGTGGACCCTTGAGAGAAAGCAACCAATTGACACTTTCGACAGCATCTTCTGGTTGCTGGATTCTCAATAACATAATCTTTCAATGAACAAAAAGAAATAGCAGCAAAATGAACAGACCGTGGGAGACGGGGAAGTGGAAGAAAGGAATTATATTCTAGAATGACAAGCAGACACTGCAAAAAAGAAAAGTTGCAACACAGATGAATAACAACTGGAAAATGTCCATATTTTTTTCTAAATAAAAGCTGGAAATAGGACAGTAAAAGAGCAAGTAAGGAGCTCAAGAAAACATAGACATAATTTGCTCACCTTATCAATGCTCAAGAATCTCTCTGCATGTCAAAATTGTCATCAAACTGAAGTACTGGTGCTCGAGTAATTCTTCACCAGCCACTCATGAGGATATGGATACAATATCTCCGTGTTGAATTGCCAAACCATGATTCTTGAACAGTTCATTGGTAAGCCTTCCATTTGGCTTTCATCTTCCACCATTTGTTCAATAAATGTGCTCACCTGTAAATAACCATTAGGATTGATATTTTCACATATGGTAATATAGATAATAGTTGTAATAGCCCTAGCCCTTTCTCTCAAGGGTGGTTGGGTACGGCGCTCCAACTTCAAGTTCAGTTTCACTAGCCATGTTCTTGAAGGTACACCATCATATTACCTGTGGTAAATGTGGAACTATCCACTAACAGAATATCTTTTTTTAATTACCAATCATCAGAGATCCAGGATAGAGGCAAAACTCACTTGGGAACTAGCTCTGACTGTATCAGACTGCCTTATAGGTTCTAGTGTTGGTAGGTGCCACCTCTTTTGATCCCAAAGTATCGTACTATTGAATGCAAATCCCGATATTTCTGCATAGAATCTCTGAAATCTTTTTGCTCTCCCTTCAGTGTGCCAACCTATAACCTGAGAACCGTTACAGATTGGACCCTGCAAGATAACTTTCCTATTATTTTCAGCTAGTCTTGCCACAATCCATGTCCCGAACCGGCTGCACACAACAATTTTCTATCAAGAATGTTGATACATGGAATCATAGACTCAGCACATTATCTAGAGAGGCATGATTCATTGCATTTAGAGTCATAGAGCAAATGGTTATACCCAAAAAAAAAAAAAAGATACAGTGAACGGCACCCAAGGTCAGAGTGATCAAGAAGCCGTAGGAGTACAGAAAGTTTACCTGATAAGGATTTAAAAGTGGACTATAAGCAAAACAATAACCACCTAGGCAAGAAATAAAGAAAATGGGAACATGCAACTATCAACTAAATTGAGCATAGGTAACGTTCCATAAGGATATAGACTACTGGAAACTTGCTTCCACTTTGCTTTATATCACAAAAGTAAAACAAGGTTGTTGTTGTTGTTGTTTTGTTTTTGTTTTTTGAAATGGTAACAGAAAAAGTAAAACAAGGTTGTTAACAGCCCAAAATTAAGAAAATTTAACAAATAAAGTACCTGATCTGTCTCATCTGCCTAAAGACATCAGCAGAATATATGTTGTACTCATCAGCAAAATAGACAATACCATCGAGATGGTGTGTTTCAATGTGAGAGAGTGCCACATTCCTTAGATGAACATTTTTCTCTTTCACATCAGTTAGGTTCTTGGTGCACACAAGATGTCTGTACATGACTCCAGTTCTTCTCAATATATCAGCAGTTTCAACAGATTGAGAGTTCATCTCAACAACTATCCACAATAAAGGAGAAGGCACCAGTTCTAATGCATAGGCTAGACGATTTAGATAGTATGCTTGAAATGGCCGAACTTCTGTAAGTGTCACAATAATCAAAAGTTTACGGGACACCATCAGCTCTTCGTCAACTGATTGGTTAAACGGAACATTGTAGGCAATTTCTTCTTTCAGTTCAACATGTACTAAGTTAGGCTCTGATGTCGAATTATCAATGATAGGCAAGTCCTCAGTGGTTGAAGTCACATTTCTAGATACATCATATGATCGAGCATTTTCTTCTGGGAGGACCTCAAAGGATAAAGCTTGATGTTTAGATATAAAATTTGTTGACAAATTTAGTAATGGAGTAAGGCCAATAAATACTCCAAGAACAAAGCAGAAGACGAATTGTAGAAGAGCTCTCCTCCAAATGAGCCCCTTCAACTTTGACCTTTCTAACGGCCTAGAAGATCTTCGTGACAAAAGTCCAACTACAAATGTCTGAACCTTGTAGACGCCATAATCCAACGAACCAAAAGAAGACATCAATGCACCAGTTGATGTACAGCTATTAGTACACGATGATGACTTGGACAACGGAGAGGCTGCGGTACATACTTCTCCATTCATAGTGCTTCCAGGACGAGGCACTGGGGACAACGTTCTTCTAATTGAAGCCATAATAGTAACCAGACAACCTTAAAGTGTTTCAAAGAGACTCTATCTAAAAGTAACCAATAAACATTCACTGAATCTGGCACACTAATATAATACTACCTAACAGGCCCTATGGTGAAAATTCTGAAACTATAGGATAGCTAAAAATGAAGGAAATCTTATAAGACCAGAATAGACAATAACTCCATCTTAGTACATCAAGTACAGTGAAAATATCCTCAATAATGGAAAATTCAGCACAAGCTCAACTAATCTCAAAGCGAATTTCAACTAACCACTTGGCTCTTTTGGCAACACAAGAGTCAATTAACATTCAAAGCTTCTCTAAGTAAATTTTCATCTATACTACTTTTCTTTTACCCCTCCCTAGAATCTCCCACCCTTTTTTCGCTCTCTTGATGACTCGAACTCATAACTTTTACGGTTGGAAATGAGGGATGCTTACCATACGAGCAACTCCCTCTTGATCTATACTATTCAAATAATGAAACACCATATATATATATATATAAAGAAAAAAATTTAAAAAAAATCAAACTTTCTTACAGAAAAGCACAACACCAGCAACCAAATCTTGAATGAAGTCAACAAAAAGCAAATCTTGTGACCTCAAGAAAAAGCCAGATTTGAAGTTTGAGATGAGCAAATCTTGGGCTCAAATGAAAAGGGTTACTGCATATTGTTCCAATAAGAAAAGGGTCATCAATCTTTGGTAGTATTAAAGTCAATAGCAGGACAAACAACAACAAGCAATCACACAGTTCCAACAGGTTAAGCAGACTCTTTTTGAGATAACTAAGATACAAAGTTGAACAAAAAAAAATTGGGCTAACTAATCAAATATATGGAATGAGCTGAAAGTGTTCAATGTTTTGAATCTTGAGCAAAAAAAGCAACTACCTGGACACATTAAAGGAAAGCAAGGGAAAAAAAAAACAAAGGAAGAAAGTGGCATTTACAAACACTGATCTTTCCTTTTTTCTTTTTTAATTACTACTCTCTTTATATGGTACTTTTGCTTTTGTTTTTTTAACTTTATACTACCTCCGTTTCAAAAGAGTGATCTATTTTGATTTGATACGAAATTTACAAAAATAAAAAAGATTTTTGAATCTTGTGGTCATAAATTAAAGTTGTGTTAAATATATCAAAATGTCCTTTAATCTTGTGGTTTTAAACATGTCATGTGAAAAGTTGAAATTAAAATATTGCCAAAAAAAAAGGATCATTCTTTTTTAAACAGACTAAAAAAGAAAGTATGTCATTCTTTTTAAAACGGAGGGAGTATTATTTCCCTTAGGATAGGCTTGGCCATGAAAACCAAAAACACTTTATTTGATATTTTTGAAGTTGAAAATAAGGTTGGAGTTGTGTTTGGCCATAGTATTTTTAAAAATATTTTAGACTTTGGATGTATTTTTTTGTAAAGTGATAGGAAAAATTGAGTCCAAAAAAAGTGAACTCAAAATTTATATTCCGGAATATGTTTTTGGTTTTCATGGCCAACAAGTATTTCGGAATAAAGTGAAAACGTATTCCGAAATATAGTGAAAAATATTTATGGTCAGATGCCTACTTAGTTTTAATTTATTTGTCTAATGTTGCCTTGATACAAAGTTTAAGAAACTAAAAAAAGAAATTTATATGTAAAATGAATAAAATATTTTTTAATTCTGTGGTCTTAAATGTGTTACATGAAAAGTTATAATTAAAGAGTTGTCAAAAAAAAAAAGGTCTCTTTTTTCAACGAACTAAGAAAGAAAGTTAAGATACATGAATTGAAACAGAGGAAGTAATTTATTTTGTTGATACATCCTACAATTTTTAGAAGAAATGAGACCTCTTACCAACTTATAAATTGTATAGAAGAAAATGATAGTTTTAGATATTTTATGTGTAAAAATAAAGATCTCTTATAAAAAAAAATCATAAAATTAAAAAAAAAAATTATAAATAACATACAAAATCAATTTCCCCCAAATTTTAATCACTGCATGACCATCGACATTATTGTTTCAAAAACTTTGAAATAATATTATTTATGAGACAAATTCATAAATACTACTTACTACTCTAATATCCTTCTATTACCGCACATAGAATATAAGGTAAATTAATATATTTAGCTTTCTACGCAATCAAATAATGTGGCAACATGAATATATTTTACTACTTTCCCTTTTGTTACAAAAATGTCCCCCTACATATAATTAAGAGAAAAGGATCCAAAATATACCCAAATTTTGATGAAAATTATTGTAACACGCCTGAACTTTACGAGGATCCTATGACCTTTGACCCCCCCTATACTATTTATTAGCGTATTTTAATGACATTTATACGCTAATAAATAAATAAAAAATATATTTAAAAAAAATAAAAATTAGTACAAATAAATGTCACTAAAATATACTAATAAATAGTTCAGGAGGGTTATAGAACCCCACAAAATTCAGTCGTGTTACAGTAATTTTCATTAAAGTTTGGATATATTTCAAATCATTTTCCCTGTAACTAAAAAAGAGTACCAAAAAGGACCACACAACATAAAATGTCTCTACCTTTCAAAGGGATAAAAAGTGCTAGCAGACAGTACAATAATTAAATGATACTATAATGAATGCAGATTCAAAATTTTATTTTTCTGTTTTTATATACATAGCTATTCTGATCGTAACATAGACTAGTGAAATATAGCCAGTTAATGCTTAATTTAATTTGAAAATGATTTAATGCTTTAGAATTTATTTTAATATTGTCATGCCAAAGTTTTACACTGTAACAAGAATATTTGAAATTGTAGTAGCGGTGTCAAATAAATTGGTTGGAAATTTAAACATGTTAAAATGAATTGAGTTAATAAATGGACGAGTTAGAAGTTACTGAGCTAAAATGGCCGGTTGGCTGAAATAAGCTAAAAAATTGGGTCATAATCGAACCCACCCAATTTTTATTAAGTTTTAAATTCTATATTTATTTTCTTATAATTTATTTGAGTACTTAATAAAAAAAAAATCTTATATTATAACCATATACACCCTATCAAATAAAAAGTTATCTTTTGAAAAAGATACTCATTTGGCTATGAAAATCAAAAACATATTCATTTTATTTAGTATTTTTGAAACTGAAAATAGAGTTGGAGTTTGTGTTTGATCATAGTATTTTCGAGTTGATATTTAGAATTCAAATGTATTTTTTATAAATTATAAAAAGTGAAAATAATTTTTTATTTTTTTAGAGTTTTGTAAAAATTGGGTTATTTTATGAAAATAAAAAATTTAGATTTTTATGAAAAAAATAAATTAATTAAAAAGTGTAAAAAGTAAATTTAAAAATAATAATATTATAAAAATGTATTTCAAAATATTTATGATCAAATAAATATTTCAAAATAAAGTGAAAACATATTCCGGAATATTCATCAAACGCCTACTTAGACAATTTCTCTTGGTCAATCTAAACGGCATATGGCCCATTTTAGTGTGTAGCTGCTGAATTTATTTCTAAATTAGTCTCAACTCTTGTGGATGAATCTGTTTCCAAAATTTAGGTGTAAAATAATTGTATATGGTAATAGTAAGAAAATGTACATATTTGATGTTTTTATTTTTATCTAAATATAGTATACAATTGTTGACAATTATGGTAGAAAATTTTTACACATGAAGAGATGCATGTAATAAGAATAAAGATAGCCAGCCAAAATAATTTCTAGAATTTAATTCTCTTGGTGCATCTATTGATACAGTATCATGAATATTGAATCCATAATAAATTCTTTTTTTTTGTTAAAACGGCATATATTAAACAGCAGTTAAGTTATACAGTGGTCCGATTGGGCATAAGTATCGGAGGAGCCCGTTTGGGCATCAAAAACAGTCAGGGCCATGTCGCGGCCGTCATAGTTAATATTACATATCGAAATTTTCCTATAGTATTTAGTTCCTACTGCGTCTGCATTGAGTGTTGATTGTACAAACGTCGGAGGAACTAACAAAACAACTTGCCTTCCTTCTGTTGTCCTCTTCCATCCCTCCTTAGCTAGCATGTCCGCTACTTTGTTCCCTTCCCTGTACACATGCACTGGTAGAGCTGCTTTCAGGCTCTCTGTTGGGGAGTTCCTCGTGTTTTAGTTAATATTGCTTCATCTCACAAAAATAATATCTCAGCTGCAGTAATTTAATTAAAAGTTCTACTACAAATTGTACCCTGCACCTTTAATACTCCTCCGATTTTAATTTGTTTATCTGGTTTTGATTTGATACGAAATTTAAGAAATAAAGAAGTTTTTAAATCTTGTGGTGTTACACTAACGTACCAAAATATACATTTTTATAATACTCCCTCCATTTCAACATATTCGATGATTGTTTCGTATATCAAACGAAGCTCTATTGATCATATTTTACATAAGAATTTCACATCAATATAATGAAATTGAAGCACCCTACAAATGTAACAGAAACAGGATCCATACAATTATTTCCCCTTTCCCTTAAATTACATCAAAAAATTGCTTTTAAATTTTATTAAAAGTATATGTCTGTAGCTGTCCATGAATTTATCATCTGTATCCATGGCTCCTTGATCCTTTAGTCCTTATAAATTATTTCCCTATACATATAAATTATTGTTATGTAGTAATAATTATTCCAATAGATTGATACAAGACGATCCATTTTTGTTCAATAGTTCTATATTTGTTTGAACAAAATGCTTAGCCAGTTTCTCTTTTCCTCTAGGAAGAACTTAATTAATTAATTGCATATCCTAATTACCTCCCCCCCTCCCCCGCCCCCCCCCCCCCCACTATGCCACATTATTTCTATGTTGCAAGGGAATGTGCATTCTTGTATTTAAATGTGAGATGTGAGTATTTTGGGTCATTTGATGATATCAGTTATACATTTGGGTGATATTTCATGTGTTGGAAGTGTTGGGCATTGTGGTTTGTAACACTTTATCCTTTTTATTTGACTATGAGCATGTATGTCATAGTTAAAATGTTAACCTTAATTTTTGTTAGGGTATTTTTTGGATTAGTAAAACAAGCTGTGTTTATTGAGGTTGGGGATTGAAGTTGAAGTAATTGGGAGAGAACAAGAACTTTAGGTACAAGAAGTTCTAATAAGTGAAACAAGGTTTAAATTATAAAAATATAATTAGTACTCTTGAATCTTAATCTATGAATAATTTGACGATTATTTCTTAAGCAAAATTGTAGGTGTTGATGTTTATTTTTCAATGCTTCAAATAATTAGTAGCTTAGATTTTTCTACACAAAGTTATGATCATTTTACTGAAGATGCACATTACTATAAAATATAAACCCTTGACGTGAGTCGTGATACATCAAACCCCATTTTTCGGCCAACAAAAAAAGTTGTAAACACTTGACATGGTGCGTCAGATAATTAAGTTGACACAATTCAGAGTTAGAAATTCTAATTTATGGTTTTTGGCTTAAGAATAAGTGCTAAAAGACACTCTTTTATCTTACCCAAACAAACTAAAAGTACTTAAAAGCTATATTGGCTTAAAAACACCTAAAATAGTTCAATTCAAACAGGTTCTTAGTAACATGAATCTTGACCACCAAATCATATGATATTATGTAGAGATCTCCTTGAAAATCAAGTAATTAGGATTGTTACCTCTAGAGGTATCCTTTAATCCTAAGAATAATTATTTACATTAAGTAGGGTGTGGACTAAATAAGATGTAGACTAATTAATAAGGTGAGACTGATTAATCTTGAAGGGATTCTAGTCAAGCCTGTTCCTATAGTCATGTTTGAGGAATCTATTAGCGTAGGGCCAAATCACTTATATACGGCGTTGGCGTATATAGACTTAGAGGTAAGGGTGGCAAGTGGGCCGGTTTGACCCGGTTCCGACCCGGTTATCGGTATGGGGGCGGGCTAGGGGGTTTTTAGGGGGCCGGGCCGGTCAAGGTAACGAGACCGGTAGACCGACCCAGTTAAAAAATCGGACCAGGTCTACCGGTGCCTGCCCGGTTATAAGTTTTTTTTATTTTTTTTATTTAAACTCGAAATGGGCCCTGCCTGCAAAGGGCTGCTTTGGACCGTTGAGGCCCAACGGCTATAATGTCGTTGGCCCAACGGCCAAAACAGACTTTTAGGCAAATTTTTTTTTAAAAAAATAATAATAATTCAAAAAAAAAAATTCCTATAAATACATGTCATTTCAAAAATATTTTCTTACAATCTCATTCTCTCTCAAATTTGCTAAAATTATCTCATAAAGTGTTCTATTATATTTTATTATTTTGCAATTACAAATACTCTGTGAAAGCTTCCAAAAGTACTCAATTGATCAACTTTCGAATACTTCAGAAATTTGGTATTATCGTTCCATCTCTTACTTTTAATTTTTAATTAGTGTATTATTTGTCGAATATTTATTTGTATTGTTTTTGTGTTTTTTGAATAATTGTTAGTTTAATTTGTAATATGGATAAATTAAGAAAAGTCGATAAAAGTGTTAGAAATTTTGTCCCGGAAGTGGTAGTGGTAGTGGTAGTAAGAAACAAATTGATTCCGGTAGAGGTAGTTCAAATACTCGATATACTCGTGTGCCTTCGGTACCAATTAGCGAATCCTTTGAGAATGAAATACGTGTAGGTGCTCATGATATGAATTATTTAAAGGCCCAAGAAAATTATGGTATAGAAGAAGAGAATGAAGTAGACTCTGTTGATGTAGATGAAACTGATGATGTTGATGTTACACCCGAATCTGGTAACGTTAATGTTCAACCTGAATCGGTTAATCTTCCTCCCCGGCACCCTGTAAGATCTCGTAAAAAAACTAGTGTTGTGTGGAATTTTTATACTCGAATAGAAGAAACTACTAAGATTAAATGTGATATTTGTCAGTTAAAATACGAGCATAAGACCGGGGGTAATAAAGGAGGTACGGGTCAGTTGATGAGACATTTGCTGGAGAAACACCCAATAGAGCTAGCTCAGGTAACGGGTGGTGGGACAGTTGGGGGCCCAAGACAAATTAGATTGAACCCAAAAAAGGGTAAATCAGTTAAGGATTATAATAAAATGAAGAATCGTGAAGAATTAGCAAAAATGATAGTTGTGGGTTGTTTGCCTTTCTCTTTTGCTTCTTCTGAAGCTTTTATTCATTATATTCAGGCAATTTATAATCCTGTGTTTGAGGGTATTCCTAGAAGTACTTGTCGGTCCGATATTTTTATATTCCATGCACAATATGTTTACTATTTATCTGCATTATTAAAAAATCTTCCATGTAGAGTTGCTTTAACTTCTGATCTTGGTCGTGCTGTTAATAAAAATGATTATTTAACAATTACTTGTCATTGGGTAGATAATAATTTTGTTATGCAAAAGCGTATTTTAGCATTTTTGTATGATGAAGACCGTAGACACACTGAAAAATTTATTTCTGAATCTATTACAAAAGTTGCAAGATATTATGGTATTGATAGTAAAGTTTTATGTATATCTTTTGATAATGCATCTAACAACAACGCTGCTATTGACTGGTTAAAAATTAAACTTTCTCCACCATTACCCGAAATATTTCATATTAAGTGTGCTTGCCATATATATAATTTAATTGTAAAAGATGGTCTTGCTTTTTTTAAGCCTGCTATTGAAAAAGTTAGACTTGCAGTTGACTTTATTCAAGGAAATAATTAAAAAATTAGACTTACCGAATTTAAAAGAAAATGTAAGGAAAATGGACTTAGACCGAGATGAATGCCTGAAGAAATAGATGTTAGATGGAATTCTACGTATGATTTCTTAAATACTTGCAATATTTATAAAGCTCCTATTACTATGACTTTTAACCAATTTGTTAGTGCTTTTTCCGATAGTATGTTACAAAATTCAAATTGGGCTAAAATTGATGATATTGTTAATTTCTTGCAAAATATTTATTTAGCTACGGTTGAATTTTCTGGTGCTTATTATCCTACTGTTTGTAATATTTTAGCTTATTTAGCCGACATTTCTTTATTGTTTAACGAGTATAAGTCTAAACCAGGTTACAAAGATGCTATGATTGATAAATTTAAAAAATATTTTTTTCCGTTTCCCTCTATTTACTTAGTTGGTATTGTTATAAATCCATGAATGAAATATAATATTATGTCTGAATTTACTTCTCTTATTTATTCTGCTTTAGAAGTAAAAGCTAACGAAGAACCTTCTTTGTTTGTGGCTATGTTTGATGCGAATAGTTACATGAACACATTATACAATCATTATGCTGATTTACTTCACAATTCTTTGCCGTCACACATTACACCGACCCTTGCTCCCCATCCTTCTGAGGAACCATCATTTTCTAAAAGACAGGCACATAGTATGCCTGCTTATTGTGTTTCTGATCTATCTTTTTGAAATAGATTGCAGCCTTCATCGCAAAGAACAGTAAGTCGGAAAGAGTTTAAGTATTATCTTATGAAGCCTACAGAGGATCCTAGAGGTAGAATCAACACGCTGGAATGGTGGAAGAATAATGAACGACAATATCCTGTACTTTCAAGATTAGCTAGAAATATATTGAATGTTCCAATGTCAACCGTTGCATCAGAGAGCGCTTTTAGTCAAGGACGACAGCAGATTGGAGACAACTGACACTCATTGGGAGGCAATGCCATGAATGTTTTAGTTTGCCTTAGAGACTGGATTAGAGCAGAACGAAGAAATCAAGGAATGTTCGTGGAGCCGGAAGACGAAGAAGATCTTGAAGAAATAATGACTTCAAGAGAGAATTCAGCACAATCAAGTCCAATGCATGGCTTTGGTGCCATTGATTTTGACAATCCACAACCAATTCCCGTTAATATTAACATGGGTGAATTGGAAAAAATGATAAAAAATTTGTAGAATTTACAATTAATCAATTGAATTTTTATTTTTCAATTTAACTTTGTGAAATTAGTGAAATGTAATTGCAACCTTGTAACTTGTATTCTTGTAAGTTTTGAACATTTTGCAATCAATCAAATATTAAGTTCATTTACTCTTTACATATTTTTTCCATTTAAAATTTAAATTGAATATCTTGTATGAATTCAATACCTTTAATATAATATTATCAAAGTTTACTTAAACTTAAAAAAATATATATTGAAAAATAATATTAGCAAATATTACTTAAACAAGTATTGACATATAAAAATTCTATATAAGTTTAACTTTTAAATAGTATATGTCAATACTTAAATATATTGAAGTATTAATATGTTGTTGAATATTGTATGCATATTCTTTTAAATAGTAGTTTATGCTGTTGAATATATTTCATGTATATTATATTAAGTAATAGTATATGTTGTTGAATATATTGTATATATATTCTTTTAATTAGTAGTATAATGAAGTATGTATGTACATTTTATTAAGTAGTAGTATATGTTGTTGAATATATTAAATGTATATTCTTTAAAGTAGTATATATTGAATGTATATACGTATGCATATTCTTTAAAATAGTATATATTGAATGTATATATGTATGTATATTCATTAAAGTAGTATATATTGAATGTATATATGTATGTATATTCTTTAAAGTAGTATATATTGAATGTATATATGTGTATGTATATTCTTTAAAGTAGTATATATTGAATGTATATATGTATGCATATTCTTTAAAGTAGTATATATTGAATGTATATAAGTATGCATATTCTTTAAAGTAGTATATATTGAATGTATATACGTATGCATATTCTTTAAAGTAATATATATTGAATGTATATATGTATGTATATTCATTAAAGTTGTATATATTGAATGTATATATGTATGTATATTCTTTAAAGTACTATATATTGAATGTATATATGTATGTATATTCTTTAAAGTAGTATCTATTGAATGTATATATGTATGTATCTCCTTTAAAGTAGTATATATTGAATGTATATATGTGTATGTATATTCTTTAAAGTAGTATATATTGAATGTATATATGTGTATGTATATTCTTTAAAGTAGTATATATTGAATGTATATATGCATGTATATTCATTAAAGTTGTATATATTGAATGTATATATGTATGTATATTCTTTAAAGTAGTATATATTGAATGTATATATGTGTATGTATATTATTTAAAGTAGTATATATTGAATGTATATACGTATGCATATTCTTTAAATAGTATATATTGAATGTATATATGTATGTATATTCATTAAAGTTGTATATATTGAATGTATATATGTGTATGTATATTCTTTAAAGTAGTATATATTGAATGTATATATGTGTATGTATATTCTTTAAAGTAGTATATATTGAATGTATATATGTGTATGTATATTCTTTAAAGTAGTATATATTGAATGTATATATGCGTATGTATATTCTTTAAAGTAGTATCTATTGAATGTATATATGTGTATGTATATTCTTTAAAGTAGTATATATTGAATGTATATATGTATGTATATTCATTAAAGTTGTATATATTGAATGTATATACGTATGCATATTCTTTAAAGTCATATTTTAAGTAGTATATATATTGAATGTATATTAAAAAACAATCAAGGTTCAAAATACTATTTTTTTTTTAGTCGTAACCCAGTAAACCAGCCCATTAATATGGACCGGTTACCTAACCCGGACCGGCCCATTAACCGGTCAAAAATATTAAATGAGCCGATGATGGGCTGGGTGAGGGAATTATTACTGTTGGGCCCGGCCCAGCCCGACAAGAGTTGGGACCGGACCGGACCCGGCCCCCAACTGGTAAAATTTAACGGACCGGAGCCGGGTTGGCCCGGCCCGCCCCGACCCAGTTAACAGGTTTGCTTAGAGCTGGCAAAATCAAACCCAACCCGCCCAATTCGATTCAATCCGTTCAAGTTTGGGTTGGTTATTGACCGCTCTTAGCTCAGCCCATGTCAACCCAACCTATTTCAACCTGTTAAAATTTGGATTGATATGTAACCCGAATTGATTTTTGAGAAATCTTGTTAAAATATTTTTAAAAGACTTTTTTTAAATTTGATATGTTATATATAATCATAATAATGAAAAAAATAATTTTATTCGGTACTAAAAGTTTATAAAGAACAAATAAAACAATTAAAATTTAATAAGAATTGGACGGATTGAGTTATAACTCGTTACCTAACTTGTTTTGACACAATTCATTTTGATCCAAACAAATTTGGGTCGGGTTGGATCTTGACCCGTTTGTTATCTTGACCAGTTTTAACCCGCCCGAATTTGACCCAACCCGCCCAACTGCCGCCCGCCCCTATATAGACTCTTGAAACTTAGATAATCCTTGTTATGGTATAATGATATAAATTAAGGGTAGGAAGCATATGTCGATTGATGATCTTGTGACATCATTGTGTTAAGCTAAGGGTCAAGATATGTGTAGACCTATTATTAAAAAGTATTTTATCTAAAAGTGTTTGATATATTGCGTAAAAGGCTATTAATTTGACATTGTTGGTTGTAAACTTGTGGATGTGGAAACAAACTTGTGCAAGTATTGCCATTTGAAATGTGACCATGATGCTTATGAAAATTCTAGAATTAACTTTTTTTTCTTCTAACATACTCAAATGTAAATAAACCATGTTTTTATGTTGTAACATATATGAGGTCAAACTTAATTCTTGTTTTGAATCAAATACTAAAATTGATCATGCATATTATTACGTTGATGCAAATATAAAATGTTTAGATTCAAGATTTTGATGGTGCATTCAAAATTTGATAGCCTTACCATGTTGAGGGCTTGAACATGGGCGGAGCCACCTTATATCAAAGGGTGGTCAGGTGCATACCCTTCGTCGGAAAATTATGTTGTGTATATAGGTTAAATGTTAGCTGTAATGAGTGTGTATTTAATTTTGCACACCCTTAACGCAACTGAGAAGAAAATTTGCACACTCTTCGTTAAATTCCTGGTTCCACCATTGGGCTTGAGGCCTTAATTATAAGTTGCTTTTATGATAATCATAATGAAATATTTTGGGAGAATGGCCAAGTACATGACACTTACGTGTAGATTATTTTTCAACAACATCAATAAAAAGTAAAATACAAGTAAAGAGCTATCTCATTCAATCTCATATATTGCAAGAAATTCAATAATTTCTAGGCATTGGTAATAACAAAAGAAAATGGTTGAAAAGTCTATTGTTCGAAAGAAACCCATAAAACTTATAAATCACAAAGCTAATTCAAAATTCACCTACTCGATGCGAGAGCTTTTGTAATTTTCATATCTGATCTAGACATATTATAAATTCATTTTGAAATCAAAAGCAAGATGTATGATGATAGTCTATCTTCAGGACCCTCTTACTTCAATTTTATGTTTCCATATGATTAAAAGTTTTAACACGGCTTTCTGTTAGGGTTTTTGCTCTGATTTTCTTACCAAATTTAAGTTTTACTTTTTTTGGAAAGGAAAATAAAAATAATACCATAATTACTTTTACTTTTCCTAAAAGGAAAATATAAAACTCTACCATATTTGGTTTATTTCTTGCTTGGAGGAAAGGTTTTGGACCTTTATAAATAGAAGACCCCCTTCTCATATCACAACACAACATAATTCACAATGTAGTCCTTAAAAAGTATTGTTTAGAGGGAGATTTTCTCTCAAATAGTTTTTATGCTTTTTTGAATTAGTTTTAATATGTAGGCCAATTGGCCAAACCATATTCAATAATATATTTTAGTTTAATTTTCTTTGTCATCTGATTTATCGCATCTTTGGTTTGCAACTATAAGCTTTCGCATGACGCCCTCTCGATTTCGAACCCAACACTTCCTTCTACTTTTGAATATTTAACTTCCAAAAGTTTTGTGGCATTTTCCAAAATTACACGTGCATGTGTGGATAATTAATAAATTTTATAAACTCCATCTCCAAAGTTATTCTATGGCCGTCTAAAGGCTAAAGTTCTTAGGGTACGCATTTAGGTTTGCTAGTATACTTTCATCCGTTTGTACTATATATAGTACTATGGAGGGAAAAGAGGGAAAAGGGTCTGAAATATACCCAATCTTTAACGAAATTAGCTGTAACACGCCTGAACTTTGCGGGGGTCCTATGACTCCCCTGGACTATTTATTAGTGTATTTTAGTGGTATTTATTTACATTAAACTCTTTTATTTAATTAGTTATTTATTAAAATATTTTTAATTTATTTATTAGCATATAAATGCCATTAAAATACGCTAATAAATAGTATAGGAGAGTCATAGGACTCCCGCAAAGTTCAGACGTGTTACAACAAATTTCCCCAAAATTTGGATATATTTCGAACCCTTTTCCGTACTATGGAGGATGAAATATCAACCGGTTGACAAGGTTAATTGGATATCGTACGCATACACATAGTGGAATGTCAGTGTCTAGAAGAAAACTACCTATTCAGATATTCACGATCAAGAAGTACTAAATTTTCTTTTGGATAGGCCTCGAAAGGAGAAGGAATACTGGAATATCAAAAAAGCGAATATTGAAAATTTGAGTGGTTGAAGCTTAAGAGCTACTTTCGAATTAACAAAAATTCATTGTTCAATATCTCGATTGTTCAGAAGTTTGACTAGTTACTCCTCTGACCCGAAGTGGAATCTAGGGGAAGGAAGAGCCTAAGGAAGAGGGGAAAAGGGGTTGTCATCCATAAGTATAATGATAGTTTAATTATTATGTTTAATGGATCAATTAGACCCAAACTGGATATCAAACTGTTTAGGTGGATTAAGCTTGCTCTTGATAATTTTAATTTGACATATAGATGATTGTATGCAAGAGTAATCTAGGCAGTGCTAGAGGTGGAGGGTTACTGAGAAATCACCTTGGACACATGATCATCAGTTCTTCAAAGAAGCTATATGCTTGCCCAATATTAATGTAGATTATATCTACATTGAAGAGTGATGAAAGAGGAAGTCCAAATTTTAGAATGACAAAAGGCTCAAATATGCCATTGAACTATTGAAAATGACTCATTTATGCCATCCGTTAAAAGTTTGGCTCATTTATGCCATCGCCGTTACAAAAAAGGCTCATTCACGCCATTTTTTTTAACGGTGGTTTTTTAAAAAGGGAAAAGGCTCAAATATGCCATCGAACTATT
Organism: Capsicum rhomboideum; assembly: GCA_031232105.1. NCBI lineage: Eukaryota > Viridiplantae > Streptophyta > Magnoliopsida > Solanales > Solanaceae > Capsicum > Capsicum rhomboideum. The sequence continues at coordinate 3,359,994 of CP124718.1, forward strand.
GGAAATGACTCATTTATGCCATCCGTTAAAAGTTTGGCTCATTTATGCCATCGCCGTTACAAAAAATTCACCGATTATAGAATTTTTCTGATTTTTACTTCAAGTACAATTTTTTAAGAATTTAAAAAATTGTGTTTCGGTAACTAATTGATTCGTTGTTTGAAATAGTTGATGTCTGTTTCGGGCTTGAATTGGTCTTGAGATTTGCAGAATTGTGTTCGGCGATTCCGAAGAAATTGAAAATGGATGAACTCTTTACAGTGCCTATAAAGGAGTTATAAAATGCATAGAAATATTTTGGCCGGAGAAATCGATATTTTCTTATTAGGAATTTTAAAATTTCTTTGGTTGATTTAATTAATGATGTGGAAGAATTATTGTTGGTCACGTGTACAAAATGGTTTTGCAAAAAAACCCCAAATTGGACTGTTAAAAAAAAAGGCATGAATGAGCCAAACTTTTAACGGATGACATAGATGAGCCTTTTTTCAAAGTTCGATGGCATATTTGAGTCTTTTTCCTTTAATTAATGATGTGGACGAATTATTGTTGGCCACGTGTACAAAATGGTTTTGCAAAAAACCATCAAACCGGACTGTTAAAAAAAATACCATGAATGAGCCTTTTTTGTAACGGCGATGGCATAAATGAGCCAAACTTTTAACGGATGGCATAAATGAGCCATTTCCAATAGTTCGATGACATATTTGAGCCTTTTCCCTTTTAGAATTCGTGTTAATAAGGCTCTTTCACCTTTGATCTTGACTGACAAGTATATATGTCTTTACTAAGTTTATAACTTAGTATATCCTTTTAGTGAGCTCAATTTCTAATATTAGAGATCCTCCTTTTATTATTTTACTTCCATTTTGGATAGATCAAATTGTAAGATTGAACATAGTTCTCTCTATCTTTGTAATTCATTGGTTAGGCTTAGCACCCTCTATGTTCCTTCTGATCTATAAGTAATACAACCCGTTGAGGGATACTTCGTGAGTTAAAAAAGTGTCTCATTTATAATTCTATAGAAGCTTTGCGATGTGTATGTTTTTGCCCCATGCTATGAAGAAAGAGAAGGATAGAGCTATGAAAGATTCTTATTCTATAGACATGCAAGTTGGTCATGTATTATGGGAGGCAAGTGCACCCACCTGCTATCATGTAATCCCTCGGTTTCGTTTTAGTTGACCCTCTTTCTAAAAATATTTGTTTCAATTTAGTTGTCTCATTTATCAAATCAAGAGAATTTTATTATGTTCTTCTAATACCATCCCTATCATTAAATGACTACATAAAGTGTAGTCTTGGTCAATGAAGCGGGTTGAAAGCCTGAGGTCTCAGGTTCGAATCCCTGCAGAGACAAAAAACACTAGGTGATTTTTTCCATCTGTCCTAGCCTTAGTGGACAGAGTTACCTGATATTTGTTGCTGGTGGGAGGTGGCAGGTATCGAAAGCTGGCCCTTAAACCACGGTTATAAAAAAAAAAAAGGGTGTATATACTCAAATTTATATTGTCAACGCATAATTAATAAGACTAATTTGGTAAAATAAATCCCTAATAAATATTTTTTCAAAAAGAGTGTCATCTCAACGAGGGCCAACTATTATGAAACGGAGAGATTATTAATAGAGATTTCAGATTGAGGATAGTTTCAGATCTAAATGGACTTGCCTAAATTTTAGAACTATTTAGTTCCCGTACTCAAGTACGTATTTATCGTTGAATACAATACAAACTGGTTGCTCATAATTTAAATTTTATTATTGCTGAGTGAGTATCAATTTCAGTCTTACAACTTTTTATACTCAATTCTTTTGCACTCACACTGTAGAAACCAAAACCAAATAAAAAAAAGTATCTATTTTTCCTTTGATTTGATTTAGCTTTCGATTTGGTTTAATTTGACTTTTACGTTTTTCATTACCCATATATGTAACGTAACCACTGATTGAAGGTTGCTTCACTAGTCCAAACACGTTTGAGTGCACCAGCTCTAGTGGTTCCTTGACTTGATACTTGATTTTGATAGTGAAGTTGATGTGCTTTCTCCACATTGACATCTAGTACATATAGTGATTCTTCTAATCTCAGACTCGGATAATTTAATTAAAGTTTTTACTTTTCTGTTTTTCTGTTTATTTCGTTTTTTCTAATTTATTGTATTGAACGCAAGATACCAACATATTTTTTGAGTTCGGGTCGAATTATCCATTTCGAATGGTTCAACCCTTAGTACGGAAATACGGGCATTACATTTGCTATCATAATACTCTTTCTTGATTGTTCACTTTCTTGCTTGCTTGACCACGTACACTTTCATATTTGAGTATACCTACAACTCCAATGAACTACCTATTTTATAATTGTACAATTGTGATGGAAAGGTCTAGTGAATTTTATATTTAGACTTTAGAGTTACACCTTCCACTTATTTTTCGAATTGTACTTTCTGAAATGCTGTTAAACTTAATTTTTACAATAAAATTCTCATTCTAAAGTTCTTGGATACTAATTAAGTTGGTGATAACTTAGCTTTTCAACAATTGTTACCTAAGTAAGGGTACATAAAATTCTTTTTTGCATGTGCTGCTAAAATAACTAGTGCATAAATTATCATGTTGGGTCCGTTCATAGTAACGACCTTCTCTAATTAGTACTATATGCAGACTTCTCTATAACGTTACCTCGTTATAACGACATTTCACTATATCGGCCTGATTTTCTTCGGAACCGATTTTTCCTGTTATATTTTACTTCTCTATAACGGCATTCTACCTATAACAACAATGACGTTTATTATAGCGGTACACTCTTTGTAAAATTACCTCTCTATAACAGCATACTCAAATATTATGTAAGACAATATATTATGTACAAAATAAAATACCAAAATATTTATGGTAATCATCATTAATGTCATGCACACAGTAAATTTCGAGTTCGAATATCAAATTTAAAGAAAAAGTTATATTTAAAGGCTACGAATGTTTACCTTTTTTATAATCATGCTCTTTCTAATTTTGTATACTTTTGTTTATAACAACATCTAAACATTGAACGTCAGTATGCATATAAAACAACATCTCTGTATAGCAGTCATCAGATCTTCAGACAAACACTGTCACTATAGAGAGGTTTGACTGTAATATATTAGACTAGGCTACAGTTCGACCGTCAGATAGTACAGACTCACTAATATACACCTACGTTATGTTAGTATGGTGCTTGAAACATCAGTAGATGAATAAGTTTGACACAACCCATGTGATATGTGTTGAAATTCAACCTGTAACTAGTCTACTAGATCTGTACCAAGTGCAACCTGCAAGCTAATATATAGATGTTGGATATAGAGCTTGTATATGCTAGCCTGTTATTGTCTCCTTGCTCTTATGAAGGACTAGTTTCTTAATTTCGTGGTGCTCCATGTGAAAGGGTATCATCTATGTTGTAGACAGAAGTTAGGCCTAGCCCCCTCTTTGTCTCTCTAGTTAATATAATATCATCCAGCCTTATGCTGGATAATTTTTTTTTTTTTGGGGCAGGGATGTAAATGTAGAGTGGAAAAAGTTAGGTATGATAATCCTCCTTATGCACACTTGTTAGTGATCAGTGATATATACATGACACATGTTACGTAAAATATATACACTCATTACCACTTAATGATAATTTATTAATGGGTATTTTCATTTTATTAATTTACTTAGCTATAGTAAGTTGCATTGATTTAATGTAAATACTCATTCATCAGTTACTTATCAATATTGTTAACATTCATTTTATACATCGATCGAGCTTAAAATTAAGTCTTACAATGTTCGTATTTCTACCTAGAAAAGAGGAATTAATTGGTTTTCGTGAAATATAAAAAGTGCTTTTATTTATTAAAAAGATTATAACTAAATGCAAAAGTAGAATTTTTTTTCATAACATTATGTAGATTTATGCTAGTTAAAGAAAGGGAGAATTATTATATACTATATATATAGAGAGAGAGAGGGGGAGGATGGAATGAATGCTTATAATTTAAAAGGCATTATAAATTTTGTTTTTGGTGGGCGTACAAATAAAAATCTCAACTAATAACTAAAAAGATTAATGAGCTACATTGGGTTAGTGATACTAACTCTTAAATGTAGACCTTTCCGTGAAAATCATATGAATTTGACACAAAACAAAAAGTACCATATCATTTTAAGAGTATAATAAATAGTATAATAGACTCTATGGTTTAGTGAACAACTGTAGAGATAGTGGAATGGTGGCATGTGGAGCTCGATCTACTAACTGTTAGATTAGGGCAGGTGTTGGACATTAATTTGGCAAAGAGAGGATCCCTTTTAATTTGGAGAGTATGGAGACGTTATTCCCACTTTCTGTCAACATTAGAAGTGGAACATGGGTAGTAGGTTTGGGATTTAAGAACCCAAGGGTGTGGTCCAGTGGTCAATGAAGTGAGTTGAGAATCTGAGGTCTCAGGTTCAAATTTCAGTGGAGGCAAAAAACACTAAGTGATTCTTTCCATTTGTCCTAACTTTGATGGACAGAGTTACCTGTTATCTGTTGCTGGTGGGAGGTGATAGGTATTCCGTAGATTTAGTCGAGGTGAGCGAAAGCTGGCCCGGACACCACGATTATAAAAAAAAAGGCTTGGGATTTAACTTACTTTATTGTTAAACCAAAATTAATTATGTGGGCCATAGAAACTTACAACTTGGGGCATAAAAACTTACAATGATAGCATGGGGGGCTCGATCTACTAACTTCGTCAAACAAGATACATATATATAGCTAGAAAAAGTACGAACCTGAATTATTTCTCGATTTGTACTTATCATTCTCGCGTAGGATCTATGCTAATCTTCTTTGTAGCTAGTCCAAGAAATAATAGTAGAACCTATGGTTTAGTGCACCACCATGGAGATAGTGGAGTGATGACATGTGGTTCGATTTACTATGTACCTTCGTCAAACAAGATATATAGCTTGAAAGCCTGAAAATTGAACTATTTCTCGATTGGTGTATGTTATTCTTACGTAGAATCCATGCTAATCTTCTCTGTAGCATTACAAGCGCACACATTGAAAGAAGCAAGCTTCTTGGTTTCAATGGCCATTAATAGTAGTTGCAAACAGTAAATATTTAGTTAAATTTCATGAATGAGATGACCCAGCCATCATGTGGAATATACTTCGAGGGGCTTGTATGGGCCACTTATTGCGGGGGCTTGTTGATGGACTAATTGTTGTAGGGGTTTGGTGACAAGTTTTTGCACAAATTGTCTCTATTTTGGAGTGGAGAGTTGAATGAACCTCATGGTTCACTTCGCATATTACATGCATAAGAAAAACACAAAAAAGAATCATGAGAACTCTAGAAATATTTGGACAAAAAAGTCAAATTAAATTGAGCATCTTCACACTTCAAATGCATGATTCTATTTATTTATGGATAAATTACTTAAAACTACACCTTAACTTACCATTATTACCTCAAATCTCAACCCCTTAAAATAATTAGAAAAATTCCTTCTTACTCTTTCTCTCTCCAAAACTTCGATACATCACAACCTTTTCCCAAATCCATCCCAAACACCCTTTTTCCTCCTGTTCTCTCTTGCTTTCCAGAAGGGCTTCACAATCGTGAAGGTTTTCAAGCCGAAAATGCCATGCCAAAATCCGATGAACAAACACCGCAATCAATGTTGTCCGCGGCGGCGTCCTCCACCACCACTGCGCCACCAATCTACATCCATCCCTGACGCTAGCCTTTCGAACACGGCCTCCTCCCTATCCCTAAACTCATCTTCACTGACGGAGTTCAATCTCTTCTTCCAATTCGCGATAAACTCTTATCCTCATCCTCGGGATCAACGCTGCATCGAGTTAATTGTGAAGCGATTGCGGAATCACTACATATCTCAAAGACAATATGTTAATGAAGATTTATAAGTACCAGACAGTTCAAGCCATGAGGAATTTTGGAGTTCGGAGATTCGTCAATGAAGATACATAAGAATGATGTATATGTTAAGAGAGTTAGGAGATGCATAAGAATGATATATCTGGTAGAAAGGACAAGAAGATACATCACGCGATCCTCCACCAAATGGATAAAAGCTATGTATCTTACTGAATATTAGGTTACAGATACATAAGAAAAATGTGTTTGGTTGAAAATCTACAAAAATCATGTATCGGAATGCTTTTTGTGCTACTGATACATAAGACATATGTATCTGAATGTATCTCTGTGATATTAATACATAAGAGTTATGTATCGGTACTTATGTATCAGATGGTGATGTATCGCGAGTCTTAGCTATGTATCGCGACAATGAATGAAAAATCGGGATTTTACGTAAATATGAAAACAGTCGGGATTTTATGTAATTATTTATATATGAGTTTAACTTTAGTTGTAAGTGCAAAGATCATGATAAATAGATTAAAGTTACATATATCAACAACTAACTATTAATAAATCTATTTTACTCCAAGTATTTTTAAGAGCAAGGTATAAAGTATTTTCTATTAATTTATACCCAGGTATAAATTATTTTGTTACAAGTATATTTGGATCAAGTATTTTTAAGATCAAAGTGTAAAGTATTTAAGACAAATATATACATTATTTCATATTTATACAAAGTATTCCGGCAAAACGTATTAAGTACTTATAAACAAGTATCTAATAGATTCATTCAGTTACATGCCAATAAAAAGATTGATATTCAAAGAAATATATGTTGAAGATAGGGCATAGTAATTAGTAGATGACTCTGTATTTGTTAAGGATGATAAAAAAAAATTTGCCAAAGAAATAGGAGGTGAATCCTTTTGACTGTTCTGGTCAAGATTTATTTCATGTTGACTAATCTCTCAATTTATATGACACACTTTCCTTTTTAGTCAGTCCCAAAAAGAATGACATATTTCTATATTTAGTAACAATTTAACTTTAAAATACCCACTTTACCCTTAATGAAATGATTTACAACCACACAAACATCTATGACTTATTTTGAACCACACGTTTCAAAAGTCTTCTTTTCTTTCTTAAACTCCGTGTCAAGTCAAACTACATCACTTAAATTGGGACGGAGGGAGTAATAAACTCTGCTATTAAAGTAAATATTTTAGATGTCATAATTGATAATCAATTAATATTGTCATTTATATATACTAATTATTTTAAAACTGCCTGTTTATGTTTTTTTCCACATTTACGTAAAAGGCCAAAATACTCCCCTAACTCTAGTCAATGGCCTCATCCCCTCCTTCCCCCCCCCCCCCCCCCCAAGTGGACTTCCCTTTGAAGCAATATTCATCATCTTTATAAATATCCATCCTTCTTTCATTACAACCCAAGATTTCATTTCAAAAATAAAAATAATGACCAATCTTTTGTGGCTCTACCGTGGCCACTACCTTGTCCTTGTATGGATTTCAGCAGCCACACTTTTAACAATCTCCACTGCTATGCCTCCACAAAATCCCATCAAATGCAACAACCTTAACTCAGATTGCCAACTTTCCAATTCCTACGGTGTTTGGGGCGACAGACAAACATGTCGCGCCCCAAACATCGTCTATCCAACAACCGAAGAAGAACTTCGTCAAGAATTAGCCAATGCAAACAAAAACAACCTTAAAGTCAAAATCGTCACACGATTTTCACACACTATTCCTAAACTAGCATGCCCCGCGGGCAACTCAAAAAGTTCTGCCTTCATTAGCACCGAAAAATATGACTCTACAGTTGATATTAACATGGAAGAACGTACAGTCACTGCTGATGGTGGAGTTGGACTCCGGAAGCTTATCGATACGATAGAAAAGGCGGGGTTGAGTTTGGTAGCAGCTACATATTGGGAGGGTGTAACGGTTGCCGGAGTAATAAGTACGGGGGCTCACGGCAGTTCATGGTGGGGCAAAGGAGGATCAATTCATGACCATGTTATTGGTCTCAGTCTCATTGTACCAACTAATGAATCTGAGGGTTATGCTAAAATAATCAAATTGACACCAAAAGATTCACTTTTCAATGCTGCTAAAGTTTCTCTTGGATTGCTTGGCATCATTTCTAAGGTAAGAAACTTTTTTTTTTCTTTTTCTATATGTGTATTCTTTCTTTATACTCCAATATATTCCTGTTTTTGTTTCCTTGTATTGTTCGACAAAATTAGTTACAAGGGATGATATGGTTGGGAATCTCTACCTTAAAGAGGAGATTTGGATTTGACCTCACTGACTGAAATACTTCTCCATACGCCACCGTCCATCTTTATTTGTCCATTATTAACTTAGCACACACCTTAATAAAAAATAATAATTTTACTATATCACCTTTTTAATATAATAAATTTAATATTTTGAAAAATGTATTGGGTAATAAATAGTAATATTTAATAGAAAAAATAAAATAGACATAAAAAGATAAATTACTGGACAAGCATTGTAGGACATAGTGTACAAGCAAAGATGGACGAAATACGTAGAAAACTCTTTATCCATTACTGAATTTGGCCAACTTCAATTTGAACGTGCTTTCGGACATACAAGCTTTAAGGGAGTAAGATAATTTGCTTCATCAACTCGTGATTCTTTCCCTTGTGGGTGTGATTTGATATATTTTTTTTTCAATTTTTGTCCTTTATGGATTTTATGAAACGTTTTATTTTTTTACCGTAATATCATTGCTAGCTTTAGCAAATATCTCCCCCGTCTCATTTTAGTTGGACAGATTTTATTTTGCACGGTGATTAATAAATTATAAATAAAATGATGAATTTTACTAGTTTACCCTTTACTCATATTAATAATATTCATTGGACATAAGAATAGACATTGAAATTGTAATTAATTGTAGGGGTAAAACGAAAAAAAATTAATTAATTCTATCTTAATTTAGTAAGTAAGAGATATTTACTTTTAGTAAAATGACCAACTAAAATGGAATAGAGGGAATATTTATTCTAGGCCAGAACAAATGTATCCCTGGCCTAAAGAGTCTATTATTATGATATTGACTCACAGCTGAAATCTACCAAAAAAACAGCGACAAAGTACACAGTTCTGCCCAAACATTTACCAATCTTACCATATTTAGTCACATGTCTTTCAATTTTTTTCTTCTTTTAAATCCTTCCATGAATTGTTTTCCCCAAAAATAGTAATCAATCGAACAACTATATGCAGTTGTTTGAAGGACTTGACCCCTTCTAACTTGATTAATATTGTGGGATTCACTCGTCCCTTTTAATTAATTAGAGACTTGTAAGAGCCATCCAACACAAAATTGGGAACAAGACACTTCTTTATTCCTTTTTAGCTTCAAAAAAAACACAAAACCTTTAATTTCGAAGACAATTATGAACATATAGGGAATTTTATGATTCAATAATGCATGCTATTGTCATGAAATACCCCCTTACTAAGACTACTACTTCCACATTTCAAAGCAAGTCTTGAGATTGTTTCCAAATGAAAAGTATTAACGTGGTACCTGATTAGGTGACATTTCAATTGGAGCCAACATTCAAGAGAAGTATAAGATTCAATTTCACAAATGATAGTGGTGTAGAAGATGAATTTATGGAACATGCAAGGAAGAATGAATTTGGTGACATTCAATGGTACCCTTCTAAACAAACTGCTGTATACAGATATGATAATAGAGTTCCATTAAACACTTCTGGAGATGGTCTCAATGATTTTCTTGGATTTCAATCCAATCCTATTTTGCTTTCCAAGTCTGTTCGAGCCACAGGTGATTAATGTTCATCTTATTTAAAATCAATTATCAAATCTTTCATTTTACATCATCATTTTGGTTGCATTTCATTTCCCATGTTAATTAGTAACCTTTCTATTAATTATTATTATTAGAGTAAATTACTCTAAAACACTTATATGGCGTGATTCAATAACCAACCCTCCTACTACCCTTATAATATTTCCAACCAAATACTTAGCTTAACCTTTCATAAAATTAAACACGTCGGAGATTTTAATTACTTGAAATTTTAATTAGCCTTCTAGTAATTATATTATATATTCTAATGTATTTTTAGTCATGCATGTATATATCTTATATTTTACAAATCTAAACACTATATAGTAAAATGAAAATATAGTTCAAGTTAATATTATTTTGTGTAGGATATTTATTATATATGGTATAAGTGTTTGATTTTAAAATAAATGGAGTATATATACATCCCTATATATATAACGAGTGGAAATTATGTGTTTTTTTTTTTTTTTTCATTGTATATACGTAAGTACTTATATTTTGCTTTCAAGTTACCTTTGATTATTCACTTAAATTTATGTTAGTGTACTTAGATACAACCATCTTATATTCAAAATCAAACATTTAAATCCCTATGAAAGGTTCAAGTGTTCAATTTCAATTTGATTGTCAATTAAAAGTAACCTTCACAGTTATATTGTTTTCATTTTCAGAAAAGGGGTTTGAAAATACAAGAAACGTTGGTGGAAAATGCACAATGGCAAGTTCTTTCGTGGCATATAAGAAATTGATAGCAAATGGATTCAAAAACAACAAATTAATCTTCACTGGATATCCAGTAGTAGGCCATCAAGGCAAAATGCAAACTTCAGGTTCATGTTTATACTCATCCTCTATAGACATCACCACCACATGTGCTTGGGATCCAAGAATCAATGGACTCTTCTTCTATGAATCAGCAGCCAAAATCCCATCTTCAAAATTTGGAGATTTCATACGCGATGTGAAAAAATTACGCGATTTGGTCAAGCCAGAGAGTATGTGTGGGGTTGACTTGTATAATGGATTTCTATTTCGTTTTATCAAGGCCTCGGATGCATATTTAGGTCAAGGCGAAGATTCAGTGGTTGCTGATTTTAACTATTATCGCGCTAGTGATGCCTTAACACCGCGATTAAACCAAGATATTTGGGAAGAAATTGAGCAAATGGCATTTGTTAAGTATGGGGCTAAGCCACATTGGGGTAAGAATAGGAATGTAGCATTTCTTGATATACAAAAGAAGTATCCAAAATTCAACAAGTTTGTTGCTGCCAAGGTACAATTGGATCCTAAGAATATGTTTTCTAGTGAATGGTCTGATGAGATATTGTTTGGAAAACAAGAAGGTTTAAAGGGTGATGGATGTGCCTTAGAAGGGCTGTGTATTTGTTCAGAAGATAGACATTGTAGTCCATCAAAAGGGTACTTTTGCAAGCCAGGACTTGTTTATCAAGAAGCACGTGTGTGTAGGTTTTCATCAACTTCCACTAGTTGAATAAACATTTTATACACTGAAAATTAATGTCCAAGATAGAATCAATGTACCTCTTGTTTTGTCTTGATCCAAAATTTCAATTCCAGAAAAACAAAAAAGCAATAAAATGTGGCACTCGAATTGGAAGAAGTGTGAGGTTTACGGCTTATTGAGGTCAATGTGTATAATTAAAACAGACAACATATTTTAAGTGGTTGATTAACTTATAAGTTTTTCCAAAATTTTAAATCGAAAATGTAATAGTAACACTATCATGTGTTAGAGTGTTCAATCATATTTTGTGGGTGGGCGACCTCTTCGGGTAAATTCCGCAATGACAAAGGAACTTAATTAGCTAAGGACTGAAATTGAAATTTAAGAAAGAGCAAAGAAATTTGAAATTTGTGCATATGAATCTTAATATGCCATGAAATTAGAGGAAATGAGAGCTCTTATAATTTGAATAGAAGAAAATGATATTTTCAAATTTCTTATGTGTATGATTGACGACTGACTGCTTAAGCCGTACACTTTTTAATAATCCACCTAAACTTAAGCGAATTCAGTTTTCACTTTAAGAAAAATATTTAAGGACATAAATTGTAGGCTACTTTTCACTTTTACCCTTTTAATTATTCTTTACCTATTCTCCTAGAAAATGTGAAGTACTTAAGAACCTCATTAAATGAAAGGGTAAATATGAAAAAAAGTTCCAATAATTCTCTTGTACTTTGAAAAATTCACTTATTTTGGACATTGAAAAATACTTCAACAATTCAATTCTCTTTTAATATAATTGTCTTTTGTTAAAATTGACACTTATTAGTGTCCGTTTTGAGTACGTATAACACAAAATATACCGATTGTTTTTTTTTTTTTCTAAATTAGATTCTTTTTAAGGTACGTTCCAAATTTTGTATATTTATAATTTTATTTTACAGTTATAACATAGCGTGTTAAACCGTTCTGTGATTTTTCCTTTTTGGGAACGTTAAGACTCATTTTATTAGATATTAAGCATATAAAATATTACAGACCATGGCATTGTTTCTGACTGAAGCAGTTAGGCCTACATTCTTACTGAAACTATTCGAGCTTCTACCATACTTGATCAGCAAACAACTAGTAGATATAGTATTATTTGTTCAATATATTTGATTACCTCTATAGAGTCAGGATCTATTTCAACGTAACAGAGTGATCGAGGTTATGAATTTTAACCATAACCAACCCTTATTTTAGTGCTAATAAGGGTGAGTAAGCATTTCCCCATTTCTGGAAGCCCATAATCTAGTCTCCATTGTTGTTGCGAATCAGCCTCTCATTTTCAGTAATTAATTTAGCCTCATTAAAGCTAACATCCGTATTTAATTTATACCTTCCTTTTATAGGATTGATCCATTTGACAACGTAACGACAACTGACTTAGTTTTTTCTAGAGATCTGTAATGATCCTCCAGGTCATTTCCTTCATTTTCGTGCTTTTTTGATGTTTAGAGCTTTCCCACAGCTGCGCCAAGTCATTAATGACTTGCTGGGACTGACAGTTCGGTCACTGGACAGTTCGTTTGGTTTTTAGAGCCAATTCCTTGTTTTGGAGCTTTCACTATTAAGAAATAGGTGTCGGACCTAAACTTCAGTCAAACGGTCCGAATGCCAATTCTGATAGTTCTGTTAGCTCCAGAACGTCGATTATATGCTAGGGGGACACTCGGTTAGGGTCCCGAGACTTCCGAACTCGTTTTAGGCTATTGGGTGGAAATTGGTTAAAACGACTCTTAGGGTGTAGGACCCACATTCGATCGAAACGACCTCGGATGGGAATTTTGATGGCGCCGTTGAGTCCGGAACTTCAAATTTGGTGTAGTATTGTAGTTCGTTTGCGCTCACGGGATTCCGAACGAGTCCCGAGGGGTCGACCAGAGACTTGGCATCTTGGCCAAGTGCTGGTGCATGCTGGTGCTGGTGCCATCGCCTTGGTGATGGCTTGGACGCCTAGGCGATATCGCCTTGGCGTGCCTTCGGTTGCCTAGGCGAGTAGGCTTCCTTGGCATGCCATCGCCCAAGCGAGGCCCTTGGCTGCCTATGCGAGGCCGCCTTAGTGATGCCTTATGCACCTTGGCATGCCATCGCCCAAGCGAGGCCCTTGGCCGCCTAGGCGAGGCCACCATGGTGAAGCATAGAGCTACCTTAGTGATGGGGCTGGTCTTTGTAAGACTTAAGTCCCACGCTTTTAGGGCATTTCCTTGAGAGAGAAACCCCATTTTAGGCCTTGAGAGCTTATTTATTATGAGGGTTCGGTTGGCTAGTGTCAGGGTTGATCTAAGGCGAGGTTGTGACCGTTCCCTTGACTTTATTCCCGTAAGTTCCGTCTAAATTCTTGTTAAATTTTTGATTTAGCTCTTGGTTTTTGGAATAATGTTGGGGTTGATTTGTGGCTTATTTGAGTTCAAATTTCACCCAAACTTTGGGGTAAATAATCCTTGGGCTATGAGAGATGCATTGACGATTTTGATTTTGTGATTCCACCAGCGGGCTCCACATGAGATTTTTGGTTCGATTCTTGATCCGGGGTATTTATATGCAATATGAGTATCATTGTTCTTGTTGTAATGCGTAGATTATTATTTTGATAGCATGGCAGCGTGCAAAGGCTTCTCAAAAGGAAAAAGCTCCTGTGTAGTGGACTTTCTCGAGCTTTCAGCATCGTTCAGGTAGGCTAGGCTTGCTTGCTTCATAAATTGAGCTTTATTATGGTATTAGTGTGGTATTATGCTAGCGCTGGGTTGATATTTATGACTTGGTTGTTAGTTTGGTACTTTATGGGTTAAAGTTAGCTGGTTTGGGGCCTTTTGGTAGAATTTGGCCCCGTCTTCCCTACTATTGGTTAGAGTGATGCTTTAGGACTACCTTTGGGACATTCAATACCTTAGGAGTTTTAGGGCCTTAGCCTAGTTTTGGGGTAGATGTTTGCCTTAGTTTGAACTTTCGAGACTAGTGGCGGGCTCGGTCGGCCCTTCTTTAGGTCAAATGACACAACTAGCTCCTTGTAGAACTAAGAGTTCTCTTTTTATTCCCTTAGACTAAACCTTGAGTCCTAGGATGATTTCAACCATCCCATGAACTTCAATAAATCTTACTACCCAGATAATGTATCGTTTCGGCTTTTAGATCCATATAATTAGGTGGTATGATTATTATTACTTCTCTTATTAACTTGACCGTATGACTTGAGAGTCTAGATACTGAATGGGTGTTGAGGAAAGTTAAGGCCTTGGAATATTTGGACACTTAACTTATTTATTAAGTTTCGGTTCAAGTCCGGTGATTTGTTGCTCTCTTATTGTCCGGTATATTGAGATTATTTATGGCATATTTACCACATGGAACCTTTTACTAGTTCAATTTAAGTTCGACATTCATGACCAATATACGACACTTTATTATGATGATACTATTCCCAATTCTGGTTAAGTCCGACATTTATGGCACGAAAGGAAGTTTCTGGTATCTTATCACTTGCGTGCGTATTTTAATTTATTATTGTTGGCATTTCCTCCTTGTTTCCATCTATGGAGCTTATGGGGGCTCGATTGGGTTACTCCTTACATGTTTGCACCTTCTGAGCTTATGGGGGTCCAATTAGGTTGTAGTTAGACTGTATTTACCTTAATTTACCTATTCTTGCATATTTATCGCTTTATCTAGATTCATGATAGTATCTCAGATAGAGTCGTTATTCATGACTTAGTTTACTTTCTCACATTTTATTATACTTTTATTGTGATTTAGCTCAGTCGGCTGATGATTTCTACTGAGTACCCATTGCTCTTGGTACTCATACTACACTTTTGTATCTTTTTCGGATGCAGATCTGAGTACGAGTCACCGCAGCTGACATTGTATTCAGGCTTGCTTTGGAGATTCGGAGATAGGGTGAGCTTTTAGAGCCGGAGTTGATTCTCTCTCTTTCTGCTATTTTTGGACAGTCTTTACTTTTCGAGACTACCTATATATTTGATACTATTCAGTACTCTTATTTTTGATTTGGTGGCTCTTGTACCGACCGTACTAGGTCATGGGATGCTCTTTTGTATACTTTCTCTTTCTCCTCTATTACTCAGTATCTTTGCACTTACATTTGACTGCTTACAATTCTATTGTACGCTTACTTTCAGTATTTCTTATACCTTCTACCAATTAGCCCATTACTTGATGTTCTGGGCTATGGTTTGGCTTACCTACTGGTGGGTTAAAGTAGGTGCCATCATGACTCAAGAAATTGGGTCGTGATAAGATCATTCTTTTTTTAGTAAACAATTAATATTCAGTAGCGACATTCAATGCAAACTTTAGCAACATAGACTATGGTTCAAATTATTCTGGTTATTTTGATTTTCATTCAACTATAGGTTCCATGTTGCATAAGGAAAAAATTTACTCCAACCAAGGTATTTTAAAGGGTTTCTAGGACTATAATCTGTAATTTGGAGAAACTAAGATGATGAACTACGTCAAGTCCATGAGTTATTTGTTAAATGTGAGTTCCTAATGCTTAGGAAGGGTGAATTGTTGTGTTAAAATCTATGTAATTATTGTTTATAGATTAAGAACGAGCCAAAATCGAAAGGGAAGGCAATTTATGGCTATATAGTGTTTACAAGCAAGGAAATAGAGGCAAGTTATGGTTTAATAATAGTAAACACTTGCTTGACTCTGTGTTTTTATGTGAGTTGGATGTTTGTGATTAGCTTTCGGGCATTACTTGTGATTATTAACTGTATCAAGCATTGAACATATGGTTTTGAGATGGTATTAAGATGATATATGGATCGGGTGTCACGCCGACACTGTTATATGGATCGAGTGTCACGTCGACACTATTATTAGATCGGGTACCAATACTGGTACACGGACTGAGCTCGTCCCTTGCAGGTCATAACTGAGAGTCCCTACTGACTCTAGTATGTGTGTACATCTTGCATGCATGCAATCATTATTTCATTTGTACTTATATTTGTGATGACTATTGTTGAAGGAACCTGCCTAAGTGTCATTAATGTACTTGTATACCTGTAATCTGATGAGATGAAGTGTTATGACTATGCCTGCTTGTCAACTAATTGTGAGTTATGTTTTGATTGTTGTTACTCTCAATTTACTATGCCTGCTTGTCAACTAATTGTGAGTTATGTTTTGATTGTTGTTACTCTCAATTTACTTGCTTATTTGTATGGTGTTGGGTTGAGTCGGCCGAAGATGCCTACTAGTACTTAGTTGTTTTACTGATACTACCTGTACTCTTCTTTTTATTGAGTATAGAGCGTATTCCGACGTTTGAGACAAGACCTCGACTCTAGTCCGTGATTCAGACATTGATTCAAGAGTGAGCACCATGTTCGGGCAGCCATTGAATCATCTTTATGTTGGTTGTGTCCTTTGTTTTGAGACAGATATATTTCTTTTACTTAGTATTCTGGATATTGTTTAGACTTAATTTTAGACACTATTTTAGAAGTTCTTGCACGGTGACTTTCAGATCCCGGAGATTGTAATAAGTAGAGATACACTCCGCACTCTCTTGTTTTCGAGTATTCAGTTAGTTAATAAAAAACTTATTTTGTGAATTGATGAAGTCGGTTTAGGTGAATTTTTGTTAATTGATTAAGGGTTGAGTTAAATGGTTCTCCCACTGTAGTGTTAGGGTGGGTGTCACTCATGACCGATTGGGTCGTGACATAACTTGTGAGTATTCCAAGTTCTTGTGTCTCAACAAATCCAACAAGTCTTCATCGCGGATACTGTGAATAAATATCAATTATCTAGTCAGTAACAATGGACATTAAAAATCCTAATATCGAAGCTATTACCAATGTGCTTGACGCACCCCTTTTGAAGAATATATTTGGAAGCACAAAGAGACCGCCATATGAAACTAGGATTTAAAAATTCTCTTCCAAAATAAATTTGGAGTGGTGCTAATATTTGGCCTTAAGTATATGTCTAATAAGAGCTTCAGGGTGAGTCATAATCGACCAACTTGTTTTTGCTCAAAGTGTCGTATTTACGTGTTGATTCTACAAAAATTCATGCCACCTTCCTCCTTATGCTTACTCATTCTTTCCCACGACATCCACTTGATTCATGATCCCTCATTACCTTCATTTTTCCATGAAAAATCATTCATGACACGCTCAATGGTAAGACATGTATCGATAAACAAGATAAGAAGGGACATGAGGTAGTTTGAAATTGCCTGGACCATCGTTTTAGTAAGATCTCTTTTACTGCTCATGATATGATTGGAGCGTTTCTAACTCTGAAGTGTTGCACACACCTTATCTAGGAAAAAAAAGTAGAACTCTTTCTTGCAGCATCCGACACTAGCTGGCAAACCAAGGTATCGACCTAGTTTATCAACTTTTTTCACATGCAGAATAGATGCAACGACATCCTTCACCTCCTCTATTGATATTACTGCTGAAATATATTTCAGATTTATGGAAGTTAACCTGTTGGCTAGATGTTTTTTGATAGAGCAGTAGAAACTGCTTAGTGATATTCGCCTCTGATTTCACAGCCTTAAAAAGTTTATGGCATCATCTGGAAAAAAAGAAGATGAGTAACAGGTGGAGCTTGCAGAATGACTATCACTCCATAAAGAGTGCCTTAACGAGCATAAGTACTTAACAAAACCGAAAGACCTTCTGCTACAATGATAAAAAGATATGCTGACAAAGGATCCCCCTATCTGAGAATGATATCACAAAAAGTCTTGCAAGCATGGGATATTTGGTAAGATACAGTACGAACTATTTTCATGGTCTTTGTAATCCAATCCGACGAAAATCTCATCTTCATCATCATATTTCTCAGAAGATTCTATTCTACTCTATCATAGGCTTTGCTCATGTCTGTTTTCAAAGCAACAAATTCTTTTTTTCATCATGTTTTATGTTTCAAATAGTGATTGACCTCAAAAGCCATCATGGCATTGTCAAGAATAAATCTTTCCAAAATAAATGCACTTTGATTTTCAGCAATACAATTCTTTAAGCAATATGTTTTATGTGATTTTTCAACATCTTGCAAACTATACAATCAATAACATTACATAGAGAAATTGGCCTAAAATTAGAAATTAACTCATGCTGCTTCTTTTTGGAATTAAAATAATTGTAGTAGAATTATTTCACAAAATGACTCTATTATTGTTGACACAATTGAGCATCACATTCACATGTTCTTACCAATCACAGTTCAAAAACTTTGATAGAAGGATAGATTAATCCCATCTGAACATAAGTGAATTTTCTTTAAAAAATCTAAATTAGTTTAAAATTAATTGTCAGATGTACGTCCTTTCTGGGTTTAATTTTACTTATGATTTTTCTGTAATTTTGGTTAAAGCTTTGATTTTTTGTCTATGATATCTATTCTTTATGTGTATGAAAATTATCAGTGTCGTGAAAAATCCTAATTTGACTTTTAAATTTTCTATGAATGACTTTTGCTTGGATTTGATATGAATTTACCAGAGCTTAATTTTTTATAGCGATTTTTATGTGAACTTTTGATGAAGCTTTGTCGTCTTTACCTTTTCATTTCAAGAGAATTTTCTTAGAAAATCCTAAATTAGTTTGAAATTAATTGTCATATGTTATATTATGTTTTTTGTACTTGCTTTTTCGATTTTGTTTTACTTACGATTTTACTGTGGTTTTGGTTAATGCTTTGATTTTTCGTCAGTGAAGTTTATCCTTTGGGTTTATCAAAATCATCGGAACCACGAAGAATCCTAATTTGGCTTTTGGATCTTTTAAGAATGCCTTTTTCTTAAACATGATATGAATCTAGCAGAGCTTGATTGTGTTATAGTAATTTTATGTGAACTTTGGAATTTTTGATGAAGTTAGTTTTACCTTTTTAATTTAAGTGAATTTGCTTAAACAACCTTAGATTAGTTTAATTTGAAATTAATTGTCATATGATAAATTATATTTTATTTGTACTTCATTTCTAAGTTCTGTTTTACTTATGATTTTGGTTAAGACTTTGAGTTTTTGTCCATGAGATTTATCTTTTGGGTGTATCAAAATCATTAGCGTCGCTAGAAACCCTAATTTTCTTTTGACTTTTTATGAATGACTTTTTCTTAGATTTGATATGAATTTAGAAGAGTTTGATTGTGTTCTAACGACTTTTATATAAATTTTGAAAATTTTAATGAGGCTTTGTCATTTTTACCTTTTAATTTAAAGTGAATTTACCTAAAAAAAGTCCTCAAGTGGCTTGAAATTAATTGTCATTTTTAAGGTTCATTCAGCTTGCTCAGGCATTTGTAGTGTTTGTTGATTGAATAGCGGGTTAATAAATTAGGGTTTCTAGAATTTGTTCCATTAATGACTTTAACACTTAATTCATTAAATGGAGTGTACATATTAATGTGTGTTAATCATGTCATTACCATTGTAGTAAATATACTCCCTCCGTTTTAAATTGATTGACCTGTTTTAACGTGACACAAAATTTAAGAAAATAAAGAAGATTTGTGAATCTTGTTGTCTTTAATTAAAGATATGTCAATGTACTTAATGTCTTTTAATCTTGTGGTTTTAAACATATCACGTGAAAAGTTGGAATTAAAGAGTTGTTAAAAAGGTAAAAGGTCATTCTTTTTTAAACGGACTAAAAAGAAAAGTAGGTCAAACAAATTGAAATGGAGGGAGTATTTGATCTGTATCCTATAACTTTGAATTTACAGGTGTATAAAAATTAAACGCATGTCAATGTGTATATATCTTTTACAATATGTTTGATTTTCTATACAAATAATATTTATTTATGTATATGTATATATACACCAATACACCAATATTTTGTATATACGTATATATATATATACACGATTTTTATGTGAATTTTGAAATTTTTGTTAGAGCTTTGTCATCTTTACCTTTTTAATTTAAGTGAATTTTTTTAGAAAACGCTAAATTAGTTTGAAATTAATTGTGATATATGCACTTGTTTTTTCGGTTTTGTTTTACTTATAATTTTACGCTTCTGGTTAATGCTTTAATTTTTTTGTCAATGAAGTTTATCCCTTGGATATATCAAAATCATAGGCACCGCAAAGAACCCTAATTTGACTTTATAATCTTTTATGGGTGACTTTTGCTTAAATTTGATATGAATTTAGCAGATCTTGATTGTGTTATAGCGATTTTTATGTGAATTTTGAAATTTTTGATGAAGTTATTTTTCCTTTTTAATTTAAATGAATTTGCTTAGAAAATCCTAGTTAGTTTAAAATTTTTGATGAAGTTATTTTTCCTTTTTAATTTAAATGAATTTGCTTAGAAAATCCTAGTTAGTTTAAAATTAATTGTCATATGTTATATTATATTTTACTTGTACTTCCTTTTTGGGTTCTGTTTTACTAATAGTTTATCTATAATTTTGGTTGAGCTTTGAGTTTTTGTATATAGGATTTATTCTTTTGGCGCATCGAAATCATTAACGTCGCAAAAAACCCTAATTGATTTTTGAATTTTGTATGGATGAATTTTTCTTAGATCTGATATGAATTTAGAAGAGTTTGATTGTGTTATGGCAAATTTTATGCAAATTTTGGAATTTTTGTCGAGGCTTTGTCATTCTTACTTTTAAAATTTAAGTGAATTTGCTTAAAAATTCTATAGTAGCTTAAAATTAATTGTAATTTTTAAGGTTCATTAAGCTTGCTCTGCCATTTGTGTAATGGTTGCTGATTGAAAGACAGATTGATGCAAAGCACTAATTTGAGAATTAGGGTTTCTAGAATTTGTTCCATTAATGACTTTCACACTTAATTCACCAAATGAAGAGTATATTGATGTGTGTTAATTATATCATTACCATTGCATTAAATGTATTATAGTAGTATCATTTAACTTTGAATTTATAAGTGCATACAAATTAAATACATGACGATCTGTACATATCTTTGACGATATTTTTGAGTTTCTCTCTCTCTCTCTCTCTATATATATATAATATTGTAATTTGATTTTATGTAGTTATATTTTAGTTAGATGGAGAAGATGGTAACATCATTTGAAGGAGTTTGTCATGAAGCGAGTGTATCAAAATCATCGGGATCAGAGCTCATGCGAATTGGATCATCTATAGATCTAGTTAATCTTTCATTGCTAGTGGTAGTGAATGGGAGGGACTGTCAACTTTTTTTGATACGGTTAGTTTTGTTTATCTTGTGTACACGGAATAAGTTTTTTCTTTTTTGTTATCTCCTTTGTTCACTTAATAATGTCATCTTAAATCAATCTTAAAACTTAATTAAAATATTAATTCCAAAATGCGTATGTATGTTTTGACTATCTTTGGTTGAATGCATATCCCTCCTGTTGCGTTTGTATTTTCCTCTTTCAAATTTGTTGGATTTAAAAGTTTATTTAGCCATGTGTATTGATGTTGGATGTAGTACTCTCTATATGATATTAGTAAGCAAGTTCTCTTCTTCTTCTTTTTTTTGCACATTGGTACTCATGTCTAGATAAAGGATAAAGATAAAAGGATTTCTGCGAAAGAATGAAAATTTCTGCTCTCTATTAGAGTGTTGATTTCTCAGATGGTCTCTTAACTACATTATAGTTATTATTTCATGAAGTCTTCTTTCTTATTGGTTCCAATGTTTTCAATAAATAAGGTGACTAATTTTGAGATAATAACTAGTAGTTGAATGATCACTTGAGAAATTAGCTCCTCCATTAGATTAGAAGAAAATAATCCAATATATTTGTTGGTCAATGTCACGACCCAAAACTCGAGTTGTGATGAGACTTATCGCATCCCCATGATAAGTAAGCTAATCCAATACTCAAACGACAATAAAGAAAAGTAAACAAATAAGATAGATATAATAACAATAATATAACTCTACTGAAATGAAATCATCCCAAGAACTAGAAGTCATCACGTACTAGTCTCTTAGAGTAGTACCACTACTACAATAGGTCTTAAATGTTTCAAATACAATGGACAAGAATGACATAAGCAATAAACATAGAAGAGATCCTTATAAAGCCACGGGTTAGACGGTAGCTACTTTGAATCTCAAAATCAGAAGGATCGATACAAGGACTGAATCAACTACCTGGTACAACCGGTTTGGTACCTGCACGTAAAATGCAGAAATAAAAAAGTGAGAGTAGTAAACCACATGTACTCAGTAGCATCGTCGATCGACCCTAGTTCAAAGTGATGGTGAGAGCCACCTAATTCCACAACTAACCAACACTTTTCATAACCTACCATCAAGAAAGCCACACCTAGTGTAACAGTCAATATCAGCAACAATTCATATAGTTCCAATCGAGCAATTATTAAATCACAACAACCAAATCAGAAAAGGGGAATATCACTATCACAGTCAGTCAACTACTCAACACACCAAGGCAAACCAACCAAATGGATATAATGAGTATGATGCATATCATGCGATCAAATGGGGAAAATGATGATGATGAATATGATGCATCTCTGTCCTACATGTATACACCCGCTACTCTGTATAGCTAGTTAGGACCTATGGGGTACTCTCGAGGCCTATATACACCCTCCATCTCTACCCGAAGACCATCGGAGTAATAATCATATAATTGTGCAATCTGGCTACACTCATAGGGACATCAGATAATAATGATGTAACAACTCAATCTTGATCTGCCCCTAGGGCCCTTAGAGAGTATCCCAAAAATTATGGTGTCTCAAATGAATTAAAACCTCTTGATCCACCCGAAGACCATCAAATAAGAACTAATGATATCATGATAATATGCATGTGAGAAGGTAAAAAGGGAATGTAATAGAATATATCAACACCAGTCTAACACCACTAATTCATAAAAGAGACCTTTCACTTTCACAATTATCCAAACTAATATTCGAATAGATTTACAGGATTTTTATTCTAGGATTTTTCTACTTTCCTTATTCTAGGATTTTTCTACTTTCATTCCACTTTTATTCTATCAAATTCATGTTTTCAAGAATGAATTCTAACCATGTTATCAAAACTCATCCACCCTTGACCAAAACCCAAGGATTCACCTTATTTTCATAACTTTGTAACAGAAAATCAATCTTGGTTAAGTTAATTCCTCCATCATGATTAAAACCTAGTGATTCTAAGGATTAATCGCCAAAAAACTAGTTAAATAGGTGGTTTAACTTACCTCAACAAAGAAATTTGGGTGGAAACTGATGAAATTCGCCCTCTCCTGGTCTTCAATGAGTTTGGAATGAAATAACATTTTATGTTTAAAAATTGCATTTAATCTCGTGTAGCCCGCTATAGAGGCCCGATTCCCGCTATAGCAGCCTTGCTATAGCGGGATCTACCGCTATAACAGGACTAACTAAAGTTGACTTCCGCTACAGCGGAAAAATTTCTGCTCTAGCGTGTCGGTGGTAGCGGCCTACCTCCCGCTAGAGTGCCCTAGGCGAGGTAGAAAGTACGACAGTCCCAGATTTTTGCCAATTTTACAGAACATTTTTAGATTTGAAATCCCAAACTAACTCCTTTACGTCAAATGCTATATCCAGAGTTCTACTAACCCAAATTCAATTTCGAAAGTTTATACGAACTCCTTAACCCCTTACCTATCACATTATGGTATCAAACTACATAATCAACAACCTATCCATTACCAGATTTACCTAGATCACATCACACTTGGAATTCATCCAAGACTAGCCTAGCCTGAATTTTTTAACACTTCATCCTGGGAGAATCTTAACCCAAATTTGACACGCTAAGCTATACTGTGATGACGAAAAAGGTCGTTACAGTTTGTAGTTGTGAGACCAAAAGGCACGACCGATTCCCACAGAAGCAGACTCCACTTAAGTGGGAGAGCTTTGATAATGTGGACGACCAGATATCTCAGGCACGACTTCGCGGCTACGAAGAATCTCCATTGGAGAGGATGGTCCCTACCCTCAAAATGTAACACCCCGTACCTTCCCAACCCTACTTGATGACATTGAATAATGTTTACTTAGGTGTAGAGAGTTATAAGTATGTATTTGGAAATGTTAAAAATGAGAAAAATTGAAATTTGGTCTTGTACATGTGACTAGCCTTTCGTAGGAAGGGTTTTGTGATTTTGTGGAGCATTTGTGGAATGCCTCGTACACATTCTAACCTCATTTGGTGACTTGGAATCATGTTTAATTGATGATTAAGATCACTAAGTAAGTATTTTGTAGTGTTTTGATAAGGGATTGGACGATACGTAAACATTGGATAAGTGGCCGAAAATTTCAGCAAAGTGCTGAAACTTGCGCCACTACCCTGTTTCAGGGGTGTGGCGCAAGCCACCTGCAGCCAAGAAGTTCAGAGGAGGCTGAAAACTTGCGCCACTACCCTGTTTCAGGGGGTGTGGCGCAAGGCACAACAATTATGCCCTTCCGGAGTCGTTTCGTAACGCAATTCTACGACGATTTCTAGATGGTTTCTTTTGGTTCGTTGGAGTTCTTTGAGCATTGTTAAGGCTTCAAAAACTTCAATATACTCCTACATACTCCTACATGATCAAATCATGAAATGTGAATAGTGAGCCAAAATATCCAATGAAGCCAAGGGCGACTAGAATTCCAATTTTTGCGATCGAGGCGACGAATGAGAATCTTGTAAGGGAATATTGTCGTGACATTATGGAATTATGTAAACATGAGATATATGGTGAATAATACATGAAGGTTGATGGGTTACATGGATATATGTTATTGGGCCCAAAATTAGGCCCAAAATGGAATAAAAGACTTGGCCCAAATGGGTCATTTGACCCATTCTTGCCATGACCACTCCATTATTGCTCCCAAATGGCTAAGGATGACTTGAGCACTATATAAGGGACCCAAAAATCAGATTTTATTGAAGCAAAACACACATGCTTTTTCTATCTTTTTCTAGAAAAATCTCAAGAACACTTCTTTGACTCCCAAAAAACCCTAAGGCTTTTTTGGACAAGATCACCATCTTCCAAGCTTGGGTAAGTGACTATTTTTGTACTTTAACATATTATGAGCATGAGAGTATATGTATATCATGTTGGTTATGCTTGGAAGTGTTGAATATGGTGTTTTGTGTTTTGGTAAAAGATGTGAAATCCATGAGATTGTAACTTGAATTATGACTTGTGGCCTTGATGAAAAAGCATGGTATGGATAAAATAACAACATGTATGGTGTTATTATGGTCCCAAACTTGTTATTTTCCTATAAAGTGTATATTGTGGGATTTTGGCCGATATGTGCTATGGGATGTATTAAGGTGGTTTGATGGTTTCTTTGTGATGTGATATGGCTAAGAAAGTGTAAGGGAGAAGTGTTGTGGTGAAATGTATCAATTATCATGTATTGGTCAATGTTGGGAATATTATGGAATTTTTGGAATAGTAATGTTATCAATGGTTTTATCAAGGGGAAATGGCATGTTTAAGGGCAACTATGTGATTCATTAATGTTACATGCATTTGAAGAGTAGTTGATGATTAATGTGAATTTCATTATGTATTTGTGTTGTAGTGTGACACATAAAGAAGGAACGGGACTATTGTACGCACCTCTAGGATTATATATTCGTATTGCGAATCCAAGGTATGTAAGGTTACTTTGTCCATATTTTCCGCGGCAAATAGTATTCCCATGGACATCTCACTAGTCCTATCCCGAAATGTGCTAAAGTATCCCATATCCGGTTATCAATGGTCATGGTCATAAGTTTCCTACTCATTGAGCAATGGTGAATCTCAAGTCTCATATTCTTGGTTAATGTTCCAAAAGCTCAAATAAGGTTATGTTCCAATGTTCCAATAGTGACTATACTTAGGCCTCTTGTTCATGGTTTATTGTCCAATGGTTCCCATGGTGTTATGGTTCTAATAATGTCATGTTGCCAAGTTATTCTCATGTCTCTCACTCATTGGTTAATGATCCAAAGTTTCAAATAAAGCTATGGCTACCATTGTACCAATCTCATAAGAGTAATAAGAGAGGTGATGTGCAAGATAGTATAATTATTCCTTATAAGTGATTATGTCAATCTCATGAGTTAAAGGAGTGAAGTGAAATGTGTACATAAGTGTGTGCTTAAATGTCATGATCTCTAATGTGGCAATTTCATACCTATGGAAAGGGTAAAGATTGTAAAGAGTAAGGCGCATGGTTACTTTATGTTTCATGGAATATGGATCACATTTTAGAGGGTATAAGTCCAATATGGAAAATCCCAATATTATACTATGTTATTTAATATATCCCACCAAAGGTGGAGGCCCGGTATCATGCTTGCTTATAGAAATAGTGATAGTGAAGTATCATGCTTACTTATAGAAGATCTCATAGAAATAGTGAAGGGGGTGAAGTGCGAACTACTAGATCTATCCCTTACTAGTTAATGTGTTAATCTCATGATGTCAAGGAGTGATATAATTGAGTGTTTCAAATAGTGTACTAAGGCATCTCATTTCATGTTATCATCTAGTGGTAACCATATATACCTTATTCTTGATCTATTATTATTCATGTGTTACATAATTACGGACATGGTTCCAAAGCTTCCAATAATGTTAAGACTATAAAGGTATCGAGCTATCACAAGCAAATGTATCAATCTCTCATAAGTAAATGTACCAATCTCTCAAAGTAATGAATGGAATAATGTGCAAGTTAATGTATCTATCCTTCACAAATGAAGATACCAATCGTACAGGAGTAAAGATGTGAAGTAATGTATATTTTGTGTTTCAAGTTTCAAGAATGTTTCTATCATCAAGGTACTACTCACAGTATGAAAGAAAGAGAAATGAAGTAATGAAAGAAAAGGAAGCAATGTTATGTTAACCCTACCCATGGAGTAGATGTATGTTATTAACCCACCATAGAGTGGATGTATGTTGACCTACCCATGGAGTAGATGTACGTTATTACCCACCAAAGAGTGGATGTATGTTGACCCACCAAAGAGTGGATGTATGTTATTGCCCACCAAAGAGTGGATGTATGTTATTGCCCACCAAAGAGTGGATGTATGTTAACCCACCAAAGAGTGGATGTACGTCATTGACCCACCAACGAGTGGATGTATGTCATTGCCCACCATAGAGTGGATGTATGTTAACCCACCATAGAGTGGATGTACGTTGAATAACTCACAACATGTGAGCAATGTAAAAGTAAAGTAAAGTAAAGGCAAGAAAAAGAAAGAACGCAATATACATGAATTCCAAAGTTCAGGATAGTGACTTATTCACATTGATTATTCATTTGTAATTGAGTTCATTGCTATATTCATGTATTATACAGTTGCATTTGAGCCTTACATACTCAGTACATTCTTCGTACTGACCCCCTCGGGGGACTTACCTTACATGTTGCAGGTGCAGGCACTAGTAGGCCTCCACAGTAGATTGTCAGTATTGCAGATCTTTGGTGAGCTCCAGCTAGTTCGGGGCTTCTCCGAGTCACTGTTGTACATGAGTTTTGACTTTGTACATGTTGTGTAAAGCGGGGACTTATCCCGACTTTTAGTTCATTTTGGTCAATGCACTTGTTAGAGGCTTTTGTAGACGAATGTGGGTGTATAAATGTGAAAGTACATGTCGTTTTGATTTAATGGCTCAAACGGCCAAGTTTTACATATATAGCTACGACATATGTTCCCATGTCTATGATTTCCGCATAGTTACATCAGGTGTAACCAGATTCATATGAGGTAGCGCATGCGAATGTTCACGAGCAAAGATTGGTTCTCTCGGGCCTTATCGGCTTCGGGTGCCAAATCACGCCTCGAATGGGATTCGGGGTGTGACACAAAAGCACCCCACGTGTGATCCTCACTCGAAGGCGCGGCGAAGTGCCATAGCCAGGTGACAGGAAACAACAACAACAACAACCAGAAACATCCCAACCTCAAAATCGATCCTCAAAACTCATCTGAAACCCCGTGAACACAAACCAAATATGCTACCTAACTAGAAACGACATTTCATGATATTTCGAACTCAATGAAATTGTCAAATCATCAAATAGAGGTCGTCTTCAACTAGTGTTAATTGAAGTCAACTCTATGCCTTAAAATTCTAACTTTCCAACCAACCACTCAAAACTCATCTGAATGCCTTGGGACTCGAATCAAAGGTACTACTAACCAAAAATGATATTCTGGAGCTAGAGGAACTGATGAATTCTCATACAACCTCGTTATCACCAAATATTGACTAAAGTCAACCATACCAATTTCTAAACCCTCCAAACTGAAAAACTCACGTAATACTCAACCAACTACCTTGGGAACCATGCAACCCACACCCAAAGATCACAAATAATATAAAGCAACTATGGAGAGAGGTAAAATAGTTAAAATGCACCAAAGTACTAAATTCACTATGAGGGTTGTTACAGTAAATTTCTTTGTGATACAACCAATATGTTGCTGCGATGAGAAAGAAGGACATGAAAAGTTATTCACCTTTTACATCAAGCAATAACCCCTTGGAGTAACTTTCTCCTCTAGACATACATTAACATAAGTGGTGGCGGTGTGCTAATTGCATCCGTAAGATTGGTAATGCGTCTGTGAATACTAACTCCACTAATTTTGCTTTCAAAACTTGTATATATATTCTCAATATTTCTATCAACTTGAATTTATATGTTTTTCTTCTAGATCTGAAGGTGTTGGAGTTGAAGTGAATGGCAATCCAGCTACCGAGGTGATATTATCTAAGCAA
Source organism: Capsicum rhomboideum (assembly GCA_031232105.1). Lineage (NCBI taxonomy): Eukaryota > Viridiplantae > Streptophyta > Magnoliopsida > Solanales > Solanaceae > Capsicum > Capsicum rhomboideum. The sequence continues at coordinate 3,389,066 of CP124718.1, forward strand.
TGTCCACTCGAGAAATAAAATAGAAACAAACTGCCAAGGTAATTTAAGAGCATCTGTCAAAAAGATCTTTAGATTTTGCACTTGTTCATATATTACTGATAGAATTGACAATGTTGCTTTTGGTTTGAAACTAGTTGCAAATTTGTTAAAAAAAGTAATATAGATACTTAGCCAATTCCCTCAATTGATGGAAATGACAACGTAGCTCCTTATGAAAGACTATGTGCAGACAGTAGAGATAGTGAAATTGATTCAGAGAAAGAAAAAGATACTTATAGTGGACAAAGAACTGCTTCAACCACTTCCGATCAAATAAAAGTACTTGATAGAAAAGAAAAGGTTGCTAATATAAGCAATGTGAAGTTAAGTGGATTACCTTCTCTAGGATCCAGAAAGGGAACTAGTCAAACATCTAAGGGAGGTGATGCAAATTTGGCAGAAAATAGTTGGTTCGAGGATATTGCAAATGATCTAAACCGCTGGAGAACTCCAAAAGTGCGCTGGATGATTGACTTGTTGTAGAGTAGTTGTGTCAATGACGAAGTATTTTCAGCGAATTCCATTCCCATGGTGGCTTGTGAGCAAGATACCGTTGTTGTACCAAAGGATTAGAGTATCAAAATTTCTTAGAAGAAGAGAAATGTCTCAAGAAGATGGTTGTGTGTCAAGGATGAACTTAGATGGTGAGATGGCTAAAAGATTGAAGGCGTATAATCAAAATCAAAAAAACTGTGCGGAATTCCATGAAAATTGAAGTTATTGATTCACATCCAAGAGAGAATGGATTTGATAGTGAACAATGTTGTCTACAAAGTGGTGGAAAATGTTTGAATACCAATCATACAAGTGATAAACAACAGGCTCAAGTTGTTGGTGGATGTTCTCTTCAAATGCACTTAGAAGGGAAAATAGCGGTCTTGGCACTAATGGATCTGGTGGTAATATTCTCATTCAATCATCACATGTTTCCCCATGTACCAAAAAAGTAGAATGTCATTTGAGGAATAACAATAAATCATCGGAAAACAAAGGGACTTTGGTTCGAGCAAGTTGCTAAAAGTTACACATGCTTCTTCTCACATGAATATAGTTCCATACAAGAATTTGCCAAGAGAAAGTTTATCAAAAGTGATAAACGTTATACAAATGTCGATTGCTATGGGAATGGTGACTCCTCAGCCATAAAATGAGTTATCTTATAAAGAGAAGTTAGATCAAACTTTAAACAACTTCAAGGGTGCTCAGAAACATGTTGAAAGTGACACAATCCAAAGAAAAAACACAACAAATTGGTCATTGAATCCATAGAAGAGCACTAAGAATTGTGATTCTCTCAGGTCAAATGTGGTTGAATCGGTCACTCTTTAAAAAAATTGAGCCCTATTGAAAGACAGTCAATTGTGTCTGAACCAGGTCACTCATTAAGGAAAGGAGTGAACCCTCTTACTTGAGAGTCAATTGTGGCTGAGCCATGTCAATCTTCGTGGACAAGTGTGAATTACCTCAACCAAAGAATTGACTTCAACCAGAGGATAGAACTCAACTACTTGCAAGAGATTTAAAGCTCTCCAAATATGATTCAATGGGGAAATCTTTAAACACAAAAACCAATTATATGTCTTAGTAATATCTTTGAGAATTTCCACTTATGCTGAAGAGTTTGTTTCCCCCAGCGCCCCTTTATACCATTTTTATCTTTTGCTACTATGGTCGAAGGATTAATTATATACCATTTGCAAATTTCTTAAAATGCATCTTAGAGATATTGCTTTTATTTAGTTTACTCAGGCTAATAGTAAAGTTGATAGCTCTCTTAGTTCTTAGTGTAGCTCTTGCCTGCTAATAAGTCGGACCATGAAAATAAAAGGCAAAAGCATAGTAAGTTGTTACAATTATTGTTACCTAATACTAATTGGCTAATATTTTGTCCTGTCAATTCACTATGATTTACTTGTAGGAAACCCCTCACCCTAGCAGCAATAAAAACCTTAATGAAGTTTAAGGTCATTCATATATAACTTATCCACAGAGAAATCAACAGCCACCAATGGGTATTTATTCCCAGAACCCAAATGGAGTATTTACATGGTTAAATTCTGGATCTGCCAACTTCCACCCAATGTATGCAAATGTAAATGCTAACGTTGGAATGGGCAGAGGTAATACTCCTTATTTATTTAATGGTATGGCGAATAGTACTATGATGGCAAAGGTTCACGAGCAGCAGTTCAAACTCTTCGGTGCTTTTAAATAAAGTCAGCAGAAACCAACAAATGTAGTACAAGTTTTTGCTTCTGTTCCCGTCGGATGGGGTTTGCAGCATGGCAATGGATCAAATAATATATGGTTACCTATTGCACAGAACATAACATTTAGACATGATAATCGGCAAAACTATCTCAATCAAGAAAATCATAAATTGATTCATGGACAAGTTGCGCCTGGTTCACATCAGAAAGGGAGGACCATCAGTGATAGTAAAAGTGTGGATTTAAACAGAGCAGGAATAGAGCACATGAGCAGCAAAGGCATGTCAGCAACACAGTTGCTCCGACATCACAAGAGAGCCTTTCCTCCCTGCAACATCCACCCACCGTTTCACATGGATGGAAATGTAAGTATCTTCAATGGACCTTTTTTGTCTCATCATCAATTAAATGAGTTGTCTGGTGTTCATATGGGTGGTTTACTGTAGGTCTAAGCTCCCGACAACCATTTTCTTACTTTAACAATAAGCTTGAATTCCCAGCAAATCCATGTGATGCGTGCATTTACTGTTTCTCACAAATAAAAGGTTGTTGATTTTTATAGATCAAGTTGTATCTGTCGGACAAGAGAAAAAATAAAGGCTTATGCACCTGAACAACTTGGTGGAAAAAAATTGCAGCAGTCGACATCTTCAAGTGGCCTCTTGAGCTCCACTAGATATCCTGGTCCATCAAGTTCTAAAGTCGCTTTACTGCAGGATGATAATGTTCCCAAATCATTGGATGTAGGGGGCTGTAGTACCCCTGCAATTGTATTGCCTGTCAGTAGCATTCCTATAAAGAATCCTCCTTGCCTTTTTAATCAAAACCATACTGACATTGCAGACTCTGATGATGAAAGGTACTTCAGAAGTGCCGAGTATCAAATAGTTTGGCACTGAAGCAAGCTTTGGATAGGGTTGGACATTGACTTATTTATTGGTTCAACCTATCTTGACCCGCCCAACTTCAGCCCAAATTACCCATTAGTCACTCCTATTACGTTTGTAATTAAGCATTTATACATATTTCAAAAAATTCCTAATGTAAATACAAGATCAGAATCTGTAAGTGATACTTTACCTTCCTTCCTGATGGGAATTCTTCATAATTTTGTTTCAAACACTTGGTCGTAAATCCATTCTTGTAAAATCTTCTAAATGAGGTAAAAACTTAAACAGTGGCACCAAAAGTACCTATTTGTGCCAATTTCCCATGCATATTCAGGGATAAGATATTTGAGGCAATAATAATATGAATCTGTTCATCATCTCATTTTGTAGAAAAATAGTTCATTAATAATATGATTCTCACAATAATGACGGAGCTACACTTTGTTGAATCAGCATGAAACATTATCTCTCTAGATTTCCTTAAAATTATGAACTATTTAAAACTAAAAAATAGATATAACAAATAAAACTATTTGCTCAAAAACCAAGCATTAAAACTGTCTGATGTCTCAAGAACAACAACAACAACAACTATGCTCGTATGAGAATTGATTCTTCAAACCAACAACCAGCATCCTCCCTGACCTTTCCTTCTCATCTGCCTCTTTCGCCCATCTAACTTAACAACAACACCAAATTTCTCCCGCAATGAGCTATTATCCCGAACTCTTTGATACTCAGCACTTCTGAAGTACCTTTCATCATCAGTGACTGCAACGTCAGCAGGGTTTTGATTAAAAAGGCTAGGAGGATCCTTTTTAGGAATGTATTGCAGGGGTACTACAGCCCCCCTACATCCAATGATTTGGGAACATTATCATCCTGCAGTGAAGCAACTTTAGAACTTGATGGATAAGAATATCTAGTGAAGCGCAGTAGGGAACTTGAAGACGTAGACTGATGCAATTTTCTACCCCCAAGTTTTTCATGTGCATAAGCCTTTCTTTTTTTCTCTTGTCTGAGAGATACAACTTGATCTGTAAAAATCAACAAATTGTGTGAAATCATAAATGCAGGAATCATATGCATTTATGGGGAGTTTAAGATTATTGTTAAATCAAGGAAATGGTTGTCGGGAGCTTAGGCCTGTAGTAAAACTACCCATATGAATACCAGACGACTCATTTAATTAATGATGAGACAAAAAGAGTCCATTAAAGGTGCCTAGATTTCCATCCGTGTAAAACAGTGGGTGGATGTTGCAGGGAGGAAAGGCTCTCTGTTGATGCCTGAGCAATTGTGTTGTGTGTTGCTGACATGCCTTCGCTGCTCATGTGCTCTTTTCCTACTTTTTTTTAAATCCACACTTTTAATATCACTGATGGTCCTCCCTTTCTAATGTGAGCCAGGGGTAGCTTGTCCACGAATCAATTCATGATTTTCCTGATTGCGATAGTTCTGTTGATTATCATGTCCAAACGCTATGTTCTATGCAATAGGTAACCATATACGATTTGAACCATTGCTATGCTGTAAACCCCAGCCGGTGGGGACAGGAGCAGAAACTTGTACTATATTTGTTGGTTTCTACTGACTTTGTTTATAAGCAACAAAGAGTTTGAAATGCTGCTCCTGAACCTTTGCCATCATAGTACTATTAGCCATAGCATTGAAGCAATGGGGAGTATTACCTCTGACCACTCCAACGTTAGAATTTACATTTGCATACATTGGATGGAAGTTGGCTGATCCAGAATTTTAACCATGTAAATACTCCATTTTGGTTTTTGGGATAAATACCCATTGATGGTTGTTGATTTCTCTGTGGATTAGTTACATATGAATGGCCTTGAACTTCATTAAGGTTTTAAATAGAGGCGAAGCCAGGATTTGAGGGTTGGGGGTTCTGAATTTTAATACAGGATAACGACCTCAAGCTAATAGATAATAATCGACAAATCAACGAAGAACGAGTAACGATACAATACTCAATATAAATTCAAAAAAGAAACAAACAAACACTATATAAGTAAAAACATTATCATTCTATTTGTACTCGGCAACTTATCATATAAACGATCAATGATCATATCATTAGGTATACTTTCAAATATTTCATCCTCTATATAACAAACTAAATAATTATTCAAAAAGTCATTACCATTTTTGCTTCGTAAGTCATTTTTAATAAACTTTATAGATAAATATAATAGGACAAAGCAGAACAACTCTAGATTCAAAGATTAAAAATCACTTTTTAACTATATTACACATTATGATAGATAAATAAATTAAAATTAAGAAAAAGTTAGAGAGGAGAAAGAATGAAAGTGTTTCTTGTACGTATTTATAGTTTTTGAAGAAAGAAAAAAAATCTGAATAGGTTTTAACTCTGTAAAAAACAGATTTTGGGTTTGAAAGAATGGAGAGTTGCTTTTGTTTTACAACTGAATTTTTTTAAAAAAAAAAAACTTTTTTCTAATGGTTAATTTTAAATTTTTATTTCTTTTCAGAAATCTACATATAAATATAACAGAAAGAGAAAAACATGTATTGCAAATCGGAATTTATACTTCCTACATTTTGTTTTTTTGCTTTTTTTAATTGTTAATACTATTTTTTTAAAAAAATAAAAATAAAAATAGAAATCTGCATATATTTGGGATATTAGAATGGGCTAATTTAATTTGTTTTGTATGGTTTTCTTCATTTTATTTGGGCATTAATAAGCCTTTGATGGCCATTTGCTTTAAAAGGAAAAAACAAAAAAAGAAAGAAAGAGGAAACGTGCACACTTTGAGGGGAAAAAATGAAAAAACCAAATACTGATCTCTAGGTTTGAACCCACAACCCAAAAGCGGAAAGCTTTCACGCTCCATTTCTTACCACTGCACCACCAGATAACTTTGGTCAAGGGGGTTCGTAAGTTAATATTTATATATATTTACTGGATTTTTTAATTCAATTATAGGATCTACGTAAAAGCCCTGTATTGTACTGTAGCTCCGCCCCTGGTTTTAATTACTGCTAGGGCGAGGTGTTTCCTACAAGTAAATCACAGTGAATTGACAGGACAAAATATTAGCCAATTATTAGGTAACAACAATTGTAACAACTTACTATGCTTTTGCTTTATAGTTTCAAGGTAATGTCCAATTTATTAGTAGGCAAGAACTGCACTAAGAACTACGAGAGCTATCAACTTTACTGTTAACCTGAATAAACCAAATAAAAACAATATCTCTAATGCGCATTTTAAGAAATTTGCTAATGGTAAGTAATTAATCCTTCAACCATAATAGTAAAAGATAAAAATGGTGTGAAGGGGGCTGGGGGAAACAAATTCTAGAGCATAAGTGGAAATTCTCAAAGATGTGACCAAGATGTACCATTGATTTTTGTATTTGAAGATTTCCCCATTGAATCTTATTTGGAAAGCTTTGAATCTCTTGCAAGTTGTTGAGTTCAATCCTCTGGTTGAAGTAATTCACTCTTTTCCTCGAAGATTGACATGGCTCAGTCACAATTGACTCTCTTCTAAGAGGGTTCACTCCTTTCCTTAAAGAGTGACCTTGCTCAGCCACAATTGATTGTATTTCTATAGGGTTCACTTCTTTTCTTAAAGAGTGACCTAATTCAACCACATTGACCTGAGAGGATCACAAATCTTAGTGCTCTTCCGTAGAGTCAATGGCCAACTTGTTATGTTCTTTCTTTGGATTGTGTCATTTTCAACATGTTTCTGAGTACCCTTGAAGCTGCTTAAAGTTTGATCCAACTTTTCTTTATAATATAACTCATTTTCTGGCTGAGAAGTCACCATTCCCATATCAATCGTCATCGGTACAACATTTATCACTCTTGATAAACTCTCTTTGTGAATTCTTGTCAGCAGCTACATTCATATGAGAAGAGGCATGTCTAACTTTGAGCAACTTGCTCAAACCAGAGTCCCTTTCTTTTCCATGCAATGATTTATTGTTATTCCTCAAATGACATAATACTTTTCTGGTATTTGGGCAAACATTTGATGATGAAATGAGAATATTAGCACCGGATCTATTAGTGCCAAGACTACTATTTTTCCCTTTCAAGGGCATTTGAAGAGAGTATCCACCAATAACTTGATCCTGTTGCTTATCACTTGGACGCGTAGTATTCACACTTTTGCTACCACTTTGTAGATAACATTGTTCTTTATCAAATCCATTCTCTCCTGGATGTGAATCAGTAACTTCAATTTACATGGAACTACTCTCAGCTTTTTGATTTTGATTATATGCTTCAATCTTTTAGCCATCACAACAACTAAGTTCGTCCCTGACCTTCTTCCATCTTCTTGAGACATATTCCTCTTCTTCTGAGAAATTTTGGTGCACTTATCCTTAGGTTTAACAACTGTATCTGGCTCAGATGCCACCATGGGAATGGAATTCGCTGAAAATACTTCGTCACAGGCGCAACTGCTCTCCAGCAAGTCAGTCATGAAACACACTTTTGGACTTCTCCGGCGCTTTACATCATTTGCAATATCCTCACACTGACTATATTTTGCCAAATTTGCATCACCTCCCTTAGATGTTTGATAAGTGCCCTTTCTCGATCCAAGAGAAGGTAATCCATGTAAGTGCAGGTTGCTCATATTAACAACCTTTTCTTTTCTACCAAGTACTTTTATTTGATCTGAAGTGTTTGAAGCAGTTCTCTGTCCATTGTGAGTGCCTTTTCCTTTCTTTGAATCAATTTCACTATCTCTACTGTCTACACATAGTCTTTCATGAGGAACTACCTTGTCATTTCCATAATTTGAGGGAATCGGCTCAGTATTTATATTGTTTTTTCAACAGATTGGCAACTAGTTTCAAAAGGAAAAAGCAACATTGTCAATTCTATCAGCAATATACGAACAAATGAAAAATCTAAAGATCGTATTGACAAATGCTCTTAAATTACCTTGGCGGTTTGTTTCTATTTCTCGAGCTGAGCATTGCTTAGATAATATCACCTGGGTAGCTAGATTGTCAGTCTGCAACAGATCCTGAAGAAAAACATATAACTTCAAGTTGAAAAAAAATAGCACTAGAAATATGAAAGAATATATACACCAGCCTTGAAAATAAAATTAGTGGAGTCTGTGTTTATAGACGCATTGCCAATCTTATGGATCCAATTAGTACTCCATCACCGCTTATGTTCCGGTATGTCTAGAGAAGGAAGTTGCTCGACGGGTTGCTGGCCTACTTACACCGCCCACAGGTAAACCACATTAGTTTAGGTTCGACTCATCATCAAATAATGATATGAGTCATATTTAAATGTATCAAACTATCTATTCAGGCAGATTTTGCATTGTTGTTCACATATTTAGATTTCTTTACACTCTTTATTTTAGACTTTGCACTGTTTTATTCTAGTTGGGATTTATAAAAGAATCACTGCACCTATAGTGTAGTTGGAATCAATAAGAAAGATGACTTTCTAAAATAATAACTATAGTTTAGTTGAGAAACTATCTAGAAATCAACCCTCTAATGGAGGAGAGAAAATTTCATGCTTTCATAGAAACGCCCTTATCTTTTATCCTTTATCTAGACATGAATAACAATGTGCGGAAAAAAAAGAGAACTTACTCACTAGTATCATATAGAGTACTACACCTAGCATCATTACGCAAGGCTAAGTGAACTTCCAAATCCAATGAATTTGAAAGAGGAAAATACAAATGCAACCAGAGGGATATGCATTCAACCAAAGATAGTCAATACATACATACACATCTTGGGATTAATATTGTAATTAAGTCATAAGATTGATTTAAGATGACTTAATTAAGTGAACAAAAGGGAAAACAAAAAAAGTAAAAACTAATTTATTTTACATAAGATAACACAAGAAACTAACCGCATCGAAATTGCATCCCCCAATTCCAGATAGCCACTATCACTGAGTATATTAACAAGGTAAAGTGTATATTATTCCTGAATCGATTAAGTTTTGCTACCTGATGGATTAGCAGTGTATAATGAATCAGCGCTTCAAAGTTCAACACGCTTGGGTGAGCCTGATAAAGTTTTTGCAAATGTTGAGCTTGAATCTAGTGAATCCACGGGTGGGAACATTGAAGATAGGAAGGTTGAAGAAAAAAGACACGGCGTCAATGCTTATTTTGCATCATCCAGTTCTGGACAAAAGAACCCAGGTTATAGTCCTAGAAAGGTAAAGTGTAGGCTTATAATTCCTATTTTTGATTTGGTAGGCTCATTTTGTGTTGTCAGGATTCCCAAGAAACATCTACAGGGGCCCTAATGTTTTTTTACTTGAAAAGTACTCTTTATGAGATGTACTTCTTTGCATATATTGGATGCCTATCAATAAATTTCTTTGAGAAAAAGAGGTAAAGCATATGTGCTTGTAATTCCTATCTCCTTTTTACTGCTTACCACATAAGATCCTTCTTTTTCATAGTAAGAAAACTAGTAAACAAGTTTTTAATAATTAGCAATCAGAAGCGGGAAATAATAACTTCTTGTGTTATCTGTTTAATCTAATGATGACTTCCTTTTTTGTTGTCTGTTTGATCTATGCAAATGGGATGATTATAATGTGTCAGTTATCAAGTCTAATTGGTGGAACCAATGTGGGTGTGGCTAACTTGATCATTAATATAAGTTCCCGTGTAATGAATAGTAGTTTACACAAGGAGAGTGTCTCATTCCCTATCCTGCCTGAGCTCAGGATTCTAGTTCCAAAAAAAAGAACTTCTTTCCTCTGATTTCGCGGTATTCACTTATTTTTTATTCTATAATTCATCTATATTATGTACGTTCACCTCACGCTTGGTGTGGAGAATAGCAGAAGAAAAGTATAATCGGGGAAACCTTCTGCTAGCCCAAGATCGTTAACTAAGATCGGAAGATTCAACTAAGGAATAGGAAGCTGTGAAAGTAGAAGGAAGATATTAGAAAGGAGAATTTGGAAGAAGACCACTTGAATTGAATTGTTCTTAGCTGGTTACATATGAATAGAATCATCCCTATTTATACTTGTGTGGGGATGATTGTAGAATCAAAAAATTCTAAACAATTCTTCTAGATACATCTATAAGAAGATTCTAGTAAACTTAGCAATACCTAGAATATCTAGATGTTTCTTCAATATAATAATCTAAGTTACTACACTAGTACATTCTGGAAGAATCTATGATATTTCAAAAAATCAACTTTAATATTTTTCACAGTACTATTAGTAGATTGTTTTTCTTCCTATTGTTTTTCTTCCTGAGGTCATCTCTGAACTATTTTGAACCGCACCTCTGCTTGTGTACGTTTTTTCGACTGCATCAGATGTTACTCAATGTTCTTATGTCATCTATATAACTTCTTGATATCTCATGCTGTATCATTTATTTACCTGGAATTTTGTGAAGGCTTTGAAGACATCATTAGTCTGCAAGGAAATGAACTGAGCAGATTCAGTGACCCCCCTTAGTGATGCTTCGTAAGATAACCTGTTTCATCCATTGGAGAAGAGCCTGGAGAATAGCACTGCTGAAATCTCTCTGTCTGCATCATCTTCACAAATCGTTCAAAACAATGCAATTGCCGAAGCTGGAAAGAACAATTTGGCAACAAAGTTGAGGGCCACAATTGCAAAGAAACAAATGGAAATTGAATTAGGAACACCAAATGGTGATGATTTACTCTGTTGAAGGAGGATGTAATAGATATGGATGGTTTAGTATGTGTTCTTATTCATTTTTTCTTGATTTATGTATACTTTCTTATACCTCACCGTCTTTCTCCCCCATTTTCTACTTCTTTCTTTTTTGGATGCTTTGATGATAAACTAGCTATTCACAGAAAATCTGTTTCACCTTCAGGTACTATTAGACTAGTTTTCTTGACTTATTTTTGTGACGATGCCTTGACCTTTGTTTTATGAAAAGGTAAGGTAAATTTTATAAATGGTTCAGCACAGAGATTGTTGTTTAATCTGTACAACATCAGCAATGGAATTACACCAAAAAACAAAATTCAGCTTCAGCCAGCCAGCCCCTTCCTTAGTGATTCTAAAACCAGTAGCATTATTTCAGCCTCATCCAGATATTCCAGTCTACACCAAAAGCCAAACACAAATATGCAATTAGACTTTTTCATCTTGTGAATGGAGTTGGCACTATCGTCAAAGAATCTTCTATTTCTCTCGTTCCATATAGTTCACCTGTTGAAATATGTTAGCTAAGTTATGATAGAAAGCAGTCAGTACTGCAGAATAGTTAGTGCTGCAGAGATGTTAGTTAAAGTCGGTCAGTTAATCAGTTAGGATCTTAGCTGTGTCTTAGCTGGCAGATTAGATATTTTGTTTTGTGCATCTATATAAGGTAGCTTAGGCCTTTGTATTGAGTTAGTTTTTCAGTTTCTATCCTCATAATAAAATGTGATTACATGTTCTCCAAGTTCTTCCTTGTTTCTACTGTTTCATTGCCTTTCCTGCTCTTTCCTTCATCATTATTGAGGTACTGCAATGGTGCTCATGCACGTTCATGGTGCTCAATAGTCACCTCTCAACATGGTATCAAAGCAAGGTTCGAACAATTCCGCACTTGCGCACTTCGATTGAGGTTTTTCTTCATTTTTCCTTCACTGAAATCACACAATTTTTACTCTGCTGAATTAGCAAAATCGTAGAGTTCATCAGTTTAGTGTTTCCTGTTCAACCTACTGCTTGTATTTGTGAAAGTTCCCTTAGAATTCTCATTTTCTCGAGCAATTTAGGTTTGAAATTGTTGTTGTTCATCTGATCCATCAGTTGCTTTATCAAAGTTTTCTTTGGCTTTTCTGTTGTCGATTACATGTTCGATCAATTGTTGTGTCGTTTTTTTTTCCATTCCTTTCAACATTATGGCTGAGAATGGAAGTAGTTCTGGTAGCCAAAGGGCAGGGGAAACTAGCTCTATCCCAATTGACTCCACTAGCATATTCTACATGCATCCTTCAGAGAATGTAGGATCTTCCCTAATTCCAACAGTTTTTGATGGAACTGGCTATGTGTCCTAGAGAAGAGGATTACTTAGAGGCTTATCAGTCAAGAACAAAACTGGTTTCATAAATGGAAAGGTGAAGAAACCAGCTCCTGATGCACCTGATTATGCACAGTGGGAGAGGTGTGATGATATGGTCACCTCGTGGATACTAAATTCACTTTCTAGAGACTTGGCAGATAGCTAACAATATGTTAACAATGCTAAAGAGTTGTGGGATGAACTAGCAGATAGATATGACCAAACTAATGGTGCCAAGCAATATCAACTTCAAAGAGAAATCAATGACCTCTCTCAAGGAAGCATGGACATCACTGCATACTATAATAAGATGAGAAAACTCCGGGAAGAACTAAGCAGCCTTGATACCCACACACAATGCACATGTGTATGTACCTGTGGAGGAAAGGCAGGTCTGCACAAAGTTGAACAAGATAGGAGACTGATTCAGCTCCTAATGGGACTTAAAGAGGCCTATACTGCAGTAAGAGGAAGCATACTAATGATGAGTCCATTACCTACTATGGCTCAGACTTTTGCCATCTTAACTCAGGAGGAGAAGCAAAGAGAAGTGAGACCTCACAATCATTTGGCTCTAGAGTCCACATTTCTTAATGCTTCATCATCTCATTCTCATGCTACATTTAGCTCATCCAGCAGAGGATATAAGACAAATTACACTCCACACAAGGGAAGTTTTTCTGGAGGTAGCAACACCAGACCCTCACTCCAGCAGTCAACCTCATACTCACATCAGCAGAGCAGCAGGGCACACTTGTTTTGTGACTACTGTAAGAAAACTGGACATACAATGGAAAAATGTTACAGGTTGCATGGATTTCCAGAAAACTTCAAGTTCACAAAAGGGAAGAATGTGGTAGGATCAGCAGCTGCAATGCATGGTTCAGCAGGAAACAAGGAACCACACTTTATCTCCAAAGAGCAGTATAATCAACTGTGAATCTGCTGGGCAACATGCAGCCTGGAAATGGACAGGAGAACTCAAATAATCTCACTAGTGAAGCTGTTAATCTTGTAGGTATTTTGGCATGTTACTCTTCTATGACTGATATTGGTGACCTTTCATGCAAATGTGTTAAACTTAATGTTGACTCATAGATAATAGACTCAGGAGCCTCACACTACATGACCTACAATAAAACCTTACTCAAAAATGTTAACTCTTTACCTTATCCCTTCCTGGTGAGTCTACCAAATGGCTACAAAGTTAAAGTTATTGAAGTTGGTGATGTGTCTTTAAATTCAGCTTTAACACTGCATAGAGTTTTGTTTGTTCCTAGTTTTAAATTCAATTTGATTTCTGTTGATTGCTTGGCATTGCATCTCAAAGGCATTATTGGTTTCAACAATGTTTCTTGCTTACTACAGGGCCCTTCACTGAAGAGCCCACTGGAGATTGGTAGAGCAAGGAATGGACTGTATTTTTTCTGTTCTAAGTGTCACGGTTACTGTCCTAGTACTATTGATCATGGTATGTCTTCCCTATCTACAGTTTTAGGCTGTTTTTCTCCTATTTGTACTGATGAGACTCCTAGTGTCCATTCTCCTCCATTTGTAAATTTTCCTCATGCAAATAATAAAGGAGTCAGTTCTTCTTCAAATTCCTTTTTATCTTCAGTTTCTCATAGTAACACTGTCGAACACTTATGTCATAATAGATTAGGCCATGTGCCTTTTGTGAAAATGAAAGATATCTCATCCATCCCCATTCAATTCACTCCCAAACAACTTTTCACATGTAGTGTTTGCCCCATGGCTAGACAAACCAGAACTCCTTTTCCCCAAAGATCCAACACTTCAACCAACATTTTTGAGATACTTCATGTGGATTTATGGGGCCCTTACCACACACCTACTCATGATAACCAAAATTAATTCATTACCATGGTTGATGATTATAGTAGATCAACATGGACTCAGTTGTTGAGATGCAAAAGTAATGCATTACAGACTATAAAAGCTTTTGTATCACTTATAGAAAATCAATTCCACACCACCATTAAAACCTTAAGATCTAAGTTATGAAGCTACAACATTTTTCCAAGAAAAAGGCATCATTCATCAAAGAAGTTGCCCCTACACACCACAACAAAATGGTGTGGTAGAAAGAAAACACAAATATTTGTTAGAAACGGCCAGAGCACTTTTATATCAATCAAAATTACGCATAAGATACTAGGGTGAGTGCATCATGACTGCTACCTATCTCATAAATCGATTACCTTCAAGGTTGTTGCATAACAAATCCCCTTTTGAAATGTTGCATAACACCAAACTTACCTATTCTCACCTTAAGTCTTTTGGATGTCTATGCTTCCTAACCACCTTGAAATCCCATAAGGATAAATTTGAACCAAGAACCACACCTCACATCTTTTTTGGATATCCTTTTAACACAAAAGGCTACAAGGTACTTGATTTGTCCAATAAGAGGATACATGTTTCTAGGGATGTTTTGTTTCATGAAGACATATTTCCTTTTGCTATTTCTCCTTCTGGATCAAATTTTCCTTTTGTTTTACAGCTTATTACTGGTTCTTCTTGTAACACCCCGTACTTCATAAACTCACTTGATACCTTGGGATCATACCTACATAGGTGTTGAGATGCCATGCGTATGTGTTTTATAGTGTCATTGGTGAAACATTTGATATCGGACTTAACATGTGCGATTAGATCTTCGTAGGAGGTGTGTTGTGATTTCGTGGAGCATTTGGATAAGAACTCGTACATATTCTAACCTCATTTGGTGAATTTAAGTCATGTTTACTTGATGGTTAAGATCACTAAGTAAGTATTTTGTAGTGTTTGGATAAAGGATTAGACGATACGTAAACATTGGAGAAGTGGCCGGAAATTTCAGCAAAGTGCTGAAACTTGCGCCACTACCCTGTTTCAGGGGTGTGGCGCAAGCCACCAGCCTGCAGAAAATTCAGAGAAGGCCCAAAACTTGCGCCACTACCCTGTTTCAGGGGGTGTGGCGCAAGGCACAAAAGTATGCCCTTTCCGGCGTCGTTTCGTAATGCAATTCTACGACGATTTCTCAATGGTTTCTTTTGGTTCTTTGGAGTTAATTGAGCATTGTTAAAGCTTCAAACACTTCAATACACTCCTACATACTCCTACATGATCAAATCATAAAATGTGAATAGTGATCCAAAATGTTCAATGAAGCCAAGGGTGACTAGAATTCCAATTTTTGCGATCGAGGCGACGAATGAGAATCTTTAAAGAGGATGTTGTCGTGACATTATAGAAATATGTAAACATGATATATATGGTGAATAATACATGAAATTTTTTGGGTTGCATGGATATGTATTATTGGGCCCAAAATTAGGCCCAAATGGGATTAAAAGACTTGGCCCAAAGAGGAAATGACCCATTCTTGCAATAATTGACCAATTGAACATATCCCTTAATGCCACATGGAACTAAGAATGACCTTGGGTCTATATAAAGTCCCCAACATCAGATTTTATTATCAAAAGCTCTCATAACTTTTGGATATTTTCTTAACACATTTCTCTCTTTTCCAAACCCTAAGGCAAATAATCCCTTTGGACTCCTTGGACAAGATCAACATATTCCAAGCCTTGGTAAGTATTTCTCCTCATGGATTAACATATTATATGCATGGGAGATTATGTATATTATGCTAGTGGTGTTGGCAAAGTGATGAATAGTGTATTTTGCTTTTGGTGTAAGATATACTATCTTGGTGAATTGAACTTGAATTAGGCCTTGTGCCTTTGATGAAAAAGCATGGTATGGACAAAATATGAACATGTATGGTGTTATTTTTGGCATTAAATTTGTTCTTGTCAAAAAGTGGAAATTATGGGATTTTAGCCGATATGTGTTATGAGTTGAATTAAGGTGCTTTGATGGATTATTTGTGATGTGTTATGGATAAGAAAGTGTAAAGGAGAAGTATTGTGGAGGAATGTATTGATTTTTATGTATTGGTCAATGTTGGGAATATTATGGAATATTTGGAATAATAGTATGATCAATGGTTTTGGCAAGGGGAAATGACATGTTTAAAGCCAAACATGTAATTCATTGACATGGTATGCATTTGTAAAGTAATTGGTGGTTAATGAGAATTTCGTTATATATTTGTAGAGTGACACATAAAGAAGGAGTGGGCTTATTGTATACGCATCTAAAGTTGTATATTCGTATTGCGAATCCAAGGTATGTAAGGTTACTTTGTCCGTATCTTTCTATGGCCAATAGTGTTCACATTGACATTTCTCTAGTTCTATCCGAAATGTACTAAGGTATCCCATATGCACTTATCCATGGTCATTGTCATATATTTCCTACTCGTCGATCAATTGTGAATCCCATTTCTCATATTCATGGTTAATGTTCCAATATTCCAATAGTGCCTATACTTGTGTCTCTTGTTCATGGATTATTGCCCAATGGTTCCAATGGTATCATGGTGCTAGTAATGTTAGATTTCTCATTGATATTTATTCATATGTCTCTTTCTTACTCATTGGTCAATGATTTAAAGTTTCCAACAATGTGATGTTCAAAAGTTCCAAAGTGACGTTATGACTATCAAAGTAACAATCTCAAAGTAAAGATCAAAGTAATGCAAATGTGGTCAATGATCAAGTACGGGTGGCAAGTCTAGGGGCGTAAGCCTAGTTCGACTCGATCCCGAGATTTGGATTTATGGGTGGCAAGTCTAGGGGCGTAAGCCTAGCTCGACTCGATCCCGATGCATTGATGTATGGGTGGCAAGTCTAGGGGCATAAGCCTAGCTCGACTCGATCCCTACACAATGACATGATATGAAAGACCCACTGATCAGTCGGGGCCCAGGCACATTGTGATATGTAATGACATGTGAGCATTGAGATAAAGAAAGTAATGAAAATAACGAAAGCAATCCACATGGTTTCCACAATGCAACATGGTGACTTATTCACATTGATTATTCATATGTTTTGAGTTCATCGGCATGTTCATTGAAATATTCATTTGTTGTACAGTTTCATCTGAGCCTTGCATACTCAGTACTTATTTCGTACTGACCCCTCTCGGGGAATTTACCTTACTTGCTGCAGGCGCAGGTCCCAGTAGGCCTCCTCTGTAGATTGCCACTGTTAGCGGTTCTTTGGTGAGCTCCAGCTCATTCGGGGCTTCTCCGAGTCCGAGTGTATATATGTTTTTGTATTGTACATGTTGTATAAAGCGGGGACTTGTCCCGACTTTTGGTTTGTTTTGGTCAATGCTCTTGTTAGAGGCTTGTGTAGACCGATGTGGGTGTAACAGTGTGGGAGACATATGTTGTTTTGACTGGATGGCCTCAACGGCCAAGTTTCATATGTATGTATAAATATATCCCATGTCCTCCTTTCTTCGTCTTGCATATTATTATGAAATGGTGGTTATGATTACGAGATGCATATGTTTGAACATAGGCAAAGGTTGGTTCTCTCGGGCCTTATCGGCTACGGGTGCCAATCATGTCTCGATGGGATTCGGGGCGTGACACTTCTATTCTACCTAAGTCAAATATTTACTCTGTTGATGATGTTAATTTGCTAAATCAAGGTACACCAAATTCAGTACCAAGTCAGCCTATGCCTAATTATCCATCCACTGATAAACCACCCTCAACCAACCTGTCATCCTCTCCAAATCTAGAAAAAACTAGTACCTCACAACATAACTCCGCTCTTGATGACATGTCTCAAGTCACCCCTGCAGAACCTAGAAGATCATCTAGGATCCATACTACCCCTGCTTACTTAAAAGCCTATGAGTACAGCTTCCTCATCTTCACTCAGACTCTGCTCAACCATCTAGCTCCCTCCCTATTCTCCTTAATAAGCCTTCTCATGTTTGTCTCACTAGCCTGTGTCTAAATAGTCAACAACTGGTTAAAAACATATCTCATGAGAATGAGCCAAGCTCATATGAAGAGGCTGTCTTGAACCCTGCCTGGCAAGCAGCTATGACACAAGAGTTTGATGCCTTATATGCTAACCACACTTGGGAATTAGTTCCTTTACCTACAGGAAAGAAAGCTATAGGTTGCAAGTGGGTCTACAAAATCAAGCACAAGGCTGATGGAAGTGTGGAGAGGTTCAAAGCAAGGCTGGTTGTCAAGGAGTACACTCAGGAGGCTGAAGTAGATTACACATAAACACTTTCACCTGTGGTGAAGCTGACAACAGTCAGAACACTTATTAGCTTGGATGTCAAAAGAGGTTGGGATCTCTACCAACTAGATGGCAACAATGCATTTCTTCATGGTGATCTCCATGAAGAAGGGTACATGAGCACTCCACAAGGGCTTTCAGTCCCAGATAGGGGCCTTGTCTGTAGGCTAAAGAAGTCATTATATGGCCTGAAATAGGCCAGTAGACAATGGTATGATAAGCTGGCAAGTTCATTATATTCCAAAGGATATTAACACTCAATAAGTGATCACTCTCTCTTCTACAAAAGGCAAAACCAATCCATGGTTTTTGTTGCCATCTATGTTGATGATGTCATATTGACGGGAACTGATTTAGAAGAAATTAAGTCACTCAAAGAATTTCTACATGATCAGTTCAAGATAAAAGACCTTGGAAAACTTCACTATTTCTTAGGATTGGAGATTCTGTATAAAGAAGATGGTGTTTTGATCTCACAAAGGAAATTTACAAATGATCTACTTTCAGAATTTGATTGCATCAGTCATAAGCCAACCTCTTCACCTCTAGATCCTACAATAAAGCTAAGCAGCAGTGAAGGTGTTCTCCTCTCAGATCCAACTTATTACAGGAAGTTAGAGGCAAGCTCAATTTTTTGACAAACACCAGGATGGATATTGCTTTTAGTGTACAACATCTAAGCGAGTACATGCAAGAGCCAAGGGAACCACATCTTAAGGCTGCTTTCCATGTCCTCGGGTACTTAAAAGCTGATCCCACTTTAGGGATTTTCATTTCAAATAAACCAGATTATTCCATTTATGCATTCTGTGACTCAGATTGGGCAGCATGTACTGATTCAAGGGAGTCAGTAAGTGGTTATGTTGTACTCATGGGAGATACTCCTATATGCTGGAAATCTAAGAAGCAATCCACAATTTCCTTGTCTTCAGCAGAAGCTGAGTACAGGGCCATTAGACAAGTGGTTGGTGAACTAGTTTGGCTGGAAAGATTGCTGAAAGAAATCACAGTGCCTTGTTCTTTACCTGTTCCAGTGTACTGTGATAGTCAGGCTGCAGTGCACATAGCAAAGAACCCTGTGTTTCATGAAAGAACCAAACACATAGAGGTGGATTGTCACTTTGTGAGAGACAAGCTTCAAGAAGGGCTAATCAGTCTTCATCACATCTCCACCAATTCACAATTGGCAGACATCTTCACAAAGGCTTTGACTGGTGTGAAACATTTCGCTATTTTGCGCAAGTTGGTTGTGGATATCTCCCCTCCAACTTTGGGGGGGGGGGGGGGTTGAAATATGTTAGCTAAGTTATGATAGAAAGTAGTCAGTACTGCAGAATAGTTAGTGCTGCAGAGATGTTAGTTAGAGTCGGTTAGTTAATCAGTTAGGATCTTAGCTGTGTCTTAGCTGGCAGATTAGATATTTTGTTTTGTGCGTCTATATAAGGTAGCTTAGTCCTTTGTATTGAGTTAGTTTTCAGTTTCTATCCTCATAATAAAATGAGATTACATTTTCTCCAAGTTCCTCCTTGTTTCTACTGTTTCATGGCCTTTCCTGCTCTTTCCTTCATCACTATTGAGGTACTGCAATGGTGCTCATGCACGTTCATGGTGCTCGATAGTCACCTCTCAACATGGTATCAAAGCAAGGTATAGTATTTTTCTACCAAAGAAAGCTTGCTTCCTCTTCCTAGCTCCCTTTCTGTACCAGCATCTCAAAAGGTCATCTGTTTTGGCATTGTTGTATTCATTAAGAAATGTCACAATTGTGCAGTAACATGATAATGCAAGAACAAATGACAGGTACTCTCTGTTTGACTTTTTCAGAGAAACATTTGCTACAGGGGCCTATGGACACCTAGTACTTTTGATCGCCAAGTTTTTATCACTATAACATTTTATATCTTGTATTAAAAAAGTAATAGTGCATCCTTCGTCTTGAAATCTTGAATTCGCCTCTGGCTGTAGTTGATTCTTTTTATGGACTAATATGCTTTCAATTTTCAGGTCTGTCATGTGTGTTCGGTGCTGCAGGTACTAAACCTGATTGTTCAAGATAACACAGATTCTTTTTTTTTTTTTTTTTAAGGAGCGTGTAAAAGGAAAGTTTATACATGGAACAAAGGGAGTATTTTTAATAGATGGAACTAAAGCAAAGTAAAGCACAAGGTCCTAATGAGATATAAGTGGTATTGGAGCTAGGTTTCTAAAAGCAGAATTCCAAGTATAAGGTTCTCATCGATCTCATATATGGAGTGTCCACATTTCATATGCACAAGTACGATGCCGGTAACCTTTTAATTTATTTGATGATGTAAAAAAATTGTATATTAACGATACATAAAATTTAAACTCTTCCGACAATTAATAGACTTAAAAGACATGAGCTAAAATTTACAGCTATCATTTTCTGACAACTTTAATCAAATGATGTAAAATTTGGTCATAAATTTTCATAGACAATCAATTTGGATGAGCTAAAGTTTGTTTTATAAATTTGATCAAATAATTAACAAATTCGGGACCCATCCAAAATGATATCGAACCCAACTCACTTTCTCATTTTTTAAATCACAACCATCCATCTCATCATCTCATCCAACGGCCTAGATTAAATCTCATTTTCAATGTTGTGTTAATAATGGGATAAAAAATCTTGATGTGAAAGTTGGCTCCAAGCACCGCATGGAAACACTAAGCCAATACATGCATGTCAGGTGTTCGAATTTAGAGTTCATGTTACTTAACCATGATTAACTAACATGTATTTTACTTTATTTAGTCACTTAACCATGATAAATTACACTAGTTTGGTGTATACACCGGGTGCGTGTAAGTTTTTACCCTGCATGGATTACACAGACTCTTCAACTACCTAGAGAAGCTAGAGGAGAGGTGTGCATGAACAGATTGGGAGTGCCAACTTTTAAATTGATCACCAAAAAGAACTCCCTATATATAATAGACTTGCACTTTTGATGTTCCCTGAGACACTTTTGTATCACTGCCAATAGGAAAAAAAGGAATTGATCATCACATTATACCTTAAGAATAGGGGTTGTCCCATTCCAGTGAAGGGTGCCCCTCCCTATTTTGTAACTTTTTCCTTTCATAAATGGCAATTCACTCTCGATTGTTGGGTAAAATGGATCCATCACAATGTGATGATCAGATATATATATATATTTATATATATAAAGAAGACCTTATGGTGGCAATACCAACCTCTAAAAGATTGTTGTTGGAGTGGTGTAAAATTAGGTCATGGATCTAACTTACACCCCAAAAGTTAGCTCAAAGGAGGAGCATTGTCCAAGTCTTATGAAAAGACCACTCATTTTATTAACCATCAATGTGAGACTTTTTCTCTTTCTTTAATACCTCACCTCACGCCCAGGACTGGACATCTGGTGCATGGGCAATTTTAATTTGGGGGTCCAACATTGAATGAGATGGATCCTGCTCTGATACCATGTAAAATTAGGTTTGGGGCTTAACTCACACCTCAAAAGCTAGCTCAAAGGGAGAAAGATTGTCCAAACCTTACAAACAGATCATCCATTTCAGTAATCACCAATATGAAACTTTTTCTCTCTTTAAAAAGTTGGAAAATGGTTTGCTTAACAAAAGAAAAAGTTGTCGATGGTTATGTATAGAATGGATGGCTATAAACTTCTGGGAGATACTCAATTAATAGTGGATATAGATGGCTAAGGGAACGCTTAGAGGCGAAAACATGGAGAGATGGATTTGGAGTAGACTTCAACATACCTAAGCACAATTGCATTTCCAGGCTAACAGATCATGAATGACTACAAACTAAAGACAGACTCCATAGATTTGGTATAAATAGAAATGACAGATGCATGATATGTGGTAATCATAAAGAATATACCGAACACCTATTCTTTGAGTGTAGTTTTCTACTATTTGCTTGGATCGAATTCTTAGATGACTGAATATGAATATCGGGAACACAGAAGGTACGAGAATCACTGCACCAAAAATTATCTTTAGCGGCAATTAATTAACAACAATAGCTTAATTGCCGCTAAATATGTGTTTTAGTGGCATTTACTAGTGACAATTAAATTGTAGTTTTCTTTGTAAATGCCCCTAAAGCCTATAGCGACATTGGATCCAATGACATTTAACTAATGCTGGTAAAATTTTTAGCACTCTTGTTAAAGTGCATATTTATTGCCGCTAAAGCTTGTTTTTGTTGTAGTGAATATGGAGAACAATGGCTAGACCACTTACCAGCAAAGGAAAAAGATGCGGGGAGTTTGCTCAGGCTATGCTAACAACATTGGTATATTTTATTTGAAAAGCAAGGAACATTACACTATGGGAATCCAAAGTCCCTAAGACACAAGAAGTGATTGAATGAGTACAATAGAAGTGGTAATTCAGATGCCATCAAATATTGAAAGAGTGGCTTGAGCAACTGTACAGAAAAGGTATAATTAGATAGGAATTGCTGATTTGCAAACAATTTTGTTTTGAATTTACTTGATTATCTTGTAATACCATGATTAGTAATAGCTCTCTTGTTTCACCCAAAAAAATAATAATTAAAGTAGCAATTTCACTTTGATACCATGTATGGTGTCTAGAATCAGCTGACAACTAGTTGAGGATCACATTCAATTTAAATCTTCTTGAAGCCATTGTTGTAGCACCAATCAATATCAATCTGGATAGCAAAAGTTTCAGCATTCTTATTGGTGTCATACAAATATAATAATGTTGAGAATCCTTTTTTTATCCCAAAATTAAAATCGATTTTTCTTTGTTTAGAATTGGCTTCTTGTTGTACATCCGTTAGAAAAGAAAACTAAGAAAAAAATTAATTTGGTGTGCTCTTAGCTCATTGTAATCTAAACAAGAGGAAATTAAATTATTGGTCCACCCTATGTATTGGGATTTGTCATTTTTCATTAGGGGAACGTACCCATATATTGTGTTAAGGTTGAATATCCAAATATGGAATCATTTAGAGTTGATTTACACCGATTTAAATCAACTTTGAAGCAAAAACATATTGCTAAAATTTCTATACACCAATTTTATGATGATTTGGTAGAATCTTTATGATATGGTGATCAATTTCAAGCGATCGTCTGAATTTTTAACAAGGTAACCTGATGATCTGAAACTCAAAAGCTACCGGAGAGAAAGTACTTTTTTTTATAACCGTGGTGTCAGGGAAAGCTTGCGCGCACCTCGACCAACACGGGATACCCGCCACCTCCCACCAGCAACAGGTACCAGGTAACTCTGTCTACCAAAGCTAGAACAGATGAGAAGAAATCACTTAATATTTTTCTCTATTGGGAATTGAATCTGAGACCTCATGGTGTTCAACCCAACTTCATTGAAACCACTAGGCCACACCCTTGGGTGCGAGAGAAAGTACTTTTTGCTACCCCAATTAATACATTATATGACTTTCTTTTGTGCTTTATAATGTTTCAAAACTCTAATACTCCTTAATTACTATTTAACTAATAACACTATTTTATACATACAATTTTCAAAACTAATATTCATCAAATATTCAAATATTGATGTGATATATTTTTATCATATGGAGTATTATTATTTTTAGTAAAAGTAACATAAATCTCACCCTTTTGGAGTTAATTATTTCATATCTCAACGTTTTTCAAAATTACTAAAAATCCTTGATTTAGTCCATACGGATGCATCACATTCTTCCTGATACATCACATTCTTTTGGATACATCCTTCCTTTGTGATTTGTATAATCACTTCTTATTCGCATAGCTCAGATGGGGTTCCCGGCCTCCTGAGCCTTAGCTTTTTATTAATTGTATAAAAAGAGTTTTTGTATAATTAAACAAAGAGCTGGTCCATCATCATTATTCATTACTATGATTTTCTGTGATCAATTAATGATGAGGCTACTAGGGGTGTTTGGAATTCAGTTTTTTATTTGTTCTCTTTTGGTCTTTTAGTTTATTTTTTCTCTTTAATTCCACCAAATACAGTAGTTCATATCTTCTTAGGATGAGAGCATGGTGGCACAACAAGCAGACATAAATTGTTGGTTTAATTCGATTTTTGGATTCATATTTAAATGTCATGTCATCGAACTGTAACGACCCGTTCTGTAGTTACTGAAAATATCTGCGGTAAAATCATAAGAACCTCATGCGTCATAGGTTATAGGATCAATCCTTTAATATGAGAGTGCATTATACATGAACTAAGGTCCTACAATACCCCTAACACAAAGTTAAGTTGGAACTGTTCTTACCGATTGAGTTTCGAGCTAAGTTTAAATAGGGTCAACTTCAAATGAGCACTACTCTTAGAATATAAAGATTTATGGAGCCCAATACCCACCAAATGAAAGATCTTTGAGCCTTCTTTCCAACGCTTCCGACCATTTGTTAATCCACTTCTGGAGTAAAAAGTTATGGTCATTTTACTGAAGACTGTCTGTACTGAAAAGTTGGCCGTTGCAGTGACGAATTTGTCGCTGCAGCGACAAACAGACAGTACATAACCTTATTTTTGACTGGTTTTAGGGTTTTAACTCAAAAACTTCATCCCAAAACGCTAGGGTGCCGATTTTCCAAGTTCTAGGGTGGAAATTCTTCATTGAGGTAAGTTTTTCCGTCATCTTCTTCGTCTTTCAATCCAATAACATCTTAGAATAATTATAATGATCTTTAATGGTGAAATTCTTGGGGATTAGAACCCTAAGTTCATAAGATTTTGGGGAAAATCTATGGGTTGGGGTAATATCACCTAGAATTACTTCTAGATTGTTAATTAACTATTACTAGCATGAATCAGTTATTCTAAAACATGAAATTGATGGTTGGGGACCTTGAATTCTTTAAAAAAATAGAATCTTTAGCCTTGAAACTCCATTAATGGAGATGAGTTGAGTATGATAGAACTAGTTAATGGTTAATTGTGGGTAATGTTTTAGACCATGAACGAGAATAGAATTAGCGGATTGAATTCTCAAAGTAGGTATTCGAAGAGTAATTGATTAATTACTCCTATAATTGTTTGATTTCTAGATGATTGAGCTAATGGAACCATGAACGAAGGGGAAGAGTAACCTTTGTGTGGCTTGCTTATTCTAAGATCTTCAGTCGAGATAGGTTATAGTTTAATATGTAGTAGACTTGGGTCAGATACGTGTAATTACTATAGTTTGACGGGAGGCCTACGGGCACGGAGTTGGAATGAATAAAACATGGAATTACTGTAATAAAGATATAATTGTGTGTTGTTGTATTTTGTGTGGATCCCTTGATGGGTGTTTGTATTTGTATGACTTACTTGATGATTTACAAGTTTAATATGTGAATGTGGGTAACAATAGAGGAATTAGGTGAACATGTAACCTATACAACTAGTCTTTAATACCTTAAAAGGATGAATCCAATATTGTGTGTGTTTGGAGTATGAGATATTCTTGCTGGAAGATAGTTAGGAGAATTGACCGTGATAAGAGGATGTGGTGTCATAACTTAAGAACCTAAAGTCAACTTTGGCTAAGTGCTAGAAAGTAGGAGGTGTGAAGGTGTATAACTCAAGTTAGAATTGTAAGTTGAATAGAGCCGAGTGGTTGAATAATCAGCTAATGGAATAGTGTCTTGAACTTGGTGACATCTTGGGTGTACGAATTACTAGTTAGTAACTGAATTTACCGATTTCGATAAAAATAAAAGAGGGCTAGATTGGTGAATAAAATAGGATGTTGAATTAAAGTGTAGATATCGATTTTGGTGGAATGTGCACTCCTAAAATGGATACTTGATTGATTGGTCTTCGGGCATGTTTGTGGTTGATGATTGGATTTGATAATGCTCGTTCGAATAAGTGGTGAATTGGCCTTCGGACATAATTGTTATTTCAAGGGTTAGTGGATATTCGTTGTTTACCTGAAATGATGAACTTGTTGATTATTGAATGCAAGTTTGGAAATTGATAACCTATAATGAGGTTAGTAAAAAGGACTTGTTTGATATACAAGTGTGGTTGATTTATTTCATTGTGTAATTGTACTATTTGTGGTGGTGTTTGTTGTGATGAGATGAATCGGTAAGGATTGATCCTCACGGAATTGGTGGATTTCAAGGAGGATAAGAGTGGAGGCATTGGAATAAGAATGGTATAACACTTGGTTTGGGATAAAGGCAGTAGACACTAGTTGTCTGGGATAGGGTGTCACTACGACACTGATATTTGGATCGGGTACCACACCGGTACTGATACGTGGATTGAGCTCGTCCCCTGCAGGTCATAACTGAGGGTCCCTGCTGACCTTAGTATGTGTGTACACCATAATTTGAAGAGTTTGACAATTTCTTGAGTGGACCTAGTTATGTTGATGATATATTATGGTTCCTTGCGTGGACCAGCTATGTTGATGGTTGTGATTGTGCATTGGAGCAAAATGTGAATATAAGGTATGTCCTGGATTGTGTATAAATATTATTCTCCTGTGTGTACAGTTATCTACGTGATTTGTATTGTAGTGTCCCTTCTTGCGAAGTTATTGATGTTTTATTAATTGTCTTGGTTGTTGCAATTCCTATGGTTAATAGTAATAGAATAGGGGGCGAGGATTGTCACGAAAGAGGATTAATGAGAGAGAGAGAGAGGTGTAGAATTGTTGTAACAAGGTGAGTGCGTAAGAGATGTGGGTTAGGTTGATTCTTGGAATTGTGTCAGTTAGTCACGCTCTGAGGTTAAATTAATAATGCTATAATAAAGGAAAGGCGATAAGGTTGGAAGTTGAAGTAAGTTAAGTATGTTTAGTTATTAATCACGTATGCTTGTCATGATCTGTTCTTGTTTGCTATATGTTGTTATATGTTTCTAACCCTGATCGATCGATGATACCTACCAGTACGTGTGGTTGTACTGATACTACACTTACTATATCTCCTTTTGGGAATATGTCCATGTTGCAGGTCAGTTGGAATTTCTACAAGTACAGCGGTGATTATTCTCCAGCAGCTCATGTCATCCTACTCTTACATGGAAGCTGTGTCTCGGGTCATCCTTTTCATTTCTTAGTGCTCTTGTACCAATTTAGATTAGATTCTGGGAAATTGTTATTTTACTTCCGCAATGTAATTATGTAATAAATATATTTGAACAAGAGATACTTCTTTTATTTAAGGGATTATTTATATTTAGAACTATTTAATATATCTTCCGCACCTTATTGAATGGTTGGGTGGTAAGGGTTCTCCTAGCTAAGTAGAGTTGGGTAGGTACCCACATGATCCGTGTATTGGATCGTGACACCAACGGAGCCTAGAAGAAGGTGACTCGTGCAGACAGCTGACTCCTTTCCAATAGAAAAGAATAGCCAAACCAATTGATGTACAAATACAAAAAAAATATTGCTCCAAATACGCATTATAAGGGTGTGTTGAAGAATGTATTTTCGAAAAATATTTTTTTCGAGAAAATTAGTGGACGTCTCGCTTGTATTTGGACTTAAGCAAAAAATAATATCCTAGCTAAAAATATGTGTATATAATCTAGACAAATACTATGAAATTTGAAGGTGGGTGGAATAGGGGTAGGCATGCGGGGTGGTGAGGATAGGGCTACAGGGGTGTAGGTGTCACGACCCAAAAGTTGAGATCATGATGACACCTACCTCGACCCAGCCTTAGTAGGTAAGCCAAAACCCGAAAAGAAAGGAAAACCAATAAAAGAAGAAAACAAGTAGATACGTCTAGAACGAAGTCAGGCCACAATATGTAACTAACATAAGTATCCAAACAAAAATACATAAATCCCCAAGATACTGGTGTCATAAGTATAAAGAGCATCTAATACAAATTCGAAAACTGAAATTCATGAATCTGTCTCTGAAAGTAAATAAAGACAAGATAAGATAAGAAGAGGTCTGAAATCTGCCCCGAACTCTAAAGCTCACCAGTACCTCAAATATCAACACCAAACAGCATAAGATCAGCCACCGCGGATCGCACTCGTACTGGGATCTACACCAAAAGGGCATAGAAGTAGGAGTGAGCACGGTCCACTTGTACTCAGTAGGTATCATATGCTGACTGAGCAAAGTAGAAAACTAAATAAGTAAAAGATATTATGAGCAAGTTCCACTTACAAACAGAAAAGTTTCCAAATGGTAGCTCATACCGTCTCCACTAACAGTTCTATAATATAAAGACAAAAAGAAAAAACTGCACACGAGATATAAAGAGAACTAAGTACCCGGCAACAAACACGTAGAAGAATACAAATGATGTAATGCAATGATGATGGGATAATGATGAATGAAAGCCATCGCATGACTTTTGTATACACCTTCCGTGCTTCAGCGCTTCAAGACAGAACCCATGGGGGGTTCGCAACCCGTATACTTTTTCAAATCTCAATCTTAATCAATCTTGCTGGCTAGTGTTCACGACCAAGGGTTTTGTAAAGTGTCTCGTTTTCTTTCAAAATTAGTATTTCTCGGTAGTATCAGTATCTCATGAATATGTATGTATGAAATGAGGATGTAATGCTCACAACCAATGTATACATATGATAATCAATTCAATACAGGTATAAATGAGCTCAGAATCAACTCAACATGTCAATAATTCATGATACAAGCCCTCACTCGACACCACTAGAATAAATAGTCATGTAAGACATCAATAATATCATTTAAAAACCCTCACTCAGGCATTACTATAATAATAGAGGAAATTAATGCTCAATTAAGGCCTATAATATCTATTCAAGACCCCACACGGGTATCTCAACGATAATAATGGCAAATAAATGCACAAATAAGGCCTATAATGTCACATAAAGTCCCAACATGGGCATCATAATAAATATAATCTCTCAAGTCAACAACAATATGCATATAAGCCCCCACACGAGCATCATGATGATAATAATAGTCTCGAAATATAATACCCACGAATAATTCCCCAACCCATAACATGTTTTACATGGATGGTTAACTATCCAACCCAGTTTGAAGAAAGTTAAGTCATAACCTACCTCGAAGGCCGAAACACAAGTCTGATCAAACCCTCAATACGAAGCCTTCTCTTTTCGAGGCCTCAGAGTACTCCCAATCTAACAAGAATGGCTTCTACACGTAAATGCGAGTTCAATTTGATAATCGAGTTTCTATATTGATTTTATTTATAGGTCAAAATCATATTTCCTAAATCTCAAGCTTAGGGCTAAGTCTCAATTCCCTCTGAATACCATAAACCTATGGAATTCGTATAATATAATACACCTAATAATTCAATTACATATACTAATATATCAAAACTTGAATCATAATGAGATAACTATAAGAAAAATCCAAAAACAAAGCATAAACTACGAAATCGGTACTCCAACCGCAACGAAAAATGTCCAGATCCATGCCTACCACAATTTGACCAATTAGTATAACCTTTATCAAGATTAATCATAATTATCCAATCATTACCTTCTTTAATTTCAACTAAAAGAATCAACCACCAGTGGACCAACTCACGTGAGCATCAATTACTCCTACTTCAATTCATTTCCTTTAACCCACAATCAATATAATGATTACTATAATAATAGATGCCACTTCAAAGCCAATCTAACATACACTAATATCAGAAATTTGAGGAGTATTTTAACCCTAGTACTTGCACGTTCCCAACAAGGATTGGTGGGCCTACCTACTTCTATCCCTCTAACAAAACAAACAAAATTTATATTCCTATTAATTACCAAGTAAAGGTGATTTTTCTAAAATTTATCCATTAATTAAATAATCACAGTTAAATGAATAGCTTAAATTTCTCAGTTAAACTTTACGAAAAGGACCTTTTAGGAAAAAATAGTTCTAGTGCTCAAATTTACATCGAAAGCCTCAAAATCTGAACTGATCACGCCACTAACCCAAAAATCGACATTCCGGATCTAATGGAATCGAAAAAACTCTCATCCGATGCACGAATCCCAAAATATTGACCAAAGTCAAACCAACCTCTTTTTAAAAGCCTCGAAGGGTCTCAAATCACTCTCGAATGCATCGGAGACCGTGCCAACCAATCTCACAACTCACAAATAGCATATAGCAACTACGGAGAAGGATAAAACGGTCAATACACAGAAAAAGATGAAATTCAGAACTACGGCTGTTACAGCAGGTGAAGATGAAGTGTGTTGGAAGGTGGGGAGGACACAATCAATATGAAATGCCAATTGTCGAACTTATTTTTCCTACTTCTATCAAAAATTCATTTTTCTTCTTTAATTTAAAATAATAGTTAAATTTAAACATCATAAGGAAAAGAATGATGAAATTGAATTAGCATGTACGTGCGTTACATCATAAGCCAAAAATGGTTTAGCTGCAATAATTTAATTTCTCTGGCTTACTTAATATTACGATTAAAAAACGAAAGATTTTCGTGCAGATTTACCTCACCTTTTGAACTAATTCAAAATTTACAACATGCAAAAGAAGTACTAGTAATTCTTTCTTTTTAATTTTCTTCAAAATTTTAAAAGGGAGTAAATACTTTTTGCAACTTAGATGGATAAAGGGTATTTAACTATCTTGGGAGATCTTAGAGTGCTTGAATGTTTCTCTTTTAATAGGAAAAATTCAACCACATAAATTAATAATCGAAATATTATTAGAAATTGGGAAAAAAAGATGATTTAGAGATCCAAAACTCGAATGTATTTGTCTCTCCTTACGCTATTGATTCTGTTAAATGAAGAAAATTATAATTATACCACATGAAAGTACCTAATTTATGATTTTATTTTATTTTCTCAAAGGGACACAACAAATTCAATCATAAGTACAAGAAAGTCATACTCCCTCCATTCCTAGTATTTACTTGTCACCTTTTTAAGTTGCACACTTCTTAAGAAAAACATTAACTATAAGGTAATTTGACTAAATTACCCTTATTTATTAATCATCTTTATTTAATACTTCTCTTTTTTGTACTATATTAATATCTCTTCATATTTATGACTAAGGATAAAGATGGAAACAAACAACTAATTATGTCTTGATTTTCTAGAATGACAAGTATTATGAAATATCTATTTTTAGTAAGGAAGACAAGTATTTAGGAACGGAGGGAGTATAATTTAAAAAAAACACATGAGTAAAGTAACTAAACTGGTTCTATTTCCCCAGTTCATTAACTTATTTGCAATTTCTAGCTAGCATCCATTAAATAACTGCCAAAAAGGGTTTATTATTACATTATAAGAAATATTTTGCAGATTTTTTCTTGGGTTCCTCAGATGGTAAATGTCACGCCCAAATGGCTGTGAGTAGCACTACGGCTGGGCATAATTTAGTTCAAACTGAAAAAAACAAATCGAAATTTAAATTTGGTTTCGGTTTTTTGGTTTTTCAATTTTTCTATCGATTTCGATTCCAAAATTTAAAATTTTGGTTTTTCAAAAAAAAAAAAAACAGTTAAACCGAGAAACCGAAATTTATATACATAGTATATAACTATATTAATATTTAGTATACATATATAATATATTATACACCCAACCCGCAACAACAGCCCAACCCAATACCCTATTATAATCTTAGCAACCCTAATAATCAATCTCTATTCTCCTACATTCATACACTCTCCACTCCAACTCTCACACTCTCTCCCTCTCCGCCTCACTTCATTCTCTCACAGTCACACTCTCTCCCTCTCCACCTGACTTCAGTCAGTAGTCAACGTCGTCGTCTAGTCATTATCGTTGTCGTCGCTAGTTGGCAGAAGGTGAAAACCCAAACACCCGAACTCTCACTCCCCACTCTCAAATATGAGTTCTCTCTTTTATCGTCCTCGTTCCTTAACAACACTCCCGAAAACAATAACTTCTTCTTCTTCACAATTGAATTGACCGAATCGCAAAACTCATTGCTTTATTCAGGGTTAATTCATTACCCCATTTACATAAACCCGAATTACGCTACTGATTTGAAGGAAGATTCGATTCAAATGGATGGTTCTGATTTATCGAGACTTGTTGAATCGGTGGTTGAGTATGTTGAATTGAAAGGGACGGTTAATGTGGGGTCCTATTCATAGACCACCAAAGATGTCTGTCGAAGCCCACTATTTTGATCTTCAAATCGAAAAAACAAATTGAAAAAAACCGAACCAAATTTGCAAAAATTGAACTGACCCAAAATTATATCGGTTCGGTTTCAGTTGTCATTTTCGCCAAACCAAAAACTAAAAAATCAAAACGAAATTTAAAAACCGAACCAAACCAACAGAACGCCCACCCCTAAGTGGCACCACACTAACCCTCCAACGGGAGAACCATCTAACCCAAACCTTTAACACATTCATTCAATAAGATTAAGACAAGGAAAATTAATTAAAAAATAAATAAATAAGTGCGGAATTTCTAACTATTACATCCCCAAGACCCAAAATTCACCGTACAAGGAAACTAATCCAAAACAAATATCTAGTAAAGTTCAATAAACACCTCAAATGTATAATAATAAAACATTGTCTGAAAGAGAAATAAGTACAGCTTGGATATGGAAAGTTCACCCTCGGATCGAGATCAACTGGTACCGCTAGAGATGAATTCGTGTCTGAGTCTCTTGGAAACTGTTTGCACTCAACAAAAGAAGAGCACAGGGTAGTATCAATACAAATCACTATGTACTGGTAGGCATCATCGGGCGACTCAACTTAGTAACAAATATAAATCATAATTAGATAACAAGTAGATAGGAACTTCAACACTAGCAAGTAGTTTACTCAACAAGCAATCATTTCAAATCAGGATAAGCAATGCCAGCAAACAAGTCATAAGCCACCAACAATTATCATAAACAATCACAAATTCACAATCTCAGTAATTACATCACAACATGGATCTATGTCCACCTCAATCTCACATTTTCATTCATTTTACCTTCATTATTATCACAATATATCATATTAATTCTCACCTCAAACACTAATTTGTACACACATGCTAAAGGGTCTTATTTCTGTCCAACTAATCATGGTCTGCAGGGGATGCACCAGAATTAGTGTACCGTACCGGCTTGGTATCCGATCTATAATTATAATAATATTATACTGATATGATACTCGATCCATAATAATAATATTGTACCGCCATGGTACTCATTCCATGAAATATAATATCAATTTGTTATCCTATTTTTATTATCTCTCAGGATAATCTCACAAATGCACCTAATGTTACAAGTACACCTCTCAAACATATCTCAAGTTCAACAATATATCAACAACTTATTCATTCAAGCATTGTCGAACCAACAATTAATCAATTACAAGTATGTTCGAAGATCAATCAACATGCCAATTAATTTAGAAGTATACAAGCGACTAAATTAAGTTTAACTCTAGTTAAACCATAACCTACCTCAACAGAAAAAATTGAATTCCAAGCTAATTCGCAAGAGCCTCGCGCTTCCTCAACCATTAGGAATGCTCAAAGTCTAAAATAATCCCAATACAAGAGTAATTAATTATTTACTCATCAATTTAAAGACTTGGGGATTCAACCCCACTAGTTCTAACTCTTTTTATAGCCTATTGCTTTAACTAAGGGGGTTTTAACTATCAAATTGCCTCAAATTCCCATAATTTATTTTCAAGAGCAATAATTCTATGCTAGGAAGTGTTATTTTACACTCTAGAAGCAATTCTAGATGATTTTACATCTATAAATAGGGTTTTTCCACAATTTCATGAACATAGGATTTTCAACCCACAATTTCATCCTTACATTTTCCCTAATGATTCTAGGGTAATGGAAGATTACAATGCAAAAATATGGATGGAAATCACTTACCTCAACAAGAAAATCACGCTAGCCCTGTAGGAAATTGCCTCTTAGCAATCTAGGATAAAACTTTTGAGTTTATGAAATAAAACATAGAGAAAAACTGACTTAAGTGATTTAATTTGCGCGTCGTCTGCTGCAGCAACCACTTACTCACTACAACGGCTCCACTGTTGTGGAAATTGGGCTCGCTACTGCGGTACATCAACCGTTGTAACGGTCTTGCTGCAATGGGAATCCTACCACTGATGCGTGCCTTAAATATAAACTCAGGGAAAAAATGAATATTCCCCCATTTCACAACATAATCGTCAACTTAGGACATTACAAATTTATTCCAATGCGAAAACCTCCATAATCGGAGTCCTACAAATCAAATTACCGTCCCAAAAGTTTCTACAGGAAACTATACCACTTGATCATCCCCTGACGAACGCAACACTATTAAGCAATACACCATGAATCACAATTTATCAATAAGGCACACAATACTCGATTTTTGTCAGAGACCACCCTACCTTGAGCTCTTACCAACTCTCTTACTAGGGGAAGTTCTAGCAGGGAACTTACGGCCTAAACAACACTATAACAATAGAATGGGTTATTACATCAGATATCAATTAAACAATTGTTCATCCCCAAATGGACAAGAAAGAAAAACAAGGGAAAAAAGATTTGCCTGACTTAGTAAAACGATGGGGATACTTGTTATGCATGTCTGCTTTGATCTCCCAAGTGTCCTCCTCAACAGGTCGGTTCTTCTACTGGACCTTCACAGATGTAATTTCATTTAATCTTAACTTGCGGACTCTCTATCTAGGATAGTCATAGGTTCCTGGTTTTCATCCAATAGAATCGAATCCCAGCAAATGATGCAATTCCATCACCATGGTACTTTTTCAACATAGACACATGAAATAAGGGGTGAACTCCTAACAAACTCAGAGGTAAAGTGAATCTATAAGCCATCGGCCTCACACACTTTAGAATCTTGGACGATCCAATATACCTTAGATTGAGCTTACCTCTCTACCAAATATCATGACACCCTTCATGGGTGAAACCTTGAGCAAAACTTGCTCACCTTTCATGAGAGCCATATCTCTCACCTCTCGGTCTGCATATTCCTTTTGTTTATTCGGAGCCGCTAAAAGTTTTTCTTGGATAAACTTCACTTTCTCCAATAATTCTTTTAGAAGGCTCGTACCCCACAGTCTCACCTCAAAAGCATCAAACCAGCCAATGAGAGATTTGCACCTCCTCCAGTACAATGCCTCAAATAGAGCCAGATCAATACTCGAGTGGTAGTTATTATTATATACAAACTCCGCCAATGGCAAAAGTTGGTCCCAATGATCTCTAAAGTCCACCACACACGCGTGAAGCATATCCTCCAACACCTGAATCATTTGCTCAAACTCTCCACCAGTCTGAGGGTAAAATTTTATGCTGAGGTCCAACCTAATACCCAACTCCTCATGTAACTTCTCCCCAAAAGTAGAGGTATACTGAGTACCCCTATTCGAGATAATAAAGATCAGTACTCCATGCAACCGAATAACTTCAAGAACATAAATCTTGACTATCTTCGTTGTATTATAAGTGATCTGAACTGGAACAAAATATGCAGACTTAGTCAGCCTATCAACTATAACCCATATCGAATCAAATTTTCTCAGGGTCTTTGGAAGACCAACCACAAAATCCATTGCTATCCTTTCGCATTTTTATTTAGGAATGGACATCCTCTGAAGTATCCCATCAGGCTTCTGGTGCTCATACTTTACATGTTGCCAATTCTGACACCGGGTGACAAAATCAACAATGTCACATTTAATCCTGCCCTATCAATAGTGCTACCTTAGATTAAGATACATTTTAGTCACACTAAGATGTGTAGAATACCTCGAGCTATGAGCCTCTGCAAGGATAGTCAGAATCAAGTCATCACCATGGGGAACACATACTCGCCCCTTAATTCTCAAGACACCCTCATTATGAATCATGGCCCGCATAGCCTCACCCTGCAAAACCTTATCATGAATTTTGCTAAACTTAGCATCCTCAAACTGTCTAGCCTTGATTTGATCAAGAAATGAAGACCTTGCCTCTACACAGGCCAGCAATCCACCTCTATCGAATACTTTAAGTCACATAAAATTGTTAGCTAGAGTCTGAATCTCTCTAGCCAACAAATGCCTTATAATCTCCAAACAAGTCAGGCTACCCATAAGCTCAGTCTTTCTACTCAAAGCATCGACCACTATGTTAGCCTTACCCGAATGGTATAAAATGATAATATCATAATCTTTGAGCAGCTCCATCCATCTATGCTACCTCAAATTTAAATATTTCTACGTCAAGACATATTTTAAAGTGTGGTGGTCAGTGAAAACTTCACAACGAACCCCATACAGGTAGTGCCTCCATATTGTAAGAGCAAACACCACTACAACCAATTCCAAATAATGTGTAGGATAATTCCTCTTAAGAACCTCTAATTGCCTTGAAGCATAGGATATGACGTTATTTTCCTGAATCAAAATAGCACCTAAATCAGAATGTTAGGCATTACAATAAAAAATGAAATCCTTACCCTCCACTAAAAAAGCAAGAATGAGAGCGGTAGTCAACAATGTCTTGAGCCTTTAGAAGCTCTACTCACACTCATCAGACCAATAAAAAAGTACATCCTTTTGAGTTAAATAGGTCAGATGAAAAGCAATAGAGGTGAACCCTCTCACGAATCTATGATAATAGCTAGCCAACCCCATAATACTGCAAACCTCAGTCGATGAAGTAGGCCTAGACGAACTCATAACTGCCTCAACCTCCTGTGGTACCACCATAATTCCCTCTTTCAAAACAAAATATCCCAAGAAAGACACCAAAGCCAACCAAAATTCATACTTAAAGAATTCTACATATAAATGCTTTTTCTTCAACAATCCCAGTATAATCCTTAGGTGATTCTCATATGCGTCCTTATTCTTAGAGTAAACTAAGATATTATCAATAAAAACAGTCACAAAATATCCCATTCGTAAAACTCATGAAAGCAGTCAGGGCATTAGTAAGCCGAAAAGATATCACTAAGAACTCGTAGTGCCCATGCCTTGTCTAGAATGCGGTCTTAGGAATGTCATCGGCCCCAATCTTTAACTGATGATACCTGGACCTCAAATAAATCTTAAACAACACTAATGCACCATGCATTTGGTCAAACAACTCATCTATACGAGAAAGTGGATACTTATTACGATCGTAACCTTATCCAACTGATGGTAGTATATACATATATGCAAACTACCATCCTTCTTCTTCACAAATAACACTGGATCACCCCACGAGGAGGTACTCTGATGTATAAACCCTTCACTAAGCAATTTTTGTAACTGATGCTTTGATTCCCTCAACTCAGTCGGTGCCATCTTATAAGGAGGAATAGAAATAGGATGAGTATTCAGCTCTAAATCAATGCAAAAATCAATATAGCAGACTGGTGGCATGCTAGGCAAATAAACAGGAAACACCTCCAAAAATTCACGCAGTGTGAGAACTGACTCAATGGGAGGAACCTCTACACTAGTGTCCCAAATATGTGCTAAAAATGTCAAACACCCCCTCCTATCAATCTTTTAGCATGAATGAAAGATATAAGTTTCATAGGATCATGACAATAAACACCCTCCCACTCAAGTCTAGCCATCCTCGCGACAGTCATGATCTTAGCATGACAGTCTAAAATAGCATGATAAGGAGACAACCAACTCATTCCCAGAATAATATCAAAATCAACCATATCTAATATCACTAAGTCAACCCACATTCTATAACAATAAAAGTAACAGGACATGAACGATAAACTCTATAAACAGTCACAGAATCAGCAATAAGAGTGAACACATAAACAGAAACATCAAGTAACTCATACACCATGTCCAACCCCACAGCAACATAGGCAAACACGTAAGAGAAAGTAGAACTAGGATCAAATAAGACAGTAGACATTCGATTACAGAAAAAATAGTTTCTGTGATCACTGCAGTCGACGCCTCTACCTCAGGTCTGCCCTAAAAAGCATAGAAATGGTCTCAATTGCCTGCCTATGCACCAACTCTGTCGGGCTGAGAACCACTCATACCAGCATGCCCATCACCTCGGTTAGGCTGGTTGCTACCTCTACCCTCCACATGGCCACACGCCCACCCTGAGGATGACCTCTACCATGATCACCACCTCCCCTACCTATTAGAGTAAGATAGAAAATTTGAAATTTAATTACTTCTAAATATAAAAATTGATATTCATTTTGAAAGACCAAAATGAATATTGTGATAAAATATTTGCACAAAACATTGATACTTATAGATAGATATTATACTTAATTTGCTAAATATTAGCATTTTTAGAATTGTGGTTATACAAGTAGATAAATTATAAATTATTATACTATAAAATATTATAATATGTACATATGAAGAATTGTTTGTGGATATTTAGTTAAGTCAAATTAGGTGGGTTGGGTAATAACCCATCATTTAGTCATTTTGACCTATCTCATTTTAGCCTAGACACGAAAACTAGATTTGGACAGGGTTGGATATTGATGCATCTATTGGTTTAGCCCATGTTGACCTACCCAACTTCAGGTCAAACAACCCATTTGATACTCTTACTGGGTTAACAATTAATTATTTATATGTGTTTCATAATTTTTCTAATGCAAATAAATATCTAGTCAAAAGCTACTAGATTAATCCGAATTGATAAATAATACTTTACCTCTGCTCTTACTGATGATTCTTTAGAATTTTGCTATGAATACTTGGTTGTGGAATTGTTCTTAAAAAAATCTTCTTAACAAGGTCAAAAACTAAACAGTGAAACCAATACATCTTATTTGTGCCGATCTTCAATACATATATCGGTATAAGATATTTCAAGAAGTAATAATCTGAATTCGGTCACAATTTCATGTTATAGAAAAATAGTTCATTAACTATTTGATGAGAGGAGTGAAAAAATAGAAAATTATTATTGAGGGAAGGAGTCAAATTCCTTTTCAATTACAAGATACTCAATTGGACTTAGGTTATAGCGAAAAATGATTCAGAAAAAAAGGACATCATAATTCAGTTTCTGATATCCCAAATTGAATTCAAGTTTGAGGGAACAGAGCCTTTTGCTCTAAAATAGTAGCATGTAAAATTCAACAAGTGCTTCTTACTAACTGGAAAAGCTTAAAGAGTCACCAAGCTCATTCATAACATAAAAGAATTAGTACATATATTAGAAATCATAATAGGAAGATCAAAGATAATTTGTCTCATTAAACTGTCTAGATAAAAAGGTTCAAAACATAACAAGAAAATATGTTTTGTTTACAATAGCTGGATCAACAACTGTTATGGTCCTAGCAGAATTTACTCTTTAAACCAATAATATGCATTCTCCCTGGCCTTTATTTTCTCCTCTGCCTTTTTCTCCCATTCAAGTTAACATCAGCTCTAAATTTACCTCGGATTCTTTGATCCTTTACAGTTCTGAAGTACCTTTCATCATCAGCATCTGCAATGTCAGCAGGATTTTGATTTAAAAGACAAGGAGGATCCATTCTAGCAATGCTACTGACAGGTAATACAACTGCATGGATACTACGGCCCCCCACATCCAATGATTTGGAAATATTATCATCCTGCATCAGATCAACTCTAGGACAAGAATCTCTAGTGGGGCATAGGAGGCCACTTGAAGAAGTAGCATGTTGTAATTTTCTTCCACCAAGTTGTTCAGGTGCATAGGCCTTTCTTTTTTTATCTTTGGTTCCGAGATATACAACTTGATCTGTAAAATCAACAACTTTTTATTTGTGCGAAATAATAGTAAATGCATGAATCATACGGACAATTAGGGAACTCAAGCTTACTCTTAAAGTAAAAAAAATTCTTTCGAGAATTTTGACCTACAGTAAAACCAGTCATATAAACACTAAAAGATTCTTTCAATTAATGATGATACCAAAAGAGTCCATTGAATATACCTGAATTTCTGTCCATGCAAAATGGTGGGTGGAAATTGCAGGGGGCAAAAGGTCTCTCTTGATTTTTGAGCAACTGTGTTGCTGACATGTTCCCACTGGAAAAAGGATTCAAAGATTCCATACATGTGGTTCTCATATGCTCTGCTCCTTTTAAATTCACTGCCTTAATATCACTTATGGTCCTCCCTATCTGAAGTAAGCTAGGGGTAGCTTGTCCATGTTTAGGATTTTCCTGATTGCGATAGTTCTGTGAATTATTAGGTCGAAAACGTATGTTTTGTGCAGTATGAGACCATATGCCATGCTTCAAACCCCATTCAGTTGAGACAGGAGCAGAAACTTGAACTACATTTGATAGTTTGAACTGTTGATGCGCCATCGCAGTACTACCTCTAAGGAATTCAAAATTTGCATTTACATTTGGATCAAGTGGACGGAAGCTGGTTGATAAAGGATTTGACCATGAAAGTACTCTATTAAGGGTCTGTGGATGAATTCTTTCATGTTGATTCCAGGACATCTCCACAATACCCATTGGTGGTACATAAGTTGATGGTCCTCTTTCTATAATCTTCATCGATTGCTGATTTTTTTGCGGTATAGTTACATATGAATGACCTTGAACTTTATTAAGATTTATGTTATTGTTAGTGCGAGGTGTTTCCTGCAAGTAAGTCACAGTGAATTGACAGGACAAGATATTAGTCAACAAGTGTTAGGTAACATCAACTGTAACAACTTACCATGGTTTTGCTTATAGTTTCAAGGCAATGCCAATTCATTAGTAGGCAAGAAACATATTAAGCAATTTGTTGTAAGTAATAAAAGCAATATCTTGAAGATGCATTTTAAGTAATTTACTAAAAATATAAATAAAGGTGTGAAGGGGCCTAGGGGAGGAAAAATTCTTCAGTAAAAGTGGAAATTCTCAAAGATAATATTAAGACATACCATTGGATGACTTTGAATAGCTCTCCATTTAAGTGGATTTAGAAAGATCTGACCATGGTTGAGGTCAATCTTTTCATTTCTTGAAGATTGACCTAATTCAACCACATTTGATTTAAGAGGATCACAACTTTTATTTCCCTTTTGTAGAGTCAATGGCCAATCTGTCATGTCCTTGGTTTGGATTTTGTCATTCCTAACATGTTTCTCAGCACTTCTGAAGTTTCTTAAAGTTTGGCTTAGCTTCTCTTTGTAATATAGCTTATTTTCTGGCCGAGAAGTCACCGTTCCCATACCAATCGTCATCTGTATAAAATCTTTATCTTTTGATAAACGTCCTCTTTGAAAATTCTTGTCTGGAGCTACATTCATATGAGAAGAGGCTTGTCTAGCTTCGAGCAACTTGTTCAAATCAGAGTCCCTTTCTTTTTCATGCAATGGTTCACTGTTATTCCTTAAATGGCCTTCAAATTTTTTGGTACTTTGAGAAGCATCTAACGACTGAATGAGAACGTTAGCACCAGATCCATTAGTGCCAAGACCATTGTTTTTCCCTTTCAAGGGAATTTGAAGAGAAACTCCATCAATGATTT
Source organism: Capsicum rhomboideum (assembly GCA_031232105.1). Taxonomy (NCBI): domain Eukaryota; kingdom Viridiplantae; phylum Streptophyta; class Magnoliopsida; order Solanales; family Solanaceae; genus Capsicum; species Capsicum rhomboideum. Next base: position 3,430,881 of record CP124718.1, read on the forward strand.
GAGCCAACTGTTTGTGCTTCTTTCTACTTATACCAGAGTCCTTGTCACTTGTATGCTTAAACTTCACACTTTTGCTACCATTCTGTAGATGACATTGTTCTGTATCTCTATCATCTGCACATGGTCTTTCATTAGGAACTATTTTGTCATTTTCATTATTTGACTGAGTTGACTCAGTATTTGTACTGTTGTTCAACAGATTAGCAACTGTTTTCAAAATCAAAAAAAATATTGTCAATTCTATCAGCAATATGGTACAAGTAAAATATCTAAAGATCGTCTTGACAAATGCTCTTAAATTACCTGGGAAATTTATTTCTGTTTCTCGAGTTGAGCATTGTTTAGATAATATCACCTTTGTATCTGAATTTCCAGTCTGCTCAACTCTAACACCTTCAGATCCAGAAGAATAAATATATAATTTCAAGTTGAAAACAAATTTCATTAGAATTATTAAAGAATATATATACTAGCTTTGAAAACAAAATTAGTTGAGTCAGTATTCACAGATGCATTACCAATTATGTCTCCCTCACTTTCATTAGTTCCAATATTATGGATGCAATTAGCACACTGCCCGAGCTTATGTTCTGGAATGGTTAAATGAGGAAGTTTCTCCAACGGGCCACTGCTTGGTCCAAATGGTGAACAATTTTTCATATCTTTCTTTCTCATCTCAGCAACATATTGCCTGTATCATAAAGAAAATGACCAACAAATATATTAGATTATTTCTTGTCTGATCTAATGGAGAAGTTAATTTCTCAGGCGGTCACACTATAACTAATTACTAACTCAGAATTAGTCATTTTCTTTGTTGAAAAAAGTGGAATCACTGAGAAAGATAACTTTCTGAAATAATAAGAACTAATGTAGTTGAGTGACTATTTGAGAAATCAACCCTCAAATAGAGAAGAAAAAATTTAATGCTTCCATAACCCCCCACCCCCCACCCCCTTATTTTTTATCTTAGCAATGTTTTGAAAAAAATGAGAACATTCTCACTAGTATCATAAAGAGAGTACTACAATTAGCCTCAACACAAGGCTAAGTAAACTTTCAAATCCGACAAAATTAAAAGAGGAAACTACAAATACAAAAGGAGGGATATGCATTCAACCAAAGATGGTCAATACATACATACATATACATCTTTAAATTAATATTATAATTAAGTCATAAGATTGATTTAGATGACTTAATTACATGAACAAAAGGAAAAAGAAAAAAACAAAAACTAATTTAGTGTATACAAGATAACAAAAGAGACTAACCGTATCGAAAAATGTTGACAATCCACCCCATTCACTATCACTGGCAATGGAAGATTAAGATCAATAGATAATCCAGTTCGCATGAGCTCTGATCCTGATGATTTCAACACACTTGCTTCATTACAAACTCCTTCAACTGATGTTGCCATCCTCTCCATCCAACTAAAGAACAACAGCACAAAATAAATTATAATCAATATATCTACATACATAATTGTATCAAAATCAAATATATCATCAAAGATATATACAAATTGACATGCATTTACTTTGTATGCACCTGTAAATTCAAAGTTTAATAATACAATCTAATACATTTAATGCAATAGTAATGGCATGATTACAACACACAAATACATTTCATTTTAGTGAATTGAGTGTGAAAGCCTTTAAAGGAACAAATTCTAGAAACTCTGATTCTCAAGTTAATTTTACTCATCAATCCATCATTCAATCAACAAGCGTTACAATTGAACAAATGCCTAAACAGGCTCAATGAACCTTTAAAATGACAACTAATTTCAAGCTATTTTAGGGTTTTCTAAGAAAATTCACTTAAATTGAAAAGATAAGAATGACAAAGCTTCATCAAAAAGTTCACATAAAAATCATTATAACACAATCAAGTTCTGCTAAATTTACATATCGAAGCAAAAGTGATTCCATGAATATATTCAAAAGCCAAATTAGGGTTTCTCGTGGTGCCTATGATTTTTATACACCTAAAGAATAAATCTCATAGACAAAAAATCAAAGCAACCAGAATCACAGTAAAATCATAAGTAAAACAAAACTCAAAAAGTACAAAAAAATAAATAAAGCAACCAGAACAAAGGAGAAACAAAAAATGACACCACAAAAAACGTTTCATTTCAAGAAAAGTCATTAAAAATAATCAGCTATTAAAGAAACCAACAATTATGAAAACCAAATTAGATTAAAAACCTCAACTGAAAAAATCAATCAGAAATGAAGAGAAAAAACATACCTTTCCCCCTAAATAGAGATCACAGATTAGATCAACACTCACTTTTGACCCAAAAAATTTCTCTGCAGCTGATAAAAAACACCACCTTTTGACACAAAATTAAAATTAAGACACCCAGAATGGAATCTTAGATTAATTCAAAGCTATTCGAATGAAATTCAAGTCAGAATGAGGAGAAAATTCTAATCTTTATGGAAAGAAATGAAATTCGAGAGAGAGGGAGTAAGTGAAACACCCAGATAGATGAGAGAGTAAATATAAAAGAAGAGAGAAAAGACTCTTAAGATGACATAGAAGAAATGGAAGGGGAAATAAAATAATATGAGTTAAAAGACACACCGAAGATGTTTATATAGGTAGAGAAAAGTGTTGAGGCTTTATAGGCTATTTAATTATCTTTTTTTTTTGTTATCTATATCAGATTACGTGTATATGTCTCTTCTCAATTTTTGGAATTAGACCATGGAAAATAATACCCAATCAAGGAAGGCCACATTAGCAATGTTTTTGAAGATGTTTATCACCTTCCACTAACTTGCCAAAAACCCTAGTCAAACAAAAGTATAGAGAGTGTCTTTTACGACCCCGCATGTGAGTGGGATGTGTGCCACATGGCAAGTTATTTTTTTAGGAGAAATCCAGGAATAAAAGCATTAAATATTTATGGTCACGATAATAACATGAAAAAGGAAAAGTGAAAAAATAACACTAATTCTTTTTTACTCATTTAACAAAATGGGCATGTAAATAAAAGTTAATAAAGCAAAAAAAGAAAAATAATAAAATGATTTGCTAAAGAGTAAAATAGAAAAGAAAAGAAGGGATCCTCTTGAAAGTAAGGAAAATTTAGTAAATTGTTTAGGGTAATAACAATTCAATATTTGTATAATTTACAGTTTCTCCTTTACTCCTTTACTGTATTATTATAACAATATGTTCATTAGTTTTCTTTATTTATTTATTTTCTTATAATGTCTTTTCAAGGTTTTTTTATATTTCCTTATACTATATTTCCTTATTATAGTCGCTTGTTTCAATCTAATAAAATATGGAAAAATAAAATAGGATTTCATATATAAAGGTAGAGAATATAGAATTTCCTTCTACATAAAAGTTAGAGTTTTGGCTCAACTAATTTTGTGGTTGGTGATATTTTTAACATGATAGACTGTAAGTTTTATATTATGTTAAAATAGTGAATTAAGTTATTTTTTCTTATATGGTAAAGAAAAAAATAAGATAACAATTGTTAGATCACACGACATACCCAATATCAAGTAAATAAGAACAAAGTAAGTTTTGTGAGTCAAACTACGCTCTTTTTGTTCAAATTTATTAAAAAGAAAATCGAATCAGATCATAGTGTTTATAGATAAAAGAGAAGTAAATAAATATTTTAATAGATATATTTGTGTTACTTATTTCTTTGACTTACTTTTTTATTTTTTTTGCAATGGTAATGAAAAGCTTTACAACGACATGAAATCAAAAAACATAAGGAGGATTTCGATATTTTCCTTTTTTTTTTTTTTTTTGCTAAAAGATTTTTTAAAAACCTATACATTATTAACTATTCTTACCAAATGAATTTTAGTAATGTCTAATCATCACTGTTTTCTATCAGAAAAATTGAGAGAATTTTGCCTATACAAACAACCAAAAGAAAAAAGTGATGGACAACTACCGCAAAACACTAAAGGTTAATCTTATTTAACGACGAATTATAAAGATATCATATTAGGTCAAGCGACATAACCGGTATCCAATAACAAATTAAAATTGTTGAGTTAGACCACCTTTTTTTGCTCTATAAGCATTTCAAAATTTAACTTTTTTTAATAAATTAAATCAAATTATAAAGTATCCTTGGATGGAAGAGAAGTAATGATATATTTTTCGTTACAATTTTATTCGCATTAAATTACTTCTTTTGACTTACTCTTTTCAGAATTAGCGACAAACAACTAAAAACTAAAGACTTTGTAGCTAATTCTTATTTCATTTTGTATTAAAGCACATTCTAATTTTATCTTTAATTATGTTTTTGCACCTAATACAACATATTCATAATGTAATTCTATTTTATAGCTTTATGCTAATATATTAGGAATTCGATATATAATTTTTAGTATTAAACTATTAAATCCAGTTATGTCTTGCATGTGCTATGGTGGGTGTTAATACTGTACGTGTTGAGAGGAATTAATAAACCTAAAATTAGGTAATAAAGGAAAAGTAAAAGGATAGAAATAATTAAACCATAAACAATGGGCAGATAATAATAACTTCTTAAATTAAAGAAAGAGATATAAATGAAAATGGAGTGAAAAGAGGAGGCTCCTCTTGCAAATATAGAAAAATAATAATTTTTTATGATCGTGACAATAATCCTTTATTATGATTTTTCTTTATTTATATAGTATCATGTTATAATGTCATCTCAAAATTTCTCTGTCTTTGTAAGGAATAAGGATTAATTATATGATGTACTAGTTTCATTTGTTCATTATCATGCATGGTAATATAAGGGTTTTGCATAAAGGAGCAGATTTTCTTTTGCCACTAAATAGAGGTTGAATTTTGACTCAATAAATGTTATGGTTAGATATGCATGTATATGATAGAAATAGAATGTGAAACTTTATTTATGTTAAGAGTGAATTAAGGATATTTACAATCAAATTTTCAAAATAATGGTTATATATTTAAAGAAGAAAATTAAATACACTTGATAGATCGAAGTGATCTATAGAAACTTTATTTCACATTAAGAGTGTGTTTGGTATGAAGGAAAATATTTTCTGCAAAATGTTTTCCAATTTTCTCATGTTTGGTTGGCTTAAATGTTTTGGAAAATGTTTTCCAAATCAACTTATTTTCCTCAAATTGAAGGAAAATGACTTCCCTTCAAAAAGTAAGGAAAACATTTCCGAAAACTCTCTTTCAACCTCACACCTCACCTTTCCACCCTAACCCAAGTCTCAATTACCTATTTCCAACACTAACACGAGATTCGACTCTCGATTCTTGACTCGAAAGTTGGGGTCGTGTCTCAAAACGGGAGTCGCGGTTGGGTTTCCGGATCAGGAGTAGGGGTCAGGTATTGGGTCGGGAGTTGAGGTCGGATCTCGGATCAGGAATCGCGGGTTGGTCTCGGATCGAGTGTCGGGGCCGAGAGTTAGGGTTGGGTCTCGGGGTTGATTCTTGGGGTAGAGAGTCAAGGTTGGGTGTCGGGGTAGGGGTCGTGTCTCGGGTCTGGTGTCGAGGTTGGGCCTCGGGTCTTGGGTCGGGTGTCAAGGTTGGGTCTCAGGTCAGGAGTCAGGGTCGGGTCTCGAGTCCGGTGTCGGAGTCAGGTCCTGAGTCGGGAGTCCGGTCGGGTCACGGGGTCGAGTCCCAGATCTAGATTCGGGGTCTCACGGGTCGGGTCTCGAGTTGAGATTCGGGTTCGGATCTCGGGTTGGGAGTCAGGGTCGGGAGTCGGGGTCGGGTCTCACGTCGAGAATCAAAGGTGGGTCTCGGGTAGAGTGTCGGGGTTGGGAGTCAGGATCGGGTCTCGGGGTCAATTCTCGGAGTCTGTAGTCAGGATTGGGTGTCGGGATTGGGTCTCAGATCGAGAATTGGGGTTGTGTATCGGGTCCGGTGTCGGGGTTGGGTCCCGAGTCAGAAGTTCGATTGGGTCACGAATCGGGATTCGGGGTCATTCCCGGGTCCATTGTCGGGTCTTGAGTCAGGTGTCGGGGTAGGATCTCGGGTCGAGAGTCGGGGCCTGGTCTCGGGTCAGGTGTTGGGTCGGGTCCTGGGTCGGGAGTCGTGGTCCAATCTCGGGTTGGGAGTCGGGGTCGAGTCTTTGGTCAGGTGTCGGGTTTGGGTCTCTGGTCGAGATTCGAGGTCCGGTTCCAGTCTCGGGTTGGGAGTCTGGTCTCAGGTCGGGAGTTGAGATCGGATCTCGGGTCGGGTCCTGGGTATTGGGTCGGGAGTCGGGTCTCGGGTCTCGGGTCGGGAGTTAAAATCGGATCTCGGGTTGGGAGTCAGGGTCGGGGTCGGGGATCGGGGTGGGGTCTGGAGTTGGATATCGGGGTCGGGTCCCGAGTTGAGTGTCGGGGTCAGGTCCCTGGTTAGATTTCAAGGTGAGGTCCTGGTTGGATGTCAGGGTTGGGTCTCGAGTAGGGTGTCGGGGTCAGATCTCGGGTCGGGTGTCGGAGTCGGGTCTCGAGTAGAGTGTTGGGGTCAGGTCCCGATTCAAGGTGTTCGTCGGTAGTTGGGGTTGAGTCCTGAGTCGGGGTTGGGTGTCGTGGTCGGGTCACTGATCGAATTCTTGGTCATTCCCAGGTGCTCGAGTCGGGAGTAGGGTGTTGGGGTTGGGTCCTAGGTCAAGAGTCGGAGTCGGGTGTTGGGATAGATTTTCTGATCGAGAGTTGGGGTCGGGGTTGGGTCCCTATTCGGGTGTCGAGGTCAGATCCCAGATCGGTCATCGAAGTTGGTTCTCGGGTCAGAAACTATTTTCCTAAAAAGTAATTTCTACTCTCTAGCCAAACACAAAAAAATATTTTCTAGAAAATGTTTTTCATTCACCTATCAAACACTAGAAAATATTTTCCGAAAAGTGTTTTCCACTCACAAACCAAACATAAGAAAATAAGTAAGAAACTAACTTGTTTTCCATGAAAACATTTTCCTTCATACCAAACACACCCTAAGAGTGAATTAAGATTTTAAAAAATAATGATTCTAAATATAAATAAACAAAACTAAATAAGCAACTATACATTGACTGATCTGACATGTATTCCGTATATCAAAAAAATTTGTAGCCTGATTAATTCCCTCTTCTTTTACACTTTATAAGCATTTCAAAATTTAAAAAGAATCTATTTTGTGAACACAACAAATCAGATTGTAAAGTATTCATAGATGGAAGATACTGAAATAACTGAGTGTTCTAAGAATTCTTCTTTGCAATCAGGCTGAGTCCTTCTTTGCGATCGTGATCTCCCCTTCTCGATCGCGATGCACAAGTTCTTTCTTCCTCACGAATGCAATGGGTTGATTGCAAACGTGAAGAAGGAACGGACTTGGCATCAGCAAACTCCATAGTCTAAAAACTCACTGAATGGATCCTCAGAGTTTGTTCGGAACCCTGTGAACACAAACTAACTATGCTAGTATACTAAATCAACATTGCAGGACCCAATGAAATCATCAGATCATCGAACAGAGGTTGTTATCAACGAATGTTGACGGAAGTCAACTCTATGCCTTAAACTTCCAACTTTCCAACCAACTACTAAAAATCCATCTGAATACCTCAAGACCCAAACCAAAGGTCCTAATAACCCAAAAATGATTTTCCAGAGCTAAAGGAACTGATCAAATTCTCATACGACCTTGTTTATTACCAAATGTTAACCAAACTTAACCGTACCAACTTCAAAATCTTCCAAAATAAAAACTTATGTAATCATCAACCAACCATCTAGAGAACAATGCTACCCATACCACAAATCATGAATCCCATAATGCAACCACGAGAAAGGGTAAAATGGTCAAAATACACCATTATTACATGCTCCACCACTTAAGCATCCATTCATCCATGAATAGACAAGAAAATATCAAGACTATCGAGTGATTCCTGCAACTGAGCCTTTAGCTCCCTCAACTCAGCCAGAGTCATCCTATAAATGGGAAAAAATTAGATGGTTACCCAGCTCTAAATCAATACAGAAATCAATGTCACGGTCCAGTGGCATGTCAGGAAAATCTATGGGAAACACCTCCTGAAACTCACACACCACGAGAACTGACTCAATGGGTGGGACCTCTACACCAGTGTCCCAAAGATGTGCTAAGAAAGTCAAACACCCCCTCCTTATCAATCTCTTGGCATGGAAGAAGGATAAAAGTTTCATTAGAGCAAAACTATAATCACCCTCCCACTCAAGTCTATCCATTCCTAGCATAGCCACAGTCAGTGTCTTAGTTTGACAGTCTAATATAGCATGATACGGGGACAACCAACTCATTCTTAGAATTATGTCAAAATCTACCATGTCTAGAATCACCAAATTCGCCCAAGTTTGATATCCCATAAATTTAACAGAACAAGAGCGATAAACCTTATCAACACTAACAAAATCAATAACAGGGGTAGACACGTGAATAGAAAAGTCAAGTAGATCACACGCCATGTCCAACCCTACAACAAAACCAACAGATACATACGAGAAAGTAGAACCAAGATCAAATAATATAGTGGTCATCTGGTCACAGACAAGAAGAGTACCTATAATAACCGCATTTGATGTCTCTACCTCAGGCCTCCCTAGAAAAGCATAGAAATGGGCCATATCACCAGTCTGAGCATCACCTTGCCAGGCTGAGTACCACCTCAATCTATATTTCCACCCCCTCGATTAGGTTGATTACCACCCCTATCTGTCTGGTGGCCACCACGCCCATCCTGTGGATGACCTCTATCATTACCACCACCTCTCCTACCTGTTGGAGCCGGAGCTCGGAGATCCTACTGTTAGCCGACTAACCAGGCTGCCTGAGGTTAGGACAACAACTTTGAATGTGACCAACCAGACTACACTCATAACATGTACGGTCATTAAGCTGAAGAACGCGAAGTGAGATAACCATCAAAGTCTGAAGACGGCTAGTTGTCCCCTGATAGACCTCTAGCAGACACCTGCATCGCTGACTGAATGGGGCGTGCATAGTACCCCTATGAACTCTAACCCTTAGAGAAAGACACATTACTTGAATGGATATTTACTATTCCAACAACTCCCGCTTAACCCTTTGTTTGGATGGTGGTTTCCATGGTATGGTATGGTTAATAAGAGAACCATGTTTGTTTTGATTGTGTCTTAAAATATATGGTATAGTATGGTTTGATTTCATGATTTGGTAACCATGGAAACCCCCACTTTATGGAACCACCGATTTGGCGGTATCCTATGATTTTCTTTTTTCTTTTTCCAATTATGCCTTTACTTAATATTATATAATCCTATTTTACCCTTTATCTTATATTATTTAATTCCATCCCCACCAGCCCACCCACCCAACCCCCTCAAAAAAATTTCTTATCTTTTATTTTAAATTTATTGTTTTAGAAATTTTCAAAAAAAAAAATTTCTTATCCCACCCCCTACCCCGACCCCACTCTCTACGAAACCCCCAACTCCAAAAAAAATTAAAATTTCTTTTTTAAAAAAAATTCAAACCTTTTTCTTACTCCACCCTCACCCCCCAACCTCCACCACCTACCAACCCCCCCCCCTCCCCCAACCAATTTTTTTTTTATTCTTAAATTTGTTTTTCAAAAGTTTCAAAATGTTTTTCTTACCCCACCCCACCCCCCCACCCCCCCACCCCCACCCCCACAAAAAAAGATTTCATTTTAAAAAAAAAAAAAATCAAAACTTTTTTCTTACCCCATCCCCTACCCCTACCCCCCATTTTTTTTAAAAAAAAATTAAATTTTTTTTCTTACCCCCACTCCCCTTATCCTATTTGTTCTCATTATTTTGTGTTAAATATATACAAATGATTTTAGAAAACATTTTCATATTTGCGTAACGAACACAAGAAAATAAGTAAAAGACAACTTGTTTGCCGAGGAAATATTTTCTTCCATACCAAACACACCCATAGCATACACAAAAGATGCATTCAAACTTGTACTTGTTGGTGGTCACATCTCAAAACACCAAAAAGAAATGAAATTTATTACAATCAAAAAAATTGAATCCGATTACATTTATTTTTATCTACTCTTTTATTGATTTTGTTAGAATTTACATGAATTTAACAACTTCATAGATTTTCATGACATAATTTATGATAAATTAGCAGGAGGAAAATTATCTTAAATTATTTTACTAACAATTATTAACAAATTTAACATTTATAATAATTAAAGGCATTTTAGTGAACTTACCAATTACGATACAGTACCATACCGTTAAACTAAACAATAAAACTGTTATTAAACAGTAGCAAACAATACAATCCATCCAAACATTATATTGTACTATACTATAAAGTACAATATCATACCATACAGTACCATATATATTTACGTTTGAATTGACTTATTTTATATGTTTTTAAGCTAAAAATAACTTTTACGTACTTCTGAAGTGTTTAGATAAATTTAAAAACTACTTATAAGCACTTAGTTTTAACCTAAAATGCTAAAAAATTACTCCCTCTGTTTAAAAAAGAATGACCTACTTTTCTTTTTAGTCCGTTTAAAAAAGAATGACCATTTCCTTTTTTGACAACATTTTAATTCCAACTTTACACATGACATATTTAAAACCACAAGATTAAAGAGCATTTTAATACATTTGCCATAACTTTAATTTAGAACCACAAAATTCAAAAGTCTTCTTTATTTTCTTAAATTTCGTATCAAGTTAAACTAAATTATTCTTTTTTAAACAAAGAAAGTACTAAAAATAAGTCAAAACCAAAAGCCATAAATTTATTACTTATAAATCAAAAAACAAAAGTCAATTCAAACGGGCACCACCATTATCCCAGCAGTATTTAGTTTAGGCCAAAGTGTGACTTGTTTTTTCATCTCAAGTGATCAGAATCAATGGCGACGGTGGAAACAAACGCTGCTGCTGCTGCTGAGCTGCGGTCTAAGTTCCTCGATGTTCTTCGTAGTCGTCGTCCTTCTCAAGGTCTCCTTTCTCCTTTCTTTACTTAATTTACTTGTTCAATAGCTACTGATCTAGTACTCTTTTTAGTGATCTTGTTAATAAGGAATTAGTGACGGACAAAATTTCGTAGCTAAACAGAAAAAATCTCATGCTAATACCATTTAGCAAACGGATTATAAGAAAATTCAATTAGCTAGGAGTTGTTTTTTTTTGGCAATAAATTCCGTAGCTAATTCCGTGTTTTCTTGTAGTGTTAATTTGAACTTTAATGCTTAAATGAATGGAAAGCTTTAACTTTTTCGAATCATAGTTCTTAGTCAATTTAGTGGTGTCATTGTCAATTGATTCAACTATTTGACTTTTCCCTTTTTCTGCAACAACCTCTCAAACTTAGTTGCCTTTTTTTCTTTTCGGCATTTTGTTCGTTCTTTGTATGATTGCTGTACAAATTAACCATTCCCACTAATTTTCTAGGTTTTTGTGTGTGTGTTTGGTGGGGGGAGGGGGGGGGGGGGGAGGCATAATTTTTTTTTTTTTTTTTTTTTTTGTAAATTGGGGGTAGGGGAAGGGAAAATGGGGGAGGGGATTAAAAGGTGAGGAATGTAACCGCCACCAACAAGATCAAAGTGTAGGTAGCTAACCAACTGAGCTACTAAGATTTCCGGGGGAAGAGCATAAGGAAACATGAAAAATAGCTTAATTTTGCTGGGGTTGAATTTTTAGATATGTTGTGTTATGCTTTCTCTTTCTTATATATCATGTTCTTTACAATTTGGAGCATTTTAAAACGAGTAACACACTATCATTTATATATATCTTTCGAAATTTCCAAAATTTGTTTTTTATTTTTTGGGGTTCGATTTTGTAACTGAACTGGGGAATAATTGATAGAAGGGATTACTTAGAAAGGGAAGACTAGAATGCCACAGTAAAGTGTAGCAGCTGAATGATCCAGTGAGGTACCATCTTTTTAGTTGAAGGCTGATCTAAATCTAATTAGATGGTCGCAATTCAGTACGATAATTAAGCTTGGGTTCATTGAAACTAAAATTGTGAGTGGTGGAAAGGTTTGTTGTAATCTTGTTTCGTGGCATGAGAGGATAGAAAAAGTAGAATTGACTGTCAAGGATGAGAAGAAATGAGAGAATGACATTAGTAGTTTACTTGGCAGGATGAATGGAGCTGGAATTCCACCAAAAAGGTGCAGTGAGAATTGAGATGGTTGGGGTCCCCGCACCTTAAACAACCAGTGGTTTCGTGTTTGAACCCCAATGGGTAACTTCTTGGCAGGAAGAGCTTTACCCCACATGAATCCGAATTAGTCGGGTTAGTGGATTTTGAATACTGGATGCGTAGAACAAAAAAAAAATGTAGCTGGAATAATGAAAAAGGAACAGAACTGTTAGGTGCTTTGTTGCTAATATTGACTATTATTTTCAAGAATCAACATACTGGAAAAGAGATATATAGTTACAGTTATCCTAAAAATGAGATATAATTGCATTAGTTGTATTTATTTATATTTTTGAGCTTATTGGCATATTCTTTCAGATATTTTTCTCTTCTTGTAAGGTTTTCAACTTACTAAAGAGAAAACAAGAAAAAGTTAACCCTGTAAAGTGATGGTGGTTCAATTTTAGCTGACCAGGCAGTTGAAAGGATTGGATAGGTTCGATCTTTAGTTATTAGGGCCTCCTAAAGTGATCTACTAAATTCATCGAGTTGTTCCAAAGAATCAAAACGGCTAGTTATTAATGGAATTCCTTGTCGGCTCTCTGTAAAATACTTGCTTGGCTTGGCTGAGGTCTTCCAAACACATCATAATCTAAAGCAGTGCTGACAAATAACCAACCCGCAATGAATAGGGAAGGTATAGTAATGCTATGAATGACCCAATATCGAATACTAGTAATAATATCAGCAAACAAACTTCCTCTTGTGCTTCCAGACATGCTGAGCTCCACATATTCTTGTACGGTCAAAGAGGATCGGTTCCGTAATGGGGCACGTGGAATCCTATGTGAATCAGCCAGGACCACCTTGCAAGGCTAAATACTCCGGGGTGACCGATAGCGAAGTAGTACCATAGGGAAGGGTGAAAAGAACCCCCATTGAGGAGTGAAATAGAACATGAAAACGTAAGCTCCCAAGCAATGGGAGGAACTAGGGCTCTGACCGCGTGCCTGTTGAAGAATGAGCCGGCGACTCATAGGCAGTGGCTTGGTTAACGGAACCCACCGGAGCCGTAGCGAAAGCGAGTCTTCATAGGGCAATTGTCACTACTTATGGACCGGAACCTGGGTGATCTTTCCATGACCAGGATGAAGCTTGGGTGATTATTTCTGTAAACTTTTGTATGGGCTTTTGATTTTGAGGGTTATCAAGGACATGCTATCTGAGAAGGGAAATTTTCAGTTATTTGTATTGAAGAGGGAGATTTTAACTTTTAAGTGAAAAGGTGTTTAGAGTTTGACCAATTTCCTCCACCAATTATGGGCTTTTGCATCAGTTTGTTTTCTGAACCTGAATTCCATGAATAGACTCTTACACAATAATGGTTCTGTAGTTGGCCTTTCTGCTAGTGCATCTTGAGATCATCAGTTCTATCTTCGTTTATCAAAAAAAAAGGGATCATCAGTTCTCTCTCTTAGTAGGTTCAATGAATTACTGTCAAACTTGTGTTTTCTTTTATTTATCTAGACACATAATTAGCCATCTTATCTCTTGAATGATAATAACAAGTTTTATTGTCTGGTTTAGTTCCTCCCAGTTGCCAACTTAAATTTTGGATGTTTATTAACAAGCTTGTATTTGCTTGGTCTAATTCCTTCCAGTTCCACTATCTGTGGTACCTGGAAAACCTGTGAAGGATCCTTTCTTTCTGGAACCTCCAGAGCTGAGCTTCAGTGAGGTACAAAACTACTGTGATTTCTTTGTACTGCTAATTCTATTCTCCGGAGACTTCATTTTAACATTTTTATCTGAAAATACAGGAAATGGAATCATGCCCAAAGGAAGATATACCCAATTTTAAGGAACTGCTTCAAGAGGAAAATTTCTACCTGACTACTGAGGTGATATGATTTTAAAAGTATAAATTCGTTGGTTAATCTTCCAATTAGTATATAACCAGATTCCATTTATAAGACAATGTACTTCCTGAGTAACCAAATAAGCATTTAAGATGATAATCTTCTGACTTCTGAGATGTGGTTACTTTTATAATAATCAATATGAGATATGACTAAATTAGGTAGCTGTGATTGACTGCTCAAGAAGTTTTTTGTTTCTTCTTTTTTGCCCCCCTAGTCTAGTAGTTAGTTCCCTAATCCCAACAAAAGTAGAACCTTAAATTAGCAACAAAATATACTTCGGAAGATTTCTCTTTCATCACATTTTGATATAAAAAGTACTGTCTCTCGTCTGTAAAAGTTTTGCATCTTTTCTTTAGGGACAGCAAAGAAATGAAGAAGTATTCTACTTTTTTTATGTAAACTATTACTAGTATCAATATTGTAATACATTTTAACTGTAATGTTTGAGAATTAGAAAATAAACTCTAACGTGGATTAAATGGTCTTAAATCAAAGTTTCAATGACGATGAAATTCCTAGTCAAGTATAGGAAGTCTAATGAAATTGGTTTGACCCAGTTAAGCTCTTTCAGTTATGAGGAATCACTTCACAAGAAAGATCCAATATGAGTGGACATATTCTCCATATCTATAGCGATTAGTATCGGGCATGAACTCTCTTACTGTTTCCAGGAAGGAGGGCAAGGGCTCTTACCTGTATTGGTATTAAGCATGAAAGAAATTGAAAAGAAGAGAAGGCCTACTATTGTTTTCCTGCATAGCACGCACAAATGCAAAGAGTGGTTGAGGCCATTGCTTGAGGTGACATTTGTTGTTTTCTTCAAAATTCTTGAATTCTCGCTACAATGGAGTATCAAGAATTTTTATTATTTTTTGTTTTGCTGTTAGGGATATGCTTCAAGGGGATACATCACTGTTGCAATTGATTCTCGATACCATGGAGAACGTGCAACCAGCATGACAACCTATCGAGATGTTAGTATTTTGCTTTTTGCTTATGTGTATATTCAGTTAGCTTATACAGAAAAGAACTCTCCTCTCCGGCCGCTTATGCAGCAGTGAGCTGTCCAAAATTTGTGAAATGTGGTTTAAATCCTATTATGGAGTTGGTGAATTGATGATACCCCTGGCCTTCGGTTGTTTGATGATGGAGTTTCTTGTTTATGAACTTTAGCTCAGGAAAGGCCTGAATATAGACAATTTGGAGTAAGCTAAATGGGAGAAATACTCTCTCACAATTGGCTTCATAATATAGTAAGAATACGCTCTTACGAGTGGTTTTGTATAATGAGAATAAGTAATGGTGATCCAACCAATTATATATGCTTGACTACTACTATACATGGTTGACTTGATCTTGCTATTTTCTTCTTTCTGTAGTACAGGCACTAGTGTCATCATGGAAAAATGGAGATACGATGCCGTTCATATTTGATACGGTAATTATTTTAAAAAAAAAAAAAAAAACTAACCTGATTCTATCATTTGAGAAAGCTTGGTGAAATTTTGTGTTATTCTCGAACCACCAAGATTAATAGTTGATATATGGAGCTCTGAGCATACCTTTTGCTGAGCTTTGAAGGTTTGGGACTTGATAAAACTGGCAGATTATCTTACTGAGAGGGAAGATGTTGACCCATCAAAGATAGGAATCACTGGCGAGTCTCTTGGAGGTTTGACAAGTGAATTAGGAGCTTTACGTAACAGTATCTCAAAGAACATTAAGTTCAAAAAAAAAATGTAATTTCAATTTCAGAACATCAAGTTCAAATAACATTCTTTCTTGCAGGTATGCATGCTTGGTTTGCTGCATTTGTTGATACTCGCTATTCTGTGGTTGTCCCCATAGTTGGTGTTCAGGTATCTCGTGTTAAATATAATAGGATCAGTGATAGATTTTAATTGATAGAAGATTATGATGAGAATATTGAAACGAGGTTGTAGGGTTTTGGATGGGCAGTTGAGCATGATAAGTGGCAAGCAAGAGTTAACAGTATCAAGGCTGTATTTGAAGGTGAATACAACTCCAAGAACCTTATTAGTTGGATCACCTACTTTACGGCTTTCTATATGGTTCCTAGCACATCTGTCTCACTTGTTTGTTACCAGCTACTTTAGTGCTGCATATGTGGTTCTTAACTTATCTGTTTTGTTTTCAGAAGCACGTGCTGATTTAGACAAGAGTGCAATTGATAAAGAAGTAGTTCAGAAGGTCAGGCTTATTTCTTTCGTGTTTAATTTCTTTAATCATTCATACATAAGGAGCAATTCAAATAATGTGGTCTTCCCGCTCCTTCTCAAGATTATTTAAAAGACATTCGTGTGATGCGAGGTTCGGCAGACTCTGCACTATATATTGATACACTAGAATAAGGTATAGGATGGGATATGGGCCTTACTGATTAAATTTGGGGGAGGGGGCTGGTATGTGGTCTTATATTATTATATTCTAGGTAGATTGAAGGAAGTTTTATTGAAGAAAACCTGAGCTATATGCAGTGGTTGCAGCTTTGAAAATTTAATCGCCTCTGTCAGAAATTTAAAATAGAAAAATTCGTTCCACCAGGTATCATCTTTCTGACAGCATTATAAACATTCATGACTATTTTAGTAGCAGATTCAGCAATAAAAAAAAGAATAATCATTTGATCTGATAAAACAAGAAGCAACACGGAGTAACTAAGCAGCTCTAGAATAGGCAGAAAAAAGGAGTTAATTTCCTAAACGGAAAAGGGCCTAAAATACCCTTCAAGTATTGGAATTGGCTCTAAAATACCCTCCGTTAACCTATTGGCTCTAAAATACCCCTCAATCCACCTTTATGGCCCATTTTTACCCTTACCACTAACGGACTTAATTTAAACCTTCATTAAAAATTTCATTTATTACGTGGCAGCCAACTATTGGTTGACAATTAAATTGATTAAAATGTTATTATCCTATATAACCAAACCCGGACCCAACTAAAAAACCCGACCCAACTTATCATTCACTCAGTATCTTCACTGAAATCAGGCTCTGGAGGCTTTTGCGGCTTCATAAGCTCCCTAGCAGTCTTGAGATTTCGATCTCTGTGAACGCCTCGGAGAGCATTAGCTGCAAATTTTGATGCCAAGAAAGTTGCCCCAATACTAAACGAAGCTCCACCCGAGTTGCTACTAGCCCCGGCTAACGCTTCTGCTTCTTCATCGTATTTTCTTTGAAGTTCCATAAGTTTCCTTTTCGTGAAACGCCTCCATTCTGCTTGGATAAAGCAAGCAGCCCAAGTCCTCCAATGCTGTGAGTAGAAACGGAGCGTGTGCTGAACCTGTCTACTGTGTAGCTTTTTGAACTGACTCGTGACGAATTTCAACTCATCTGCTATTAGAGCAAAAGCCCATGTAATAAACAAGAATTATACATCAGCAACTACACATTTGGCATTCTGCAACTACACATTTGGTGCAACACATAGTTTCTGCCACCTTGACATCACCCATTTGACATTCAGCAAATTAAGAAAGAGTTGCACAATTGGTTTGTGTGTTTTTGTGAGATCACCCATTTGACTGTTCTGGTCACACACTTTTTCTGGAGTATAATGCTAGATACTTTGCTGTGAGTAGAAATGGGCAACCCCTTTGTTTAATAGGTTGGGTCGGATTTTTTAGCTGGGTTCGGATTTGGTTATATGGGATAATAACATTTTAATTAATTTAATTGTCAACCAATAGTTGGCTAACACGTAATAAATGAAATTTTTAATTAAGGTTTAAATTAAGGCAGTTAGTGGCAAGGGTAAAAATGGGCCATAAAGGTGGATGGAGGGGTATTTTAGAGCCAATAGGTTAACGGAGGGTATTTTAGAGCCAATTCCAATACTTGAAGTGATACAAGCCAAATCGGCGTTAACCTTTCAAGGACTATAAATCAAGGCCGACACAAAGGGACCCAAGCGACGATCATCACAAGGATGCAAGGACATGTTTGGAGGACCCTTTTCAAGCTCCTAAGAGTTCAATACCACGTGTGGAGGATAGCTTGGATCCGAGGGAAGCCATGGCACAAGGAATAAAGAGAGCCCTTGTGGGTTATTTCCAAAATAGCCATTTTTGGGCTATTTTTGTAATACGTTATTTGAGCAAAGGCAAATACTATAAATAGGTGTCTTAGCCATTTCATTTCCTTAGTTTTTGATGAATATTGAATTTATGTCTCTTGAGAGAGCATGAGAGCTTGGAAAAGCTTGTGTTGACTATTTGTTTAGAAACGGCTGTTTCGAGGACGTTACGATTCCCTCTTGGTCATCGTAAGAGATAGGTGTTTTTAGATAATCAAAAGGGAGGTCTTGGATTTGATATATCCATAGGTTGCCCTCTTCTTTATCTTCTTGTGTCTATCTATCTATCTTTAATTTCGTGTTCTTAGATTTTAGGTTTTTTTTTTAGCTTTCGCCCTTTTCCGTTCCTTAAATTGTCATTGAACTTGTACAAACATCATACTAAAGTAACTTATGTTTTTTTTAGGACAATATGGTCATTGAACTATGTACATCTTTCCAAAATAAGGTGAAATTAAGGAATAGTTAAAGACATGTTTGGAAGGCCACAAGAGAATTGGAATTCGATATAATTACACAGTTTGACATGACATGCAATATGAAATAACAAGTCAATACCACTAACAACAACAACATACCCAGTATATTCCCACCAAGTGGGATCTGGGGAGGGTAAGTGTACGCAGTCCATACCACTACCTCCGAGGTGAGATAGAGATGTTGTTTTCGATAGACCCCCGACTCAAGATAAAATAGTCTAGAAAAGAAATAGTAAAGAGACAAGAAACAATCGGAATTACCACACCTAATAATAACATAAACAAAACTCACCAAGTACTACGACAAATGATTAACACTCTGAAATAATACTAGTACTATAGCTACTAGCACGGATAACAAAACAAAGTCCTCCTACCTACTAGCAATGACACAATCCTTCCTACTAACCTTCTACCCTAATTCGCCTCCTCCACACCTTCCTATCTAAAAGTCATGTCCTCGGTAAGCTGAAGATGCTCCATGTCATATCTAATCACTATCTCCAATATTTCTTCGGTCTACCTCTACCTTGTCTAAATCCATCCCTAGCCAACCTTTCACACCTCCGTACTGGGGCATCCGTGCGTCTCCTCATCACATGCCCTCGCTTCCCTCATCTTGGCTTCCACCGAAGCCACTCTACTTTATCTCGAATAACCTCATTTTTAACCGTATCTTTCCTATTACACCGTAGCATCCTCATCTCTGCCACCTTCATCTTTTGAATGTGAGATTTCTTGATTGGCCAACACTCCGTCCCATACAACATAGCCGGTCTAACCACCACTCTGTAGAACTTGCCTTTGAGTTTAGCAGGCACCTTCTTGTCACATAAGATCCTCGAAGCGAACCTCCATTTCATCCACCCTACTCCAATTCGATGAGTGACATCCTCGTCAATCTCTCCATTCCCCTTAATCATAGACCCCCAGATACTTGAAACTATCTTTCTTTTGAATGGCCTGAGTATCAAGCTTAACAACCATATCATCCTCATGCAACACCTCGCTGAACTTACACTCCAAATATTCCGTCTTAGACCTACTCAACCTAAACCCTTTAGACTCTAAGGTTTGCCTCCAAACCTCCAACTTAGCATTAACTCCACCACGGGTCTCATCAATCAAGACTACATCATCCGTAAAAAGCAAACACCAAGGCACCTCACCTTGAATTTGCAACGTCAAAACATCCATCACCAAGGCAAATAGAAACGGGCTAAGAGTCAATCCTTGGTGTAACCCCATCAAAACGGGAAAGTGCTCCGAGTCCCCTCCCACAGTCAATATCACTAAAGCAAATAAATTGAAACATAAATTCAACATTCCAAAAAAAAAAGAAACATAATATTATATCAAATTCCAACATAAAATAAAATATGTTTCACCATAACCTAAGTAAATATAATTCAAAAGAAAAAAAATATAAGTCTATAATCTCATTCAATAATGAAATTTTACTTTAATTCAACCACTAGAATAATAATGCAGTTATGTGTTAAATGAAGAAAATAAAAAATACGAGCAATTATATTGAATCATAAGAAGTAAAGGTTAGAAAATGAGAAGAAAAGAGATGAAAGATAAATTATGTAAAATTAAAAAAAGTAAAAAATTTTAAAATTTTCAAACAGAAAAAATATAAAAGAGTACTGTGTTCTTTTTTGCTTTTTTTTTTTTTTTTTTTTTGAATTTATGTTTCAATTTATTTTCTTTAGGTCCAGTTCTAATTCTTCTGTGGCTTTCCAAACATGCCTTTAACTATTTCTTAGTTTCGCCTTGTTTTGGAAAGATATACATAGTTCAATGACAATATTGTCCTAAAAAAAACAAAAGTGACTTTAGCGGGATGTTTGCACACGTTCAGTGACAATTTAGGGAATTAACTCCAGAAAAAAGCTACATTATCCATATAGTTCAGACTTTTCTGGATTTTGATGAATCATAAGATATAAAAAGTTTTTTTCTCAATTAATCAATTAATTGATTAATTATTAATACCAATTTTAGTATTGAGACACCTGTGCGCATAAGAAATTACAGAGCCACCCTTAATAGTAATAGAACATTGCACAAAGTTTTCCCCTTAATACCAATTTTATGAGCTATGAAGATCTCAAAATGATTTTCCAGCTCGGGGAAAGTTTGCAAAATTGCGTTCCTTCGAGTGCTGAGTGGCCTTTCTCATATTTTGACCTGAAAACCTAACGGAGACATTACTGTGGATATTCTGACCAAAAAATTAGACGGTGATCACATATATTTTTCATTTTTATAGAGATTTAAATGAGAAACCAAAAAATAAGACGGAGATCACATATATTTTTCATTTTTATAGAGATTTAATTGAGACCCAGTTGACCACAATTATAGGTTCCCTCAGATTCATCATTTCTTTTATTTTCACTCTTCATTGTTACAGAGATTTGAGTGAGATCCGGTTGACCACAATTTAGAGATCCCCTGAAATTCATGCTTTGCTTCAGCTGATATATCATCAAGGCTTGGCATCAGAGTCCTCTCGCCTTAGACTTCCTTTGAGCTGAAGTACTCGTCAATTTCGTATTGATTAGAGCATAAAACCAGCATACTCTTATGGTTTTGGACATTGACTCTTCCCAAATCTCTAGAGAGCTAGTGAGCCTTTAGAAATCTTTGTAGGTACAACAAGGAATATGCCATGATCCATCTATCATGCCTTGATTGAGTCTGTAGTTGCCCATCTCCACTTCTCTCTGCACCACGTCCCACAAGGTTATGGTAACGGGACAATCATCAATAATCACCCTTTTCATGGGTGACGAAACTTCCATCACGAGAAAAGACTGTCAAGAGACTTGACCCGCTCTATTAATTAGTAAAGTTTCAGTCTTAGGAGTTACGCGAACTGATTGACCTAGAGTTAGAAAAGATTGAGTTTGTAGTATTAAATATCATACTTGTGATGCTTCTTGCGATTTTCTGTACAAGTTGAATATCATACATGTCAAAGTCTATAGTAAGCTTCTTCTCAAATGATATATTTCATGTATCTGATGTTTAGTAGTATATCTCAGCAGGTCTGGGACAGAATTGCCCCGGGTTTGGCCTCTCAATTTGATGCACCATACACAGTTCCAACTATCGTACCACGCCCGTTACTGATTTTAACTGGTACAAGAATCTACATATCTTAAATAACGATAAAAGAATTTGTTACTGTTATTACCCATAAATCATCAAAATGCATGTGCTCTTTTCTTCCTCTTGTTGTCTAAAGGATAATCTACTTTTCCAAATATTACAGCGGAAAAAGATCATCGTTGCCCACTAGGTGGCCTGGTAATTCCAGAATCAAGAGCTAGCAAAGCTTATGAAGAGGCTAATTGTCCTCAGAATTTCAAGGTACAAAGCTCACCTCCAGCCTGCTTTTCTGTGAAAAGAAACAGAAACGCTTTTTTCCTTACTTTGCTATCAGTAAGTACGAGTTTTGAGGATCTGAAAAGAAAAAAATGATCATATTATGGTATGAACTCCCGTTTAACTGATTATGAAGTGGATACTGCTGCAATTCAGTACTCGAATCTATAAATAATGTGTTTAAATTTCTTTTTTCCAGAAGTTTATTTTCCATTAAACAGGGGATCGGGGAAGGGTAAGGGGTAAGAGAGTAGTGCGTAACTCTTGTGTGGGGAGACTCGTTGATATCATTAAACTATAAACCTTTTAATTGTTTTCCCTTTTGCATTCACTTCATTTGGCATAACTCCAACTTGTTCTTTCGGACCTTTCACTCTTTACTTCAATCCACTCAAATGTTCTTCACTCTGTCACACTGTAAAAATATGACCAAATTAGTTAATCAAATTTCTAGTTCTTGCTTGTCTTTTAATTTAATACCTTCTTTTTTTAGTTTTTCTTTTCCGGGTGATCATCAGTCTTCTTAGGTTCTGAAATGCTTGTTTTAATAAATTTCAGCTGATAGCGCAACCTAGAATTGGTCATCGAATGACGCCATTGATGGTAAAAGAAGCGAGTGACTGGTTTGACAGATTTCTTAAAGTATAATCAACAGTGCTTGAATCTACAGTCTCAACATCATTCTTGTCAGAAGAATCCAATAATAGTTCCTACCATTATTTTGAAGGATAATTGTCAAAGATTGCAATTTGTATCTTTGGCTTGTATTTGGTCTTGCATTTCTTTTCATATTATGGTTTCCATGGTGGGTGCATTTTTGGAGTAAGAATTGTTCTCCAGAGAAGTTGAGAATTAAGGAAAATGAATGTCTACAAACGAAATTGTTCTTTATTAAGATATTCAAGGTGTATTATATGACTTTGGTGAAAAAAAGTCATGTTATGTGACAATGTCGCAACCCAAAATAATAAGGATTGTGATGGCACGTATTTCAATCCAACCATTGTAGGTTAGTGAAACTCAACAAACACAATCAACTCAAAATAAAGGCAAACAGTAAAACATCGATACGAATAGCTAATAATAACTCCAAACATCCTCAAATGAAAATAAAACAGTACAGGAAAAATTTCAAGACCCAGCTGTCACAAGTACAAGAGCGACCTCTAAAATAGAGTGTCAAAATTGAAATACAAGACTGTCCAAGAAGTAAATAAGACTGAAATAAAAGATAGAGGAAATTGGGACCTCTCTGAACATAGGAGCTCACTACAACTTTGAGTCAACAAACTTTGCACAATCAAGGGTCGCGCTGGCAACTCGTACTAGGAGCTACATCTGAAAGATGCAGAATAGTAGGGGTGAGTACAATCACTAGTACTCAGTAGGAATCATAGACCTACTAAGCTCAAGCAGATATTATGTCGAATGAAGAGTACTATACCTAATCCTACATGCAGAAAAATCCTAACAGTTCAATAACCAATAAATCAATATGGATAACCTCAAAACATAGCAATAAATAAGGAATGATGCAATGCAATGATGTATAATTAAATGCAATGACCAATGCCTACCGGTATACACTCTCTCCACAATGATATGATGTGAGGCGGGACCCACGGGGGATTCATGAGGTCCATATACCACGTCCGAAATCTTATCTCAGACTCACAATCCCGTCCAGTATCTTACCTCGGACTAACAATCTCATTTGGCATCTTACCTCTGACTAAACCAATCATGTCTGGCATCTTACCTCGGACTAAATCAATTCTTTCCGACATCTTACCTCGACTAGATCAATAAAAGGTGGTCATTTTCTTTCAAAATCAGTATTTTCAATGCTACAATCAGTGATCCATGAGATGAATGATTATGCATGATCACAATGATAAAAAGAATCCAGATACAACAGATATGTATAAAATCTCAAGCCAATATTCAACTTATAAGCACAGGCTACAAGCCTCAATATCAAGTCACAAATCTAAATATCATGTCACTTAAATGGTATAAGCCCCAATTCGGACATCACAATATCAATCCATCTTATCAACTAATTTAATTCACTAATTTGCCTGTCCAATAACATGCTTTACACGATAAGTCCCCACCCATGTAAAGTCTGGAGAAAGGTAAGTCATAACCTACCTCGAACCGAAGAAATACGCCATAAACCACCATCAAAGCATCTTCCTTTTCGAAGCAGCCTCAAATCACTCCCAGTCTATCAATAACAAGCTCTACATGTGAATACGAGTCCATCGATACTCATATTGTTATACATTTATTTCGGGTCTAAAAAGTCAATTCGAAAGTCAAATCCGAGCCCTTAGGAACAAAACTAGAATTTTATTTGAAAATCAAGTTAACCATCACTTAAGGAGTTCAAATATGAAATTTCATGAAAACGGAGCTAAAATCAACTTTAAAGTCATCAAAATACCATTTCTTAACTCTACTTAAAAAATTCCAAATTTTTAAGTCGAAAAAACCAAGATTTGATGATGAAATCATGAATAAAAAAAATAATATAAGAATCTTATCCATAAATTAAGGAACTTTAATATGAAATTTGGTTGAAAATGGAGCAAGATTTGACCCTCAAATAGAAAAATTTTCATTGAAGAACTTTGGGGTGAAAACCCTTAATTTCAAACTCTTATTCTTGAATTAGCCCAAAATCTGAGGTAAAAATAGTGGAGAAATCATAAATCTAAGCTTGGGGAACTTATCCCTTTCCAAGACAAAGAAAATTCACCAAAAATCACCCAAAATGGAGCTCTAGAGGTCCAATAGTGGTGGAAAAAAGTGATAAGTTGAGGAAGGAAAAATCTGATATAAACTGTTGTAGCACGCTTAGCGCCATCACTCTATGAGCTAAGCCAGTGCTATCACGCTCCAAGCGGCCAAACACTTCAACGTTATCTCACCGCAGCAACCCAAATCGTTCAGCGCTATTGTGTAGTGCTATTGCATTGACCTTTCTTCAGTGCTATTGTGCTCTAAGTACGTGATCGCGCTCGCACCAAACACTAGAAAATTCAGTTATTCCAAAACTTGATTCTAACACCCAAAACTCATCCGGAACCTCATAGACATAAACCAATAGTGCAAATCGATCATAAAACGTATTTCGATCTGATGGAATTGTCGAATTTTCGTTCAGGGGGTTGTTATCGACGAATATTGACCAAAGTCAACCATATGTCTTAAACTTCCTTCCAATTTTTCAACCAACTACTCAAGATCCATTCAAAAGCCTCGGGAACCGTGCCAACCACATCCACAGACCACAAATACCATAAAGCAACTATGGGGAAGGATACAATGGTTAAAATGCTTAAAACTCGAAAAATCACTATGAGGGTTGTTACAGACAATTCATGAAATTTACCCTAAGAGTATTTCTTTATTTAAAGCATACTAACTAGGTTTATATGATCGTTATTATACATATTTGACTTGTTCTGTGAGATATTCATCAATTGATGTCATTTGCTCGTATTAAATGTTTTACTTTTCTTGTGATGTTTAGTCGATACACTTATCATGATTTTTGATCTATTTGTCTTATCAATGAGCGCTCATGGATTTGGTCTAGTCATATAGTTTATGAGAGCTTATTTGAGCAGCTTAGTCTAGCAATTCTATCCGCATATGACCTATGAATTGGTTTAGTTGGTTCATACACAAGGGGTCAATGTAATGTGAGTTGTCTCTTTGCCAGCTAGGGTTATTCACAAATGTTGTCATATATCCTATTATTAATTTATTTTGAGGACTTGCTCCACAAGGTGTGACGATGGAGCATAGGTTGGTGGTAAGGTGATTGGTTATAATAATGGTTGGACGTGATTATAATTGTATGACAGATTCTGAAGATAAAAAGTGATTTATGATGATAGTTATTAAAGGTGATAATAGATCAAAGGTGGTCGATGATAGCAATTGTTCGTGATCAAGAGTACTAATGCTATAGGTGGATGGTAGTGATAGTTAGTGTAAAAAATGATTGAAAGTAATGGTTGTGTGGTGATACTAGGGTTGCAGGCGGTTAATGGGTGTAGTTGTTGAGGTAATTAAGCCAACGACCGTTATAGCGTATGATAGCTTCCTAGCTTTGGTGGTGATGAAGGTTGATAATAATGATTATGTTAATTAAATTAATGGATAGAATAATAGTAAGAGATAGTATTCACATAGTTTTTAAAATAAATAACGTTCTAATGATTTTAAAGTCTCTCTATAAGATTTGTATAAGTTTTAACTTGTTAGAGCAAGTAAATTGGTTGTAAAAGTTATACTTAATAGGTTGAAATTTGAATTATTCAAATTCAAATATATTTTTTTATTTTCTTCCTTTCACTTAAGCTGTAATAAATTTTAACTATTCGTTAAGCAAAAAAATGTGGGATGACCAGGGGCAGAGCTACCCTTGGTCCAGGGGGTCCGGACCCCCTTCGGCAAAAAATTATGCTATTTATATATGGTTAAAATTATATTTTATGTATATAGAGTAGATGTTGAACCCCCTTCGGTTAGTTCATATGTCTACTTCTGAATCCCCTTAGTGAAAATTCTGGCTCCGCCACTAGGGATGATTCCATTCCCCATGCTTGTCATGTTAATGTTTGTGGTGATATATTGATAGTAATACTTATTGAACAAGAACATAGGGTTCATATATGAGTACTGAATTGAAACGAGACATATTAAGTTTAAATGGACCGAATTAAAGTGTAAAAAATAAAACTTATATAGCTATAGCACATAA
This sequence comes from Capsicum rhomboideum, assembly GCA_031232105.1. Taxonomy (NCBI): domain Eukaryota; kingdom Viridiplantae; phylum Streptophyta; class Magnoliopsida; order Solanales; family Solanaceae; genus Capsicum; species Capsicum rhomboideum. Next base: position 3,457,678 of record CP124718.1, read on the forward strand.
ATTATATGTGTTGTATGAAAATGAGTCAAATGTTTCCCATTAAAATTCGTTACCTGACTTTTTTAGTAAGTAATAAAACGTTGCATAACGCAGGAAATGCGCTATGCAAGAGAAATTTGTGAAGGAAGCTAGCTAGGAAATTACTAGGAAATTGCTTGAGAAATGCATTTTTGAAAAGCTATTTTACGTATTGTCATAGTGATATTCATTATAGCAGTACATATTCAAATATTAAAATACTGATCATAATTATCAGCAATATCATACACATAGTAAATTTTAAGTATGAATATTTTTAAAAATTATATTTAAATATTGTTCATCAGTTATGGTCAAAACTTCACGAGGAAAGGTTACTGATATGTACAATTATCTTCATATTCTTTCTATTTTTTTTGGTCAAATTGGTTAACAAATACAATCCTTTTTCTTGGTGCATAAAATGATTGAACTAATTTTTACGTACTTTTATTTATAACAGCTAAATGATATCTCAATGTCAAATGGTTTGATTGTACTATTTTATGTAGTTATCTGATACTAAAAATAATATGAAAAAAAAAAGAGTAAAAAACTCTCTTAACTTGCAAAAATGGACAACTAAAATGAAACATCTATTGTTTATACATATAAAGACCAAGTAAAATGACACGAAATATTCCCTATAACAACACCTCACTATAGTAACAATGAAACTTCACACAAACGCTACCGCTCTAAATGAGGTTTGACTATATAACATATTACTTCCCCCTAAATAATTTAATCAACTTTAACATATTGCTTCAATATAATTTTAACCAACTTTAATAATTGTGATTTTCAACCAAAAAAAAATATTTATTCTCTTTATCAAAAAAATAATTTCATTTTACATATAGCAGTAAAAGATTCGGACAGATGCATTTTCGTTGGAAAGTTCCATTTTTGTTCTTCACTCCCGTACATGTATGTAAATAAAATAAAACCAAGAGATTATTATATACTCCGTCTCAATTGTAACATATGTAAAGATAGAATCTTTAAATATTTTAAAATTAAAATTTATATATTTAAGCCAAAAAATATGCCTTATAATAAAAAATATAATCGTTTGATAGAGTGCATTAAAAAAAAATGTATGCATTTGTTTTGTATATTACTAGTACCTTATTTGATACACACTCTATTTGGTATTAAGGATTAGTAATGTAATGAGTTACAATATGTGCATTAGCATGATTAAAAACACAATTATCTCTCAAAAAAATTTCCACATCCTTTTTCCCATACTTATGGAGGATATTTTTATAAAGAAATACTTTTTTAGAAATTATATAATGCATATTATGTTTAATACACCAGATCAAACACTTAAATAAGAAAATTACAGCATAACTAATACTCCCTTCTTCCATCTTTACTTGTCCACTTTTCTATTTTGGGATGTTCAACAATACTTGTCCAGTTTGAAAAACCAATACATAATTTATCATTTTTTTTTTCTCATTTTACCCTTGATATTAAATACTATTCAACCCTCATTGAATTTTTCAAAGCAAATATTTATTATATTCAAAGAGTGATATAGTAAAATCACTTCTCTATTTATTATTTCTTAAGGTATGTACCAAGTAAAAATGGACGGAGAAAATACAAGTATAACTACTATAAGTATCACTAATAGGGGTGGGCGTTCGGTTCTTCGGTTCGGTTCTTCGATTTTCGGTTTTGGAAAAGTGTGCACCGAACACCGAACCAAACTAATTCGGTTCGGTTCGGTTTTTTTAACTTCGGTTCGGTTTAGTTCGGTGTTTTTAAATCGGTTTTTCGGTGCAAAATAAAAATAAAATGAGAACCGAATTAAAATATAAGACACTAAAAAATCTAAAACATTGTGAATAGACGTCTATTAAGTGAGGACAACTTCAAATACATATCATTGTAGTGCTTCATTTTTCATATCACAATATGGTGGTAGTATTTGTGTGAAATTTTTTTTTAGGAATTACAGTTAGAAATTATGAGTATTTGTGTGAATTTTTTTTAGGAATTACAATTAAAAATATAAGTATATTAGAAATTGAAATTAAAAATTAGGAAAATGTAAAAGTAATAAGGTTGGAAGGTAAATGTTGATGGGATAATTGAGTATGGGCTTTGAGGCTTGGTCTTGAAAAGTTTTGGGCCAAACATGAACTAAATAAAAAAATTTTTAAAAAAACTTTTAATAAAAGCTCGGTTCTTCGGTGCACCGAAGAACCGTTACCCCTAAACCGAACACCGAACCGAAGAACCAAACTTCCAAAAAAAAAAACCGAAACCGAACTGAACTAATGCGGTTTGGTACAATTTTTCGGTTCTTCGATTTTTATGCCCACCCCTAATCACTAATACAAACATTATTAATATACAATCAACCAAAATGCTGAAATTCGATAGAAATTGGGAGGGAGGAATTCTTTATAAGTCCAAATTTTCTCGAGTAACTTGCTTTTCATTTCAACTGATCAGAATCCATGGCTACAGTGGAGACAAACGCTGCTGCTGCTGAGCTGCGGTCTAAGTTTCTCGATGTTCATCGTAGTCGTCGTCCTTCTCAAGGTCTCCTTTTTTTTTCCTTTTTGTTTTCTCAAAATTAATTGTTCAATAGCTACTGATCTAGTACTCCCTCCGTCTCAATTTATGTGATGTAGTTTGACTTGACACGGAGTTTAGGAAATAAAGGAAGACTCTTGAAACTTGTAGTTTAAAATGAGTCATAGATGTTTGTGTGGTTGTAAATCATTTCATAAAGAGTAAAGTGGGTATTTTAAAGTTAAATTGTTATTAAATATAGAAATATGTCATTCTTCTTGGGACTGACTAAAAAGAAAAGTGTGTCATATAAATTGGGACAGAGGGAGTACTGTTTTTTTTTAGTGATCTTGTTAACGAATGATTCAAGTATTCATCACTAACGGAAAAAATTTCGTAGCTAAATAACAAATATCGCATGCTAATCTCATTTAGGGATGAACTATAAGAAAATTCAATTAGCTAGGAGTTTTTTTTGTTTGTTTTTTTTGTGATGTATTAGCTAGGGATTGCGGATAAATTCCGTAGCTAATTCCGTGTTTTCTTGTAGTGATAATTTGAACTTCAATGCTTAAATGAATGGCAAGCTTTAACTTTTTCGAATCATAGTTCTTCGTCAATTTAGTGGTGTCATTGTCAATTGATTCAACTATTTGACTTTTCCCTTTTTCTGCAGCAACCTCTCAAAATTAGTTGCCTTTTTCCTTTGTTCATTCTTTGTATGATTGCTGTACAAATTAACCATTCCCACTCATTTTCTAGGTTTGTGTGTGGAGGGGGGGAGAGGGGGGATAATGAAACATGAAAAATAACTTAATTTTGTTGGGGTTGAATTTTTAGATGTGTTGTGTTATGGTTTCTCTTTCTTATATATCACACTCTTTAGGATGTGGACTGAACTGGGGAATAATTGATAGAAGGGATTATTTAGAAAGGAAACAGTAGAATGCAACAGAAAAGTGTAGCAGCTGAATGATCCATTCAAGAAAATATCATTGACCCAACCTACTAAAGTTTAAATGGGATTGGGTGGGTTACACATTTATGCATCAAATTTGACTCCTCTAGTTGGATCCCTTAACCAACCAAAGGTCTTGGGTTTGAGCCCTAATGGATAACTTCTTGGTTGGAAGCGCTTTACCCCCTTAGTGGCCCAACTTGATGTGAATATGGATTGGTCGTGCTAGAGTGAGTCTCGAATACCGGATGCATAAAAAAAAAAAATAATGGAGCTGGAATAATGAAAAAGGAACAGAAACTGTTAGGTGCCTTGTTGCTAATATTGGCTATTATTTTGTGAGCTTCTTGTTGCCATATTCTGTCAGATATTTGTTTCTTCTTATAAGGTTTCTTGCTTATTAAAAATGAAAACAAGAAAAATTAACCATGTAAAGTGAATGGTGGTTCACTTTCAGCTGACCAGGCAGTTGAAAGGGAATATTTCTGTAAACTCTTGTATGGGCTTTTGAGTTTGAGGGTTATCAAGGACATGCTATCCTAGAAAGGAGATTTTAAGTGAAAAGGTGTTTAAATTTTGAAGACCAATTTCCTCCACCAATTATGGGCTTCTGAGTGCATCTTGAGATCATCAGTTCAATCTCTTAGTAGATTGAGTGAATAACTGTCAAAACTGTGTTCTTTTATTTGTTGTATTTAGACACATAATTAGCCATCGTATCTCTTGGGTGGTAATTAACAAGTTTGATTGTCTGGTCTAGTTCTTCCCTGTTGCCAACTTATATTTTGGATGTTAACATGCTTGTATTTGCTTGGTCTAATTCCTTCCAGTTCCACTATCTGTGGTACCTGGAAAACCTGTGAAGGATCCTTTCTTTCAGGAATCTCCAAAGCCAAACTTCAGTGAGGTACAAAACTGCTTCGATTTCTTTGTACTGCTAATTCTGTACTCCGGAGACTTCATTTTAATATTTTTATCTGAAAATACAGGCAATGGCATCATGCCCAAAGGAAGATGTACCCAATTTTAAGGAATTGCTTCAAGAGGAAAATTTCTACCTGACTACTGAGGTGATATGAGTTTAAAAGTATAAATTCGCTGATTAAACTACTAGTTAGTATATTACCAGATTCCATTTATTAGACAAATTAATCTTCTAATTAGTGTATTACCAGATTCCATTTATTAGACAATGTACTTCCTGAGTAGCCGAATAAACATTTCAGATGATAATCTTCTGACTTCTGAGATGCGGTTATTTTTATAATAATCAATATGAGATATGACTAAATTAGGTAGCTGTGATTGATTGCTCAAGAAGTTTTATGTTTCTTCTTTTTGCCCCCCTTGTCTAGTAGTTAGTTCCCCTATCCCAACAAAAGCAGAACCCTAAATTAGCAACTACATATACTCCCTCCGTTTCAAAAAGAATGACCTACTTTCCTTTTTAGTCTGTTTCAAAAAGAATGACCCTTTCCTTTTTTGGCAACACTTTAATTCCAACTTTCCACATGGCATGTTTAAGACCACAAGATTAAAGGGCATTTTGGTACATTTGCCATAACTTTAATTTAGGACCACAAGATTCAAAAGTCTTTTTTATTTTCTTAAACTTCGTGCCAAGTCAAACTAGGTCATTCTTTTTGAAACGGAGGGAGTACTTCGGAAGATTTCTTTTTCATCATATTTGAAATTAAAAGTACTCTTTGTCTGTCGTCCATAAAAGTTTTAGCATCCTTTCTTTAGGGACTGTAAAGAAAACGAAGTAGTATTCTATTTTTTATAGGTAAACTATTACTAGTATCAATATGTAATACATTTTAACTGTAGTGTTTGAGAATTAGAAAAGAAACTCTGGCTTGGATTAAATGGCCTTAAATCAAAGTTTCAATGACGATGAAATTTCTATTCAAGTATAGGAAGTTTAATGAAACTGTGTTCTTTCAGTTTTGAGGAATCACTTCACAGGAAGGATCAAATATGAATGGACATATTCTCTATGTCTATAGCAATTATTATCGGGCATGAACTCTCTTACTGTTTCCAGGAAGGAGGGCAAGGACTCTTACCTGTATTGGTATTGAGCATGAAAGAAAGTGAAAAGAAGAGGAGGCCTACTATTGTTTTCCTGCATAGCACGCACAAATGCAAAGAGTGGTTGAGGCCATTGCTTGAGGTGACTGTTGTTCTCTTGAAAAATTCTTGAGTTCTCGCTGCAGTGGAGTATAAAGGATTTATTTTTTTTGTTAGGGATATGCTTCAAGGGGATATATCGCTATTGCAATTGATTCTCGATACCATGGAGAACGTGCAACCAGCATGACAACCTACCGAGATGTTAGTATTTTGCTTTTTGCTTATGTGTATATTCAGTTAGCTTATACAGAAAAGAACTCTCCTCTCCGGCCGCTTATGCAACAGTGAGCTGTCCAAAATTTGTGAAATGTGGTTTTAAAGCATTTTATGGATTTGGTGAATTGATGATACCCCTGGACTGTGGTTGTTTGATGATGGAGTTTCTTGTTTATGAACTTTAGCCCATGAAAGGCCTGAATATAGACAATTGGGAGTAAGCTAAAAGCAGGAAATACTTTCTCTCACAATTGGCTTCATAATAAGAACACTCTCTGCGAGTGATTTTATAATGAGAATAACTAATGGTGATCCAACCAATTATGCTTGAATTCTACTATACATGGTTGACTTGATCTTGCTAACTTCTTTCTGTAGTACAGGCCCTAGTGTCATCATGGAAAAATGGAGATACGATGCCGTTCATATTTGATACGGTAATTATTAAAAAAAACAAAAAAAACTAACCTGATCCTACCATTTGAATTTTTTTTTGAAATTTTGTTATTATTCTCGAACCGCCACGATTAATATTTGATATATGGAGCTCTGAGCATACCTTTTGCTGAACTTTGAAGGTTTGGGACTTGATAAAACTGGCAGATTATCTTACTGAGAGGGAAGATGTTGACCCATCAAAGATAGGAATCACTGGCGAGTCTCTTGGAGGTTTGACAAGTGAATTAGAAGCTTTACATAACAGTATCTTAAAGAACATCAAGTTCAAATACATTCTGCCTTGCAGGTATGCATGCTTGGCTTGCTGCATTTATTGATACTCGCTATTCTGTGGTTGTCCCCATAATTGGTGTTCAGGTACCTCGTGTTAAGTATAATAGGATCAGTGATAGATTTTAATTGATAGAAGATTATGATGAGAATATTGAAACGAGGTTGTAGGGTTTTGGATGGGCAGTTGAGCATGATAAGTGGCAAGCAAGAGTTAACAGTATCAAGGCTGTATTTGAAGGTGAAAACAACTCCAAGAACCTTATTTATTGGATCAGCTACTTTACTGCTGTCTACATGGTTCCTAGCACATCTGTCTCATTTGTTTGTTACTAGCTACTTTAGTGCTTCATATACGGTTCTAAGGTTCTTTACTTATCTGTTTTCCTTGTTTTGTTTTCAGAAGCACGTGCTGATTTAGACAAGAGTGTAATTGATAAAGAAGTAGTTCAGAAGGTCAGGCTGATGACTTTCGTGTTTAATTTCTTTTTTTTTTTTTACGCATAATGAGCAATTCAAATACTGTGGTCTTCTCGCTCCTTCTCAAGATTATTTAAGAGACACTCATGTGACGAGGTTTGTCAGATTCCGAGCTATACATTGATACACTAAATAAGGTATTGGACGGGATATGTACATGAAGGAAGTTTTATTGAAGCAAACCTGAGCTATATGCAGTGGTTGCAGCATTGTAAATTTAAGCACCTCTGTCAAAAGTTTAAAATAGAAAGTATGTTCATCGAGACATTGTCTTTCTGACAGCATTATAAACATTCATGACTATTTTAGTAGCAGATTCAGCAGTAGAAAGAAGAAATAATCATTTGATCTGATAAAACAAGAAGCAACACGGAGTAACTAAGCAGCTCTAGAGTCTAGAACTGGCAAAAAAAGGGACATCATCCATATAGTTCAGACTTTTCTGAATTTTGATGAATCATAAGATATAAAAGGCTTTTTTCTCAATTTTATCAATTAATTGATAGTATTGAGATGCCTCTGCGCACAAGAAATTGCGGAGCCACCCTTAATAGTAATAGAACTTTGTGCAAAGTTTCCCCCTGTGGTATAAGCTACAAAGATCTCAAAATGATTTTCCAGCTTGGGGGAAGTTTGCAAAATTGCGTTCCATCAAGAGCTGAATTGACCTTTTCCGTATTTAGACCTGAAAATCTAACGGAGACATTTCTGTATATATTCTGACCAAAAATTAGGCAGAGATCACATATATTTTTCATTGTTGCAGAGATTTAAGTGAGACCCAGTTGACCACAATTATAGATTCCCTCAGATTCATCATTACTTTTATTTTCATTTCTTCATTGTTACAGAGATTTGAATGAGACCCAGTTGACCACAATTTAGAGATCCCCTGAAATTCATGCTTTCTTTCAAGTCCCGTGATTGAATGATTTTGGCTTCTTTACCTTTGCTTCAGCTGATATATCATCAAGGCTTGGTATCAGAGGCCTCTTGCCTTAGACTTCCTTTCAGCTGAAATACTCGTCAATTTTGTTTTAATTAGAGCGTAAAACCAGCATACTCTTATGGTTTGGGACATTGAATCTTTCCAAATCTCTAGAGAACTAGTGAGCCTTTGGAAATCTTTGTAGGTACATCAAGGAATATGTCATGATCCATCTCCCATGCCTTGATTGAGTCTGTAGTTGCCCATCTTCACTTCTCTCCCGCACCAGGTCCCACAAGGTTATGCTAACGCGACAATCATCAATAACCAACCTTTTCTTGGGTTAAAAAACTTCCATCACGAGAAAAGACTGCCGAGAGACTTGATCCGCTCTATTTTAGTTAAGTTTCAGTCTTAGGAGTTACGCGAACTGATTGATCTAGAGTTAGAAAAGATTGAGTTTATAGTTGTAAATATCATACTTGTGATGCTTCTTGCGATTTTCTTTATAAGTTGGATATTATTCATTTTAAAATCTATAGTAAGCTTCTCAAATGATATATTTCATGGAACTATCTGATGTTTAGTAGTATATCTCACCAGGTCTGGGACAGGATTGCCCCGGGTTTGGCCTCTCAATTTGATGCACCATACACAGTTCCAACTATTGCACCACGCCCTTTACTGATTTTAAATGGTACAAGAATCTTCATATCTTAAGTAACGACAAGAGAATTCGTTACATTTATGACCCATCAATCATCAAAATAGATGTGCTCTTTTCCTCTTCGTGCTGTCTAAAATATAAATTTACTTTCCATATATTACAGGGGAAGATGATCCTCGTTGAGTCTGTAGTTGCATGTGCTCTTTGGAAATCTTTGTAGGTACATCAAGGAATATGTCATGATCCATCTCTCATGCCTTGATTGAGTCTGTAGTTGTCCATCTTCACTTCTCTCCGCACTACGTCCCACAAGGTTATGCTAAGGGGACAATCATCAATAACCACCCTTTTCTTGGGTTAAAAAACTTCCATCACGAGAAAAGACTGTCGAGAGACTTGATCCGCTCTATTAATTATTTAAGTTTCAGTCTTAGGAGTTACGCGAACTGATTGATCTAGAGTTAGAAAAGATTGAGTTTATAGTCTTAAATATCATACTTGTGATGCTTCTTGCGATTTTCTTTATAAGTTGGATATCATTCATTGTTAAAATCTATAGTAAGCTTCTCAAGTGATATATTTCATGGAACTATCTGATGTTTAGTAGTATATCTCACCAGGTCTGGGACAGGATTGCCCCGGGTTTGGCCTCTCAATTTGATGCACCATACACAGTTCCAACTATTGCACCACGCCCGTTACTGATTTTAAATGGTACAAGAATCTTCATATCTTAAGTAACGCAAAAGAATTCGTTACATTTATGACCCATCAATCATCAAAATACATGTGCTCTTTTCCTCTTCTTGCTGTCTAAAGGATAAATTTACTTTCCAAATATTACAGGGGAAGATGATCCTCGTTGCCCACTAGGTGGCCTGGAAATTCCAGAATCAAGAGCTTGCAAGGCTTATGAAGAGGCCAATTGTCCTCAGAATTTCAAGGTACAAAACTCACCTCCAGCCTGCTTTTCTGTGAAAAGAAACAGCAAAGATTTTTTCGTTACTTTGTGTCAAAGTATGAGTTTTGAGAATCTGAAAGAAACAAAATGAACGTACTATGATATGAACGCCCAAATAGCTGATTATGAAGTGGATACTGCTGCAATTCAGTACTCAAATCTATAACTAACATGTTTACATTTCTTTCCTTTTTTTCAAAAGTTTTTTCCCATTAAATAGGGGGGATCGGGGAAGGGTAAGGGTAAGGGGTAAGAGAACTATTGCGTGGGGGAGACTCGTGCTGATATCATTAAACTATAAACCTTGGTGGTTCCTTTTTCCATTCACTTCATTTGGGAATTGGGATAACTCCAACTTGTTCTTTCGAACTTTTCAGACTCTTAACTTGAATCCACTCAAATGTTCTTCACTCTGTCACACTGTAAAAATCTGACCGAATTAGTTATAATCATATCTCTAGAATAATGGTTTTCCTAAGACCAACTGGTCTTTGAGTTCTTGGATTTTACTTCTCTATTGCAACTTGCAAGTAAATGTCAATTTCTTGAAACTAAATAACAAATCCTTTAATTTAGTACCTTCTTTTTTCGGGTGATCAATTTTCTTAGTTTCTGAAATGCTTGTTTTAATAAATTTCAGGTGATAGCGCAACCTGGAATTGGTCATCAAATGACGCCATTGATGGTAAAAGAAGCGAGTGACTGGTTCGACAGATTTCTTAAAGTATAATCACCAGTGCTTGATTCTAAAGTGTCAAAACATTCTTGTCTCAAGGATTCAATGATAGTTCCTACAATTATTTTGAAGGATAACTGTTAAGGATTGCAATTTGTATCTTTGGCTTGTATTTGGTCTTGCATTTCTTTTCATATTATGTTTTCCATGGTGGGTTGATTTTTGGCGGCAAAATTATTCTCCAGAGAAGTTGAGAATTTAAGGAAAATGAATGTCTACAAGCCAAATTGTTCTTTATTACAATGACATGTTGTGGGATCTTAAGATATTGAAGCTGTGTTATTTATGGAAAATTATTTGCGCTTAGACTTTGTAAAATAGTTTAAATTTGCTGAATAGTTGGAGCCACATCTAAGCTGGCTCCGGAACCGTTCCGGGCTTGCCTGAACGGATGCCAAGATTTCCGCACTGATACCGGTGGCCGGTGACTGGAGGTCATTCTGGAACTGGGCCTGCCGGACCGGGCTGCCCGGGAAAACCTCCATTGTCCGCACCGGTCCGTTGACGAGCCGGACTGGACCCACGAACTGGAGTACAGCCGAAACTTTTTTTTTTTTTTTTTACTTTTGTATGATAATTTAAAATCAAAAAAGAGTTTTAAAAATTAGTTTTTACAAATAAAAACAGTTTTATACTTATATTTTTTTAAAAAAAAATTAAAACATCTTTTTGGAACACTTTTAGAAACTTTGATTTTCAAATTTAAAGTTTAAATTTTCAACTTTGAAAACTTTGATTTTTTTTTAAGTTAAAATTTAAATTTTCAACTTTGAACTTTAAAGTTTTAATTTAAATTTTCAATTTTAAAGGTTTTTTTTTTTTTTTTTGAATCTTGAAAACTTTGCTTTTTTTTAACTTTAATATTTTAAAAACTTTAAAGTTTAAATTTAAATTTTCAACTTTAAAGTTTAATTTAAATTTAAATTTTCAACTTTAAAGTTTTTTTTTTTTTTGAATTCTTTAAAGTTTAAATAAAAGACAAATTTAAAAAGAAAATCAAGGCGAATAGTCTATAATTTTATTCAAATAAATAAACTAGTACATATATTACAAATTTTAGAAGAACACATAATCTACACAGCCACCTTCTAAGAAGGGTTCTGTTTGAACTGGGTCTTGTTATTACCAATATCTATAATTTTTAAAATATGTTTTTAGTAACTTATCTATCAAATCCTTGGAAACATGTTCCAGAACTGGTATTTGGTTTTCTTCCTCCACTGCTTTCATGCCATCATCACTATTTTCTCCAAGTGCTTCATCTATTTCGATTTCGGCTTGATGCGATAATTTTGGCAGTCCAGCATTCCTTCGTTCGGCATTGATCCAATCTCTGAACAACATTGATATTTTCAAACTATCTTTTTGCTAACGAATATCTATGGTCTCCAATAATAAATCTCCCCACGCTGAAAGCTTGCTTCGAAGTACTGAAGATGCTTGCATAGCTAGCACATCCCAAACCACCCTTGAAAGATATGAAAATTATTCTGTCCGATTTCTCCACCAAGTTAGAAGTTGAGGATCTCCATTTTAATTCCTAATATTTTCCCGTGCCTGATTAATAGATTCATCAAAATCATTATTGTTAGAAGAATCAAGGCCAAGAACCTTGTCCATAATAACATCAAAATCATTGAATCTAGACCTACGACTTGGAGGTTGAGATGGTTCAACATTTACTAGCTTGGCTCTATAAAAGTCATACAAACTTCTAGCTTTAGTTACTATGCTATCCTTACATTGTTCAACAGATGGAACTTCTTCTCTTGTAACTTCTAAATTTGTATAAATCTTTTCAATCATTTTTTTCGTACCTTGTTTTTTGTAAGATGGGTTGAACAAAGTAGCAGTCAAAAGAATTTGAGGAATAGGGAAAAAATATTTTTTAAATTTTTCAACCATATATTTAAAATGTTCATGATCTTTATATTTAATAAATTTAGATGAAATAACACAAGCATTTACTAAAGTAGAGTAAATAGTAGGATAATATTGACCAGATATAATATTTGTAGCACTATAAAAAATTCTAAAAAAATCAATAAGTTCCTTACATTCTCTCCAATCCTTTTCGGTGATTCTTGATCTCCGACCAGCATTATATTTATTATAAAGTATTTGTAAAGGCGCAATCATAAGCAACCTCAAGCATTTCAAATAAAGAATTTCATCTAGTAGGCACTTCTTTTGAAATTTTTCTAAATGAAATTTTACATTTTTCACAAGTATCTGCAAATTCTCTAATTCTAGCTTTGATTTTAGCTTTAAAAATTCATGCACAAGCAATTCGAATTCTAATACAAGAATCACCAAATACGTCAATACCATCTTGTACTATCAAATTATAAATATGTTTATTACACTTAACATGAAAAGCATCATTATTAATTGGACAAAGTCTAAGTTTTAGAAAATCAATAGCTTTCAAATTGTTAGAAGCATTATCTAACACCCATAATCATATCACATAGTCCAAAATATTCTAAAATCTCTCCTGTCAAACAAGCTATATAACTACTAGTTTTACTATCTTCAATATATTTATAACCTATAATTCTTTTTTGTATGTTTTAGTTATGATCAATCCAATGAACAGTAATAGTAAAATAATCATTACCATTAGGACGACAATCCATACAGAAGTGATAAATACTCTACCATCAAAATAAGCAAATAAGCAACGAAGAAAATGACAATGCTCACGTTGATATATAAAAATATCTTCTTTAATTGTATTTCTTGAAAAACCTCAAAAATTAGGATTATACACTTTTCGAATATAATGAATAAAATCGGGATGTTCACCAAAACTAAAAGGCAAACCACAAATCGCAATCATTTTAGCTAATTCTTCACGCTCTCTATCCTGACTATATGTGAGTGATATGCTTGGGTCAGCCAGATTACTAAAATCTAAAATATTCTGAACTATATTAGAACCTCCTACAGAGTGGTTAGTACTGGGTGTACCATTTTGTTTAGCCTTAGCGATAGTTTCTAAATGAGCAAAATCAAGAACACAACTTCTCAAATGTCTAGTTAGCCGTCCTGTCCCGCCCTGCAATCCCCCAGCCAAATACTTCATCACATCCTTACATTTGTTGCAAGTAGCAGTAATTTTCTCCTTATTTTAGGTCATAAATGTTCAAACTAATGATCTCTTAGGACGTTCAGTCTTTCCTACTCTAGCAAACATAGGTAAACTTTCTACTTCATCTTATTCCGGTAATTCCATAACCGAACTAGTAGGGGTAGGGGTCTCTTCTAACTCTTATTCTTCTACATCTTCCTCTTCCTCTAAGTCTTTGTCAAAATTACCAAAACATCTATCTAAGGTCTCATGGTCTACTGCACTACCGGAATCAACATCAATAGCACAGGGACGTTGAAAAGAAGTGTCATCAACATGAGTAAAATCGTCGGTATTAATTCTAAATCTAGGTGTCAATGATTTAGAACTATCTTCACCCCCACCTCTACTACTACTAGCACCCTTATCTTTTTATTCTCATAAATTTGAAACCTTGCTAAAAATTATTTTCTTACCACTACTTTTTTTACTGGCACTCATAGTTAACGTGAAAAAAAAAATTAAATTATGAAAAACAAACAATACAAATATAACGAAAAAATAATAGTAAGTAGACAAATAAAGAGATGAAAATTGGAATGAGTATACCGAACGTCTGCATTAAAGCAGACGTATATAACCAAAAGCCGAAATTGAGAGATGACAATTGAAGCTTGCTTCGAAAAAATTCCTCCAATTAGCCAAATGCACAAAATATTAGAGAGTAATTAGTAATAGAGAGTTTTTGAGAATTTGTGAAAAAATAAGGGGGAAAGAATGGGTATTTATAGGAAAATATGGGGGGCGGGGGGGGGGCGGGGGGGCACTAACGGCTAGTGTAACGGATATATATATGTCGGATCGGAACTGGGCCGGACAACTAGTCAAATCATCCATGTCTGCACCAATTCGTGTATCAGTAGGTACCAGTGTCGGGCCTATGCCAGACTAATCGGACAAGGGCTACCGGAATCAGAATCGATGTCGAAATCGGTCCGAAACAAGCCAGCCCAGTCCGTCTGCCACCCTTAGTTAGATCTATCATTGTCATTATCAAGATGAACTAGATTTGCTCTTATTGACTAAGGGCAGATGCTTTCTATGTTCCAACACGTTGGCATTTTTTTAAAGGAAGGATCAATTTTCTCGGGAATTATGTGAAATTGTCTAAAGTTTTCTTGAACTTACAAAAAATATAGTCAATATTTCGGAGGTACCATAATTTTCTTCTACGCTCAAAACCTCCAACAACTGAATCTTTATCCTCCCAACTCAAATTAATCACTTATGATGATTAAATTTGTCCTTGAAATTTATAAGATATTGTAGATTTGTCCTCCTTTTATATCGTTGAGGTCAAATTTATCCTTATCGCTATTAACATGAGCTAGATTTATCTTTATTAACTACAACAAAAATTTTCAAAACCCAAAAAGTTAGATGCGATGACACGAACACCTACCCTATTCCCCAATAAGTAAGTTATGTTGGGTTCGAAATCGAGAGGGTGTCATGCGGAAGCATATAGTTTGCAAACCATAAAGACGATAATTCAGACGACAAAGAAAAACATACTAAAAAATATATTATCAATATAGTTTGGTCAAACGACCAACATATTAAAACTAATATCAAAAAAAGTATAAAAGGTATTGGGAGAAATCTCCCCCTAAACAAGACTCTTTAAGGACTACATTGTGGATGCTATGATATTCTTGTATTGAGAAAAGGGGTTTTCTATGTATAGAGGTCCAAAACCTTTCCTCCGAGAAAGAGGTTAACCAAATATAGAAGAGTTTTATATTTTTCTTTCAGGAAAAGTAAAAGTAATTATAGTATTACTTTGACTTTCCTTCTAAGAAAAATAAAACTCAAATTTAATAAGAAAATCAGGACAAAAACCCTAACAAGTTAGACTTCACATTCATAAATATGTAAGATAGATATGCTAACGAATAAATCAGAGTATTTTAAACATGTAAAGACTCAACAAATACGTGTCACATGTACAAGAGCTTGAGCTTGCTAAAAATGAACAAAGAAATTAATACTTAATCTAATACATCACTGTCTGAAATGATTAAATGACAGAGTCAAGATAAAGAAGAAACAGACGAAGCTTCCAAAAATATATATATATATATATATAAAAAAAAATAAAATATATATATATATATATATATATATATATATATATGCTTCTCAACAAAAAAAGTTATTTATTCTCTTTATCAAAAAGTAATTTCATTTACATAAAGGCAGATTGTGCTTCTTCTTTTTTTTTTTTTTTTTTAAAAAAAAAGGCAGATTCGGATACAGATGCATTTCGTTGGAAGGTTCCATTTTTGTTCTTTCCTTCTGTACATGCAAATAAAATAATAAAAGCAACACATTATTATTTCCTCTTGTTCCAATTTATATTTAGATATAGAATTTTAATTTTTTTTTAAATAAAATTTATATCTTTAAAAATTATGTAAAGTTTAAATATTGAAATTTCAAAAGCGCCACATAAATTGTAACTGAGGAGTATATATAAGTCCAAAATTGCTTGTTCAATAGCTACTGATCTAGTACTGATATTTTAGTGATCCTGTTAACCAATCTATTCAAGTTTTATACTACAGTCAGACCGCTTTATAACGACATTTTACTATAGCAGACTGATTTTCTCCAGAATCAATTTTTCATGTTATATTTTACTTCTCTGTAATGATATTCTACCTATAGTATAACAACTATGACGTTTATTATAGTGATAAACTCTTTATAAAATTATCTCTCTATAACAGCATATTCAAATCAAATATTATGTACAAAATAAAATATTTCATCATTAATAGCATGCGCATAATAAATTTCAAGTACAAATATCTAATTTAAAGGAAAAAATTGAATTTAAATGGTACACATCAATTATTTCATAACTTTACGAGGAAAAGGCTACTAATATTTATCTTTTTTATATTAATGTTATTTCTAATTCTGCATACTTTTGCTTATAATAGTTAAATAAGATCTGAACTTCAAATGTCAGTATACTCTCTATAGCAGCCATGAAATTTTCGAACAAATATTGTCACTATAGAGAGGTTTGACTGTACTAGAAAACTAGGAATTAGAGACGGACAAAATTTTGTAGCTAAACTACATAAAAAATTTTATTTTTAAACTGGGGGTAGGGGAATGGAACCGTCACCAACAAGGTGAAAGTGAGATAGTCAACCAACTGAGCTACTGATTCCTGAGGGAAGAGCATAAGGAAACATGAAAAATAGCTTAATTTTGTTGGGATTGAATTTTTAGATATGTTGTATTATGCTTCTTCTTTCTTATATATCACGTTCTTTACAATTTGGAGCATTTTGAGACGAGTAACACACACTATCATTTATATATAGCTTTTCAATACTTCCAAATTTTATTTATTTATTTAATTTTTGTGGTTTTCCGGAAACAGCCTCTTTACCTCCCGACGTAGTGGTAAGGTCTGCGTACACTATAGCCTCTCCAGACCTCACTTGTGAGATTTTACTGGGTATGTTGTTGCTGTTGTTGTATTTAATTTCTGTGGTTTGATTATGTAACTGAACTGGGGAATAATTGATAGAAGGGATTATTTAGAAAGGGAAGACTAGAATGCCACAGAAAAGTGTAGCAGCTAAATGATCCAATGGGTTATCATCTTTTTAGTAAAAGGCTGATCCAAAACCAATTAGATGGTTGCAATTCTGTAAGATAATTTAGGTTGGGTTTATTGGATACCAAAATTGTGAGTGGTGGAAAGGTTTGTTGTAATCTTGTTTCGTGGCGTGAGAGGATAGAGAAAGTAGAATTGACTGTCAAGTATGAGAAGAGATGGGAGGATGACATTAGTAGTTTACTTGGCAGGATGAATGGAGCTGGAATACCACCAAGAGGTGTGGTGAGAAGTGAGATGGTTGGGATCCCTCCACCCTTCACAAACCACTGGTCTTGGGTTTGAGCCGTAATGAGTAATTTCTTGGTAGGAAGCGCTTTACCTATCCCGCATGAATCCAGATTAGTCGAGTTAGTGGGTTTTGAATACTGGATGCGTAGAACCAAAAAAATGTAGCTGGAATAATGAAAAAGGAACAGAAACTGTTAGGTGCTTTGTTGCTAATATTGTCTATTACTTTCCAGAATCAACATACTGGAAAAGAGACAAATAGTTACACTTATCCTAAAAATGAGATATATTTGTGTTTGTTGTATACTTGTATTTTTTTATTTATTTTTTTTGAGCTTAGTGGCATATTCTTTCAGATATTTGTCTCTTCTTGTAAGGTTTTCAACTTACTAAAATGAAAACAAGAAAAGTTAACCCTGTTAAGTGAATGATGGTTTACTTTTAGCTGACCGGGCAGTTGAAAGGGGATATTTCTGGAAATTCTTGTATGGGCTTTTGAGTTTTAGGGTTATCAAGGAAATGCTATCCTAGAAGGGAGATTTCAGTTATCCTAGAGTGTTTAGAGTTTGAAAACCAAATTTTCTCCACCAATTATGGGCTTTTCTATCAGTTTGTAGCCAGCTGAGACCAAGTTTGAGTGTCTGTATGTATTATGCCTTTATTTTATCTAGACACATAATTAGCCATCTTATCTCTTGGGGGGTAATTAACAAGTTCAATTGTCTGGTCTAGTTCCTCCCTGTTGCCAACTTATATATTGGATATTAAGTAACAAGTATTTGCTTGATCTTATTCCTTCCAGTTCCACTATCTGTGGTACCTGGAAAACCTGTGAAGGATCCTTTCTTTCTGGAATCTCCAAAGACAAACTTCAGTGAGGTACAAAACTACTACGATTTCTTTGTACTGCTAATTCTATACTCCGGAGACTTCATTTTAACATTTTTATCTGAAAATACAGGCAATGGCATCATGCCCAAAGGAAGATATACCCAATTTTAAGGAACTGCTTCAAGAGGAAAATTTCTACCTGACTACCGAGGTGATATTATTTTAAAAGTATAAATTCATCGATTAATCTTCTAATATGTATTAACCAGATTCCATTTTTTAGACAATGCACTTCCTGAGTAGCCGAATAAGCATTTAAGATGATTAATCTTCTGACTTCTGAGATGCGGTTTCTTTTGTAATAATCAATATGAGCTATGAGTAAATTAGGTATCTGTGATTGACTGCTCAAGAAGTTTTTTGCTTCTCCCCCCCCCCCCCCCCCCTCCCCCCTCTTGTAGTTAGTTCCCCTACCCCCACAAACGCAGAACCCCAAATAAGCAACAAAAAATACTTCGGAAGATTTCTTGTTCATCACATTTTGAAATAAAAAGTACTCTCTCTTGTCTGTAAAAGTTTTTGCATCTTTTCTTTAGGGACTGCAAAGAAAAAGAAGAAGTATTCTACCTTTTTTTAGGTAAACTATTACTAGTATCACTATGTAATACATTTAACTGTAGTGTTTGGGAATTAGAAAAGGAACTCTGACGTGGATTATATGGTCTTAAATCAAAGTTTCAATGATGATGAAATTTCTAGTCAATTATAGGAGGTCTAATGAAATTGGTTTGACCCAGTTTAGTTCTTTCAGTTAGGAGGAATCACTTCACAGGAAAGATCCAATATGAATGGACATATTCTCCATGTCTATAGCAATTAGTATCAGGCATGAACTCTCTTACTGTTTCCAGGAAGGAGGGCAAGGGCTCTTACCTGTATTGGTATTGAGCATGAAAGAAAGTGAAAAGAAGAAGAGGCCTACTATTGTTTTCCTTCATAGCACGCACAAATGCAAAGAGTGGTTGAGGCCATTGCTTGAGGTGACATTTGTTGTTTTCTTGAATATTCTTGAGTTCTCGTTGCAATGGGGTATCAAGGATAATTTTTTCTTTTAGGGATATGCTTCAAGGGGATATATCGCTGTTGCAATTGATTCTCGATACCATGGAGAACGTGCAACCAACACGACAACCTATCGAGATGTTAGTATTTTGTTTTTTGCTTATGTGTATATTCAATTAGCTTATACAGAAAAGAACTTTCCTCTCGGCCACTTATGCAACAGTGGGCTGTCCAAAATTTGTGATATGTGGTTTTAAATCATGTTATGGATTTGGTGAATTGATGATACCCCTGGCCTTTGGTTGTTTGATGATGGAGTTTCTTGTTTATGAACTTTAGCCCATGAAAGGCCTGAATATAGACAATTGGGAGTAAGCTAAACGCGGAAAATACTTTCTCTCGCAATTGGCTTCACAATAAGAATACTCTCTTACGAGTGGTTTTATAATGAGAATAAGTAATGGTGATCCAACCAGTTATGCTTGAATACTCCTATACACTGTTGACTTGATCTTGCTAACTTCTTCTTTTTGTAGTACAGGCCCTAGTGTCATCATGGAAAAATGGAGATACGATACCGTTCATATTTGATACGGTAATTTTTTTTTTTTTTTTAAAAAAAAAAAACTAACCTGAGTCTACCATTTTAGAAAGCTTGGTGACATTTTGCTATTATTGTCGAACCGCCGTGATTAATAGTTGATATATGGAGCTCTGAGCATACGTTTTGCTGAGCTTTGAAGGTTTGGGACTTGATAAAACTGGCAGATTATCTTACTGAGAGGGAAGATGTTGACCCATCAAAGATAGGAATCACTGGCGAGTCTCTTGGAGGTTTGACAAGTGAATTAGGAGTTTTACTTAACAGTATCTTAAAGAACATCAAGCTCAAATCAATTTCGGAAAAAAGATTTCAATTTCAAAAACATCAAGTTCAACTGCATTCTGCCTTGCAGGTATGCATGCTTGGTTTGCTGCATTTGTTGACACTCGCTATTCTGTGGTTGTCCCCATAATTGGTGTTCAGGTACCTTGTGTTGAGTTTAATAGGATCAGTGATAGATTTTAATTGATAGAAGATTATGATGAGAATATTGAAACGAGGTTGTAGGGTTTTGGATGGGCAGTTGAGCATGATAAGTGGCAAGCAAGAGTCAACAGCATCCAGGCTGTCTTTGAAGGTGAAAACAACTCCAAGAACCTTATTAGTTGGATCACCTACTTTACTGCTGTCTATGTGGTTCCTAGCACATCTGTTGCACTTGTTTGTTACCAGCTACTTTAGTGCTGCATATACGGTTCTTTACTTATCTGTTTTGCTTGTTTTGTTTTCAGAAGCACGTGCTGATTTAGACAAGAGTGCAATTGATAAAGAAGTAGTTCAGAAGGTCAGGCATATTTCTTTCGTGTTGAATTTCTTTAATCGTTCATACATAAGGAGCAATTCAAATAATGTGGTCTTCACGCTCCTTCTCAAGATTATTTAAGAGACATTCATGTGATGCGAGGTTCGGCAGACCCTGAGCTATATATTGATACACTAAAATAAGGTATAGGATGGGATATGTGCCTTACTGTTTTACTTGAGCTATATGCAGTGGTTGCAGCCTTGAAAATTTAATCACCTCTATCAAAAGTTTAAAAAAGGAAAATTTGTTCCTCCAGGTATTGTCTTTCTGACAGCATTATAAGCATTCGTGACTATTTTAATAGAAGATTCAGCAATATAAAGAAGAATAATCATTTGATCTGCTAAAACAAGAAGCAACACGGAGTAACTAAGCAGCTCTAGACTAGGCAGAGAAAAGCTACATCATCCATATAGTTCAGACTTTCTGATTTTGATGAATCATAAGATATAAAAGGCTTTTTTCTCAATTCTATCTATTAATTGATAATTATTAATACCAAATTTTAGTATTAAGTCGCATGTGTGCATAAGAAATTGCAGAGCCACCCTTAATAGTAATAGAATTTTGCACAAAGTTTCCTCCTGTTATATGAGCTACGAAGATCTCAAAATGATTTTCCAGCTTGAGGAAAGTTTGCAAAATTATGTTCCATCTAGAACTGAATTAACCTTCCCCATATTTTGGCCTGAAAATCTAACGGAGACATTACTGTGGATATTTCTGACCCAAAAATTAGACAAAGATCACATATATTGTTCATTGTTACAGAGATTTAAGTGAGACCCAGTTGGCCACAATCATAGATTCCCTCAGATTCATCATTAACTTTATTTTCATTTCTTCATTGTTACAGAGATTTGACTGACACCCAGTTGACCACAATTTAGAGATCCCCTGAAATTCATGCTTGCTTTCAAGTCCTGTGATTGAATGATTTTGCTTCTTTACCTTGGTTCAGCTGATATATCACCAAGGCTTGGAATCAGAGGCCTCTGCCTTAAGACTCCCTTTGAGCTGAAATACTTGTCAATTTTCTATTGATTACAGCGTAAAAACCCGCTGTTACGCCATAATAAAAGGTTCCACACGAGCTCCCGTTCTGCGGCGTGGTGGCAGGACCGCTAGGGGAGTGGTAGCATACTCTTTATGGTTTTGGACATTGGATCTTTCCAAATCTGTAGAGAGCTAGTGAGCCTTTAGAAATCTTTGTAGGTACATCAAGGAATATGTCATGATCCATCTCTCATGCCTTGATTGAGTCTGTAGTTGCCTATCTCCACTTCTCTCCGCACCACGTCCCACAAGGTTATGCTAACAGGACAATCATCAATAATCACCCTTTTCTTGGGTGACAAAACTTCCATCACGAAAAAAGACTGTTGAGAGACTTGACCCACTCGATTTATTAGTAAAGTTTCAGTCTTAGGAGTTACGCGAACTGATTGATCTAAAGTTGGAAAAGAGCGAGTTTATAGTCTTAAATATCATACTTGTGTTGCTGCTTGCGATTTTCTTTATAAGTTGAATATCATGCATTGTTAAAATCAATATTTTCTTATGATATATCTCGTGGACTATCTGATGTTTAGTAGTATATCTCACCAGGTCTGGGACAGGATTGCCCCTGGTTTGGCCTCTCAATTTGATGCACCATATACGGTTCCAACTATTGCACCACGCCCGTTACTGATTCTAAATGGTACAAGAATTTGTTACATTTATTACCCATCAAAATTCATGTGCTCTTTTCCTCTTCTTGCTGTCTAAAGGATATGTCTACTTTTCCAAATATTACAGGGGAAGATGATCCTCGTTGCCCACTAGGTGGCCTGGAAATTCTAGCATCAAGAGCTTGCAAAGCTTATGAAGAGGCTAATTGTCCTCAGAATTTCAAGGTACAAAGCTCACCTCCAGCCTCCTCTGTGAAAAGAAACTGAAAAGCTTTTTTCCTTACTTTGCAATCGTTAAATATGAGTTTTTAAGAACCTGAAAGGAAAAAAGTGAACAAATTATGTATGAACTCTCAAATAACTGATTATGAGTGGATACTGCTGCAATTCAGTACTCGAATCTACAAATAACGTGTTTAAATTTCTTTTTCTATTTTTCGAAAGTTTTTTCCATTAAACCAGGGTGGTTGGTGAAGGATAAGAGGTAAGAGAGTAGTGCGAAACTATTGTTTGGGAAAACTCGTGCTGATATCATTAAACTATAAGCCTTGGTGTTTCCCTTTTCCATTCAATGCATTTGGTACAACTCCAACTTGTTCTTTCAGACTCTTACTTCAATCCACTTAATCAAATCTCAAGATTAATGGTTTTCCTAAGACCAACTGGACTTCTGGTTCTTGGATTTTACTCATCTGTTGCAAGTAAATATCAATTTGTTGACACTAGCATTGCTAAAGAACAAGTCCTTTAATTTAATACCTTCTTTTTTCAGTTTTCTTTTTCGAGTGATCATCAATCTTCTTAGGTTCCGAAATGCTTGTTTTAACAAATTTCAGGTGATAGCGCAGCCTGGAATTGGTCATCAAATGACGCCATTGATGGTAAAAGAAGCGAGTGACTGGTTCGACAGATTTCTTGAAGTAAAATCAACAGTGCTTCCTCATCAAATGACTGTTAAACATAGCAATTTGTATCTTTGCCTTGTATTTGGTCTTCCATTTCTTTTCATATTATGTTTCCCACGGGGGATTGACTTCTGGCGGAAGAATTATTCTCCATAGAAGTTTGAGAATTTAAGAAATATTGATGTCTACAAATCCAACTGTTCTTTATTACAATGATGACATTTTGTGGGATCTTAAGGTATTCAAGCTGTATTATTATGGAAGATTATTCATTTTCACCCGGTATCATTCGACCTATTTCGATAGTCCACACTTTCCTTACTTGGGGAGAGATTGATTTACTCACTTATGAGAGATTCATACATTGAGGATCAAGACACTATTTGAAACACACAAAGATTACTTCGCTTCTTTACTTCTTGAGATTAGTATCTCTAATTGAGGGATAGATTAGTATCGGACATTACCTCTTCTTTACTCTTATGAGATCTTATGAGATTGGTACTTTTACTTGTGAGAGATTGGTAATCATAATATTATTGGATTTCGGAATATGACATGATTGGAAAGAAAAGCTATTCAAAATAAATAGATTCTCTATGCATGGATACTTCCCTTGAGATAGATACATTATTGGAACTTATCTCATGATTGGAACTTTGGATTACTAACCAATGAATATGAGTTAGGTGAATCATCATTGACCAAGGCATAAGGAACGTATGAGTAATACAATTCAATAACCGGGAATGGAATACCTTTGAATATTTTGGAATAGAACAAGTCCAAAGTCAATGTGAACAATACGTTGTAGAAGGATATGAAAAGGAAAACCTTACATACCTTATCTTCCCAAATGTAAATACACAATCCAATATGTGAGCACAACAATTCCGCTCCTTTCTTACTCTACATCACAAGTACACAACGGAACCAACATTAACCACCAACTACCTTACACATGCATACGACAACAATGAATTACATGTTTATCTTTAAAAAGTCATTTCCTTTTCTACAAAAATGACCCACAAGTTTATATTTTGTAAAAAAAAACCACTATTTGTATCTACCAACCATTTATTTCATATGCAAATAAATTTTATGGTTCATATTATTCTTTAAATTATTTATATCTTATATAACCATTACTCTCGCCAACATAAAATTTATTATTACTTCAAACCAACTCCTACTTTACCATTTATTATTGACCAAATTCATTATTTTTTATCAAATTCAAAGTAACAATGTTGGTTCGTCTTCTCGGTCATTTGATCGAGAAATGCAAGCTCAACGAGAAGAGATTATCCGTATTACGTGGAAGGATTATATTAAAGAGTAGTACACCACAATTCATGTTCAATTTTTTTTATTTTTGTATTGAAATAAAGTTTGACCATAAATGACATATTTTTTTAGAATAGTTTTATAATAGTGTATTATAGTTTTGTTATAAACTTTTATGTATTTGGTAAGATTGTATAAGGAATTGAGGCAATTTTGATAGTTTTCACAACTTATGGGTTTTTTATGATTTATGAGAAAGCATACAACATAAAAAGTCCAAATTGTATGTCCAAACAAAACTTCAACTTCATCTCATGATTTCATATCATGATTTTATCTCACATGGCCAAACGGGCCCTTAGAGTTAAATTGGTGTTGAGATGGATTATATATAAATTCCTTATTGATTATGGTGTGTTATATAATCTCTTTATAATTTTTATGTTATTGGGTGTTAGTATGTATTAATGACGGAACCATGTAAGCAGAGGCGAATCCAGGATTTCAAAAGGACGGGTGCACCATGTCATTTTTTGGAGCACGTTGTAATATTACCTTTCCGACATCCGGACGGTTAACCCCATGAAATTCCAAAAGTTCAAAAAAAAAAAGGCCTTTGTAATCGGAATCTTCACTCTCATCATAACCATGAATGGTAAGTCGTTTCTTAGGAGAAACTTTACCACATCGATTGAGGCATTTAAGCGAATTCGATAATCACTTTTTGTTTTCTCACTTTGCTTATGAAGTGAAGATTGAATCGATTGACGTTGATTCCCAAAATCTAGCATCCTATTCAAACATTTGTTATGAATACTATTTACCTCACCAACATACAGTCGAATTCTTTCCGGACCATGGTTCCAACTTCTAAAACCATCTTGTATAAATGATTTTTCCGCATTACCACGACTTTCAAATTTATTCTTGAACAAATAACAACACAAACAAAATACAGCATCATCTTTTATGCTATATTCCAACCAGGCAGAATGTGGAGGTCTAAGCCACTGAGGATTAAATTGACGATCTTTGGTCCCAAATTTTGTTTTAGGATATACACGAAGTTTCGGTTGATAAGGCCCCATCAGAATATAATGTCTCCTCAGTCCTCACAATATCTCGAATATTAGAATCATATTAAAAAATAGACTTTCTTTCTTTGGGATCCTGTTTAAGAGACCCAACCCCAAGAATACAATCAACATTTGAAGGAGGTTTTGTCTCCCTTTGAACTTCTGGAGCTACATGTGAACTAACGGATGGACCGCTATTAGAACTTGGTTGCTTAATCAAGAATTTATCCATTTAGATATTCAAGGATAAATGTTCCTACAAATTCAAATTACTATTCAACTTAGTCGCAAATTTATCACTTGCAAATTTAAAATAAAATAGGGGAATCACACACCTTTCACAATCAAAAAAAAAGGGAATCACACCCTTGCAAATTCAAATAAAATAGAGGAATCACACCCTTTGCAAATTTAAATAACATAGAGGAATCACACCCCTTTCACATTCAAAAATAAGGGAATTACACCACTTTCACATTAAAAAGTAAGAAATCATACCCTTGCAACTTAATAATGAAATAGAGGAATCACACCTCTTTCGTATTCGAGAATAAGAAATTACAAATTCATAATAAAAAAGAGGACTCGCACCTCTTCCACATTCGAGAATCACAAATTCATAATAAAGAAGAGGAATCACACCCCTTTCACATTAAAAAAAAAAAAAAAAAAAAAGGGAATCACACCCTTTAAAATTAATAACCAAATAAAGGAACACATTCCTTTCAACTTGAATTTAAAAAAATGAAATCTTACCAATGTCAAATTCATCCGCAAAATATGTGTGAGTCCGAGATAACCAATTTATTAGCTCTTGATGATTTCCTATTATAAGTAATGACAAAAAAATAATTTTTTTATGAAAATCCTAAAATTAAAGTCGTGTATTTTGAAAATTTTGATTTTGTTAGTTTGTTTACTAAGAAAAGAAATCATGGACTAAAAGAATTTTACCTTGAGCCTTGGCAATGGTGATTTTTGTGGATTCTCAATGGCTTGAAGTTGTTGGAAGTTGGAGCTTCTTTGTGTGAAAAATAAATTATGAAGATGGGGAAAAGAATGGCTTGAAGTTGCTGGAAAGAAACGTTTTAACTTTAGGGCTTTAGAATTTAGATTTTTTTTATTTTTATTTTTAGAAAAAATGCAATTTTAATCTAAAAATAAAGGAGCGACTCAAGTTGTTGGCTGGGATCGAACCCAGGACCTCGGCATTGAAAACAAGCCCTCAGACCAGTGAACCATCTGGTCCCTTTGAGCATGGGTTCCTTTAGCTAATATTTAATATATTCTTTCAGAATTATACAAGTAATATACCGAGTTTAATCGGATGACCACGGGTTCCCGTGCCCCATTTTTAACACATAAATTCGCCCCTGCATGTAAGCATGTAATCTAAAAAATTATCTAAGATATTTAATAAGAGCATCGTATATATAGTGCTTAACTTTGTATATGGAGGTATTGTTGTAATGTTTATGATGAGTGATTACGGTAGAGAAAGGTAGCGTAGTGTTTAGCGGAGTATAAAGAATTAGAAGACTAAGGTGAATGAATGTCGAATACGGTGTAGATGAGGTTAGACCTAGTTGAATGTAATAGTATCATTAATGGAATTGCAGTTATAGACATAATTTGAATTGCATGCCTATTCATGAGTTAAATAATTGTGACTTGTCCTTCGAGCATTCTTGTGATTGGTGAGTTAGTTTGGTGTTAGTTGTAGCTGTGAAATGATGACCTAGAATTCGACAAAGTGTCTAACTAAGGTGTGCACTTGCATAGTGGTGTACCCATATATCCTAATTAATATTGATTTTTATATTCATATATTGTGATACTTGGAGGGTCAGGTACTGCGTTGATACATGCTATTATCTTTGGAAGGTCGGGTACCACGCTGGTACGGTACATGAACTAAGCTCGTCCCCTGCAGGTCATGACTATTGGGCATATAAGTCCCCTTAGTATGTATGTACAGATTTCAGAGGATGTGGTTATGTATGTGATGTATGACTACATATGCATAGTCATTTGATTGCTCATTTGCATTTCATAACGTGTTGCATTGATATCGTGGTGACATAGTCTACTCTTATAAGATGAGATGGTGGTAAATGGTTTTTGGTATGTTTACACTTGTGGTGGTAGAGGAGTCTTGGAACCCTCCCTTGTTGATTGAACTTATTAAGTGTGAAGGTTGGTCTTGTTGAGGTTATTGTTTGATTAAGTAATTGTTTGTGGATAGTAATTGGTTAGTTGTGAGTAGTTGATATATGTTTACTGGTGATTAATTCTTATTGATTATTGCTCTAAGTGTGGTAATGCTTATCTGTTATTTAAGATATTCTATGGATTTTGTGACATTGGCATAAATTGATAAGAGGATAGAAGAATCGCGGTGAAGTGTATGGAGACATGGTGGCAACTACCGATTGGTGGAGTTGATTATGAAGGTAGTAATTATGGTGTAGGCAAGGAATCATTATCTAATAAAACATAGGTTAATTCTTGAGTTGGAGACATGAGGAGTTATTTAGTTAGACAACGATCTCAGGTTTAATAAGGAAGTAGGAATCACTAGATGGAGTTTGGATTATTCACTCGTAACTAATTGGTCAAACTAAGCTAATAAGATATAATCAGAAATTGTTAGGAGGTAGTGTGGGAAGGAATATGGTGTGCTTGATGTTAAATTGCTATACGAATTGTCATGTTTTCTTCTGTAATTTTTGTTTGATGCTACGTGATCTAACCCTGGTTGACCAATGATGCCTACAAGTACTTATAAGGTACTGATACTACTCTTGTTGTATCCCTTTGTTGGGATATAGATCTGTTGTACGTTGACTAGGAGTTTCTTGTATGGAGCGAAAGTCATTCAGCATCAACTTTTGCACCTCTTTTCGTGAAATTTGTGTCATTACTCAATGTTGTTCTTTTTATAGAAGTTGTTGTACCTGTCTAGACTATGTCTTGGGTAATGAATAAGTTTTTAATCATATATTTAAACATTTCTATGCATCTCCATTTTATGATTATGTTAACTTGCATGTAAAGCTTTTACTTGAATTTTTGCATGCTTGTGGTTGGGTGGTAAGGGTGCTCCTATTTAGTTAGAATAGAGTAGGTGCCAGTACGATCCCGTAATTTGGGTCTTGACAGTTTAGCAATACCTAGTTAGCTTCATTACAGTAGGTGGTTAATGAAATTAAAGTCTAACATTTACTAATGTTGAAAAGGAATTTGTTATTTGTCGTGCTCTAATGAACTCTCTTGACTTGTTATTGTTTGGTTGCTAGGCCGGTCTTTATGCTCATATGATGTGACTTCTCTGATGTGTGTTATTGTTGATTCTTGTGATTTGTAACTGGAATCATTATTATGACATCTTCTGAACCTCAAATTAGGGATCTGTAGTTTCTCCATGTTAACAATCTTCTTAGCTTAAAGCTGAAAGATATGACACCTACAAAATTAAAAACTAGGTTAGTTAAAAATTCTACAAGTTAATTTCCTTCTATGAACTCATGCTCCATTATGATCATCCCTCTCTTTTTAAGATTTTGTATCCCTTTCATCTCCATAGTGATATTCCAAGGGACTTCCCAGATCCCATCAATAACATTCTTCTTAGTAAGAGAGTTTCCATAACCATCGGTAATAACTTATTAGAAACACAGTAATCAAGTCCTTTTCTAATTGCTTTGGTCTCAGCTACTAGGTTTGAACCGTCATCTAATCGTCTAGCTTCTGCATAACCAATATCCCTATGGTTGTCTCTCAGATAAAAGTCTATTCAGCTAGGTCCAGGTTTTTCTCTAGATGCACCATCAGAGTTGCATTTAAAGGACCCTAAACAGGGCTTCCTCAAATGAACCACCTTGCACCTAATTTGATGAAAGTAGTTTTCTAAGAGTATTACCAGATCTGGCCACTTGTGAGAGATATTTTGTAACCAAGGGTAGATACTCCTAGCCATAAGATGGATGTTTCTTTCAATATCTTAAATTACTCTGGTAAGGGACATACTACCAAATCTGCCAGAAAATAAAAGTTGGGTCAGCTTTGTAAATTGGTTTCAACTTGTCGTTACACTTAGCATACACCATCTACTAAGTGTGTATCTTGGTTGCAAAAATGGACCAATGACCCCAGCTACAGTAGCAAACTTGTGCCAAATCCTCTTAACAAAGGAGCATGTTAAGAATAAATGTTCAATTGTTTTCTGGTAAGGGTCATCACAACATCTACATTTCGAAACCATAGAAATGCCCATGACACTTAAAATATCATTAATAGGTAGACTTTGTTTCCATAGCCTCCATAAGAAAAAAGACACTTTAAAGGGAACTCATTTAATCCACAAGTTCTGATTGTATTCTTGCTTGTCTCCAGTCTGTCTTAACACTTCCCAAGAACTACTCATTGTAAATTTCCCAAAACTATTTAACATCCACCAAGGATAATCCCATTCTTCACTCTCCTCAGTATATATCAGCTCCTTCTAAACCTGTTCCACAATCTCTTCTGAGAACAATTGTTGAAGCTTGGCTAGGTTCTCGTTTTCTCCTATTCTTAGATCCTACACATCCTCAACATGAATTGTTACAGCTTAGAGGAAGCACATAGTGTAAGGTTCCCAGTCTTGTCCAATTATCATGCCATACTTTGGAAAACCATATCTCTTGATTTATATAGTCTCTAGCCTCTAGCATTTTCTTCTAGAGCTGTGAACCCCCTTTCCATTCAACTACTTGTGGAATAAATATTTTACAATATTTATTCCACATATAGTTCATCCAAATAGACTTTTTGTTCTGAAAATCCACCAAAACTTTGAAATAGAGCTTTAGGTACATCAAACAAGGATCTAAATTCCAATCCATCTTCTACTTTAGGAAGACACATTTTTAACTAGATTATCCAGTGTTTAGTCTTCCCCTCCTCTTTTTTATTCAAAAATAATGTAGGAAAGAGTTTGTGTAGATCATGAATCACACAATTAGGAGGATTAATTGTTGAGAGCAGGTAGATTGGCATGCTCTGCAATACATTGGTTATCAACACAACCTTTCCCCCAAAAGAAAGAATTTTTCCTTTCCAAGGTTGAAGTTTATTCTTAACTTTCTTAATGATATCAGTGTAGTTACTCTTCTTTTTCCTTGAGTGAAAAATAGGGCATCTAAGGTAGGTGAATGGGAACTTTCCCCTACTAAAACCTGTAGTGTTTGCTGTTTGCTGGATAATCTAATTAGATATCTTGAGATACAAATAGAATGAGATTTGTTCTTATTAACCAGTTATCCCAATGTAACGACTCATTCCATCATTATAGCATTGTTACGGTGTAAGAGCTAGGTAGAGGTTTCCCTAGGATAGGAGTTGTGAAAATCTCAGGCTAGAATGAATTCAGATAAAAACTGAGTGTTGTGTGGTGTAGAGACCGATTGTGTCTCGTAGTAGTTTGTATGATGGTTTTATGTGTGACGTGATAGATAAGAGATTTAGTGATCCATAGAAACTTTTGGAATAGTATTCGGGTTAGTAGAATTCTGGTTATGGCTTTTGCTGAGATAAGATATTTCTATGTTGTTGGAAAACCAAGGAAGTGTTGCGCAATGGGGGAGTTTTGGAACCTCCCCCGACTCTCTGCCAATGGCTACTGCAGTGAGACCCCTCTCGCTATAGCAGATCTGTTGTAGCGGTCGGTGAGGATTTTCCTTGGACCACAACAGTGGGAAACTGCCCACCACAGCGGGGCCTGTGTAGCTGGTAGTTGACCATCGTAGCAGTCAGTGAGAAAACACATGAGACTACTGAGCAGGTAGGTGTCCGCTGCAGCGGTCATTGGCAGTTAATATGCCTATTTTCCTAATTTTTGGCCTTATTTCTCTCAAAAATCTAAAGAGCTCGTCCGTAGACTTGAGAGAGGCAATTTTTAGATTACTTGGGAGATTTTCATCATTGAGCTAAGATTATTACTCCCTTCTAACATATATTAATTCATTTAATCTATAGAATGACTAGAATCAAGAGTTAGGAAGACATTTATGGGTTAAGCCCTAAAATTGGTTAATTGATGAGAATTGTCTATGGGTAGGCTTAAAATCGATTGTAAATGGTTCTAGGTTGTTAGACTTTACTTTCTAACGTAGAATTATTCCCTTTTAATATGAATTATGGGGAATTGGATGGATTAATGGGTGGATAACCCCGAATTGGTGTTTTAGGCTATGAACTAGGGTGAATTAATGGGTTTTGATTCCCAATGCCTATAAATGGAGATTAAGATATTAATTACTCTTATTTTACTATTTTTAGATCGAGAACGATTTGAAG
This sequence comes from Capsicum rhomboideum, assembly GCA_031232105.1. Lineage (NCBI taxonomy): Eukaryota > Viridiplantae > Streptophyta > Magnoliopsida > Solanales > Solanaceae > Capsicum > Capsicum rhomboideum. The sequence goes on from CP124718.1 coordinate 3,489,634, forward strand.
CTACAAGAAAGTGCAAGGCTTTGGCGGATTAGAACATTCAGCCTTGTGTTTTGAGGTAGGTTATGGTTTTAGATTATAGTTATAGACTTGATTTAGATTCCATGTCTATTCGTAAGTTAAGTGTCTGTGAATTAGATTTCGGGCATACTTGTGATTCTTTGAGTTGGTGGATATTGGTTATATACATAAAATGATGAACCTGAATTTGACTAAGTGTCTACACTAAGTGTGTACTTGCATATTTAGTGGACTTACACCGTATTATATCCTGATTGATATTTGATTTGAAATTCATATATTATAATGTTCATAGGATCGGGTACCACGCCAGTACATGTTACTTATCTATTGATAGTCGGAGGATCGGGTACCAGTTGATACGGTACATGGACAAAGTTGATCGCGTGCAGGTCATGACTATTGGCAGATAAGTCCCCTTAATATGTATGTACAGATTGAGATGAGGTTGTGATGATTTTTGATGCGTTGTTACATATTCATAGTTATTTGATTGCTCATTTGCATTTCATAACGTGTTGTATTGATATCGTGGTGGCATAGTCTACTCTTGTGAGATGAGTTAGTGGAAAATGATTTTTGGTGTGTTTACACTTGTGAGGAGTCCTAAAACCCTCCATTTTGTTGTGAAACTTAAGTGTTTGAAGGTTGGTCCAGTTGAGGTTATTGGTTGACTAAGTGGTTATCTGTGGATTGAAAATTTTTTATTGAAATTACTTGTTATGTGTTTATGGTTAAATTGCTCATACTTGATTTATGTTTAAATGTGGGTCTGAGTTGAGTCGGCCGATGATGCCTACCAGTACATAGCGTTTGTACTGATACTATTTGTGCTCTTCTTTTATTGAGTGCAGACAGTATTCTAGCTATTGAAATGAGACCTCGGATATAGCGCTTGACCAGCAGCTTTCTGATCCAAGGGTAAGCATCTACCTTCAGGCAACCATTGGATTATCTCATTAGATCATGTCCATTCTTTCGGACAGTGATACACTTGTTTAATTTTGTTTTTGGATATCTAACTTAGACTTCAGTTTTGATTAGAATGTTCTTGTACGATGACTTTTGGGTCCTTGAAAACTTGTAATAGGTAGTTGTTTTATTTCACACTTATGTTATTGATGATTTTTCGAGATTATATCAGTAGTATTAATTAGTTAACATTTCTGTATTGAAAATGACTAAGTGCTCGAGTTGTGTTTTGGGTTAGATGGTTCTCCCATCGGAGGTTTAGTATGGGTGCCATTCACGACCATTTGGGTCGTGACACCCAATTGCTTCTCATACTCCCTAAGAGTGTTCATGATTAATTCCAGAGATGTCTTGTCTATTGATACAAAAATGATTATATCATCAACATTGGAAAGATGATTTAGGTCTCAACTTCACTTAGGCATTACATAGCTTATGAACTGCTCATTTTCAAACAACCTGTTCAAAACCTTAAATAATACCTCAATAGTTAAGATAAAAAAATAGCAGGAGACAGAGGATCACCCTGCTTAAGTCCCCTAGTAGAATTGAAGAAACCATGAGTCTGGCCATTGACAAGGTTAGAATACCATTTGTTAGCCACCAACCTCCAAATTCTATCCACAAATATCTGATTGAACCCCATCTTCTGCAGTACTTCAATTAGGAACCACATTTGTCCACATCTGATTGAAAAATTATGATATTCTTGGTGAAAGAGATGAAAAAGAAACGTAAGAATAGAAGCATAAAAATATCATCTTAAATGCATATAAAATCAAAGAAGTTTATTTTACAACATATGCAAAAACATGATGAAAAATGAATCAGTCCCTCAAAGTGACCCTCCATGCTACTTCATGAAACTTGGTGTGCGGTACTAAGATAGTTTAGAATAATATTATGATCATAAAGTTTAAATTTAATTCTATAATACTACAATGGAGGAAAATAAGGAAAAGAAATTAATGAACTTTATTTCTTTCAGCTTTATAAAAGTGAATTACAAATTAATTTCAAAATCATTCAATCTCTTGATTTCAGGCAGCTATAGTTTTTCGACTTCATTTTACCTTTTGGGAACAAAAAGAAAAGGTTAAATCTTCCTTAAACAAATAGAGTAAATTATATAATACTACATCTTAACTTACCATTATTACCTAAAATCCCATCCCCTTAAAATAATTACAAAAATCCCTTTTTTTTACTTTATTTCCAAAACATCAGATACATCTCCTTTCTCGCCTAATGGACCGCAAACTTTCCACCCCCAAACAATGAATCCAATTGTTTCAACACCTTTTTCGCCTAACTTTCAAGTTGCTCAGTCTCTTCCAATTTTATGGAATCTTTTCTATGGCCTCATTTACACGACCCTGTTATTTCCTCCTCTATTTGCAGTGCTACTAGTGTTTATGTTGAAGAGCACCTTTATAGGCTTGCTAAGGATGTTGGAATTACTGTTGTTACATCCTCACAGGTTTGCATCCATGTCTCATATTGTCATCGGTATTTCTTATGGCCATCAACCCAGATCTTATTCAACTTTTCTCTTGCTATGTTTTTCAGCGTCCAGCTTTAATACCTGTCCATTCTCTGTAACTATGGTTGATTGATGTGTGATGGTGTAAGATACTGAGTTGGGGTCTATTTTGTGTCTCACTAGTGAGGGTTTACTAGCGAAAGTGGCCTGAGACAGCGACGGAAGGAGTTGGGGTGGAGCACGGAGGGAGTTCACAGATTCGTCAATGGAGGTTGAAGATGATGATGTTAATGGAGATACATAAGAATGATGTATCTGGCTGAAAAGGATAAGAAGATACATCTCGCGATTCTCCACCAAATGTACAAAAGCTATGTATCTTACTGAATATTACGATACAGACACATAAGAAAGATGTCTTTGGTTGAAAATCTGACAAAAATCATGTATCAGAATGCTTTTTATGTTACTGATACATAATACTCATGTATCTAAATGTATCTTTGTAATATTAATAGAGAAAAGACATAAAGTAACCACTAAAGTTGTCCCGAATTTGTAAAAAGACACTTAAAGTTTGTGGGGGTCTTATTATACCACTGAACAATTCTGAAGTGGTATAATCACGTCCATTTTAGATCAGTCCTACACCAATTCTCATTTGACACGTGTTATTTTAATTAATTTTTTATTTATTTTCATTTTTAGAGTTTCTTTTTACTTTTCTTTCTTTTTTCTTTTTCTCTTTCCCCACCCCACCCCCCCTCTACATTCTTCTTCAGTAAACCCTTTCCCCCATATTTCCTTTTCCATTCTTTCTTTGTTTTCACTCCCATATACATCAAGGTCTTTTCTTCATTTTTTTTTCATATAACATGCTTTTTTTTCTTTTTTTTTTTTGTTTTGAGCAAACTCAAAAGTTTGAGATATCATTAATTAATTTATCTCCTTTTTAGTATAACTTTAGCAAAATTAAAAATCAAAATTTTAAAAAATTGGTAAGGATTTGAGTTGAATCTTGAATAAAAAAGTTAAATGATACTTTTTAATCATATTAAATTTAATGGGCTCTATAAAATTATTCAAAATGTAAAAGAATTTTTTAGATAAATTTTTTAAATTGAAGATAGTTAAAGCAACAATAATAATGAATAATGGGTGAAAATGTGAATAAGTGATGAAATCGAAAATGGGTTAGATTGGAATTGGGGGGGGGGGGGGGGGGGGGAGTTGACGGAGATTAAAAAAATGGTGGCATCAATTATTTGAAGAAGAAAAAAGAAAAGAAAAAAAACTACAATAAACAAGAAAAAAAATGAAAAATTCTACTATATAGTAATTTTATTTTTTTAAATAATTTTTTTATCACTAGAGTGCATATACTCTCCAGGACAGGTGGCAAAAAATGAATGTAATAATACCACTTCAGAAATGTTCAATGGGGTATAGGACACCCACAAATTTTAAGCGTCTTTTTGGAAATTCGGGACAACTTCAGTGGTAACTTTATGACTTTTCTCATATTAATACATAAGAATTATTTATCGGTACTTATGTATCAAGAAGGTTATCTATCCGAACCTCAGTAATGCATTCGAAAATTAAAATTTGGGATTTTATGTAATTATCAAAAAAGTGTGGACAGAGTGTAATTAGGTACTAAACAGTTGAGATTTATGAAAGTTAACCCAAAAAATATTAATGCAAAAATGAAGTTATTTTAGTTTAGAAAATGACAGGAGGATTTTAGTATTTATCGTGACAACTCCATTGAACTTTGCTACACTAAGGGCTCGTTTGGAAAGCCACCCTGATAATTGGATTTGGTGTAATTGGGTGTAATTACATTGTCTGAAATGTTTGGTTGGTCAGGTAATTACTTAGTCAGCAGGTAATTGGGTGTAATTGACAGGGGGTAATTACACTCTCCAATTCACATAGGGGCCTATGAATTGCTGGTAATTACATGGTGTAATTACAAGTTGGTTACTTTTTAATTTCTTCCTTTTATTTCTATTTTAATTTTTTCGTTTTAATTTATTTTTAGTTTCTATTATTTTAAATTCTTTTTATTTTTAGTATTCTAATATTTTAAAAATATATAGATTATTTTATATTATTTATATTTCATTTCGTTCTCATTTTCCAACCTTTATTTCTTGTGATTCTATGCAATTTTTCGTATTACCTATTTTTTATTTTTTTATTTTTTTATTTAGCATAATTTAGTTAGTATTCTAATTTTTAAATTAAGTAGAATTCATTGTTAAATAAGGTTACAGACTTAGAGTTTCTTTTTCTTTTGAATCATATATATACACATTATGTTGACATTTGACATAAGACTATTATTTAATTTTTAAACTTTTGAACTTATATTATATTTTCAGTTCCAATTTATTTATTTTATATTAATATTGACTTGATATTTCACATTGCAAGTCATTCATTTTTTTTAGTTAGAATTGATAGATTATCTTTTTGTCAAATCTTTAAATAATTTTATGACATTATATTTATAATATTATTTTTTTTGCCAAACATGCATTTCATGATGTTCTTAAAAATCAGGTATTTTAAGTTTTTATGATTAATTTAATTAAAATATACTAGTTTGAAAAATATAAATCAATTATTTTTTTATAAGAATATACGTTTATTAATTAATATATTTCAAAAGATAATATATATATAAATATGTATTAAATATTTAATTTAAAATCATTTGTAAAAGCCCTTATTTGTCTAATATAAATTTTTAGTTTTGATAATTAACTTTTATTATAAAACTTTGATATAATCATGTAATTACACTTGTGCAACCAAACAGTACATTTATAATTACACTGTAATTACATTATTGCAAACAAACAGGTCATCGTAATTACTTGACTGTGTAACTACTGGGCTGATAATTATTATCCTAGTAATTACACTAATTTCAATTACCAGATGGCTTTCCAAACAGACCCTAAAAGATCCGCCAGTAACTCCCCATAAGAAATAAAAAAGCAACGAAGTTGTGGGGTAAGAAATACATCCAAATTAACTAAGAAGATAGTTTGCGTGTGTAACATCAATCTTTTCTGAATCTATCGAGGAAGTTTAGAAAATTTCAGACTAACATTTATTTCACATTTTTTCGAGAAACGGCTTAAAATATATTGCACATGAAATACATTATCAACCTAACTTCCTCCTTATTATATGGATGTTTTCCCTATGCAATAATGGAAGTAGGGGCCATCTGATCATCTAACGTAAATACTTCCATATGAGTGGCATCCTGCTGCACGATTGGGTAGACATTCCCAACCAGATCTCACCCAACCTTCCCAGCCCGGCCCTCTGCCCCCACAACCCTCCTGGTCTCTCATGGAAAGGCAATCTCTATATCTGAGCAAAGAATGCAGCTTCATCATGATATCATATCTTAGTCGCTGTGAAGTTTTCTCCTCTGGCATCTGTTTATATACCATCTAGCATGTTTTTTGAGGCCAATACTAACCATTACTTTAAGGCTTGCAAGCATAACAAACGTCATGGCAGACAGAAGGAAAATCCAAAAGAACCTCCAGGGCAGCGGATTATAGGGAAGATGAGCAGCAAACACAGGACGCAACACGCGGATTACCTGCCATGTAAATACGATGCTTGGTAAGGATTAAATCAGCTCCGGATAAATAGGACAGGGTGGGTCCAAGTGAATAGATTCCGATTCCCCTATTTTTTATATTCACGAAGTTTAGTTTTTCAAAATACAAAGACCATAAAGTGATTCAGAAATTGTAAAGAGAGAAGATGGTAGCTTCAGTCAAATCAGAGGGACAAAAAACTCACCACACAAGCAGGTGCCAAAGGGACGAAACTGAGGTTATTCTTTACATTGTCTGTTTGAATATTCAGCGTCTGTTGAAAGTCGAAATAAGAGGAATGTGAAAGACAGAATCATCAAAACAGAGAAAAGTACTACATGCCGCAACAGCTTAGCAGGATGAAGACTGGTAACAATATAGCAGTATAACACTACAAACAATTCAAGCTATCAGAAAAATCCACCAGCTTAAATAGCTTGACTCTACCAGCAAAGTCAAACAGCAGCCTGTAAATTAGAAGTACCTGCTTACAGAGATCTTCAAGAAATTCTGAAAACGCAATTGGTTTGATGTTGTTAAATTTTGCGATGAATGAATGCTTGATGATATCAATTGTCATCTCACCTACGTAGACGACGAGTGCATTCTGTAAGATTCAAAAATAATTATTTTAACACGAGCCAATTACAAGGAAGAGTAAATGTTTTCCAGTGAAAACAATTCAGTAAATTAATCACGTCATTGTACAAGGAGCGTCAGGAGCAGGTCTTACACAAATAAAACTTCCAAACCAAGGTCCATCGGCCTCCAGAAGGTTTTGAGCTAAGACAAATAAGAGAAATGCCGAAATATGGAACCGCTCCACTGAATCTGCCCACAGCCAATGGAATTAAAGTTTAATGCACAGAAGTTTTTTAATCAAGCACAACCTTGGAAATAAAATCAGTACCAGAAGATTGAGCATTTCCAAACACCGCTAAGCTTAAACAAAATGATAAGTAGAACAATAAAGTAGTAGTCGGCAACTAATACATGGATGGGTGAACATGGGAACTAGCAAAAACAGGAGGAACAAAAAAGAGAGAGAAACCACACCCAGCAATAAAATCCAAAATCTATCAATAGCAATACCAAAATTGATCCTCAGCTTCCTTCTTCTGAGGTGCCAAGAAGCACTACGTTAAGGGAAGAGGGAACCAATTTTTGTGTTGCAATTCTTCAAGTTAGAGAGGAAGAAGGTTGGGTAAGATTTACGCATAAACTGAATACTAGCAATAAATCGACACCATATGAGGATAGTGATAAAGTAATGCTGCTAACATTTCTAGGGAAGTAGGTTCTGCAACCATTTCTACTTGATAATGCTGCTAACATTTCTAGTGAAGTAGGTTCTGCAACCATTTCTACTTGATACATTTTTGTTACAAACAAAATATTTGACCCTGCACCTAAGTACTCTGAGCACTTCTCTGAGCACATATAACATAGCAGATCAGAAGTAATCATTTATCTGAGTGTTGGGATATACCACTCACACTGTCAGTCAAAACAATGATCCACGAAGGACTCGACAGTCATCACCTTATTTGTATTTTGTGGGTTAAAGTTTTATTTTAGTTCACATTTAAGAAACAACCCCAAAAAGTGAAAGACGAGTCCAATAATGGTGGTGAAACCAACAACATGAAACGGGAGTTAATCTAGGGTCTCTAAGACTCGATGTAACCATGAGAACCGTAAAAATGTGGATGTGAAGATTGATGCCTAGTCATATAAGGTTAGAGAATATTAGAAATGATCACAACAGACAGAGGTTCAAGTTCGCACTTATAAAGGATAAAATAAGAGTAAAAATGTTATGGTCTAATTCTACATAAACCTTCAAATGTACAATCTAGTAAATGTGACTATGATGGTTCAACATGCTTAACAAAAGACGAAGTAGACATAAAAATCATATAGACGAAGTTTCAAAAAAGACTATCTCCCAAAATTAACGAGGATTTAGGTAAAAACATTCGAATGGAAGCAAAAGATTCATATACGTGATACCGACTAGTTGATAAGGCGTAGATATACCTATGATGTTAAAGTCATGCTTAGTCACTTAAAGCGAATAATCCATTAAAAACGAAGGTTTATAACTCATAGAAGCATTGCTCTGAAGCGCAGCTTCAATCATTCAGGCACAAATGAATCACAATTAAAGACAATTGATTCTTTGTATCTAACTTCTAATTATTGAAAAAAAAAAAAAAGGAATGCCTACTTTCCACATATGCTTTCTTTTTGTTGTCGTTGTCATCTTCTTGAGTTTGTAATACCTCCTCTTCTTCTTTTAGTTTGTTCACCTACAAGTACCGGGTAACTCAGTCAACCAAGACTTGGACATATAGGAAGAAATCATCTAGTGTATTTGCCTACACTAGGATTTGATGGTTCTCATCTACCTCATTGACCACTAGGCCACATCCCCATTTCAACCCACTTACTCTGGATCCTTGATTTACCTCTCTTTCTATTCTACCAACCATGAATCTTCTAATATGCAAATCACCTTCTTTTACTACTATTGATTTTGAGTTTTTGTTGTTGCTTCTTTTCTACTCACGTAGTAAAATTACTAAAGTAATTAATTATAAATTTGATGCAAAAAAAGATTTCTATTTCATGCTTGATTAACAGAATATTGAGTATCTTCTCTTTTCTTTTTCTTTTTCTTTTTTTTTTTTTGCGCATAAACGTCAAATTTGCACCTGAACTTACCTTGCGATTGATTTTTTTTGAGAACGGTAATAATTAATCTCAATTAATCTATATATCCACAGGTATACTACAACAAAAGTGTCGTCCCCGTTCAAAAGAGTTGTATCTTACAAAATCTACTGAGATCTACTAGTTACAGCCAATCAATTGCATTTAAAATATCTCTTCTGTATGACCTATCACTACTTATTTACACCAAAAATAATAGAGGCCTAGACAATTCAACTTGATTTTCTGAATGTTGTTCGCTTCCCCTCAAAACACCTCTGGTTTCTTTCACTCCAGACAGTCCACCATATACTAGCTAGGACAATCTTCCATCTCTCGTCCTTTTTTTGTTGTATTGCCATCCCTATTCCGGCACTTTAGAACCTCTGATATGCTTCCTGATTTCACTCATTTGATCTTTCTTTTTGAGATGAACATCTGCCACAATAGACCTGTCCGTTTACAATGTAAAAAGAGATGGTTGATTGTCTGCCTGTTTTTCACATTACTAACATCTTAGAACAAAGTTGAAATTTTCTTTTGTTATGATTCTCATGAGTCGGTACTACCTCCTTTACCAATAACCAGGTAAAGCAATTCACCTTATGGTATTTTTGTTCTCCAGATCATCCTCCATGGCCATCCTATCTCTTGTGGTTCTGTTGAGATCAAATCTCTATAAGTAGAATTGACAATGAAGCTTCCACTGTTGCCAACCTTCCACACCACTGTATCATTTTCGCCACTGTTCCCCGGAAAGCTGCCATGGTTGACATTTCCCCGTCATTTAGGTTTCTTCTAAAATAGAGATTTCATCCTTGTCCTGTCCATAATTCAGCCACAGTTGCTTGTTGGAGTTGACAAAGAGTGTATAACACACCATCTATGATTCCAGAATGCCACCTTCTCACCATTACCTACTTTAAAATATGATCTGTTTATAACCAGAGGCCATAGATTTCTTATAGATCTCCATACACTGCAATTGTATGAACTGGTCACCAACTTCGCCATCCATGTTTTTTTTTAAAAAAAAGATGGGGCAGCAAAAAGGGGTTAAAATGACTCTCTTTGGATTGAAATGGCTTTCGATAGCTTTCAATAATTTTTATTAGGGAAAAGGGTCAAATTTACCCCTCTACTTTGGAAAATTGGCTAAATATACCCTTCGTCATACTTTGGGGTCAAATTTACCCTTGATGTCATACTTTGGGGCCAAGTTTACCCCTCTACTTCAGAAAATTGGCTAAATATACCCTTCGTCATATTTTGGGGCCAAATTTACCCTTAATGTCATACTTTGGGGTCAAATTTACCCTCGTTATTAAGAAACTTTTCACATGTACCCTTCCTTTAATAGAAAAGCTCAAATCAACGTTAAATACGCCACTTTTAAAAAATAAAACACACCCTAATCTAACCCGCCCGACCCTACTCTAGCCACAAAAAAGACAAACAAATATACACCCCTCAGTTCTATTGGTCAAATTTTCCCAACGAGATTAAGCCACTAGATATTTATTAATGCATAGCTCATGAAAAATGGATTTGCATCAGTGCAAACACAACCAAATATACCCTTCCCTCAGTTCATGGATCTGCAGCAGTGCAGAGCTCATACAAAATGGTACTTAGCGGTTAAATGCAACAAATTAGGCCCACTGAATATTTCTCTGGATGATTGAGTTAAGAGGTCTCCTTATGTGCCAAACGCGACATCTCTTCATTTTATGTCTTTATATTCAATTTGGATATACACAAATTTTTCATCATGTCATTTACTCAGAAAACTTATCCACTGATTCTACAATCTAGATGCACATAGAATTGCATATCAAATTTTGAAATTTGAACATAACTGAAACAGCAGCAGAGTTTGTAATAGACATTTTCTCTAGTTCTATGCTTCTGTGTTACCCCATTCCATTTTACTTTTTGTTCATTTGTAAACAACCTACCAGTGTTGCACGTAGAAAGAGAAGTATATTTGTTCGTTGGAAAAATTCGACCAACAGAACTGAGGGAGAGGTATAATTGTTTGTGTATTTTTTGTGGGTCGGATCGGGCGGGTTAGATTAGGGTGTGTTTTATTTTTAAAAAAATGGGTCATTTAACGTTGATTTGAACTTTTCTGTTAAGGGAAGGGTACAAGTGAAAAGTTTCTTAACAACGAGGGTAAGCCCCAAAGTATGATATCGAGGGTAAATTTGGCCCCAAAGTATGACGAAGGGTATATTTAGCCAATTTTTCAAAGTAGAGGGGTATAATTTGGCTCCAAAGTATGACAGTGAGGGTAAATTTGACCCCAATGTATGACGAAGGATATATTTAGCCAATTTTCCAAAGTAGAGGGGTAAATTTGACCCTTTTCCCTTTTTATTAAGCATTGGGGGCTTTAAATAGCCAAACTTAAAACAAAGATCTGCATAATTTGAACTATAAAATAACCTAGAAAATTGCAACAACGAAACAAACTAACAAACATTTAAAATTCAAATTCATTCTAAAACTACTAAACTTATTATTCTAAAAATTACTGCAGTAACTAAATACAAAACTCAACACTCCTCCTTTGTTTTAGTTACTGCAATATAAAAAACTGTTCCTCCTCAATTTTTGCTCTAGCAGTTGATTCTGAATTTTTCTTGTTTGTCTTTGAACTTGCACATTTTTTGGTTATTGATCTTTCTCTTCTTCTTTCTTTTTCTTCTTTTGGTTTTGTGCTTAAAAAACACCATCAATGATCTTGTCTTATTTGAAAGTGCTTTCATTTGGACAATTATAGAATTTGCAAAATGTTGTTGTAAGTATTTTTGTTCCATCACAACAACACATATGACATGGGTTATAAAATATGATTTCATTTTCACTGACCAAATCTGATAGTTTTTGTCAGTGAAATTTTTTTGGGCATTCAAAGAGAGACTGCTACTTTACATCTATATTTATTGAAAATGGTAGCCCTGGCAGGTTAAAAAAGGTTTGTTAGCGCTTTGAAAGAACTCACATATCTCGTAAGATCAATGAAGCTCTTGATACCAGTGTAGGTCTTTTTAAAAAAAAAAACAATCCACTTATCCTCCATACCATATTTTGTTGTGATTACTTCCTTCCATCATGAGTTTTCTGGAGATACAAATTTCCACAACTATTTCATCATCAAGTTGTTGTTCTGGATGCTCAAATCCCCGATGTTCAAACCTCCTCCTTTCTTGCTGACTTTTAGCCTAAGTTGCTCGGACTCTTAAAAAAAAAGTCGACGGGTGCGTGTTGGATCCTTCAAAAATAGTGTATTTTTGAAGGATCCGACACGAGTGTGGCAACATTTTTGGAGAGTCTGAGCAACTTAGCTTTTAGCTCCTCCCATTTAACTAGATGATACTTCTTCTATCTAGTTTTCATTGCCCTGCCATAAGAAATTCCTTCGAAGTGTGTCTACTCTCTTTGTCACACTAACAGGAGCAGGAAACACAGACATCATATAGGGAAGGTAGGGCATCCAAGACACTATTGACCATAGTCAATCTGCCTCCCAAGGATAAATATTGACTCTTCCAGTTTGTCAACTTCCTTTAACACTTCACTATTACACCATTCCATGTCTTTTGACTTCCTTTTTGCCCCCAAAGGCATCCCCAAGTAAGTTGTTGGTAACTCACCCACTTTGCCCCCAATTTTCCTAGCTAACTCCTCAATATTAGCTACTGCATTGACTGGGTATATGACTCTCTTACCCCGATTTATGCGCAATCCTGACACAACCTCAAAAATGATGAAAATGACTCTCAATTTCATAATATGCTCCTCAACTGCTTCACAAATCACTATAGTACCATCAGCATACTGTAGATGAGTTATCTCCAGGTTGTTTTCCGCTCAATCCTCCACTTGGAATCCTCTTATCCAACCAAGTCCTTGGCTGTTTGGATTAGATTACTCATTCCTTCCATTGCTAGGATGAAAAGAAAAGGGGACGGATCCCCTTGTCTGAATCCCCTTTGATATGGAAAGAAACCACATGGGCTTGTGTTAATCAACGCTGAGAACTTTACTATGCTAATACACTGTTTGATCCATCTGAGCCATCTGGTACTAAACCCCATCCTTTGTAGCATGTTCATTAGGAAGTTCCAATTCAAGTGATCATATGCCTTCTGAATATCAAGTTTGCATATAATGCATGGCTAATTGCCATTCTATCTGGAATCAACACATTCATTAGCTATCAAAATTGCATCCGTAAAATCTGCCTGGGTAAAGACCATTTGTTGTCTGTGCTAACTAGCATGTGCATAAGTCTCTTCAACACTTTCTACCAGTAGTTTTGCAACGATCTTATATACTTCCCCCACTAAGCTAATGGGTCTGAAGTCATTTTATTTCACTGCACCCACCTTCTTGGGAATCAAAACCACAACGGCTGCATTTATACTCCTTTCAAACACTCCTTCCTCGGAGAAATTTTGAACTGCTAGTAACCACTCCTTCCTCAGAGAAATTTTGAACTGCTAGTAACCATCTGTGTTTATGATGTACCAGCACTGGCTAAAAAAAAGTCGTAGAAAAGCAATCTGGACATGGAGCTTTGTCCCCAGCACATGCCTTGATGCTTTCTAGAGTTTCCTGAGCCTCAAAAGGTGCCATCAGTTGATTGTTAGCTTCTTCATCAATCATAGGGCAATCTCTCATTTCTAGATATGGCCTCCATTCTTCTGTTTTGAGTATAACTTTTCATAGTAGTCTATGATTTCCTTCTTCACCTCTTCTGGATTAGTTACAATCTCTTCCCTGACTTTTAATTTGTTAATTGTGTTTAGTCTTTTGTGAGTATAACTTTTCATAGTAGTCTATGATTTCCTTCTTCACCTCTTCTGGATTAGTTACAATCTCTTCCCTGACTTTTAATTTGTTAATTGTGTTTAGTCTTTTGTATGCATTTGTTGTTTTGCGAAAGAAGCATGTTTTTGTGCCCCTGCTTGAGCCAGACTGCCCTAGATTTTTGTCTCCATGTTGTTTCTTCATGCTTGATTGTTTCCTCAAACTCTACAACGAGAGCTAGTCTAGAGGCTCTCTCCCCCTCCTCCAAAGTTCTCTGTTCCTAAATCTATTCTATCTAAGCTAATTGGTTTAGTGTTCATTGCTTTTGTTGCTTCAAATTTCCTTGAATAGTCTTACTCCACTCCTTCGACTTTCCCTTTAGAGCTTTCAGCTTTGTTACCAGAATGAAATCAGGTTTCCCATTGGAGTCAAAGGAGTCCCACCGGCTTTTGACTCGGTCATTGAACTCTTCTACGTTCAGCCACCAGTTTTCGAATTTAAAGTAAGACTCTGTTGCCTCCCAATCTCCACATTGTAGCAGCAATGGTGAGTGGTCAGAAACAATTCTCTGTAGAACAAATTGCTTGATGTTTCTGAATTTGTATCCCATTCCTCTGAGAAAAAGAATTTGTCCAGTCTTGCAGTTGTGGTGTGTCTGTCTCCTTTCCTCCCAAGTAAATTGCCCCTGATAGGCTAGGTCCATTAGCTCCATATCCTCTATAAACTCTGAAAGTCTGTCATTGACCTACTGATTCTATTGCAGTTGTTCTTCTCTAATGGATGCCTCACTAAAGTGAAGTCACCACATAGTATCCAAGGACCTGTAAATAGACCTCTAGCTGCAACCACCTCCCACCACGTTTCTTCCCTCTCCAATCTGTCATTTGGAGCATATATCCCTGTTATGCGCCACTTGAGCTCTTGACTTTTCCCTGATAAACTGCAAGAAACTGAGTAAGCACCCACACTGCTCACCTCTCCTTTCAATATTCTTTTATCCCACATAATAACTATGCCTCCCCTCTATTCCCACTTGCTTCTAACTATACATAGTCGACCCATCTGCTACCCCAAACATCTTTGATAATATCTGCAATATCCCCCTCCCCCCTCCACCTTAGTCTCCTGGAAACACACATCTGCTTTCCAGGTACTCATTATATTTCTGATCATGCTCCTTTTCCTTCCACAATTCAATCCCCTCACATTCCATGAAACAATGTTTGAATTCATTGATCCATAATGGTCAGATATCCCCCTCTACTTCTTGTACAATTGCTCATGAATTTTGTGTCCAATTGCAAACTTTCCAATTCAAGTAACCCTTTCCTCTTAGCTATTGTTTGCTCATTTTGTTTCCCCATATTCACTTGGTTATTGTTGTCAATCTTCAATAACCGTTCCTTCGCCTTTTCTACGTAACCTTTAAAATTGACACCACTTTCTGAGGTCAATGTGATGTTGTATGCACATCGACATGCTCAATTCTGTGTTCTCTTCCTCTGGAAATTAAATTTCCAAAGGAACTGCTTCTTCTGCAATTATACTTGAATTTTCCTCGCCGTTAAGGGTGGCAACGGACCGGACCGGGCCTACCGGACCGGTCGGTCCGTGCGTTCCGGACCGTCACCGGTGGATGGTGACCGGATATGGTCCGGAACCGGGCCTACCGGACCGGGCTGACCGGTTAAGTCCCCCTTGTCCGACCCGGTCCGGTTTCCGGGCCGGATTCCGGGCCGGATTCCGGGCCTACCCGTTTTTTGTTTTTTTTTTTTAAACTTTTAATTTAAATTCAAAATCAAAAAAAAATAAAAATAAAAATTTAATAATTGTTTTTTTGTTTGAATTTAAATTAGTTTTCAAATTTTATTAAGTTTTAAAACATTTTTTTGAAAACTTTTATTTTCAAATTTAAAGTTTACGTTTAAATTTTCAACTTTGAAAACTTTGATTTTTTTAAAAGTTAAAATATAAATTTTTCAAGTTTAAAGTTTAAATTTAAATTTAAACTTTAAACTTGAAATTTAAATTTATAAGTTAAAGTTTAATTATTATTTTTTTTAATTGTTAAAGTTTAAATAAAAGACAACTTTAAAAAGAAAATGAAGGCGAATAGCCTATAATTTTATTCAAATCAATAAAGAAGTATACATGTATTACAAATATTAGAAGAGCACCTAATCTACGCAGCCACCTTCTAGGAAGGGTTCTGTTTCAACTAAGTCTCGATTATTATACTAATATCTATAATTTCCAAAGTATGCTTTTCGTAATTTATCTATCAATTCCTTGGAAACATGATCCGGAATTGGTATTTGGTTTTCTTCATCCATTGCTTCCATGCCATCATCACTATTATCTCCAAGTGCTTCATCTATTTCTACTTCGGCTTGATGCGATAAATTTGGTAGTCCAGCATTCCTTCGTTCGGCGTTGATCCAATCTCTGAACAACACTGATATTTCCAAACTATCTTTTGCTAACGAATATCTATGGTCTCCAATGAAAAATCTCCCTGCGCTGAAAGCTTGCTCCGAAGCTACTGAAGATGCTTGCATAGCTAGCACATCCCGAACCACCCTTGAAAGATATGGAAATTGTTCTGTTCGGTTCTTCCACCAAGTTAAAAGTTGAGGATCTCCATTTTCATCCCTAATATTTTCCCGTGCCTGATTAATATATTGATCAAAATCATTATTGTTAGAAGAATCAAGACCAAGTTCTTCATCCATAATTTCATCAAAATCATCAAATCTAGCCCTACGACATGGAGGTTCGCCCGGTTCATCATTTAGTAGCTTCTCTCTATAAATGTCATACAAATGTCTAGCTTTAGTTAATACACTATATTTACACGATTCAACAGATGGAACTTCATCACTTGTAATTTCTAAATTTTTATAAATTTTTTCAATCATTTTTTTAACACCATGTTCTTTGTACGTTGGGTTGAACAAAGTAGAAGTCAAAAATAATTGAGGAATAGGAAAAAAATATTTTTTAAATTTGTCAACCATATATGAAACCGCAACTTTAAAATGTTCACGATCTTTATATTTAACAAATTCAGATGAAATAACACAAATATTTACTAAAGCTGAAGAAATAGTAGGATAATATTGACCAGATATAATATTTGTAGCACTATAAAAAGTTCTCAGAAAGTTAATAAGTTCTTCGCATTCTTTCCAATCCTCGTCGGTGATTTTAAAGCCTTGATACGATTGATGTTTATTATAAAGCATTTGTAAAGAATGACGATAATCAATAGCAACAATAAGCATTTCAAATAAAGAATTCCATCTAGTAGTCACTTCTTTTGGAATTTTTCTAAACGGCATTTCAAATAAAGCACAAGTTTTTTTAAATTCTATAATTCTAGACCTTATTTTAGCTTTAAAAACCCATGCACAAGCAGCTCGAATTCTAACACAAGAATCAGAAAATACATTAATACCATCCATCACTATTAAATTATAAATATGTGCATTACACTTAACATGAAAAACATCATCATCAATTGGACAAAGTGTGGATTTTAAAAATTCAACAGCTTTTAAATTAGCAGAAGCATTATCTAATGTGACACCCATTATCTTATCACAAAGACCAAAATAACGTAAAATCTCTACTGTCAAAGAAGCAATATAACTACCAGTTTTCCTCTCTTCAACATATTTATAACCTATAATTCTTTTTTGCATGTTCCAGTCATGATCAATCCAATGAGCAGTAACAGTAAAATATTCATTACCACTAGGACTTACACCCATATCAGAAGTGATAGATAATTTACCATCAAAATGATAAAAGTAGCAACGAAGAAAATAACAATGTTCACGTTGATATTTAAAAATATCAGCTTTAATTGTATTTCTTGAAAAACCACGAAAATCAGGATTATATACCGCTCGAATATAATGAATAAAACCGGGATGTTCACCAAAATTAAAAGGCAAACCACAAACCGCAATCATTTTAGCTAATTCTTCACGATCCCTATCCTGACTATATGTGAGTGATGTGCTTGGGCCAGCCGGGTTACTATAATCTAAAATATTCTGGACCATGTTAGAACCTCCGACAGATTGGTTAGTATTGGGCAATCGTTTACCATCTTTTTTAGCCTTAGCGATAGCTTCTAGACGAACATATTCAGGAACACAAGCTCTCAAATGTCTAGTTAGCATTCCTGTCCCACCCTGCGATCCACCAGTCAAATGTTTGAGCACTTTCTTACATTTATTGCAAGTTGCAGTAGTTTTCTCCGTATTTTGAATCATAAATTTCCAAACTAATGATCTCTTAGGACGTTCGCTCTTTCCTACTCTAGTAAACGTAGGTAAATTTCCTACTTCATCTTGTTCCGGTAATTCCGTAGCCGGACTAGTAGGGGTAGGGGTATCTTCTAACTCTTGTTCTTCTACCTCTTCCTCTTCCTCTACGTCTTCAAAAAAAGTATCAAAACATCTATCTAAGGACTCATGGTCTACTACATTACCGGAAGCAACATCAATAGCACAAGGACGTTCAAAAGAAGTATCATCAAACTGATTAAAATCATCGTTATTAATTCTAAATCTAGGTGGCAACGATTTAGAACTACCTCCACCACCGCCTCTACTACAACTAGCACCCTTATCTTTTTTACCCCAAATTTTTTTAACCTGACTAACAAATGTTTTCTTACCACTACCTTTTTTACCTGCATCCATATTTTAATATTAAAAAAAGAAATATAAAAATATAAAAACAAACAATGTAAATATAATAAAAAAGTAAGAGTAATTAAACAAATAAACAGATGAAAGTTGGAACGAATGTACCGAACGTCTGCGTAAAAGCAGACTTATATAACCAAAAAGCAGGAATTGAGAGATGACAATTGAAGCTTGCTTCAAAAAAAATCCCTTCAATTAACAAAATACACAATATTATAGAGAGTATTTGAGAGTGATTAGTAATAGAGAGTTTTTGAGAATTTGTGGGAAAATTAGGGGGAAAAAAGTGGGTATTTATAGAAAAATATGAAGGGGGGCTAGGGGGGGGGGGGCTGGGGGAAGCTGGGGGGGGGGGGGGCTGGTCTGGAACTAGCCGTTGGGGGCCCCACCAACGGCTAAAAAAAATTTAATAATTTTTTTTTTAAATTTTACCGTTAACCGGGCCGGAACCGGACCGGAACCGGACCGGTCAACCGGACAAAAGGGGGCCTTCCGCACCGGTCCGTGTACCGGTAGGTACCGGTACCGGTCACCAACCGGGCCTACCGGAACCGGAACCGGGCCGGAACGGGCAAGCCCGGTTCCGTTGCCACCCTTACTCGCCGTATTGGAACTAAGTGAGCCCCTCTCCCCCGTTCTCACCAAGCTCTGTTGTTTCTGATGTTGAACTGTCGATTTTGTTGTTTCCTTGGACACTCAGGATTCCCAGTTCTCCTTCGTTCTTTTTCCCCTGCGTGATGCAATTCTGGGTGCAAGCAACCTTGTTTTGTTGGCTTGTATCTCGATATTAACTATGTCATCAGTTTGGGCTTCAAAACTTAATGAATAAGCTTGTTCCGATTCAATTGGGTTCGATACTGTAAGGCCCAAATTTAAATTTCTTCTGATCCGACCCATTGTGGCATTAAGTGGTCCTTTCTCCTTTCGCGCATTGTCTCATGGCCCAAATCCAAATTTGCCCCGTCGTTCGAGGTACCCACGTGCCCTACTGTTCTTTTCGGCGCATGTGTCATATGAAAGGACTGTCATCCTCTATTATTCACTGGATAATTGCCTTGTTCCTTTCTCCTCTTCTACAATTTTCACAGTGACCGGAGCTTTGCACCACACCGGAATATTGTAGGTTAGGCCGTCACTGGTAACCTCAATTTCCCTCGGAACCAATTCTCCATCCCCTTTCACTTGATTCTGACCCAGTGGAGATGATTTTTGAGATAGGTCTCCACCTCCGTCTCAATAAAACATCCACTTGTTTTGCCCTTGAATAGCAAAAACCTGATGTATCTCCCACTTTCATTGTATTTGAGAGTGCAATAAAATTCTGAGAAATGGTCCTTCATGTTCCACCTCTTCATTGTTCTCCCCTTATACCTTTGATGCCTCAATAAATACAGCAACTAACCATCTCAAAACTTCAATGCTAACATTGACTCTTCTCAATAAATTTCGACTGCATTCGATCCATTTGAACCAACTATCAGCTAAATTATTACATCCAGTAATATCATATGACTTGAATCCTGTGTTATAGTGTAATTACCCTCCAGGTCATTTTCTTAATTTCCGCGCGTTTTCCTTGTTTTGAGCCTTCCAGTAGTTGCTACAGGGTACTTATGACTTGCCAAGACTGGTGATTCGGTTCAGGGGAGTTTGATTCCAATTTTCCTGTTTTGGAGTTTTTAAAGTTAAGAAGTTTGAATTCGGTCAAAATTTCTAGTAAACGGCCTCAGATGAAAATTCTGACAGTTCTGTTAACTCCAGAACGTGGAGTTTGGGCTGGGGGGGGCCTTTGGTTCGAGTGCTAAGGCTTCCGGACTCATTTCGGGTGCTTGGGTGGATTTAGTGTAAATCGAAAAAGTGTTGAATTCGCTCAACATTTCATCGAGACGACCTCCATTGGTCATTTCGTTGATTCTGTTAAGTTCGAAATGTCGTTTCCAATAGGATAACATATATGATTTGCGTTCACGGGATTTCGAACGAATTCAGAGGGTCCATTCGGAGTCATTTTGGACTTGGAAAAAATGATGGCTTTTCAAGTCTGGTGCAGGGTAAATTTAACCTTCGTGGTCGCGAGAAGCTCTCCGTGTTCGCGAAGAAGGGCCGGCCCGACCCAGTCCAGCTTGTTATTTGCATTCGCGAAGGGTTGGGTTGGTGCTGCTCCGCGATCGCAACAAGGGTCATGCGTTCGCGATGAAGGGGCCTCTGGCAGTATATATTGCAGGGTTGGGTTGGAGCTGCTCCGCGATTGCAACAAGGGTCCTGCGTTCGCGATAAAGGGGCCTCTGGCAGTATATATTGCCCCAACTCCGACCCTACCATTTTTAATGAAAATTCAAGTGTTGAAGCTTGGGTGAGGCATTTTTTTTTATAATGGTAACTTTGTATTATATCACAGCAGTACATGGGTTGTACTGAAACCTTACATACAGAATACTCCTACACACTGTTCTATGTCTATATTGAGTCTAAAACATCAATTATAGAAACAGTGTCATTAGAGTACAGTTGGTTGCACCAAAAACATAACAATAGAATACAATTCAGCTTGACCTTCTGTGCACTATTCTCTATGCTCTCATAACACCTAGAATTCCTTTCTTTCCATATTGTCCACCAAATACTTACAGGGATAATTCTACATCGATTTCTGTCTTTTGCATTTACACCTGCTTCCTCCCAACTTTTTAAGGCTTCAGTAACCTTCCTAGGCATGGTCCAGGAAATGCCTTTAAGGTTTAAAAAAATTCTCCACAGTTGTCGAGTGTATTTGCAATGTAGAAACAGATGGTTAACTGTCTCTGATGTTTCCCCACATAAAAAGCACCTAGATCATAAGATTATCCCTCTCTTCATCAGATTGTCCTGGGTCAAAGAAGCTTCTTTAGCTAGTAACCAGATAAAACAGGAAACTTTATGAGGGATCCTGCATTTCCAAATTTGCTTGCAAGGCCAACTGCTTGCCTCCTGGTTCAACTGATCCATCACCCTGTAAGTTGTATCGACTTTGAAATCACCTCTACAATTGCCCTTCCACTATAGGATATCCTCTCCTGCTTGTAGTCCATTAAAGGTTTCCACAGTGTTAAAGAAATCAGCCACTCTTCCTATCTCCCAACCATTGAATTGTCTCCTGAATGTGAATCTCCACCCCTGTAGAGTCCACAACTCTGCAATTGTATTCTGCTGTCCCATCACAAGATTATAAATATCAGGGAATAAACTTTCCATTTTACCTTCTTCATGCCACTTGTCCTTCCAGAATTTTGTCTTAGCACCATTCATCACTTTGATCTTGGAGTTGTTCTTCATTGCCTCCCATAAAGCTCTTATTGATCTCCACAGATTAACCCCATAAGGTGTGATCACTTCTTTAGACATCCACATATCTTCATGTTCATATTTTGCACTGATAACACTTTTCCAGAGCATCTGATTTCCATTAGCATATTTCCACAACCATTTCATTCTCAAAGCTTTGCTTTGTATCTTCAGATTCTTTATCCCCATGCCCCCATTTTTCTTGCTAGTTATCACCGCTTTCCATTTCACCAAGTGAAAGCCTTTTTTCTCTTTGTTGCCTTGCCATAGGAATTTCCTCCTGATGCTATCCAACCTGCTGATGATTCCTGCTGGTACAGGAAATAAAGTCATCATGTATGTTGGAAGTGCATCAAGCACTGAATTGATGAGAGTCAATCTCCCGCCCAAGGATAAATATTGAGTTTTCCACCTAGCCAATTTTTTCTCACACTTCTCCATCACATTGTCCCATATGTCAACCGATTTGGATTTAGCTCCCAGAGGCATACCCAAATATGTTGTTGGTAGGGCACCAACTTCTCCACCAAGTATAGTAGCTAGACAGTTCATGTTGGTGACCTCATTAATTGGATAAAGTAAGCTTTTTCTCCAATTAATATGCAATCCAGATACCCCTTCAAACAAGACCAATATCACCCTCAAGTGCTTTAATTGTTCTACCTCAGCATTAGTGTGTCATCTGCATATTGCAGATGTGTCACCTCCAAACTGTCTTCACCCTCTCTGGCCACCTCAAAACCTCTCATCCACCTTCTGCTATTTGTTGTTTTAATCATACTATTCAGGCCTTCCATTGTGATCAGAAACAGAAAAGGTGACGGAAGGCCACCTTGTCTAAGACCTCTCTGAGTTTTGAAGAAACCTACTGGAGATCCATTAATAAGAACTGAGAAACTAACAGTTGAAATGCAGAATTTAATCCAGCTCAACCATTTTTGTCCAAAACCCATTCTTTCCAGAAGCTTCAATAAATATCTCCAGTTAACATGGTCATAAGCTTTTTCAATATCCAACTTGCATAGTATACCAGGTTTCTTTTGTTTAAACCTGGAGCCTACAGCTTCATTGGCAATTAAAACAGCATCCATGATTTGTCTCCCTTTTATAAAAGTCATTTGCTGAGAGTCTACCAATTTACCCATCACACCTTACAGTCTTTCAGTCAAGACCTGAAATCCCTCAACTCCTTAGATATGCTTCCTATCAAGCTTATAGGCCTGAAATCCCTCAACTCCTTAGCTCCTTTCCTCTTTGGTATGAGTGCAATAAAGGTTGCATTGAAGCTTTTTTCGAAAACTCCTTGTTCATGGAAATTTTGAAAAGTGTTCATTATGTCCTGCTTCACAATGTCCCAACACTTGATAAAGAAACCCATGGTAAAACCATCTGGGCCAGGGGCTTTATCAGATGCACACATTTTTAGACACCTCAGAATTTCAACTTCTTCAAAAACGCCTTGTAGCATCTCCATTTCTTCTTCTGATATAACTAGGCATTGATTGTATTGGAAGGTTGGCCTCCACTGAACAATTTCAGTGTACAAATTTTTATAGTGCTCAATGACTTCTTCTTCAATTCTGTTTGGGTCTTTTGACACTTCTCCATTTATCATGAGTTGATCTATGTTATTATACCTTTTGTGTGCATTAGCCATCTTATGAAAGAATTTTGTGTTCTTATCTCCTTCTTTTAGCCACAATGTTCTAGATTTCTGTCTCCACAGGCTTTCTTCATTCTTGAGCAGCTCCTTATACTCCATAAGGATCTCAGACTTCTTTGTTGTCTCTTCTTCAGTTAATATTCTGTCTTCCTTTTCAGCTTCCAGTTCTGCCATCTGCTCAAGGAGCCTTTTCCTCTGAATCCCCAGATTTCCAGTGTCCCCTTTTCACCACTCTTTGAGTTTGGATTTTAGAGCTTTGAGTTTACATGCTAAAACATGGTCAGGTCTTCCTGTGAAGTTGAAGGATTCCCACCACTCTTTGACTTTGTCTATGAATCCTGCAGTTTCTAGCCACCAATTTTCAAATTTAAAGAAATTCTTGTTCTTCTCGACCCACCCTGCAAAGCTATTGGAATGTGATCAGAGCTCAATCTCTGTAGGGGTAACTGTTTCAAATTACTAAAGTCGTCATCCCATTCTTCTGATATCAATATCCTGTCTATTCTAGAAGCTACTTCCTGTTGATCTCCTTTGAACCAGGTGTAAGTTGCATCCTCCAATTGAAGGTCAACTAACTTCATATCTTCAATAAAATCTGAAAATTCCTTCATCCCCTTTGTTCTTTTGTTACAGTTCTTCTTTTCTGATATGTATCTTGTGACATTAAAGTCCCCACATAAAGCCCAAGGTCCTTCAATCAGTCCTCTCACAGAACCTTTCTCTTCCCATACCATTCTCCTTTCTTTGTAACAATTAGGAGCATAAACTCCAGTGATATAACAAGAGTAGTGCTGCAGTTGCGAAACAAACTTACAAGAGATAGAGTAAGTCCCTTTTTCCAGTATCTCCCCCTTCCACATCCTCTCATCCCATAAGAACATAATACCTACTCTCGTTCCACTTGCTTCTAGAGCAGCATGTCTGATCCATCTCCCTCCCCATATTTGTCGTGCTATTTCTGTGATATTCCTTTCTAATTTTGTTTCTTGCAGGCATATAATATCTGCCCTCCACCCCCTTACTAGACTGTTCACCACTCTTCTCTTTTCCCTGTCATTAAGCCCCCTAACATTCCATGACACCAGCTTGAACTTCATTTTGAAGTGCTAGTGATCCTCCCCTTGTTCCTGTTCCCAGTGCTTTTGAATTTAACATCAAAAGATACGAGACTTTTTAGTTCCAGTGCCCCCTTGTTCTTTAATTTTTTACTTACAAAATCTTGTTCCATTCTCCTTGCATGTCTACAGCTATCAATCTGAAGTAACAATTCTATGGCCTCCTCTTCATGTCCATGGAAGGCTACTCCAAACATTTTTCCCAGCTTAATCAGGTTCTGTTGTACCCACGCAGAGGTCTTTTTCTTGCCCTTGAATAGCTAATCGTTCGTGCATCACAATAGGTTCCACCTCCCAATTTACAATTTCTTTGCTTGGGTTTTTTTCTATTACTCCCTCTTCTCCTCTTTCACCATTTCTTCTGTCTTCAATATGTGTTTCCAGTTGATCCTCTGCATCTTTTTCTGGCAGGAAAAATTCCCCATTGATATCATATGTTGTTGTCGCCATCTCAATAAAATTATTCCTCTCTTTTTGTTTTTGGAATTGCATGTGCAGTCGACTGCATCGCTACAGCTTCGTCGAAGATGTTTCCTTTTTGTGCTTCTGTATCGCTGGAAAGGCCCTGTAAGTTGTTGAATATCACTTGTCCTGCTAAGTCTGGAATTCCTTAATCAATTGGGATTCAGAAATCTTGGGCCCAAAGGATGAGCCCAAACCACTATATTCATTAAAGCCACTCACATGCTGGTCATGTGACTCTTTTAAATTTGCCCCTCCAGTTGTCACCTCTTTCCCCATGTGCTTTCTGTAGCTAGAATCCCTAGACTTATAGGACTCTAGTACAGTACGACAGAGGGGGCCTTGTTTTATCCTCTGGTTAAAAGAACCAACTGGATAATTGCTCCCATCTTCTCCGGCAAGTTCCAGCCCTTCCTCCGGCGCTAGGTCAAATCTAGGTTTGCTTTCTGCCCAGATCGGAAAGTGGTAATTGATTCCCCCACGAGAAATCGAGAATTCTCTTGGTAAATTTCTTCCATCTCCAGCCACCAGAATGCTTGCCCACTTCAAATGATTTTTTAGCTCTGTTTCCTCTTCTGTTGCTACCCATCCCCCACATACTTCACCAATTTCTTGAAAGAATTTTTGTGACCACAGATGTAGAGGAATGTCCACCACTCTAATCTATGTCTCCTTTACTTTTGATGAACTAGCAATGCTCCCTATCAAAGGGTTCCACCATTCTAGATGGAAGCTGTTATTTTTCCATCTCCATTGACCATGCATCGTTTGCTCTGCCATATATCTATTCGGGAATTCAAACAGAAACATATCACTACTGAGCTCATAGATATTCACTCCAAAAGCTTTCTTCCAATTTGTTGAGGACCATCTTTTTATATCAGCAAGAGTTGGCTTTTCCTTCTCCTCTTTCCCACAATACCCAACTAAACTTCTCTTTAACAGGTCGTCTTCTTTGGAGTTCATGGTGTTTGTAACTTTAATGTTTCCATCCTTGCTTTTCACCTCAGCAGTGCGCAAACTTCTCGTTTGCCATTTACTTTCTTGTACAACAGTTGCAAAAGGATGTTTGGCCTCCGTCATTCTCATAATAGATATCTACTCTTTTTTCCTCTTGCATTTAATGAACCTATCAATTTTAAATGCTATGTCCACCCACCCAGCATTCAATGCCAATTCTGGAATGATTAAACCAGATCTCCCCCCACCATTTAATGAGATTATGCTCATAAATCTCCCATGCTCATTGTATTTCCTAGTACAGAAGTGTTCAACCTCCTTTTCAAAAAATTTCCACCCCCTGGTCTCTTTCGTCTGCTCTTTCGATGCTTCTTTCAGACAAAAGCATATCCACTCCATGGCTTTCTTGCTCATGGATGATCTTCTCATCAGCTTCCTACTCCTTTCCACCCATTCTTACCACTTAGTTTTTCCGGTATCCCATCTAGTAAATATCAAAGGACTTAAAACCTGCATTGAAGTAGATTCTATTCTCCTCTATTTTTTGCTTGGGTGAGGCATTTTTAGAGGGATCTTCGTCATCTTTGTATGCGGGTAGGTTAATTCTACTCCCCTCATGTATTTTCCGTCAAATCCGTTCTTAATTTCGTTTAATTTCGAGTTTAAATCCTTGATTCCCAATACTTTTCCGAGTTGTTTTGGGCCTCGAACCGGACTCCATTCTCACTCAATTTTTTAGCATGAATTCCTTACCCTACGGGGAAGGTAATTGCGGATTCAATTTTCAAATTTCGTTATCGGGCCCGAGGGTCAATCTTTGACCCAATCTTCAACCCGAATTATAAAATTCCAATATGGGTCTCATTTTTCTCGTTTTAACGAGTGGAATACATTTTTTATAGCATGACAGCGTTCTAAGGCATTACGAAAGGGAAAGGCTTTCGTGTGATCGCCCATGCATTTGTCGTTCAGCCTCTAAGTAGGTTACGGCTTTCCTTCTTCTAGACTTAGCTTAGGTAGACATTATATTG
The DNA here is from genome assembly GCA_031232105.1 of Capsicum rhomboideum. Taxonomy (NCBI): domain Eukaryota; kingdom Viridiplantae; phylum Streptophyta; class Magnoliopsida; order Solanales; family Solanaceae; genus Capsicum; species Capsicum rhomboideum. The sequence continues at coordinate 3,516,548 of CP124718.1, forward strand.
TATAAAATGCATACTTGATTGGGGAAAATGTCCATTAAACTAGGCTGTCATGAATTTCTAGGTTATCAGGCTTGCTTTGGGGTTTTGTTGTAGAATTCAAGTTTGAGCCTTAGTTTAGGTTGCTTATTTAGTCCGTGGAGCCTTAGCCTAGGTTGCTTACTTGGTTTTAGCTATAGATTAGGGATCCTTATTATAGGCCTGTGGTAGGATTTTGCAGTAGAATGGATTCATTCTACTGCAAAATCCAGTAGAAGGGAAAGGCTTTCATGTGATCGCCCATGCATTTGTCGTTCAGCCTCCAAGTAGGTTACGGCTTTCCTTCTTCTAGACTTAGCTTAGGTAGACATTATATTGTATAAAATGCATACATGATTAGGGAAAATATCCATTAAACTAGGTTGTCATGAATTTCTGGGTTATCAGGCTTGCTTTGAGGCCTTGGAGTAGAATTCAGGTTTGAGCCTTAGTTTAGGTTGCTTATTTAGTCCATGGAGCCTTAGCCTAGGTTGCTTACTGGGTTTTAGCTATAGATTAGGGATCCTTATTATAGGCCTGTGGTAGGATTTTGCAGTAGAATGGATTCATTGTTATTATTATCACTTGGCTTCGTTCGTATTGGTTTCTTTTTGGGTTACTTTTATGTTGTGAGATTGTGAGACCTAAGGGTCCAAGATAGGCATTGATAGGGCTTCCTGATTGAGTATGGTAATAGGAACGGAGATGTATTGATAGCATCAATGGCAACTCAACATCAACTAAGGAAGCTTTGAAAGTGCCAAGAAACCCATGACAAGATCTCAAACAAGAAAATTTGAAGACAAGCTTAATGGGCTAGAGTTAGCTATTAAAAAGTGTCTTGTGATGGGAGAAGATCTCAAACCCGATAAGATATTTGGCCCAAATCTTATATCTATTTGGAACCCAAATTGAAGTCCAATATGAGGTGCAATGAGGCCCAAATCTGCCCATAAAATGAAGAAAGTGCAGCAGCCCAAAATTAGTCTTCCTTTAATTAGTTTCTAGAATTATATTTAAGAGTTGTTCTATTCTATTGACATCCTAGGACTGTGTGTGGCAGCCTTCTGTGCATTTAATAGTTGTTTTGTTATATGTTGACTTCATAGGATGATGTGTGTGGTAGTCTTCTAGGCCCTAGGAAGTATCATTTTCATTAATGTTATTTTGACCAACCCCTTCTCTATTACTATATAAAGGGGTGCTTTATTCCATTGTAAATCAGATTTTGAAAATTAATATATTGAGAGTTCTTTTGAACCTTTGAGGTAGATTACCTTGGATTTATCTTTCAACCTAACTACTTCATAGTTTAAGGTAGTAAGATAATTTCTTTCTTTAATATCTTTGGTTTCTTCTTGGTATTCTTAGAAGGCGATTAGTACTTATACTAATTGTTGTCCAACATTACTAACGAAGCGGTCAAGATCTGTTTTCCAAACTTGATTAGTTTCTCAAGTAAAGGCGTTTGGTTTATCAAATACCAACTCGTTGTTACTTGGATTCAAATCCGTATCTTTTAATTCTTGTTTAGTATTTTCAATTTGTTTTTTAGTTTTGCTTCCGCATTTCTTTTAAGTTAATACTATAGTTTTGGGATTCCCAACCTTCGTGTTATCAGTGGTCCATTTGGAAAGAGAGAAACAATAGATGTTTTTTATTTTGATGAAGTAAGTGTTTTATAAATCAAAAAGGCATCAAGGAGATGCATAGTTACAAAAGAAGAGGATATCAGCTCATACAAAGATAACAAAAACCTATCATAAGTCTAAAGAGTTGATAAATCCAAAGGTCTATCAAAAGACTAAAGAGCTATAAAGTCCAAAAAAGAATCTAGGTTGTAAACAGGGGTAAGATTAACCCAGCTAAAGAGAGTAGTCGGGCATCTGGCCTTGAGATCGGCGCTGGCAGTTGCGATACCATCAAAACATCTTCGGTTTCTTTCCAACCATAAGCACCACAAAATACAAGCAGGAATCATAGACCAGATTCTTCTAATGGCCTTCCCCACTTTCCAAGAACTCCAACAGACAAAAAGTTCCCTGACAGTGTGAGGCATAGTCCATTGCAGACCAAAAAAGGAGAGGAACATATCCACACTTCTGTAGCAACTGGACAGTGTAGGAACAGGTGGTTAATGGACTCAGAGGTGCAATGACACATGTAACATCTATTAGCCAGAAGAAATTTCCTTTTCATGAGATTGTCCAGAGTTAAACAAGCTCCTTTTAAGGAGATCCAGCAGAAACAGGAAACTTTTGGTGGTAATTTAGTTTTCCAGATGAGCTTCCAAGGCCATTGGTCAATCAAATCCTCGTTTGAGCTCAGAAGCAGGTAACCTTCTTTGACAGAATAAGAACCATTCTTATTGCTGCCCTACTTAAGTCTGTCACTTCTATGAGTGAGAACTGGACTGCTCTGCAAACCCCCAATCAATGCTATCATGTCCTCAATTTCCCAGTCACTTAGGTGTCTTCTTAGGTGCAAATTCCATGTGTTGTCCTCCCAGTTCTGAGCAATGGTTGAATCTGGATTAATAGTTATACGGAACAGCCTAGGGAAGGCATCCTTAAGAATAATAGAGCCAAGCCATTTGTCTTTCCAGAATACAAGATGAGCCGCATTTCCCACTTTGAAGAAGGAGTTGAGAAAGAACTCATCCCACAATCTCCTGATATCTTTCCACAATCCAGACCCATAAGGAGCTAGGACTGGGTTGGAGCACCAATGGCTAGTGCTACCATATTTGGGTAGGATGACCTCCTTCCAAAGGCCCGCGTTATCTTGATTAAACCTCCAATGCCATTTCATTAACATATATTTGTTGTGTACTGCTAAATCCTTTACACCAAGACCACCTAGATGATTTGGAAGAGTAACTTTGGCCCACTTGACTAGATGAAATTTGTGACTTTCACTATTACCTTCCCACAAAAAAGACCTCCTTAACTTGTCGAGTTGATCTTGAACCTTTGTTGGTATTCGGAACAAAGACATGAAATAAGTCGGAATGCTATCAAGAACACTATTGATGAGTGTTACTCTACCGCAAAGAGAAAGGTATTGTTGCTGCCAGGAGGCCAATCTTTTCTCAAACTTTTCGATGACCGCATTCCAAATCTCTACTGATCCATGACTAGCACCCAGGGGGAGTCATAGATAGGTAGTGGGGAAAGTGCCAGTGCTACAGTACATAATTCTGGCCAGTATCTCAAGATCTGGAACCACCATATTGACAGGGTAGATAATGCTTTTCGCCATGTTAATGTGGAGCCCAGTTAAGGCTTCAAAGATCATACGGGTGAGGTTGAGATATCTCACTTGAGACTCCTCAAGCACCACAAAAAATAAGCGTGTCATCAGTAAAAAGAAGATGAGAAACAGGGACCATAAGACCAGGGTTGTTACCCACTTCAAAACCACCAATCCATTGCAATTGCTTTGCCTTTTCTAGCATTCTACTGAGACCCTCCATGGCCAGAATGAAAAGGAATGCAAATAGGGGGTCACCTTGCCTTATCCCTCTCAAAGCGGAAAAGAATCTTATAGGGCTTCTGTTGACTAGAACAGAATATTTATCTGTGGAGAAGCTATATTTGATCCATTTGATCCTTTGCTTGATCCATTTCTCACCAAACCCCATTTGCCTTAGGATAGAAGTTAGATATTGCCAGTTGAGCTTGTCAAAAGCCTTCTCTATATCCAGCTTGAATAAGAGACCAGGGACACCACTTTTCTGCCTCCAATCCAATACTTCATTTGCTATAAGGGTTGCATCAGTGATCTGTCTGCCTCTTATAAAAGCATTCTGATAATCGGAGGCCAATTTACCAATCACTTTTTTCAATCTTTCAATTAACACCTTTGCCACCAACTGGTAGACACTACCGATAAGACTGATAGGTCTAAAGTCTTTCAAGTTCTAAAGCACCTTTCTCTTTAGGGATAAGGGCGATAAAAAAAGTGTTGAAAGATTTAACCATGTGGCAATTATTGTGAAAATGATGAAAGGTCCCCATAAGATCATGTTTAATAGTGTCCCAGCATTTCTGGTAGAAGGCCATTGTGAAGCCATTTGGCCCGGGACTCTTGTCAGGGGCACAAGAATTGAGAGCACTCAACACTGCTCTTCTTCAAAAGGTTGTTCAAGAGCCACCCTATCATCTTGGTTTAGAAGACCCAAGCCTTCAAAGGTTGTTGTAAGCCTCCAAGCTTCATCTTCTGTATATAACTTCCGATAGAAGTCATGTACAACCTCTTTTATTTGCACTTTGTCATCAATAATGATCTCCCCCACTTTCAACCTATCAATACAATTGTATCTCCAAAGAGAGTTAGCAACCCTTAGGAAGTATTTAGTATTTCTATCCCCTTCTTTCAACCACAAGCATTTTGATTTCTGTCTCCAAGATGTTTCCTCAGCCTTAGCTAGCTGTTGAATCTCCATTTTTAATTGCAATAATTTGTTCTTTTCAGCTTGAGTCTGTAGCCTCCCTTCAGTGGCTTGAGTCTGTAGCCTCCCTTCAGTGGCCTGTTCAAGAATTAAAATCTCTTCCAAAGTTTTGTTAGTTCTGGTAGAAACTTTGCCAAAAACCTCTCTGTTCCATGTAACCAGATCCCTCTTCAAAGATTTCAACTTTTGAGAGAGGATGAAATCTGGAGAACCATTAACCACATTGCTTTGCCACCACTGTTTCACAAAGTCGGTAAATCCTTCCTGCTGGAGCCACGTATTCTCAAATTTAAAATAAGAGGGCTCGTTTGACCAGTCACCACTCTCTAAAGAGATGGTTTATGATCCGAAATAACCTTGGGGAGAACCAATTGCTTCACAGAGCCAAAAGCATCATTCCACTCTGAAGAAATCAAGAATCTATCAATTCTAGAGGCTTGAAGTGAGTTTTCCCCAGGACCAGGTATAGAATGCCCCTTGCAATAGTAAATCAACTAATCCTATGTCTTGAATGAATTCAGAGAAGCATTTCATGGCCCTGGATCTTCTCACACAATTGAATCTTTCACTTTCAAATCAACAGACATTAAAATCTCCTCCGATGACCCAACTTTCATTCCAAAGACCCCTTACACTGGCATATTCATTCCAGAAGTCATCTCTTTCCCAGTTAGTGTGTGGCCCATAGACATCAGTAAAACAGAATCTGAAATCAGTTTGAACACCTTCCATCATAGCCGACATGGTGTGTTGCCTCTGATATGTATCAATACAGCTCCATTGTCTTTTATCCCATAATATAATTATGCCCCCTCTATGCCGCTGGCTTTTAGTTCCACTCATTCAACCCATATTGAACCCCACAACTGTCTCGCTATCTCCAAAGAACATCCTTCAATCTTAGTTTCCTGTAAACATAGAATGTCACGCTTGGCTTCCACTTCTGGATAAGAGAAATGATGGTGCTCCTCTTGCTCGTATCATTGAGCCCCCTCACGTTCCAGCTAATGATCTTCGCTTTCATTCAGAGAAGGCTTTGAATTGCCTGCCCCTGTTGGATCCTTCACCTCTATCATACGTAATAGTGCAAACCAATTTCTTTGCCTCTATTTCTCCCTTCTTTTTCGGTTTCTTAGCCTCACTACATTTCCCATTTTGCTGTTGTAGTTGAGATTGTCTTTTCTGCTCCATACGTAGAATCATATCGAGAATTTCATGCTCGAAACCTGAAGAGTTCACCCCAAAAGCCTTACATGCTTTAGACATGACAATTTTAGTCCACCGTGACGTCTCAATTACAGTCGGAGTATGAACAACCTGGTGCTAATCGTGATTATAACCATCCCATGTTAATCGCAAAGCATCACTGCCTAATGTAGGGGAAAAATCAAAACCCTGAGAATTGGGCAAGTGAGATTCAGGGTATAAAGAAGGAAGAGAGAGAAGTGGGAGGGATTCCATATACTCTGCTTCGTCATCTGCAAGGTTGTTATCCGCCATAGAACCATCGTGATCAACTTCGACAAACGGTCGACTAGTCGTCGCTGCTGGATCTGTGGAGAAAGTTTCAGTTGGGCCCTTCCCTTTGGGGATAAATTGGGGGTTTCCTGAATGAGAGATTGGGCCGATCCTTTGGATTTCCACTCATGTAATTGAGGCCTTGTCTTAACATAAGGAGCTTTATTCCTTTTCTTACTTCTGGAATAATATAAGCGGTCCACTCTTGGCTGAAGTAGGGTTTGGGCCCGATTATGCTGTTGGGCTGAAATAAAGGATGGCCCAATCCTCCTATGGGATTCAAAATTTAAAAACTTTGGCTTGGCAGGCGTGAGACACAATGACTCAATGGTCTTTGACTGCTGGTCAATAACCTGCCTGTGTGGCCCTTTCCTAGAGACTAAAATTTTTGCAACAACATCGACAACTATGGAGATCTCAAAAATCCAATCCTCCACTTTCAGATCAATCTTTCTTGGAATCTCCTGGGTAGAGTCGGTGATGCAAATACGAGCCCAATAGAGATGATTCCTCTTCTTCGTGTCCTTATCAGTGTCCACATAACCACCACAAGAATCACCGATAAATTTCATGGTTTTTTCCGACCAAGCACTCAAAGGAATTCCGAAAGCTCGCACCTATCGGTAAGCAGACTTTGGTGTTGCAAGTTGAGTTCCGGCCACCAGAGACCACCATTCGAGAGTGAGACTTCTTCCATTCCAAAACCAATCACCCATTTTCACCCTCTCTACCTCCTGTCTCGATGGAAGTTCAAATAGAAATTGGTTGTGAGAGATAGGAGTGACCCTCAAACCTGCCATTATCTCCCATCTGCTTAGGAACCATTTTTGAATAACCCTCGATTTCGGCTTGAGTTGAAAGGGTCATTGAAGGTGCCCACAAGACAACAGGAAAGAAACAAATTTGTGGATTCCGGTCTGTATTGATGCGCCAGATCCGACCAACTCTGTTTGCACGCAGCATCAAAAAACAACTTCCCTGGGTTAGTGAACCTTCAAAGAGCTGGGTTCGACGGCTTGCCCAGGAATCTAAGAATCTTTGAAGCAATTTCAGACCAGCCAAGATTAGAATCAACCTTCGGAATAATAATAGCACTTTTCCTGTCTCCCCTCCAAGTCTCAATTCGTAGAAAGCGCCCATAAACATTGTAATTTTTTGATATACTCTATGTAGATCATTCTGTAGCTTTCTTCCCCATCTCCTGTAGAAGTTTCCAGAGCCCCGAGAAGCCTGTTGTAGTGCATTGCAAACCCATCTCAGGTTGCTTTCGTCGATTTTTATTTTGCTGGAGAAACGACTGCTCCATTCACTGAATAAGAACCACCTAAACTGGCCTTCGTTAATATCCTTAATTTCAAAAGACTTATCACCTGAAATGAAGAAACAACTCCCACCCATAATAAAGCAGAAAGAGAGGGAAATAAATAACCAGGGGAGAAATTTCCGGCTGCCGGATTACCCAAGAGAGAAACTAAAGCCAAGAAGGGGCCCTAGAAGGAAGTCCTCGAAAAGTGTGCCTAGTAGCATTTTTGGACTAGCAATGGGGAAGCTCTCAATAGTATTTTGAAAATATTACTAACCCTATGCAGAAAGTCAAAAGAATTCTGCATTACTACTCTATACTTTTGGTGTAAAGAAGAGGACATAGATGAAGTCGGACAGCTAGTAGATTTCTTAGGTGCTCTGTAACTATGATTACTTTCCCTTGTAATTTTTTGATGGTTGCCAGCATATCCTCAATGCTGAAGAATACAACTTTACCTTTCTCAAAAAAAATTACACTCAATTCCTCTCTAACTTGGTAACTATTTGGTCAAACAAACATGTCAACCTATGTAATTACATCCAATTTCAGTTTCCTTGTGGCTTTTCAAACAGGCCCTTCGTATTTTGAATGAATGAGCCTGAATAGAGCAGAATGGACCAGCGGATTCATATAGTCGACCATGACCAATATAGGATTGAGAATAAATTGATTCAGTGATTTTCTTATGAAAAGGTAAATTAATTGATCGAGTGATTGATTGACATTGAGATGCAACACTAAATGGACCACAAACATGCTAAAGAACAAACTAGCCTGTCAACAGCAGATCAATAAGAAATTCTTAATCATTGCAATAGAAGGTAAATACTACGAGAACATAACTCACCATAATATACTAGATTGTGAACGTTATCCTTGCTGTAGCGTTTGAATACGTTGCTCTTTATTTCCGCAAAATTGTTTGATACAACCAAAGCAAATAATGCATTGTTGTGGGCAACTATACAGGTTGACAAAGTGATGGCTTGAGCTAGCAGGATGAAAGAATGAACGAGTGTGAGGAGTCAAGGAAACCAGATCAATACGAGGAATGAAATTTATGATATTGACCAAAATACAGGAAAGGAAAAGGATATTTGATGAAGCCACAGCTACAGCTTCATCCACAACAAATCTTCTAATCCAATATTGCATACTTTCTGTTGAGCTATTTGCAAGCCCTTCTGCTGTATTAAAGAGAGTCTGCATAACATCTCCACCAAAGCTTTGGCATAGTTTATCAAAAACCTGCCAAAGAAAGGCAAATTTTACCTCAAATTTGTCTACAAATTTCAGAAAAGAGTATCAATTAAAAAAAAAGTATAGTGAATGATGTTAAGACAGGAACATGCACATATAATAGACCATTGTCTTGTACCAGACTCGAACAGAAAGGATATTTGATGTCTGAATATATATATATATATATATATATATATACACACTTTGAAGCATATACATGAATTACATTCTATGAAATTAATTAGAGTTCAAACAACCTCAACATTATGAAGACCTATTATAGATCAACTAGTCCGCTTCTCACCTCCAACACATTGTAAACCACATAAAGCTTGATTGTTCCTTGACCACGAATCATGTGATAGATTAGGCTGATATCTGCCATAGAAAATTGGGAACAGGGGTAAGCCTAACCAAAGGAGGCGAAATAAGAAAGCCATGAAATGAAGAGTCAAAGCTCAGATGTGCGGTTAGGGAAATTAGCATGTGACAAATATTTAAAAGTATTGGTGAGGATTAAAGAATCTAAATGTACCTGTTTGTTGCAACAAAATCGCTCCACTAGCCAGGGCGACACAACAGCCAATATCAGAAAGCTCAACTGCGGAAAGTTTCTTGAACTGCCTGCCATGAGCATGGTCAGGTTATTTTGTAAACATACGCTGCTGTTAAATAGATTTACTTTAACACAACAAAATCAGGGGCAAGAAGGGTAAGGAGCTAGGAAAATAAAGTAAACACATGCTTCAGATGGGAGGGTGAACAATTTTTGTTAGAGTTACCATAACCAACAACAATAACAGGGTCAAGAAAAATAAAAATAAAATAAGGACAAATTCTCTGCTTAGAAGGGCAAATCAAGATGGCAGTCTCTCTTTTTCCCTCTAAAATTTTGATGGAAAATCTCCTACTTCAGAGGTAAACAATAAAATAACTTTAAAAGCAATACACCCCTAACCTCCACCCTCTTAGGTAGTTGAGGGCATTACCCTTGTTTTAACTGATAGTTCCTCCCATAAGTTCCGCTCAGAAAATTCACTTAACCAAGGTACTATTACTTGGCAGTAACAGAAACTTCTCCAGGTGCAACTGGAGAACACTCTTGGAGAAAACATTACCTCTGGGGCACCAATCGAACAACTATTTTCAACGAAAAGAAACTCAATTTCCCTTTATTGATAATCCATATAACTCCTAAAATTATTTTCCTTTCCAGGGACTGAAATAACACAAGACGCAAGCTGATACTCCATGAATTTCATTTGGTAGCAGAAGTTGTAACAAGTTTTCTTTTTAATTTTATGGAACCATAACATATTTCTGATAATTAAATAAAATGGTACAATTGGTGTAATATCCAATCTCTGGACATGAAGATATGCCCAATCACAAGCAAACCCAAACAAAACACAAGACATGAAGGTATAGCCAATCAGTAATAAACTCCCAAAAACACAGAAAAGGGGAAATCTATAATCAATACACCCACCAATGACCATCCCTCCTCTCATTCAAGTTGAAATTTTAGGCAAAACACACCATATGCCAGCTACAACTTCACACCAAAAGAATTGATGAGTAACCCAGTAATTGAAAACCATTGACAGATACTTTGTTCCCAAAAGTATCAGTGCCACCAAAAATTATCAGCTTCTTTGAATACACAGTTTGTTAGGAAGAAAAGATTGCAGAATGAAGGAGAAATTTGCCTATTCCCCTCAATTTTGGCTCGAGATATTATAGTGATTACATATGTTATAGTTTTTCTAAAAAACTGATCCTATGCATGATTACATACCTAATATTTGCATAAATATGATATGCATATCAAATTAAATCAAATCTAAACAATCCAAATATATGTAAACCATATAACAATCATAACACTCCTCAAACTGGACTAATTTGATATTACAGAAAAACTTCTGAACCCAACTGCTGTGAGGTCACAATGGTATGATGAATTATTTTAGAACTGTCCGATAGACAACTCTCCCGGATAGTGGAGATACCAAAAAAATCATTTCAAGATCAAGCAAAAGGAATAGGAAAAGTATGAGATACAAACCTTGCCTTCAGAAACCTCCAACAGATCATGATTAACCTCGTTGGCATAACAGTTAGCAGTGAAAGGAATGAATCCAAGCAGACAAAAAAACCAACATCAATAAGCTGCAAAAGCAATAGTCTTGTCATCAATGCCACTAAACCAGCTTGATAGTTTCAGAGACAAGACCATATCCAAGAAGAACTACAAAGAACAAGGAATGGACCTCCCAGCCTGCAGTTAGTTCGGAAAGACATTGGGAAGGAAAAAAGAAAAGATCCTGTTTGCACTATCCCACTCTGGGGTAGATAAATAACAGAGGAGCAAAAGATGCATGTCAAGTAGTCAACAACAGGCAACTCAGAGCAATTAAAGAATGACGTACTCAAAATAATTTGAGAATGTTACATATAGCAGTGCCTTTATAAAGTATTATACCAGCTCACATCGCCATGGTAAGCGGAATATAGTATCATAAACTCTTTCCCGCTCTTTCTCATTCCCAAGGGCAACTGTACTCCTTAAAGAATTACCAGCATACATCTCTTCCATGAAGCACTTCACTGGTGACTTATCCACAGGAAATGTTTCTAGCAAAATACCATACAACGTAAGTGAGAGAAAAGAAAGGATACATGGGAAGTTGTCTTCTGTAACTAAATAATTAGAAGCAAAATTCAATTTAGAGACAAATGGCGACCTCCCTACCTTCCACCACCCAACAAGAGGAATTTACTTTTGTCTTATATTTAGGACAAAGTCAAATGGTAAATAACTGTCATGACTCCATTTAAAGTACAATGACGCTGTTGCTCAACATAAAAAGAGAAATGAAGATTAAGAACGCCTCATCCAAGCTTCTCTTTAGAACTAGAATTTCGCAATCCAAGTACTAATCGCCATCGTTTCTCTACATGTGTTTTTATCACAAGATTATAGCATTCAAGTACGTATATGCATATTGATTGCCTTAGTTCCCTTGTGTACCATGGACTATAAATTCTTGTAGGTGCTCATGACATAACAATGCCATAATTTGGTGATATCTGGGGGACTTCCCCTCCAACTGATTTTTAATATCATCTGCTAAAGGATCATTAGCATTCTTCTTTCACAGGAAAATAGAATAGAAAGGAGAAAATTCTGTATTTAGGAAAGCTAGAAACTTCCTTTTCCACAGTTGTAGAAGCAATTGGTACAGATAAAGAGACACTGACAGAACCTACAAGTTTTGCTTCTCTCGTGAAAGGATCCTTATTTATTTTGAGGTAAAGCGCCCTAAAAACAGTAAGCACGAGTGTAAAGGTTTTTAGTTATTCTACAGGATGGTAGACCTAGGATAACTACATTTGCTAGGGGATTTAGCCATATTTTATCAGTTCCTAACTTCATAAGATTGACACTATTCACCTATCCAATTTCATTAACATGTAGTCCCTCTACTCCATTTAGTTGACCTACTTCAAATTTTAGTCCGTCCCAAAATTACGGCATCTTCCCTAAAAAAGCAAGTATTAGCAATTTAGAGTACTGCTTGTTCCGAAATCATTTCATTGTTGTACAGTATATCTATCAACCACAAACATAAATCATTCAAATACATTCATGCAAAATGGGAGGGAAGGAGCTAAAGCTGTCCCCAATTGCCATATATTGTTAATACTTGAGTCAGAACACACTTAAAGAATGACATTCTGATATTGGCAAATAGGCAGGAAATGAACAACGTTTAAGAAAAAATAAAACGAGGTAAATACTAACGGTTGGGATCTTCAGCCATCAACTTCTTCCAATCTAAAGACACTTCCTTTTCCAAACTCCTCCCTGCAGTCCCATCCCTATTCAAATTCACTTCAACTCTCGAATTTGGCCTTGGATCCAATTCCTTAACACTTTCACTTTCTCTCTCGGCAATCTGTGGTGACCCAACACTCTCTTCAGTCACTCCATTGACCATTACATTTCTCTGTCTCAACTCCCCAAACGGAAGTCCAGTAACTGAACTCACTAAACAATTACTGTGAGGCATTGGCGGCGGCAGCGTCTCATGATCCTCACATACCACAATACTACTGCTCTGAGAAATACTGTAACAGTAACCGTTAAATTCTCCGACGGGAAATGAGTGGTCTAGCTGCTCGTCTTCTGAAATTGTGGAATGATCCGTGATTCTCTTATGCTTCTTCCTTTTCTTCTTCTTCTTGCGATTTCCTGTAGGGCTTGTGGCATCATCGATCGGAAGAAGCTGAGGAGAGGGATCGGAATTTGATCGGAGACAAGTCGACTTGATGGACGAATCGTAATCGTAGTCGTCGTCTAAGATGGAAGTTGAGAGAATGTCAAATGAGAACTTCCGTCCAGTTGATCTAATCGCCATTGATGAAGATTGGAGCTATGCGATGTTGACGGTTTTGCTGATCGGGGTTACACCAGAAAAATGACCCAAAAGACAAAAAACCCAGTATTATTAGGTTAAAAAAAAACAGTTTCTCAAACAATTATATACATTTATTCGATAACTGTATTAAAAAATTAAAAAAAAATTGTCACTTTTACTTAATTTTTAAAATTTAAGGAATTTTTACTTAATTGACAAACTTGTTTGTCCCTTTTAATCTAAAGTCCCGGATTACACGCTCTACTAAGAAAGGAGGAAGGAATCGGAGGACGGGATAGAGGTGGTGGTGAAGATTTAGGGATCTCTGGATGGGTTGGGCTTTTGACTGCAAGACATACGGGCTTCCTTCTTACCTCAACTACATTGATAGGGCGCGTTAGGTAAACTAGTATTAGTACCCGCGAATCGCGCGGATAAAAACAAAAAATATTAATTATATTAAATTATATTTTGATTTGTTTAACATATTAGATCATATTACTTTAGCAAACTTCTAACTGATATATTAATTTCAATATATTGTATCTAAGATGAAAGATATAATGGTAATGAAAAAAGGAGAACATTGGAAAGGGAGAACAAAAGAACTTCTCTTTGTCTTTGATTTTCCTATATTTTTAAGTCTCCAAAAAAAGAATGACTATACAAAATAAGGACAATTCACTGTTTTATGCAACGATTCAATAAAATGAATATTAGTAATATAAAATTCATAAACCATAATAAGTATATTACACCAACAAAAAATATAAAAAAAATAAAAATTGAAAGTTTGTAAATTAATACATAACACTAAATGAAAATTCAGTCAGAGAAAAAGAGAGTCATCAAATGTATAAATACAATGCATCATTAACGTCATCTTATTGACAATGATTTTTCTAGTCCTCTTTAAATTTTAACAATCAATAGAAAAAAGTTAAGCAAAATGAAAAAGAATAAAAAAAGAATTTGGCCTTGGATCCAATTCCTTAACACTTTCACTTTCTCTCTCGGCAATCTGTGGTGACCCAACACTCTCTTCAGTCACTCCATTGACCATTACATTTCTCTGTCTCAACTCCCCAAACGGAAGTCCAGTAACTAAACTCACTAAACAATTACTGTGAGGCATTGGCGGCGGCAGCGTCTCATGATCCTCACATACCACAATACTACTGCTCTGAGAAATACTGTAACAGTAACCGTTAAATTCTCCGACGGGAAATGAGTGGTCTAGCTGCTCGTCTTCTGAAATTGTGGAATGCTCCGTGATTCTCTTATGCTTCTTCCTTTTCTTCTTCTTCTTGCGATTTCCTGTAGGGCTTGTGGCATCATCGATCGGAAGAAGCTGAGGAGAGGGATCGAAATTTGATCGGAGACAAGTCGACTTGATGGACGAATCGTAATCGTAGTCGTCGTCTAAGATGGAAGTTGAGAGAATGTCAAATGAGAACTTCCGTCCAGTTGATCTCATCGCCATTGATGAAGATTGGAGCTATGCCGATGTTGACGGTTCATGGAGGTTGTTGATCGGGGGTTACACGCTCTACTAACAAAGGAGGAAGGAATCGGAGGACGGGGTAGAGGTGGTGGTGAAGATTTAGGGATCTCTGGATGGGTTGGGCTTTTGACTGCGAGACGTACGGGCTTCCTTCTTACCTCAACTACATTGATAGGGCGCTTTAGGTAAACTAGTATTAGTACCCGCGAATCGCGCGGATAAAAACAAAAAATATTAATTATATTAAATTATATTTTGATTTGTTTAACATATTAGATCATATTACTTTAGCAAACTTCTAACTGATATATTAATTTCAATATATTGTATCCAATAACAAAATTATTATGAAATTAAAGAAAATGAATCGTATAACTATTGATCATATTAATCTAATTAACCTTTTTAACTTTTATTATATCGTCTTTAATTGTCCATTAATATCAACGATTAGTTTAGTGATGCATACCGGAATGGACATTATTGTCCATTAATTCCACCAATATAAAGAAAATCTAATTATCTGTCTTTATTTTAAGGCTCAAAATATTACTTGAAGTAACGACCAAAAAAAAATATTTGTCATCTTACTTTCATCAACTCTAAGATGAAAAATATAATGGTAATGAGAAAAGGAGAACATTGGAAAGGGAGAACAAAAGAACTTCTCTTTGCCTTTGATTTTCCTACATTTTAAAGTCTCCATAAAAAGAATGACTATACAAAATAAGGACAATTCACTGTTTTATGCAATGATTCAATAAAATTGTAACACCTCGTACATTTTCGAAACTTATACGATCAACGTAGCATAGATAAAAGTATTTAAACTTGAGATAATAAGGACATATTTAAGCGTAAAGTTAAAGTTAAGTGGTGGATTAAGGTAGAAGGATTAAGACGTTAGAAAAAGGGGAGAACATAAACGAGATGCTTCCGTGACTTAATTAAGATAGTAGGCGTATCACCTACTTAAACTATTGGGCTGCATTTGGACATATGTTAATGGACTCAATTGAGGCCCAAACTACGTGCATAAAATGGGAAAGATGACCAGCCCAACACCTAAGATTTACTAAGGCCCAACATGACATGATCCAACTAGAAATAGCTCAAGTAGGTGGGTTGTTTTGGACAGCTTGTATAGCCAAGTAGGTGCATCACCTACTTGGACTATTTTTTACTAAAATTTAGCTAAGTTTAGCCTATAGAGAGGCAGTTAAAAGGGAGTATATAGAGCTGAAATTCAGCTTATTTTGCCATTCACTTCACTTGCCAAAAAACAGTTTTTAAAAATTAAAGCACTCTCTCCTCTCTCAAACCCCAACCAGCCGCCCTATTTCCCTCTAGGGTTCTTGGACAAATCCTCCATTTTGCAAGCCTTGGTAAGTGTTTACCCTTATAGCTTAATGTAATATATGTATAAGAGGTTGTGGAAATCATGTTGGTTATGTTTGAAAGGTATAGGGCAGTCCCTTTTGTTGGTGGCAGTCCACTTGTGTTTAGTTTTAAAGGATTTGTCTTCCTTGTGGTTTAAACTTGTAAATGAGCTTAATATCTTGAAGAAATTAAGTTGGAGGGATGAAATTTCAGTAGGTTAGGGTGTTGTTCTGTCCCTAATTCGTTCCTCTTTATGTATAGCTTGGTGGAAATGTTTATACATGTTTCTACATGGAACGTTTGGTGTAGTGAAAAGGGAATACTTTCTTGTTATGTTAAAGTGAATTCTGAAACCATCGTGGACTGTTTTTGGTATGTTGTTGTGGAAGGCATTTAGGTGTCATGATGGAATAAATATATGGAGTTGCATTGAGGTGGTAATATGAAGTATGAACTTGGTAGGAAATCCTATCGGTTTGTAACATTTGTGTTGGTTTGTGGACTGTTTTGGTGGTATTGTTGTTGTGAGGCAGTAAGTTATGGTGTAAGGGGGTGGAATAAGGTTATATGGCAGTATAAAGAAAGAGGGAGTGATACACCATGTGTTTAGGAAGTTGGACGGTTTTTACTTTCTGTTAAGTAACTAATTACCGTCTTGTAAACTTGTAATGTAATTAGCTTTTAATGTTAGCTCCATTATGTACTTAAATTGTAGAGTAACACTTAAAGGAAGAGCTGAATCGTTATAGGCACGTGGTGGGAAGATAAGGTATGTAAGGTTACTCTTTTCCGTATCCTTTGGCAGCATATAATGTCCACGTAGTTAATGACAACTCCGTAATGTCTTAACGTACCTCAATATATGTTTATTGTCAAGTTGGCATGTCTACCTTCACTAGCCAATTTTTGGTATTCCCATCTTAGTCAACTAAGATCTATCTATTAGTTTGGCTCCTAAGCATTTCAATTGTGTACAAGTATTCTTTACTTTATGGCAATTACATCAATGGTTTATTCGCGTGCTTTTTACTCGAGCACTGTTATTCCAAAAATTTCATAATGTTATAACAACCAATATAACAATCTCAAAGACTAAATAAAGTAAGCAACTTAAGGCTGGTTATGTGTGGGTGGCAGCTTAGGGGCGAAAGCCTAGCATGGGCCGATCCCGATTGATTTTTGTGGGTGGCAGCTCAGGGGCGTAAGCCTAGCATGGGTCGATCCCGATTGATTTTTGTGGGTGGCAGCTCAGAGGCGTAAGCCTAGCATGGGCCGATCCCGATTTGTATACCACTGATCAGTTGGTCATTTGTACTGCATGGCTTATTAAAGACTACAAAGAAAAGAAGGAAAAAGAAAAGTAAAGAATGTAATGTACGTGGTTCCCCAGATACCAGCTAAGGTGGGTTATTAACATTATCTATACACTTGTACTTGATGTCACTTAAACTCTTTGGTTATGTACAGTTGCTTTTAGCCCTTTATACTCAGTACATTCTTTCGTACTGACGTCCCTTTAGGGGGACCTACCTTTCATGCTACAAGCACAGGAGCTAATAGATCTCTCCAGTAGGAGTACAGGACATCTAAAGGCTATTGGTGAGCTCCGGGTTGATTCGGGACTTTTCGAGTCAGTTGTATATATTTTTGGTGTTGTGTAGCAGTTATGTGTAAGGCGGGGACCTGTCCCGACCTTAACTAAGTCTATGTATCTTTTAAAGGCTTTGTAGACATTGTAAAGTTAAGCATGGTAGTGTCTTGTCTTTTAGAAGTTGTGGCCCCAAAGGCCAAGTCCTATATATCTATTTTGTATTTACCTACCTGGTTTACTTTATCGATACATCATGTCCATACACTGCAGCACATTTGTTAGCTCAATTACATGTATAAGAAGTATATGATTATAGGTTGGTTCTCTCGGGCCTTTACGGCTACGGGTGCCTGTCCGCCCCAATGGGATTTGAGGCGTGACAAAAGTGGTATCAGAGCGGGTCGTCCTAGGGAGTCTACAAAGCCGTGTCTATGTAGAGTCAGGCTTATGGATGTGTTGTGCACCATATCTATAGACAAGAGGCTACGGGACATTTAAGAGTTGTCTCTTTTTCTTCATATACCTAAAAATCTAATAGATGTTTCACCTTTCTTGTTTGTATACATTAAATGGTCTGTTGGTTTGAGTATTTCTTGTGTCTTAGGTTGTTCTAAATTCCATTCTAATCCTGCATAGGTTTCTTGGTTTATTTTTAAAGGCTTCATTAATTTTATTCCTTTATTACCCATTAATTCTACTACATCGTCTACTTTTAACTTAAACCTAGTATTACTATTACTAGATAATTTTCCAATAAATCCATGCTTAAATAATGAAGACGCACATTTAAATATAGTACTAAAGGTAGTGCTAAGTCTGGTATATCTTTAACCATTTCTTTAACTTTTGAACTAATTTAATATCTTCAGTATTAAACGTCTTTTGTCCTTTAGATCCGGTCTTAGCATAAAGGGGTCCTACTATTGCCATCAGTTTGATTATGACACTAATTCATCAACTTGTGCATTCTGATATTTTTCTGCTTAATTTTTTTTATTATTTGTTGTACTTCAGGTGAGCTCACTGCAGAAGGAAACAAGTAGCACCTCAGGAATGTGCGATATTGTTGAAACAAGTGCACTTATAGAACACAGAGCAAAACAAATTAATTTTCACAAAACAAGGATAAAAAAGCATGCTAATTTTCATATATCAACATAACTAACAAAATCTTCATCAGAAAGATTAGCGAATAACTACGGGTCCAAAAAAGAAGATAAACAATGTCGCCAAATAACCCTAGCAAACTCCAAAAATTGTTGGTCATCCTTCACCTACTGAAGGCAAATAAGCTCTCTTTCCATTCATGTCCACAACTTCTTGATTCTGGGATAACGCAAACTAAAAATTAAATACACTACACATTAAAAAAACAAAATACCTTTACCCTTTTCTAGCTTGAATAGCAGGCTTTTCCTTTCCATCACCAGCTTTAACATGCATCTCCCCTTTAACATCTGACTTTTCAGACTTTGCACCTCTAGCATCTCGTTGTTTTCCATCCAGTACAAGCATTAAATTCACTGTTAGCCTTTGAACAATACCTTGTATTTTCGGGTACTCTTTTGATGCAACCTCTGTGAGGGCAAGTAGAGTCGATGCTATCATAAACAAACACTCAACATGCTTTTTTTGAGTTTATCATTCTCAGTGCCTGCATTAAATTGCCATTCGAGGGGAGGGGGGGAAAGGCAGAAATTTAACGATATTAGGGAACATAGAGGACAACCAACCTATAACGCCAATTACAACACCCAAGAGCAATGCTGCAGTCCCAACCTATATGCACTTTGACAGTAAATTCGAACACTCATCCACTACATTCGATCTAACTTTTGAAAAAACCTCCTCAATAAAATTGGAAACCCTATTTGCTATAACACACAAATACGCCTTAATAAAAGTGGAAATCCGCTTGGCTATAACACACCAATAACCCTTAATAAAAGTGGAAACCCAATTTGCTATAACAAGGAAATACCCCTTTGTGGGGTGGTTACCAACGGGTGGTTCTAGTGGCGGCAGGTTGAGTAGAGGCTGGTTGCCTTCAGTGAGTGACGGTTTGTTTTCACTAATTGGCGACTTGAATCCACCAGAACCCTCTATTTTGGAAGTGATGGATCTAATGCTGAAAATCGTTACTTCCGGCGGCAATACCGCCGCCTCCCGCCGATAAAGAGGCCGATTTTTGATGAAATCCTTAAGTTGTTTATAACCAACAAAATCTTCATCAGAAAGATTAGTGAATAACTACGGGTCCAAAAAAGAACATAAACAATGTAGCCAAATAAGCCTAGCAAACTCCAAAAATTACTGGTCATCCTTCACCTACTGAAGGCAAATAAGCTTTCTTTCCATTCATGTCCACAGCTTCCTGATTCTGGGATAACGCAAACTAAATAAATAAATACACTACACATTAAAAAAAAAAAATACCTTTACCATTTTCCAGCTTGAATTGCAGGCTTTTCCTTTCCATCACCAGCTTTAACCTGCATCTCCCCTTTAACATCTGACGTTTAGACTTTGCACCCCTAGCATCTCGTTGTTTCTCATTCAGTACAAGCATTAAATTCTCTGTTAACCTTTGAACAGTACCTTGTATTTCTGGGTACTCTTTTGATGCAACCTCCGTGAGGGCGAGTAGAGTCGATGCTATCACAAATAAACACTCAACCTTTTGTTTGTTTGAGTTTAGCATCCTCGGTGCCTGCATTAAATTGCCATTCAAGGGGGGGGAAAATGCAGCAATTTAACGATATTAGGGAACATAGAGGACAACCAACATATAGCGCCAACTACAACACCCAAGAGCAACGCTGCTGTCCCAACCTGTATGCACTTTGACAGTAAATTCGAACACTCATACACTAAATTCGATCTAACTTTTGAAAAAACCTCCTCAATAAAATTGGAAACCCTATTTCTTATAACATACAAATACGCCTTTATAAAAGTGGAAATCCGCTTTGCTATAACACACAAATAACCCTTAATAAAAGTGGAAACCCAATTTGCTATAACAAAGAAATACCTCTTTGTGGGGTGGTTACCAACGGGTGGTTCTGGTGGCGGCAGGTTGAGTAGAGGTTGGTTGCCTTCAGTGAGTGACAGTTTGTTTTCACTGATTGACGACTTGAATCTACCCGAACCCTCTATTTTGGAATGCATCTAATGTTGAAAATCAATACTTCCGGCGGTAATACCGCCGCCTCCCGCCGGTAAAGAGACCGGCTTCTTATCAAATTCTCAAGTTATTAATAACCAAAAAATCTTCATCAGAAAGATTAGCGAATAACTACGGGTCCAAAAAATAACATAAACAATGTAGCCAAATAAGCCTAGCAAACTCCAAAAATTGTTGGTCATCCTTCACCTACTGAAGGCAAATAAGCTTTCTTTTCATTCATGTCCACAACTTCCTGATTCTGGGATAACGCAAACTAAAAATAAAATACACTACACATTGAAAAAACAAAATACCTTTACCCTTTTCTAGCTTGAATAACAGGCTTTTCCTTTCCATCACCAACTTTAACATGCATCTCCCCTTTAACATCTGACTTTTCAAACTTTGCACCTCTAGCATCCCGTTGTTTCCCATCCAGTACAAGCATTAAATTCACTGTTAGCCTTTGGACAATACCTTGTATTTTCGGGTACTCTTTTGATGCAACCTCTGTGAGGGCAAGTAGAGTCGATGCTATCATAAACAAACACTCAACCTTTTGTTTGTTTGAGTTTATCATCCTCGGTGCCTGCATTAAATTGCCATTCGAGGGGGAAAAGGCAGCAATTTAACGATATTAGGGAACATAGAGGACAACCAACCTATAGCGCAAATTACAACACCCAATAGCAACACTGCAGTCCCAACCTGTATGCACTTTGACAGTAAATTCGAACACTCATCCACTACATTCGATCTAACTTTTGAAAAAACCTCCTCAATAAAATTGAAAACCCTATTTGCTATAACACACAAATATGCTTTAATAAAAGTGGAAATCCATTTTGCTATAACAGACAAATAACCCTTAATAAAAGTGGAAACCCAATTTGCAATAACACAGAAATATCTATTTGTGGCGTGGTTACCAACGGGTGGTTCTGGTGGCTGCAGGTTGAGTAGAGGCTGGTTGCCTTCAGTGAGTGACAGTTTGTTTTCACAGATTGGCGACTTGAATCCACCCGAACCTTCTATTTTGGAAGTGATGGATCTAATGTTGAAAGTCGTTACTTCCGGCGGTAATACCGACATCTCCGCTGGTAAAGAGGCCGACTTTTGATGAAATTCATAAGTTGTTTATAACCAACAAAATCTTCATCAGAAAGATTAGCGAATAACTACGGGTCCAAAAAAGAACATAAACAATATAGCCAAATAAGCCTAGCAAACTCCAAAAATGACTGGTCATCCTTCACCTACTGAAGGCAAATAAGCTTTCTTTCCATTCATGTCCACAACTTCCTGATTCTGGGATAACGCAAACTAAATAAATAAATACACTACACATTAAAAAAGCAAAATACCTTTACCATTTTCCAGCTTGAATAACAGACTTTTCCTTTTCATCACCAGCTTTAACATGCATCTCCCCTTTAACATCTGACTTTCAGACTTTGCACCCCTAGAATCTCGTTGCTTCCCATCCAGTACAAACATTAAATTCTCTGTTAGCCTTTGAACAGTACCTTGTATTTCCGGGTACTCTTTTGATGCAACCTCCGTGAGGGCAAGTAGAGTCGATGCTATCACAAACAAACACTCAACCTTTTGTTTTTTTGAGTTTATCATCCTCAGTGCCTGTATTAAATTGCCATTCGAGGGGGAAAAGGCAGCAATTTAACGATATTAGGGAACATAGAGGACAACCAACCTATAGCGCAAATTACAACACCCAAGAGCAACACTGCAGTCCCAACCTGTATGCACTTTGACAGTAAATTCGAACACTCATCCACTACATTCGATCTAACTTTTGAAAAAACCTCCTCAATAAAATTGGAAACCCTATTTGCTATAACACACAAATATGCCTTAATAAAAGTGGAAATCCGTTTTGCTATAACAGACAAATAACCCTTAATAAAAGTGGAAACCCAATTTGCAATAACACAGAAATATCTATTTGTGGGGTGGTTACCAACGGGTGGTTCTGGTGGCTGCAGGTTGAGTAGAGGCTGGTTGCCTTCAGTGAGTGACAGTTTGTTTTCACAGATTGGCGACTTGAATCCACCCGAACCTTCTATTTTGGAAGTGATGGATCTAATGTTGAAAGTCGTTACTTCCGGCGGTAATACCGGCGCCTCCGCCGGTAAAGAGGCCGACTTTTGATGAAATTCATAAGTTGTTTATAACCAACAAAATCTTCATCAGAAAGATTAGCGAATAACTACGGGTCCAAAAAAGAACATAAACAATGTAGCCAAATAAGCCTAGCAACCTTCAAAAATTATTGGTCATCCTTCACCTACTGAAGGCATATAAGCTTTCTTTCCATTCATGTCCACAGCTTCCTGATTCTGGGATAACGCAAACTAAAAATTAAATACACTACACATTAAAAAACAGAATACCTTTACCCTTTTCCATCTTGAATAGCAGGCTTTTCCTTTCCATCACCAGCTTTAACATGCATCTCCCCTTTAACATCTTACTTTTCAGACTTTGCACCTTTAGCATCTCGTTGTTTCCCATCCAGTACAAACATTAAATTCTCTGTTAGCCTTTGAATAGTACCTTGTATTTTCGGGTACTCTTTTGATGCAACCTCCGTGAGGGCAAGTAGAGTCGATGTTATCACAAATAAACACTCAACCTGCTATTTTTTGAGTTTATCATCCTCAGTGCCTGCATTAAATTGCCATTCGAGGGGGAAAAAAGGCAGCAATTTAACGATATTAGGGAACATAGAGGACAACCAACCTATAGCGCCAACTACAACACCCAAGAGCAACGCTGCAGTCCCAACCTGTATGCACTTTGACAGTAAATTCGAACACTCATCCACTAAATTCGATCTAACTTTTGAAAAAACCTCCTCAATAAAATTGGAAACCCTATTTTTTATAACACACAAATACGCCTTAATAAAAGTGGAAATCCGCTTGTTATAACACACAAATAACCCTTTTAAAGTGTTGAGGTGCTTGATCAATTTTTTGAAGAAAAAAAGGTGCTTTGAATAAGTAGTGGAAGCTAAAAAAGAGATAAGTAGTAGATGCTAAAAAAGAAAATGTAATTCTTCCTTTGAAATACTATTTTCAAACTTCACCAAGGACAAATTGTAGTTCTAATATTAGAAAAGTGTGTCTCAAATTAGTTTGTCAAATATAAACAGTTACTCTTCAAAAGTATCTTTTCAAAGATTGACGAAAAATATTTTTCCAAATTAGTACATTTGAAATTTTGGCCAACCAAACTGTTAATCACCTAGATCTTAAATCAACTACCAGATAATTATCGAGACTTCGACATAATTCAGTGTAAATCGACGTGTCCGCAATTCATCTTTTTTTATTTTTCACCTAGTATTTGGTACTCATATTGGAGCTCAATTAAATTCAAATTCGCATCGAAAAGTCTCACATTAAGCGCCCCCTACACTCTTATTATTAATGATTTTTTGTTGGACAGTTGATCCTCCTGTAAAATGGAAACCCAACTCAAGTTTAACACCATTTACACTGCTAATCATATCTATTTTATTTTTTCCCAATATAGTAACTAATACATATGGAAAGTTACCTTTGATGCTTCCCTTTTCCCACAACTCTCTATTTATCCATCATCTTCAGTTTAGGATTTTTTTTTGATCTTCCTTCGTCCTAATTTATGTGATACTATTTAACTAGCTATAAAGTTTAAGAAAAAAGAAAAAATTTGAAATTTGTGGTGTACGACAAACATTAGATATTTGTGTGTCTATAAATCGTTTCATTACATATAAAAAGGAAATTTTAAAGTTAAGTTGTCTTTAATTACAGAAACATAACATTCTTTTTTAAACTGACTAAAAAATACAGTGCGCTACATATGTCATGCGTTAGGAAAACTTCAGCCAAAATTAAAAGGCAATACTTGGAATAAAAATAAACAGGTAAGAGAAAAGAAGAAAATGAATATTTAGAAATCTTGGTACTTCATTAACCTTTTCACACATGATTACATTATAAAGCCAAAACTGGAACCATACAGTTTGGCTTCTGTTTGTTACAACTACTATCAACAAACTTGAGGGAAAGAATTTCAAAAGCTAAAGGAACCAAGCCTAATTGACTAACTGATTGTAAATAATTTCACTCCTAACTATAATCCCAGTGAAAACCAAATCTCACGCCTTTATTCCGAGCAAATAATTCAGCATGCTCGCGTTTCTTCTGCTTCTGCATGGATTCTATGATAGTATCTGGAGTTGAGGTCAACACGATCCTCCCTACGATGCATCATGAAGGACCCATTTAATGAATTGAACAAATAAGCAGGATAGGTGAAGATGTAATAATGGTTAGAATATCCTTACCAAGGGTAGACCCTTTGCAGCTCTTTGTTCCAAGAATGTTGATGGCTTAAAGAAGTCACCATAGGCCTCATACCAACTTTTTAGCTTTGAGTATATGTACTCACATCCAATTGTATCAGCCCAAAACATGATACCTCCACTGCACAAAATATAGTCTTACAGTCATTATAATGTGTTCGATAGCTAGACTAGAATGTAAGAATGGTTAATTGGAGAGGTGGCGTAATTTCTGCATGCTACTTACGTTTCTGAGGGAAATTTAAATCCATGGACAGATGCAATGTCAATGTCAGATGCTCGGACAACTATTCCTTCCTCAATAACTCGACAAGCCTCGTTCACCACCGGGAAGAATATCATTTCTAGAATTTCTTTATCTGTCACAGCTATTGGCTGCAGAATTACACACAACATGATTTCATGTTAGGACTTATATCAATCAAACATGCACAATATAGCATTGGTTGTAGTTATGCGTGAATGTTTACTTTTAGGTTTACCAAACCAAGAAAAACTGATGGGGACAATCTCAAGAATTCAGATAACAAGAGTGATTCAACTGTAACAAACCTTTCCACCAGGAGCAATTTTGGTAAGTCGCATAGACTCCTCGACAATTTGTATCACTGAGTGATCAGCTTCTGGCTTGCTTCCTTTATTATAGGTGTAATATCCTTTACCATTCTTCTTACCTACAATGTAAGTATTCATTTAGAAAACCACACCACTTTAAAGGTCGTTAACTTCTTAACTTGAAACTTCCATTCCCTTTATAATTTTGTTTCCTTAAATTTGAATTGGGGCAATATTTTCAAGCAAAGAGTTAGAGTGGAAACTAGAGATGTCTTCAGTACCTTCCCGTCCATTTTCTACCATTAGTTGAACCAAGGGTGACTGGAAAGCGCGGTCTGGAAAAGCAGCAACAAACTCTTTTACACCAGCCAAAAAAATACCATAGCCGGAAAGATCCTGAAGCCTGCATATCATAATATACCAAATGTTAATATGAACAAGCTTGGCATAAAAACGCAGAAATGATTTTGGTTTAAGTAGAGAGGTGCAGATATATTGTGTATGCTCATATCTTCACATGCCAAGATGAAAAAGTTTCACTCTAGAGAAAAACTTACTGAAAAGGACCAAGCCGCATGCCAAACTCAGTGATCACTCGGTCAATTCTAAAGACATCAACACCTAAATTTGCCAACAGGTCTGGTCCTTGCATATAAGGGAAGAAGCTCCGGTTGACAGCAAAACCAGTACAATTTTTCACTACGATTGGGACTTTCTTCAAAATCTTAGTGAATTTTATCACATCAACAATTACTTGAGGAGAAGTATTTTCCGTCCTCACGATTTCCACCAGAGGCATCAAATGTGCAGGACTTCACCAAGAAAAAGAAAGAAAAATGAAAATAAGAATTAAGGAATAGAATAAGTCATGAAACAGTAATAGTAAAAGTTAAGCAAGAAACACTCTGATCGAATTTCTAGTTAAACCTTCTAATAATATTACTTTAAAAAATTTCCCTTGAAACTAACATTAACGTTTCAATTTGATATGCTTGTAAAACATTTACTGTTTGTGAGGAAAAAAAATTCTCATAGGCATGCTGGTTAAACTTTTTTATAGGATCCTGTGCAACAGTTCTCTTAAATATGTTTTCCAGCTTTCAAATCAATATCCTCGTATACAAAATATATAGTTTGTGATCAACCTGATTTAACATATATAGCCAAGTTCATTCTGTTCACAACTCAGTGTAAACATAAAGGCAAAAAGTCGTCATAAAATTGAATCTCACCTGAATAAATGTATCCCCAAAATGCGATCTTGGCTTCTTGTTCTTTTCCCAATCACATCAAGACTAATTGTAGATGTGTTCGATGCAAAAATGCACTCTGCAGTACAATTTTTCTCAATATCTTCAAAAATTGATTGTTTCAGAGACACATCCTCGTTAACAGCCTGAAAGAGAGAGACATAAATTTCATCAGAAATATGTTTAATATAAATCAGCTACAAGGATAGGCTACAGACATTCAATATGAAAATAGCATGAAAACTAAGAGGAAGAAGGGGAGAAGCCATCAATGGATTACCTCAATAACCATGTCGACATCTTTTAAGTCCTCATAGTCTAAAGTGCCTTTAAGAAGAGACAAAGTCCGTTTCATCTTATCCTGATTCAGCTTTCCTCTTGTTACAAAGCCTTGTAGATTTGCTGGAACACAAATAGCATAACAATATATCAGAAGGTGGAATCTCCTGGAGACTTGACTTAACAGCACAACTTGTGGAACATTAAATTACACAAAGATATTCCAGATGTTACACTAACCTTCAACTGATTTCACAGCTTTCAATAAATATTCTTGGTTAATTTCTTTAAGTACGACACTGATGTTGCTGATAATGAGAGCTGTAGCAATGCCAGATCCCATTAAACCACCACCAACAACTGCAACCTTTTCTATTCTCCGAGGCTTAAGCCCAATATCAGTAACACCTGGTACCTGTAAATTGTGTTACCACTTCGTTAGACTACATTTAAGCAGTAGAGGTTTGCTCAAAAAATACAGAAAATACCAAGATTCTCTTGCATATAGTGTGATTATTAGGCATGACGTTGAGTACCAAATATTACTAGACATGAACTAATTTCCTATGATTTTTCGTGCATAAAATGTACCAAACAAAATCAAGGTATAAAAATAGTTTCAATTTTTTGTCCATTCTTAATTAGACAACGAAACGCAGAATCTATGGCCTAATATCACAAGCTGACCTTTGATGTTGCACGTTCAGCCAGAAATACATGAAGAAGACCTTTTGCAGTATTTGACAGCACTAGCTCTTTAAATACTTTATCTTCCTGCAAGCAGTTACTTGTCGATTATAAAAAGAAACTGAATGACTAGGGGGAAACCTAGATATATCGAAGCAAACATATAATGCACTTTTGTGTCATAGGATTGTTCACCTTAAGAACACCAGAATGTCCTCCAGATACGATGCCTTCTTCGATCACATCAAGACAGGCTCTGTAATGAGGCACTGTGTAACGTTGTCTAGCACTTTTCAGTATCTCGAGTGATTCATCCTGAGGTCCAAGTTTATCTGTCTTTTGAAGAGAATTGCAATTTGGCTGGCGACTTTCAACAATGTCTAGTGCCCAACACCGAGCAACTGTCAAGAGCTCCTCAGACGAGACAATGGCATCAATAAGACCCAACTCCTTTCCCTCTTCAGAAGTTATACTCTTGGACGACTATTCAATATTTAGACAAAGCTTCAGCATCTTTATGCTACCATCTAAACTACAAAGACTAATTACATAGTGTATGTTTCAAGAACGACGCTTACCATCAACATGTCAACAGCCTTTGACGTTCCAACTAACCTTGGAAGCCTTTGAGTGCCTCCACATCCGGGAATAACTCCAAGCCTCAGCTCAGGTAAACCAAGATCAGATTTTGGTGTGGCAATTCGAGCACTGCACCCCTACACAATTTATATAGAGGAAATCACAATTATTATATGAAATTTTGAGAACCAACGAATTATAAGTGCTAAGTAAAATGAAAAAAGTAGAGCAGAGAGAACAAACCATAGCCAACTCCAAGCCACCTCCAAGGGCAAATCCTTGAATTGCAGCAACAGAAGGCTTCTTCCCATCTATGATCACCAAAGTTTTCGTTAGATATCAATTGCCAACTACTTTTGAACTTGCAAGAAATTATTGATTGGCAAAGAACATAAGAGATTAACATAAGAGATTATGTACATACTTTCGATTTTGTTAACCACGAGACCAATCGATGCATCAGGTAGAAGTGATATATCTCCTGAAATATTTAAAGGAAAGCTGGTTAGACAATACTAAGGACATTAGTTGATCCAATAAGTGACTAAAATTTACCATGCTTGTGAACATTCTCCACAACACTGATGTCCAAACCTCCACAAAATCTACCATCAGCACCTATCAACATACGAGGACGACAAACATTTTAAAATGAATGTGATAATCTAACACAAAGGCATTTCAATAAAAGACTTGACATTGGCAGGTCATAAATAACAATAGAAACTATGATGAACAAATTTGGTTACAATAGCATATACATCTCTTGATCCAAGTGTAAGAGTTCTGTAAAATGATTTCTAATTGCAACTTTGAATTGGAAATCTTTTTTTTAATTTTTTTGTACTCCTTTATCCTAATCTGTTTGATACTTTTGCTTATTGGCATTAGCTTTAAACAATTCCCTGATTTACAAATTTAGTAGATAATCAGAGAACAAAAAGGTTAAAGGGTTGCTCTAAATTGAGATTTTTCGTTCCATATGTGAAAATATTACTCCCTCCGTTTCAAAAAGAATGACGTTTTGACTTGGCACGGAGTTTAAGAAAATAAAGAAACTTTTAAATTTTGTGGTCTTAAATTAAAGTTATTATAAATGTATCAAAATATCCTTTAATCTTGTGATCTTAAACATGTCACGTGGAAAGTTGAAATTAAAATATTGTCAGAAAAGGAAATGGATCATTTTTTTTTAAACGGAATAAAAAGGAAAATAGATTTTTTTGGGGGGGTTAAAAAATATTACTCTCTCCGTTTCAAAATGAATGACCTATTTTGACTTGACACAGAATTTAACAAAATAAAAAAAACTTTTGAATCTTGTGGTCTTAAATTAAAATTATTACAAATGTACCAAAATGTCGTGATCTTAAACATATCACGTGAAAAGTTGGAATTAAAGTACTATCATAAAAGAAAAGGATCATTCTTTTTCAAACCTACTCCAGGTTTTAAATTCGTGGAAAAATATCACCTCTATCTTGAAAATGTATCTACACACTTTTGACA
This sequence comes from Capsicum rhomboideum, assembly GCA_031232105.1. NCBI lineage: Eukaryota > Viridiplantae > Streptophyta > Magnoliopsida > Solanales > Solanaceae > Capsicum > Capsicum rhomboideum. Next base: position 3,546,384 of record CP124718.1, read on the forward strand.
ATTAAATACAGAAATTTACCCCACCTCTACCAATAGTTTGAAGCAAGTGTAAATGTTAATCTATTCAATCATGGCTCAAGCATGGCATGTTCTTTTCCTCGAGAAAACTACACTATATAGTCGGCCATCAAAATAATAGTTAGCAAATGTATATTTTTCGTGAATTACTGTACGACATACATTTTGAAATAGCATAGTGTATATTTTTTTATTTTTTTTTATGTATTTGACTAGAGAATATAATTATTTTGATCGGGTCAAATCTGTAACTTGCCTTTTTTTTTTTTTTTTCCTCAATCAAAAGAACAATTATTTATCCTTGTCTACTGATAGCAAAACTTACCAGAAAGAACAATGGCCTTAACATTGTCATTATGAATAGCCTCTTCATAGCATCTCTTCAATTCCTCAATTGCTGTTATTCATAATCACAGTAAAAACAATTAATAACATTTCCAGTCTCAATTGCTGTTATTCTAAAAATCATTTTTCATCTCATCTTTAAATACTTGTTTTTACGATTATTTTAAAACATAAATTTAAAATGAAAACAAAACTTCTTTAAAGTTGGAAGAGACAAGAGGTTGATCAAGTGGTAAGCACGTAATGGATTCTAAGATTAATACTAGTAATTAAATGTTAATCTTTTAATTAGCTCAACTTAAAAAAAAATGAATAAGGAATAAACCTGAGAGAGTTAAGGCATTGACAGGTGGATTAAGCATAGTTATAACAGCCACTCCATCATTCCCTATTTCCATATTGATTGAACCCATTTTTTTCTATATATAATATCACCTCCTTCCTGAAATAGTAAATTCATTGAATAAGAACACAATTTCGTAAGCTCTTTCATTTATTTATTTATTTATTGCTCTTAATTTGCATTGCCCAATTTTTATATTGAAACATTTTCACTTGTCTTGACACCATAAATTTATTACTATAATTTCTTACTCCTTCATTTCAATTTAATTTGCTTGTGTGATTTTGACTTGACATAATGTTTAAAAAAATAACGAAGACTTTTGAATCTTGTGATCTGTAGTTTGTGGCTTTAAATATGTCACGTGAAATGTTAGAACTTACAACTAAAGAATTGCTAAAAACGAAAAGAGACATTCCTTTACTAAACTAACCAAAAAGAAAAGTAAAGTAACGCTATAATTTTTGCAAGTTCCAAGACTTCAAACTCAAATTACACCACTTTATATGAAAACACTGGGGAGGTGAATATATTCTGAGTAAAATTTTCAAAATGAACAACAAAAAAAGGAAGTAATTAAGCAATGCTAGTGTTAACAGACCAAAATTAATGCAAAGTGTTTGAAATTAATGAAGAAGAGAAAGTAAACCACTTTATATGAAAACACTGGGGAGGTGAATATATTCTGAGTAAAATTTTCAAAATGAACAACAAAAAAAGGAAGTAATTAGGCAATGCTAGTGTTAACAGACCAAAATTAATGCAAAGTGTTTGAAATTAATGAAGAAGAGAAAGTAAACCTGTGTCTTTGAATTTTTCTTGAAGCTGAGTGATTTGAAGGACCAGTTTAGTTGGTATGTGACTGAATGTGCTGAGATAATGCTTGTATTTATATGCAAAAAAAAGGGGAGCATGTTGTCATAATTGACCACTCAAGTTGTGCTGAAAAAAAAACAACCAAATACAGCTGACTTGCAGAGTTGCCAATATAGACTCACCTTTTCAAGTAAACACATTCTACTGTCCATAACCCTAACAACACGACGCGAATTCAGAATTTAAATTTAATTTTATATTAAATTTATTTTTTATTAAAATTATTATTTATATATATATATATATTTTGTGTCGAAAGTTTTGGATATAGATAAATTAAGGATGGAATCACCTTAGGCGAAGATGAATCATGAACATATATAGCTATCTTACAAGGAAGGTGGCCAGATGCACACCTTTGCTGAAGAATTATATGTTGTAATGAGATTAAATATTAATAATTTGAATGTATATTTAATTTTATATATCCTTAATACAATTTAAAAAAAAAAAATTGCACAACCAATACTTTATATGAGGCAAAAACTTGAATCTTGGATCAAAATGGTGTTGAAGGAGGGACAATTCCAATAAATGGGTTTGTCAGATTTTTCATGACCAAAATGGTGAAAACGCATGGATAGTCGAGCACCTTTTTCCACGTTTAAAAACAGACGGTCCGTTAAATATATTTACACTGAAGGTGCTCTAGTATTCATGAGACTTCAGTGAATCTTTTACATTTTGAATAAAGACTCATCATAGTCATGAGCCTTTTATGAATCTTACATTTTGAAGAAAGGCTCATTGTTTACAATGCACTTTCAATATTAATTTTATTATCCAAGAATCTGAAAAGGCTGTCATTTTCTGAACTGATGGGACAATTTTTCACACCCTAAAGGCTCATCTTGAACAATGCACCTTCAATCAAATTATGAAAACACCCTTATCTCCATAAGATCTAAAAATATAAATTATGTGTTTGTTTAATTCAAAAATTATTTAGTATATGGCAAACTCATTAGTGACATTCACCAAGACTACCTTATTGAAAATCACAAAGGCCAAACTAGAAAAAAAAACGAAGTCATGGATAATAAAACGAGTTTGGAGATAAGGGTGTTTTCATAATTTGATTGAAGGTGCATTGCTAAAGATGAGCCTTCAGGGTGTGAAAAATTGTCCCATCAATTCAGAAAATGACAGCCTTTTCAGATTCTTGAATAGTAAAATTAATTTTGAATGTACATTGTAAACAATGAGCCTTTCTTCCAAATGTAAGATTCACAGAAAGCTCATGACTATAATGAGTCTTTCTTGAAAATGTAAAAGATTCACTGAAGGCTCATGAATACTAGAGCACCTTCAGTGTAAGTATATTTAACGGACCATCTGTTTTTAAACGTGAAAATTGCACACTGAAGGTGCTCGACTTTCCATGCGTTTTCACTATTTTAATCATGAAAAATCTGACAAACCCATTTATTGAAATTATCCCTCCTTTAACACCATTTTGTTTCAAAATTCCAAAAACTCGTTTCACGTAGGACCCCACCCCAACAGTACTAGATTCCTCACTCTGTCACTAAAATGAATTACAATATTCAAAAAGCTACATCCATGTCTGCTGATAATCACATTGGTTTACTATTCCCATCATGTGTGCGTGAAGAACAATAATATGGGGGAACTAAGGGGTAAGGGATCGTCTGGTAGAGTGTATTAAAGAGAATAATGTATGTATTAATTTTGTGTATTAGTAGTATTTTATTTGGTATTTTTTTTAGCTTATATATAACTAATGCTTGCATAAGTAATATATTTTATTGTGTATTACTAATACCTCAAAATCAATGGTATTAATAATGAAATGGATTCTAATACATGCATTAGCATGATTAAATACACAATTATTCCTTAAAATCTTTTCCACATTCTTTTCACCATATATATATGGAGGGTATTTTTATAAAAAAAATTATTTTTTTTTAGAAATTATGCAATTCATGTTATTTTTAATATATCAAATCAAACAATGCATAAGAAAAATACAAGTATAACTAATACAAACATAGCTAACACAAGTATTAATAATATATCATATTTTATATTATTTTTATACACTCTACCAAACGACCTAAAAGTATTAAAACAATTTTTATGTACTGCAGTACCACTATATTCTAGTCAGATTTAACAGTGTGTTCATTACAATAATGCATGCATATATGATGATGTGTAAAGTTCAAAATAGTTGGGAGTATTGATTAACACATGGTTATGATAGAGTAGTTGGGGAGCATAAAATTCATACTCCTAATACTCTATTAATTAAGCTTGTCTTCGTGTTAATTTTCCAATTAATTCACTAAGTACTTTCTCTAGAAGAATGACATATGGTTTATTTAAGTTTTAAAACAAGTTTATTCCACTCACCTATAATTTGGCTTATTCGTTCATCTAGAGTCTAGACTTCGGTGCGTATATATACAAAGTTTGCCTCTTTAGTTTTTAAAGTGAAATTTACATATTAACTTAAAAATAATTAAATAGTCCTATGAGTAACTCTATATATTTTTTATTGTTAAAATTAAGTATAAATTTTCAAAAAAAATCGTAATAAGAGAAAAATATATTTAATATTATAATAATAATAACTAAGATTTACCATTTAGCGATACCGATGGAAGTCTCTCATTCAATAAGTGTGGAACAATTTTTAGGGGTTGTTAGGTTTGAGAAATACGGAATTATTATCTCGGAATTAAATTTAGAATAAACTTATACCAAGTTCGCTAAGATTTTTTTAATTATGGAATTAGCAATTTTGAGTTTGTATGTATCATAATTGTGATAAGTAGTATTTTTTATCATGCACTCCGTACGGAATAACATTCCCGGGATTAAATATCAAAATGATACATTAATCCTTCTCCAAAACTCTTCCCCAAACTTTTTAAAGAAAGCAAAGGTTAAAATTTGAAATAAAAGTTATCTTACTTAATTTAATTTAAATCAAATACATATTTTATATTATTGCCCGTGCCTGTCATTATTAGTCCAATGGAACAACTTCTACTGAAGGAAGAAAAAAAAAACCTCTACTTTATGAAAATATACCAACAAAATTCGATACTATTTATGTCTAATATAGTAATCTCTTCATTGTTACTGTCTGAGTTTTAGTTTATTTGTCTAACGTTACTATCTTTTGTTGTTTACTATGTTTAGGTGGTTGCATCTTGTTATTTATATATTACGGTTTCACTCGATTTTTCTATTAGTTGTCATATTTTTCTTCACTGTCGTTTTTTGTTCTTCCTTTTCATTACTACTTGGATTTGCTTCACTTGAGCCGAAGGTCTTTTGAAAACAACTGCTCTACCTCCAGAAGACAAGGGTAAGATCTGCGTATATTTTACCCTTCCAGACTTTATTTTGTGAGATTTCACTGGATATGTTGTTGTTGTTGTTTGTTTTTTGATTTGTACAAAATTTTAACAAGTAAAGAAAACTTTTAACTTTTTGTAGTCTTAACTAAAGATATGTACAATACACGAAAAAAGAGTCATTCTTTTTACACAAACTAAAAAAAAGTAAGATAAAAAATGAAAATGGAAAGAATGTCGGGATTAATTTGTTCACCAACTAAACGATTCGTTATTTTCTCCTTCTCTAATCCACTAATGTAATATTGTAATAATACTCCTAATATAATTATCATTATATAATTAATAATAATAATAATTAATGTTAAATAAATTATAGGGGAGGAATACGTTGCCAACATGATGGCAAAGTCAGCTAATTAATGGGAAGTTTCTGAGTAGTACGCTTTTATCGGTGATTTTTATTTTTTATTTTTTATTTTTTGAATTAAAAAACTTAAAATAGTACTATAAGAAAAGAAAATATGTTCCTTTGACTGTCCATTTTTTTTACCCTATTTAAATTAATTTATTTTAGATACTTTTAGATCCAATTGCTTTTAAGTATTTACATAATATTTGGATAAGATAAAAAAATATTTTTAAACATTTATTTTAAATTAAAATAATAAAAATAAATAAAAAATTATAAGTTGAAATTTTAATTTATCATATTATAAATTATAAACGCATTCAAATAGGCTCTTTGTCATTTATGAATTATTGATGGCATTAATTGCACTTCTCATCTGTTTCTCAAGTCGAATCAGGTGTACAGAGTGTTAGAATTTGTCCTGAATTTTCTAGTTTACTTGAATTTTACCATAATTGGTGTTTTACTTCAAAAAGATTTTCTTTGTGGAAAATGTTTCCTGAAAAGATCTCTTTCATAATTAGTTAACCTCTTTTTTGGATGAAAAATTTTAAACCTCTACAAATAAAAGACTCTTCTTCTCAAATCACAACACAATAGCATTCACAATGTAGTAATTAAAGAGTCTTGTTTAGGGGGATATTTCTCCCAATAGTTATTATGTTTTTTCAATATTATGTTTTTATATGTAGGTCGTTTGACCAAATCATATAATAATATTAAGTTTTTAGTATTGTTTTATGTGTCATCTGATTTGTCACATTGATGGCTTACAACTATACATGACCAAATCATGTATTAAAGAGAATAATGTATGTATTAGTTTTGTGTATTACTAGTATCTTGTTTGATATATTTTTTTAGCTTATGTATAACTATTGCTTGCATAAGTAATACATTTTATTGTATATTGAGGTGTGTATTACTAATACCTCAAAATCAATAGTATTAGTAATGCAATGGATTCTAATACATGCATTAGCATGATTAAATACACAATTATCCCTTAAAATCTTTTCCACATTCTTTCCACCATATATATAGAGGGTATTTTTGTAAAAAAATAATAATTTTTTTTAGAAATTATGCAATTCGTGTTATTTTTAATAAATCAAACCAAACAATGCATAAGAAAAATGCATGTATAACTAATACAAGTATAGCTAACACAAGCATTAATAATACATTATATTTTATATTATTTTTATACACTCTGCCAAACGAAACCTAAAAGTATTAAAACAATTTTAATGTACTGCAGTACCACTATATTCTAGTCAGATTTAACAGTGTGTTCATTACAATAATGCATGCATATATGATGATGTGTAAAGTTCAAAATAGTTGGGAGTATTGATTAACACATGATTATGATAAGAGTAGTTGGGGAGCATAAAATTCATACTCCTAATACTCTATTAATTAAGCTTGTCTTCGTGTTAATTTTCCAATTAATTCACTAAGTACTTTCTCTAGAAGAATGACATATGGTTTATTTAAGTTTTAAAACAAGTTTATTCCACTCACCTATAATTTGGCTTATTCGTTCATCTAGACTTTGGTGCGTATATATACAAAGTTTGCCTCTTTAGTTTTTAAAGTGAAATTTACATATTAACTTAAAAATAATTAAATAGTCCTATGAGTTACTCTATATAATTTTTATTGTTAAAATTAAGTATAAATTTTCAAAAAAAATCGTAATAAGAGAAAAATATATTTAATATTATAATAATAATAACTAAGATTTACTATTTAGCGATACCAATGGAAGTCTCTCATTCAGTAAGTGTGGAACAATTTTTAGGGGTTGTTATGTTTGAAAAATATGGATTATAATCTCGGAATTAAATTTAGAATAAACTTATAACAAGTTCGCTAAGATTTTTTTTATTATGGAATTAGCAATTTTGAGTTTGTATGTATCATAATTGTGATAAGTATTATTTTTTATCATGCACTCCATATGGAATAACATTCCAGGGATTAAATATCAAAATGATACTTTAATACTTCTCCAAAACTCTTCCCCAAACTTTTTAAAGAAAGCAAAGGTTAAAATTTGAAATAAAAGTTATCTCACTTAATTTAATTTAAATCAAATACATATTTTATATTATTGCCCGTGCCTGTCATTATTAGTCCAATGGAACAAGCCTCTACTGAAGGAAAAAAAAACCCTCTACTTTATGAAAGTATACCCAGAAATCCGATACTCCCTCCATTTCATTTTAGTTGGTCATCTTATTAAAAATAAATATTCTATATTAGTTGATCACTTTTTAAATCAAGATAGAATTAATTAATTTTTTCTCATTTTATCCCTACAATTAATTATAATTTCAATGTTCATTCATATGCCCAATAAATATCATTAATATGGAAAAAAGGTAAATATAATAAAAACTACCACTCCATTTATGATTTCTTAATCACTATGTAAAATTAAATGTGTCCAACTAAAATGAAACGAAGAAAGTATTATTTATGTCTAATATCGTAATCTCATCATTGTTACTGTCTGAGTTTTAGTTTATTTGTCTAACATTACCTTCTTCTCTTGTTTACTATGTTTAGGTGGTTGCATCTTGTTATTTATATATTACGGTTCCACTCTGCTTTCCTATTAGTTGTCATGTTTTTTTTTCACTGTCGTTTTTTGTTCTTCCTTTTCATTACTACTTGGATTTGCTTCACTTGAGCCGAAGGTCTTTCGAAAACAGTCGCTCTACCATATTTTACCCTTTCAGACTTTATTTTGTGGGATTTCACTGAATATGTTGTTGTTGTTGTTTGTTTTTTGATTTGGACAAAATTTTAACAAGTAAAGAAGACTTTTAACTTTTTGTAGTCTTAACTAAAAATATGTACAATATACGAAAAAAGAGTCATTCTTTTTACACAAACTAAAAAAAAGAAATAAGATAAAAAATGAAAATGGAAAGAATGTCGGGATTAATTTGTTCACCAACGAAACGATTCCTTATTTTCTCCTTCTCTAATCCACCAATGTAATATTGTAATAATACTCCTAATATAATTATCATTATATAATTAATAATAATAATAATAATAATGTTAAATAAATTATAGGGGAGGAGTACGTTGCCAACATGATGGCAAAGTCAGCTAATTAATGGGAAGTTTCTGAGTAGTACGCTTTATCTGTGATTTTTTATTTTTTATTTTTTGAATTAAAAAACTTAAAATAGTATAAGAAAAGAAGATATGTTCCTTTGACTTTCCATTTTTTTGACCCTATTTAAATTAATTTATTTTAGATACTTTTAGATCAAATTGCTTTTAAATATTTGTATAATATTTGAGTAAGATCAAAAAATATTTTTAAACATTTATTTTAAGTTAAAATAATAAAAATAAATAAAAAATTATAAGTTAAAATTTTAATTTATCATATTATAAAGGAAAAAGACTCAAATATGTCATCGAACTATTGAAAACGGCTCATTTATGCCATCCATTAAAAGTTTGGCTCATTTATGTCATCGCCGTTACAAAAAGTCAAAAAGGCTCATTCATGACATTGCTTCTTAACGGTGATTTTTTAAAAACAGCTTTGTCACGTGGCATCTTACTAGAGGTCCACGCCATTGATTAAATATGCCATCGAACTTTGAGAAAAGGCTCATCTATGCCATCGGTTAAAAGTTTGGCTCATTCATGCCATTGCTGTTACAAAAAAGGTTCATTCATGCCTTTTTTTTAACAGTCCGGTTTGGTGATTTTTTGCAAAACCATTTTGTACAAGTGACCAACAATGATCCGTCCACATCATTACTTAAATCAGCCAAATAAAAAATCTAAAAAATTGAACTTTCTTCTAAAAGGTGAAATTAAAATTTTGTTTTTCACGACTCACAAATTTCTGGTACATCTGATTCTTCAAGTCATTAGAATCTTCAAGTTTTGACTTTGCTGAAATATTCTTCTTTTCTTCTCTGTAATTTCACCGATTATAGAATTTTTCTGATTTTTGCTTCAAGTACAATTTTTTAAGAATTTGAAAAATTGTGTTTCGATAACTAATTGATTCGTTGTTTGAAATAGTTGATGTCTGTTTCGCACTTGAAATGGCCTTGAGATTTGCAGAATTGTGTTCGGCGATTCCGAAAAAATTGAAAATGGATGAACTCTTTACAGTGCCTATAAAAGAGTTACAAAATGCATAGAAATATTTTGACCGGAGATGTCGATATTTTCTTATTAGGAATTTTAAAATTTCTTTGGCTGATTTAATTAATGATGTGGAAGAATTATTGTTGGTCACATGTACAAAATGATTTTGCAAAAAAATTCCAAATCAGACTGTTAAAAAAAATGGCATGAATAAGCCCAACTTTTAATGGATGGCATAGATGAGCCTTTTCTCAAAGCTCGATGACATATTTGAGTCTTTTCCCTTTAATTAATGATGTGGATGAATTATTGTTGGTCACGTATACAAAATAGTTTTGCAAAAAATCACCAAACTTGACTGTTAAAAAAAATTGCATGAATGAGCCTTTTTGTAACGGCGATAACATAAATGAACCAAACTTTTAATGGATAGCATAAATAAATCATTTTTAATAGTTCGATGATATATTTGAGACTTTTCCGTATTATAAATCATAAACTCATTCAAATAGGCTCTTTGTCATTTATGAATTATTGGTGCCATTAATTGCACATCTCATCTGTTTCTCAAGTCGCATCAGGTGTACGCCAGCCATGTTGAGAGAGATTAATGGACTAATATGTCATAGATTTTTATTTTTAATCTTTTTTTTTTTTTTTTTTTTTTGATAAGGAAAGATAATTAAATTTTGATTTGTGTAATGGTTCAAATTTAAGATCGAATATACTCCAATGTTTAACTGATTCAACTATATATGTACTTATTTATTAGTGACATAAGCATTTCAACCTCTTTTTTTTAATAAGGGAAGAGGGTCACTTTGCTCTTGAAGTATGAGAAATTGTTCATATTTCCCATGAAAATTGCAAAATTATACATATTACTCACAAATTAGTTGTTCATTTTCGCAAATCAAGAAATGTTTTATTATTTTTTTTCCATATTACCCTCAATATTAAATAACTAAAGAAAAAAAGTAATAGTTTGATTTAATTAGTGTTTCAAAACATAATTAATAGGGTTAGTTTTATAAAATACACTTCTAATTAGTATTTTCTTAATGGGTTTGTCAGGTCAAAAAAGGCCAAGTAAAATGGAACGGATAAAGTATATTTTTTTTTCTCAATCATGCATTATTTTTTTATCGCTTTAAATCAATCACCAACATAATAATTGATTCTCTTCATTACTTGAGAACCGTTGTTAGTACTTATCATCACTTCATTTCGACGACTCTCACATTATGTTATGTACCAATTGTCCTATATTGGAAAAATAGAAAAATATTAATGAATTTATAGGCTAAATGGGTTCTCCCAACTATCAGACTAGTCTTTTAGGTTAAGCTCTCCCATTTGGTTTATAACACATTATGATCAACCTACAAAAATTATGCATCACATTCAAACAATTCTCTCACAATCTTTACCATCTTACCTTTGCCGTGAGTTAACATGCATGCTCTCAAGTCTCAACCATTTTAACCCACTTGACCGCTGTGATATTATTGCAAATAATTTATAAGTTAAATATTGTTCATATAAATTTACTTCAATATGGGTGGTTAATGTGGACATTTGGCATTACTATTGACGATATAAAAAGGATTTGATTAAAAAGTTGTGTTGATGGAGCTGCGACAGAGGTATAAATTAACTTGATGATGCAAGTGTTCATTGATTGAATTCCATTTAGAATGATTCAAGGCTTAAATATGATAAATTTGTGTTGTTTAGGATAGAGACACTATCGTTAAAGGTTTTGAGTACTGAATTATTGAAGAAAAAAATGTTGTTGGCATCCAAGCGCACACCCTTTTCAAAATTTAGAGATAAATATATATAAATCTCTTTACATATAATTCAAGAAAAAGATGTTGTTGGCATCCAAGCACACTCCCTTTTCAAAATTTAGAGAAAAATATATATAAATCTGTTTACATATAATTCAAAGACATTTTGACCCTTTCCCTTGTATGTAAAAAAAAAAAAAAAAAAAAAAAACCTCATGTATTCGAAAGCTTCTGCACACTATCGGTGGATATTGAATAAAGACTTTTTCGACCAATTTTATAATGGTATGGATACATTTAAATTCAATTATTAACCAATGACAAATTGACTTTTATTTTGGAGTAATATATTTCTTTAATTGAATTTCTTAAAGACTTTTCTGAACCAATTTTATAATGGCATTGATATATTTAAACCTAATTATTATCGGTTGTCTTTTCTTCCTAAAAACTACTAATATACTTCTCTAATTGATTTTTTCAAAAACTACCTAGGTTCAAACAATTAAGACTAGTTTTTTTTTTTCTTTCATGAGACTAGGTTTTAGAAGACAAGAATTAATACCTGCTCGGAATATTTGATCCTTGGCAATCATGATATGATAAACATGAAAAATTCAATGTCTCTCTTTCATTTTATTTATATTTATTATTCTACCTTTGATTCCCTCCTCTCAAAATGTTCTTTTTATAAAAATATAACATGAACAATGGTGCTCATCACGTAGTCTTTTGACCTTACATTTTGAAACAAAATCCAACAATGGTAATTATGAGATGTTGTTGGTATGTGAACCATGATAATCTAAAATGTAAGCATTTTTGAGACAATAATACACTTCTAATTAACTACTTCTAATTAGTTAGATTATGTCTAAAAACACTCCCTCATGTGTGACTTATGAGTTCAGTTTTTTTTTCTATTGGGTCAAACACCAAAAATATTTTCTTTTTTCTTTGGAGGTGAGATAATAATACACTTCTAACTCACTAGGCAGTGAAGATTATCTAAGATTATATAAGCAGATCGACGACAAATGACTTATTCTCTCGATCAATGTGGGACTTTAACACGCACCCCCTAGACGTTGAGACTTGGACAATTAGAGTGCGAACAACATATATATCTAATGTGAGAACCCAACATCGAAATGACTCACAAACAGATACGAGTCTGGGTCTGATAATGTAGTAGTCAAAATTTGCACAAGGTCGAAGCTTGCCCCAGACCTAATTCGATTTAAGCTATCTAACTCTGGACATCGATCACTACATACCTCTTCACCTTCAGTGGCGGAGCCACCTTGTACCCAGGGGGTTCACCCCTTCGACATAAAATTATCTATAATATATTAAAAGTGTGAAGACCCTTAGAAAAGTGATTTGAACTTTTTGCCCTTCATTAAAACACTCCGCAATAGACAAAATCGTCTTTTTACTATATTTTTAAATATTTAAGAAAAATATTTTAATTATTTCCCTAATATTTAAAACCAACTAAAATTGTGTATTGATTTTCTCCTTATTTGAGTTATATGCAATTTAGGACTTCAAAACGACTAATATGGTATATTATTTTTCCCTTATTTAGGACTCTTATATATAGAGATATAAAAATACACTAAATCCTCAAGGTATGTTTCTAATTAATCTCCGCACTTTTTCTTCTTTAGTCCACTGTCTGCAATTTTTTTTTCCTTCAGAAAATTTATATATATGTTTTCCTTCAAAATTCAATTGATGGTAATTTAGATATCTATTCCCCTTCGCCATCAAAACTGGTTCTTCTTTTACTTCATTATAATCATTTTTGTTATAAGTAGTTGCGTTATATTATCATGCGCATATATAATGTAACTTTATTATTGTTGATGGTAATTTAGATATATGTTCCCCTTCGCCATCAAAATTGGTTCTTCTTCTACTTCATTGTAATCCTTTTTGTTATTGTTAATTTGTTAGTTGTGTTATATTATTATGCGCATAGATAATGTAACTTTATTATTAAGAATGTGTTTTCATTCATCAATACCAATATAATTTAGACTTTTGATATGAATAGAGAAATTTTGTGTTTTACTTAGCCTTTTTTTAAGATCACATTCCTATGCAAGTAAGTACAGTAATATAAAAAAACAATTTAGGCGTGCAATATGGCTTGAAGACTTGAGGCTATGAAGAAACAAGGCTTTAACTCTCACTCTCTTCTGGAAAAGGATCAGGTTTGTTGGGGGGTTTTCGTTTTTTTTAAAAAAAACAATTTTATTTGTGAGGTGCTTATTGATTGGAAAAAGTAAAAATAAAATGATAATTTTTTTTTCTGATTAGCATAAAGTCAACAGGAATTAAAGACTCTTTTTAAGTTCTTTACAAAATTAAGCACAGTTTTACTAGGTAGCTAAGAGTTCTCGGAGGGTAGTATAAAGTTTTTATAATGAAAAGGGAATTGCTTTTTCGACTGCCAATCTGATCCCTTGGGAAAAACCTTGTTTAAAGGATGGTACTTTTCTTTATGTCAAGCTTCGGGCTACTCATGAATTTTATTTTCTTAAATCACATTCATTAAAAGACTATAATAAATAAAACCATTCTCAAATTATTATATAAATTAAGGACTCTTAAAATATATGGTAACAAAAAAATATATGATAAGAGGTGTATACGTGAAAAATTAAGCGTTGTACGTAAAAGCAAGACTAATTAAGCACTCCTAATTTTTAAAAATTGTCCTAATTTTTAAAGGACTCCTAATTATAATGGAGTAAAACAAAAACTGCGGCTTATTATCTGTTTTTGTTGAAATCGTCTTTCGTTATTTAGGTTTAGGATTTGATATATAGCTTACAAGTTTAGGATTCAATATAACCTATAGGCTATAAGTTTAGGATTACAATCACCTTTTTTCTCTTCTCCTTATCAATAATTGTTTGTTCATACGCAGAACGTGGGCCATGGAGTTCTTTGTCTAGATGGACATTATAGTCGAATTTGAGAGATGTGGGCAGGACTTTCCTTCGATATTGGAGAATGGCAAAACTAGGCTATGAGATTGCACAAAGTAATGCTGCATGGATCCTTGACAAATATGGAGAAAGAAGCATGTGTTTGGGAGAATCTGGAATTTGTAGTGATGAATGATAAAATTTTACACATAAATTTATGCTCCACGTTAAAAGTACTAAATTTAAATGAACCCATGGAGTTACATTCTCAAAAAGGACGGTGATGGAGTTAGAGATCAAGGTATGTGTTCGATCATACTTGGTATCTTTAGTCTGAACTTTGTATTGTTGATTTCATCTTCATCCAAATAATAAAATTTATCAACGTTGGCAAGCTTCAGAGCAGGGTAATGAACATGCTGCGTTGCTTATTGGGGATGCATATTACTATGATCAGGTATGTTACTTTACATTCCGAAGTAGCCTTAAGTTGTTTATCTTATTCTTATCTCTTCACATATTACTATGGTCGGGTATTAGTTTACACTCAGCATTCATTGTCATCATATCTTTTCTGTCTTTTATTTTTTAAAAATTTCTTTTACTTAATAGTTCTAAAGATTATATATAAACTATACATAACCAACAATTGACAATGAATTCTCACCTTTTGATAATTTCTCTTTTTTTCAGTTGAAAATTTATGGTCCAAAAATTGGACGAAACAAGATATTGCCGCGGAATGAAATAGCCGAAAACCAAAGGTTTATCTCTTTTTTTTTTTGTTCTTTGTAAAAGACTGAAAGGTGAAATGCCAAAGCAACAAGCCAACAACCAAAAGGATTACAAGGAGAACCTGAAATGACGACCTCACTATTTGGTTGCTCTTTATTCCCCCACCTTGCTCTTACCATTTAAATTTAATGTTAGATTTTTTAGCAGCAGAAAAAGAAAAATATTTCTAGCAAAATTGACAACAACAATATTTATTGTTAACATGGTAGCATATATTTAGAGATATTCCAAGTTAATTGTGAATATCACGTATACAAAAATATAGCTAGAAATATTATACACTAATTTTGTTTAGAATTATCTATTTTGGTGGAAAAAAAATTCTTATTGAAAAGTTTTGGACTTTTATAAATTGAAGATCTTTTCTTCCAACAAATAATTGAATAGGATTTACAAGGTTGTCGTCGTTAAATAGTTTTTATTTAGGGAAGATTTTTCTCTCAATAGGTTTTGTATGTTTAATATATTAGTTTCTAATATGTAGGTCACTTGACCAAATTATATTAAAATATTATATTTTTTTATATAATTTTCTTTGTCATCTGATTTATAGTCGCAAAGATTTTCATTTGTTTGTTTCCTCATGATGTCATGTTATTTTGATTCCAACTTTTTTTA
The DNA here is from genome assembly GCA_031232105.1 of Capsicum rhomboideum. Taxonomy (NCBI): domain Eukaryota; kingdom Viridiplantae; phylum Streptophyta; class Magnoliopsida; order Solanales; family Solanaceae; genus Capsicum; species Capsicum rhomboideum. Next base: position 3,561,995 of record CP124718.1, read on the forward strand.
GGCTTACGAGTGCTTTTTGTGTTATAAGACTTTATGAATTAGAGCGTAACATTGGATATTGCTTTTTTAAAACATTTGCCGTAAAAATATTTGTTTTATTTATTGTTACAACAAAACTTTAATTAGTATTATTTTTTTTACATTAATTGGTATATATAGTATAACATATCTGGAAAAAACAACGTAAGACAGAAAACTAACATTACGAAATTTTGAACACATTGAACTTCTATTAGGCCTCCGTCATTAAATTTTAACTGATCAAGTACAACAATTTTATGTTAGAGTAGTAAGTAAATTATGTCTATTTTGCATTGCAAAACCTAAGGATGTTTGTGATTAAAGCATGGTTATTTTATTGTGGGTGGTTGACTTATTCACGAGGTGAATGAAGTCACGTAGACGTGAGTATAGTAATTTATCTGATTGACTACAATGTTAATATGCTACATTAGTACATACAATGCAACTCGAAAAGATAATCTCCAAGAGAGTGAACGAAAAACTAGCTAATCAATGATTTACTCTATTCCAAGAGAAAGAAGAAAGGGGGAAAAAAAGAGAAAAAGAAATACGTACAATATTTACTTTGCAAGCAATAAATTTGGTTTAACATTAAGATCATCAGTCACTAACAGACATACATTTTCTTTTTAATTAAATTTTTATAACAATATAAGTGTAATATCATAAGTAGAGTCTGAAGAGGGTAGAGTCTACACCAGTCTTACTTTGTGAAAATGAAAAAAGTCCAAGAAGAGTGGAGTTTACTTAATTAAAGTTATGGCTATTATATTTTACTTATTTATAAGATGTAAGAACTCGACAAAAATGAAAGAACACAAATTTGAAGGACAAAAATTAAAGTCACCCCAAAACAGGGTGATTCTAGCGAATGACTCATAGTCAATACACGATTACCTAAAAATCAAGGTACATAATCAATGCATGTTTGTCTTTTTCTCCTTGGAAATTTTAAAAAAATCTGATTTAATTTTTAAGTATAAATTTCTCGAAGTTTGTATTAACATGATACTATAAATTTAAAAATAAATTAAGCTAAAATTATACTACTATGTAAAATTGTTAAAACCTTTTGAAATTTTAGAGAAACTGATATATCTGCAACATTATAATAAAATTATGATTTGTTTTCTATCAAAAAATTTTAAATACTAAGAATTTTTAAAATTTTAAATCGTCTATTGAAAAAATTCATTCATATTCAAAATTAATCTTAATTTTTATTTAGTCCGAAATGAACATAACATAAAAAAGGTAAAGATTCGATCAATAAATGATCAAAAGGTGAATTTTCTCGAAATCAACTCGATATATTAAAGTGATGTTCGATATTCTTGGCGATCATACACATCATTGGGAGGCCCACAATTATACATTCTGGAATCACGAAAAAAAAATTAAGAAAGACGAATCAAAAGAATACTACAAAATAATACTCATAATTTTGATAAAATAAAATCACTTTTTTTTTTGTAATTTGCAGTTTATTTTTCGATAAAATTTATTTTTGATGTCTACATATGTATCTTAATTTTTTTCTATAAATTTGTGTCAAATTTCTCATTTCATTGAATAAGAAAAATACATGTGCCCTTTCCTAAATAAGTCCATGACTATGTGATTGGTCATGAATGCTTATTATTAATACGAAACACTAATTTCCTACATATAAATGGTTTTTTTAAGTAAAACATAATTATCTTCGAAAATGAAAACTAAACAATGAAAGTGATCACAAAAAAAAATTAATAATTATAGATGATTTTTATTGCAAAATCTGATGATTTTTGTGATTAAAACATGATTATTTTATTGTGGGTGGTTCGACTCCTTCATGAGGTGAATGAAGTCACATAGACAAGTATAGTAATTTTATCTAATTGACTACAATTTTGATATGCTACATTAGTATATACAATGTAACTCGAACAGATATTCTCCAAGAGAGTGGCCGAAAAACTAGCTAATCTATGAACTACTATATTTCAAGAGAAAAAAAATCCATACAATAGTTACTTTGCAAGCAATAAATTAGGTTAAACTTTAAGATCATCAGTCACTAACAAGCAAACATTTTCTTTTTAATTGAATTTTTACAATAACATAAGTGTAATATCACAAGTAGGGTCTGAAGAGGGTGGAGTCTACATCATTCTTACTTTGTGAAGATGGAAAGGGTCTGAGGAGAGTGGAGTGTACTTAACTAAAGTTACGGCTATTAGATTTTATTTATTTATAAGATGTAAGAAATCGACAAAAATTAAAGACAACACATTTGAAGGACAAAAATTAAGGTCACTCCAAAATAGGAGAATTCCCGCGAATGATCTGAAAATCATGGCACATAATCAATACATGTTCATCTTTTTCTTCTTTAAAATTTTAAAAAATCTGATTTAATTTTTAAGTATAAATTTCTCGAAGTTTGTATTAACATGATACTATCAGTTTAGAAATAAATTAAGTTAAAATTATATTATTATGTAAAATTGTTAAAATCTAATATTTGAAATTTAAGAGAAACTGATATATCTGCAACATTATAATAACAATAAATTTATGATTTTTTTTTTCTATCAAAAAATTCTAAATGCTAGGAATTATTAAAATTTAAAATCGTCCATTGGCAAAATTCATCCATATTCAAAATAATCTTAATTTTTATTTAGTCCGAAATAAACCTAGTATGAAAAGGGTAAAGAGTTGATCAATAAGTAATCAAAAGGTCAACTTTCTCGAGATCAACTTGATATATTAAAGATGCTCGATATTCTTAGTGATCATATACATCATAGGGAGGTCCAAAATTCTACGTTCTGGAATCACGAAAAAACATTAAGAAAGACGAATCAAAAGAATACTACAAAATTATAATCACAATTTTGATAAAATAAAATCACTTCTATTTATTTATTTTGTTATTTGCAGTTTATTTTTTATATAAAAAAAAATTCAATGTCTACATATATATCTTAATATTTTTTTAAAAAATTTATGTCAAATTATTCATTTAATTCAATATGCAAAATACACGTGCAACGCACGTACACTAAACTAGTATTAATTAAATATAGTTAAAATTATTTTTTCCTTATGTATAGTAGACGTTGAACCCTCTTCAATTAGTTCATGTGTTTACTTCTTTCGATCTTGAACCCCTGCGTGAAATTTCTGGTTCCGCCGGTGTTCACCTCGAAGGATGTATCGGTAAGAATTATCTACTCCTTCTCTCTATTTTATCGTTATCTGTCATTTCAGTACCGTTGGTCATTACTTTCTATATATGCATCACTATATGCCTCGTCACGTTAATCAAACATAGCCGTCGTTTGGTCTCGAGGTCAGTCCAATCCAATCCGCTATTAGGACTGGATTGGGTTATGAAATTTAAGTCCATTTAAAATTGAAGCTTATAAGCCCAGCTCAAGTCAGTCCGTTGGCCCTTGAGGTTGGGTTGGGCTGGCTCGTGGGCCAAAATATTTTAAATTTAAATGAAGAGTGTGAAAAAGAAGTAAAAAATAAGAATAGTAACTACTGAATAAGTTTTAGTATCTTACACAAGACTTTATTTATTTAGAGTTCAATCCTAATCACCAAGTATAGATTTTTCATTCATGATTGTTATTCAATTTAAACTTAAAATTTAAAAGAAAACTATGAACAAAAAGAATTAAAAACTATAAATAGTAATTACTGAATAAGTTCTATCTAGTATCTTACACAATATTTTACTCATTTAGTGTTAAATTCCTAATACTAAAAAAAATTGCATTCACTACGAAATGTTCAAACACTTGTTGCTAAATTCATTGCATGACTTTACTCAATTTCAAAGCGATAATATTTTTAAGTGAATTTAAATATTATTAATTTTTGATATATTTTTTTTGATAATGTTTATCTAATTAAATCTTCATATGAATTTAGATGAAGGTGATGTTAATTAAGATAACTTTATCAATGAATTCAAATGTGTTTGACGATGTATTTGGTGTTGAATATGTTATAAGTTATATTAAAATTATGTACTTTCATATAATCATATGTTAGAAATGTTAACAAATTTTCATACCTATACATTCAAATATAGATTGAAAAGAAAAAAGTTAACAAAAAAAAAAGACCGGTAAAAATGAAGGGCTAGCCCGCCCCAGCTCGCGACCCTTTTAGGGCTGGGTTGGGTCATACGTTTTAAGGCCCTTTAAAATGAAGGGCTGATCGGTCCTAGCCCCTCAAATTCTTTGACCCGCGAGGCTTGGATTGAGTCAGCCCATTTCGACAGCTCTAATCAAACATATATAGAGTAGCATATTTGTGCCTCTATAGATACCATGTTGATTAATGTATGAACCATCTTATCTAAATATTTATGTCGACCGAGAGCACACTTTTAATTACGTTATTTTATTTCATCTAAATAATAGATGCCAAGTACCCTTATTAACTAGTTTAAAGTTCAAAAACTGTTTCAGAAGTTAATTAACCAAAAAAATATATCTTGATGGTTTTCTAGTACGTAAAACAATATGCAAATTAAATGTGGGATAGTATTGAAAATTGAAAAAGTGCTATCCAAACTTGACTATCATCTTCAAATATGTCAATCTCACGTATTATTTTAGTTAATAGAATTTCCTAGAAAGAAACTTTCACTGTCAAGTGGCCTTTACAATATGGCCATGGCAGTTAGGGGTGGGCATAAAAATCGGAGAACCGAAAAATCATACCGAACCGAATTAGTTCGGTTCTTCGGTTTGGGTTCGGTTTCGGTGTTTTTTTTCGGTAGTTCGGTTCTTCGGTTCGGTGTTCGGTTTAGGGGTAACGGTTCTTCGGTGCACCGAAGAACCGAACTTTTATTAATTTTTAATTTTTTTTTTAAATTTTCATGTAGTTCATGTTTGCCCAAAACTTTTCAAGACCAAGCATCAAAACCCATACTCAATTACTCCATCAACATTTACCTTCCACCCTTATTACTTTTACATTTTCCTAATTTTTAATTTTAATTCCTAAAATACTTATATTTCTAATTGTAATTCCTAAAAAACTCCTAATTTCTAATTGTAATTCCTAAAAAAATTTCACACAAATACTACCACCGTATTGTGATATGAAAAATAGAGCACTACAATGATATATATTTGAAGTTGTCCTCACTTGATAGTCTATTTACAATGTTTTAGATTTTTTAGTGTCTTATATTTTGATTCGGTTCACATTTTATTTTTTATTTTGCACCGAAAAACCGATTTAAAAACACCGAATTAAACCGAACCGAAGTTGAAAAAACCGAACCGAACCGAATTAGTTTGGTTCGGTGTTCGGTGCACACTTTTCTAAAACCGAAAATCGAAGAACCGAACCGAAATTTGATAAAACCGAACCGAAGAACCGAACGCCCACCCCTAATGGCAGTAATGTAATGTTGACCTACGTACAAATATCCTTCATTTCTTATTCTTTCAATTTTTCACTTGTCAATTTTTATTTCTTTTATTGTTATGGGAAATAAATTAGTTATATATTCAGCGTAAAACTTGGATTTATCTTGTTTAGCTATATATTCTTAGTGGATATATTTTGAAAATAAAAAGGAAATGAGATCTCTTAATTATATATTCTCTTACAATTTGAATAGAAGAAAATGATTTTTTTTTCAGATCTCTTATGTGTAAAATGAATAACTCTCGTAAAAAGAATATAAAAAAAATAAAAAATTCTAAAAAGCTAGAAAATCATTTCTCCCAAGAAAAAAAATACTCCCTGCTATATATGTCAACATCTTGTGCATTAAGGAACCCTATATTCGTAATAAAGATAAAGATTTTTGCTACTTATGTCAAGATTTTGTTTTCCCAAAGATGGTAATGTAGATGATAGAGACCAGCTTGTCCACATGACCTCAATTATTCTACTGGATATATATTTGCTATCTTCTCTCTGTACGTGAATTATATAATTTTAACTAGTAAAGCTTAGATATATTAGAAGAAACTATCTAATATTTTTTTACCTTCGGTAGAATTTGAACTTGAAACCTAATGATTTTCTTCCGATTTTATTGATAACCATACCACACCTTTAAATGCTATAAATCAAGATTAGTTTTTGAATTCATGATTTTCGTTTTCTCCCCTCTTCTAAAAGTCAATAGAGATTCATTATGGAATTCATAAAAATGTCCAATGTTAAACAAGGACAACTTGATAATCAAGTATACTTCTAATAAATAATTGTTAACTATGAGAAGTATAACTAAAAATACCATTCGTTTATATAAGTTAAACCCCTTTTAGCTTTTCCCCAAGTAAAAGAAACTCAATTAGTAAATTGAAATTCTCACAAATGTGTTTTGTTCATTATTGAAAGTGATTTCAAGAAATTGTTCTCAATTTAACTAAACACAATATATAAAACTTTTCTATGTACATTAATGTACTACCCTCCTTTTGGAGAAGTGCTGTCCAAACTTGACCACTTTCCTATTGCACAAGACGACACCTTTGGTAACATTTCCTTGATGTTTCGTGTAATAAAGGCCATAATACTATTATCCTAATTTTCCTCTCTTTTAATTTTAGTGTTTTCATTTTGTTTATTATTATTAGGAGTATTACTCCCTCTGTTTCATTTTAGTTGGTCATCTTACTAAAAATAAATATCTCATATTAGTTGATCACTTACTAAATCAAGATATAATTAATTATTTTTTTCCATTTTACCCCTACAATTAATTATAATTTCAATGTTTATTCTTATGTCCAATGAATATTATTAATATGAGTAAAGGGTAAAATAGTAAAAATTATCACTCTATTTATGATTTCTTAATCACCGTGTAAAATATACAATCACCGTATAAAATAAAATGTGCTCAATTAAAATGGGACGGAGGGAGTACTTAATATGACTTGTTTTATACCTCTTTGAAGTTTCTTCCTCCACCATTGTGATTTTCATTTCTTAGGGAATATATCAAAGATAGAATACTCCCTAAAAAACAATCCGCAAGGGCGAGTGAATTGGTTTAGCAGAAACATCCCATAAGGAAGATCATCAATCGAATCTCACCTGGTTCTTTCTCATTCAGCTGAGTTGATGCAACGTGTGTGGTATCTCAAAGGAATGCTAGGGGGATCTTCCTCACCTAATTCTTTTTCAATAGAGTGTACGCAGATTTTATGTATGTTGTTCTGCTCCCCTCCTTGTACTTTTTATTGATTTTCATTTATGTCAAAGTTTGTTGGTGTTGATCAGCCCTTGACCACCACGAGGCATGAAAGACTTGGTATGGTCATTAATTTTTAAAAAAAAATAAAAATTAAACGCAATCAAACAAATAATTCATCACATATATCATGGACCCGGTCGAAGAGTCAACAAACTAGATACCACGACTCACGAGTAACATGTTGGACTAAATTATTCATGTTCTGGAGTTAGGTAATAATTTAGGTAGAGAATATTACAATTACTACTTTTAAATATTATGAAAAATGAATTATTAGTTGGTAAGCCATCAAAATTAATTAATAATTGTAATAATAAAAGTAGTAAAGGTTGTTTTCAGATACAATTATCTGTATTTAAACAACAAGAACTTTAACTGTAAGTTCAAGAACAACTAAGAAGTTCAACAACTTCAAACACAAGTTCAACAACTATGAACTATCAAAATGAAGTTTCTACTATTTTCTGAAAAATAGCAAAATCGTAAGAAAAAGATGAAGACAGAAATGGAGAATCAAGTCCACTGAATTCACGGTGTGTCCTTAAGAAATTTATTCCTCTCAAGTACCCGAGGTTATGGAATCTTTCCTCCCAGGATAAAATGATTCACTTCAGTAGAATAGTGGTACCTCAAATTCTACCGAACAACGAACTCACTCAACGATTTGATGATCACACTTGAGTTTTTCAAGAAGAAGAGAGTGTTTTTCTTTCACAAATTCCGTGCCAAAACCTGAGGAATAAGTTAGGTATTTATAGTCAAAAGGTGGTGTTTCAGAAGAGAAGCAAAGGTTCATGAAAAGAGACAACTTTCTGAAACGTCACTTGACCTGCGGACCCCACATGCGCCCGCAGGTGGCGACATGTGGCCGTTGGTCGTCGTTTGACAATCAAGAATCAGTCCCGCCCTCTGCAAAGCTCACCTACATCCGCAGGTGATGACCTGAGCCCGCAGATCGTCCTTTTCGCATGAAACAGTGTGTCGCTTCCTCGAAGGGTCGCATCCCTTCGAAGTACGTTGTGAAATGCGTCCGCACATGCTCGGGTGTGTCCGCAAATGGAGAAAAACATTTCTTTTCAGATTAAAATATCACTATTTTTTCAAGTTTCAAATGAATAGACTCTCGATCGATCATTTGACAAAGTCGAAGCCGAGCGAGCGATGACGCGAGACTTGTCTTATTCTTGCCTCACTATCCACATGAAAAAATGCATTTCAATATATGCATAAGAAAGTTTCTTTCTCCCACCAATGTGGGAGAACTTTACTTCTTAAAAGTTTACACATTTCACTTTCCCTACATTTTGCTTCCCTTCATTTTTCATTCACAATACACTGGAGTCGTTTGGTAGGAGGTATAAGGGATAATTAATCCCGGGATTAATGTAAAGATGAGCTAATCCCATATTTGGTTGGTACAAAATGCATGGGATAGCTCATCCCGGGATTAGTTATCCCGAGATTGTAGTGTTTTTCTTATCCCTTCTTGAGGGTGGGTTAACTAATCCCGGAATAGCTAATCCCGGGATTAATAATCCCTGGATAACTTGTTTTCCAACCAAACGACCATTCCATCTTATATGAAAGGTATCCAACTGAAACAAATTTAAGATGCTAAATTTAATTTACGTATAGTTATATTTTTTTGTAATTAAAAAATAAATAAAAAAAGTATATATACATACACTAAAATCAGGGGCGGACCTATGACCAAATATGTGGTACTCCGGCATTCGTTAAATTCGACGCAAGCTAGGTATAATTATATAAAAAAATGTATAAAAATTGGTATGAATTTAGAAAAGCACCCAATAAACCAAGAAGATAGTTGGATGCTTTAATTTTCAGGCGGAACCTTAAAGACTTTGGACATCAATATATATGTTTGAACCTCCTGAGTACCCATAATCCCTAAATCATGAATCCGCCACCGACTAAAATAGCTGTTGAAAAGTTACTTTGATCGATGAACAATCATATAGGAGTTTAAATTCTAGAAAGTTGTGAAGGTTGTGTATTGTATAGTAGAATAAATTTGTGGTAGAACAAATATAAAAAGTTTTGAAACTTTCCAAAATGAAAAGAGTATTTTAAGTTCATACATACTCCCTCCGTTTCATATTACTTGGTTCGATATTGAAAATAATTCTTTCAATTTAGTTATTTGATTTATGAAATCAAAAGAATTTTATTATATATTTTTTTTCTACTCTTAATATTAAATAACTAATAAAATAATAGTAGTTAAATTTAGAGTTTTAAAGCATCATTCATAAGACTAATTTAGTAAAATACATCTCTAACTAATATATTTTAAAAGGTGAGTCAGATTAACAGAGCTCAAATAATATGAAACAGAGTGAGCATATGAAATTATATATTGGAATAATTTTGAACAATTTATTTTTTAATTATACACAATAAAGTAATCAAAATATTAGTATGATGTATAAATTTTAAAAATAACCAGTCGAACTGTATCATTAACCGTTTTACTAATCATGATTTTGTTATCAACGTCATTATAATCTCATTCCTAACTTGGTATTTTAAAAAAATTAATGGGAGTTGGTAGGATTTCCCTCCAACAAACTTTGATCAGTTACCAACAAAGATTGTGATGGAGTGGTAAGTACTCCTTCATCCTTAACAAGAGGTCTCGGATTCGAGTCTCCCTGGGTACGGAGTTACCTTTGTTAGGGAGTGTTTTACCTTCCAATGTGAAACTCTCGGTACGAATTCGGATTTAATCGGACTCCAATACAGATACCGGACACCAGATGAAACCCCCCCAAAAAAAAAAACTTTGATCAGTTATTTTAGTGTCCAGTGTCCACATCAATAATGTTGTAATCAAGGGTGAAAAGTCACTCCACATCAACATATTGAAATCGAAAAGAAAGCAAAAGGGCATTTCTCCCCCTCCTCACCCCCACTCCCCAAAAAAAAATATATATTCACATTTTTTTTATAACTTTGTGAAAGATAAAATTGTATTTTCTTGATAAATCCTTATTAAATAAGGCATTTATATTGTTTTTGTTTTCTTAATGATCATTATTGGGCGGCGTTGATTTTTCTTTAGATTTCTGACTTTGTCTGTATTTATTAAAGTTAGGTGCAGATTTTGATTGGTATATTACTTTATTGATGATAATTTTAAATCCATCTTATTAAATAATTTAGTGATTCTGCACCCTTGATAATTTTAGTAATGTGACCAAGGCCGAATTCAAAAGCTTAGGTACAGATTTTAAAAAATTTAACATATATATTTGATTGTGAACTCTGTTATCGTTATAAATTAATTTAAAATTATTATAAAAATTAATAAATTTTAAATTAGGAATCCATCAAGAAGAAGAAAAAGTAACCAAAAGTCAGCATTTCAAGAAGGGCTCCATCCCCAAAATTGGGTTGTTCAGATATGCTTGTCTTGTAATCTGAATATAAATTTGTGACATTCTAATTGGCACCTGATTTATATCCATATACAAAAAAAATATTTGATTCATATAAATGGACAATGTAAAAATATCTACATTGTTAAGAGTATTTAATTAAATTATAGTTTTATTTCTAAATTACCAATCTTGTTCCAATGAATTGTGACCAACGGTAGTTAATTATCTTCGAACAATGAAAATAGAGAGGAGCCAAATTCATTATCTTCAAATTGAATTAACAATATATGAGGAATATTGTTGGTGCAATTAAATTTCTTTATAACAACATTGTCTATTCAATTTTTTTCTTTTTTGATTGTTTATAGCAAAATATTGTTATTACATAACATTGAAATCGATTTCAATGTGATTTGTTGTTGTTACTATTTCTTTCTCCATTATTTTCGACATGACTTTTCTTCTGTTGTATTTCTTTTTCATACTTGATAGTTGATATAATGTATTTTACTTAGTCGAGAGTCTATTGAAAACAATCTCTTTACCTTTATAAAATAGAGGGAATCGCATAGATACCACCCTTCCTAATTAAATCTTACTTGTAGAATTACATTGAGTATGTTATTGCTATAGTGTAATTTATAACAAACAAAACTTGAATGTTAAAATGAAATATTATTATAATAAGTTGTTATAAAGAGATCTGACCGAAAATAAAAACTCATAAAGAATATGGTCGCCCTTTTTGGCTGATCGATATGCTCGTCTTCTACCTTATCAAGAAATCCATAGCCACTTGTGATGTTTCCATCATATATTACACGTCTTTCGTTCGGATTTACTTGTCACAGTTTGACTTGACACATCTATTAAGAAAACAATAATTGGTATAGTGACTTTACCATACTATTCCTATTAATTGATCTTTAAATAGGTATTAGATTTGGAGAATAAGTAATTAATACCAAAGGTAAAATATGAAGAAAAAAAATTTTGATTTATCAAAAATAACAAGTAAAAATAGAAATCAAATTAGAAAAATAGTGACAAATAATCTGAACAGATGGAGTATATAATACGACACGTAAAAATGGGACTATAAGTGGAATTATGTAACTTAATTTATTAATAAAGGCCCACATGTCTTTCAAATAATAACAAAGGATTTATAAATTAGCCAAAAAAGTAATGTTTCAATATTCTTACAGTAAGTTAAAAATAGGAAAAATAGCATAAACATACACCTTAACTTATTATATTTACATAAATTTTTATTCTTATAAAATAATTACAAAAATCTCAACTAATTATGTATCTTCATTGGATGTATAAGGAGCTAATTATGCATCTTTATAAAGGAAGAAATATATATTCGTTGGATGTATTATGTATCTCGACAGATCCAAAATCAAAAAAAATATATCGGAAGCTAATTATGTATCTTCGTTGAATGTATCAGGAGCTAATTATGTATCTCGACAGACCCAAAATCGAGATTTTCAATAATTATGTAAAATATTAAAATTTTCTGTAATTAAGCTTCAAACTATCGGAATTTATGTTGTTTGGCGAAAATATGCAACGAACTTTATTTTTTTGAAAAAACAACTAGGTGCTTTAGCTCATTTATCCCTATTGCTATAATCTTTTAGTTCAATTCAGTTACGATATTGAAACATTATAATCAGTGAAACAATCTCATTTTTATTCAAAGCTAGTCTTCAATTTACCAATTCACAATGAACATTTTGTTCGATAAATATTCTGACAAAATTATAATTGAAAAATGACCGAGTACTTTACCTACGAAATGATTTTAAGAACTTAATTTTCTAATGAATTTAAATTGTATATATTGATTATGTAATTCTTTTATCCAAATAGTGTTGTTTAATCTATTACAATGTATCAATTATCACTTTTATCATCGTTATCAATTAATACTTATCATAGAAATTTCTCTCTAGTTATTAATAATTTTTATTTTTATTTGGTTTCCCATCCAGTGTCCGGTACCCGCATTGAAGCTCTAACTAATCCGGATCGCGCACTGCAGGGCCCATTCTGGGGGTGGCGCTCCCAACAGGATTTTCTCCACTCTCAGGACTCGAACCTGAGACCTCTGATTAAAGGTAGAGCAGTCCCATCACTGCACCACAACCTATATTGATAGTTATTAATAATTTGATTGTGCAAATATGTTTATATTTTTATGTTCAATCCCCCAACCCCCAACTCCTAAAAAAATCACCTCTACACAATGTAATATTCTCCTCAAAAAGGGAAAGCGAAAAGCAATTTTAATCATGTAAGCTCATATATATAGTCGGATCTTTTTATAACAATAATTTATTATAATGATAAATTTTTAAATTAATTATCAATTTATGTTAATATTATGTATTCTCTATTTTATTACAATATCATTACATTTTTTTTTAAGGAAAAATAGCATAAACATACACCTTAACTTATCATATTTACACAAATTTCTACCCTTACAAAGTAATTACAAAAATCTCAATTAATTATGTATTTTCGTTGGATGTATCGGGAGCTAACTATGTATCTCGATAGATCCAAAATAAAAAAAAAATGTATTGAGAGTTAATTATGTATCTTTACAAAGGAAAAAATGTATCTTCGTTGGATGTATTATGTATCTCGAAGATATCTTCGTTGGATGTATCGGAAGCTAATTATGTATCTCGATAGATCCAAAATCGAATTTTCAATAATTATGCAAAATTTTGAGATTTTTTATAATTAAGCTCTAAACTATCGGGATTTATATTGTTTATCATTTTTTTTATTATTATTAACTGTATTCTTAGTATTTTGAAGAAGTTGATCAAGTGCTCACCACTAGCAAGATTGTCTGGATTTTGGACCCATATGTGTGGGCTTTCACAGTTGCAGCAGAAGCCAAACTTGACTACCCACCCTCTATACCAATTTCCTAGAACCTGTCATTGCCAAGTAGCCTGTTGGCCATATTATGCGGAAAATGACTTTGTTTTTTTTTCCCCCATAAGAATAATCTTTAAAGATTATTATTTATTTTTTAATAAATAAAACAAATATATTTTTGTCCCTTTATACCTCAAATATTTTTATATTTTTCATGCTCATCTGTCTCAACTTCTATTATTTTTTCTTCTTCTTTTTTATTTCTTTTTTTCTCTTTTTTTCCCCTTGTTTTAATTCATTTTCTCAACCTTTATTTTCTTTTATTTTTTGTATCAATATTGTATAAATAGTTATGTAATGAATCGATATTGTATAAATTGTGTATAAACGTGTATCGATATTGTATAAATGGTGAATAAACGTATATAAGGCTCTCACAATTTCAGATTTAGAGTTTTAAGTTGAATTTGTCCCTTGAATACTGATAAGATCATGCACAAAGTTGCAGAAAGATATCTCAATGACCAAAAATATTCTGGAAACAAATTCACACTTAATATTGCAACCAAAACAACTGATAAATGTTACAATCACTTATGAGTATTCAACTTATTCTGGCATATTCTTCACTTAAGTCAGTATGCGTAACCATATCATCAGTGAAATCACTATCACTAAAATTACTAAGACTTGCAAGGGCTCCAAAGTTTGAGCTATCATGCCACTTCAAGTAAAACACCCTATTGAGGACAACAACACACATGTAGAAATCACAAATTTTTTAGTGGACTCTTTCAATTTCGACTAACTCAAAATCTCCTTTAAATAGTCCCAAATTGTAGATATGAGCTCATCTCGATTTATGAATCTTTTGATATGTTATTCACTCAAAATGGTTCACAGTTGAGGCAAGTCGAATTTTAATGAAAAAGGAAAACCAATGAAACTTGGTTTTGCTAGTTCTTTCAATCCCGACTAACTCAAAATCTCATCTAAACAATCCCAAATTGTAGATATGAGCTCCTCTCGGTATTACAAGTTTTTTGATATATTATTCACTCAAAACGATTCACATTTGCGGCACATCGAAATTTTTTAAAAAGGAAAACTAACGAAAAAGAAAGAAGAAGAAGAAGAAGGAGGAGGAGGAGGAGAGGGAGAAGAAGAAAGGAGGAGAAGAAAGAAGTAATAAGAAGCCATTAATGGCTGAAGTGGAAGGAGAAGAAGAAGCGGGTAGCATGACCAATGGCTATTTCATGTAATTTTATAAAGTTGGATCAATTTTCTTGTAAATAATTTGATCGAGTGGTCATTTTTCATAATTATCCCAAAAAATAAAAGTAGAAGTTGAAGGACAAATAAGCATGAAGAGTTATTTAAAAATAGAAAAAACTACATGGAGCAACAAACATAATCTCTTAATTACCCTATTTAGCCTAAATTTCAATTAATTACAATCCATAGTCTCTCTTCTTAATTAAATACAATTTATAGTCTCTCTCCTTTTTTTTATTCATTATACTATATTATAAGTCGGAAGCCCCCAAATTAAAAATTAGATTACGAAAATATACTCCATTTAAAATCATAACATTATGGATAAAATTATAAATACCCATTAACTCCTTGTTTTAAGGTGTCAGATGCTTCAATCTGTGATGTTATTACTTCTAGACAGACCTTGAAATCTTTGTTATTGTTCGCTGAAAGCTACTCTTGTTCCAATTTAGCTTCATCAAAATTTAGTCATATTAACTCTCGATAAATAAAAAATATAAGGTACTAAAATATACGAGCTGTCACATTTTTATATCTAATTTATACAATCAAATTTTATTTTATAAAATACAACTGATCTATGATTTTTTTTGTATTTGTATTTATATTTTAAATATGATTCATCATATATTTGTATTTTATTCTATAAAATACAAATTGTATTCGTTGATACAAATTGAACCATCCAAATACAAATGATATATTTGTATTTGTATATACTAGACTCAAGCAAATACAAATGATACATATACTTGTTAATATACAAATACAAATGATAAGTTTGATACATTTGAGAAAGAGAAAGAGATGTGAAAATACAAAATAAAAAGAAGGGGAAAAAAGAGAAATGAAAACACCAAAGAAAAAAAAAGAGGTTGTATTTATTGATACAAATACAATGATACATCGTCTGCTCAACTAATGATAGAAAGAATATGTTTTTGGTGCATGCAATTAGTTATTGTTTTTATATTATATATAAATACAGTCGGTTGAATACAGTTGATACAATGACTATGGATTGCAATTTTGTAAAATGTGGCTACTCCTGCCTATTTTATACTTTAATTAGGTTATTTCTGAAAGTCCTCCTTAAAAATATTTGAGATATAGAGGGATAGATTTGTATTTGTTCTATATCTAAAAAAAAAAAAGGAAGATTAGTTTTCTAGGACTTTTCTTATGGAGGACAAAAAATCAAAGCCACTCAAAAAAAGAATCATTTCTATACTTTACCCATATTACGTAAACAACACAACAAACAAACAAACAACAATATCCACACACACCACACGTGAAGTTCTCCACACATTTCCAATCGATTTGAACAACATTCAGTCTAATCAACTAACAAATTAGGGAAAGGACAATAATGACCACTCGGCAGAAACAAATTTCACCTCATGGCCCTAGAAATGAGATTCCCACATTTTAACTATTCTGCATATTTTTCGTTGTTGGCCTCTTTTTTTTTTCTTTTTCTTTTTTGGCTACTTTTTTTTTTTTTTTTATCCTTCCTTGTCTGCATTTTTATTATTATTTTTTAAATTGTTCTATATTATTTTTTTTAATTCTAGAAGAAAAAAAAAAAAGCTGCTCTCTATTAGTATTATTTTTATTTCTACCAAAAACAATCACATAAAATTTTTGTAGTTTTTTTTTAACAATTAAACATAAATTTGTAATATTGTAATTGCTACTTTTTTTTTTAATCAACAAATACAAAAAGAGTGTATTTTTATTTGTTATATAAAATAACATATTTTATACAACAATGATACATGTACACTTTTATATAACAATGATACAGTTTCGATGCACATCCTATACATATACATATTTTATACAATAATGATACATTTTCTATATAGATCATATACAAAAAAATATATTCTATACAACAATTATATAATTTCTATACGAATTCTATACAGTAATTATATAGTTTCTATACATATTTTATACACCCTTTAACTACAATTACTATTCAGATACTATTTTATACAACAACTATACAGTTTATATACATATTCTATATAATTTCTTCTATATCTATCTTATATGAATATGTATTTTATACAATAACTATATAATTTCTATACGTATTCTATACAATAATTATACAGTTTTTATACAAATGTATTTAATTGCCAAAAAAAAAAAATATAGTGAAACAAAAAAAACACAAAAAACTGAACTACCTTTAAAAATGGACCGAATAGCCAACCCATGGAATTAAAAAGGTCGACTGGCCATTTAATGGAATTACTTTGAAATAGCTATTTTTAGTGGAAATATTTTCCCAAAAGGGCCACAAGTGGTCCTTTCCCCACAAAATTACCTATTTCAACTCTTTGGGCCAGACAACTAAAGAGTCCGCAGAATTCAAAAGCCCAATAAAAGTTTGTTGTAGAGTAGTCGAGGCCCAATTTGACGGAATTTTCTAGAATTAGGAACCAAATTGTTGGGATTTATGTTGTTTACCCTTGCCTTTAGCATAAATAACATAAACATACACCTTAACTTACCATATTTACACAAATCCCCACCCTTACAAAGTAATTACAAAAATTTCAACTATTAGTTTCTCTCTCTAAAAATATGTATCTGCCTATTACTTTTTCAGGCTTATACATAAACATTATGTATTAGGTTACATCAATATCTTAAAGATACATAATAATTATGTATCAGGTTACATCAATGTCTTAAAGATACATAAGTGTTGTATATCAGTGTGAGTTTTGTTTGAAAGATACATATACTATATATCTTTGAATGATTACAGTGTGGATAATTATGTATCTCAACGGAATATATCGAGAACGAATTATGTATCGTTGTGTATATCGGTGTAGGTTTTTTTTGAAAGATACATACACTATGTATCTTTGAATGATTACAGTGTGGGTAATTATGTATCTCAACGGAATGAATCGGGAATAAATTATGTATCTTGACAGCCCAGAAAATGGGATTTTCTGTAAATATGCAAAATATCGAGATTTCCTGTAATTAGGCACTAAACTGTCTGTATTTATGTTGTTTACCCTTTTTTTAACAAAAGAAACAGACATTTCATTCCATATGCTGGAACAATATCTTCCTTTCCCATCGTCTTTGAGCTTCTGAAGGATTTGATCATGGTGTAGAGAAGAATCATTATCAAACTAAGAAGACAAATTTGCACAATTTCTAAGTTATAAAGATTGTAAGTTTTGTTTTAAACTAATTAACTAACACATATTAAAAAGCAGTAAATTATCAACTAAAAAGATGAAGTTGGTGACAAGATATTAATATAAGGTTAGTAATGATTTCACCAATTGAGAGAATCCTTCTCGATATATTAGTTATAGTCTCGTCAATTTATTCTCCATTGATCGTGTGCACTCAACTTACCATAGTTCTCTATGAGAAATCACAATAATTTTTGGGATAAAAACTCATGTAGCCAAGCTTACTAGTGTCATAAACTTTTTGTAGCCTTAAAAATAAATTTACAAAAAGTAGTCATAGATTATTCAAATAAGTCCTTTTTTAAAATGTTTTTATTGAAAATTTATTTGTATTTGATCACTAAATTTAGAAAACATTTTGAGAAGTAATTAATATTTTGCTAAATTTTTTAAATGTACTTCTAAATATATATATATTTTTTAAAAAAAATGCTTCTAAGAAAGAATTACTTTTATTTAGCTTATGAGAAATAATTTTACTATTCATAAAAACACTTATTTCTCTTTGAAAAGCTAGATCAAACGCCTCTTTTCTTTTTCAACTAAACATTTTAAAAAAATATTTTTCACCTTTTAAAAGCTTAACCAAATAATAGCCTGCATACATTTATTTTTTTAAAAAAAAAACAACACAAACAAGTAGCTCATAGATTATTCAAATCGTAACTGAGTACATCATGAATCAAAGATGGGGATGTGCAATCCACTCTATACCATCAGACATAGAACCTGTGGCCCTAGCTAAAATGTGGACACACTGATTCGATTATCTTTTAATAAAAGACAAAGATATAAATATTAAGTGAAAATTGATAAAGGGATCATTTCTGCAAAGCTATCAAATTGGGGGACAAAATGTGAATAAAACTAGCCTATTTTTACTACTCACTCAATTTTTGCGGTTAAGCAGTGAATTGAACTTTTTATTATTATTAACAATTTTTGCATCTCGAAATGATAAAAACTGGAGATTAATTGGTTTTATACCTCTTTACAAATTTGTTACTATTAGTTTTATGTCCTTTTTTAAAACTTATTTTCATCTTTACATTTAATAGATCTTCAAAAAATCTGAAAAAATCACTTTCTTCTACAATATTCAACTTGTAAGTAATCATAAAAAATTATTTCCTCGATAAGAACATATGAGTATTTATAGACTTTATTTTTTTATAAGCCGTTATGTTAAAAGGCACACATCCTCCTAATAAAGTTTGTTAGGTCGTACAACAATCACATGAAAACACATACACACAAATAGAGATATACTAATGACAGTATAATTTA
Organism: Capsicum rhomboideum; assembly: GCA_031232105.1. Lineage (NCBI taxonomy): Eukaryota > Viridiplantae > Streptophyta > Magnoliopsida > Solanales > Solanaceae > Capsicum > Capsicum rhomboideum. The sequence continues at coordinate 3,581,368 of CP124718.1, forward strand.
GGGTACCCTGTAATGTATGATAACATATTTCTGTTTAAAGTGTACAACTACTTCATACTATATGTGAGACAATTTTTAGTTTATGGAGTACTAGTTAAAGTGAGACAATTAAAAGTGTTTAGTTTATGGAGTACTAGTTAAAGTGAGACAATTTTTTTTTATTTTCAATTTAAGTTCGACTTTTTTAAAAGCTCTTGCAAAAAGGACTAAGAGGTCATTTTGGAACTTAATCTCATGATTATTACTCCCTCCGTTTCAAAAATAATGACCTAGTTTGACTTGGCACGGGGTTTAAGAAAATAAAGAAGACTTTTGAATTTTGTGATCCTAAATTAAAGTTATGGCAAATGTACCAAAATGCCCTTGAATCTTGTGGCGTTAAACATGCCACGTAGAAAGTTGTAATTAAAGTGTTTCCAAAAAAGGAAAGGGATCATTCTTTTTGAAACAGACTAAAAAGGAAAGTAGATCATTCTTTTTGAAACGGAGGGAGTAATTTCGAAATTGTACTACCACATAGAGAATGAAATTACTCCTTCCGTCCATCTTTACTTATCTACTTTCCTATTGGCACAGAGATTAAGAAACAGTAAATGATAGGGATAATTTTACCATATTACCTTTTGAATATAATAAATTTAACCTAGTCCGCATGGTTTTCTCCAAAAGGCCGCCTCACACCATTATAAAATTCTACACCTTAATTTCTCATTCTCATTTGTTCGTACACCCAACAAATATTTATCACATAAACACAGTGTCCACCACACAACCACCAACCATGACCAGCATTTTCAATACTTGGAGCGACCACTATATGTATATGTACCAATACGTCCACGTACCAACCACAATCATCAATAAGACCTCAAAATTTTTTATATGACTATTAAAATTTGTATTCAGATTTAAAAGTCTGAATTAATTTAACTACATATTTAAATATTAAAATGATGTAATAAGATGTGTATACTAAAAGAATTATATTGTTTGCTTTTTTAACATAATGTTAAAGGGAGTGTTTGTTTAAAAAAAAATAATAAATATAAAATTTGAATGAAATAATAAATTAATCTTATTCTATATCGATAAAATATTTTTAAAAAATTGTATGAAAGCTAGTAGTGAGGGTGGTTAATCGTGGTCGTTATAGGTGCCAAAGGTATTTACTAGTGGTGATAGTTGGTAATAGCGGTTGGTAGTTGTTGTGGGAAATAGTGATAGGTAATGGAGATGATAAATGATGATAGTGATTGGCGGTATATAGTGATAACTAATGAATAATGATGGTGATTGTTGATAGTCATTAGTGATTATTATGGTAATAGTGGTTGGCAGTGATGATTATGGTGTTCAGTGATGGTAGTGGGTGGTGAGTACGTAGTGGTAGTTATTAATTGTGGCCACAACGACTGCAGCAGTGAACGAATGAAAATGGTGAACTTCAATGTTTGATTAGATATCTTAATAATATCAATTTATTACAAATTTTAATTAATCAAATCTATTCAGTTTCATTATTTGAAAAGAAAAACACTTAATAATTAAAATTCAAACCTTAAAAGACAGACTTAACTATTGAGATTGAACGATAATTAAGATTATCACTTTTATTGAATCCAAATAATTGAAGCCTCAGTCATCATCCACCTATACCATCACTAGCTTTTCAAATACATTTCATCAATCAAATATTTAATACATTTTCCCCCTAAGTGAAAATGCTGGCTCCGCCTGGATACATTTTAATCATCATTTTGTTTGAACTTAATGTTTATGGTAGTATTTAGAGAAACCCTAGGCTTGTGATGGTAGCATGAAAGATATGCATTGGCAGTCCCACAAACACATGTTATCAAAAAAGGAATGGTAGAAAGAAGATGTCAATACTGTTAACTAACAGTGCATATGTTTGCCACATCCGTTGTAGTCTAGTTGGTTAGGATGCTCGGCTCTCATTTTATGTAACGATCGATTTGATGGGATCGCATTGTTACCTTATATTTTTCTCATTTTACGTTTACTTTTTATTTAATAATCATATTTTATCATTTATCCTACCTTTTTATAGTAGCCCTACTCTGTACCCTACTTTTCTAGTAGGTTTATCCTTTAAATTATTGATCTGTAAGACTATACAATGATGGAAAGCGATATCATATCCAAACGTTGTATTCATTAAAAAAATACAATACAATACAATACAATACAATACATTATGAAACAATACGTATGCCACATATTAATAGGAGTCGAGACTTGCAACACCTCGTTACTTTTCGCTTCTGGTATCCGTAAATGGTTGCTTATACGCTAATTGGTTTGAGTTGTTAGGGACAACAAGTGTATTTTATACCCTATTAATGTTTAGAATAATGATTTATGTATTTGGAATTAAGTTGGAAGAGAATAAACACATTGACTAAAAAGGACATCAATCCTTATTTCATGGAGTACTAAAGTTTTTATCCGTTACATCCGTAATAATGAAGAGAAGTTAATATGAAATATTCAATGCTTTTATTACTAGAATTGACTACCCAGTCAGTTTCTATACATTTATTCAGTTGTCTTTTAATCTTCAATAACTGATTACTCCTATTTATTTGCCCCATAAATAGCAGTTATAATATCAACATTAACATAAAAATGTGTGTAAAAACCTACTTTGTATATTCTTTCATTTCAAAGAGATCAATTAGTTGTATGAAAGAGGGAATTTCCCAGTAGAATGTCATCAACAGTCAACTGGGAGAAGAAAACATACACCAGCATGGTGAAATCTGGGAACATCTTTGCAGCCGCAAACCATTATCATCTGAGAGAATCACCTGCTGATATCTCAGTTCAGAAGCATGATAAGTCGACCAACCAGTTTACACACTGAAGTATAATTTCTTCATCTTCCATTTAAAGCAAAGGAATCGAGTATAAAGAAGCGAATACCAACACATAAAACAGCGGCGTTGTAGCTCAGCAAACAATGGATTATCTTACTAGAACAACTCTTTCAGGCGAGAAGTTTATGCGATATTTCCCTAGTGAGCCATAAGCTCTTACCGATACAGGTCACAGGAGTTCACATAGCTTGTAAAAGCTTCCAGGTAAAAGCACAAATAACAGCACAAGTTATAACAGCACCCAGCGGCACAAAAAAACATAAATGAAGACATTCTATACATATTCAAGCATGGCAAAAAAGAAGGTTCGTCGACTTTCTCTGTGAGCTTGGTTTTACTCTCTACAAGAAATGTACACAAACTCACGACGAACCATTAAATGCGTATGGACTAAAAGGAACAACTTGTGAAAATTAAGTGTTGAAGAGAAAATCAGAACAAACAACAAAAGCTTGATTTACTAAATAGATGTGAGAATTATATTGAAGAAAAAAAAAGGAAGGTGCAGAAACCAGTCACAGTCACATGCTCCCAGCCCTGCCAGGAGTAGTTTTAGATGGTTTGAACTTTGAAATGTCAACAAGGTCTCCAAATAGTTTATCCTCTGGCTTTGAGGGCTTTCCAGATGGTACGTACGAAGGAATTGAAACTGGATAGGATGAATTATTTAGGACACCATCATCCCTCATGGAGAGCCTAGACATTCTCTGATTAAGAAACTGTGTGTTCTGTGGTTGGGCATAACCATAGCCATAACCAGCCATTTGGTTGCCATACATTTGTTGTTGGGCATACATATAAGCCATGTGCCCAGGTGGCATTTGTTGTGGAAACATACCCATTGATTGCCCACCTTGGATTGATTGAGGAAGCAAGCCTACCATCTGACTGTTTTGCATAGCCTGGTTCATCATGGCAGGCTGTCCACCAGTGATCGGTTGCGCATACATACCATGAACATGTGAACCACCAGCCAATTGTTGGCTGTTAGCTGCCATCAGCTGGTTATTTTGCATTGATAAAGCATTTGGACTACCAGACATTAGCTGATTGTTGTGCATTGGTAGAGCATGTGGACTACCTGGCAACAACTGATTAATTTGCATCGGTTGAGCATGAGGATTCCCCGCTATTTGGCCATTCTCTGCTGCCTCAGCTTCCCATGGAGGAGGTGGAAAAGCACTGTTTTGACCACCTAACCAGAAATTGGACAAGAACTATGTGAGTAATAATTCAGAAACTCAATGAGCAAGAGGTCGTAGAATTCAAACAATACATAAGACCTGTTCAGAAATTGGGTTTTACACATGAGCACACCAACTTGACACACGCTCTACTCAGCATATGCCTGTTTAACTCTTCCCTAATATAACTAATGGTCGCCAGGTCTTTTCAGGTAATAGAGATAAATTCTGAGGAAGAATTTGACCTATAGCTAACAGAATACACATTTCTATAGAACTTTATACTCGAACAGAATGCATGCAGATTTTTTTATTTATTTTTTTGGAGATAAAACAGAATGCATGCAGAATGACAAAGAAATGCACCATAAACTGGAGAAGCTGACTGCTGCTGCTGTGATATCTGTTCGTTCCAGGCCGCATTAGAGCCTTGTGTATATGTTGTTCCAGGGACACTTCCATTTGGGTAGAAAGGTGGCTGAGGAGAATTGAAACTCTGTTGTCGAAATTGAGGGGACGAAGGATGCGTCTGGCCAGCTGAATATGGAGATTGTGAGTTGCTGGGTGATGAAAACATGTCAACAAGAGCAAGGGCATTCTGCTGTGAAACAGGACTTGCAGGCTGAGGTTCTCCACCAACAGGAACAAGGGCCAGGACATTCTCAGGTGTAGGTGAGCTGAAGTCATCTCCACTTAGAAGATCAATTTTCGGGTCAACTTTTGTTGTTGTTGTTGATGGACTGCTAGCTGATGGAGGAGCAGGAAGAAGCAACTGTGTCCCTAAGCTAGCACTTGATGTAGATCTGAAAAAAACACCAAGTGAATTAAATGAAAAAGATTGCTTCACATCAGACTACGACTCAAAACCTAAAATGAATACGCAGGATTTCTATCATATTCCCCGCTCTTTGGGGGAGGGGGAAGGGAAGGGATAGCTTATTTATTTAAAGTACAAGCACCTAGCACTGAATAGGAACATTCTACACATCTCAAAGAAAAGAAGTCCCATACTTCCATCAATCTTGTAATAGCAGAGGACTTTTGAACCTTGATAAAATCCTAATCTAGTTGATAATAACTTTAAGGCCACTCATTTTAGGCAATAACAATTAAACATTGCTATATAGAAAATCCACGTATACTACTTAAGCTACGAGCTTGCACAAAAAGAAACTAAGTAGGCGTTTGGCCATGAAAACCAAAATTCTTTGGAGTTGGAGTTGGAATTGGAATTGAAGTTGGAGTTGTGTTTGGCCATGAATTTTGTGTTTGGCCATGAATATACATTGGAGTTGTTTTTGAATTGTTGTGAGAGAAGTGAAAGTGAAAACAAGTTTTACTTGTTTACACTTTTGCAAATACAACTCCAAGTTGTATTTGGAGTTCTCATGGCCAAACGCCAACTTGGAGTTGTATTTGGAATAAAGTGAAAAAAATTCCCGGAAAAAAGGAAAAGATTCACATGGCCAAACTGGCACTAAGAATCAAACATATTGAGGGGGAGGGGGGGGGGGGGGGGGTTTCAGTTTGGAAATACAGAGGTCAAATAAGAGGATGATACAAATAATAGTTATTTAATTTACCCTTGGTCTGATTGTTTGCTGTCTCCGGTATCAATAAGCGGAGCATCAACATTTACAAGAGGTTGAGGTGGTTCAGATTTTGGTTTTTCCACTTTAACAGAAGTTCCGGAAGCAATAGATTCATGCTTGGCCAATACACGCTGCAACTCATCATTCAGTGCTAGCCCTTGGCAGAGCAGTGCTTCATCGCTGCATCAGGTAAATGTAAGGATCATCATTCTCTAACCAAAAAAACACTAATTTTTTGACAAATCTATCAATATTTTAGAGGAAAGCACTTAATGAGAAGTAGTCTGAGTAAAACAAGGCCTTACGTAGTCGAGTTTACAAGGTGCACTACTCTTTGCTTGTAGGTACGACATTGTTCCACCAAATCAACAATCACCTCTTGTTTCAGCCCCTGTAAGCCGACGAGCAAATACATTATCGCAGTGAACAAAGAGCGTCAAAACTCGGCAAAAAACAGATAATATTTCAGCACAAAAGAAGAACTATAACAAATTTAGGGAATTTCAACACCAAATATCCAGTGTTCTACTTAGAGGTAAATATTTCTCTAAGGTGCGACTATGTGCGTTGACAACAATACACCACGAAATTTTTACCCTTCCCAAATTGCATTAGAGTAAGAATATCTTAATGTTGAATAATACCCTCAATAAATGCTACAAGCAAGACTCTTACCTCTTTGTTTTCAGGATCTAACGCACTCAGCATTTCAGCAAGGACATCCATGATACCACGTGCATTCTGGATCTCTGTCAAGCTAGCAACACAAAAAGAAGAAAATGAGCATTAACTACCACAGCAAGTCCACCAGCCGAAAGATAAGCATTACAGGTATTAAATGCCATTCACCAACAACTGCAAATCACTCATCTTGCTTCCCTTCACCAAAAAGAAAGGCATCGTCCACCATAATAATATAATATGGCGCGCGGAGAGGGGCGGGGGGCATAATAAATGAGTCCCTGTGAAGATTGGCATATAGAGTGCATAATAAATGAGTCAACCTCAAACGAAATCCAATTACTTAACGACCGGTCTAAGTAATTTGTTTTTCTACTGCAGATCCTACATGGGATCACTTCAAGGATCTCGGGACCATATTCTAAAATTTAATGGTAACACTCATAAGATCTTACCAGAAACAGGTTATAACAATTACAATATATTAACACTTGAAGGACGATATAAATGAGTTCAAATTAGTCTACACAACTAACATCAAGTCTAGATATGATAATGCATCTCAGAAGAGAGATATCAACACAAATCAGAGACATATAACATATCAAATATAAGTGCTGAAATAAAAAGAAGACGTGAGAATGGATATTCATATATACGTTATTGTTTCTATTTACAGATGAGCAATTAATCTTCGATTGCGTAACCTAACATCTGGATGTCAGTATGTCACAACTCACAAAATACATCAAAATGAAGAAAACTAGTATAATTGGCGAAGCAGTAGGAGACTATTGATCCTAAAACTCCATTAGTGATCCTACAGTGTACCTGCTATGATCCTACCACTTTTCAATTCTACCAGAGATTTGGATCAACTCAATGAACTTGGATCAAGATCCTTGGCAGTTCAAGCAGATATTGCACAAAAAGGAAGATATATAACAGCAACCAGTCCTAAGGTTATTCACCAGTTACATTTTGGCAATAAGAGAGTATCATTGCTGATGGAGGAAATAAATCTTAAGTTCTCTTCGATTTTTTATTACACTGTCATCAGAGTGATGGTTCCCCATTGATTTTGGACGTGTGCATTTGTATCACCTGCCTAAATTTACATTTGGTTGAGGCATTGAGTTCAACCATCAAAATATGTGAAGGGATGCACTAAGAAACTACTCATCAAAAAAGTTGTGCATGGACAAGCAGGAGAAGTATTCTCAAAGACTGGCTCTCCATTTTCGCTTTTGAACATCAATTATATTAACTGCACCTGCTGACAGTTCCGCAACAGGACAAGAAAAAAGAGACACAGAAATCATAGTAAATGACTTAAAAGTCTACTTCTTTCAAGAGTTAGAAATAAAAGATTCACCTTAAGGCTGGATATTCAGCCTCTGCAGAAGACTCAGCTGCTTCCTGACCAGATTCAGGATTCCGGAGATTTTGTGGGTATGAAGCCAGCGGATGTGTTTGTGGGGGTGTGAACACGGGTGCTGATTTCTCAGATCTCTGAGGGAATACAGCTCCAATGCGCTGAAACGTCAAACAGTATGTTTAAAACTCCATTTGAGGAGCAACAAATTGCTAAAGGAATGACATGCATGACAACTGTGAATGAAAAAAATAAGTGTGGTGGAAGCTGGAAGTTTGTTTCAATAAGCGTCTTAATTGGAATTTTAGCAACCATTGAACTGTTTGGTGATATGCATTCCTCCAACAACTGCTATGCTGCAACTGGACCCTATACTAACTAGTAGCTGATTGGATGATATGTTAGAAAACTGAACTATCACCACTGACCCAGTTTCTTTTCTTAATTGTGTTGATTAATAAAGACATGAATAACTATTACATGCAGATACACAAATTAAAACCGATAGAAAGAATTACCAGCAACTCCTGGTATGCGCCATAAAATTGTGCATATCTTGCCCTTGGTCCTCCAAATGCTTCTTGCCACGTGTCTATCAAAATTAATACTTTTTCCTTGACATGCAAGTCAGGTTGCTGTTACAAAATAGTACATAAAGATGCCTTAACTTTGTGACGAAAGAAAAAGGTTCAAAGAAGACATAAGAGAGTTTAAGAGTCAGCAAGAAGTCACCTTCTTCTTTACAATTTTCACCATCTCATGAAGGAGATCTTTCTCAGCAACATGCATATGGACAATATCCCCACAATTCTTCACAATAGTTTCTAACAGCTGAAAAATGGAAACTCAAATTATAATGTCCAATCAACTTATTGATTTGATAGGCTGGAGTTCTGAGTTAAAAAAATGTTAAAGCAACAGTGGATCAATTTTGATATTCCTTCATGAATTTTAGAATCTTTTTTTTGATCAAGTAAAAGATTTCATTGATAATAACAGGGTCAGCTTGGCCGTGTACAAGAGGTATACCAAAAAGGGAGAAAATTTACAAAATATGGTTCTCTCCAAAAGACGCCAAATCCTCTATACAAACAGGACCTCCATGGGTGCAGCAAAAGAAAATAAGGGATCAGAGACTACTTCTCAACTGAGCAAAGCTCATCTCCACCCCTTCAAAAACTCTCCTATTTCTCCCTTTCCAAATGACCCACATAAGAGCAAGAGGAGTAACATTCCATGCCTTGTGCCTTCTTCTAGCTCCGCTCCTCCAACTGAACATCAACACCTTCACAAATCTTGGCATCACCGAAGAAACGCCAAACCATCCGAAGGTAGCCCCCCACAATCTCGTGGCTAATTTGCAATAACAGAATATGATCCACATCCTCACCCCTCCTAGCAAAGGAAACACCAACTCAAGCATACAACCTTTCGTTTTCTAAGATTCTCTGCCGTCAGGATCACCCCTCCAGTAGCTAACCACGTGAAGAAGCACAACACTTTCCTCGGCACCTTAGGAATCCAAACCGAACCATATGGGAATCTCTCATCCGCCCTACCCAGAAGTTTCTCATAAAAGGACTTAACAAAAAACACTTTGTTATTCCCCAACTCCCAACTCAAAGTGTATCAGATCTGATGACTGGTGCGCAATGGTTTTGAAGTAAAGCTAACAGTCTCTGAAGCTCGGTCACCTCCCAATCCTGGAAATTCCTTTTGAACCTCAAATCCAAAAAAGTCTCATCCCCTTGTGTCCCCCAAATTTGTTGAACAGGCAACTTCCTTTGGCAAGAAACCCTAAACAAACTTGGCAATTCATCCTTAATCACCAAGCCTCCACACCACGTTTGCCCCCCAAAAATTAACTCTACTCTCTTTCCCCAACCTTAAAGCCAATATTATCATTAAAAGTTTCCCACCCCTTCATAACGTTCCTCCACACACCACACCCAAAAGGCATAGTTATCCTATTTGTTCTCCATCCCCCTCTCCATAAAGCTTCTTCCTCCACCCCAAATCTCCACAACCATTTACCCAAAAGTGTTTTGTTAAAACCCTTTATTGACCCCAAATCTCCGCTGAATTTGAACTGAGAACTCATGGCTCTCCATTTTATTGACCACTAGGCAACATCTTTGAGTATAAGAACCATTTATTGAACATCCATATTTTCAAACAGATAATCTAATCAACTACAAAATTAAGAAACCACTAAGCATTAAGCAAGCATAGGAAAAAGCAGTTTTGGGAAATGCACCCTTATATGTCACCAGAAAGACTAAACATCACACTAATAGCTATTTTATTTTTTTTTAAATAAGCTACACGCTAATAGCTGATTAAATATAGCTTGAGATGCACAGTGTCATATATCACCACTCCACCTCAAGGATACTCCATGATAATGTATATGTGGTTGTTGTTTTTTTTATTTAAAAAAAAAGATCATATAGCATACATTTGAAGGGGAGCCTTGGAGTAATTGGTAAAGTTGTTGCTATGTGACCAGGAGGTCACGGGTTCAAGCCTTGGAAACAGCCTCTGGCATAAATGCAAGGTAAGGCTGCATACAATACACCCTTGTGGTGGGGCCCTTCCCCAGACCCTGCGCATAGCAGGAGCTTTAGTGCACCGGGCTGCCCTTTTTTATCATATAGCATACATAACCGTATCTATGGTTAACAAGAGAGAGAGAAAAAAATAATGAACATGAAATAGTTGAAGAAAAGAGGTAGCATAAATTTAACACCTGAACATCTCCTACACAAAAGAAAGAATGACAAAGTAACACAAAAGTTGGAGATTTAACAGTCCATATGAATGATATTAAAGCATTAATTTTGACGGCTATAGAAGCTTACTGTTAGAGCAAGAAGTTGGACTTTGGGATTCTTACTACCAAGACGTCTTTTTATTCCCTTCACGACATCTTTGGCTTGCCTGGTAAACCCAAAAGGAACATAAATATGAATAACAACTTTAAACAATTCCACCAAAGGTAAAAGCACACACCCTTATTGACAAGCCAATAACACGAGAAAAATTAAAGAGAAAAAAAAAAATAAGAGGAAAAGGGAAATTTTAGCGAGCACTACTACATGATGCAATTGCAATCTAGTTCATTGGATTTCTATTTGATGTTTTTCTTTTCAGGGAAAGGTAAAGATATATATTATTAATAATCAAAAGCACCACAGATGTGAAATATTACAGAAATTATTTACAGAAGGCCAAGATCACACTGCCAGTTAACCAAAAGATCTAAGCAAATGTGCCATTTATATCATTTACGGGTTCTTGTTTTGACCAACGAAACAAAAAATGTAAGTACCAGAACTTCAGTTGACACAAAGAAAGCCATCTTTTTCACAGCATCTTCAATGAGTTGACACACAGAAAGCCATCTTTTTCAAAGCATCTTCAATTCCTTTTTCCACAATACCCAGATTTTCATCTAATGAACGTAAAGTTTGTCCTCAATTGGAGTGATAAATTTCAAAGCATCTTCAATTCCTTTTTCCACAATACCCAGATTTCCATCTAATGAACGTAAAGTTTGTCCTCAATTGGAGTGATAAAATTATCAACTGTGCATATGGGGTGAAACTCCCTGGAAACCAGAGAAGGCCTCCAAACATGGAACACGTGTACAGCAGATATCGCTAAAGGATAGACTTAATCATTTAAACAGGCTGCACTGACACATGCAATCAAGATTTTTTTTCGTTGTTTGTTTGGGATGGTAAGTTTGTCAGGTGCACTCACAGTTAAATGGGTGAACTTAAGATCAAACCAATACTCTTCATTAAGTTAGTCCACCTAGTTTAGACAAGGTACGAAAAAGAGAAGACTTGTTGAGAATGCAGGGGATTTGAAGTAAATTGTTGATACCAACGAAGTCATAGATACTTGAATGCTTAATGGTAAAATGTTCTTGTTAATTTGTTTTCTTTAGTGATAAGCAAAATTAAGTTTGAGGGAGTTGATAAGTTGGGAACTAACGTCTTTTACTTGAAGTGTAGCTTCTTTGAGTAAAGGTTTAACAGCATAACCAACTTATTTTGTAGGTTTCAGGTCTATGAACTGAAAAGGAACAAAAGACAAAGAATTGTGTCAAAAAGATTGAAGGAAGACCAAGTTTAGAGAAAAAAGTTGAAAAATCATAGAATTGAAAATGAGCAAAAGGGCAAAACATGGAGATGATTTCCGTTCATCTCCAAGATTGAAAGGAATCACACAGGAATAACATGCTGATCCAGTCCACAATTCCAATCGTGTGGTTGATGAAGACATGAAGTTCTGAACTTAAGACAAAATGGACAAACGTGGAGATGATTGCCAAAAGCAATTGGTCTTAAATCCACAGAGCAAAATCATATATTAATTTCACTACCATCTTTTCCAAGTCAGAACTCATGCAACTTCAAAAACTAGTGTTCTGAAACAAAACATTGGTTGGTTTACTTTTGCTAAGATGCACGCCTCAATGGATTTTTAACTGAAGCAACACCTTAGAGTTGGCTACATTTAGGGCTCAAACACCATCTTTGACAACACAGTCAGAAAAAAAAAGATTCCTCTTTTGGGTTTGATAAGTAAAAATGATTAAACTTGTAGGATATTGGGAGTACCATTTGACACAAGGCAATAATCATAAGAATTCGATGGGCTGGTAAGCCAACCATTTCAGTTTATGGATCAGCTATATCTCCTTGCACACATCATTGGCACGAGGAGAGGATTAATATGATGCTACACAATACATATGAACAACAGATTATACAACACTAGTTTCATATTCGATCGACAAAGAAAAGCCATAGACTCAAGAATTATCTTTAATTTTTGGACGAGTGGCTCGTCAGAGTTTTTAAGAAAAAAATGCATTAGATAGCATAAGATACAAAGTAAAATGAACTTAAGACTACGAAGGGGCATTTCGCTCATCATGACAACAGCTAAGAACTCACAAGGATATTCTACCCACATGAAATGAAATGCAAACCCTAAACTAGATTGCAACTACCCAAAGAGACCTATGCAATTAACAAGCATGACACTAATGCTAACTGTCGTGTTACTAAATGCTATTTCTTGTATTTCTATTACTTTTTTTTCTGGACTGCTTTGGACTATTTTCCCCTTGAGCCGAGGGTCTATCGGAAACAGCCTTTCTACCTCTGATGTAGGGATAAGGTTTGTGCACACTTCACCCTCCCCAGTCCCCACTTTGTGGTATTATACTGGGTGCGTCATTGTTGTTGACACTAGCTCACTGGTACGCAGTGCAAAAATGATTTCATATCTAGCAGGAGCTAACAACAGAATCATTCACTTCCTTTTTGCGTAATGTCACTTGTACTCCCCCGACTTACTAACCAAACAGGATTTAATCTAATCAATCACCTCATCGAATTAACAGTTTCTTTTCAAGCAATTCTCAGCAGAGGTTCTATTAGTTTTTCCTTTTTCGGTAAATAAGACAACTGCCATTATACTATACAATCGTCTTAAACTTCTGTAAGTCATCAACAACTCAACGAGCAACTACTTAAATGTTACTCCCTCAGTTCACTTTTACTTGTCACATTTCACTTCACAAAGGTCAATTTAACTAATCTTCAGAGCTAAACTAAATTACATTGATTTAATATTTTAAATTTAGCCGTCCACAAACTATACTTAAAAAAAAAAAATTGCACCTAAGGGTGTGACCTAGTGGTCAATAAAGTGGGTTGAGAACCTGAGGTCTCAAGTTCAAATCCCAGCAAAGACAAAAAACACTAGGTGATTCTTCCCATCTGTTCTAGCCTTGGTGGAGAGAATTACTTGGTATCGATTGTTGGTGGGAGGTGGGAGGTATCGTCGAGGTGCGCGAAAGCTGGCCCGAACACCACGGTTATAAAAAAAAAAACTATACTAAAATACTATAAGTTGCAATCTTTCTCATATGTTAGATCAAAGTTCATACAATTTGATTCTCGATAAGGGAAACGTGACAAGTAAAAGTGAACGGAGGAAGTACATCTAACTTCGACATCCAGTTCTAAACTCAGTCTAAACCATTACAACACTTACTTTCAAGTCATCTAAACTCCACGAGCAACTACTTAAATGTTACTCCCTCAGTTCACTTCTACCTGTCACATTTCACTTCACGAAGGTCAATTTAACTAATTTTCAGAGCTAAACTAAATTAGATTAATTAATATTTCCATCCAAAAACTATACTAAAATACTCTCTAAGTTGCAATCTTTCTCATTTGTTAGGTCAAAGTTCATACAATTTGATTATCGATAAGGGAAACGTGACAAGTAAATATGAACGGAGGGAATCCATCTCAATCTAACTTCGAAATCCAGTTCTAAACTCAGTCTAAACCATTAAAACACTTACTTTCAAGTCATCTAAACTAAACGAGAACTACTTAAATGTTACTCCCTCAGTTCACTTTTACTTGTCATATTTCACTTCACGAAGGTCAATTTAACTAATCTTCAAAGCTAAAATAAATTAGAATAATTTAATATTTTAAATTTAGCCGTCCAAAAACTACACTAAAATACTCTAAGTTGCAATCTTTCTCATATGTTAGGTCAAAGTTCATACGATTTGATTCTCGATACGGGAAACGTGACAAGTAAATATGAACAGAGGGAATCCATCTCAGTCTAACTTCGAAATCCAGTTCTAAACTCAGTCTAAACCATTAAAACACTTACTTTCAAGCCATCTAAACTCAACGAGCAACTACTTAAATGTTACTCCCTCAGTTCACTTTTACTTGTCACATTTCACTTCACGAAGGTCAATTTAACTAATCTTCAAAGCTAAACTAAATTAGAATAATTTAATATTTTAAATTTAGCCGTCCAAAAACTATACTAAAATACTCTAAGTTGCAATCTTTCTCATATGTTAGGTCAAAGTTCATACGATTTGATTCTCGATAAGGGAAACGTCACAAGTAAATATGAACGGAGGGAATCCATCTCAGTCTAACTTCGAAATCCAGTTCTAAACTCAGTCTAAATCATTAAAACACTTACTTTCAAGCCATCTAAACTCAACGAGCAACTACTTAAATGTTACTCCCTCAGTTCACTTTTACTTGTCACATTTCACTTCACGAAGGTCAATTTAACAAATCTTCAGAGCTAAACTAAATTAAATTAATTTAATATTTTAAATTTAGCCATCCAAACACTATACTAAAATACTATAAGTCGCAATCTTTCTCATATGTTAGGTCAAAGTCCATACGATTTGATTCTCGATAAGGGAAACGTGACAAGTAAATATGAACGGAGGGAATCCATCTCAGTCTAACTTCGAAATCCGGTTCTAAACTCAGTCTAAACCATTAAAACACTTACTTTCAAGCCATCTAAACTCAACGACCAACTACTTAAATGTTACTCCCTCAGTTCACTTTTACTTGTCACATTTCACTTCACGAAGGTCAATTTAACTAATCTTCAAAGCTAAACTAAATTAGATTAATTTAATATTTTAAATTTAGCCATCCAAACACTATACTAAAATACTATAAGTCGCAATCTTTCTCATATGTTAGGTCAAAGTTCATACGATTTGATTCTCGATAAGCGAAACGTGACAAGTAAAAATGAACAGAGAGAGTACATCTCAGTCTAACTTCGAAATCCAGTTCTAAACTCAGTCTAAACCATTAAAACACTTACTTTCAAGTCATCTAAACTCAACGAGCAACTACTTAAATCTTACTCCCTCAGTTCACTTCTACTTGTCACATGTCACATTTCACTTCACGAAGGTCAATTTAACTAATCTTCAGAGCTAAACTAAATTACATTAATTTAATATTTTAAATTGCCATCCAAACACTATACAAAAATACTCTAAGTTGCAATCTTTCTCATATTTAGGTCAAAGTTCATACAATTTGATTCTCGATAAGGGAAACGTGACAAGTAAAAATGAACGGAGGGAATCCATCTCAGTCTAACTTCGAAATCCAGTTCTAAACTCAGTCTAAACCATTAAAACACTTACTTTCAAGTCATCTAAACTCAACGAGCAACTACTTAAATGTTACTCCCTCAGTTCACTTCAGGTCAATTTAACTAATCTTCAAAGCTAAACTAAACTAGAATAATTTAATATTTTAAATTTAGCCATCCAAAAACTATACTAAAATACTCTAAGTTGCAATCTTTCTCATATTTAGGTCAAAGTTGATCCAATTTGATTCTCGATAAGGGAAACGTGACAAGTAAAAATAAACGGAGGGAATCCATCTCAGTCTAACTTCGAAATCCAGTTCTAAACTCAGTCTAAATCATTAAAACACTTACTTTCAAGTCATCTAAACTAAAAAATTACAAAGAGAAAAAATCGGCAAAAGGTTTACTATAGAGAAATAGAAGCCTTACGCAGGATCGTGATTGCAAATATCGCAGATCTCGAGATTCATAGCCCAATCAGGACCTATAAGCAAATCGCTCGTTGCTCTTTCCACCATGGAATTCACCATCCTTCTACTATTTTGTTACTTCTCTTCAACTCCGGCCGAAAATCTCCGATGAAAAAAGCACCGGTCAACTCTCCTCCGGCGATATCAAAGGAAAGATTCGCCGGCGAATTTATGAATCAAACAGTTTGCTACAATTACACGGCGCTCGCTCGCTCGCTTTTTCTTTTTCTCTCTCTTATCTGCGATCGCACTTTTTGTATTTTCTTCCTATAGTTTAATTTTTCAGCGACGAATATGGATATTTTTCTATATTTGAAAATTCTTTATTTACATGTGAACCCTACCATAATGCCCCGTTTGGCTATGAAAATAATTGTAATTTTTTAGAGTTAGAGTTGGAGTTGATGTTGTATTTGGTCATGAATATAAATTAAATTATTTTTAAAATTTTGTGAGAGAAATAGGGGTGAAAAAGTGAAAACAAGATAATTTATTTTTAATTTCTATTATTTTAAATTCTTTCTATTTTTATTATTTTAATTTTTTTAAATATTTTTTATTTTATATTATTTATATTTCATTTACTTCTCATTTTTCTACATTTATTTCTTGTGATTTCATATAATTTTTCGTATTATCTATTTATTTTATATTTATTAACTCAAAATCACAATTTCATCTTTTATAAAAAAATTAAGAAAAGGAAGACTTTAGACAAAGAAAAGAAACTTTAAACTTTATGGATGTCGAGGGTTTACATTAAATTAATAAAAGTATGTTATGTATAATATATAATAATATTGGTTAATTAATTAATATCATGCATTATAGTATGTGGAAAAGGAATGGAAGAGGGCGAATGGGAGGAAAAGCCAGTAAAAAGAATCCATGAATGTCATGGAATTGTTGCTTACGTTGATGGCCGACATTTATTCACCGACGGTCCCGATTTGTTTAATAAAGGTTGGTCGCGTCACCATGCATTATACAGGCACCAGCTTAAATCAATGGCGGAACCAAGATCTTGACCGATGATGGAATTAAGATTTTCATTGAGGGATTTAAAAGTGCACACATGAACTATTCGAAGGGGATTTAATATCTATTATATATACATAAAAAATAATTTTAATCATACATAAATAGTATAATTTTTCACTGGAGGGGATTCATATGCTAGCTCCGCTCCTGATCTTGACTAAGGGGGTTGAAAATCAAAAATTGTAAACAAAAGAATTAGTCGAAGGAGGTTTCAACGTCTACTATATATACATGAAAAATAATTACTCCCTCTATTCCAAAATAATTGAATTGTTGAGACTTTTTTTACACTTCAAAATAATTGAATTGTTCAAAGTTCAAGAGAATTTTTTAGACGTTTTTCCATATTTACCCTTCATTTACAACTTAATTTTCTTGATTAATATTTTGGACTTAATTTTCTAGGTTATGAGTTCCAAGAAACTTACTTTCTTACATTAATGTGGCTGAATTGTCATTGACTATGGCGCTATATAACTTTCTTTCTTTTCTAATTCATTTTCATAGCAAATTTGAAAAACAAAATTTGAAAGAGATTAAGAGATTTTATGGATTTTTATTTTGAAGATTCGGTTGAAATAGTTCATGATGCTATCATGAATGAAGATTCGGTTGAAATAATTCAAGACACGATTATAGAAGACTTGATTGAAAAAGTTCAAGACACTTTCTACGTTTTGAATTTTGCACTAGGAATAAATTGATCACATAAGTGAGTATTGAGAGTAGTTTTGATGATTAATGTTTTTATTTTTCAAAAATAGTTTGGCAATTAATTAAAAAGGGCAAAAATGGAAAAAAAAATGACTAATTTATTTCTTACTCTTTTTTTCTTAATATGTGTGTATTACCTCAACAATTCAATTATTTTGGAATGGAGGGAGTATAATCTTGTATAAATAGTATAATTTTTCGCCGAAAGGGGTTCATGAACTCCCTCACTATTAGCTGGCTCCGCTCCTGGCTTTAATAATTGAAAATTTTAAAGGGGAATTTGGATTGGCTTTTGTTAAGTAGTTTATAAGCTAAAAGTTAAAAGTCATAAATCGATAATATCTAACTTTTGTCTTTTGACTTTCAGCTTATTTTTGTAGTATTTTTTTAATCTAAAAAAAAGGATTTAAAAGCATTTTTATCTTTTTCAAACACCTTCAAAAAAAAAAAAACTTAAAAGTCAAAAACAATAAAAAAATAAATTATTTCAAACACCCTCGAACTAATAAATCCCTTGTTGTTGTTTTTTTATTTCGGAATGTGGGGACATGTCCACATATTGTGCAAGCAATTTTAACCTTAAGTAAAAGGAATTTCTCCTTTTCTTTTTGCTAGTTGTGAAGCACGAATAAGGATTTCGGTTATAGCAAGAACAATCCTCACGAATTATAAATACTAATTTGTTAAGAATTAATTGAATTGTGAATATGATTTTATAATTCATTGGAATTAATTTTCTGTGAGATCGGGGCCATAATTTATATAGATTAATAAATTATTGTAATTTCTAAAGTAAGGAGTACACATGCTATACTCTTTTACACCACTAATCAATGAAAATGCAAAAAAAAATTGAATATACGCTTAAAGTATTCAAAATTGAGCGAATATACCACCCTTCGTTAATAGTTTTGCTCAAATATGCTCTTAAAGTATGAGAAATTAAGCTAATATTCTATTCATGCTATGAAATTGATTAAAGTAGATGTCCACTACTCTAGAAATTGATTCCTACTATTCCACATTATCTTCCACCTCAAATCTAATAGTTCATGACAACCCTTTATATCCCTCAATATATTTTTATAAAATGGTGGCATTTGGTATCATATTGGATATACCTGAAGACACTTGAGTGTTTGACACTTGAGAAACACTCGAAAGAAATGAAAAACTTTCTATACTCTTTTCTCTAATCTCTCTTTATTTGTTTTAATCTTCAATCTCCGATTATATTTTAATCTCTTATACCCTTGAAGTATGTTTACTATCATTTTTCCTTCATGATATCAATGTGCTAGGGAAAGCTTCGATATTTTAGATTTGTCCACATGTCATTAGATCATTGAAATGCACACTACCAAAAAAGGATTAGAAAGTAATCACGGTCACAACTCACAAGATATTCATATTGTAAAATTTAATTAATTATTTATATCTGCTAGTTCTCTTGTGAAAACTTTATTGAAGGTTTTGTCTTATAAGAAGTTCTTTTTTCCCCTATTTCTCAGCTATTTGAAGTTCATATAGTACTACTGTAATCGTGGATTAGGTACATACTTTCCGTTAGTAATTTATTATATTATTTTTATGTATGAAGTTTACTGATTTGGATTATCATATTAAATATGTTTGACAGTATTATTGGACAATTTTAATTGTTTGGAAGTTGAAATAATATTATCATGACATTTAGATATATTCATTACCATTAGATGGTGTGAATTTACTGATCATCATTTTGAATTTTCAGTTATAACCTTTGAAGTATAAGCTTGTCATTATAGATTATTTACAATCTATCCCTCTAATTGAATTGCTGGAAATTGAAAGCTTTATTTTGAGCTATTATGTCATTGATTAAGGGTAAGATGGTGGATTCAAGTTCCATTGCATCAAAAGAATAAGACATCGGGTTCAAGTCTTAATGCATCGTGATGATAATATGTTGAATTATGTTGAATTGAGCTCCGATGAAATGGTCTAACATGTCTTCATATGGGTAAGACATTGGCTTCAAATCACGATGCAGTATATTGATGATATAATGATGACTGAGCAAACTAACCTTCTCTTGATGAAAAATTATGAAATTTGTCCCACTTAATTTGCTCTATTCTCTGAAATAAATGTGGTACCAGTATATGATAAGTCTTTCAGATGACAAAATAATATCGTGGTTGTACAAATGAATGTGGGCGTAGCAAAAGACAAAATAATAATAGTTATTTATGTGGTAATGATAAAAAGAAAGAACATTATGAATTCATGAAGTTCTTCCCATCACAGTGTTATGAAAAGTTAGTAGGTACGCGATTGTCATGCGGTCTAATTTGGTAAGGTTTTATAAATCTTCCATAAAATACAAAGTAAAGGCGTATTTGACCTTTCAAAGTGGTGTCGAGGTGAACCATATAAATATGTAAATGTCAAGGCATGACAATGGAGTTATAAAGAATATTTATAAAGCACGTACATATGATTATACTTCACTCTATGAAAAGAATGATACTTGTGATAAGTATCGTGAATGCTCGATCATTCTTAAAAATGAATGTGTCAATATGTGATAAAAATTATGGATTAAAACGTGCTCATTTACATGGACGGACCTACCATATTATGACGGGATGTACGTGCACCAGGTGACTTCGAAAAAAAAACAAACTCTCCTAATATATATACCTTAAAGAATTATCATATATTTTAAAAGAACCTCTCAAGCATAGCTGTTAAGTTAGTGCAACTGGTCCTATGCGCCCACACTTTTCTTTTGTTTTTTTACAAATACAAATAACTGAAGATAGGAGTTGCAGTTGCTAACTTGGGAATCCTAAGGGCCCGTTTGGCCATGCGACATGAAATCATGATTTCAAATCATGATACAAAATTACTTGAGATAGAGTTGAAGTTTTGTTTGGACATGCAATTTGGACTTTTTATAAGTTGTATGTTTTTCTCATAAACATCAAAACCCCATAATTTGTGAAACTATTAAATTTTCTCTAATTCTTTATAATGTTATCAAATGAATAAATCATAGTTCATAAATAGGATATCGTAATATGCTAAGATATTGCATTGATAAATTGCATATCTTCATGTTCCTTTTATAAATAAATGTTTGTGATTACAAACTTTCAAGTATACATGATTTTATAAAGATCCACTAGTCAACAATAATAGTAACTAGTTATTCTTTAATATAATTCTTTCACATGATAATTTAAGTCGGGCTCATTTTTGCAGAATTTAAATGTTGGTTTTTGTTTTTTTACAAAATATAAACTTATGGGTCAATTTATTATTATTTTTAAAAAAAGAAGGTGAAATCATGATATGAAATTCTCAAATTAAGATTTATGGAGAATTTGAAATTTAATCTCATAATTTGAAATCATGAGATAAAATCATATGTTTAAACGCTGATTTCATCTCATGATTTCAAATCGCAACATGAAATCGCATGTCCAAACACCTACTACTTTTGGACATGCGATTTCATCTCGTGATTTGAAATCATGAGATGAAATCAGCGTTTGGACATGCGATTTAACGCTGATTTCATCTCATAATTTTAAATCTCAAATTCTTCAAAAAGCTTGATTTGAAAGTTTCATATCATGATTTGGATTTTTTTTAAATACAAAAATTGACCCACAAGTTTATATTTTATAAAAGAATCCAACGTTTATATCTACCAACCATTTATTTCATATGTAAACAAAATTTATAGTTCATATTATTACTCTTTACAGCGTTTATATCTCATGCAAACTCAACGTGAGGAGATTGTCCATATTATGTAGCAGGATTATATTAAAGAGTAGTACACTACAACTCATGTTCAATTTTACTTTTTTGTTGAACTAAAGTTTGATCAATAAATATTGTATTTTTAAAAATAATTTTGTGATAGTTTATTATACTTTTGTTATAAACTTTTATTTATTTTGTAAGATTGTATAAAATTTTGGGGCGATTTTGATAGTTTTCACCATTTATGGGGGTTTTATGTTTATGAGAACACATACGACATAAAAAATCCAAATTGCATGTCCGAACAAAACTTCAACTTCATCTCATAATTTCAAATCAGATTTTATATCTTGTTTTCATCTCGCATGGCCAAACCGGCCTTAAGTGTACCGACTTTTGACTTTTAAATTGTTTTCAATTTCCTTTTCAATTTTTTCGTTTTTTAATCAAGTTTTCACTCCCACTATAATTTGTTTTGAATTAAATCCCTACCCATAAAGAGTCTCAATTTTGCTAACTATATATTAGTATTTGATTATTTGAAACTGAGAAAGACATAACTTTATAAATTAATTTAGTGTGCGTTTGGCCATGAGAATTTTTTTCTTTTTCTTGATTTTTTTTTTACTTTATTTCAAATACAACTTGAAGTTGGTGTTTGGCCATGAGAATTCCAAATACAACTTGGAGTTGTATTTGGAAAAAACACTTTATTTTAATTTTAGCTTAGTATTATTACATATGACCCCAATTTTCTATTTTTACAAAAGCACCGCCATTAACTTCAGCCAACAACCAGAGTTAAATGCCTAACTAACACATTACCCACTTCTTTCTAGTTTTGTCGATAAAAGTCCTCGAAATTGAAGGCAACTTCAAATTTTTTCTTCTTCCTCAAAATATCCTAATAGTACAACGAGACCTTAATCAGGTCATTCTTGCGATTCTTTAGACAACACCAATAGCAAAGGCAATATTATTTGACGATAATTGAAAAAAAATTACTTTTTTTTGCTTGATTTGTATGATCTTTTAGATTTGCAAATCCTAGGTTGAGATTTTTCTTGTGTTTGGCTATGTGTTGATGATTTTTAGTTGCTTTTCAATTGAGTTATGTGTTTACATTTTCATTTTTTTTGTTCAATTGTAGAACTATCCTTTATGCTTTTTTTTAAAAAAAAATTATTGTATCAACTTTTATCTGCTTGTTACAATCGATAGTGTTAGGCTTATTTTTTAATTTCTGTAATGCAAATAAAATTTGAAGCTGATTTTGGGATATCAAATGAAAATTCTGTGATAGCACCTCCACCGGTTAACATGGTAACATATAGCTTTAACTTATTTTTTCTTCAACTTACTTATAAACCATGTTTTCAGTTATAATATGTTATTCAAAAAAAATAAATTATGTGATTGATTATTTTATTGTTGTTATATTGTAGAAATGTAAAAGAATGAGCAAACCACGTAATTCAAACGCGCCGACAAACGGACAAATGATGATACATCTTTTCTGATCCATATCCTATAAGATGATGCGAGGAATTAGGATTTAATGGTTCTATCATTAATGCTCCGCATGGAAGGGAAATTATAAATGAGTTTTGGATCAAATCTGGCAAGAAAGACATTTATGATAACACCAAATTAAGTCTAAACACAACAGATTAAGAATAGAAACGAAAAATTTTAAGGACTTTCTTTAAAGTTGCTCTGGATATGATTGGGATCCTGCCACTAACACAATTGCTTGTCCACCTGATATTTGGACGGCGCATGAATCGATAAGTTAAATAATGTAATGACCCGTTTTGTTGTTATTAAAAATATTTACGGTAAAGGAATAAGAACATCATTCATCATAAGTTATAGGACTAATTCTTTAGTATGGGAGTGCATTGGACATGTACTAAGGTCATATAATACCCCTATCACAAAGTTAAATTAAAAGTGTTCCTACCGATTGAGTTTTGAGTTAAGTTTAAACTAGGGTCAATTTCCAACTAGCATATCTACTAGAATATAAAGAGTTATGGGGCGAAATACCCACTAAATGAAAGATCTTTGAGTCTTCTTTCCAACTCATCTGACCGTTTGTTAATCCACCTTTGGAGTAAAAGGTTATGACTGTTTTACTGAATACTGTTTGGGCTGAGAAATTTACCACTGCAGCGGTACCGCTATAGCGGACAATATTTAATGCTAATTTTGATGGGTTTCAGCCCCAAAACTCAAATATTTAGTTTCTAAGCCCTAGAGGGGCGATTTGCTCATGGTTGGGGTGAAAATTCTTCGTTGAGGTAAGTTCCTTCCGTCATCTTCTTCGTATTTCAATCCTTTAACATCCTAGAATCCTTAAAACAATCTTTAATGGTGAAATTCTTGGGGATTTGAACCCTTCATAAGATTTTGGGAAAAACTTATGGGTTGGGTTAATATCACCTAGAATCACTTCTAAATTGTTCATTAACGATTCCTAGCATGAATTAGTGATTCTAAAATATGAAATTGGTGGTTGGGGATCTTGAATTCTATAAAAATGAAATATTTAGCTTTGAAACTCCATTAATGGAGATGAGTTGAATATGATAGAGCTTTTTAATGGGTAGTTGACATTTGGGTAATATTTTAGAGCATGAATAAGGGTAGAGTTAGTGGGATGAATTCCCAAATTAGTTATTCGAATGGTAATTGCTTAATTATTCTTATAATTGTGTGATTTCTAAATATTTGGGCTAATAAAAACATGAAGGAAAGGAAAGAGCAATTTTGGTGCGGCTTGGTTGTTCCGAGATCTTCGATCGAGGTAGGTTATGGTTTAATGTGTAGTAGACTTGGATTAGTTGCATGTAATAACTATAGTTGATGGGAGATTTTATGTCTATGCCAACGAGCATGGAGTTTGGATGGATAAAACATAGAATTAATGTACATATAATATAATTATATATTATTGTGTTTTGTGTGGATCCCTTGATGGGTGTTTGTGGTTGTATGACTTACCTGATGATTTATAGAGCCTTATATATGATTGGGAATGATAATAATGGAAGAATTAAGTGATCTCCTTATGTATAGAGCTAGTCTTTAATACCTTAAAAAGGGTGAACCTAATATTATGTATATTTGGAGTATGAGATAATCTTGCTAGAAGATAGTTAGGAGGATTGATTGTGATAAGATGATGTGATGATATAACTTAATAAGCTAAAGTCAAATTTGACCAAGTGATAGAAAGTAAGAGGTGTAGAGATTGATAACTCTAGCGGAATTGTAAGACGGATAGAGCCGAGTGGTTGAGTAACCGGCCAAAGGGCATAGTGTCTTGAATTTAGTAATTTAGTGATGACTTGAGTATAAGGGTTACTAGTTAGTAACTGAATTTACCTATTTTAATAGAAATAAAAGAGAGTTAGATTGGTGAATGAACTAGGATGAAGATTTAGAGTGTAGATAGTAACCTTTGTGGAATGTGAATTCTTAAATGGATACACTTTGATTGGTCTTCAAATCCGTTCTGATTGATGATTGGATTTGATAACGTTCAATTGAGCAAGTTGTGAATTGGCCTTGTTTCATTAAAATAATTAATTCAGAAGTTGTAGAGTTATCTTGTTCGTTTAGCTTTAACAGTTTTATGATCGTGTTTGGTAGGATTATGTTGGTGCATTTGATGAGACTTATATACAAGTGGAGGTGCAAAAGGATAAGCAACAAGCATATCATAACAGTAAGAGATTCACTTCGCAAAATATCTTATGTACATATGATTTTGATATGCAGTTCACCTTTATTGTAGCTGATTGGGAAGATATTGCTCATAACAACAGAGTGTTTGAGAATGCAATTGTTGACCCCAAAGCAAAATTTCATTTTTCACCACACAATATATAACATGAAATACATTGTTATGTTGTTAGCTAGTTTATGTAGTTACAATATCTTCCTATAATGACTGCTAAGTAAAGCAAGCAACAATTGATAGTATCTTGATCTCCTTACTTCAACTAAAAGATTGTAACTTAGCCATTAATATGATAGAATTATTCACATAGACTACTATGGCCACCCTCGTTTCATCAAGAATAATGATTTTGTAAAATATATAAAAAAATTTAATGCCTTTTGCTCTATTAATGCCCTACAAACAAATTTTGTACATGTATGCACGCTTTATAGGAGGCTTCTCTGTTTGAGAAAATTTATCTTCACTTACAAAAGAGTGTTAAAAGTATTTCATAAAAAAACCTTGCAAGCAATTATATTTGAGCTAGTGATTTAAATGAGAACAATTGCTACTTATTGCTGATTTCAGGTTGATTTAGACATATTTTCTTTATTGATTTCAGGTTGGTTTAGACTTGCTACTTACTGCTACATTAATTTTATTTATTTTATTATGATAGATAAATATTATATTATTGACGTTGGCCTACGAAACATGAATTTTTTTTTTAGCTCTATACAAAAGAATGCAACATCAGTTACAGGATTACAGAAGGAGTGAAAGAGAGCCTCAAAACAATAAAGAGTTGTTCAATTATAGATATCCATCTCTACATAATGTGATAGAGAGAACATTTGAAGCATGGAAAAGTAGATTCAGAATATTATGACTAGAAATGGACAATGGACAATTATGATATTGTCACGCAAGTTAAGACTGTAATTGCTTGTACCATCTTGCACAACTTTTTGCGAAAACATCAAAGCAGTGATGAAATGTTTACATATTATGAACATGATGATATAGTTGTTGATGAAACCAATAAATAATTGTCTGGGATAAATAATGTTGCTTCGTTTTTTCGCGCAAATGATCGAGAAATGCTTTCTCGACGAGAAGAAATTGTTCTCATAATGTGGAAGGATTATATTAAAAAGTAGTTACTAACTAGTGTTGTTTACTTTTTGTATTAAAGAATCCTTTGTATTTCACTATTGTTGGGGTCAAGTAAACAATATTCATTATTTATATAATAACTATAATTAACTTAAGGTCTTTAAAAATTAAGAGTCAGATTATTTTGAGAAGGAAATATGTGCAACTATAAACAATGATGTTATTATTGATCGTTTTCAAAATATGAAAACGCGTCAAGTTCAAAGTATGAGTAATAATATACTTCTACTATATTTGTATCAAATTAATGATACTCAATTATATCAATGTTTGTACTTTACTATCATTAGCATTAAGTTTTTTAAGAGTTATATGTCAAACTTTATCGCTAGTAAATGACATTCTAAAGATAGTGGTACCCTCTTTGGGATCAAATCTTGGGTCTGTGTATTCATGTATGGTTAGATGAATATCATGATTTACCTCTGAAAGTTTGAGAGGAAAAAAATATTTTGATGTTAATGATCTTAGGTCAAGTACTTTTAGTATATCACAAAGATTGTGATATGTCTTATCATGGATTATTAAAGGGTAAATCAAGATTTTTTTACCTTTTTCCTCCGAAATTTTCCACCTTTTTGCAACTTTAGTGCCTCAAACTCACAATCTTAAGGTTGAAAGAGGAGGGTGCTTACCAACAAGAAATAAATCTTGCCTATAGTTTTTTTTTTATCATGACCGTAATTATATAATCTTATTCTTAAAAGAGAACATCATATGGATGGTGTTATGAAATATGTGGTAGCACAAAATTAATTGAGAGCTTCGGGAGAACTAATGTGTTGCTATCCGGAGGAATGAAATGGATCATAATATTGATGTTTGCAGAAAATCTCAAAAGAAACTTAGCAAGTTTCAAAGGCATTTGCAAAAAAATAAATTAATTATATTCAGATTATTAAATCACAAGAAGATTTAATATCTTAATATTACCAATAGAAGTGAGTTATGAATATCCACGTGAAAGGTTATCTGTCTTTTCCTCCCATCTGAACTACACATATATAAGCATGATGATGGAATCACATGCAATAATAAATAATATTGAGCGTGAACTACATACATTTAATTTAATCGACATTTAGTCCTAATATGTGTTCTTTTGTCATTATTTGATTACAATTAAAATCTTTTCGTGCTTATTATGCATGTTTCTTTGTAGGATAAATCACATGAATCTCAACAGTTTGGAGCTTAGTTACAGAAAATTCCGACATTTTGCATAATTACTGAAAATTTCGATTTTGGGTTTGTCGAGATATATAATTAACTCCCGATACATCCAACGAAGATACATTTTTTCCTTTGTAAAGATACAAAATTAGCTCTCAATACATTTTTTTCGATTTTGGGTCTTTCGAGATACATAATATATCCAATGAAGATACATTTTTTCCTTTGTAAAGATACATAATTAGCTCTCGATATATTTTTTTCGATTTTGGGTCTGTCGAGATACATAATTAGCTCCCGATACATCCAACGAAGATACATAATTAGTTGAAATTTTTGTAATTACTTTGTAAGGGTAGAGATTTTATAAATATGATAAATTAATGTGTATGTTTATGTTATTTTTCCTTCTTTGTATACAACTGATGTTTGAGCTAATGAGCGCGTTTTGAACTAAAATGACTGTTTGAAACTTTGAAGTTTAAGAAGTCTTAATATATTTGATTTTCTAACCAGATTTCTCACTGAAATCTCTCAAGGTATTGGTGATGGTGTTATAATTCTTATGTTTGAAAACATAGCCAATCCTTCACGCATAAGATACCAAATTAAATTCATCTCATTATGATGTACTCTAAGGGGTCATCTGGTTGAGAACAAGATATCCTGAGATTAATTATTTCAAAATTAATTATTTTAAAATAAGTTATATAAGATAATTTATCTCATTATTATGATATAAATAATAAAATAAATAATTTTGAGGCTAACTAATAACTTTAATTAAATATAAAATAAAATAGTAATTTTATTTTAAAATTATGATAACTTATATCTCACACCAAACAACTCTAATACAAAAACTAGAAAATTATAAAAAGCAAATAAACGCGTGACGGTGCCAAATCTGAAAGCTGGTAAAAGCAACAAACTATTTTTTTTTTTTTTTTTAATTTCCCCTTCGATGTCCGATAATTGCATTAGAGTCCAACTAAATCCGAATTTATGTCGAAAAGTCACACATTAAAAGGTAAAATACTTTCCAACAAAGGCGACACCATACCAAAAGACTCAAATCCGATACCTTTAATTAAAAATAAAGGAGTACTTATCACTCCGGAACTTTTACTTTTGTTGGTAACAAACTAACTTTGAACATACCACCACCCAACAACTAGCACTTTCATTTCCCCCTTCAACCTCCATTCGGATTTCCACAATATTCTTCTCTCCAAACCCTTATTCTCCCCCCCACCCCCCACCCCCCACCCCCCCACTTCCCAAACTCTTCATACATATGCCTTTCTACAGTTGTTGAATTGCAAAAAACTAAATACATGGCGGTAATCGGAGATGCACTCCGGCAAGCGTTCATGCCGAAGCACGAATACGAGTGTCTCCGTGAAGAAGACAAAGCATGGAATCGTTTACAAAGACCATTTGTGATCTGTACTTTAACCTTAATATCACTTGCTATTATTGTCTCTACTATTATCAGCTTGAAAATTGTCTTTCCTATCGATCCTGTCCGCCGGCCGTTTTGTAATGACTATCGTATTCAGCCGCTTTCTATTAATTTCACTAATATAGCTGCTGCTGCTACTGGTGCTGCCGGTGGCGGTGGCGGTGGCGGTGGTGGTGGCGGTGGTGGTGGTACTGCGGGTGATTCGGATAGTTTTCCTGGTGCGTTTTATCTAACGAATCAGGAGACTGTGGATTATTATTGGATGGTTGTGTTTGTTCCGTCGACGTTTATTTTCGTGGCCTCGGCAGTGTATTTGATTGCAGGTGAGTTGAGTAGTGGGGGAAATATTTATGTTTTGAAAATGTGTTTGTGTTGATTATAGCACATAGTTGATATGTTTTGTGGGTGGGGTGGGGTGGGGGTGTGTGAGGGGAAGAAGAAGTAAACCTAATTTTGATTTTGTTATGCACGTTGTTTTTGGCTTGTTTACTTGTACTTTATGAGTAGTAGGTATCAATTTTTTTCAGGCAAATGAGATGTAAAATGAATGAATCTTCTTTTGGCTTTTGTTATTGTATTCGAATAGTAGAATAACAACGACATACCCAGTGAAATTACCACTACCTCGTGGAGGTAGAGAGGCTGTTTTTGGAGGACGCTTGGCTCGAGTATAGTAAATCAAAGTAAGTATGAAAAGGGAAGACCGCAACTAATACTGAAACAGTAACAACAACAACATAATGTGATAAGCGCAACACCATAAACAACAGATGATCGAATAGTCAATATGTATTTTCACTGCCTTATTAGTTAACTAATTGCAGGGGAGGACATCTGACATTATATGGTAAATGTAGTTGCGCATCTTTGGAATATAGCACCAAGTTTAAATCTATTCGTTCTTTTGGGGAAAATAAGAAGTAATTTTTGCTTCAATCTAATTTTGAGATTGTTATTACATTCAAAGAGTAGAATGTGTATTTCAGTGATGCCATGACAGCTACGCAGATAAGATAGTCTGGGATTTTATTGTTTTATTGTCTCTTCTACCCGAGTTAGCGTAGAATTAGTTCTTCCGCCATTTGCACTTAGTCTTTCTGAGGATGGTTCCCCTAGATATTGCAGGGGCGGATCAGTGTGGGTTCCCTTCCCTGGAACCCATTAACCCAGTAACTTTTGCTCCGACTTTGTATTTATAATGTGAAGCCCATTAAGTAGATAAGAAAATTGATCTGGGAACCCACTACAAAGAGGCACTGATGGTTCAGCGGCTAAAAAGGAACCACTTAAAACTCAGCTCTCTGGGCATCCCTGCGGGGGTTCGAATCCCTTAGTCAGTTTTTAAAACTGCAGTTTTGTTTCTTTTGCAAAACGCCACGCAAGCAGGCCTTTATTATGTTTCTCTTTTCCTTTTCAAAAGTCATAAATGTCAAACTAATACTTATTACTTTTGCTCAATCTGAATTTTGAAACTCAAAAAAAGTAAAAAATCCTTAGGGTACTGAAAAATTATTGTTGATTCTTCCATTTTGTCATTGCCGCTAGTAGCTGTGAGGTCCTTCATTTTTCTTTCTCATTCTTTTTTTAACATAGCTTCATTCTTATGCCGGACCCTGCGCATAGAGGGAGCTTTAGTGCACCGGGCTGCCCTTTTATTCTTTTTTCTTTTAAAACAAAAAAAACAAAAAATTCCTCATATATGTTGTTTTAAATTGGTTCGTTGCATTTTCCAATACACATTGAATGTTAGTACTCATTCCTTTATTCGGTTATGGTATATTAAATTGAGATTGTTGGGAACTCATAAGCTTCAAATCCTGGATCTGCCTCTTAGATATTGTATGTTCAGTAGAAAATGAAAAGGATAGACCGGACTCCCAAATGATTTGAAGGTTCAAGATGTGTGGAAATATTTATTTTTATAGAAAGACATCTCTAGTTGTAATAAACTGCCACATGCATGTGAAATGGAAAAAGAGTGTTTAGAAGCTATGAATGAGGATGTAACTATGAGACTGCACATGAATATCGATAATTGATGGTTAATTCTGATTGAAATGCTTTTTGATCAGTTGGTTAACTCTGATAAAGTTCTTTAAAATCTTATAATCCTGTAGTCTATGCTGTATTGGAACTTCAATGTCCCTGATAAATTATCTGGACCTAGGCTCTTTCGGAGGCCAAGTTTATGAACTTAGAGACTACAACAACAACAATATACCCAGTGTATTCCCACAAAATGGGGTCTGGGTAGGGTAAAGTGTACCCCATACCACTACCTCAAATGAAGTAGTATGAACTTAGAGACTAAACTTTTTATGTTTAGATTATTTAAAGGATGTACCCTCAATCTTTCCTGATGAGCTTTGTTTTTGGGAGGCTAAAACTAACTTATTTTTGTTCAAGCATCTGCTTCAGATACGGAAACTCTTCAAATTTGAATCCCTCAAAAAGTGAATCCTCGTTCGGGGCAGTGATTAGTCGATAGGAAGGGAAGGATAGAGATTGATGAGAATTAACAACTTATTACACACACACACACATAAACATGTACAACATAAATACCTTGGCAATTCTACTGCCTGTTCTTTCCCCTGTTGTTTCTTTGCATCCAATTATAACTGAAATTGGGGTGCAAATAACAGGATTGTGCATATGGGCTTAAAGTGTGCTGCTACCCGTTTTAATTATTTAAGTGTATAAGAATTACCACTATAACTGACTTCTCAGGAAAAAAAAAAGAGAGGAAGAAGATTAGAACTGTCACAATTTTTGCGTTATGAAGTAACTTCAAAATTTGCAGGTATTATGGTTGCGTACAGTGCCCCGATGAGACATGGATGCTTGAATGTTGTTGAGAATAACTATTGTGCTTCCAGACGAGGTATGTTTCTTGAATTATATGTTTTCCTATGGTTCATGTAACATCCAGTAAGGGTAGTACGCTTGATAAGAATCGGATTACTTGAATAAAAACAAGAAAACGATGCGGAAGCAAATTTATGAAGATTAACGACGAAATAAAGATCTGTGAAATTCGAGAATAAATTCCCCAAATATCAAGATTAAGTGCTAAGAACCCTAATTGATCTAAGTATTCATAAATTAGCGGATTAAAACTAATTGTGATACTAATAGAGTCAATTTAAGAACTTAGATCAACAGTGATCTAGATCCCTATTTCGAAGAAATTAGAGACGCTAATTAGTATAGGGCTAATTACCTTTTTTAATTACTTTGATAGAAACCAAAGATATCGCACTCAAGGGTGTGGCCTAGTGGTTCAATGAAGTTGGGTTGAGCACCATGAGGTCTCAGGTTCAATTCCCAATAGAGACAAACACTAGGTGTTTTCTTCCCATCTGTTCTAGCCTTGGTGGACAGAGTTACCTGGTACATGTTGCTGGTGGGAGGTGGCATGTATCCCGTGGAATTAGTCGAGGTGCGCGCAAGCTGGCCCGGACACCACGGTTATCAAAAATAAAAAAATAAAAAAATAGAAACCAAAGATATCAAGGTAAGAATTAATTAATCTTACCTTAGTACCTCCTAAAGAATGTTTCTTGTAAGGTTGCAAGACAAATCCATTGTCACAACACATAAAGGTGTAAAGAAGAGTGACCTGTCAAATAATATTAATAATATGTTATTTTTCATTTCTTGTTATGAAAAATAACAAAATCCACGTGAAAACTATCCTTAATAGCATGGGACTCAAATCTTACTTTATGGAAATAATAAACACTAAAATCTAAGTAGGAAACTTTAAACTAGGAAAGCATGTAAAAATAATACCAAAATTCTTCCCAATACTAACAAAAAATAAGGAAGAAAGTTGGTAAATTTGCATAAAAAAATCAGCACTTTTGGGGCTTTTAAATCTCCCTAATTTGCTTCCATTTGGGTGTGACTTTTCCAGCTCCTTTGGCAATATTACACACCTAATTTGGGCAGAATTTTCAATCCTTTCTTGGCTTCTCTTGGGCTCCATGTGGGGGCTCAATCTTTCTTCTCTTGGACTATGAATATGTATAACACTTAGCCCATTCTTCATCATAATTCTTGGGCTCATTCTTGGACTTTTCTTTCACGATAATCATCTTCTTGATTACCATTGAAGCTTGTCAATCTTTGATGAACGTATGCCACAGTGGATTCTATCAGCTCTAGCAGTAACAACTGGTAGGGAAGTAAAGGCATTTACTTTTCCTGTTCTTCCAGAAAATGTCTGATGTCAGATGGGTCACATGCCTTCCTCATTTACCTCCCCTTCCTTTCTAAACTCCATGCATCAACCGTATTGTATCATCTCCTCCCTAAAACCGAGCCTCTTTTCGCTGCATTTAAGCATAGCATTAGCTGAGTGAATACTAGATCTTGTGTTTGCCAGGTTGCAAATAGATTCTGCTCTTATAAATAGAAGTATTTTGAATATCAGCTATTTTGGGTGGAGAATCCGGCAGATTTGTTTCTGACTCATACATTTCAAGGTTTCTATTCTGTGTATTTATAAATGTGGGTAATATCACGTTTCCCTTAAGGACAAGACTTTTTAGTTATTGGTGTGTAAAAAACGATCTTTTCTTTTTTTGAACTTGGTAACTTTGTACTAGGAAGGATAGGATTAGGAATGAGGTTATACGAGATAAAGTGGGAGTAGCGTCGGTGGAAGACAAGATGCGGGAAGTGAGGTTGAGATGGTTTGGGCATGTGTTGAGGAGGGGCACTGCGGAGGTGTGAGATGTTGGCTAGGGATGGATTCAGGCGAGGGAGGGGTAGACCGAAGAAATATTGGAGGGAGGTGATTAGACGTGATATGGAGCAGCTGCAGCTTACCGAAGACATGACCCTAAATAGGAAGGTGTGGAGGAGGCGGATTAGGGTAGAAGGTTAGTAGGAAAGGGGCGTCAGTGTTAGGAGATAGGAGAATTTTGTTGCTTTAGTAGTGCTTGTAGCTAGAGTATTTGTATTACTTCATAGTATGTTCTTATTTTGTTGGATTGCTTGGTGGGTCCTGTTTATATATTACTATTGGGTGTGGTTTCACATTTCGTACCTTGTTCCTTACTATTCCTTTTCTAAACTGGTGTTTCTTGAGCCGGGGGTCTTTCGGAAACAGCCTCTCTACCTCACCTCTGAGGTAGTGGTATGGACTGCGTACACTTACCCCCCCAGACCCCACGTGGTGGGAATATACTAGGTATGTTGTTGTTGTTGTTGGTAACTTTGTATTATAGCACAACAGTACATGGGTTGTACTGAGACCTTACATACAGATGCACTCCAAACTCCACTGCTCTATGACTATATTGAGTCTAAAACATCAATTATAGAGACAGTGTCATTTGAGTATAGTTGATTACACCAAAAACATAACAACAAAATGCAGTTTAGTTTAACTTTCTACACACTATTTTCTATGCTTTCAAAACATCTAGAGTTCCTCTCTTTCCAAATTGCCCACCATATTGAAGCAGGTATAATTCTCCATCTAACTCTTGTCTTTTACAAGGACACCTGCCTCCTCCCAGCTTTTTAATGCCTTAATGACTCTCCTAGGTATAGTCCAGGATATGCCTTTGAGACTCAAAAACATCCTCCAAAGTTGCTGAGTATATTTGCAATGTAGAAATAGATGGTTTACAGTTTCTGAGGTTTCCCCACATAGGAAACACCCAGAACATAAGATTATCCCTTTTTTCATTACATTATCCTGAGTCAAGGCTGCTTCCTTAGCTAACAACCATATAAAACAAGAAACTTTATACGGAATCCCGCATCTCCAAATTTATTTCCAAGACCATGTGAGATTCTGCTGACTTGGTTGGTCCATCATCCTATAAGCTATATTTACTTAAAAAAATCCTTTGTTGTTACCTTCCACCACAACACATCCTCATCTGCCTGAAGTCCATTAAAATGTTCAACAGTGTTGAGAAATTCTGCCACCCTCATTACTTCCCAGTCATTTAGTTGTCTCTTGAAGTTGAAACTCCATCCCTGTGGTGTCCAAAGATCTGCTATAGTCCTTTTGCTGGAAAAGGGCTAGATTGTAATATTGTATATGTCAGGGAAAAGAGTTTCCAGCTTACCTCTGTCATGCCATTCATCCTTCCAGAATTTGATCTTGTTCCCATTCCCACTTTCATCTTGGAGTTGACTTTGACTTGCTCCCATGGAGATCTTATAGATCTCCATAAGCTGACCCCATATGGTGTAGTCACTTCCTTTGTCATCCCATTGTCTTCAGCCTCATATTTGGCTCCTATCACTCTTCTCCAAAGTAACTGATTTTCATTTGAGTATTTCCACAACCACTTCATTCTGAGTGCTTTGCTCTGAAACTTTACATTCTTTATTCCCAGTCCACCATTCTTCTTTCCAGTTGCCACTTATTTCCATTTTACCAGGTGAAAGCCTCTCTTTTCTTTGTTTCCTAGCCACAAGAACTTCCTTTTTATGCTATCCAACTTTTAGGTGATCCCAGCTGGGATAGGGAACAATGACATCATGTAAGCTGTCGGGAATGATTTATGCTTGTAATGTTTGTGGATAAAATAATACTCAAGAGG
Organism: Capsicum rhomboideum; assembly: GCA_031232105.1. NCBI lineage: Eukaryota > Viridiplantae > Streptophyta > Magnoliopsida > Solanales > Solanaceae > Capsicum > Capsicum rhomboideum. The sequence goes on from CP124718.1 coordinate 3,617,186, forward strand.
TTTAGTACCAAAATTTCATGTGCAAAATCTATCTGAGCTTGTCTTTATACCAGCAGAAATTAGGTCATTTCGCTGATGTTCTTGTGCATCGATTAACATACAGATTCAATTGCTGTACTCTCCGTTTGTTTCTCTACTTGTTGTCTGTATTTTTGGTGTGCATGTGCATGCTCTATCTGGTTTTAGGAAGAAAAAAAAAATTCCAAATTCAAGAGTTTCGTAGGTGAAACATCGATGCCTTTTCTGTAGTTTTCTTCCTTAATGGACTGGGGTTATTTAAGTTTGTTTAACGAAATAAGGATTTATCTGCAGTAGTACAAATCAAAGCTAAATAACCCACTGTTATAGCAAGTTTGTAACAACTCAAAATTGGATGGTACAAAAGTGACAAGCTCTCAAAGATGTCATAGTGTAGAGAAGTTGGCCATACGTCCCGTGATTGAATAATATTGTAATAACTCTCGAACCTTTGCCGTGCAAGTGTTTGGATGTTAACCAGAGATATGTAGATCTAGATTGTGTCTAAACTATGTTAAAATTATGAAAGAACTAGTTCTTTCCGTGTACTGAAACTTACAACTGCTCATTTTTTCATGTATTCATGGAAGTCTAATTAGCTCTTGATGCTCTTTTTTCCTTTTGTCTAAAGTAATTACTATGACTATGCCAATAAAAAAAAGTAATTACTATAACTATAGAGGAGAACTGTTGGGTTTTCTTCACTTTGTGAATTTGGAGTGATGTATTAATCATATATCTTCTTCTCAATTGACGATACCAGGGTATTTGAATAACATCTCCAATATAAGAAAAGGCAATTGTCTTGTCTCAATCAGAAATTTTGCTAAGTAAGCTGGCGTCCTCTTTTTCTATGAGGTGGATCATGCTTAAACTTTCTTGTTTCATATTGAGAGTTTTAGAATCTCTTGGTACAGGGAAAGGTCTGGTTACCTTACCACAATCTAAACATTGAGCAAAAGTAGAAGTGCAGAAGTATTTCAAAAGGAACAAGGAGAGATAAATGTCTTTGGTGGTCGAAATTACAGCTGAATATGGATACTTTTGAGAAAGTAGTCCAAAAGTGTGGTTAATAATCTAACATTTTATATCATGTGTACATCTTGCTATGAGCTTTTCAAAAGAATTTTAGATCATATAAGAAGGAATCCATTACTTTGACCTGTTAGGCTATTTTTGTCGCATAAATGTTCTTACACCCCAGAGGTAAAGCTAAAAATGAGTCGAGCTAAGGAGAGTCTTGGAGGTTAGATCTAGGCTATATAAATGAGCTCAGTTTGATTGTCAACCAGCCAAGAGCCAGCTTGAACTGGACCGGCTTAAATTTCTGTTGGAAACTGGAGTGTGGGCTCAACTCAGCGTGTTTGTTTTGGACTTAGAGTTCATTCGTGAAGATAATTAAGTTCGAGATTGGTCTTCAACTTGTCTGTCGTTTTTTTAATCTACTCTTTTGAATACAGAGGATGCTTCTATAATATATCTTAATTATTTGCATAGTGAATCACTTAAGAGTTGGGGGAATTAAAATTGTTAAGTCAGGAATAACTTACATTTTATGTCTATGGAGGAAATTATTGGGTTGTGAGTGTGTGTTTTTAAACTCTAAACGAGTTGATCTGACCTTTCCAGTGTGTAGCCCATTGAGTGCCACGGAGTGCTAGGTGCACATAGTTTAATAACTAAAGGAGTTGAGCTCGTGTGTTTAACGTGGGAGGAAGGTAGAGGGACTGGACCATACTCCCGGAGATATGAACCTAAGTGGAGTTAAGCTTTGATCATGAACTTGTTGATTCAGTTACAATCTCCCAGTTATTGGCGTTCCATGAGCTTGCTAATTATATGAATATCAATAAAGGAGTGCAACATGTGAGATGGCAAGTCCAGAAGGAATTCCATTTCTTTAATGCATTCTGGAGGTTAAACCAACTTGAACAATATTAATGGAGAGGATTCAGGACCGAAAAATTAGGATATTTAAGCTACAATGAAAATCTATGTAAGGAGAATTTTGTCAGATGATTAACATGCGTGAATGTTTTGAATTACGTATGCAGAGCTGGTTTAATGCATTTGTTTGATATCTGGATTGATTCATTCATTTCATCTCCTATTCTTATGTGTAGCAACTCACCATTGTGTTTAACAGGTGGAGTGCGCTGTCTATCAATTCTCAATGTTGCTTTTGCTGTCGTATTTGGTCTGCTTGCGCTGTTTCTTGGTTCAACCCTTCTCACTTTAGGGAGCAGCTGCTCAGCGCCCTTGTTTTGGTGTTATGAGATTGCGTCATGGGGGCTAGTGATTCTATATGGAGGGACTGCTTTCTTTCTAAGAAGAAAAGCTGCTGTAATTCTTGATGAAAGTGAGTTCAGTGGGCGCAATCTTGGAGTAGAAATGCTTGAAGCAAATCCAATGGAGGTTACACCAGATGTAGAGAGACGCGTGAATGAAAGTTTCAAGGCATGGATGGGTCCTTCTTTCTTGTCGTCGGACGAGGAGGATGAATCTGACAATTATCAGGAAGTTCCATCTATATCTCGTACCAACTCTAGCCGGCAAAGACAATAATATGAAGTTTCCTCCAGGTTCTCCACTTTCAGCCCTCCTGTTGGATGCCTCGAGCACTGATTGAAATACTATTGTCAGCCTGTTTTGCACAAAGGTCTAACTTGTGATATCTGACCCAATCACTTGCATAGCAATACTTTTGAACTGAACGTGAGTGCTACAACATCTGTTAATTTTGGTAGAGTTTCAGGTTTTGTATAGTTAGCATGAGGGAACATTGAAGGCTGGTTGTTGGAAGGAGAAGAATGTAGGAACCTCTCAGTGATTGATTTGGAGTAAACTAACCAACGCCACGGTTCATAGTGTTCCTATGAATCTTATAGTAGCTTTGCTTAGTTGTCGACACTGAATTTTGGAGTAGTTCCTTATAGTTGTGTTGTCACCCCCCCCCCCCCCCCACCCCACCCACAAGATATGAAGTGTTGAGATCTAGAATGAGCACGAATTAGTTTATAGCATCTATTTCTGGATGATATGCAACACAGCTAAATAGATACAAAAAAAATAATCATGCTTTTGAAATTTTGCCGACGGGAAAATGAACATACGTGACAAGCTATTCCAGAATATATGTAGAGGCCTATTTGGGGACTTCAAAGATTACTCTTCCATATAGAACATAAATTACCAAACCTCTAGAAATGTCTACCAGGTAGCAATTGAAGAATAACCATATTCCATCATGCAAATGGAAATATAAGCAGCTCTATTATGCAAATTCTTGACTGAATTAATGTACCATAGGAAAAATTATGCCGTATAAATTGGAAGATTCTTATTAAATAGGGACACACTTTAAATAGAGTCTGGAGCATAAAGGGCTATAATTTTGGCCAAAAATTTCAAAGGGGACAATGGATTCCGAAAGAAACCAAAGGGGACAAAACGCTGGGCGTCCAGCGATTTGTAAATCGCTAGCCAGCCAGCGATTTACAAGTCGCTGGACCTACAATGACTTACAAGTCGCTGGACACCTTAAGCTCATTTTTTAAAAGAAAGTTATATTTAATATGCTAATTAACTTTACACCTTAAGCTCATTTTTTAAAAGAAAGTCATGAGTCCAAACTTATTATTCAAAAAAAAAAACCAACCATGAGATTTACCTATATATTTATTTTATTTTTTTATTAACTTTATTCACTTGATTAAATTAAGCTTATAAATTTTTTTTAGACATTTCCTTCACAATTCAAAAAAATTATAGCCACCATAGTAATAGATTAATAACATATTATAAGTTAAAAATGATGAAATACCTTTATTCTACTTGTAGGGAAAAAATAAGAGAGGAAAATACTATTATTTTCTTAAAAATAAAATTTTTTGAACCAAACCGATATTAGACAAATTGATGGATATGAATTATATATATTTGATTTTAATAATTAAAAAATTAACTAAATTGATTTGATTTTAGTTTTAACCAAGAAAGGACCTAAACCAAACTATGAACACCCCTAATTAAAAATATTGCATGTGAGTTTTAATATTAATTAATTTAAATAATTATATATTATAGTGCATTGCTAAATTAGCAAACTTAATCATTGTTGATAAATATTTTACTTATTTTTTATAATTTCTTTTCATATATTGAACTATGTAATACTTGACAATTATCTTTTAGAACATTATTTTTTCTTGAAAAGAGTTACTTCGTTCTATTCTGTTAAATGTAATACGTATATCTTTAAAACTGAACAATGGAAAGTTGACATATTATTAATGAAACTTTTTTTAAAAATTTAATATTGGGGATGTTAAATAAAGGCATTTTTGAGCTCAAAGGTGGATGTGGAGGGCATTTTGGAGCCTAAAGGTGGATGTGAAGGGCATTATAGAACCTAAAGGTGGATGGAGGGTATTTTTGCACCATTTTCAATAAGTGAAGGGCATTTTAGGCCCTTTTCCGTTATCCAAATGAACTAGTTCAACATCTAAATTACCCTAAACCCTAAAAAAAAATGCTAATGAAGTTGTTTAAACTTAATTGTAACCCTAAAAACAGGCCTTCACTGTGGGTCCAGCGATTTACAAATCGCTGGACGCCCAGCGTTTTGTCCCCTTTGGTTTCTTTCAGAATTCATTGTCCCCTTTGGAATTTTTGGCAACTTTCAGGACACTCAATTCGAACTTCAGATAATATGATTTCCATGTCATGAAAAATTTGAAATTCGAATAATGTAATTTTCAGGAAAATCTTCCCATCCTGTTTTGTGAAGCTTCTTCATCAACTGGTGAATACTAGAAATTTGACAAGTTTTTTTTTAAAAAAGAATTTGATGCACGGTAGTGAGAGCTCAAGTTGTGGTCGGCCACTTCCCTGGACGCTGCGCATACCGGAAGCTTTATTGCATCGGACTGTCTTTTTTTTTTTTTTTTTTTTTTTTAGTGAGAGCTCAAGTAATATGGAGGAGGTTTTTTTTATGGTTATCTAGGTGCTCACTGTGCACCATCATTTACATAATTAATATGACAACTTTGTACTAGTCAGCTTTCTCAGTAGCCATCTTATTAGTTAGGAGAACAATGCCAATTTAAGATGAGCTCGATCTTTAAAATTGATTTCTTTGGCAGTTCACTGATTCATCTTCATTATCTTCTTTGGCAGCATCTTTATGTAACCGGATAAAATCAAACATAGAAGAACTCAATTTAAGATAAATCCACGCGTCCACCCTTGACTTTGAATTGTAATTGAGAAATGACCACTTTTTTCTAACAGAGATAAAGTTTGAACAAAAATATCACGATCTGAAATCTAACATATGATGCTCGAGTTTGGACTTTTGACAAGTGAAATTCTATCACAATGTGTTAAAGTTCGAAAGTCAAGGATCGAACCTTTTAATTCTGATTTGTAAAACTATGAACTCAAGAATATCCTTACTAGTAGAACTATGAAGTCAAGAAATGATAATTTCAGCATTATTAGTTCAAACTCCATTAATTGCTCCTACATACATACATAATATGCAACACCACAATATTATTGAAGTTATTTCGTTTTTTAATTAAGGACATTTTTGTTTATAATTCTTTTCATGTAAAAAAACAAATGATCAAAATACTAACTTTTAAAACGGTGGTTAATGTTTGATGTATAAATAACATAAATCCCGACAGTTTGGAGCTTAATTACAGAAAATTCCGACATTAATCCCAACTTTGAGTTTGTCGAGATACATAATTAGCTCCCGATACATCCAACGAAGATATATTTTTTCCTTTGTAAAGATAAATAATTAGCTCTCGATATATTTTTTTTCGATTTTGGGTATGTCGAGATACATAATACATCCAATGAAGATATATTTTTTCCTTTGTAAAGATACATAATTATTGTAAAGATACATAATTAGCTCCTGATACATTTTTTTCTATTTTGGGTCTGTCGAGATACATAATTAGCTTCCGATACATCCAACGAAGATACATAATTAGTTGAAATTTTTTGTAATTACTTTGTAAGAATGGAGATTTGTGTAAATATGGTAAGTTAAGGTGTATGTTTATGTTATTTTTCCACGTTTTTTATAGCAGGTAGTTAAAGTGACTATTTGCTAATCTTTCTCCAATAAGCAGACCACAAATATTTCCAAAAGCCCATTAACAAAAAGCCCAAATACCTTAATAGCCCAATAAGCCCAATCTTCTCCACTCTAACATTCCTTAGGTCAAGAATATCCAAAACCTTCTACTCCCACCCCTTTCTTCTCCACTGTCTAAACCCTAACCCCCAAATTCCCAATGGCGGCTTCCTACGAGTACGAAGACGGAGGTTACCCACAACAACCCGATTCAACCGGGTCATACGACCCGAATTTCGTACCCGATTCCGTAAAATCCTTCGTGGTTCATCTATACAGACACATACGGGAGAAGAATGTCTACGAGATTCATCAGATGTATGAATCGTCTTTTCAGACATTGAGTGAGCGTATGTTTAAGGAAACACCATGGCCTTCGGTTGATGCAGTTGCCCCATACGTTGATAATGACCATGTATTCTGCTTGCTGTATCGGGAGATGTGGTTCCGTCATTTGTATGCTAGGCTTTCTCCGACTCTTAGACAGAGGATTGATTCGTGGGATAATTATTGCAGCCTTTTCCAGGTATTTTTTTTTTTAAAAAATTCTTACTGTTCTTCGTTTAATTTGACGGTTTTAGCACTTGTTTTAAAATCATTTTTTTTTTATTTTTTGATGTGTTCAACAACAACAACAACATACCCAGTGTATTCCCACGAAGTGGGGTCTGGGGAGGGTAAAGTGTACGCAGTCCATACCACTACCTCAGAAGAAGTAGAGAGTCTGTTTCCGATAGACCCCTGGCTCGAGACAAATAATAGTATAGAAAAGATAGAACAAAACACTAATAGATAATAAAGGAAATATAGTGCTATACACTATCTATGAGAAAATCACAAACATCACCAAAACACCACGAACATTACGACTATAGGCACAACTACGAACAAGGCACACATTCCTACCCACTAATCCTCTACCCTAATCCGCGTTCTCCACACCTTCCTATCTAGGGTAAGCGGCAATTGCTCCATAGCATGTCTAATCACCTCCCTTCAATATTTCTTCGGCCTACCTCTACCCCGCTTGCAGCCATCCATGGCCAACCTCTCACACCTTTGAACTAGGGCATTCGTGCACCTCCTCATCACATGCACGAACCATCTCAACCGCACTTCCCGCATCTTGTCTTCTACCGAAGCCACACCAACCTTCTCTCTAATACGCTCATTCCTAACCCTATCTTTCCTAGTAAGTCCACATTTTTTGATGTGTTGTTTGTGTTATTCAGTATGTGCCAGAATTGATTTTTTTTTTTTTTGTTCTTGGTTAAATTTGTCGATTTTAGGGCCTCTTTTTATCCATTTTTTGATGTTTTATTTTCTATTATCCAGTTTAGCTGTTTTTGTAACATAATATGTGAATGAGTGTGTGCCAGAATTGGTTTTCTGTGAGCGCAGTAAAACTAATAAGCTTCAACTCCAAGCTAATTGGAGTCGGGGCGGATCTTGGGGGTGGGGGGTGGGAGGGTGTTCGAGCCTCCTTGGCAAAGAATTACACTGTATATATAGGGTACATTTTATTTGTTTGTGTATATATATATAATTTTTGAATCCCCTGAACAACACACAAAAGGTTAGCATAGCTGTCCAGGACATATAAAATGCACCCCAAAACTACTAAGCTTCAATGCCACCCTAATTGGGGTCAGGGGTGGATCTAAGGGGGGCAGGAGAGTGTTCACACGAACCCATGGAAAAAAGTGTACATTACACTCTATATATAAGGTAGATTTTATTTGTTTAGGTACATATATAAATTTTGAATCCCCTGAACAACATGCCAAAGGTTAGTTTTAGCGGTCCTGGGCATTCAATGCACCCCAATGACCAAGTTTCGATTCGTAGGGACTTGCATTATTTTAAAATTTTAATTTCGAATCTCCTAGGTGAAAATATTGTATCTCTACTGATTGGGGTTGGTTTCATCAGTCCAAACGTCCATTTTGTTCAATTCACCCGTTTTAAATTCTCCATAATTGGGACTCTTTAGCGCTAGATGTTTTCTTAGATTTCTACTTGCTATATGTCTCCACATAGACTAAAAGGACTCCTAGCAAGTCTATACAATTTAGGCCTAGTATTGTAATGCGATTGCAACTAGTAGATTCAAACATAATTTTTTGATATTTTTGACTAAATTATGTTTTTTTGACAATGAGCCAATCTTCTAGCATTGTACTTTATATACTTTATTATAAGTAGTTCGGTTCTAGAATATGTATAGCTTATAAAATTATTATCATTTTAGATGCCGAACGCCTGAAATCACTATGTTTGGGATATTTTTATTATAATCTATTCTAAAAATTGGTACTGGCACTTAAACACATTGTATTTGACCTAAGCTACGTAAATCATGCACATTCTTCATATAAGTAAAACAACCAAAGTAGAGTAAGAGGGACATAAGTTTCCCCTAAGACTAGACTGTGATTGCTTTGGCTCTAAACTTTAGTCCATAAGCCTTAAAGAATCATTTTTATAATAATTGTTGATATTTAGAATGGATAGTCTATTACTATAGTAGTTCTTGGGTTTCTTAAGTTGCATCTAAGACAAATTAATTGAATCTCAGAATAAAATATTTAATTGGGTTCAATTTTTTAGAGTCCATCAAGTTATAGCTGTAAGGAAATAAATGCAGGACAGGGAAGGAAAAAGTAAGATGTTTTTTTCATAGTTGCGTTCTCTCTGGTTTGCTCCTGTGGCAGTTGTTTGTTGGAATAGCGTTTTCTCTGTTTTCTTCTTGTTATTTGTAAGCATTTTTTTGTTGTTGCATATTTTAGTGTTATTTGTTTGGCATAGGCTTAATATGCAGAAAACTGTTGTCTGTTTGTATAGTCGAGTTATGGTTGCTTTTCTTGTTTCTGGTTTTTTAATTCTTGTGGACTTGCGGTATTTAGTCTTATTGTTTCTGATGGGTGAGTCGTGCCCAGGGAACAATGACATTATTTGCTAGATAATTTGCTCTATTTGTACCATATTGGTTTAATATTAATGTCATGTTTTGTGGCTGACTGGCTGCTCTCTTTGAGCCTTTGAGGTGTTCAAATAATTCTCAGAAAGTCCTTGCTAGAGTGGGGACCACTAATTTGTTTCATTTTAGGTGATTTATGCTAATTGGGCATAAAATTTGAAATGCTAGTTCCACTTGTGTATTACTCATCATGTTAGTTTGATTTGTGTGATTCCTTAACGAAAATATATTTGACTTGTGTATTGTACTCGTGTCAGTGGAAGAAAATAGTAACATAATGGTTGAAAAGTTAGATAGAGAAAGCCACATCAAAGTTTAAAGTTTGATAGTTAAATGGATCAGAATTCTTATTGAATAATATTTTTAAGAGTGTTGAACATGAATTAGTCAAGTGTGCCCAAGCTGGTCCGGACACCACAGTTATAAAAAAAGTGTTGACCATCTTGGAATACTTCAAAACGAAAAAAGTACCACATAGATACATTGTATGTACTAGGAATAATAAGTAGTAGGTTTGCAGATAGAGGTTGTTTAACTACCATGGTTTCACACTTTTGGACTGGTGCATCTCAAGTCCGGCGCATGGCATGAACAACCTATCTAAAAGTGACATTCTCATTTTATCGACAAATTTGTGCTACTTGCACCTTCTGTCAAATATGGTCATTTTTAATCATGTCTAATCTTGTATGACAACACATCCATCATAGCATTTGTATCTCGGCAACACTCATCTTGTGGATGTGTTGAAGTCTAGCAGCCCAACATTCACTCCCAGATATATTGTTAGTTGCATAATTACCTTTCACTTCCGTAAATTACGAGTAAGTATTATGTAAAATTTGTTTGCATAGTTATGTTAGAAAGTTTTCACTGTGAGAACTGTTAGACTGTTGTATAAATCAATATTTCCCCTCTTCTCGTCTGTTCTGAGTATATATATACATATATATATGTATGTACGTATGTATATATATATATGTATGTACGTGTATGTATATATATATGTATGTACGTATGTATATATATGTGTATCAAATCTCTCCTTTTTGGGAAGCCATTTTAGGTTATAGTATCTATTTGTTAAATGGACAAAGTTGGGGCAGTACAATGTGGGTCTTGCAGAATGAGTGTAATTGTTTATTTAAGAATGCACTTTATTTATAGTATAGATTTAGCCATTTCAGTAGCTAGTATACTTAGTTTGACGCTGTGGAAAATCCATTATTCATTTATGGGCCTCGTAAAATAAATCTAGAGTTTCACATGTAGACTGTGCATTGCTGTAGGTGGTGCTGCATGGTGTGGTTAACATGCAATTGCCAAACCAGTGGTTGTGGGACATGGTAGATGAGTTTGTATACCAATTCCAGGCATTCTGTCAATACCGTGCAAAGATGAAGACCAAAACTGCGGAGGAGATTGCATTGCTGAAGCAGTACGACCAGGTATAGGTGACAGATTACCATGCCTTTTCTTCTTCCCTTTAGTTTAACCTATTATTGTCGTCTGAGTTATCACGCTATCTGAAATCTATGTTGCTGGGACTCTCCAAAAATGTTTCTGCACCCGTGTCGTATTTTTCGGTTTCTTTTTGAGAATCCGACTCGCACCCGTCGATATTTTTGATGAGTCCGAGCAATCGTCTGAAATATACTTTTGAAATTTGTCCAGTTAGTTCTCTATTTTACTTTGAAAGATCTTTCTAAACTTTTCTCTTGCTTTTCATTATTGTTTGCGTAATTACTCTGTTAACTTTGGTGATAACTTGGTTTTAGATAAAAATAGGAAAATTGTTTGAATATTAGAACATTGACTGTGTGGTGATCTACTTTCACTTGAATTATTATTGGTTACATGAATTATGTGTATGTGCATATTTTATAATGCAGTAACTGCATCCTGTAATATTGTTTTTTTTTTAAAACCATACATCCTGCAACATTGTCCTCTGGCATTTTTTACCTGGTATTCTTTTTAAAAAAACATTGTTGTCTGGCATCCTCTATCTGGTTTGCAGTTTATTACCCAGGGCAATTGACATGTTGCGTTCAAGTAATAGTTGCCTTTTAGCCTGTAACTAAGGTCATCCATTGCTTTGGTTGAGTAAGAATTGGCCTTAGCTTGTATCTAAGATCATACACTTCTGTAAGGTGTTCATGTATGAATGTGCAAGGGTATGTTGGCTTTAGTGACGGGTGAAAATGATGGTATTGATGGATATTTATCATTGAAGTACAAAGTGGTCACTAAGTGAAGAAAGCACCCAAGGGTGTGGCCTAGTGTTTCAATGAAGTTGGGTTGAGCACCATGAGGTCTCAGGTTCAATTCCCAGCAGAGACAAACACTAGGTGATTTCTTCCCATATGTTCTAGCCTTGGTGGATAGAGTTACTTGGTACCTGTTGCTGGTGGGAGGTGGCAGGTATCCCGTGGAATTAGTCGAGGTGCATGCAAGCTGGCCTGGACACCACAGTTATCAAAAAAAAAGTACAAAGTGGTCACTAAGGGAAGAAATTGGATTGGTTGGCGTGGACATTTAAGATGTTTGTTTTTACCAATAGTTTTTTTTTATTATGATTGATAACCATTTATTATCGTCTTGTCTAAAAAATCTCTCTAATAATGATGTTTATTAGGCTTGGAATGTCTATGGTGTCCTCAACTTCTTACAAGCCCTTGTGGAGAAATCTACGATAATCCAAATATTGGAGAGGGAGAAGGAAGGTCTTGAAGAGTTTACTGCTACTGATGGATATGATTACAGTGGTGGAAGTAATGTCTTGAAGGTTTTGGGCTATTTCAGCATGATAGGCTTGCTCAGAGTTCATTGTCTGTTGGGTGATTATCATACTGGCCTGAAGTGCTTATGTCCAATTGACATAACTCAACAAGGTGTTTACACCATTGTTATTGGGAGCCACATAACCACAATATATCACTATGGCTTTGCTAATCTTATGTTGAGGAGGTATGTTGGTAGTCATTTTGTCCCAACTCTTGCATTTCTGTCACATGTCCTGACAGTTCTGTACGATCGTGTGCACTTTTATATAATTAAGAAATTACTAACAGGATTTCTTAAAATATGCATTCTATTCTTCATTTTTGTGTAAAATTTTTGGCCTTTAATGTTATAATCAAATTAAAGAAGCTGGATTTTCAAAAAATGACTGCTGTCTTTTGTCATTAGGAACTGAAGAAAATATACAGTAGAGGCAAATGACATCAGTAATATAATTTGCAACTTCACTGACTGTCTGATATTTAGAGAGTAGTACTCACTTTTCCTTTAACTCAACAGTTAGTTGGGTAATTCTAGTTGTATTTAGTTTGGCTTTTGCAGAGTTTTCCTCTAATTTGGAATATGGATTCACTGTGTTACAGGTACGTAGAGGCTATCCATGAATTTAACAAAATCCTTTTGTATATTTATAAGACAAAGCAGTATCACCAGAAGTCACCCCAGTACGAGCAGATACTGAAGAAAAATGAGCAGATGTATGCCTTGTTGGCTATATCTTTGTCATTGTGCCCTCAAGTGAAACTTGTTGAAGAAACTGTGAATTCTCAATTAAGGGAGAAGTATGGTGAGAAGATGGCGAGAATGCTAAGATATGATGATGAGGCATTTGCACTCTATGATGAGCTCTTCTCATATGCATGCCCTAAGTTTATTACTCCCTCTGCTCCAAGTTTTGAGGAGCCTCTTGTAAATTACAACCAGGTACCTATTTTAACTGGACTTAATCTCTGGGCCTTTTTATTTCACTTGCAAGCTTAGTTTAAGGATATAGAGAAACAGTAGATACAGATTGTTCTCAATCCTCCATGCAAATGTTCATTTATTGCTAGAAATGTTTGCTTTATTTACATCCAATTTACTCCTCCAGTCCTCAGTGCAAGTCCTTGTGTATTTCATCTGTACTATTGCTCCATATTTGTCATTTCTTGACTGTGCATTTTGAACTACCACTGAATGATGGCTTTGTATGCTCCCACCACGTCACATATTTTCTTCAGCGTTTACTCAGCTATGGCATTGCCGTGAAATTAATTATATTGTCTTCTTCAGGATGCCTATAGGCTACAGTTGAAGCTGTTCCTTTATGAAGTGAAGCAGCAACAATTATTGGCTGGTGTTAGGACCTTTCTGAAAGTGTATTCAACAATCTCCCTGGGGAAGCTTGCAAATTACATGGAAGTGGATGAACCCACTTTAAGGTATCAAACATCTTATGCATTTAGTTGTTATTGTGCAAATTCTCAGCTGTGATCTATGATTTTGTGGGCTTATATACTGAATTCAATGTTACACAGGACAATTTTGATGACATACAAGCACAAGACTCATGCTGTCAATTCTGATGGCAAGATAATTTCTAATGCGGATGTGGACTTCTACATCGATGAAGTAAGAAACACACATTATGTAAAAATCTTGTTTTTTAATTCATTTAATCCTTTCTCCTTTGGGTAATAGTTGGCTGACAACATTATCTATTTAACATAATCTAGGTAATGTGCCTGGGGTTTTATGGCTGTTATTATTGTTCGATCGTGTCCAAGATAATGCCTCTTTGAGTAGTTTGGGAACAGTCAATTGTAAACTGTTTTTAGGCATCTACCTTTATTGTCGTTCCCTCTTATTGATTGTTTTGCGGGTTTTGGTGTCATTTAACTTTTGGAATATTCTTTCCTGTAGCCTTCAGTACAAAGAGTTTTTTTATTTTTTTTGAAACTGGTAACTAAGCCAACATTCAGTACAAAGAGTTTGAGTGATAAATACATGTGGAATCCATATGATCTAGTATTTCCTGTACTAGTTCGTCTCACCTGAGGGAGTAAATACTGTCATACATTCTGACAAAGCGATTCACGGTGTCTTTGATTCCAGGACATGATCCGCGTAGTAGAATCTAAGCCGGCCAAGAAGTATGGTGATTACTTTTTGCGTCAGATTGTGAAGGTAATTCTTGTATAGCATTTTCAGCCATGGTTTTCATTCGTTTTGTCTTGATGCTCATGTACCGTGCATATGCTGTTCGTGTGTTTTCCAGCTTGAAGGAATCATGACTGATATTGACAGGATAAAGCTGGAGTAAGTTACCTTCCTATGTTCTAGTATTAGCAGCGCTTAGCTTATTTTGAACTTTTCATTTTTGTACCAAGGAGGAAAATGCAGAAAGTTGAATGAGAGTATGCATTTTTTTTTCCCCGTTTTGAGAACTGGTGTTACTGAACTTTGTTGATTCGTGACCAAAAACCAATTTTTTATCGCTTTGTAATCTATTAATACAAGGTCGACTTCTGTTAAAAGTTCACAACTAGAGCTTTGGGTTCAGCTGCTGACAGCCTTCACTGTGTTGTGCATTGGCCCTGTAATTTCTGGTCAGAATCTTGATGCCTTGTCCTTTCAATTAAATTTATTGATTACACCAGTTTTGACTGAATTTGTCGTAATATTCAACGACTGTTTTGCTTCTCTTTCAGTATTGAGTGAGTTGAGTGTGTCTCCAATCCCTACCCATTGACCATCCCAGACTCTCTTACCTCATCTCACCCCTAGTGTTTTCCTAGTTGCAAGTAATGTTTTTGGGACAATACTTTTTACTTATATATTAAGCACCAGAAAATAATAAAGAAAATCTACTTATTTTCCACGGAAAACATTTTCCTCCGTGCCAAACACGCCCTGAGAGATTTCAATGTGTTTTAAGGGTAAACCTCCCTCTCGTCTTTATCTTAAACAGTCACAAAGTGGCTCGAGTAGCAAAGCTAAGCCGGCTCGATTAATTTAAAAAATGGTAAGGTGCAGGTGGCTCTCAACCGCTTTGTTAACTTTTGTTAATAGTTAGTTGTCAAGTTTCGATTATAACACTTGGGTAAAAAGATTGTCCCTAGTTATACATCAATATATGCTCCAGTTGTGTAATGAAAGTTGAAATAGAGGTAATATTACGGTCTCCTTTTAACAGTTTCCTTAGTACCTGTCCTTAACCACTATGTCACTACATCATCTTTGTGTGTTTCATTCTTGGTCTCTAAGGTTTCACTATTTTCTCAACATTAAGTATTTCTTTAAGACTGACTCGCTATGGCTATGTCTTCAGCTGAATCCTAATATTTGCATAACTCTCGCTTTTTACCATTATCCAAATATAACAGTTGCCTTGAAGGCATTTCTCGTGGAGTTCAAATTGAAGTCATGACCTACAATAACCGGTATATATGATAAATTCAGAGAGGAGAGTAAAAATCAAACGATAATAAAATCAATTGACTCTCAATTTTGGGAGATTGCTAAATCAAGGCAAGAAGAATATAACATCAAAGGACATTCACTCTATTTTTTCAGCTAACATTACTTATCGAGTTTGACAAAATGATTATAAGCTTAATAATGGATAAAATTCTCAAATGATCACTCAATTATGTAAAATCACTTGGCTTATTTTTGTAGGAAAAATAACATAAACATACATCTTAACTTATCATATTTATACAAATCTCCACCCTTACAAAGTAGTTACAAAAATTTCAACTAATTATGTATCTTCGTTGGATGTATTGAGAGCTAATTATGTATCTCGACAGACCCAAAATCAGAAAAAATGTACCAGGAGCTAATTATATATCTTTACAAAAGAAAAAAATGTATATTCGTTGGATGTATCGAGAGCTAACTATGTATTTCGACAGATTCAAAATCGGAATTTTTAGTAATTATGTATAATGTCGGAATTTTTTATAATTAAGCTCTAAACTATCGGGATTTATGTTATTTTTCCTTTTTTGTATCAATAAAATTATTAAACTTATGAATTTTCTCTTACAAAATTATTCTAGCCGGAAATGCCACTCCCAATCACCAAAAATATAACTTGACATGACCTTTAAAATAAATGACTCTTTACTAACCCAATAATTCGTGTTTAAAAGAAAATTTACAAATTAAAGATCAACTTCATGGGATTGCTCTATTTTGACCCTTTAAAGAAATCTCAATATATCAAATTCAAAGTTCAAACACCTACCTTGAAAGCAAAAAAGACTCCCTCCGTTTGAATTTACTTATCACTATTTTTCTAATTTAATTTTTATTTTTATTTGTTATTATGACAAAGCCAAAAAAGATAATTTTCTTCCCCATGTTTTACCTTAACATTAATCATTTATTCTTCAAATCATTTTTCAATATCCATTACTAAAAATCAATTATTAGGAATAATATAGTAAAATTACTATATCAATTATTATTTTCTTAATAAGTGTGACAAGTAAATCCGAACGGAGGGAGTAAAAGATTACGTGAAGAACAATAAAGTTATCTTCATTCTTGGAAAACGTGCCACAAAGAAACAAAAAGTCCTCCATCTAGAAAACTTATCACCACCTAAATAATATTTCATCCGTCCTATTTTAGTTAGACACATTTTAATTTATATGATGATTAAGAAATTATAAATAAAATAATAAATTTTATTATTTTATCCTTTATTCATATTAATAATATTTATTGGGCATAAAAACGAATATTAAAATTGTAATTAATTATAGGATTAAAATAAAAAAAAAGTAATTAATTCTATTTTAATTTAATAAGTGATCAACTAATATAAGACATTTATTTTTAGTAAGAGATCAATTAATATGAGATATTTATTTTTAGTAAGATCACCAAAATAGATGGAGGGAGTACCCAATAAATAGACAGTTATACATGGGCCCCACAACTGCCATGTCATCAGATAACACCTATCCCATCACCCGCCGCGTAACAATCCCCTATATATAAAGTACTTTTTCCCGGATCAAAGTTGAAAGTAAACTAACTCACCGGAAGGCGTACATTAGCAAGCAAAAGTTGCGTACTACTAAAATGCACACACAACAGCAATCACCATCACCGTCGCCCTCCGCCGACCGGAGGTTGAGTGTTCTGGCGAGGCACCTTGAACCGTCGTCTTCCGCCGCCGTTAACAACCAGTCCATTGTCGCTGCTCCGACCTCTGGAACCGGAGCCCAGTCTGTTTTCAATCACATCGTTCGCGCTCCCGAAGATCCTATCCTCGGCGTAATTCTCTCTCTCTCTCTTTCTCTCTAACTCTTCATTCACAAACACGCACACACGGTGTATATGTGTGTGATCGTGTTTAATGTTTTTTGATTATGAGCTGAATTCGGAGGAATTTGAGTTTTTAAAATCGTAAACACATCTATTTCATCTGTTCTAGCCGGTGAACAGAGTTACCTGATATCTGTTCGGGTGAGAGGTGGCAGATATACGCTGGCCTTGACACCACAGTTATAAAAAAAAAAGAAAAGAAGAGACATCCATTTCATTCTTTTTAATATTTAATTGAATTTTGTTTTCTACAAAATGGATGATATATTTTTTTTTTGAGGCATATTTTTTGTTAGTTCGATCGGTTGAATTTTCGTGTTGGAGCACCCTCATAGGAGTTTTGTCCGATTGATAGAAATGGAAATCTAATTTTTTTTTTTTTTTTTTGAGATGAAATTCATGGTTCACGTTTGCTGATTCTGTTTTACATATAAAATGAACGCACAAATAGAATTTTTTTTAATATTACTCCCTCCGTTTCAATTTATTTATCTGATTTAGATTTGATACAGAGAGAGCAAGATTTTAAATTAAAGACATATAAAATTACCAAAATGCCATTTATAGTCTTGTGATCTTAAATATGCTACGTGAAAAATTAGAATTAACGAGTTGCCAAAAAGGGAAAGAGACAATTTTTTAGTGGACTAAAAAGGAAAGTAAGACAAACAAATTGAAACGGCCTGAGTAATGTCTAATGCGGTTTAGTTTCTGTTATGATCTTTGCTTTTTTTGAAATTTCAAATATAAATTGATTGAAGTCTTCATGTGATGATAGCTTGGTGTTATGCTTTGGTTATTAGGTTACTGTTGCATACAATAAAGATACCAGCCCCGTGAAGTTGAACTTGGGAGTTGGTGCATATAGGACAGAGGTGATCATCCTTTTGCTTCATTATTTCTTTGCATTTTTTTCATCAATGCAGTACTATCTTTGGTAGCTGGGAAATCGTGATTTAGATATTTTCACGATTGAAATCCAAAAATGAACAAGAAAGAAATTACTATTGACAATGGATTTGCTCTTTTAGTTTATTCCTATTGACAGAAAGAAATTATGACCGTCTTGGTTGATTGTGGTGTTATTTTGATTTTGAATAGTTCATCCAATGGTGAAGTGTTTCGCTGATGCTTGGCGAAGAAATAAATTTTTAAAATTATGGGTTTTCATAACTGATAAAATTTAATAGAGCCTTCAATTGGCTGTTCTGCAATTACATAACTAGTAGTAATTGATATGGATAAAACAACCTTAGATTTTCATAGTTGGTGATAAAAAACTTAAATTGTGCTTCCATTTTTTCTGTTATTTCACTGTCAAATACATAAACTAAACAGTTTCTGGTTTCTTTTCTGAAAAGTAAAACAAGAATTGAAGCGGATTAAACAGTTTCTATATCTGCTAAGTTTGTCACTGCGTGATTTCTACTTCTCATACCAGTAGTAATAATTACTTCTTAGATCAGATATCTTTGTTCTAAAGATCGCAAAGAATATTGGAGATGTGTTTTGTAGGCTAGTTGGATCAAACTTTGTCAAAACCAATTTGTATGTTTCATCGTATTGTTGTTAATAAACTAGAGTCATCAACAAATTTTTCCCGGAGGTGCTTATTACTAGGGATTTGATTTGCTCCATCCTTTCTTCGAGTGTACTCAAAACGATGAATCCCTGGAGTTGACATGTTGATTTTCCACTCACGGTAAATTGAGCTGTTAAAGATCCTTGTTGGATTTAAGTTTCTTAGTGTCTTTTCGTTGAAGGAAAAGTTGGGAAGGAGGTTTATTGATAAAGGACTTGTGGATGCTTAGTACTCTTCATGTCTCAAATTTCAGAAGAGCCTCTTCACTTTGTTTCTGGCCGATTATTGAATCTGGGGCTCCTTAGTTTGTGCTGCTATATTGAAATGTATCAACTAACAATACTAATGTGTTCCTTTTTTCTTTTGTGCGGCGGTATCAGGAAGGAAAGCCTCTTCTTCTGAATGTTGTGAGACAAGCAGAGCAGCAGCTAGTAAATGACAGGTACTTGCTTTCCATTTCAAGAAATTTGAACCCACATTTTTTCTTAAATGTATGTTAACTTTCAAGGTTTCTGTAGGTCTCGCGTTAAAGAGTACCTTCCAATTACTGGGTTGGCAGACTTCAATAAATTGAGTGCTAAGCTGATACTTGGTGCTGACAGGTATAGGAGTTCACGTTATCTGTTTAGTATTGCAAATTAGATATGCGGACAGAAAATAGTGTATGTTGTTGCCAATTTCAAAAAACATTAGTGTATGTTGTTGCATAAGTTAGTACCTCAAAATATTCAGACTTCGTTATCAGGTGTTTGGTTGCTTGTTAGATCTTTGTGAAGCATCTATTAACATCTGCCTGTCACATTTTTTCAACCAACTTCTTATCCCGTCCATGCCATGTGTCAGTTGTTCATGGATCTGCCTCTTACCTGCATATGTTTTGCTTCCGTGTTGCTTGTGCTGTCAGATGTACTCATAATTTCGATGTGTGGTTTCATTATGTGATCTAATTTACGCGATACCTTATTTGCAAATGCAGTTTCAATAGTTGGTTAGAGCATTAGCATCTAAATAGGTAAATTCTGATGCATGTGGTGAAGTGTAAGATCAAAATCCAAAGCTGTCAGACATGTTTATCTAATGTGTCTAGCAAGCTCTTGCAGACAAATTTCTTTATTAAAAAAGGGCTCTTTCAGATAAATTTAGGTTAAAAGAGAGTTGTTGATATGCTTCAAATTTCTTATTCATCTTATACTAGTGGCCTTATGATCTTTTACTTTCTTTGCTTGGAACAGCCCTGCTATTCAAGAGAACAGAGTAACAACTGTGCAGTGCTTGTCTGGCACAGGCGCATTGAGGGTTGGAGCTGAATTTTTGGCTCGACATTATCATCAAGTAGAACTGCTTTGATTTCTTAACCTACATTTTGTTTCCTTCAATTCTTACCTGCATGAGTACACAATCATCAAAGTCGAATTGACTGTGATGTAATTCTATATGCAGCGTACTATTTATATTCCCCAACCAACATGGGGAAACCACCCAAAAGTTTTTACTTTAGCTGGGTTATCAGTGAAGAGTTACCGCTACTATGATCCAGCAACCCGTGGACTTCATTTTCAAGGTATGGAACTTCTTCCTACACGAAAGTGATGTGACACGATATTGTTCCGGTAGATATCTACAGGGGTGGCTCAAGGGTGAAGCTAGTAAAGCGTTTGCTTTAAGCCTCCTAAATTTTGAGGCCCAAAAATAACTAGTAAATTTTATGGTTTTGATTTCACTTAACAATAGTGAAGATTATAAAAATAAAAGGTACAAAATTTAAATAAAAAAGAAAGCAAAAAGAATTATTTATTTTTTATCAGGAATATTTTAGAACTTTGAATTAAACAATTCAAATTTTCATATTAATAAATAAATTTTTTATAACAACATCCAAGATAATGCATTGTAAACGAATGGCTAAATCTTTTAGCTAAGGATTAATCCTTATTTTTATAAATAATAATATTGCTATGTGAAGTTAAATGTTTAATGTCTTCTAAAAATACTACACTAAAAACAAAGAGTATGTAAGAACAAAAAAGACTGTATGTGCATATATTTAAGGCCTCTTATTAAAATGTGTTTGAGGCTATTATTCAGTTTGTTCTTAATCTCTTCCGGAAAGGTGGATGTTTTTTTAATTCTTATTTGTTTCACTTATTTGATTGAATATTAGAACACACAATTTAAATAGTGTGTAGTAATTGGACAAACTTGTAAAGCCATCATCTTGTATGCATATTTGTCTAAACTATTTTCTCATTAGAAAATAAGAGGAGAGATAAATTCATAACTTGATAATAATGGAGTGCAACACACATTTAATTTATGTGTGATACTTGAGATATTAGGGACTAACTAACATTATTATTTAACATTAGCTGTTAAAATTTTGATATTTCATAACACATAGCTTTGAACGCAAAAAAAGGGTTGGTTGGTTATGCTGAAAACATAGAAAATTAAGCAGTTAGATCAACAAATTGTTGGATCTTGTCTAAAAAATTACAGTTGCTGAAATATTGAACAAAATTATTGCCACTTGTCAGAATATAGGAGGAAGAATGGCAATAATGCTGGTCAAAAGGAGGCCGTGCTACTGAAAGGCCAGAGGGTACAGGCCAGACCAGGAAACAATCTAAAAGACCTAGTAATTCGGTAAGAATTATTGAAATGAAGCGTGGTGCGGCATAAAAAAGAAGCAGTGGGTTATTGAAATAGTCACGAGAAAGAGGTTTGATATTGTATCAGTAGTCACAATAAAGAGAAGTGATGCCACATCAATGGTCACTGGAAAAGGCTCCTAGAATAGTAGAACTGTGAAAAATTGGCTGGGAGACTCTTGGAAAGAGTTATTTAAAATATTTACATGATTAGGGGTTGCAAAATGGGTAAAATTCATGGTTATCCGCCTGATCCAACTCATTTAAATGGGTTGGATATACAGCCATTTAAAAGTGGGTCAAATATGGATCAATCCCATCATAAAATATGGATAACCCGTGGGTATCCACCAATTTCCCTCCCCTTAAAATATGTATGGAAATCTCTAAAAAGTACACTTGTTAAGGGTGTGTTTGGTATGAAGAAAAATATTTTAATTTTTTCATGTTTGGTTGGCTTAAATGTTTTGAAAAATATTTTTCAAATGGACTTATGTCTGATCCCTTTTTTTATGATATGTACATTAGATAGTGTACAAAAAAAACTTAAAGTTTCCGATCAATAAAATTTCAGCACAATTTGTTTACATCAAGCTAATGAATGCAGTTGTGTATTTCATTCACATATCTATCAAATAATCATAACTTTAATTTTTAACAATTAAATTTAAATGAATTGTTTTGGTATAATCACCGTAAATTTTTACCGTCAGAACTTAGTAGTGTAAATACTTACACTCGATTACTATACAACTTTATCAGTAGGAGAGATAAGTTAAGCATGTCATCATTGCTCTGTTTTGGTATAAAGAGGATAAACTGTTTCTCCACGCTAGTGGCCAAAAAATAAAAATTGGTTTCTCTGCAAATGGTGAGAAATTAAAAATGAAAGTTGTACTAGTAAGATTGATATATTTCTTTATCCATTGGGTTTACCCATTTTATCTATATCAAACATGGGTCGGGTCGGATATTTTATCCGTTTTCAACTGACCTATTTTCGACCCGCCCATATCCGACTCGATCTGCCCATTTGCTACCCCTATACGTGATCGTAGAGGCTCTAATGCTTTGTAAGAAAATAAGAGAGTGGAGGAAAATAGATATAGAACTTGATAATAAGGATATATAAGACACATAAACTTATACTCCCTCCATTTCAATTTGTTTCTCTTACTTTCCTTTTCAATCCATT
Source organism: Capsicum rhomboideum (assembly GCA_031232105.1). Taxonomy (NCBI): domain Eukaryota; kingdom Viridiplantae; phylum Streptophyta; class Magnoliopsida; order Solanales; family Solanaceae; genus Capsicum; species Capsicum rhomboideum. The sequence continues at coordinate 3,639,893 of CP124718.1, forward strand.
TAAAAAAAAATGCCTCTTTCCTTTTTTGGCAACTCTATAATTTTAACTTTCCACGACACGTTTACGACCACAAGATTAAATGATAGTTTGGTACATTCTACATATCTTTAATTAAGACCACAAGATTCAAAAGTCCGCTACTTTTTTAAACTCCGTGTCAAGTCAAAACCGGGCAAACAAATTGAAACGAAGGGAGTACGTAATACAATCCATATGTTAAACCTGACGGACTTTCTTTAATATCTTTTGCTTGTGTCTGCATATTGCCAACTTATTTACGGAAATTTCTTTTCGTACATGACAGGTTTGTTGGAAGACCTTGGATCTGCTCCGTCAGGAGCGATAGTGCTACTTCATGCTTGTGCACACAACCCCACTGGTGTGGATCCAACCATTGATCAGTGGGAGCAAATTAGGAGATTGATGAGATCAAAAGGATTGTTACCCTTCTTTGATAGTGCATATCAGGTAAAAAAAATCATCAACAGACTGAAGCTCAGAGCTTTCTGGCTTTTTTCTATATGAGCATTAAAAAATGAACCAGTTTGTTCAATTTATGTTAATTAATCTTGATATTCGAATTTTGGTATTTATAGGGCTTTGCAAGTGGAAGCCTAGATACAGATGCAGAGTCTGTTCGCATGTTTGTGGCAGATGGAGGTGAAGTACTTGTTGCTCAGAGTTATGCAAAGAATATGGGGCTTTATGGTGAACGTGTCGGAGCTTTAAGCATTGTACGTGTAAAACGATACCCAAGGATACCTGTGCCTCATTCTGAAACATTTGAATGTTCATTTGTTGTGTTGTCTTCGTTTTTCTCGACTCATGTTTATTCTAGTGATGCTTTTCTTATTATTTTCTCATTTGACCTTTTCTCCTGGTGCTGAACTGTGGAGGTACATTACAGTTGGTAGTTGTGAACTGTTTATCCCTTGTAGCTTACTTCAAAATATATAACGTGACAGTCTTGCACATAACCCAAAAAAAATAATTCTTAGTCATACAGAGATATCAGAAGTTTGTCATATTGGTGCCATCTTAGAATGGATGAATATCTCAATAATGAATCAACCTATTATGGCAGGCAGTTTGCGTAATATGATGTATGGTAGCTTATCACAGTTACACTCTGCTGACTGTTATATCTCCTTAAATTTTCTCAAATCTGCAGGTCTGCAGGAATGCTGATGTAGCAAGCCGTGTTGAGAGCCAGTTGAAATTGGTGGTTAGGCCAATGTATTCCAATCCGCCAATTCATGGCGCATCAATAGTTGCTACAATCCTCAAAGACAGGTAATATATCAACCATCAGGAATGTGAGTTCTCGGACCCTAAAAAGTCATTTCCTAGTTTCTGCATGATATAATCCAGTTTATGTTCAGTCATTGTTCTGCAAAATAAATCACTAAATTCCTGCAGAAACTTGTACCATGAATGGACTCTTGAGTTGAAAGCAATGGCTGATCGAATCATCAAAATGCGCCAGCAACTATTTGATGCTTTACGTGCTAGAGGTAACATTGCTAGCAGTACTTTCACGGTTTTTTCTTCATACATGTTGCATCAATCTCTGCTCTTTTTCTCATTTTGATCATTCTTGTTCAGGTGTCCTTAATTATGAAAATACATATTAATGTTGTGTACATCTGTCCATAGAATCTGCTGTAATTTGTCCAGCTCCCTACATAATTAATGGAAAGGACTAACTCGTAGTAGTAGCTGATTCTCCTGAATGAAAGCTTAACCAGGAAAAAGAGAAAGCAAACAAAACCTGGAATTAGACAATTTCAAATATTTCTCCAAAGCATAATGCATCTCGATCTTCCTTAGTGCTTTTATCAACTCCCTATGTAATTCTCGTTGATAAATTATTGCTTACTATTAGGGGATTAAACGCCCCATAATGATGGCTGAATGGATTTTTATACACCTTTAGAAAACCATCCCCAAGGACATTCTTTCTGTAGTGCCTTGGGTGACGTAAAACTCTTGGGTCATTCCATCTTCTGATAGATTTCATTCTTTCAATATTCCCCTCAAGGCTTGTGGTTTAAATGCCATCTGCATTATGTTAAAAAAATTATATTGTAACTGTCCGTGGGAACATCAGATTTTAGAATCATTATGTCGTCAATTCCTTTCTTTCAATCAGGCACTCTTTGATCCATTTAAATGTCAAACATTGCATGAACAAGATATCTGTTTCTATTTACGTCAATTTAATTGGCAGGTACCCCGGGTGACTGGAGTCACATTATCAAGCAGATTGGAATGTTCACTTTCACGGGACTGAACAAAGAACAAGTTGCCTTCATGACCAAAGAATACCACATCTACATGACATCAGATGGGTAATATGTTATTTCTGCGGCACAAAGTTCTGTTTATCATATTAGACAATATTATATCTCCTCAACAACTTATATGCAATTTTATTACCTGGTAAAGCAACAACTATTACCTTGGAGGGAAAGTAAAAGAGAGAGTGGGAAGGGAGGGTGGGGAAGAACTCGTTAAAATCTTAGCAGTCATCACTAAGTTCTTTTTGTAGTTTCTTGCTACCTTAGCTTTCATGAACACTAAGCAAAAATGATGGTATTAATGACCTATGTTGCTCAGACTCTTCGAAAATGTCTTGGGCTGAGTGTCGGATCCTTCAAAAGTAGTGTATTTTTGGAGGATCTGACACGGGTGCGGCAACATTTTTGAAGAGTCCAAGCAACTGAGTTAATCACCATTTCTAGAGCATAATTCCTACCAAGTTGCTATATAAATGTGGCCACCTCTATGAAGCTTGGCTGTCAGATAACCCAAAAAGCTTTGACATGGATCACATATTTATTTTGCAGACGCATTAGCATGGCAGGTCTAAGCTCCAGGACAGTTCCACATCTGGCAGATGCCATCCATGCTGCTGTGACTCAGGCTCGTTGAGTTCATTACTGGCTACTAATGTTTCCCATCCTGTTCTCTCTAAGGTTGTTAGCTGCTATTGTTTTGGTTGGCCAAGTATTTTCTGCTTTAGTCTCGATTGCAATTCCATTTCTTGTAATAACTAGTTTCCTCCTAAGTTGAAGGTTATAATAAAACCTATATCTGTAACGAGTAGAATAAACAGATTTTGCTTAATGTAGCAAACCTATTTTCGGAACCCCTTTAGTCTTAGTTGCTAAATAGTGCTAAATAGCCTACAATTGTTATCAGCAATTCTTAATAATACATTTGCTTTATTTATCTTAATAAAGCTAAAGCTCATTTCTGTATCGTCTTATTTCCATTAAGCCTATCTGCCAGAATGACACATTCTGATGAGTGTTCTTCGACACTGGTAATGGATGTTGGTTCTTTGGGTAATTACTGTTAGTTTTTGAATGCCATCTCAGATGGCTCAACGGGTGCTATCACATTTTTCAATTTCGTGCAACAAAGCGAAGGAGGAACTTTGAATATCTGCTGGTCGATCTTTGGATGATTGCGGTGTTGGAACTCAACTTTTCAGAATGGGTTTTTATGAATGATATAGCTAATATGTTATCTTTCATTTTTTTTAGTTGGGAATTGTAGCTAGGAGCTTGGTATTATTCTTTGATATAGAGGCTCCATAGGTAGTTGTAGGATTGTATTTATGAGATTATACACGACATAAATAAAAGGACATACGTTTTATTTGAGAATAATTACAACACAACCATGTGAATACGTTTTGTTAAATTCAGGTCCATAAGTGACCAAACCATATATTTGTAAAACTTGTACTAAAATGGCACCTGCAGTTAAAAGCAATTTCAGCCTATTGTTACACAATCCTTAATTTTCTCCCCTAGGTGCAGTATCACTGCTTCCTGCAAAATGAAAAGCTTAAAAGAAGAGATGTGTACAAGTTGGTTTTCTTATTTAACAAATGGGATTAAAGCAAAATATCTGATAAATATCTAATCCATATCTTTTGACAAACAATTGGACCAAGTATTTGTATAAGGCAAAAATAAAAAACAAAAAATACACACAGGTATATCAACTAATATATGTTACAGCAAGAATTTCCACCCACCCTGAAAGGACTTGCTGCTGCTACCTGCAGCCTTTCAAGAGGTAGGAAGAAGGACTTGAAAAGCTGTTGCTTGTGCAACATTTTTCAGTTTCCTTTTCCTTTCCAGGTGATCCACATTCACTGAAGTCAAGTGTACGCCGCTCACTCTGCAAACGAACAGATAATAGGGAAGTTAAAAATAATCAGTCTACAATTAACTCTCATGACTAGTAAATGACAGATGAGCAGATTCCTAGTTTTTCATCCTCAGGTGCACTTATGCTGAGAGCTTTATGTTAAATTAATATTTATGAGAAATATACTGCTCTGGTCCAAATGTCTCAGTTTCAATTTATATGTGTGCTATTTGACTGGATACAAAATTTGAGAAAGAAAAAAATAAGACTTTTGGCACACACCAAAAGTATCCTTAGGACTTGTGGTCCTAAACATAACATGACATTCCGATGGATGTAAATGTCATTGAGAATAAAATAGGATGTTTAAAGTTAAAAAGATTACAAATATAGGTGTCATTCTTTTCGGAACAAACTAAAAAGGGAAGAATAATTTATTTTCCTCCTAAGTTCATTTTCCAAAAGGAATATAAAAAGAGTAAGATGTTGAAATTTCTGAAAACTGCATAGTTAGTATATCTGAATACACATAAATGAAACTGCATAGTGATGACATGTGAAAACACATCCATAAATTAGCATAGGATATTAAAAAAATTTCATAACTGGGACACAAGATTATTTTGCAATCATCTTGACATAGGGATCGAGGACATACCATAGCATTTGCTGACAAAAGAGAATGATTTTCATCTGCTTTCTGGTTCTTGGAGTTCCTCCCCCGTAGAATTGACTCTGGAGTATCACCTCCCAAGACCTCCTGGGCATCTGCAAATGCTCCTGCATTCTGCTCACTCAATTGCTTCATTAATCCGATAGCATCATAGCTTCTGTCCCCTGGGCTCATAAACAGTGCAAGATCCTACAAAATTTTAAAGTACATGAACTATGAGCCCGGAATTTAAACAGAATAAAATAGCAAACATAAAGATATTAGTCTCATCGTAGAACGCATTAATGTAATTTCCAAAAGCCTATTTACCTCAAAAGTAAGTTCATTATCAAGTCTCGGGCTTGACAGGAAAGAGTTGAGGAACCATGGAGATTTCCAAGCCGAGGGAGATTCAATACTCCTTTTATAAGGTGTTTCTCCAGATCTGTGAAGATACGGGGTAAATGGACTGTTAATTTTGCAGGACAGAAATTCAGTGGAAAGGGTATGAAGAAAAAACAACAAAAGGGTAAAAGAACAACAACTATCTTACATGCTTACAATCCCAGCTCCAACTCCATTTCCTGAAGTCTCAGCTGAGCTCTCCAAGGCAATTGATGTTGGAGCAGATTGCATCGATGTCGTGATAACAAAACTACTTCCATCCTTCTTTCCACGTATACGAGGAGAGCAAATAACAGAGAAACTTGAAGTCTCAAATGAAGATGAAACAGAACCTTGATTTGATGCAGCTTCGAGTCGTCTAGCATACTGATTTCCTAGAGCTTTATTGCTTAGATTTGTAGCTCTGTCAGACTTGGCTCCAAAACGATCAGGAGAAAAGAACAGATCACTTGCGTTCAGTTCAACTAGAACTCCAGAAGGCTGTTTTATCTGAAACAAGCAGAGCATAAAAGTTATTTCCAATTAAAGGGTTCTCTGTCGAATAAGTTGAATGGGTCTTGCAAGCATATGTAGATCAGCATAGACAGTTGTCATAACCATATTAAAACTGTGCAAGAATTTGAACATCAACCCAAAACTAGATTGACTATAAAAGATATTACAGCATCATGCAACAAGACTATAAAATGGTTTAGATGTTACAGCACATTAAGAATAATGGAAACAAAGGAAATGCAGATAGTCAAGACCTTGAACAGAAAAGAAGGAATTTCTTAACATCGAGCTCCAGTTCTTTGATTGTGTTAATTTTTCATAGAATTTTTTTTCCACATATTGAATATTAAGTGGTAATGCGAATACTGACACCACCACTCTCAGAAAACACAAAGTGGTGCCAAAAGGAAACAAAATGACTCGATTCACCTTTCCAATTGCATCTTTGGCTCCAAGCCTTTTGCTCTCCCTTGTTCCTTGATCTTTATAGTGAACTTCACCTCCATCTAATTGTCTCCCAGAAGTTCCACAGCTTGAATGTCCATCGCGTCCCTTGTCCTCCTCCTTATGTCCATCTTCAGTTGGATTTATGTTTTCTTTATCTTCAGATGCTTGAAGTTCCAGAGTTTGATCCTTAGTTAGGGAAGGCATTGCTTTTTCATTTGCAGAGTCATCAAACATAACATCAAGTCGAGAAAAATCTTTAGTCAGATTAGAAAATGATTCTTGACGGAGATCACTTTCAAGCTTCTTTCCACATCTCTTTTCTGACAAAGGTGACACCAAATCACGGTGCCGCTTCTTTAATATAGAAGGTGTACTTGTGAACGTTTTGGCAGCACTTCTCAAGACGGCATCTGGACTACCATCTCTTGTTGGTGAATCCCACAACTTAAATGGAGTAAGACAGTTCACAGAAGTCATCATCAACTGGCGGATGCCAAGAGGGCTGTACTCTTGGTGTGTATCTGTACCAGATTGTATAAGATCACAACTGAAAAATGGAACATCCAAGCTCGGAAAGCGAGGAGGCTCATAGCATAAGGCTCCCCCATCCTTCTGGTCTTCTTTTACAGCTGCATTTTCATTCACCAATGGACATGTTTGAATAGTATTTGATGGAGTTGAGCGAAAATCATTCACAGAAACTAGCTGTACAGAATCTGTTGTTTGATCCAGTTGGTCTTTCAGGAGAGGATCATCCATTATGTTGTCACAAGGAGTATCAGATTCAATGGGATATAGAAAACCATCACATTTACTTGTCTGGGACTCATGAGCTGGGTGCGAAGGATTATGAAACTGATTTGAGGCAATACCAAACATGTGTGAGCTTTGCTCTGAAGAAAACTGTGAAGGAACAGAACATGGTTGACAGGAAGAAGTTCCCATAACATCTGAACAGAGAGGATTGCATTTTTCTATAGACATATTTCCACCTTCAGAGATCTGATAAATCAAAGAACCCGCAGTTTCATCTACACCATTCATACCAATTTCAGAAGGAAAGCATTGAGGAATTCCTGCCTCAGGGTATACCATACTGCAACCCTCCACAGAAGTAAACATCTCATTTGGCTTATGAAACCCCACAACCATGCTCCCATCATTAGTCGTTTCGAACTTCATTCCATTTTGCTGTGGAAAGGTTACCATGTCATGATTCCCAGTACCAGTTAGACACTGCATGAAGAAACCCGAAGAATCCTGCATCAACTCCAGAGGAGAAATATTAGGTATGTCATCTGGATTAAACTGCCAATCTTTTCCCATGGATGTTGCCCAGTTCTGTGAGAAGTTATGCTCCAGGAGCCTGGATTCAGCAAGTTCACTGGGCACTTCTGCCATTGAAAAAGTAATATCTTCAAAGGCTGGGGTATAGTATTCAGAACATGGTGCTGAACTGGCGCTTGGGTCCTTCCTATAATTTGAATCCTCCAGCAATTTTCCCTCCTCTCTTGTATATACAAATGTGTTGCCCATGTCACTTGTAGATTGGGAACAGCCAGCAAGATTTGAACCTTGACTGCATTCTGAAACTTCCTCCATTTCTGTTCCTTCTTTACGAACACTATCATCTTCACTACTCTGTTGCAACTTTATCGAAGATGGGATTGATTGGTTCTGATTGTTGACATTAGGCAGAGCAGGGAACTTTGCAAGTGCACCTGATGCCAAATACACGTCCAATTTCTTTTTGACAGAACTATTCCAGTGATTTTTAATTGCATTATCTGTCCTGAAAATCATAGCAAAATCTTTTCATATAAAATACTGTAGGAAATCTCAGTACAACAACAACATACCCAGTATAACAACTCAAAGGGAAAAATAAACCATAACAAACTCTTGTTCTGTAAAGAGAGTACAGCTTCAACGTACCTTCCAGGCAAAAATTTCGTCAACTCCGCCCACTTGTTCCCGTAAATTTGATGGGCATGAATAAGAGTCACCTCCTCCTCTTGCGTCCAAGCTTCCTTGTTTATTCCAGGATTTAAATGATTGTGCCACCTGAACGGATCATTCTTAAAAATCATTACTATAAACAACAACAACATACCCAATGAAATCCCACAAGTGTGATCTGGGGAGGGTAGAGGGTACGCAGACCTTATCACTACCTCATAGAGGTAGAGAGGCTGTTTCTGAAAGACCCCTGACTCAAGTATAGCAAATCATAGTAGGTATGAAAAGGAAAAATACTGTGAAGAAAATATAGCAACTAATAAGTAAACAATAACAACAACCAAATAGTGCAATAATCGAAAATTGAACACAAATGACCCCACAGAACTCCTATTTTTCCCCTGGCAAGAATTAGATGCCTCTGCATTATCATTCCATTGGCATACATTTCTTAAATTTTACTGAGACTTGTCCAAAGATTAGTTGATGAACATCTAGCACTTAGTGAAAAAGGTTTAAATGGAAAACAACAACGAAGTAGGTTTACTTATGTTCTAGTGTCTGGTTAGTAAGAAGAAACTATTGTCCCCAAGAACATTTAAGACCCAGACCACCAGCTTTGAGACCTAACTCCCGACCCGCGACCCAGGATTCGGGATCTGACCTCAACCCAACTTCCAACTCCTGACCCGATTCCCTACCTCGACCCCTAAAACTGACTCCAATCTTGATCCCGACCTGAGAACTAGGAGACATGACCCAACTCCTGATCCTGAAGTCTTGACTACCGATCAGACGCGACGCCGACTTCCAACTCTCGACCCTGATCTGAGTCACGACTCCCGACCCGAGATCCGATCCCAACTACTGACCCAATATGGGATCTCCACCCCAGTTCAAGACCCAAGACTCGGTATCTGACCTCAACAGGGGACAAGACTTCCGACCCCAACTCCTGACCTAGAACCCAACCTCGAGTCAGGAGTCAGGATCCAAAGTCTCAACCCCGACTCCCTACCCCAACCCCAACTTTGACCAGATCAAGTCTCAATCTAGAAGTAGGACCCACGACCTCGACTCCCAATACCGACCCTAACTCTCGATCCTGATCCAAACCATGACTCTTCACTCGAGTCCCGACTATTGATCCCAACACTACCTTAACTCGGGTCCTAACTCCCAATGCCGACCCCAACTCCCGATCACGCTTCACTCGAGACCCAAGTTTCTATCCTAACCCAACCCCATATTGGATCCTAACTCTTGACCTTGAACTTGACCCCAACTTCGAGATCCGAGTTCTAATCCCGACTTCAGCTCCCAACCCTGAACCAGGTTTAGACTCCTAACGTCGACTTTCCACTCTCGACCCCAAATAAGGTCTTGACTCTTGACCCCGACCCCAATCCGACTCCCGACCCAGGATCCAATCCCAACCCTGACTCGATTCCCAACTCAGAACTCGATCCCGACCCGACCCCAATTGGAACCTGACTAATGATACCAAATTGTGACCGAACCCTGACCCAGTTCAGGTCAAGAATCAAGAGTTGTGGTCGGGTTTCGTGTTGAGGTTGGGAGTCAGTACTCAGGTGGTTAGGGTCGGGAGTCAAGTGGTGAGGTTGAAAACATTTTCCTTATTTTATGAAGCGTAGTCATTTTCCATAAATTTGAGGAAAATAAATCTATTTGGAAAACATTGTCCAAAATATTTAAGCCAACCAAACATGAGAAAATTGGAAAATGTTTTCCTTTATACCAAACACACCCTTAACTGAATGAGAAAAATTAGGAAGTTGAAAACCCACAAGCTCTCAAAACTTTACTCACAAAAGAAATATGGAGAAAACTGAAACCATATCAAAGTAAAAAAAAAAAAAAAAGAAAAGCAATACACACATACCATTTAAGAAAACAAAATAATCAACTTGTTTACCTTTCCCGACATTGTTTTCCAATACGTCCTGGCAAATGTTGAGCAATGGTGGACCACTTTTTGGGGCCATATTTCTTAACTAATTCAGCTATTACTTCATCCTCCTGGAAGTCAAGAAGTAAAATAGTTAGTAGCAACATAAAAGACATGGATGCCAAGTGTTCCAGAATAACCATGTATTATTGAAGCATATATATTTACCTCTTTAGACCATGGACCTTTGACAAGTTCAGGATTAAGAACCTTCTGCCACCTGTGCAAACATTGTACATCAGTCCGGTCTTTAAAACATTCCGCTGCACAGAGTAAATTTCTCAAATCAGTACATTCCCAAATGCTGAAGTAGCAGTAAGCTGATATTATGTCAAATAATTTCTGCTAGAATGACTGGATGTGTCATAGAACTTCAAATGCAGTTGTAAGTTAACCAATTCAAACGCAGCAGATATCATAACAGTGAAAGACTGATGCCTCAATAATCTTAATCCAGCAAATACTTCTAAAGAAATGATAGTGGAGAAAGGCTATACAAACTGGGAATCAGTTTCAAAAAATGCTATACAATCTGAGAAGACCAACTCATTTAACTAGAGCATCTCTAACCCAGTGCAAACAATTTATGGTGGTGTCTAGATATATATGACTACCAGCTGCTTCCTCTAATCAAATACTGATCTGCGACTAAAAGTATGAGCAGAACAAGTAAGTACAAGTAGCAATGAACCGATGATGCAGCAGACAATAGCAGTGAATCCCAAGCTAGAATTGTTCTAAACAAACAAGGTTTAACTCATCCAGAACAAATGTCTTTTTGACTTGGTACTGCTATTAAGATGTGCAAAAAAGTGAGTACTTACTGTCAAATGGAACACACTGAGAAACCTCCCATTCAAGGGTGGGAGGGGGATTGGTTTTGTACTGACACGACACAAAAGAGTAGAAGAAACATAAAACAAATCAAAACAGAAGTTTCATCCTTGGAACATGAAACCTTTGTTCTCTTTAAAAGCTCCCCTGAGCATATTTCTGCAGTGAATGTCAAAGAACTCGACAATTATAAACACACCATATCCTAATTCTTAATACAAAACTGCCTCCCTATGAGGACCTCTAGTTCTTATTCTTCAGCTATGATCATCTTCCAACTCAAAGTAAATGTTGATTTCTGCGAACTTGACCGAAGTTGAGATAAGAACCTACTTTTGGGCCAAATTTTCAGACTTTTACATTATGCTACTTATTCCATCTTGAAATAACCACTAATTGTGTCTTACACATCGAACAGCTGCCCTACTTTGGGACTTTAATTCTTGAACTAAGATTGACTTTTTCTTTCAAAGTAAATGTTGACTCTAAGCATAAAAGTAAATGAGGTCTTTTGTCCTGAAAATATGGCTTAGCACTTTATGGTAGGTCAAGACAAATAGAAGCACTAGTGCGCACGTCGTTGAAAGGGTTTGAGTGCAATCTGATTAGAGAAAAAGTTCTGCTGATATGACCAAAACATCAAGAGAAACTGGTATTTAACAGAATCTGACAAATAACTGTTACTTCCTTTGTACATAAAATGATCTGTTGAGCACTCATTCAGAAAAAACACAAGTTATTGTATAAACATCACATTATCTTTGTGACTGTATCCTCAAGTGTGATCTACTTAGAATAACATATTTTCATCAATTCAACTGCGGCGATAGTCCTTTAAAGTGGTGAGATAGCATTTTACCATCAGCATCTTGTATTAAGGGTGAAGGATCAGCAGTATGCCCCACGAATGTCAAGCACATTAGGTTAATAAATGACAGGATGATGCAGTGCTTTTACCTATCTTTTTCCAGTTTTTCCCCTTAAAACGTTGGACAGCGTTGCATAGGATTTCATCCTGAAAGGAATTAGGATTTATGTTGTTAGGAATATATAAAACAAAAAAGTTGAAATGTATACTGAAATTGATCAAACTCCACCACGTATAAATATGTACAAAACAAAAATCAAAACCTACGGATTTCAGAAGGACATAGAAGCCAACAACTAATGCAGATAAAACTTTAAATTGACGCCCAATTAATAGCCATCTACCACATAGAACACTTCTGACATTCTTCCTACATAGTGACTTTACCATCAAATTTAATCCTTTACCATCATGTAGGTTACTAGATTCAAGTTGAGTATCGTTGATATGTATTGATCCGGAGAAATTTGCTATATACCTCCCGGGGAAAAGGGGGGATACAGATATTCTTGTGCTAAATTTATACAAGACAAGGAGGCTATAAGCAGCTGATGGGTAGGAAATTGGATAAAAACACTCGTGCCTAAATGTATCACTATGCCTGCCTACATCCTATGTGATATAAGTGAAAGAGTGAAAGATATTTTGAGAGCTCAGTAGCTGCAACACATAAACACAGGTTTGTATGTTTATATTTACTAGTTTTGATTATCCTTTTGAGTTTCCTACACTATATAGAAACTGTAGGATACCTACCCTTTTTTTATCAAACCCTGTGCATATCAGTATTTTCTTATTGCCATATCGATTAAGTTATGTTACTTATCAACAACAGATATTCCTGGCTAACTTTATGAGGAAACAAATCCTAGAAAGAGAAACCATACAAATTCAGATATTTTTATGAATATGAAACAAATACCATAAACCTATTTAAAGTTTCAAAATATGTAGCAGCTAGTAGTCATCATTAGTGCCGCTTAACGTTGGATTCTTTTCTCTCAAAAGCATGGACAAATCAACTATGCCACAATGCCAAACTAGTTGAAAGCAGCGATATGAATCCTTCACATATATTCTGCTTTATGAGGATTCATCATAATTTGATTAATGCTACACTCCCTCTTCTACTTGTACTCGGACCAACACCTCATATACACGGACAAGAAATTTTAATTAGGTACCACCATTCCACAACCTTATTATGTCGTTATAGAACCTGGGAAAAAGTTGCCATCCTAGAAATGGATTACACCCTCTAGCAACGGAGGAAAAGAAAAGCTTAAGAGTAAAGAAAAAGGAACAAAAAGGAATTGCCAATACATTAAAAAAGATAGTAACTTGAATGCATAAAGTTTTGACTTGTTCTCTATGGAGGAAGTGACCACTTACTTCTTCTGGAGTCCACTGCCCCTTTGTGGAACGTCTCGTAGGACCGCTAGTTCTCCTGTTAACATTAGCATCAGACTAGTGAGTAGATCAACATTCCATAGGCTATTTGAGTGAGATTTACCACAGTAGACAATATCTGAACTCAAAATACATTTTAATAGCCTTTTAATGTCCTGTCCGCTAAAAGACTGAAGGGTTTGTGTAACATAGCAGAAAAAATTCAATAAATAAAATGCACAAAATCACGTAATGGCACTTGAAATATATGGTATGAAAGAAGCAATGGTCCAGTGCTTTGAAAATTACCCATGCAAAGGTCGAACTCTTTGGAAACTACTGCTAGTGCCATCTGAAGGAGTGCTTGTTCTATCACTTTCCATGGTTGTTTGACACAAAGGCAAATCTGCATAACCCAACACCCAAAGGTCGATATTTCTCTCCAGAATGTCTTCCCAAATTCATTATATGTCACCCTAAGATGTGGTATCTCCTACCTGATCTTATGACAAAATGAGAGGATAAGGTCAGAGCAAAAATCACAACACAATGGTCATGAGATATATTACAAAAAAAAAAAACAATCAGAGAAGTTCCTTTGTGGAAAAGAAAATATACAAAAAGTCCTCGACTGCTTTGTTTATGATAAAGCTACATCTGCTCTTTCATGAACATACCACAAGTCCCAGTTTCAGCAATTAAAAGTCTGCTGGATGCTAAATTCTTTATAGTTTTGGAAGTAAACAGATTTTAACTTTATGTTGTTCAAATTTGTGCAACATTTAAATAGTACAATTGCTCCAGAAAATTTCAAAAAAAAAAAAAAAAAAGAAAAAATAACCTAAGCAAGGTGGGGTTCAATAAATACTAGTATTATGCAAGCAATTAGCTGATCCTTTTATGTGTTATGATCAGAAAGACAAGAAAGCTCACAATATAATCTGATATAAGAAGCTTAAATAAATAAATTAGGCTGTAACAGAATTCAAAATCTGTTATCAACTCATTAATCTTATTTTTCTTTCTTTTAAGCCTAAAATAGCATTCACATTTTCTCCCCTTCTGATTCTTTTTCCTTCTTTTGATTAATAAATTTCAAAATCACCTGGGTACAATTACTAGAACAAAGTGAAGTGAAGACACAGCTCCGCTAATAACTACAGTCGGTTTTCATCGATGTTGCTCGGACTCTTCAAAAATGTCGACGGGTACGTGTCAGATCCTTCAAAAGTAGTTCATTTTAGAACAATCCAACACGGGTGCAACATCATTTTCGGAGAGTCCGAGCAACAAAGGTTTTCATTGATGACACCAATCATTGAATTAAACAGATAAATTTGGGGAAATATACACAACACAAAATCAGCAAAATCAACATAAATCCCAAAAGCAAGATAAACAAAAACCAAAAAAAAAAAATGATCAAACAAAAGAATCTGATCAAATCAAACTCATTAGGGTTCAAGATTCAAACTTTACAACAATTACCCAATTACCAAGAGATCATACATTAACAAACCCCAAAAAAGGAAAAAATTAGGGTTCAAGATTCAAACTTTACAAATACCCAAGTACCAAGAAATCATAAATCAACAAACCCACCTCAAAAAACATCAATTTAATTAAATCAAACCCCAAAAAAAAACAAAAAATAAATCAAGAAAACAACAACCCATCATAGGAAAAAATACACTTACCGTACACAGCTTCAAAAAATTCAACCAAACCAATGGAATAACGCGAACAAAGCACATTTGCAGATCGATCCCAAACCCGAAAAACACGAAAAATTCACAAATTAATCGAAAGATCTGCAAATGAAACTGATGAAAATCTAGTGAGATAAAGCAATTCTAGAGAGAGAAAGAGAAGTGGGTGTGTTTTGTTTGTTGAAAATAATGAAAAAAAAAACGGTCTCTTAGGAATTCAAATGTTAAAGAAGGCGGACAAGTATTTTCGAAAACCCTTATGAGGGATTTAAGGTTTCAAAAACATACTAGGAGTGGTTCAACGGTGGATGATGTGTGTGTAAAATGATCTGAGCCGTTGGATTGATTTTATATTTGGTAAATTTTCAAATATTTTTCAATACTAACGGGCAAGTTTCTACCTGCTACCTGCTTTTGTGGTTTCCTCTTTTTTCCAACTTTAATGGCCAAGAAGGAAGGAAAGCCCTTTTCTTCTTTTTAGTTTAAAAAAAATTAAAATAATTCTAAGACATGTCAATTTACAAGATTTATATATGTTTTTCACCTTTCAAAAATTTTTACTTTTCCAACATTTAGAAATTTATTTTCTATATTTTTATCACTAGAGGGCGGGGCGTAAATTTTACTTTATATCGTCATTATTGTGTTTTCTTTTCGTGCTTAATTTTGTTATGCTTTACTTGAGTCAAGAGGTCTTGGGGGTTTCGAAGGGTAACTCTATTGGACATCCAAGAGATTGGTGGTAGAATGGTGAAGTCCAACAAATGGTAGAAGCTAAGAAGGCGGCTTATGTGAAGTCAATGAAGAGCGAGGACGATGAGGATAGAAAGACGAAGTTTATAAAGTGACGAGGAAAGAGGCAAAGATGATGATTATGGCAGCAAAAATGGCAGTTTTTGATGCTTGTATGAGGAACTGGGGGTCAAAGGTGGAGATAAGAAGTTGTACATGTTAGTCAAGGTGAGAAAGTGCAAGGCGTGAGACCTAGACCAAGTGAAGTGTATTAAAGACAAGGAAGACAGAGTATTGGTGGATGAGATATTCATTAGACGGGGGGGGGGGGGGGGGGGGGGGTGAACTTACTTCCATAAACTCAATTAAATGAAGAAAAGGACAGGGACTTGAGCTAGAAAAGTTGGAGCACTCTAACAGGATTTCGAGTATTGCAGGTAAAAAAAGTGGATGAACTTCCATCATGTGTTATTCATAGGATGAGAAGGGGAAGAGGGGCAGGGCCGGACGAGATTCAACTGGAATTTTAGAATAACTTGGCATGGTAGGCTTGGAGTGGTTGACTAGGTTGTTTAATGTCATCTTTAGGATATCGAAGATGCCTGAGGAATGGAGATGGAGTATGATGATTTCGTTATATAAAAACAAGATATTCAAAACTGCAACAAATATATGGATATCAAGTTGCTAAGTCATACTATGAAAATGTGGGAGAAGGTGATGGAGAAGAGGGTGAGAAGGGGTGTGCCTATTTGGGAAAACTAGTTCGGTTTCATGCTAAGGTGATTTACCACAGAAACCATCCACCTTTTGAGGGGACTGGTGGAGTAGTATAGGGAGAGGAAGTGGGATTTACATATGTTGATCATAGATCTATAGAAGGTACTATGGAGATGCTTTGAGGCTAAAGGTGAACCTGTGGCTTACACCAGGGTAATTGAGGACATGTACCATAGAGCCAGACCGCGGTGAAGATAATTAGAGGAGACTCAGGGATCGACCCTTCGCCCATTTCTTTTTGCTCTGGTTATGGATGAATTGATGTGTCATATCTAAGGTGAGGTGCCATGATATATGTAATTTGTCGATGACATAGTATTGGTTGATGAGAGTCGTAGTGGAGTTAACGCTAGGGTGGAGGTTTAGAGACAAACACTTAAATCTAATGAATTCAAATTGAGCAGGACCAAGACTGAATATTTAGAGTGCAAGTTCAGTGATGTTGGATCTAAGGTCGGCGTGGAAGTGAGGCTTGATGCTCAGATCATCCCCAAGAGAGGGTGTAACAAGAACATGGAATCTCTGATCCAAGGTAAGAAAGAGATCTATGATGATGTCATGCATCGTATTTGGTGCGAGATGGGCAAAATGTAGGCTCACTTCTAGAGTCTTTTGGTGATAAGAAGGTACTAGAGAAGTCTTATGCATTTAGTGTCAACCATCTATCTCATTTTTGCATCCTTCAAATGGCTTCATTTCACATTCTCCTACAAAATAAAAACTACACTACAAAAAAATTAAAAAAGATGAAATAAACTATAAAGTTGGATTGTCTTGCAATAAGCGTCTAATCGCGTCGTAAAAAAATGAAATAAAACTATAAAGTTAGATTGCCTTGCAACAAGCGTCTAAACGCGGCACGACGTGAACCACTTTTTGCCTCCACCTTGACTTATGAATTGGATTCCTAACTTTGATTCCGCTTTATAATTATGTTCTTGAGGTGTATTGTTGCAAGCCAAAATCAAATAATTCATTATGCATAAGACTTTTCTTATGTCATATCAAATTTGTATCAAAAACAGATTTATCTTCTCCTATAAAAAATAAAAAAATAATCACTTCAATGCTATAGTGTCTAGAAATATTAAAATAGTCCCATCAAATTGGATGATTTAAGCACTAATAAATCTAATCCCAAATTTAATTTGAAATATCCCATCTTTTCCACGTACAAATAATAAGAAGGATGAGAGATCAAACTAAAATACTTCAAAAACATAACTCTAACTAAATAAACAACTAAAAAAGATTAATAAACTGAAAAAAATAATATGACAGGATTATTATTTTCGATGCACAGATAACTAGTAGTAACTATTAAACCTTAAAATTCAAACTCTTACTATCCAATAAATTATAATGCCTTACAATATATAAACTAACTACACTTTTCAAAAATTAGGTCGGTTAGGTCGTTCCTATTTTAATTGGGTCTGTATTTATAAGATTAAAATATAAAGCAAAAATTATCATTCATCAGAAGGTTAGATTTTGTGACAGTTGTGAGATAGTTTTGTGATTTTTCAATTAGAAAATATAGATATACAACTTTAATGAAAAAAATCATCATAATTATATAACCATTTATGAAATTTACTTTTTGATGGTTTACATTTTGCAATTTTATTAGCATCACAAATTAAAAGATAATCATCACTAATGCGTTAAATTGTGCTAAAAAAATTAAAGTTGCTCTTTGGCTTTCTTTTTCAAAAATATCAGACTGGGAAATTTGTAATTTTGTCCTTATTGACTATATAAACTTTTAACATGTTGACTTATGCTTTTTCGACCAAGTTTGAATATAGAGTGGTTTCTAACAATTTAATTGGGATGCTTATAATCAGATTGCTATATTATCTTTTTAATCATATTTCAAAAATTAAATTGCTGGAATTCTCAAAAAAATTTAAGGAATATTCTTGATCCAACTCGTCGAGATGAATTTTCAACGAATTTTGCTGTTTAGCTGTATAATTTATTTGTCGATAATTTTTATGTTTTTAATAATGACATGGAGAACAACAATCAATAAGTAGGTTTAAAAAATTAATGTTCATTGCAAGATGGCTTCATATAGGGGGACCTTATGAGGTTAGGCTACGAATGTAAAGTTTTTAAATTGAATAAAAAAGTTAGGAAAGAAAATTATATTATGATTTTTTCATTTTCGGTGAATAGTTGTCCAAAAGAAAAAAATATGAAGATGAGGGAGTTATTTAGGGCTAAAATGGAGTTAGTAAGAGTGCATGAGAATTTAAGTAAAATAAATTTGTCCTAAAATTAAAGGCGATAGTTAGTTGACTATATAAACTTTCACTTTATTGGTGAAAGTTTGATTCTCCACCGGTTTCGCGTAAGAGTGTCAAATGGGCCGATGCTGGGCCGTTTGGGATTTTATTACTGTTGGGCCCGGCCCGGCCCAGTACGAGTCACGATCGGACCGGATCCGGACCGAGCCCGGTAAAAAATACCGAACTGGAGCCGGGTTGACCCGGCCCGGTTGACGGGTTTAGTTTCGCGTCGAGTCTTCATGGCATCATAGTTTTTCCTAGTTTATGACAAAATGTTGTGAAAAATTATTAAATGAATCACTTCGCTAATTCACATATTAAAAATTATATTAAACTAGCTCCAAACCACATATTAAAACGTCAAAGTATCCACAATGTTACTCAATATGTTTGTTGAACTTACTACTAATAAAAAATTAGGAGTACTGTATAAAAAGGAAAAAGGAAAAGGACAATTATTTATTTTGCTAAATTGGATTCACCCAAGTTTCTTTCACAGATCAAATGTTATGTAGAGAAGATTTGTTGCAGAAATTATAAACATCATTACTTGCAACAAAAGAAATGCTAATTCATTTTGAAATCAATCAATCTATAAGATGACACTCCCACGCATAAAAAAGTTGAAAGCTCATAGCCATCTAAATCTTTTTTTCTTGTTTTTTTCATTTTGGACGAATAGTTGTCCCAAAAAAAAAAAAAAGATTGAATTTAAGGGAGCTATTTGGGGCTAAAATGGAGTTAGCAACTAAAACTAAAGGCGAGCGTCTTGCGTTGGGCATTCGTGCCATCATAGTTAGGTTAAAGCGTTGTGAAAAATTATTTATTACCTAAAAGTGCATTCTACAATTGTTTGGTATGAGATGTGATAGATTGGGCCACTGGGGAAAGAATCAAAATTATACTAAACCAACTCCAAACCACATCTTAAAGTGGCCTTTGTAGTGTATAAGTGAGGAAGTGAAGTTGAGATAATATATTTGAGCATGTATATAGGAGATACTCAGAGTCCCCATAAGGTGTGAGAAATTGACTGCGGTAGATCTCAAGAAGGTAGAGAGGTAGATCGAAGATGTTTTGGAGAGAGATGATTAGACAAGATATGATTGATTCACATATAGCTTATCGATGACATGATCCTAAATATGTTTAGTTTTCTTTCTTTGTATTATTATTAAAGCCCTCCTAGATCTTATTCTTCTATTTTAGTATTGCATATTATTTTCTTATTTACTTTCGATCATCGTATTATTTGTTGTTGATATTGGTCTTTTTTTCATTATTTTCAACATGACTTTTTTTCTCTATTGCGTACCCTTTCTATACTTGATTTGATATGCTCACTTCAGCTGAAGATCTATCAGAAAAAAACCTATCAACCTTCACGAGGTAGGTTAAAGGCTGCTACCTCCCCAAACTTCATTTATTACACTAAATTGATATATTGTTATTGTTGTTGTAATGTTATTCAATATGTTTGTTGAACGTACAAAAAATAGGAGTATCATAAAAAATAACTAAAAATGGATAATTACTTTGCTAAATTGGACTCACCCAAGTTTAATTGTTGAAGATTTGTTGCAGAAATTATAAACATCATTACTTGCAGAAGGACAAAAGGAAGACATTTATAGTAAGAGGTACAAGATAAATTAAAACAAACAATTTTCTTTAATAATTTATTTCTATCTTTTTATAAGTAGTAAATTTATTCGTACCTCATTTTTCTTAAATTACTGATGTAACCTTATTTAAAGACGAAAACACAATTTATCCGAACATTATATTTATCCAAACAATAAATTAAACATTATGCATATAATATGCTCCGGGACTTCTGCCTTTGTAAGAACTCACCAAAGTATGGGGAGTATGTGGTTCTTGCCCCGTTGCTAACTCGAACGGTGTACGCCCCGTAGCTTCGCTCCTTTGCAAGTTATAGGAGAATTGTGCCACATCAAGAAGCCTAGCCCAATCCCGCTGGTTTACGTAATATCATATATTATGAAACAATACTTAAAATTTTGGTTTTTTAAGTAAGGCTCTCTAACAAATTCCAAAAACAAAACAAATACTTCTCATACTTCCGTAACTTCAAGAATTTGTGATATTGAAAGTAGAATAGTCTCTCTCTTTCTTAGGCCTAGTGATGTCCAATGAAATTGATTTCATTGCATTCATGTGAAGATCCAATTCAACCATGCCAGAGCCTCCTTGGTCATGCATCTCTATCTCTTCTTGGAGAAGAATTACTGAGCCCATCCGAGATAAGATTTACTAGCTAGCTATCTCACCATACTGCTTTTCTATACCTACATATAGAGAGAGGGTAAGAAGGTTTATTCGATTAGGGTGAGTCGTGACGTGAAATTTGAAATTTCTTTACACCAGACTATGGATACTTTCAATACACTACTACAAAATACAACAAAATCGACCACGTGTGAGCTCAGCAACCCTATTCTGCAACGAAGTCTGGGATGTTGTATCAACATAATCATATCCTGCTCTAGCAAGATCCACAATGCCAACCAAGACCTTTTTTTCTTCTTATAGGATTTTCCTGGGAGACCGTAGACTGAACCTCTAACTGGGAACCCGCACTCTTTTGCCAAAACTGCTCCTCTTGTTCTTTGGATAGTGGGGTGCCCTCAGGAGGCTCATCCACTTTACAAAGGGCATCTAGGACTTTGCAAAGGGAATCTTTAGTTATGTTTAGATATTATAGACGTCTGAATTCTTATACAGAGAAACCGCGGTCAAAGATCAATCTAATACATCAAACACCTAACATCATGAGCAATAACATGTAATTTCATCACATCCTTAAACTCAAACCAGAAACTGAAACAACTCACATCCTTAAACGCTAATTTGCAAAGACAACACAAGAGAGCCATTAAAAAGAAGGGATTGGTGAAATATGAATAATGGATAAGTGGTGATGATGTGAAGGAGGTAGGGGATAATACTCTAAATAGAACGTGTCGAGGAGCTAGGGTTTGCGCGTGAAATCCAGAAAATTCTATTTTCACTTTTTTGCAAAAAATTTCAAAAACAACAAAAAAGATGTTCACTTTATTCACTCCAATTTACTCATAAAAATTCAAAAACAACTCTAATTTATTTCATCAACAAACACAACTTTAATTTTCAAATATCATTTTTCATTTTGAAAACAAATACTACTTTATTCTATTTCCACAATGAAACATGACCAAACACCTACTAAGTGTTCTGTTAACCATAAAAGAAATGCTAATTCATTTTGAAATCTATCCATAAAATGACAAACTCCAAATATATTTGGCCAAATATTTGAACTCTGTTTATTTAAAAAGAATTATCAAAAATATTTTTAAAATAGTCATTTCGATTAGCTAATCAGTTTTAAAAATATGTTTACCAATATTAGAGTATAAATTTGTATTTAATCAATATTTCAATAATGCTATTAAAAAAAATATTTTTATTGAACTTAAAATACAGCTCCTAAAACTACCAAAATCACTTATTTCTCTCTTAAAAACTTCTCAAATGAGTATTTTTAACTTTCCAAACGCTAGGTCAAATAGGCTAAATTCATAATTGAGATTTGTGACACACATTCTTGAACGCTCTAATGCACAACACCTTAAAAAATTCCAATCTTCATAGCAATTATTTATATTTTAACAAACGCTATAAACAATATTTACACAATCAAATTGTGCAAGACGATTATAATTAAGTACCTATAATAAGAATAATTGATAATTTAACAAAACATAATTGGTAACTTAACTAACTTGTCATGCTACTATGATTGTCAACAATGACAAAAAACTTAGTACTTGTCCACTCACTTGGACTTAAATAGGTTCCTTTACTTCCTTAACTAATAAAAGGAAAAGATACCATAGTAGCTAAAACAAGCAAGGTTGACATACTAAAGGCACTTTGAGATGTTAGATGCTTTACTTTTTCTCATACACCACTTCAATTTGGTAAGTTGTAATTGTCAAATGATGGAACCCAACCACCAAAAAGAGCATGGGGACAAATTCAACAAAGTTGTAGTAAATATATCACTTTGACTAAGGAACACAGAAAATGAAGAACATAACCATTCTATGATATTAAGAGATAAATTAAGGCACAAAATTGCTAACACATTACGACGATGAAAGTATAACATTGTAGTAATGTGGAACGAGATAGGTTGACAAGTTCATCGAAAATGTTACAATAGATCAAATTCCTCATGCCTTAGTTTTCTGGAATTTGTTTGGGCGTCCACCAAAATCGTTTCCCCTTCCACGCGAATGCTTCCCACCTCTGTTGAACCTTCCTCCCCTGTCCATGAACAATAACAATAGTATCAACCAAAGCATACAAGCCTGAAACAAAAATTGATTTTCTGCTCGACTGATGATGGAATTAAAGAGAAATGTTCTCAAGGTATGGATACGGATGAGGGGATTCGGTTAAAAATAATTCAAATATCTAAAAATAAAGTTATAAAACCAAAATAATGAGATATTATGTGGATAATATTGATCAAGAGGAAAAGGAGTGACAGAGATATTTCTATATACAAGGTATTCCATTTTCTTCAATTTCACCTTAGCTTTTGTTTTTATTACAGAAATCATTGAATCTATCCGGATTTTCTCCATCGATTTTTGTCAAAGTATCAAAATCGTTAACCAAATCGGGCACGGATCCACACCCACGTCGTCTCGACACAGGTGTGGCACCGAAAGTGAAGAGTCCGAGCAAATTAGCTTGAGCTCGTTGATACAAAGAGTTTTTTTTATTAAGCACCAACATACTGGACCTAATAACCTAATATGCTTCAAAAGAACCCAGAAACTACAACAGCTACGACCATGTAAATACTACCAAAGTAACATGTACATGGCATTATGTTTCTTTCCTCTTTTTGCCAACCTCAGGTACTTGAAATATGGAGCTCCTAGAAAGGGGTTAAAAAAAGAGAAAAGACATCAAAGCGCCCCTAAACTTGTTCGACGAACTTACTTTAGACCTTTAACTCATTCCCCCCCACCCCCACCCCCCAAAACAACTTTTAAGTGAATTAACTACCACCCTAAAATTTTAATACCACTCTCACAATGGAGAGTGCATTACACATGCATCATGTCATTGCCACATCAACGCCACATCAAATTTTTTAAAAAAATAATTCCACTAATATAAATAATAAAAAGAAACTTAAATACCCCCACTCCACCTTCTTTGTTCTTCAACCCACCTTCATTTCCTTTTCTCCTCCATTATCACAGAAATTGCAACTAATGTATGGCACTAGCTTAATTTGTAAATTTTTCCCATACTAGTGATTTTTCAATATTGAAGCATCTCCATTCATCCAAAATATTGCCAAAATCGTTGAATTGGAAGCGCTGCTCCATAGACCATTGCCCAAAACTACCCACAAAATCCGAAACCAATGTGCGCAATACGCGTACCGGCCATGGCTGCCACTGGCTTGGCTGCACAATCGATTGTCAGAAGAGTACTCCCTTCATTTCTATCTACTCGTCCCCCCCCCCCCACCCCCCCACCTACACACACACTTTATTTTTCCATCTTCAATCCATCCACCCCCACCCCTATCCCTGCCACCCCACCTCCATGAGAACAATCATCAAGTTTACCTTAAAAAAAGGAAAAAGAAAAATGTAGGAGTTTGTAAATAGGAGTTGTGAAAATGCTATTAAAATCCGCAACCTTTTTATCTAAGTTTTTTAAATTTTTCTTAAAAAAAATTGATGAAGTGTGGCAAGGGTGAGTGGTTAGAAGAAGGAGAAGGGGGTGGGGGGTTTAAAGAAGGAGAAAGGGGGGTGGGGGTGGGGGGGTTTGAAGAAGGAGAAAGGGTGAGGGAATTTATTGATTATTTTTTAAAAATTTTCAATTATATAATATATAAATTAGTGGGACCATCTTTTAAAAAAAATAAAAAAATACACGCTTTTAAATTATTTTTATTTTTATTTTTTAGCCACGTCAGCATTAGGGGTGATATTAATTCACTTGAAAGTTGTTTAGGGGGGTAAATAAATAGCCGTGAAGTTAAAGGTCTAAAGTAAGTTCGTCAAACAAGTTTAGGGGTGTTTTAATGTCTTTTCTCTTAAAAAAAAGGTACTTAACATATATTTACTGTCCCATACTTGTCTTTTATATGTTTCACTTGAGCCAAGGGTCTATGGGAAACCGTCTTTCTACCTTCACAAGGTAGGGGCAAGGCTGCATACACACCACCCTCCCCAGACCCCACGTGTGGGATTTCATTGGGTATGTTGTTGCTGTTTAACATATATTTACTATTATCTTTTTTCAAGAACTCACCAATTGGTGGGATCATTTAACCTAACATGCTTTTTGAGAAAGAATGCGGCAGAATGACCGGCAGAATAACCTTATGACCACACATGCATCGCCAAGTCAAGCAATAGACAACTAAGTGCTTACCTTCCCCTATTCCCTTTAAAGTCGCGGCGTCTGTCCTGTTGGTTATTACGGAACATACTCCAGTATTCCCTCTCAGCATCACCTGATAAAAAAGTAACACACAAGTAACTATCTTGTTAGGGAAGCAATTCACACACAAAAGGATAAGATATAAATAAAATAAAATAAAGAAAGAAACACTGCTATAATTGAAGTGCTGGGTCAAAAACAAAGGTTTATTCACCCAAATAAACAATATATAGCTTTGACCTATAAACATTGGCCAATTGATAATATTAATGCAATTCTAGATATAGAATAAAAGCACCCACCAGTTACAGGCTCTAAGGCAGCAATGAAATTTTTCACTGCCAAACCACCTTCCTCAGCAAGTACACCAGCAGCACGTGCTTTCTGTGCAGCCTCTTCATTTTCAAACCTTATATAACCTGATTCTGATCCAATCGAGAAATCGATGAACTGCACAAGTAACCATGAAACCACAAATGTCAAACTATGCTTTCCTGAAGCATTTACAATTCTATGTGAGAGAGATATCCCGATCTTAAACAACTTCCAGGAAAAACAACCATTTTGGAGTTTTGATTAGATAAAAATGGAAATGTGGACAGAAACCAGAAAAGCAAGGTATCATGTTCTTAATACACAAGTATTCTCTAACTTCTTTGAGAAATGGTAATTGTGTCCTCAAAACACAAATATGCTGCAACTAAAATCAACTTTTAACAGGTTCTAATAGAATATGTATCCCAGCAAAATGCTAGATAGATTTGGATTGCTAATAATTTTTTGATATTTTGTCAGTTAGTTAGCATCACTTCTTGGGTCTGTGCAAGACCAAAATGACACCGCTTCCACAATCACAACTGATTTACTAGGCACAAAAGGTGTTTATCCAAGCAGGAAAAAAACTACTACATTCATTTTGCTAATTCAACAGAGAGATAAAAATGAAACAGCAATAATTAATATGAAGAAATGACCCTAAGAACAACATATATATAAAGCAAAATGACTTATCAAAATAAAAACATATATACTACAAAATCATGTATACGATTAGAATGAAAAAGTATCAAACAAATAAAGGAGGAGAAAATTTACCTTCACAGTACCAAATTTTTGGAATACGCTCTTCAAGTCTTCACGCATAACAATGTCCTTGTTATCCTTGCAAGCAGCAACTGATAATTTTTCTTCAGCTGGAGCTTGCTCCTCATCTTCACTTCCATCCTCTACATCTTCTTTATCACCCTTCTCAACATTCTCATTAGTGTCTTCATCTTTAAAATCTTCTGGCACCTTCTCATCTGTCGCTTCAACATTGTCTTCTGTTGTATCTTTATTGCCTTCTGTTTCCGGAGCACTTGCGTTTTCCGTAGCCGGTTTATGATTACCATTCTGTTCTGTAGAGCTTTCAACAGAGATTCTCTTCAACTTAAATGCAATGATCAAGCCCTTTGGATAGCTGCCACCATAACATCTATCGAGTTAACCACATGCTAAGCATGCTAATAAAATTCCAAATTAGTAAGGACTACTTAGCAGTAGTATTATACTCACTCTAGTTCAGGCTTCGAGTTATTTTTACTATTTGGACCACTACGAGGATGGTTCTGCTCAACTTCTTTCTCCTCATTGGCTCTTTCAACATCGAAATCTTTCCTGAATAACCACAGATGAGCAATATATATGAGGAATCATTGAAAGGAATTCATGGATGGAACAGCTACAACTTAGATCAATGAAAACTTATAGTTCAAAGCAATGGCCATCAAAATGAGACATCAACCACTGGAATCAAGTCATAAGATCTAAGATTGTTAAATAAAACAAGATCTTATTTATTTACTTAAAAGTGAGCTACCAGGTAACACAGCCAAAGTTTTTAACCAAAATAGCACATTTTATAACTTATGAACCCCCTAGCATAGCAAAACCCAGAGAAATAGAATATAAGATCCACCCCTAGGGCTTAGCTCAAATTGCAAAGACCGAGCGACTGATGACTTAAGTCACAAGTTTGAGCATTGTGCGAAGCGAACAAAGTCTGGTATTTAAGTGGGGAAGGATAGAAGGGCGGGCTAATTATCCCGCTTTTAGAAGGCTGCGGTTGATAATAAGGGTAGATTGCAGATGGATTTCTCGATCGTAAGGAAATAGAATATAAGATCATGACTCCCCCTCAATGCACACAGGGGGCCAAAATAAATAATACCCACACACACACACACACAAATTCCATTGAATGAGTGTTGGATTTGTTTGAACAAGATATCATATATGAGTTTGATAAACATATATTGAAAATAATGGTTGGAAGATGTTAACAAAGTACAAAAACGCCATCTCAAATACAAAAAATGTGTATTAGTATTATGTATTAATATATTCAATTTTTTTGACTTGGATCTTTTGCCTACCTCTGTTCCCTTACTATTATTATTATTATTATGATGATGATGATGATGTTAGTATTATCTTATTCTTCAATTCTATTAAGATCATTGTTTCTTTTACTGTGGTTATCACTTATCTATACTATTTTAAAGCATGTACTTTTCTTTCTTCTATATTTTCATCATAGCTTTTGACTCTTGCATTTCTTTCAACCCTGTTCTGAAAAAACAATTTTCTTGAGCCAAGGTTCTATCGGGAAAAAACTTCTCTACCCCAAAAAGGTAGGTAAGGCTTGCATACACCCCACCCTCTCCATGTAAAGCAAGCTTTGTGTTGCTGGGAAAACCAGAGGATGAGGAAGGCATAGAGGAAAATCTAAAAGACTATCCCTCTTTGCATTATATAATCTATTTGGTTGGGAAGGAACCATAGATGTTTTGAAGCAAAAAAACGCATTATATAACTTGAGAAAACATGTAAGAACCTAAAACTTTGGTCTAATGCAGGATTTTCTGGTTTCATTACAGATATAACAGGATCCCTGCCCAGCTTTTATAGGATAGTACAGATAAGTGTTGTTTTTGGTGCTTTATCTTCATTAATAAAATTATCTCACTAATCAAAAAACTTACTTTGGTTTCAGTTCTAATTCGACTCCTTCATAAACCAAGTTTTGCTTCACAATGTTAGCTGCATCTTCCTCAGTGGAGAACTCAACCAGAGCAGTGCCACAAAACATCCTTTTGTCAGCTACATGACGAGGCAGTCTCACACTGTTAACCTAAAAGAAGAAGCAAACAAAAAACCATTGATCGGCAGCACTCATTTAACCATGTTGAACATCTTTTTTCAGGCAATATTATTTTGGAATATCAATGCAAGTAATGCAAAATTCACAGTAGTAAGGTGGAATCACGGATAGGATACAGGCATACAGCATATATAAAATGCATTGGAACACCAAAACAATTTCAACAGCTGCTCGTCATTTTGACAGGGCAGAAATGATTCTTTAAAAGGAACAAGAATTGAAATGTTTATTTCTATTCTTTTATTTCATCCCAGCAACACCACCCCCACCCCACCCCCCTCTTTTACAGTTATGATACAAAATTTTATCATAGTAAGGCAAAAACAATACTTGGAAAGAAATGCGAAACCAAAGCAACAGATATTACCTTGCCATGCTGACCAAAGAAGGACTCCACATCTTCAAGCTTGATACTGTATTCCAATGGGGATGCAGCAATCGTCCTAACATCAATTTGCTCAATAACCTCCTCAGGCTTCGCAAGCTCACTGACTCTACCAACTTTCTTCCCTATAATATAAACCAAGTACAATCAGCCGATTTACTATTATCATCCAGAAGTGGTCAAAGAGAACCACACATTAATTAGCAAAATCAGACAAAGAACATACCATCTTCCGAAATCTTAAGAGAAGAAGAAGATTTTAAAGCTTCAGCAACAGATTTTACAGTATCATCTGATATATCTTCTGGCTTTGCCACCCCCAAATCCAAGTGAGACCTCATCCGTGAAAACGAACATATCAAAGCTAAACTTACCACTAACAAGATTTAGTCAAGTGTTCCAATACATTTTATCCACACAAACATACAACAAAACAATCCCTAATATCCATTTGGATCCGTTTCACTCCAGTACCCAGTATTATGAGGATTCTTTGAAAATTGACTTGCTTTATTTTGCCAGTACTTAGCACAGTTCGGCACCAACAAAGTTATCCAGAAATACATACATCCCATATTTAGGTGAGTTCAAAAAATGCACAAATCCTTGTGATGTTGTGCATATACTTCCAGGATCTCAAAAGACTTGCACAACTTACTGATCACATTATCAACAACATTCTTCCAATACCTCAATGATTCTACTTATCTTTTTCAGTACTCCCTTAATTTCAATTTGTATATCTTAGCTACTATTTGGACAGTCAAAAGGATATTTTCTTTGACAGAAACTTTTTCAAATACCTCTAAACATTTCGAATTAACAATTGTGACTTATAGTACTTTATATGTAGTTTCTAAATATGTAACTTTTATTTAAAAAAAAAAAATTGAAAATGAGGGAGTAATTTTTAAGGTTAAAGAGTTAGTGCCCGTTTGGATTGGCTTTTGGCTTATTTTAAGCATTTTAGCCAAAAACCAAGTGCTTATAAGCATTTTTTAAATTTACCCAAACACTTCAAAAGTGCTTAAAAGCTATTTTTAGCTTAAAAGCACCTAAAATAAGCCAATCCAAACGGGCCCTTAATCTTTACCAGAAATGTCAAATAAGTCAAAAGCTAAACTTACCACTATTTGGCCTTGGGTTAACTAAGTACATTTTAGTGACAAAAGCAATAAGTCCCATAGTTAGGTGAGTTTATAAACATACAAGTTCTTGTGCATATACTTCCTCTCCACAAATAACTTATTCCCAAGATAAACAACATTCTTCCAATACCTCAATAACTCTATTTAATCTTTTTAATTTATTTTTTTTGATTAAAGATATAATCTTTAGTACGAATGACAAACAAAATCAACTCACTATTTAATCTTTTACATCATTTTTTTGGGTTAAAGATATAATCTTTAGTACGAATGACAAACAAAATCAACTCTCCATTTAATCTTTTTAATCCTTTTTTTGGTTAATATTTAATCTTTAGTACGAATGACAAACAAAATCAACTCTCCATTTAATCTTTTTAATCCTTTTTTTTGGTTAATATTTAATCTTTAGCACAAATGACAAACAAAATCAACTCACTATTTAATCTTTTACATCATTTTTTTTTGGTTAAAGATATAAGCTTTAGTACGAATGACAAACAAAATCAACTCACTATTTAATCTTTTTAATCATATTTTTGGTTAAAAATTTAATCTTTAGCACAATTGACAAACAAAATCAACATGTACCCAAAAATAATGTAGTAAACAGTTAGATAAGATTATAAAGTGTAAAAAAGGATACATCCATCTTCGCTTTCTTCGACAGTTTTCCTAAGAAACCCATCTTTCGGGAGATTACTATCACTGAAGTAAAACTCAACCTTCAACAAAAACCGTTGGAAAATAATCAGATTGAAAAAAAATTAGCGGAGAACTTTAGTACACCGGGCTTTCCTTCAGAAATACTAACCTGTCTAATGATTTTCTTGACGGTTTCTTCGTCCAAAGTTTTTGCCATTTTTGTTGTGAAGAGAGGAGAGAAAGAGCAGCAATTAGGGTTTAGGGTTTTGGGAGCGGAGTTAGGAAGTGAATTTTACGTTGATTTGAAGTTTGTATATATAACTTGACCCGAACCGGGTGTTTATATGGGCTACATTCGGGTCGGGTCGGGTTGATGAAGACACCCTTCAAAGATCAAATATGTAAAGTTGTATAAGTAGATAATTAAATTTGTATAAAGTTGAATAAATAGATATATGTGTCTTAAATGGACAATTCACGTGAGATACATTTGAACTAATTTGTATATATATGTAAGTAAGTAAGCGTTTGGCCATGAAAACTAGAGTTTTTTGGAGTTGAAGTTAGAGTTGCGTTTGGCCATGAAAATAAATTGGAGTTCTTTTTTATTTTTGGTGAGAGAAGTTAAAGTGAAAACAAGTTTCCAAATACAATTCCAAATTGTATTTGAAATTCTTATGGCCAAACACTCCAATCATCAATCAATATATAATAATAAAAGAGAATATAGAAGAAGTGATGTGACACCTCCCAATGACCTCTATTTTCATTTTTCTTTTTTCTCCTTTTTTTGAGTTTTTCTTTAATTTTTTAATACATAATCTAATAACTAAATTACTTTGAAAAGCCACAAAAAATAAATGATATAAAACCCATGTATAATCAAGACATGTTTAACTCTTAAACTTTTGCAATAAAAGGTCAGCCCACGTCGGTGAGCTTAATATAGCAAGAATGACTCCTAATTACCTACTGTTACAACCTTTCACCTTCCACATTAATGGAGAAAAAAAAATCCCTAAATACTCTAGCTACCTTTGGCATATGTATTGGCATCCATCACTGCAGTAGCAGAACCATGAAAATCTCACTAATATTGTGTATCAAGTGGAATTTGTGGATTAAGGTTCAATCGAGCATACATCTACGTCTATTGCGGAAACATGAAGAACAAAAATTTACTTTTATGTTGAACTCTTTCCTGTTGGAAGCCTGGAGGCGCTTTGCACGTCTTCGAAAAATCATGTTTTGTATATGAAGTTATTGGCTCATGATCCTCAGTGAGGAAAAGAGCAAGAAAGACCAAGGAAACAACACATTTTTTCGATAATGTTAGGAGTCCTTTAACATCAGGGGCGGATTCAAATTCATACTTAGTGGGTTCAAATTTTATATTTTTAGGATTAAATTTATTAATGTTCTGTTAAATTATAGGTTAAAATCTAATATTTCTTGATATATATATAATAGAAATATGCAAATGATGAAGTCGAAGATGTAGATCCATATGGGTGATAGTTTGACAATGAGCAAACTGAAATTCTTACGATCGTAGAACAAATGAAGATCAACGATAGAAATTCTTTTTCCTAAAGAGATTACATTCGATTTTACGAGTTGATGGTAATTATTAATTCTTTTAATTTATTATTTTATGACGACATTTCTTATCTGTTGATTAAATTTGATGAGGTTGTGGTTTGGATAGCTTTGAAGTTTAGCAGATGGATATTACGTTAAAGCTCTCAAGGTAAAAATAAAATAAAATAAATCTCTTGTGCTCCCTCTTTTTTTCCCATCTTTTTGTTATATGTTACATTAAACTTTAAAGTCTCTTTTGGTTAAGAAATATTAATCCGTTTATGACTATAATATGAGTAATTGCCGAAGAATTGATACAGAAATTCAAATATTAAATTGTCTTGTGCTTATGTGTATTGTAAATTTAAATGAATGATTAAAAAGTTCAAAAACTTTTTTATCTAGCTAAGATTTTATCGATTTACAAGATTGATTCTTTCATCTAATATTTTTTTTTAACTATTGTGTTTCTAACCATTGTGAGAATTGGGTACCTGTTACTTTTGGCCAAAAATTTGTTTTATCCCTTATCAATTTCTTTTAATCTTCTTCTAATGATTTTAGGAACTATCCTTTGTGTACTTGCTCTTTTTATCTCTTCTTTCTTTTTGATTTTTAGGTACATTTCTTGGGCCTTTTTATTTGGAGTAGGAATGCTATAGATGGTGTTGTTTAGGAGGTAGTTTATCTATTTTAATTTAAAATTTTAATTTATATTTACTTTAAAGAAAAAGAATTGGTTCATATTCGTTTGATCTTCATCAAATATTAGAAAAACTTTTATCAAATAAAAGTTTTTCCAACGAACTATTCACTATAATTATTTTTATATTTTTATTTATTTACTTTCACATAAATTAAAGAGATCAAAATTTTCATAATTCTTTTTGTTTACTTTACATGCTTATTAAAGAAGATTTAAAAAATAATTTCACCTGTATATACCAATCAATTAGAATTTGAAGACCAAAAAAAATATTTATGATTTTTGTTTACTATTTTAAAGTGCAATGACGTGTTTTAAGATTTTATTGTTTTTTCAATATATTTGTTGCTCATGTACTAGCATTAAGAACTACGTTAAAATAAGTTTAAAATAATGACGTTTATTTGTTAATTTAAAAGAAGTTTCACCTAATAATTTTACATTTTCTATGAAAATGAATCAGAGTGTAAAATTCTCATATGTCCAAAAAGTGATTAATGTCAATTTTAAAATTGTAATATTCGACCAAGCTCTTGGGTAATCTTTTCAATTTTTTGATAATGTTGTGTGTAACTAAGCTTCCAATTCATTCTGTCAGATATATGCGTCAAATAAAAGGGGTTGTTTGATCTTCAGATTGATGAAACTACGACCCAAGGGTGATAGACTTCAAGAGCAATAAGAACTTTTGTATCCTTTAATTATAATTCTATTTATTTACGTGAACAAATATATGCATGAGAAAATATACGAGTATTCACTTTAGCTTCTCTCCACTCTTCCATGTTTCTTAGTTGTTTTTTTCCCCGTATCTTTATTCATTAACACTCCTATACTAATTATAGTAATTAAGTTTTTACCTCTCCAAAACTATCTCCACCTAAGTTACACCATAAGTTTTTAACATGAATTAATTATACAAGATTTACTATTTCAAATACAATTTTTGTACCCTTTCTGAGTGAGCGTTCAATATGAAAGTTTAAAAAGTCATGTTGCAAGAACAAGGGAGTGGTTTTCCTAATAATTTGTTTTTTGTGAATCCAAAAATTGGACTCCCTCCGTTTCAAAATAGTTGGTCATCTTTTTAAAAATATTTGTTTCAATTTAGTTGTCCTATTTATGAAATCAAAAAAAAATTATTATGTTCCTCCAATATTTTTCTTATCATTAAATGACTGCATAAAGTGTACAAACTAAAATTTATATTTTCAAAGCACAAGTAATAAGACTAATTCGGTAAAATAAGCTCCTAATAAATATTTTCTTAAAGGGAATGTCAAGTCAACAAGGGCCAACTATTTTGAAATGGAGGGAGTATTTCATTTATATTAATTTTTATATTATCAGTATAAAACCAATAATACTTTAATTTTTAAATTAATAGTTTAATATTTTTATAACAATTTACTCAAATATATGTTATTTAAAAGCATTTTATTTAAATTTGTTTTTAATTATCTGATCCCTTTATAAATTTACTTATGTTTCTTTGTACTGTGGGGGCACCCTAAATCACAAATTCTATAATGAAATTTTTTAAGTCTTGGATTAACGTTGGAAAGAGGATCTTATTTTCATATAAGAAAAGAACAAATTGATAGTTGAGTAAAGATTGATCTTTCTAACCAGAAAAAAAATTAATATAACTATTTTTTGATATTTAAATTTTCTTTAATAATCGCGCGAAGCGTGTGTTGGGTTCGACATCAAGAGAGCGTCATGCGAAAGCTAATAGTTTGCAAACCATGTAGACTATAAATCGGATGACAAATAAAAATATATTATTGATAGGGTTTAGCCAAGTGGCCTACATATGAAAAACTAATATTGAAAAATATAAAACCTATTTGAGAGAAAATCTCCCCCTAAACAAAACTCTTTTAATGACTACATTGTGGATTCTATTGTGTTATGTTATGAGAAGAGGGGTCTTCTATTTATAAAGGTACAAAACCTTTCCTCCAAGAAAGAGGTTAGCCAAATATGGAAGAGTTTTATATTTTCCTTTCAAGAAAAGTAAAAGTACTTATGATTTTACTTTTATTTTTCTTCCAAGAAAAGTAAAACTTAAATTTGGTAAGAAAATCAGGGTAAAAACCCTAACAGCGTGGACAAATTTCCTAGTTTTCACTAAAGTGAAATAATTTTCTGAAAAAAGTGAAAAATTCTCATGGCCAAACGGGCTCAAGTATATATCTCTTCTCCTTCTCACAATAATAGGGACAGAATAACGACGATAATAATATCCTTTATTTCTTCTTTACAACAACATAGACAATAAAATTTATGATTTGGATTGTTTTATAGCTTATGATAAACAAGAATTTAAATGAGAAGAATTATTATCAGGGTTCCTTTTTATAGCTAGTGTGCCAAAAAGCAGAAGAGTTCTTAGAATGAATATTTTGTTGTATTTCACTCCCTAAACAGGTGGGATTACACTGGGTTTGTTGTTGTTGTTGTTGTTGTTGTATTTCAATCCCTAAACAAAAATAAATAAATAGGAATTTTGAGATTTAAAAATTAAATTTTAGGATCCGTTTGATCATAGATATCCCAAGTGGTTTTTGAGAAAAAAATTTGGCAAAAAGCATTTGGTCATACAATTTGTCATTATTTGACAAATATTTTTGGCAAATAATTTAAATTCTCAAAAAATAGAAAAAAATAGTTTTTAAGCCAAATTCTATTATTTGAGAACTTTTAAAAATTTAAACTTTACCCCAAACATTTATATTTTATAAAAATACCCCATTGTATATTAATCTCAACTAATATATATTTGTCAACCAACTCCATTAATAAACCTTGCTATTTGACTCAAGTATATAATAGTATTGTTGCATAACACTTGTTAAAAGTAATGTAAATAAAAAAATTGGATGCTTCTTTGTGAGTTGAGAAAACTTCGATAGCTCCTATACTGATGTGTGAAATTGTTTATAAGCAGGTTGGAGCTTATAATTTATGAGTTTAATTTTTATCATGGAACATGCTCATTATAAAATGACACTAATACAAAGTTATGAATAATTTTAATAGTTTTTAGAAATTATGGGTATAAATCACATTTCTTAAAAAAGACATATTTTTCCAAAAACTATGGTCAAACACATGGTGAAATTTCACCCAAAAATGACTTGTCAAAAATATTTAAAAATCCATGGCCAAGCGCTAGCTTAAAGTAGGCTTGTTTCCAACATCACACCTCATTGAATTTTAAAGTTTGAACTTTATACCTTTTGATCTAAAGTCATGTTGATCCGATTTCCAATTTTAATTTTTTGAGCCACAAAAATTAAACATGCACAGACTATAAGAATAACATCCATTGATAGGCATGTGCATCGGTCGGTTTAGTTCGGTTTTATGTATTATTGGTTCGGTTTATCGATTTTTGATTTTCAAATATGTTAAACCAATAAGATATTCTTTATCGGTTTTAGTCCTTAACGGTTCGATTTTCGATTTAACAAATAAAAAATACTCATAAAATAGAAATAGTAGCAACTAACATGAAAAGAAACTGAATCTTAGTTGCAGCCAAAATCCTACATGAAGTGTTTTAATTTACAAGAATTTTCATGCTTGAACTGAATGTTAGTTCAGGAAATTGAATAGGTTTCTTAGTTTGTAGAAATTAAAGAGAAATTAAGAGAAATATAATATATATATAGTTAGTAGTCAGTAGTGAAAATTTAAATAAAAGCCTAGTAAGAAAATCACTAAGAGAATATAGCAGATTAGTAGTCCAACCAGACCATATAAGCATACCTCTAAGAAACCTTATACTAAATGAACAATTAATATATAATAGATACATAATAACGAGTAGAGAAATATTAGATAGTATAAGATGGGAACTAGTAAGTCTAGAAACTGATACAGAAAATCATATAAAGTGGATAAATTGGTATAAAGAAAGACCAATTTGGGTATCATTAGGATAAGCAAGATAGCTACTCTAAAAAAGTTAGAATATTTAGATCTATAATTACTACCAGAGAAAAAATATAGACGTCTTAAAGACAGCTCGTTAATTAGGTGTAATTTTATTAACGGCGAACATACTCTACATAGTGGAGACTCGCATCTAAATAGTATAGTAGATTTGCTATTAAACTTAGGAGAAAGCATCCACAAAGACAACTCAATAATAATAGAAATACTAGAAGAATTGCAAAAAAGACAAACAAAAACCTTCAACTAGATAGATCACAATCTAGATTTCTTAAAAGCCCAACAATCAGATATAGAAAAACGACAACTAAGTAAAGACTCAACAGAACTCTCTCTGTTGTATAGTATGTTCATATCTATTTATCGTTGTTGTTAGTTGTTTAGTATTTCCATTACTTGTCTATTTCCCTTATTTTCCTTGTTTTCCACCGGTTAGCCTGTTACTTTCCGTTCCAGCCTATGGTCATACTTACCTACTGGTGGGTAAAAGTAGATGCCACCATGACTTAAGTAATTGAGTCGTGACATTAAAGTGTATGGTTTAAGTAGTATTTTCTATTGACTTTTGATTTTTTTTTAATAGTTTGACGTTCATTTATGTTTTTAAATGAGGTTACAAAGGTCATGACAGAGTCTTGATTCTTATATATTGAAAATTGGAACCTTTTGGCAGGAAATTATTGGCATATAATTTGACAAACTATGAAAAAAAATTAATCTAACAAAAATAAAGGTAAATTAATACTGTCAAACAAAATATATGTAGTAATAAAGCCATTTTAAAAGCAATTTCTAGTTGGGGGCATTCTTTCAAGGCTCTATTTTTATAATTTTATTCAAGATTATAATTTAAATCAGGGTATAAAATAGAATTAAAATCGAATAGATAATAAAAGTTCTAATTGAGTTGATCAAAATTAACTGATCGAACATCGTTCTTTTTCAGTTTTTGTCGCACCTGCAACCTTAAAATCCTGGATCTGCCTTTGAAAACAATAGAGATAAAAGGCAGAAAAAAGAAAGCAAAACAGGAAAGTAGTAGAGAGTAACTTTGAAATTTCATGAATTGGAGTTGAGAGGTCCGTTCGAAATATCCGGTCGATGGCTTTGCCAAGTTTTTCTTTTCTAAACTAACCAGGACAGCTCAACAAGATTAGAGTTTTTTTCCTTAAATAAACTTTGGGCTTTTATTAATTAATCACGAAGAAAGGAAAAATACAATTGGCCAGCAACCCTTATTAGTTAATGAAAAACAAAATAACAAAAAACAAACTACCCAACCCAATTTAGATGTCCGAACCCAACCCACCCTTAGGACAAATATGAATATTATCGAGTTTCCTAATCTCATTCTTAACATCTCCTTTCCAAAACCCTCCAACAACTAAGAAATGTTGCCGCCCTGGTTTAATCGAATGCTCCATTTTTTTTTGCTTTGGATCATCAACACCATGTATTAGGATCTACTTGTTGCTGCATCAGCTTTCAAGAGTAAGAGATCTTCATATTTTTCTAAGTTTTTCCATCTATTCCTTATTTTATCGTTCATATCCTCTTTCTCTTTTTCCAGTTGTGTTCACTGGTAGATGGTATAAGCTCATAGTGTCTTCCAGAGGGATCTTGTCTATTGGTGTCTTGCCTTTTCACTTGGTAAGTATTCACAATTCTTTTTCGAACCTTCTTGCTGAATCTAATCCCCTTGTTCATGTAGGTGGAGCTGGAATGGAGTGCAGGGGTAGCTCTAATCCACCACTACCACATAGTGAGAAGCAAGACATCCAGGTTCCAAACTTTGATCTGACAAAAGACCCTCCCATTTTGTCGAGTCCTTTTTGTTGGCTGAAGTAAAATAGACTAGTTAGCATTTCACTTATTTTGATACCCTTGAGGTAGTTTGTAAATATTCTAGTGAAAAACATTTGTGCTTAGCCTTTCCAGCCCCATAACCCTTTGATAGGTGATACTCTTAAATATGGGCATTGTAGTTTATCACTATTGATCAGTCTTCTTCCTTTAGACTCCATGCTGGTAAATCCTGTATAGCTGCAGTTTCTATTGTCAATTGCTATGTTAGCTAAGTAATCTGCTAATTGATTCCCCTCCCTCATTATGTGCTGGAATTTGTGTTGCTTGGTAGCTAATAATTAATGAATTTATGTTACTGCATCTGCAATACTCCATAGGCATGCCTACTTTCCTTCTAAGACCTTTTTTAGTAGTATTGACTCTGTTTGGAAAATGGCTTTGTTATATTGCGAACTACTACAATGCCTGTAGCCTCTAACATTGCCTTTGCTTCTACTTGTATGTTAGTTGTGTCTTTCATCTGCTTTCCTTCTACATATAAGAGATCCCCAATAGAATCTCTCATGCAAAAGGCATAGGAACTAGGCCCAGGATTGCCTCTTGACGCCCCATCAGTGTTGTACTTGACCCAATCTTCAGAAGGAAATTCCCAAAATACTTTAGTCACTTTCACACATCCTATTTCTATTTCTCCTTACAAAATGGCTCCAGCTGAGCTTAAAGAGTTAAAAAATAGGTGAAGGATTTTCTAGATAAGGGTTTCATTAGACCCAACATCTCTTAAGGTGCGCTAGTCCTCTTTGTGCAAAAGAAAGATGGTTCTCTCAGGATTTGTATTGATTGTCGTCAGTTGAACAAGGTCACAATTAAGAATAAGTATCACAGCCCTAGGATTGATAACTTATTTGACTAGCTTTAGGGTGCTAGTTCTTTCTCTAGATTAATCTCAGATCCGGGTATCATCAGCTCAAAGTTAGGGAGTGTGACATTCTGAAGGCAACCTTCAGAACTCAGTTTGGTCACTACGAATTTATGACAGTCTTTTGGACTAACTAATGCTCCTGCAGCTTTTATGGACTTGATAAATAGGGTACAATATAGACTTTATAAATGACAGTCTTGTCTACTTCTGAAGTGAGGAGGAGCATGTAGATCATTCGAGGGTTGTGTTGCAGACTCTCAAGGACTGCCAATTATTTGCTAAGTTTAGAAAGTGTGAGTTTTGGTTGAGGTTAGTTGCTTTCCTTGGTCATGTTATTTCCAATAAGGGTATTCAGGTAGACTCTCAAAAGATTGAGGCAGTAAAGAACTTGCCTATGCCCACTTCTCCGACAGATATTAGGAGTTTCTTGGGCTTAGCTGGTTACTATAAAAGATTTGTTTATGGGTTCTCATCAATTGTTGCCCCATTGACTAGG
The DNA here is from genome assembly GCA_031232105.1 of Capsicum rhomboideum. Taxonomy (NCBI): domain Eukaryota; kingdom Viridiplantae; phylum Streptophyta; class Magnoliopsida; order Solanales; family Solanaceae; genus Capsicum; species Capsicum rhomboideum. Next base: position 3,679,936 of record CP124718.1, read on the forward strand.
TTGATATAGAAGAAGGTTAAATTTTAGTTGTTCGAGGATTATGAGAAGAGCTTCTAGGAGTTGAAGGCTAGGTTGACTTCAGCTCCCATGTTAGCTTTGCCAAAAAGGTTAGCTAGTTTTTTTGTTTAATGTGATGCTTCCAGAGTCGACTGTGTTTTGATGCAGCATGATAAGGTCATTTATTATGCTTCTAGACAGCTTAAGGTCCATGAGAAGAGCTACCCCACTCATGACCTTTAATTTATCCTCATCGACCTGATGAACGTGAATCATAAGTCGAGCTATTTCCTTGTTTCCAATCACCATCTCTGCCTTATCTTCTTATTGGAAAGTTTAAACAACCCTGAAACAAACAAACTCAGATGATTCCTCATATTGGACACCATACCTGGAACATAACGAGATAGCTGGGTGAACTTGAGTCCATACTCTTTCGCGCTCATGGAACCTTGTTCCAAATTCAATAACTCTCTAACTTTAGCCCCTCAACTCTCAGGGGAAGAAACTTCCCAAGAAAGTATCCTCGAACTCAAACCACTCTGCCAGTACCGCATCCTTACCTCTGACTTCTTCCCATTGCTTATACTATAGGCTCGTAACATCATTCAACTGATAAGAAATAAGCTGATCAACCTTTTTTGTGTCTAAAATATTCATAACCTAAGGAATCTCCTAAACCTCATCAATGACATTCTATGGATCCTCTCTAAGATTTGAACCAGAGAACTCTAGCGAATTCATTATGAGAAAGCCATGGACCTTAAAAGCAACCTAAGGATCGCTATTGGATGGGACTGGATGATTAGCCTAGTTGGCCACTATCTGAGTCAATATTTGGATAGTGTTCCTCAAATAAACATTAGGATCAACATTTTAGGCTAAACGGTGGAAGAACTAGAACCCCTTTGTGTAACTGATGGCAAAAGTGGAGTCTCGATAGTAGTATTCTGGCCGGAGGAACAAGCTCCATTTTGAGTTTGAATAGTATACTAAAAAGGTGTAGGAATGGACTCAACTCCAGCATTAGCAGTACCTTACTGACTAACGATTCTCTTTGTAGGCATGATCCGCAACACGCGTAAAGCTCGAGTTAGAAGAGAAATATAGAGTTAAACTCTGTAGTACAAAATAGATCATGAAAGCAGGAAAATATTCTATATGCCCTATAGCTTCCTCATTATAAATGTGATGCACTTTACATCCATAAGGAGGACTCTACTAGGCACGGCTTCATAGATACCCTAGGACACTTGAACCTATTACTCTGATACTAATTTTGTCACGATTCGAGTCTACACTCTAGCCATGCGCCATATCTAATTGGTCACTAGTGGTCCGATGGGGCCCATGGCATAACATATCTATGATGAATATGATAAACAAAACTAATATGGAAACACAGATAATCATAGTGAGCTAGAAGAGAAAGATTAATCCTTTTATTGAGACATAACCAAAATGAATAAAAGAACAACAACTGTTAAAATATTGTTTGTCTAGTGAAGTCTCTACTACTAAAATAAAAGCTAACTAGGAGAAGGCCCGTAACCTTTATTAAAGCAAAGTCTAACTAAAATAAATGAAGGAAAGCTAAAGACTCTCTAAGCCTCCCACATGATAGGAGATCTCACCAATCCATTAGATGTCAGGTGCTACCACACGCCTAGCAGCAAACCTTAATCTCGAGTACCTGAACTACGTCACATAAAAAATATAGTGCAAGATGCAGTCAATACATGGGATTGTATTGGTACATAAGTATGTATAAGGTAAATAAAAGAACTGATCATGAAAGCATATGAAGAATATCTTAAAACAGTCTAAAACCTAAAAAGTCAAATCATGAGAGATCAAGCATGTATAAGAGTAGTTCATGGGTATATATAAATAGTAATTTCATAAATCATGCAATTTTGGGAGTATCTCATAACCAACAAACATCATGCAAGCACATGATGCCCACTGTCAATCATCCATACCAAAAAAGGTTGCTCTAATAGACCAAAGTTAAAACCATGTACATGAGAATCCTACAATCATGCCTCTAGGGTAAAACATACAGGGCAATATAGATATGGAACTTGGATTATCTGAACCTTGTTCTTTCAGTACTAAATAATCCTCCCAAAACATTCTAGTGCTCTGTATCATATCATGTGACATATCTGAATATCAAAACTGTTCATAAATCATAGTAAACATATCTGGATGTCATACTGTTCATAAATCTTATTGTTGTGAGGTTAAACTTCATGTCATATCATAAATCATATTCTAAAAATCATGTATTAAAAGTGTATCTCTTTAATATAGATTTCATAGTTCATTAAGAAACCCTAAAGCATGAATCTTAATGCATAAATCATATTTTAGATAGAAATCATAGGTTCATGAGAAAATATTGTTTATAGAAATCAAGTAAAGCATGTAAAGAATAAAAATTTAGTAAATTGGGCATAAAACATAGTTTTGAATCATAATAGAATATATCATTAGAGTACTTAGGTGTGAGGATGAAAGAAATCCATCACTGACCTTAACAAAGACGAACACTTGATGAACGAAACTTGAAGAATTTGCTTGATTTGGAACCCTAGCTAACTTGATCTTGTTTAAACTTGTTATGGACTTTTTATAGACTTGATCTTGAGAGTTTAAAGTGAGAATAGGCTTTAGGATCTTATATATATAGGTTTTGGTGACCAAAACATCGTGAAAAAGGGTTAAAAGACAAGAAAAAATGAATTTATTTTTTTTCTTCTGTTAATTTTTTGTGGCCTTTTCAGACTGTTTTATTAAGAATAAAATAATATAAAACAAAAGTGTGGGCCAAGGACCAAATTATTCCTAACAACAAATAAAATCTGAAAAAAGTCAGGCAAAGCCCATTTTCTATTTGTTTGCCTCAGCTTAAAAGTTGGCTTCCCCTCTACACTTTGCTTCACTTTCCAAAAAGACCTTCTGAGTTCCCAAGAATGCTCCCTTCAGGTTTTCGCCTGAAACTTTTCTTTTGCCTCCTTCCTCTTTGGGTCATCGGAGCATTGGTTCCTAACGTTTGTGTGTTATCTCTGCTCACACAAGAGCCTTTATCATTCCAAGGTGAGTTTTTATCCTCTTCTTCAGTTGACAACTGTAATCCCTTCTCCTTTTTTGTGCTGACCATGCCTTTATAGGTGTTTGGGGTTGCTCCACTTTCAGGTGGACTCGAAGGAGGTGCCTATTTGGAGTTTGCAGTTGCTCCCTCTATAAGTCTCTTTTGTGCCTCCTCTTTTCTCCTTCTTGTTTATCATTTTTTGACTATCTCCTTTTCATCATATCTGCTCTTCTTATCAGATGTCAGACTATGGCTGACCTCTGCTCTTCACTGATGCATTTGACGCTGGACCCCTTTGTTTTTGGTGAAAGTTTTTATGTGCTACCATAGTTTAGCCAAACTAGATTAGCAATTTTTAAAACCCTGTGTTGTGGGAAAACTTTTCTATAAATATTCTTGTTGCTAATGCTCTGTGATCCTTTGCTATGCTTTTGCAAATGCATGTTTTCAATTTCTGCTTATTCTCCTTGTTCTTATTTGTATCACTGCAATTTGTGCTTTTTTTGTGTTCAGAATCTTCCTTCCCAAAGATGGAAGAGCTCTGAAATTAGTGTACTCCACTAGTCCTTAATGACTGATTGCTTGGTTTGCCATATAATCTGCCAATTGATTTCCTTCTCCGTATATGTGTTGAATGCATGCACCTTGTCTTGAAAGCTGATCTTTAATGTTATCCACTATGTCCGCTATATCCCAAGGAATTTTCCAAATTCCTCTAACTATATTCACCATTGCTAGTGAATCTGTTTCGAGGCTTAGGTTTTGTATTCCTTTGTATGAGATATAGTTTAGGGCACACTAAATAGCTCTAGCTTCTACCTCTATGTTAGTTGTTGTTCCTATGCATCATGCCTGAGCATGTATCAGGTCTCCATTGTGATTTCTTATGACAAAGCCATAAGAACTGACTCCTGGATTCCCTTTACTTGCCCCATCTATATTGCACTTAAGTTTGCCTTCTTCCGGTGGCTTCCATGTCACTAAATGATGATATAGTCTAGTCATGAAGCCACTAACATCTCTAATTACATCCTTCTATTCCTTTCCTGTTCTAGTAGCTCTAGTAAAATGTATCTTTACCAAGTGATTGACTGTTGTGTGTATATGTTGCACCATTTGATTAAAGTCAATCTTCTTGTCATACCTTATGCTATTCCTTCTCTTCCATTATTCCCATATGATTAAGGTTGGAATTTCCTTGCAAATCTTCTTCAGTTTTTTGTGTGCTTCTGCATACCACCAATCCCTTATAGTTTGATGAAGCTGTACTCTATTCATGTTGATACCTGCACAAGATGGAATTAGCTTCCATAACCTAGTGGCTATGGGAGCTGTCAGAAATAAATGTGTCATTGTCTCCTTATTCCACTCCTCATAGCACCAACATCTTGATAAAATTAGAATTCTCATCCTCTTAAGGCGGTCATCTGTAGAAATCCTGCCTTTTCATACTCTCCATAAGGAAAAAGTCATCTTAGAAGGCACCCCTTTAACCCACATTATCTGATAACTCTCCTATTTCACTTTTCTGTTTCTTAGCAATTCCCATATTGATTTCACTGTAAACTTGCCTCTTGTTGTCCCCATCCACCATAGTCTATATGAACTTTCTTTAATCAGTTTTGGGCTGATATTGTCCTTTATATGATTGACCATATCTTCTGAAATAAAACTCAAAAGCTTTTCTGTGTCTCATTCCCCATCAATAATAAAATCTTTGACCTTCATTTCTTCCGCTACTTATCTCTCTTCCTCCACATCGTAAAGAGCACCTTGTCTTGTCCACTTGTCAAACCAAAAGCTAGAATTTGTAGCTTTTATTTGCCATCATATGTTATGTTCTACCTCTTCACTAACTTTGATCAACTTCCTCCATACAAGTGATGTCCCTGTTCCATGTGCCAAGATGGGATGCCACATCTTATAATACTTGTTCCACATAAAGTTTCTCCACAAAGAATTTATGGAAGCTCTAAAATTCCACCATAGTTTGGCAAACAAGGCATCATTAAGATGTAAGGATCTATATCCTATTCCCCCTTCATTCTTAGGTAACCAAAGAATGTCCCAGGTTGCTCAGTGTTTCCTTTTAAGTGCACCAGTGTTTCCCTAAAAAAACTTTGCCATTATCTTATGTATTTGGTCTATTACTCCCTTTAGGGGGTGGGGTGGGGGTTCATAGCAGACATCAAATAGATAGGAAGTGATTGCAAAACATGATTTATAAAGGTGTACCTTCCTCCAAATGTGAGCAGCTTGCTTTGCCATGACGTAATTTTGTTAAGAAATTTCTTTACCAGTCCTTCAAAGTGTGCTATTTTCTTTCTTTCATAAAAAATAGGACATCCCAAATATGTAAAAGGGAAACTTCCTTGGTCAAGACCAGTTAGTCTCTTTATTATTTGACATATTGGGATTGGTGCTTTCTCATGTAAATACAAAAAGCTCTTGTCAAGGTTAATTAAGCGACCTAATATTCCTTCATACTCCCTGAGCACCTTCATCAACTTCTTGATAGATCCTCTGTGTCCTAAACAAAAGAGTATTGTTTCATCTACATATGATAGGTAGTTTATCTTCTCACTCCACTTAGGCATACCATAAACAATAAACTCTCTATCTTCATTCAAGTTGTTTAACCCTCTTGCCAATCCTTTGCTGCTATGATGAAAAATGTAGGTGATAATGGGTCACCTTATTTTAGTCCTCCTGTTGATGCAAAGAAGCCAAAATTCCATCCAATAATCAGGACTGAGTACTAATTGCTTGATATTAGTCTCCAAATCATGTCAATCATTCTTTCACAAAAACCAAATTTCCTCATGACTTTAGTTGCATACACCCATGAAACCCTATTATATGCTTTGGTCATGTCTAGTTTCACCACCATATTCTGAAACTTATTTCTTTTATTGATATCTCTGACTATCTCTTGAGCTAGCAACACATTTTCTGCAATACTTCTACCCTTCATAAATCTAGTTTGATTCTTAGAAATTATATAGGATAAAACTTCCACCAACCTACCATGTATGATCCTTGGAATAATCTTATTGATATAAGTGGTCAAGCTTATGCGTCTCAAGTCATTGAATTTGCACACCTTTTCTTTCTTTGGAATCAGAACTAAGTTTGTGAGAGTCACATACCTGGGTAGCTCACTGCCACAAAAGAATGCCATCACTACCAACATCAAATCATCTCTAATTATGTCCCAACAACTTTGAAAGAATTCCCCTGAAAATCCATCTGGCCCACTAGCACTGTCTTTATTTAGATCAAATATTGCTTCTCTTACCTCCTTAATAGTTTGAGCATCCACCATTTTCTCATTTTGTTCTTGAGTGATGGTGCTTGGAATATGCTCTAACATTAAGTAATCCTCAGTCCTTGTATCTTCTGTAAATTGATCTTTAAAAGCTCTAACTACTTCCTCCCCTATCTCTTTCTCTTCTGATGTTTCCATCATTTGTCGTCCATCTGTATCTATCTTTTCTATCATCAATCTTTTCCTTCTACCATTTACATATTCATGAAAAAATTTGGTGTTTCTGTCTCCTTCTGTAAACCACTTCATGCCTTCGTTTTGTTGCCAAAATTCACGTTCAATCTGCAGGAACTTCATTAGCTTTTTCTCTGCACTTATTAGGTCAGCTCTGTTCTCCCCAGTTGGATTAATTTCCACCTGGACTTCCTTCATTCTCACTATATCTTCCAATGTAGCAATTTTCTTGAAGATATCTCCATATGTCTCCTTACTCCACTTACTTAGTGCCTTTTTTACATTCTTCATCTTCTCATGAAAACTCTAGAAAGGTGTTCTTCTTGTATCTTCTTAGTCAGTCATCCAATTATCCTTCACCACTTCCTTAAACCTCTTGTGCTTAGTCCCAAAATTCAAAAATCTAAAGTTTTTAAAAACTGGCTCCTGAGTAGTTCTTCAAAGTACTTGCAATAGAGCATTGTCTGAACCTTGCCTTATAAGATGTTGAACCTCACTTGCTGCAAATTCATTCATAAATTCATACCAAAGACTATGTCTAGTTTTTTATAAATACAGTCATTCTCAATTCTTCCATTCCACCAAGTGTAAGAGCTTCTTATATATTTGATTTTATTTAGTGCACACGCACTGATGTATTGAGCAAAATCTATTTCTCTAATTGAGTGACTGGAAGGCCTCCCAATTTCTCTGATCCATCTAACATGATATTACCCCCCCCCCTCCAAGGGCATGTCATATTGTCTCCAGCTTCACCCAAATCTTCTCATAGTTCAAGTCTCTCTAATGCACTACATCTTGCATAAACTGCAGTAATATGAATTACCTTGTGACAATTGATGTGGGTAAACCTTATTGTAATTTGTTGATGTGTATCTAACTGTACATCTCCTTTCCATTCCCCATTCCAAAATACCTAGATTTTAGCTGAACAATTCACCATTGCATTTTCCATTCCTAGACTTCTTTTGTATCCTTCTAATTTTTGTGCCCTTGAAAAGGTTCCAAGAGGGCTATGTATGAATAATGATTTCTTTTCTTAAGATCAATTAACCTCTCAGAAAGATTCTTGAGTATTTACTGATCTTATATTCCAAAATAGTAATTTGCCAATCATCATTTACTACCAACAAGTTTAATTGAACTACTCCTTGTGTATCTTTATTTGGTTTTTGTGTATGTGAGTCTTCTTCATTTCAAGCCCTTTTATAGATCCATTGTTTGCCTAGGTAAAAGATCCCTTTTAGTGCTTATATCCTGAACAATGTATTGGATGTCATCCTCTAGGTCTGTTTCTCCTTCCCCTTCATCTTGAGATTTGTCCTCTGTTTCCCCAATCTCTGATTCCTTTGTCTTGTTTTTACTCTTATGTTTACCCAACCTCTGATTCCTTTGTCTTGTTTTTACTCTTATCTCCAACTCTTGTTGCCAATGGGCCTGAGGGGTTTTCAACCTGATTGTCAGCCTTGCCCTGTAAATCTTTTTCCTCTCCTTCTTTGCCTGTAGCTGACTCTACTTCCTCACTTCTATAATTTTTTTTCTCCAGTCAAGTCTTTGCTGCTTTCATTGTCATTTCCTATTTTGTTGAATTGATCTTCTGACTCATTTGGTTCATTGATGATACTCCCCTTCTTTTCATCTTCTCATTCCCACTGTTACTTATATCTTGTTTTTTGTCTTTTTCCTTCTCCTCTTTTTCTGATTCCACCTCCACTGTATTTTTTCCAAACTTATCTTCAACCTACTTTCTAGTTTACTCCTTTTTCTTTTGTGGAGGGTCTTTCTTGACCTTAGGGGCATCATGGTTACATGTGTCCTATTTATCATCTCCAATTTCCAAAGAATTAAATTGATTATCTGTTGCCACTTCTTCCTTAGCCCCCATAGGGTCCTGTTGATTCCATCTTTGTGAAAATCCTTCCCTATACAAGTATCTTCCTCTCTTTGCTCTATTTTTCTGCCTCTGTTCATGAAATTGTGTTACTTTTCCTTTGTCTTGTAATTCCTTCTGTTTCTCCTTGTTATCCCTCTGTTCCTTTTCTTTGTCTTCATTGCTTGTTTGAGCCTCTTCAGGGTTTTTCTCTTTCTTCTCCTCCTTAGGATATAATTTCTGATGTAGGACAAAACACTCATTTTCATTATGTCCTTGTAACTTGCAATTTTTACAGTATTTGGGGAGGTAATCATACTTTATTGTAATCCACTTTGTTGTTATCTCCCATGTCTTCTTCCTTACTCCAATATTGATTCTTTTAGAAAAATATCCCAATAAATCAACCTCCACCTTGCCTCTTGCACAACTAAGTCTAGTCTTATTACTTGTTGCCAAGTCTACTTGCAATGGTTTCCCTACTGTTGCCGCAATAGAAAAAATAGTCACTTTTCCAAAAAAGTTTGGAGGTAATGAAGGCAGAGATAACCATGCTATTGCAATTGATGTTTCCTCCGTTGGATCAAGCAAAGGATACCATTTTAGTATCCTTATGGGGTAATTCCAGTTTCTGTGAGCAATGTAACAAATAGTTTTTGATATTAGATTCACATAGTCCTCAATCCTAGGGGCTAGGGGCCCTTATAAGAACATATTTGTTACTGAGCAGTCCTATATTCCCATCACCCTTCAATTCACATTGTTTTGGAATAAGTTTTCAAAATTCTTGAATCCTCATTAACGATCATCTACAATATCTCTTCCTCCTCCCAAACAACTCTGGGTTCTCCATGCAAATACATGAGAGGTTTAATTAGTAGCGGGACTGATTTGGACATCGTTGGTTGCAAAGTGGCTGCAAAATTCATCCCAACCCCTGGTAGTGGCACTGTTGTTACGTTACGAGGTTGAGCAGTCTCCGACAGAGGCTGCCCAATTGGCGCGCCGGCCATAATTGACCAAAAAGAATCGGGTTAAATTAGGGTTTCGACATATAATTTTCTAGAGCGCGTTCTACTTTTTATATAAGAAAAAACAAATTTACCCTTAATGAGATGTGCAGAAATTTTCCAGGTGCAAGGTACCATGACTCAACCTACGATTTGTGGTCCAAGGTATGATTCGTACCTCCACTCATAACCACTGGATGATTTTTCTAAGTCTCTGGTTCGATCAGTACGGGTCATAGTAAGACTCGTACTTTGAAAGTACGATCCGTACACACAATTGTGATTTCCAGCGACTTGTTAAGCTTCTGGACTTACTTAGTACGAGTTCATGTAAGAGTCGTACATCAACTCACGACTCGTACCTCGAGTCTTGGTGACTCAAAACTTTGGGTTGCATACCACGAGTCATGGTACGACTCGTGGTCCCATTGTATGACTCATATAATGAGTCGTACTAGTCTAGGACTTCAAATCTCAAGACCTTGGGTCTTTGTACTGAACGCTGAGTATTTGGTGGGTCTAGAATCCGAGGTATTACATTGATACTCTTGTATGGAACAAGGTATCTATTCTTAAACTATTGTGTGCAGTAGAATAGAAAAAGGATAAATTATGGGTGGTTTGGGTGCATACTTTCTACATAAAGTCCAATGATTTCTCAACTATGAACACACCAAAGCAGGCATGTTGGCTCATCAAGAAGATCTTGTTGTAATTGATTGTGCAAACACACAGGTCGGATGATGTGAACAGTTCAAAAACAAGTTAAACAAATTAGAAATGAATAAAATACTCTATTTGCTCATATTTAATATGGATAAAAAATTAGTTAACAGACGGATAATATGAATATGCATATTGTCCATGACTCAACTTCAAGAATACTCAAGTGAGAACACAAACTAAAAGCTAAAATAAGTTGACTGTGAAAAAAAGAATAAAAAAAGGTGAACAAGCACACAAATGAGTATAATATTATCCATTTAGATATTACAATTTTTTACTAATACATAATATAAATAATCTATGATTATTTTTAAAAGTCTGTTATCCAATCCATATTTATGGGTTCAATGGGATAAGAATCAACTGATTTCGAGTTGCACTAAATGCCACTTAAAAAAATTCAGAGCTTTAAGCAGCAGCGCTTCTGAATCTTGATCTGTACCATATTCTGTCCAATAACATTATTCTTAGCCCAATATTTATTAGTTTTGAACATATCTTCACCAATTTTGTTCGATACATTATTTTAGGAATTCCGACAAACAGAATTCCTCTCGAGCAAAATTAAAAGCACAAATTGACAACTGTGAACATCTCCACATTTATTTTATAAAACTAAAAGTTTACAGCATCAAAATGTACAAGTACATGCCGTCTGTCTAGGTTACAAACTCAAATAGCAGCTGACATGGGGATAGATCTGCAACACACCCTCTTGGCTGCTCGAACAATGTCTTCAATCTGCACGATTCCATCATCACCAGAGGAAAATAAGTTAATCCGAACTAATACCTGATTAGAGTATTGTAATGGCTTCTGGTTGGCAGCCTAGGAAAATTCTCTAGACAGATGAATTATGTGGATGAATATGGTCTTCCAAACTTGTCTTATCGAGATTTTAACTAAAACATAAGACCTCAAAGCGGATGAAGGGATACCAGGGGATTGGTTGGATTTGTGAGAGTATCTCAAGAATTGAATATGTGTGTCATATTTAAAGGCCCAGAGACTATAATAGTGTAAGCTGGAAAATAAATATGCAGAGAAGAGACCTGTGGAAGAGCCATTCTTTCAAGATTGGTGGCATAAGGCATTGGAACATCTGCACCAGTAATCCTTTCAATTGGGGCATCAAGGTACTCGAATATTTCCTCGACAACTGATGCACTACATATGACCACCAGAAACACTAGTTTAACTTAAAGATTTATCCTCTAGAAGTTCCAAGCAGCTACATTAACTATAGTAATGTAGAACTAGTAATGCATTATTCTATGATTTTCAAGACAGTTTGAAGGACAAACCAGATTTCAGCACCGACACCATGTTGAGGAAATCCTTCTTCAACAGTGACCAGCCTGTTAGTTTTTCTCACCGAAGCATTGATGGCAGATCTGTCTAATGGCCTAATTGACCTAATATTAATGACCTGGAAGATTGAAATACAGATGTAACTCCACTACTTTAAACTTCTATTTGCAACTATAATCTGAAAACTAGCTCATAAAAAATTGGAAAATGTCCGCCTCATTTTTTTCCTTCAAAAGTTGAGTAGAGAACAAGGAGATAAAAGAAGCATGCAGAAATCCTTGGCTATCAGCAGAGTCTGGGCACATCCAAACTGTTATGGCAGAGAGTCACAAGCAAGCCAACAGCTGGATTTCAACAAGGAGTTCAGGTAAAACACCATGTTGCAAAAAGGAAAGAGAAAGAGCTCTATTGGAACTAATTTACCTCAGCATTTATATCCTCCTTCGCAAGCGTCTCTGCAGCCTGAGCAACAAATGGAGACAAGTTAAAGAGAATGAAATTGTAATGTGATTAACCAATCTTTTCATCGCACGTATACTCATTATCGGAATGTAGGGAAATATGCACACATAAACCTTGAGAGCATAGCCAACCATCCTTGAGAATGCTGTAATTGTCACATCTCTACCCTCTTTCTCTATCTGTTACACACAAAAGAAAGCATCACAAACTGTAAGGAGGGATGCAAACAATCTCATAAAAGTAAAGCTTGTCTGGGAGCATACCTTTGCTTTACCTATGGGAAGGGTAAAGCTAGGATCAAGAACTTCATCCGACACAGGAAAAGACTGGCCATACCTGAAAATGATTTACCAAAATTTAAACTGGATACCAAAATTTACTCCCCTACTATCTTATTCTTCGATTTTAGCATTACATGTTGTCTTCTTGGCTTCGATTATTGTATTATTTGTTGTTTCTACAGTTCTCTTTGCCGTTGCTTTTCAGTATAGCTTCTTCATTACTATATTTTCTTTACCTACTTGATTTTTTTTAATATTTTACTTGAGTTTAGGGTCTATTAGAAACCACCTCTACCTTTTCTCAAGGTAGGGCTAAGGTTGCAGACACACTAACCTCCCCAGACACCACTTGTGGGACTACACTGGGTATGCTGTTGTTATACCAACGTGTTTAGAGATTTTTTACCACAATTCTCAAACTCGTATCGTACTTACAATAACTCATTCTCAAGAAAAACAACTGGATCGGGATCTCGGATTGCTGCTTTTAAAAGTCCTCTCGCATCTTCAGATGAATATGGCGCCACAACTTTCAAGCCAGGGACAGACCCATACCATGGCGCATAACACTGCATATTGATCATCATATGACAAGTTGAGTTCCAATATTTTCTGAGATATTGATTTTTCAAAATGAATTTCGTCCTAATAAACTGAATCATCTTCTTGTGACAAGCAAAGGACAATGCATATCATATTTGAGAGAGATTTATTTGTTGAATATCGGTTATTTCTCAATCTACAGCCTGATAAAACACACCAGTGAACATGAAATCTGAGAGTAGTTAAAGCATGCAACTTTTAAGCTTTCTGTAAGTTGGGCAATTACCAGCTAATAAATGGTACAGACAACACCACCTCCTCCTCCTGTTGTTTTCAATCACATTTCAAAGAGCAAGGCACAACTCCAATAATCCAAAGATCCTCAACCATGGCTACCTATAAACTTATTCTAGACGCATAATCCAGGCAAATTCATACTCCCAGCAATAGCTACTGATAAACATTTTACTGGAAGCATCATCCAGTTCAGCCAGGTTTTTTCATATTATAGATAACATACGCACATGTGATCTATTGACTAAAAGTAATTCAACTTAGAAAAGCATAAGAACTTCCTGATATCCACACCCTGCATCGTCTTCTTCCAAGCTCGAACCATGGTATATGCTGGTGCTTTCACATGAATCTTTGCTCATGACAGTGTTTCATTAAAATGAAATACCACCAGAAAACTGATACAAGGTACCTGAGAGTGCTGAGCACCAGCACCTAGAGCGGCACCATTCGGTCCTCGGAAAACAATAGGAACACTAATATTCCCACCAGACATGTAGTGTGTTTTGGCGGCAGAGTTAACCACTTGGTCTATTGCCTGCGAGAATGCATCAGAACTCATATCATCTCCACAGAATTCAAATTCTAATTTTCCAATGAAAGACGCAGATTAAGAAGCGAAAGTGGTTATCCATGCTGTAACAAACATAAATGTCTCGAAAAGAATTCAGACAACAGTTCCATTACAAAGATGATAGTTGTAGGGTCTTCTTCTAACGAAGTCATCAAATTGAAATACTATCTCGCTTTAATTGTCTTTTTCCCACTCTTCTTCTAATAATAAAGTCATCAAATTGAATACTATCTCCTTTAGTTGTCTTTTTCCAACTGATCACATGTCTATATAAAAGGTCTAAGCAGCAGAAAATATTATGATACACTAGTGAACAAGGACATCTCAATGGAATTACTGTGAAACCTTATACAAGAGATCTTATTGTTTTTTTTTTTTTTCCTATATCCCAAAGAACTACAGGATGGACTAATATGCAGGACTCCTGTGCTGATCCCAGAATGACTGGATAGTAATGGGGCACCTCAATTAGCTCCTCTGTAATGTCACTCGAGACAGGTCTAAGTTATCCTGTCTGATTACAAATATGGTTTCAGAAAACAACAGAGTCCTGAATTTCTTCTCATTTTGTTGTTCCAAGATACATAAAATCCTATTGTTGACTATAAGTATATTGCTATACTGCTGATGATTTCAGAACATTTCCAGGGAAATCCATGTACAAAAAGAAGTCTGCTCCATTAAAGTATGGTGGTGAACTACTAGAACACCTATTCAAGAGACCATTAAACAGGCTTGAATTGTTATGATTGTTAAGAAGTAGGCAGAAACAAAAAAATAGCTAAACATTACCACATTTGATGAAAACATAATGATGATGCTCCTGGAGATCATTATACGTTAAAGATGATGTAACAAAACGAACTTTTTACATTAATAATTGAGGGTGGCTGACCTCAAAATTAGTTAGTTGTGGACAGATTTCATGATCTCAAATAATATCCTTTCTTTTTATCTGCAACAACTCCAGCCTGTTCACCCTTGTTATGCTATATGTGAGAACAGAACTTACTGGAAGTTGTCTAATTTTGATAATTACATGAATAGAAAACTTAGGATGCAATTTCTCCAAGAGGAACTAAAATCTTTACGCATTACCTAAGCTACATAAAACCGGTCTCTATGCATGGTTAATGTTATAAGTATCTTTATGAGCATCATAGCAACCATTCCAACATGTGAGAAAAGCTAATATGGAGAAGTTTGAGAAAGTGAAGTAATATCTTACCTGCATGGAAAAGTTAAAGGTCATGAACTCTAATACAGGCCTAAGTCCATAATATGCTGCTCCGGTTGCGAGTCCAGTAAATCCAGCCTGCTCAATGAGAAATAATCAACTATATTGAATAACACTTTTAATGACGAAACTTAAGGGGTAAAATAAAGAATGCAATTTTATTATTCCGTGGCTAAAAATGGAAAGGAATTAAGGAAGATTATAGCACATTGATGATGAATGAAAACAACCTCACTAATTGGGGTATCGACAACCCTGTCAGGGCCATACTTGTGCAAGAGTCCTTTAGAGACCTGCCAAAAGAGAGGAGATCAAACGATTTCACTACCGCACAGCGCATGAGCAACTTTCATGAGTGCAAAAGTAGAAATTCTAACCTTGTAAGCACCTTGATATTCCCCAACCTGAATCATTCAAGAAGGTAATTAAGCGCACAAGGAAGAGAGAATCGAGTGTAGGGTGACATATAAGTGTTGAAATTAAAATTGGTGACAAGTTTGACCAACCCAAGTCAAATTTTTTGTTAAGTAGTCATTAGGAAGTTGCTGCAGCAACTTTCGAAGTTGCTACAACAACTACGATAGTTGCTGCAGCAACAGTCGAAGTTGCTACAACAATTATCGAAGTTGCTGCAAGTTGCTGCAGCAATTGCTGCATGTCATTAAAACTAATGACAAAATTGTCACCTCTACTCAATAATTAAAACTTATGTCACCTTTTTTTAATTTTCAAACTTTTTTGTCACCCTTAATTAAAAATCCCGGAAGAGAGACAAATTCTTTCTTACCTCTTCTCCTATTAAAAATACTCTAGGATCAGCTGCCATTTCCTCATCAAGGGCAGAATTCAGTGCTTCTCTCACCATCATCTGGAATTAGGTTACAGTTGAACAAAGTAATCACATATGCATAATTAGAAGAGACCAAGCTTCCTATTCTAAACTTCCTCCCCTTTTTTTTCCTCTAAAGTAAGTAACCCCGCTCCCTGCTTAAGGAAAATGCAAGCGTACCTGCTTAACCCCAGATGAATAACTTCTCTGAGTTAAAATACCTGCCCCCAAAATCTGCACAAGTTGGAGGAAAAATACAAAACAGGAAACAGGTGAAAAAAAAGAAAAAGAAAAAGAAAAGGGGATAATTCTTTTAACTTTAGTTTCATAATCTTGCGAAGTCAAATGGAAATATCATGTCAATGAGATTGTTAATTAAACATACTGGAGCTGTTAAGTTTCTGAGACAGGCTTTAGGCTTTGCAATCCTCAACATCATCTCCTCTTCCTAGTACTGACTAATCACCCTGTACGAGTATATGTAATTATCAGTTTCGCTCGACCATGACGACGGAAAACTTAGCCATCAAAGTGATCAAGCAGGGATTTGCTCCAAATTCAGACCTGAGCTATGAACTTTGTATCTCAACAGACATAGAAGAGAAGAAAGAAACACACAGTTCCCACCGAATAAATCAAAGATGACACGAAGCAAAACAGTACACGATCATCAGCTTGCATAAGTTGTGCCTACGTACTTCGGATGATTGTGTGTCAATCTCTGTGTTGTGGCAGAAAGATGTGGCACTAACCAGTAACCGACTTCACCAGACAGTTCTAAAGGCTTCGCTCTTATTAGTCCTTTATACACAAAAGTCCATATACGTGTAGTGTCATGGTGTTAGCTGCCAAATGTTTCTTTTTCTTTCGTCTCGAGGAAACATTAATTTAGTCAGAATACTAGAGATTATCTAAATTAGGCATCAATTTAGTTATTATATTAAAATGAGTTTAAATTTTGTGCACTATCAGTGTACTAAATTGTTGAGAAAAAAAAGTGTACTAAATTTCTTAGACCACCAGGTCATTTCAAAGGTAATTAATCACAATAACTTTGTTAAGTATTAGTTACTGTATTATCTTTTTAAATATAATTATAGTTAACCAATTTTCTCATGTGTGGTTGGCTTAAATGTTTTAGAAATATTTTTCAAATGAACTTATTTTCTTCAAATTCAAGGAAAGCGACTTTCCTTCAAAACGTAAGGAAAATATTTTTCAAATCTCTCTTTCAACCTCACACCTTAATTTTCCACCTTAATCCAAGTCTCGGGTACCGATTCCCGACATTAACTCGGGATCCGACTCCAGACCCTAACTCCTGATTCTCGACTTGGGACTCGACTCCCGACCTCGATTTGGAACCCAACTCCCAACCCTGATACCCGACTCCCGACCTAAACTCGAGACCCAAGACTCAACCCGACACTAAACTCGATTGGAGAACAATACCGACACCAACTTGGGATCCAACATTGAGATGGGAATCATCGTCTGATCTCGACCCGACTCCCAACCTCCTACTCCAACTTTGACTTTGACCCCGACTCGAGACCCTTCTCCTTACCTCAACCTTTACTCAAGTACTAGTTCAAAAGTTGAGGTTAGGTCTCAAGTTCGGAGACGAGATTCAGGGTTCGATCCCAGGTAGGGTATCGGGGTCGAGTCCCAGATCGAGTCTCGTTTTGGGTGATGGGGTCTCGAGTCGAGTGTCAAGGTCGGGTCAGGTCTCGGGTCGGGTCTTGGGTTAAGTTTCAAGTTGGGTCCTGAATCGGGAGTCGTGGTCAGGTCCCGAATCGGGTATAGTGTCTAGGGTCGGGTGTCGGGGTCGGGTTTTCGGAAAGGTTTCGTTTTGGGTATCGGGGTTGGGTCCTGATTTGAGTTGCGGGTCACGAGTTGGGATTCGGGGTCAGGTTTTAAATTGAGTGTCGGGGTCGAGTTTCAAATCGGGTGTCGAGATTAGGTTTCGGGTCGGGAGTTGGGAGTCGGGGTCGGCTCCCCTTTCGAGTGTCGGGTCTCTGGTTAGGTGTCGGGGTCGGAAGTTTGGTTGGGATGTGGGGTTGGGTCTTAAGTCGAGTATTGGGGTTGGGTTTCGGGGTTGGGTGTCAGGTCTGGTGTTGGGGTTTTGTCCCCATTTGAGAGTCAGGGTTGAGTCCCAAATCGAATGTCGGGACTCGAGTCGAGTCCAGGTCGGAAGTCAGGGTCGGGTCCCGATTAGGGTCTCGAGTCTAGAGTCGGGATAGAATTTCTGATCGAGAGTCGAGATCGGGTCCTAGATCGGGAGTCGGGGTCTGGTGTCGGGTGTCCGACTCGATTCGAGTGTCAGGGTCGCGTCCCAGGTCGGGAGTCGGGGTCTGGTCTCGAATCTGGTGTCGGGTCTCGAGTTGATTTTGGGTTGGGTTTCGGGTAGGATATTAGGGTCGAGAGTTGGGGTCGGGTCTCGATCTAGGTGTCGGGTCTCGGGTTGAAAGTCGAAGTTGGGTCTAGGGTCGGGAGTCAAGGTCGGGTGTCGGGTGTCGGATGTCGGGGTCGGGTTTCGGGTCTGATCTCGGTTAGAGTGTCGAGGTCGGGTCCTAGGTTGGGAGTAGGGGTCTGGTCTCGGATCGGGTGTCGGGGTTGGGTCTCAGATCGGGTATCGGGGTCATGTCCCGGTTCGGGTATTAGGGTTGGGTCCCGGATTGGGTGTCAGGGGCGGGTACGGATTGGTCGTCGGGGTTGGTTCTCGAATCAGAAAATATTTTCCTAAAAAGTATTTTTCTACTCTCTAGCCAAACACTAAAACATATTTTCTAGAAAATATTTTTCATTCACCAACCAAACACTAGAAAATCTTTTCCATTCACCAATCAAGCATGAGAAAATAAGTAAGAAACCAACATTTTCCTTCATACCAAACACACCCTAAAGGCAATTAGAATCCTATTTATATGCTAACTATAATTATTCCGAATCACAGATTTACTTACTATTTTTTGATAACTTAATCATGTCAAATTCGTTTTTATGTTTTCTGCTTGTTATACTGTTATTTGTCTTGAGCCGGAGGTCTATCGGAAATAGCCTCTCTACTTCATCTGAGGTAGTGGTATGGACTGTGTACACTTTACCCTCCCTAGACCCCACTTTGTGGGAATACACTGGGTATGTTGTTGTTGTTGTAATCATGTCAAATTCTCAACATTATCGTCTAAATCACAGTTTTGGCTCCTTTGATTATCTTGTAAATATAATTAGGTTCTAGAAACTTCTTGGTTTGAATTAATTAGGCCATTTATATTTCTTAATTAATTATTAGATATTTAATTTTTATATTTTTGATTGACATGATTAAACAATATGTAATGTATCAGAAATAGAATATTATAATGAGAACTTTTAAAAGGATTTATCGATTAGTTAAAGAATTAAAAATACAAGATAAAAATAAGCTCTCTTCTCTCTCTTCCTATGACCTACAAACCCTAATAACCCAATAAGAATAAACCAATAGCATTTTTATCGGTTCGGTTTTTGCACACCCGAATCCATTGATATCACTAATTTATAAGACGTCTTCAAATATTGTCTTTCTTTTTTCCCCCTTATTCACCTTTTTATGTCTTTAAATAAAAAATAAATATGTTATACCCTCCAAGAAATTATATGAAGCCGCCATTATTTTCATCATTGTATCATTTCTCTCATATCATATTATCACAAAATGATTTCATTCTTAGCTCGAACATGAAATCTTTTATAAGGATAGATAGTACATACCATCATTACAAATCGTGGGTGGTGATGATACATGAAAGAATAATGCAGTGTGTATGAAAAAGTATGTTTCAAGCACTCAAATGTGTTTGCCAAAAGACTAGTTTTTCCCTACTTCCTACTTCCGTTAGGAAGTCAGTTTCTTACTTCTTAAGAAATTTATTTTCGTAGAAAAATATTTTGATCAATCAAACATGAAAATATTAGAAAATCTTCCTGTCAAACACACCCCTACAGATTTTTGACCCTAGCAAATAAAAAGAAGGCTCTCAAAGTGACACAAAAATACCAACACTTAATTCCTCACATAAGCCTATAGAGAGATAACACTATGAAGTGAGTGTTTTCTTCTTTGTTTAGGTATCTTTGATTGAACCTCTAATGTCAATACCTTTCGAGTCAGATTTAATTAATAGTTGAAGAAAGTTATGAAGAACCACTATTAAAGACTTATTTGAATCTTCATTTCAAACTTTGAAATATTTTACTAGTTGTTCTTGAGTAGTTGAGTTGGTATGGTTGAAATTTATTGGGAACACCTGGACGAGAAATTTATTAGACTATTTTGAAGTTAAAATTTAGAGATGAAAAAACACCATTACTACAATGTACATTACATGTATATGAGATTGTGTGGGGCAACCAAACAGGGAAAGAATGAGGCGGTAGATCATATGTTTATTTATATAACAACAATAATAACAACTAAAAAAAAAATACTGCCAGCGCACTGAAGCTTCCGCTATACGCAGGGTCCTAAGAAGGGTTGAACCACAAAGGATTATTGTACGCAACCTTAACCCACATTTTTGCAAGAGGCAGGGGCGGCTCTATGCCTTAGAAAATTAGTCACCCGCCTTAGGCCTTCAAAATTTGAGGGCCTCATTTTTTTTTAGTAATAATAGAGTTATTGTCGGGGGGTTTCTTTTAAAAAAAATATTTTGTACTATCCATTCAATTTATTTATCTTTTTTTTAGTCCTTTCAAAAAAAAATATTTCTTTATAACTTTTTAATTCCAACTTTTTACTTGACATGTTTAAAATCATATGATTAGAGAACATTTTGGTTTGTTCTATATCTTTAGTTTAAGTCTATAAAATTCAAAAGTCTTCTTTACTTTCTTAAACTCCAAACTTCGTGTCAAGTCAAAATAGACAAATAAATTAAAACGAAAGGAGTAGTATTTATAAAAAAAAGTAAAAACTTGCATATATAAAAAAAAACTTTGCATCTTAGAATACTTCTTTAAGAAATAAATTAACAACTTTTCATATTACAAATTTAGAACAGTAGACTTTGAATTAAAAAAAATGTTACTTTCTTTCAAAAGTATAAGGCCTCTGATTCATTTTTGGCTTTAGGCCCCTAACGAGCTTGAGCCGCCCCTGGCAAGAGGCCTAGTAAAATCTTGCAAGTGCGGTACGGTCTAGGAATAATGGCCCAACCTTAACCCACATCATCGTAGTGTGTATGCAGATCTTACCTCTTCCTTTAAGAGATATAAAGACTCTAATAAAAATTTTGACAAAATCCAGACTGTTATGAATAAAATATTGAGTGAATATCATGTGGACACAATGCATGCACTACAACATACTCTTCTCTCCAAGTAATTTAAGCTTATAAACATGCTACTTGTATATTGGATGAAAAATATAATCAAATTAATAGAATAGCTACTACTCTCTCATCTCTCTCTCTCTTTTACATATTTCGCTCCCTTTCAACTCCTTTCCCCCCTCCTTTTATTATTAAGTTTTATTATGTTATCTTTATATTACAACATGTTATCAGCACGAGCTTTGATTTATATTCACACTGTTGTCACTCTGCTAAGATGGTAAGTTCCTCTGCAATACTAATCCAACTAAAAGAAAAATGAACCCAAACCACCAACACACATAATTTTGACCCCATTATATTTCTTTCTTGCTGACAGATCAGATATTACTATTCACTGTTAATAATTTGTTAGTCTTGCCAATCTAGCACTCAATTTGAAACTGTATTTCTCTTCATTTCTTGAGACGTTGCAATTATATGTTTACTATGAATTTATTTAACAAATGTATCATTATTTTTTCTTTTGTTTCAAGTTTTATTTCTTTCGCAAAGTGATTACTCAGATTTGTAGGAAATGAAAAAGAGGGGATCCAAAAAATATATATATATAAATAAATAAATAAAATAAAATATTAATTCTTGCCAGATAAAGTTTAAAAGGTTACTGTTAGTAACTTTAATATATTCCATACTCATCAAATAATATATGGTGTTCATTGTACATTGCAAAGGAAAATAAATGTGCATGTATTCAATACTAGTTCACTTTTATTATGAGCATTTATTGAATTAAATCACACTTTCATATTAAAGACGGATTGATTAATTTTATTAACTCTATTTTTTTTTTATAAAAAAAGAAGAAGGTGGATTTATGAATGAGATTTTCTTACAATTATTGATTCTAATTTATTTAATTTTCATAGTTTTCATCATGTCAAACTTATCAAAGCTTGAATTTGTGGCACTCGACATTATCGGGAAGAACTATTTATCATGGGTCCTTGATGCTGAAATTCACCTTGACACTAAAGGCCTTGGGGTATACCATTAAACAAGAAAATAATGCATCAAGTCAAGATAAAGCTAAGGTTATGATCTTTCTTCGTCATCACCTCCATGAAGGATTAAAAACTGAATATTTAACTGTGAAAGATTAACTTGAATTGTGGATCAACTTGAAGGACTGATATCACCACCTAAAATTACCGGTATTGCTGAAAGCTAAATATCACCGGATACACCTTCGATTTCAAGATCTTAAAATCATAGTTGAGTATAATTCTATTATCAATAAAGTAGTATCCATATTAAAATTATGTGAAGACACTATCACTGATGAGGACTTACTGGAAAAAACTCTTTCCACTTTTCATGCTTCAAATGTGTTGCTACAACAACAATATCATGAAAAAGGGTTTAAGAAATATTCTGAATGGATTATATGCCTACTTGTGGCAGAGCAGAATAATACTCTGTTAATGAAAAATCATGAAGCTCATCCCACTAAATCTGCTCCATTACCTGAAGTGAATGTTGTAGTAGCACATGATCAGCCTGAAATAAGGCAAAATTATTACCGCAGTTGTGATCATGACCATGATCGTGGACGTGAGCGAGAACGTGGCAAAAGACGAAATAATTATCTTCATAATCGTGAAAATAAACAGGAGAACAATATTGATTCTCAAAATAATCCTTTAAGGGGTAAAGTTAATATTTGCCATCGATGAGGTATGAAAAGTCATTGGGCACGTGCCTGTCGTACGTCTGATCATTTTATCAAACTTTATCAAGCTTTCCTTAAAAGGATAGAAAATAATATGAAAGCGCACTTGACCTTTCGGGGTGATGATGATGAAGCAGCTCCATCAAATGCATATAATGATATTGAGGCAACTCTTACCTATAAAGATGATGACTTTAAAGACCTCTCAAATATTACTCATTTGAAAGCTGAAGATTTCTATGAGGATATTGATTGAAGAACTAATCAATTTATTAGGGAATAAATTTATGAAAACAATTGTTGTTTTTCTTTCCTGTTTGCAATTATGTTGTTCTTATTAAATATGTTTTCTTAAAGTACTATGTATTTCTAATGCAATTTCTTATGTCGTTAGTTTTTCAAACTTTTTATAATATGTTTTTTTTTATCATGAAGAATATGGAAATTCTCCAATCATCAATTGGACCCAAAATCAATTATGGTGATATATGTCTTATAACTAATGCTACAATATCTACTATTTTAAGAGATAAAGATATTTCTCTTATTTGGTGATAAAAGAAGCCAATGTTAATACTATATCTGGTAGTACAAGATTAATTGAAGGCTCCAAAAAGGCTAACTTATTATTTAACGGAGGAACAAATTTGATAATTGATGAAGCATTATATTGTAGTAAGTTTCAAAGACTTTCACCAAAATGGTTATCATATTGAGACTACAAATGATGAAAATATTGACTATCTTTATATTACTACAGTAATGTCGGGTAAGAAATATGTACTTGAAAAGTTACCCGTCCTTTCTTTCGGCTTGTACTACACAAGTATTAGCATGGTTGAAACACATGCCATAGTAAATCAGAAGTTTACTAACTCAAATAATTTTATTAGTTGGCATGACCGGTTGGACCATTCTGGTTCTAATATGATGCGCAAAACAATTGAGAATTTATATGGACATTCTTTGAAGAACCAGAAGATTCTGCAATTTTAAAAATTCTCTTGTGCTGCATGTTCTCAAGGCAAATTGATTACTAAACCATCATCAATTAAAGTGGGAATTGAATCTCCTGTATTTCTGGAACGTATACAGGGTGATGTATATGGGTCCATTCACCCTCCATGTGGACCATTTAAATATTATATGATTTTAATAGATGCATCCACAAGATGATCACATGTGTACTTATAATCAACTCGTAATTTGACATTGAGATTACTTGCTCAAATAATAATGTTAAGAGCATAATTTTCAGATTATGCAATAAAGACAATTCGTCTCGATAATGCTGGTGAATTTACATCCCAGACTTTTAATGATTTTTGTATATCAACTGGGATAACAGTTGAACATCCGATTGCTCATGTTCATACTCAAAATGGTCTGACGGAATCATTGATTAAACGCCTCCAATTAATCGTTAGATCAATGCTTATGAGAACAAAACTCTCTATTTCGGTATGGGGTCATGCTATTTTGGATACAACAACTCTTGTGCGAATCAGACCCACAAATTATCATAAAATCTACCTATTACAATTGATTTTTGGTCAGGAGCCCAATATTTTTCATCTTAGAATTTTTGGATGTGCGATATATGTTTCAATTGCTCCACCACAACGCACAAAAATGAATTCCCAAAGAAGGTTGGGGATATATATTGGGTATTAATCTCCTTCTATTATAAAATATTTGAAACCTATGACTGGAGATTTATTTACGACAAGATTTGTTGATTGTCATTTAAATGAATCAATATACCCAGCATTAGGGGGAGAAAATAAGCAACTGAAAAAGAAAATAAATTGAAATGCATTATCTCTATCTCATTTAGATCCTCGTACGAATAAACGTGAACTAGAAGTTCAAAAGATAATCCATTTGCAAAACATTGCAAATCAACTGCCAGATGCATTCACTGACCTATCAAGAGTTACTAAATTTCATATTTCAGTTGCTAAAGCTGCAATTCGAGTTGATGTCCTGATAGGATAATTGATTAATGTAAATGAGTCTAAACCACGCTTAAAACGTGGTAGACCGATTGGTTTCAAAGATAAAAATCCTCAAAAAAAAAAAAAAAGATCAAAATAATCATACTATGGAGGAAGCTACTCAAGAAGAGCAGAAAGACAAAACAACTAATAAAACCTCAGAAGAAGTTCAGGTACCTAAAAATAATAAAATTGAAGAGATCTCAATAGGTTATGTCTTATCGAGAAAAAGATGGAATCGGAATGATATAATTGTCGACAATATGTTTGCTTATAATGTTGCCAATGAAATAATGCAACAAGATGAGGATCTTGAAACAAAATCTATCGAAGAATGTAGACAGAGAAATGATTGGCCAAAATGGAAAGATACAATCAAAATTGAATTAACTTCGCTTGAAAAACGTGAAGTTTTTGGACTTATAGTTCAAACACCTGAAGGTGTAAAGCCAATGGGGGTACAAATGGGTTTTTGTACAAAAATAAAATAAGAAAAATGAAGCCGTAAGATATAAAACACGACTTGTGGCACAAGAATTTTTGCAAAGATCTGACATTGATTATATGGAGACATATTCTCCGGTGGTAGATGCAATCACTTTCAGGTATCTTATAACTCTGACAGTTCATGAAAAACTTGATATGCATCTGATGGATGTTGTCACATCCTATTTATATGGCTCACTAGACAATGACATTTTTATGAAAATTTCTAAAGAATTCAAAATGCCTGAACCATATAAAAATTCTTGGGAAACATGTTCAATAAAACTTCAGAAATTCTTATACGGATTAAAACAATTAGGACGCATGTGGTATAATCGCCTTAGCAAATACTTATTAAAAGAAGGGTACAAGAATGACCCAATTTGTCTTTGTGTCTTTATTAAAAGGTCTAGATCTGAATTTGTCATAATAATTGTATATGTTGATGACTTGAATATATTTGAAACTCCTGAAGAGCTTCCAAAGATAGTAAAATGTTTGAAATGAAAAACCTTGGAAAGACAAAATTTTATTTTGGTCTACAATTAAGCATTTTACAAATAAAATATTTATCCATCAATCAACATATACTGAAAATATTTTATTTTTTTTGTACATGGCCAAAGCACATCTATTGAGTACCCCGATGGTTGTGAGATCACTTGATATTAATAAAGATCTATTTCGACCTCATGAAAATGACGAAGAACTTATTGGTGCTGAAATACCATATCTTAGTGCAATTGGGGCATTGATGTATCTTGCTAGTAATTCCTGATCAGATATATCATTTGCTGTAAATTTATTAGCAAGATTTAGTTCTTTCCCAACACGAAGACATTGGAATGGTATTAAGCATATATTCAGATACCTCCGAGGAACCATTGATATGGGACTATTTCATTTAAATGAGTCCAATTCACAATTAATTGATTATGTACATGCAGGATATTTGTCTGACCCACATAAAGGTTGATCTCAAACATATTATATATTTATATGTGGAGGTACGGCTATATCATGACGTTCAACAAAACAAACTATGGTTGCTGCATCTTCAAATCATGTAGAGAAAATAGCCATTCATGAAGCAAGTCGAGAATATATTTAGTTGAGGTCAATAACTCAACACATCCAAGAAACATGTGGCCTTCTTTTAGAAAGAGATATTCCAACAACATTAGATGAAGACAATGTCATATGCATAACTCAATTAAGAGGAGGACACATCAAAGGAGACAGAACAAAGCACATTTCACCAAAAAAATTTTTTACTCATGATCTTCAAAAGAAGGGTGAAATAGATGTTCAACAAGTTCGTTCAAGTGATAATTTAGCATATATGTTCACTAAAGCATTGCCAACTTCAACTTTTGAGAAATTGATATACAAGATTGGAATGCATCACATTTGAGATATTAAGTGATGCTTTCATCAGGGGGAGTAAAATACGCATTGCACTCTTTTTTCCTTAACCAAGGTTTTGTCCCACTGGATTTTCCTGGTAAGATTTTTAACGAGACAACAAGCAATACATATTATAAATTATTGTGCATATTTACTTTCACTAGAATATTTTTTTATGAATATTCAAGGGCGAGTGTTATGAATAAAATATTGAGTGAATGTCATGTGGCCACAATGCATGCACTATAGCATATTCTTCTTTCCAAGTAATTTAAGCTTATAAATAGGCTACTTGTACATTGGATGAAAAACACAATCAAATTAATAGAATAGCTATTACTCTTTCATCTCTCTCTCTCTTTTACATATTTCTCTCCCTTTCTACTCCTTTCTCTCCCTCCTTTTATTATTACTAGGGGTGTGGCCCGCGTCAGCACAGGCTCAACGTCAATTATGATGTGAGTATCTTGAAAGTTAAGTTAATACACAGAACTTGATAATCAATTGGAAGCTAGATTGGAAGTAGGTATACAAAGATTGGAAAGATAAGTTTATTACAATTGCTGAGTAGCCAAGTTTTTACAAGATAGTTCTGTACATTTTATTTACACTACCAAAATGTGATGCATTGTGTTGAAGGTCAACTGAAGTACAGTCTTGATTGTTGTGATCTTTGATCATAAGGTTGAGACCTGTTACACAAAATAGTATAGGTGAGAAATTCATGTTTATTCCCTGGAAATAGAACACTAAGATATATTGTATATGCCTGGGAAAATATTATCAAATAAATTGTTTTTAATAATTGCTATAGTTGCCAGGAAATAGAACATTAAGGTACATGACATGTGCAAGTAAAGGAAAATTCACTCTTCAAGAGAAGCAGACAATTATCTCAAATAAATACAAACCTATAAATTAAAACGGATGCACTATATGCAGCAGAATGAAACATGACACAACGAAGGCAAACCCACAATTCTTGGGAGCACAAAAAAGCTCTATCAATGAAACCAGAATTTACAATGTATATTACCTTAATGGTAACAACCATGCCTTTTGTAATCATCATCTTTTCTAGAAGTTGAAGCATTTGATTGCAAGGTTACTGCAGAAGTTATACAGAAACCAACCACTGCAACACCAACAATGCCTAAGAAGTCATGCCTATATGCAAATTGTTCTTTAATGAACCTTTTTATTGGTATTGTATGAACACCATCGACAAACTTAAGATGTTCATTTACTTCTCCATATTATGATGTTAAATGTTCATACAAACTACAACCTACTGGATTAGCCCAATAGTAGAATTCTCTGAAATTAGAACGACAAAGTTAGTGAATATGAAAAATCCAAAATTTAGTGAATTGACCTCCTAGAAGAATGAATCATGTTTTTCAACTGGGACCAAGATATAAACTCTAGACATTTAAAGTGATACGTTACCATTAAAAAAATCTTGTACTTCATCGGAACATCATCTGTTACGATTAGAAGTTGAAAATACATAAACCAGGCAGCATATCTTTGTGCTTCCAAGAACAGAGAAAACAGTTTAGAGTCGTATTCAAAACTTTCAGAAATTCATGAAATTTTAAATATAATAAGTACACAAAAAAAGCATACAAATTAATTAACTGGTTTAATACTCTACTGTTGCCATTATTTACATTACTGCCACCTAACGCTTACTCCTCTATCCCCCAACAACTACGTATATTTATTATCTATGCTTACTGTAACTAAGAGCCCATTTGGATAAGTTCCAGCTTTTAATCTCTTTTTTAGCTTTTTTAGGTGTTTGGTAAAATAAAAAATTACTTAAAAAAAGCTAAAAACTGATTAAAAAAAGTAAAATGTGATAAGTTGGGTACCCCTAGCTTTTTACTTTTTAGCTTAAATTTCTTTTAAATTTGACCAAGACATTTACCCTTTTATCCCTTATATTTTCCCCTAATTCCAACAATATCCTTAATTTGTAGTCCTAAAATATATCGTTTTCTTCCACTTTCTCTTTAGCAACTTCTCTCGTCTCCTTCGTCCTTGTTTCCTCTTGATCTTTCTCCTTTGTTTTCAGCGATTTCATCATTTGTTTGTTCAGAGATTTTATTGTTAATTAAGCTTGCGGTAAGTTCTTAAAGTTGTTACAAATTTACAATATTGTAATATTGTACTCCATTTATATAAGAAATATCCTAAAAAAATTATTTTTTAACATCTAAAAATAAAAATTATTTATATTTATAAATTTACCTCACATAATCATTTTACGTTAAAAGTGCATTTAAATAGAAATTATTTTTGGATTATTCGGATTAAAAACTCTATAATTCAACTTATTTATGGTGTTTAACAACTTTAAGGACATTTAAGTCATTTTGATAATAAAAAAGTGCTTAAATTGGGAGCACACAGTGTTTTAAAAGGTGAGGGCATGAGGCGAGACATTTTAAGTAGCACGGGGCGAGGCGTAAGGCCCAAGATATAGGCCGTAAGTCCCATGTATCTACGGGGCGTATAGGTGTATATCTCATGTATCTTCATTTTTATAATTTTTGTTGGGTTTTTTATCAAAGAAATTGGAAATAACAAAGAAAAAATATTGAAAGAAAAATACTGCAATGAGGTAAAAGAAATTATTTTATTCAGCTTTGTTGAACTCTACATTTATAAGAAAAAAGCAGTAAAAAGATAATATCAACTAGCCTAGAATATCTCTAGAAAATATATCTTAATTAACTAATTACTAAGAAATAGGAAAAGATAGCTAACAATCTATTGACTAGAATTTATTCAAAAACTAAAACAGTAAAATAAAGTTACTGCAGTTTAAAAGCATAATTCTAACAATTTTATTACTAAAAATATAAGTAAAAGCAAAATTTTCAATGATTCTACAAATAATTCAAATAAATCACCCATAATGTAGAAAAAAAAAATTACAATAATAAAAAACTTGCTTTCTTTATTTACATATTTTAGAAAAAATCACTACCATATAATTACATAAGGTATAAATATCGTTACATCAATAATAAAAAATATGATTATATCAAAAAATACTTTTAAAATAATAAAAGATTAAATTTAACGCCCGGACGTACGTTTTTATGCCTGAGACTTACGTTTTTACGCCCAGAACTTATGCCCCAAATTTTAGGACTTACGCTCTATGGATCTATGTTTTCAATTTGCACCCCGAAGCGTTTTTACTACGCCCCGCCCCGGAACTCGCCTCGGAAACGCCTTTGAAAATACTGGGAGCACATAATAAATAGCGACTATCTAGAACCACTGAAACTTGAGCATATATCTCAACAGTTGCTGCGTCCTGCCATTAAGAAATCAGCTCCAAACCAAAACACAATACCAATTCAATACACAAGCATTTAAGTAAGTATATTGAACATACTCTACATAACATCATCAAGCTATCCACATATCCACAACTATGATTGATTAGTAAAAGAGAAATAACATAAAGACACCATTGAAGTTGTCTCAAATTTTTAAAAGGACATTTTAAGTTTGCGGGGGTTCTATTACCCCCACAAAACTTATAAAGACCATCATATACACGCTTTTGACCTATTTTAAGCCCATGTGTGTTATCACGTCACGCGCGTGAGAGAGAAATATTTTCTGCAAGAACCAATTAAAAATGCCACGTGGAAAGGGCTTTATTCTTTCTTTATAAATGTCATCTTCTCTTCTTCCCCAATTCTCTATTAATGGCCATTGGAGAAGCTTGGAAGATATGTTCAAAAAAATTCGCTCCTTCTCATATACCCAACATACCTTTGACACCACTTGAGCCATTTAACAATAGTGTGAATATGATCGAAGGGATTAACTCTGGAACTGATGATGATGCAGAGGATGCTGCCACTAGTGTTATTTTCTCTCAGCTGGTAAATCCACGGGGAAGGTGAAAAGGAATGTCTCTGGTGTATGTGACATCTCATAATTTTTATTTTGTGGCTTCAACGAAATATTAATGTAATTTATAATCTTTTCCTTCATAGTATTTGAGTCAATTTTTCTTAATAAAATGCTCGAGTATGTACTATAAATGATTGGGAGTGCATCACACGCATGGCCTTTGAGTCTAAAGTTGGGCTGAAAATTAGTTAAAAATGTGTATTTATAATGATCTTTACAAGTTTTGTACGGTAATAGGACTCCCACAAACTTAAAAGATCTTTTTAAAAATTTGAAACAACTTCAATGGTGTCTTTATATTTTTTTCTCTAGTAAATATATAAACGGGTACATGAAAAAAGCTGAAACAATTTGACATAATTTACTATAGTCCTCGATCAAAATGTACTCCAAAGCACATCGTGTAATTTTTATCTTCACCTCAAGCTCTCTGAACGGCTTCGAATTCTAAAATTGATAATCTTCTCCCGGGTCTCTTAACCTCTTTTCCATCTGGGTCGTCGTTGGACATTGTGATTCTATGTACGTTTTGTTAATTACATGTAATTAGGATTGGGCATAAAATACCAAAAATCGAATTACATAACCAAATCAAAAAATTTGGTATTCGGTAATTTGATATTTGGTATGGTATTTGGGAGTAAAATTTTAAAATTACAGTATTTGGGTTCGAGTTTGGTATAAGATATTACTACCGTTTGGTATTTGATATTTATCGTATACCGAATTATTTATTAAATAAAGGTCTTATATATATTAATATATATATTCTGTTAAAGAGTGAATGATGATGAAGTAAGACCATAGCATGTGGTAAGTTTTGGAATTGAATTGACTGATCTATTTGGTAGCAACATGGCAAAAATAAATGATTACTTGCTAACAGGTTATACAAGCAGGGAGACTGATTTTATGTGCTAGTCAGTCTGTCGTCATGCAAATTTCTGTTAAGTCTATTGTTTATAAACTGCTAGCTTTTGAATTTTTCTAGTTACTCGCAAAAATTTAGATCATAAAAGAGCATGGTTCCTTTCTCTATTAAGGGACACAGACTCACAGAGTACATGTATTAATAGGTAAGATTTGGTGTATCAAAGTTGGTGAAGACATTGTGTCTGTAGCCTTTCCTAATTAATTTCCTAGATGTCTTCTAGTTGTATAAATTAGTTTTGCTATTGGCCGTAAAAGTCGATAAGCTTGGAATTTATTTTTTTTATAAACTAAGTGAAGGCAAGCATGTAATCAAAGTTGATAGCATATGATAGTGACTTCTTTGCTAATATAATTATATGGTTGTTGAAGCATTATCGACAATTAAGATGATTAATGTTAGAGGTGAAATCAAATATCACATGAAGGGTATCAATTGACTTAGCATATGGAAAAATCGAAAAAGTGCAAAAGATAGCTACTATGGCAGGGTGCTGGAAAATATTATTCTAAATTGTTATCGGTGGCCTTGAGTCTACCAACTTTAATATGGTATTACCAAATTTCATACCGAACCGAAGTTCAAATTACCAATTACCGAATTACCGAACCGAAATTTAATGGTATGGTATTTGATATCTACTTTCATTTACCGATTACCGAATTACTAAACCCGAACTATAAAAATACCAAACCGAATACCGAACGCCCACCCCTACATGTAATTGGCGCAAAGAGTACAAACGAAAGGAAGATTTGAATTCCCAGAAGTACCACAACACCTTATTTTTTTCGTCATCTCCACTGTTCCAAACTATATAATATCTACACACAATAAACCAAAATTCAGTTTGAAGGTCAATTGCAACTATTGTATCGAACAGAAATCGAACACAAAATTAAGGAAAACTCATCAGGCAGAAATTAAAAAATTGAAGTGGCTTTTCTTAAAAGAGAGATGGACAAAGAGGGAGAGAATGCCAGGTATTTGGTAGAAGGCTGTAATTGCTACATCTATATAACTTCATCAATTTACTATCACCATATGGGATGAGATGACCAAAATTTCCTCAAATAAATTTCTTATGACATAACACAATTTCAAATACGATTATGTTTTGCCATGACAATTAACAAAGCACAAGGCCAAACATTAGATTTTGTTGGTATTTATTTAGGAAAACCCGTCTTTTCACATGGCCAACTATACGTTACTCTGTCAAGAACAAAAAGTTCTAACAAAGTACTAATAAGACCCCCTATAGCTGATAATCATGATGACTGCTGCGCATCTAATATAGTGTACGATGAAATTATTGCAAAAGCTTTTCCCGAAATTAACAATTTCACTGCTAATGGTAAAATTATTTGTTCCTGATTTGCCTTTTATTGATTAACAAGTGAGTCTTGTGAGAGTATTTGTTATGGGTCATTCTATGAGTTTGTTTTCCCAGAAAATAGGTTGTAAGGATTCACTTCTCGGCAGCTGCAGCGCACAGTGTTGTAAGGAGCATTCATAATGCACTGATGTTGCACTATAATGCAAATCTTATAAAAGTAATAACTCAAACTTATTGTTACCAAAAAAATTAATTAAAGTAACTACTGCTCTTGGTACTAGGATAAATTAGGCACTAAAGAATGAGTCTTGAAAGTAGTTAGATAGTATAACTGAGTACAAATGTTATGAGAATAAAACAGTAACAAAGTGGTTTCATTGCAAGAGCTTATCTTTGTTTAGCTGTGAATATCTTTGTACATGCAATCTGATGCTTTTTAACTATTATTTGTCAATATTCTTGACATTGGGATTACTAACTAACACTTGTGTCTGCATATTCCTACTAATCATAAAAGTTTAGAATAGTGAGAAAAAAAATATACATGCCTTAAAAAATATACATGCCTTACATGCTCTGCCAGTTTTGTTTTAAGCCAAAAAAATCTAAGCGTTCTATTTCTTGTCTCTTCTATGCCTCTTCATTGTGTGTATGGAAAAATTTCATTCTTCCATGTGTCTATAGAAGAACAATATTCTGTACAGAAAGGACAATGCTTCAAAAGATGGAGAAATGAAGTTAAATTTGAGAAATTATATCAGCCGAAGCAAGAAGTAATGGTTGGCAGTAATTCATAACAGCGGAAAGAAGAGCAAGGAAACTGAAAGTAGATAAAAGTGTGCACTGACTTGCTATCCATTATAATAAAGTCTTGAATTTTGAATCCATTTGCAGCATATGCTGGTGGCCCGACGTTGAGTATAATGGCAAGAATATCTTGAAAGAAAGAGTCATTATAAATGAGTCAAGAAGAAGAAAATTTATTATAATAGCAAATAAAAAATGTGATATGTCAAAAGTGTTACCATACCAAATTCATATCCATCAGGTTGATGATCAAAGCTCTCAAATGGTGTAAGAGCAAGTCGTGTTGGTTGTGGCAGTGGATTTTCTGGTGGATTTAGTTCTTCAATTGGTTCGACAATAGTGTTTCTGTCAATTATCCAAGTGAAGTCACTAATTGATTTGCTGTATGCATTGTTTGATTCCTTAACGTTTGCAACAGACAACAAGTAGGTGTGAAAAGGATGCAGGAGATCTGCATAATGTGTTACGTCGGTCTAAATATAATGCACTGAACTTGTGTTTCCTGCAGACCAATACATTAATTTAGTTTTCTTCACAATTATTCAGGATTAAAGACATTGACAAATTAAAAAAATATCAGAGGAAGGAGATCCATAGTTAAGGCACTGAAGGTATGGTTGAGCTAAAAGTGATGACTAGTATTCCAATACCAAATCGCCCATTATTATTTTATTTACTTTGGCTTCGATAAAACTAACAACCTTTTTTGCTACAAACATTGAAATGCAAATAAAGTAATTAAACTTAAAGTTCTACTTGACATTAATAGCTGCATTGATATGACTTAGCACTATCTTTATTTTAGTCATAACGATTAATGAGTTGATAGTTTGCGCTATTTCTGTAGGCAATGCAATTGACCTGAGTTCAGTTGATGTTATAAGTTCTCAAAACCAAGACAATGAGAAACATAAATCATGTGAAGCTTGTTATGACATAAAATTACCATTCTTTGCAGCAGAGTCAAATCTCAATTGCACTCTCCAACAATTCTAGAAGCTTTGGAATTACTGTATAAGAATAGCTCAAATTTTCTTTCTCACTATTCTAAACTTTTATGATTAGTAGGAATATGCAGACACAAGTGTTAGTTAGTAATCCCAATGTCAAGAATGTTGACAAATAATAGTTAAAAAGCACCAGGTTGCATGTACAAAGATATTCACAGCTAAATAAAAATAAGCTCTTGCAATGAGATCACTTTGTTACTGTTTTATTCTCATAACATTGGTACTCAGTTATACTATCTAACTACTTTCACGACTCATTCCTCACTGCTTAATTTGTCCTAATACAAAGAGCACTGGTTATTTTAATTAGTTTATTTTGTAACAATATCCTATTTACCTGAACTGGAACATTAAGTTAGTAATACATAGTAGCCTAGCAACTTTACTTGAACTAAGTTTTGAGAGGAAAAAAATTCACAGGTATCATAGAGGATTGATGCCAGCACTAAAGAACATATCATTGGTATTGTCAGTTCATACTTAGGGATTTTACCATAACTGCAATTTTTAGAGAGAGGCAAAAGCACATAGAATCCTTTTCTGCCCTTCCATTCTGTTGGTACGGTAGTTGGGTCGGAATCCGTGTGATGGTTCGAAAGTCGTACTTATTCAAAAGCAGTTTAGCTCATCCGTTAACATCAACTTGAATATCCCAACTATATTCAGAAAAAACTGTCACCTTTGCGCCTTCCTTTTTTTCTATTTACTATTTTTTGCCTAAATACTTGCTTCAATTTTAACACCTGGCAATGTCAAGTATATGTATAAAACTACGTTGGAGGGTCTATATTAACTCAAAACAGATTCATTTCTACACTCGAATTATGACATGTTCTAATTGAGACCTAATTGAACATATAATAAAGAGTTTCAGCTAGACACTTTCAGAAATTTCCAAATACAAAGTTTCCATCTTTTCGAATGATACTCATCACGTTTGATTATTTGATTCATTAATCACAATACAATCTGATTGAAACAGGATAGCAACTCTAAGTACGAAACTTCCAGCAAACTGGCATATAACCACTCTGAATCTTGCAAACAATAGCTTTAGTTCTCAACAGCCTCTCAAGTCTCAACGTGCTGTACTACATTACAGAAATACCCATATAAGTAATCAGCAGCATCACCTTAGATGAAAATCCTAGCTCCGCCACTGGGAGGTGTGATGTACATGCACTCATTTCAAGGAGGTGCAACACTTCTCAGTTTGGGCCTCATATTTCTCCTATGTACCATGTTCGTATGGTGGCGCGATGTTCTACATGAATCCACGGTCGAAGGACATCATACCAAAGTCGTACAATTAGGACCTCGATATGATTTTATTCTGTTTATCGTATCGGAGGTTACGTTCTTTTTTGCTCTTTTTCGGGCTTTTTCTCATTCTTCTTTGGCACCTAAAGTAGAGATCGAAGGTATTTGGCCCCCAAAAGGGATTACGGCTTTAGATCCTTGGGAAATCTCTTTTCTTAATACCCGTATTCCCTTTTCATCCAAATAAAATCTTCTTCGTTGGGTCTTCTTCTTCCATTACAATTAAATTCATGAAGGGTTATAATTACCGAGACTTGATACCAATTAGAAGCTTGATTGCAAGTATGTACCATATGTTATGAAACATAAACACACTTAAGATTGAGAAGATAAGCTTTATTACATCTTAACTATTTAATGATATTTGCTAAGGAGGCAAGTTTTACAATAGTCATATACATTTTCTTTTTACATAATAACAAAATGTGGTACATCGTGTTGAAGGTAGGTTAACTGAGATGATGTCTCAATTGTTGTGATCTTTGACCATAAGAATGAAACTTGTTACGTAAGATAGAGAAAGTAAGGTAAGTTGAGACGTTGTCTCAGTTATGATTTTAGACCATAAGATTGAAACCTGTTACATAAGATAGAGAAGGTGAAAAACTAATATTCATAAAGATATAAGATTAGAGGAAAGATTGAATCACAATTGCTGGAAATACATTGCATGCATACATAGTAAAAGGATAGTGAGGTTAGCCAGGTAGCTACTATAGCATCATATTCAAATACAAACATTTGTCAAGTCAATGAGCACCTCATGTGAGAACTTCAAAGTGACAATAACCACTAATTTATGGCCTATGTTCATTAAGTTTCAGAGAAGTATAAGAACTATTAATGCAGTAGAATACGGGGACAAAAAAGAAATCGGTTTGTGTATATGCATTTACAATGAGAAAACGACATTGTGAAAGTGTAAAAGTTAGTAGGAAGGAAATACCAACTGTTTTGTAGTTGTAAGGTTCATTAGGGAAAATGATTTTGAAGCAAATAGTCTACCAAAGAAGAAATAGTCAAACGAAACACAGCACAGGGTACATCTTCCAAGTAGAAACAATCAAAAGAATGTAGGATACACTAATGAAGCTTCCAAGAGACATATGAAACACTATTTTCTAAGAGCAGCGTGTCTACCAATTTCATCATAACAGCCTTATAAAATTACGTCTTGTATAACTAATTCCTGCGTAACTCTAACCAGCAACCAAGCAACCAAACGACTGCATTGTGTCAAAAGTAAGCCTTTGTTCCATTGCGACAGTACAAGCTACACAAAGAATAGCAAAATTGTAAGAACCAAACACGGTGTACCAACCTAAAAAGCTATGTCGTAACATTTCTACGTAAATGACTAAAATATCTTTATTCTTGACTTTATTGACAAGTAGCATACATGTCAAAACCACTCTTTCTATATTAGTAGAAAAATAAAATTTAAAATATAGAAAATTTAACAACTAACTATCCCCTGGCACCAAAGCAAGTCAGAAACTAAGGGGTCGTTCGATAGAGTGTATAAGAATAATATTAAATATGGTGTATTAGTAATGCTTGCATTAGTAATGTTGGTATTAGTTATGCTTGCATTAGTTATGTTAGCATTATTTCTTGTACACTATTTGGTTTGATATATTAGAAATAATATGTCTTGTATAATTTTTATAAAAAAATATTTATTTATAAAAATACCCTCTACACTCCTTAGTTTTGTAAAACGAAATGAAAGTTAAATTCTTTCAGTATTTTTCATTCAATTGTTATCAGCTTTTTTCGAAAGAAGAAAAGTAAAATTATTTTGCATTTTAAGTTGTAAAAAGCACAATTTTTTCAAGGTTAATCCTTTCTTGTTTTAATTTTAAAACACTGTTCTTTTTTAAGGTAAATCCTTTTTCTGTGTTTAGCTCCAAAACGCACAATTTTCTTCTTTTTTTTTTTCCAGTAAAATCAATACTCCAGTGTTTCATTTTTAATAGTATATAAAAACTCAATATTCATTCTTTTGTTCAATTATTTTGCATATTAATTTAATTTATTGAAAATCCACAAGCAAAAGAACTTGGGAAATATTGGATTTGAGGGACAAGGTTGTCATTAATCAAGTTAACGCATGTGCTGAAACGCTTTGTATTACTAATACATAGGAAAACGGCGGTATTAGTAACACATAGTTCTATACACAGTAGAGTATATAACTAAAGTTAGTAGTAGTACATTAAACTATTGCATGCACTAACTTTTCCAATACACTCTACCAAACGACCCCTAAGATCCACTCTTTTCTTTCAAAGCTGGAACACATGGAAGGGCAGCATAGAGAGCGAATGTTGAACCTAGATAGTAAAACTAAAAACTGAAGGCCAAATCTTTTCAGACCATTCCAACAATTGACTCTTTTGAGTTCTATATCATAGCTTTTCCCAGATGTACCAGGTAAGAGACCACAAATGCAAGTTGAGTAATAAGAAGCTGCACTCAATATGTAATTCAAAATGCAAAAAAGAAAATCAATCAAGTGCTCCCTAATCATAAGAAGTCATCATCATCATCATCATCATCATTAAATATATAACACTGGTTTTACAAAAATAAGCTTCTCCTTGAGCTCCAACCCATATTCTCCTATACCCCTTATTAACAAATAGGTTCAGGCCTACAAAGATCAATAGGATCATGTTTTAATAAGGACCATAACTGTCTCAAGAAACACACAATATAAAAGACTACCTCACCCCCCTGCCCCCTGCCCTGTTCTTCCCTTTTCTTCTCTGTGTTCTTCTTGAGCAGCTTCTCATTTAGCATCTTCTAAACAAGACGGCGATTGAAACAATTTAATCCAGTTGATTTTGCATTCACATGAAGTCTTCCTCCAGCTCTTGCAGGGACTTGTTAGCTGATGCAACATCTTTGTTAGATGTCATCTTATCAGCAACCATCAAATTTTTGTAGCTCCTCATTTCGGCCTGTCTTTCCTTTTCAAGCCTATCCATATCCTCTCGTCGTTTCTAGTCATTCAAAATGGAAAAGATATGAGCTAAACATGTACTTCAGAATGAATTAAGATATTCAAAGCTGGATAGAGAAGTTTTGACTGCAAGAGTAGGAAACTACAGCAGCAGGGAAAGCTACAACGTAAAGAAAACATGGCATTAAGTAAAGATTAAAGAACCTACCCTAAAAATGAACAATTTTCTCCAGAGTATCATATCACTCTTAGGAAATCCAGGGGAAGTAATTATAGGCTATAATCATATCGATCATTGTAGAAAAATATAATCACCAGCAACCTAGTCTAGTCCTTGTATTGGATCCCAATTACAAAATCTATATAGAACTAGTCACCGTCAGTTTTTTTATCAAATCAGGTCCACACAATTAAAAAGAGCCAGATTACACATGTTCACAACAAGGTGCAGATTCTAGGTTTGAAGGTCAACAGACTGGGTAAGCCCTTCTATTTCTGTAGATGTTTCCGCACAATACCTTTAATTTTCCCAGGAATACAATAATACATTATAACATGCCTTGAGCAGTAAAGTTCCCATGATTCAATTTCGACAAGCACAGTTGACCCTTTTTCCCGAGAAAAGATAATCTTACTTTTTCTCTAAGCTGCTGCTTCCTCTCCGCCCTTTCAGCAGCATTGACGGCCTCCCGCTCAGCTAAAAATACAAACAAGAGGGTTTTTATTACTCCTGAACTGTTGCACAAGATAAATATGTAGACTCTAATTTTAGAGGGAGAGGTAATTGGGGAAATACTAAGAGAAAATGAATTTACATTAGCACAAAAATAATGTGTTTACACCAATCAAAAACAGATGATTATGTGTTTCCTCCCTATATTCCACTTTAGCAAACCCAGTTTAACTAGCAGGAGCTTTAAAAGTTAAACTTTGATAGATTGATGGTACATTTGACGAGGACATCAGAAGTGTAACTACTAGAACTTAATAAGTTTCAAATCTTAGTATTTGTGAAAATTGGGAAGGGTGATTAGACAGGACATGACTCTTTTTCAGCTAACCGAGGATATGAGAGCATGGACGTAGAGGATTAGGGTGGGTATATGGTTAGTAGGTAGTCGAGCGACCTCTCACTTCCCAGTGGTAGAACTAGAGCATGGTTCTAGGCTGAGGCACAATTCTGTTCCCTTACCAGTAGCATTATTAATTTGCTATCATTACCGTATTCTTCAGTTTTGTTACTACTGTTGTTACTTTTGCTTCGGATATCTTTACTAATTTGTTGTCAGTACTTCTCTTTCTACGATATTTTCATGATAGCTTATTTACTCTTTTTTTTTTAAAACCTGTTCTGAAATACGATTTTCTAGAGCCGGGGGTATTTCAGTTAATCGGTAAAGTTGCTGCCATGTGACCAGGAGGTCACGGGTTCAACCCTTGGAAACAGCCTCTGGCAGAAATGCAAGGTAAGGCTGCATACAATACACCCTTGTGGTGGGGCCCTTCCCCGGACACCGCGCATAGCGGTAGCTTTAGTGCACCGGGCTGCCCTTTTTTTCTCTACCCCACAAAGGTAGGGGTAAGGTCCGCATACCCCACCCTCCCCAGGCTCAACTTGAGGGACCACACTAGGTATGTTGTTGTTACTATTAATTGTTGAAGTGCATCAGACATTAGGAAGTCCTCAGAAATGGATTTTTCATGCATAGAAGTAGAACAAGGTAGGTATTATTTTTTCCAGCAAACAATTCAGTAAGCATTTGTAGGCATAATAAAATTAATATTTAGAATGTGCAACACTGCAACTTACCTTTTAAGTCGGGCTTCCTTTCCACCTTTGTACGGTTTAATCTATTGACTATCTCATTTATTCGCTTCTCAACCTTCACAGTACGAACCTAAGAAAGAATCATGACATGTATTAACTTTCACATCCTTAATCAAAACAAACCCCCCACCTCAAAAAAGAATCCACAACCACAGGAAAACATCCAAATTTCAAAATCAGCACACAACCGTTAAAGCACAAACATGTTAAATGCACCAAAAGGCTCACCATTTTTGGGTTGTGGAAACTAACTTGCCCAACATCCATTGAAGCAGTCTTCTTAAGGTTTTGCCAGGGAGTATAAACAATATCGACATTGTTTACCTTGTTTCCTGCCAAAATGAAGTCAAATAGGCCAAGATGGTGTCATTTAAATAAATTGAGAAAGATAGAGAATAAGGAATAGTTACCGAAACAGATTCTTTAAACCTCGATTATTGATTAAAATGAAATTCGGTATTTCATGTACAATCACGAGCTTATACACTGACAGTATCATTGCAACGGAATACAAATTAAATAGCACATTTGGTAGCTGTTCACCTTGAAAGAAAAGCTTGACTAAGGTCTTCAAACCCAACGCACTAGAAAAAGGGTCAATTGACCAAGCCAAACATGCCAAACTTTAAAATATGCTTTTAAGGCACATGAATAGCCATGACATGTGACTCTTATTAAGGTAGACCTCCCATTGTGCAACTATTTGGGAAAAAAAAATAGAGAAAGAACTAATTGATTTAATTTAGAAACAGTGTATGAGAAAAACTCATTTATATAGTACTCCTAGGTTACTTGCAACACGATAAGTAGTTATTTTCCACTTTTTTTTTTTTAATCAAGTAGTAAATATTTCTTGAGGTAAGTAAATATTTACTGTCAAATACGTAATATCCTACAACAATCATATAATGTAACAATCTGCAACATTTTCTACTTACATTCAAAGAACTTAGAGATTTTGTAGATATATTCTCAAAACAACTAGATTAATCCTTTTGACTATCAAAATACTGCCTCAAACTCAAGGTGGTGAAACAACTAGAGTATATATCTAAAAGACTAAAACTCAAGGTTGGTGAAACAACTAGTGTTATATATCTAAAACTCAAGGTGGTGAAACAACAAGAGATATGTCTAAAACTCAAGGTGGTGAAACAACAAGAGATATGTCTAAAACTCAAGATGGTGAAACAACTAAACTTATGTATCTAAATTGGAAAATGACTTGCCACTAGGTAACAATGTGATGCTGGAGGAGCGTCGATAGGAAAAGTAATGTATTGCAAAAAGGACATGAATCTGACAAGGTGCTGACTGAAAATGATAATAATGTGACATTACCAAGATGCTGACAAGAGAGAACCACTGATTGTGATGCAGTGCTAATAAGACTAATTGTATGTGTCACTAGACAGGCGACATAAGCTGGATGGTGATTTTGACATTTCAACTGGCTGGACAACGATACGTCGCTTGACTTGAGGATGACATGTCAGCTGATTAGATGCCAATATTAAATGTGGCATGAGTTGACCAGACTATGACATGAAAAATGACGGCGAAAGATTGAATACTAACTTGGAAAAAACAGAAAGAGAGGTAAATCCTAAAATGATTAAAAGAAAAAGATAAAGGCTATTGATAAGAAGAAATGCTGCTGCTGGAACAGTTACTAAAAATGGCAATACTAGCAAATTTAAGGAAGAACGAGAAGTTTTAACACAGGTACGCAGCCTTAGGCAAAAGCTACTCAAGTCTTTTAACAAAATCATAGAGGAGCTGATATCATGTGAAAAGAGAACTTATTGACTTATAGCCTCTTTGGCCAAGCTTTTGAAATCAGCTTATTTGAAAAGTGCTTTTCAAAAAGTACTTTTGGTGAGAAGTAGTTTGTGTTTGACTAATAAATTTAAAAAGCACTTTTGAGCAGCAATTAATGTTTGACCAAGCTTTTTAAAAGTGCTTCTAAGTGTATTTTTTCCCAAAAGTCCTTTTCAACAAAGTGCTTTTGGAGTATAGCTACTTTTTTTTAGCTCCTGAAAAACAACTTCTACTGTTACTCCCCAGAAGCACTTATTTTCTCCCAAAAGCTTAGCCTAACATCTTATCTTTTTAAAATAAGCACTTTTGGCCTCCCAAAATCTTCTGCAAACAGGCAATTAATCTAGTAACAATGTACAAGAACTACTTGTGTAAGCGTTTTAGGTCACACTTACAGTATATGTAAATCAATGGCATATACTAACATATAACTTCACGAGTCTTTTTAACATCAAACAAGAATATAAGCACAAACTGCTTCACATGAAGAATGTC
Source organism: Capsicum rhomboideum (assembly GCA_031232105.1). NCBI lineage: Eukaryota > Viridiplantae > Streptophyta > Magnoliopsida > Solanales > Solanaceae > Capsicum > Capsicum rhomboideum. The sequence goes on from CP124718.1 coordinate 3,723,070, forward strand.
TTCAGTCTCCACCGAAAGAGGATTCTAGTTAGCCAAAAACCATGTCCCAACAAAGATCTTAAGGTAGGTACAATGACGCTTCTTTTCCTTTTTCGATTTAGTTTGGCGGGAAGGGTGTTGAAAAGCCACTAACCTATGAATAAGGTGCTACATTTTGGGGACAGAAATATTCACCTTGGATAGAATTCGCCTTGACAAGTTGAGCACAATCTTCCAATACACCTTCAGGTATATCATCAAATGTTTGACCCTTGTTCAATCTCAAATAAACATGGGCTGATGACATTTTATCCACATGGAACCTACAGCATAGTAGACGACGTCAAATCAAATATGCAACAGAGAATTAACAAAAATACACACATTTTACTCATAAGATTGTCTGCATATAGCACCACATGCTCAATAACAATCTATGTCAACACATGTTAACCATAAATGTGTTGAGAGGTTGGTCCCTGATGAAACAAAGGTAGATATAATAGTCGAGGAGTTTGCTAAGTACCCACAAGCAGATGGGCTATTTGGTTGCAGTTCAATTGTTACTTGTTAGAGCCAGAGACAAAAAGTCACCATGTAAGTGAGTTGTTTTAGTTGTCTTTATAACTTTAAAGACTAGAGAAAAAATAAACTTGCAATAGTTGTCTATGGTTGAATAGTGGACACAATTTGGAAGTCAAAACTCCAAACTTGCAAAAGTTTGTCATCAAAGTACCAAGTCATAACTTGTAGCACATTCGAATGTGAGAGAAATTGAAGCGTGTTTGAACATGTGACCAGAATAGATACAATAGTAATGCAATATAGAAATTAGAATATAATAAATCTTCTTCTCACATGATGTTCAAACACGCTCCAATTTATTTCATATCCAAATGAGCTACAAGTTAAACTTGGTTTCTTTAATGGCAAACTTTTGCAAGTTTCAAATTTGACTATCAAATTGCATCCACCATTCAACCGTAGAAAAAATAAATTAAAAAGTTGTTAAATATAAATAAATCAAATAACCTAAAAGTAAAGCTATGAAGACAGCTAAAACAACTAACTTATATAATTACCTTTTATCTCTGGCTCTAACAATCGTATTGCAACCAAATAACTCATTTGTTTGTGTGTACTTAACAAGCTCCTTGCGTATTGCTACCAATATTTCATCAACACATGAATGGTATCCCGGTAGTCTAATGTGTCATTGTTCTTATAAAACAGTCCCGTGTAGGGGTGTCCAAAAACCGGCTTAACCGAACCGAAAACAATGTTATTGGTTTATCGGCATCGGGTTAATCATTTTTAAATAGTTCTGTAAAAAAATTTATTGGGTTATCGGTACTATGGTTAAACTGATAACCCAATAAGATTTTACTAAGTTTATCTTTATATCCATAATTTTATAATAGCGGCTTTAGATTTTACATATAAGCCCTTTTCTTTTATATTTTTAGTCGTCTTTTTTTCTTTGATAACCGTGGTGTCCGAGCCATTTCACGCACCTCGACTAAATCTACGGGATACCTCCCACCAGCTTTTACATTTTATAGTTGTTGTCTTGATGTTGTTGTTTTCATTCTGAAGTCGTTGGCTTTTGGGGGTTCTACCCATTGCATCCAACAATATCTTACTCAAATTTTAGCTCTAGCTTTATGAGATAACCTTTGCACGACACAAACAATCTATAACTCTAAGGTGGTGTATAGATGGTTTTTTATTATATAGCTTCTCAAAAAGAACTTGTTGTTAATCACCTAAATTTATGTGCACTTGCCTTAAAATGCAAATTGTTGGGATCAACCACGAAGTTAGTCATAATATACAATCCGGTGTCTTTGATTTCATTTTTTGGTCCTCGAAAAATATGGAGAACAGAGCGTCCAATAGTTGCATGAATTTGATCTCCCTATAAATAAATAAGTGATAAAGAAAAGTCAGTATTAATACTGAATATAGAAAATAAATGACAATATCATAAGTGACTATAAACCTTTTGAGCCAGATTAAAATGTTAAACAGGGGCTTGAGATGAAACATTAATGTCCCTATACAAAAAACACAAAATCGTGCGGATTATCACTTACCTTTAATCCTAAAAAAGTAATTCAATCGATGTAAGTACATTTGGTTTGCTTCGAGCTGTAACATGTTGTTCTTAACAACCCTGACTTTCAAATTCCACAACATTTTAGTATTGGAAATTTCACTTATATAATTTAGTTTTGGCATATATTGCACTGTGTGTTTGTACAGATTCTCTACAAGTGAATGTGAGAAGTTAGTTCGACTGTGAATCTATATATAACAAGAGTTACAGGCAGTTATGACTTTCAGTTATGATCGAGTGTAGCTTAATCGAGTTTATGGGTGTTTGTAGTTACCAATTTAATTTAAAACTCGATTAAGTTACACTCGATCAAAATTGAAAGTCATAACTGTCTTCTTTTTATATATAGATTCACAGTCGAACTAACTTTTCTCACATTCACTTGCAGAGAATCTGTACAAACACACAGTGCAATATATGGCAAAATTAAATTATATAAGTGAAATTTCCAATACTAAAATGTTGTGGAATTTGAAAGTCAGGGCTGTTAAGAACAACAAGTAACAGCTCGAAGCAAACTAAATGTACTTACATCAATTGAATTACTTTTTCAAGATAAAAAGGTACGTGATAATCCGCACAATTTTTTAATTTTCTGTATAGGGACATTAATGTTTCATCTCAAACCCCTGTTTAACATTTTAATCTGGCTCAACAGGTTTATAGTCACTTATGATATTATCATATTCTATTTTCCATATTCATAATTGATATTGACTTTTCTTTATCACTTATTTATAGGGAGATCAAATTCATGCAACTATTGGACGCTTTGTTCTCTATATTTTCCGAAGACCAAACAATGAAATCAAAGACACGGGATTGTATATTATGACTAACTTCGGGGTTGAACCCAACAATTTCCATTTTAAGACAAGTGCACATATATTTAGGTGATTAACAACAAAATTCCTTTTGAGAAGCTATATAATAAAAGACCATCTATACACCACCTTAAAATTAGGTTGTTTGTGTCATGCAAAGGTTATCCTTACATGATCTGTGTCGTGCAAATGTTTCTAAACTGTGAATTGACCTAGTTTTTCTTTTTGAAAGATTGCTATGGTGACATTGCATCCAAGTTTGCTACTTAACCAAAAAGAAAATAAATTTGGTTTAGCAATAACTTATTTGAATTTGTAGATTATTATACATGAAGGCAGTGTATATATGATGAACAAATGAAATAAGAGAAACCAAAAAAATAAATAAAGGAGCATTTTTTTATCGATTAGACAAAAAATCTAATTGATTAACCGATAATGAATATCATATTAGTTTGGTTATCGATTTAGGTGTTTGCAAATCGAAATCGAACCAACCGATGAACACCCCTAGTCTGTTGCACGTGAAGGTCGATGAAGTTACTCCGACCACCTTTTATCACTGATCTCAAAAGCTTTCTCATATCGCCCTCAAATGACTATTCAATAGTTTCTTTGGTTCTACATATGGGTGGGCGTTGGGACGGTACATCCCGGGTCCGGCGAGTCATGGGATGTGGGTTTTGTATTGGTGGTCCCGGCCCGGCACCGTAATTAGCTGCAATTAGCCGTTGGATAACGGCTAAAAAAACCCTCACCAACCCCCTTAACTTATTTTTAGACCCCAAAATTTTAAAAATTACAGTGTAATTTTTAAAACTTTTGGGTTTGAAAATAAGTTAGGGGGGTTGAAAGTATATTAAAGTTACAAGAAGCATAAGGGTTTTCTTTGAAGATGTCATCAAATTGATACAATTGAACACATAGAGTCCAATATATGTGTGAACCCACACCCTTCAACATGTTACCCACTTTGACATTCTCACTAGTGTTACCGATAACAACTTGTACAACATTTCCTTTCCAATTTTTCAATAGTTGTTTCAAACAAGTACATTCTAGTTGAAACAGTAAAGAGTCACTAGCATCACGGGATTCAAGACACCACCTTTTGGAAAATTCACCAAAACATTAATGATCATTTTCACATCCATCATAACGAAAGATCCATAAGTTTTCCATTGACCTTGTGCTCCTCAACAATCTTGTTTGTCTTCTCCATCTCTTTTTTTCAAGATTGTTGAGGAGCACAAGGTGCAACGGAAAACTTATGAATGTTCCGTTATGATGGATAATAGACAACAAAGAACGGAAAAATGATCATTAATGTTTTGATGAATTCTCCAAAAGGTAGTGTGTTTCTTGAATCCTGTGAAGCTAGTGACTCTACTACCGATTCAACTAAAACGTTCAACTTGTTTGAGAATTGAAAATTGGAAAAGAAAATGTTGTACAAGTTGTTACCATCAAGTGAGAATGTCAAAGCAAGTGACATGTTAAAGGGAGTGTTCCCGCACATTTTTTGGACTCCATATGCTGCACATCGTATTCAACTTGATGTTTGGAGACATTTTCGAGATAGCCCCATATTTACATGTGAACAAGTGGTTCTAGTTTTTTTTAACCTTCAAGTTAATTTTTTATACATTAACTATTAATTTTCTTCGGCAATCTTTTCTAAGGCTGTTAAAGATACATTCTTACATTACTCAGAGGCCGTTATTGTTGAAAATGATGAGGCGATACACAACAAAGAAATTTGGTGAAACCGGTAGAGGCAAGATTCACAATAGCTTTCTTGACTTGGCAGAGTTTCTACTTATAAAAGAAAAACTTGAGAACCTTGTTCATGTCAACTAAATGGAATGAAAGTAACTACGCAAAGGAAGCTATTGGGAAGAAGTTGCAAGATCTATTGCTTCTCCATATTTTTGGAATCACACTGTTCAAGCACTTAAAGTTGATGGTCCTTTGATTAATGTACTTCATTTGATCGATGGGGAGAAAAACCCACCAATGGGCTACATTTATGAAGCCATGGATAGGGCCAAAGAAAGTTTTGAAAAGTTTTTTGATAAAGATGTGAGTAAATATGAAAGTGTTTGAAATCATTGATAAAAGGTGGACAAATCAATTTCATCATCCTTTACATGCACAACAGGACATACTTGGAACCCTGGGCTTTTTTATATAAACATGATAAGAGGACTCTAGAAAGAGAAGTGTGGGCAGGATACATGCATGTGTTGAGAGATTAGTCCCAGATGTAGGTTTGCAAGACAAAATAGGGAAGTAGCTTGGTGTGTACATGAAAGCGGATGGACTACTTGGAATGGGTTCAGTCATCAGAGCCAGAACCTTAAGCTCACCATGTGAACAACAAGTTGTTTTAATTGTCTTTAAAGCTTTAACTTTTTAAGTTATAAACTTTTAAAAAAATTCGTGTACAGTTGATTGGTGGATGTTCTTTGTTCATGAAGTTCCAAACTTGCAACAATTTGCTATTATAGTTCAAAGTTTAACTTGTAGCTCATCCGGATGCGAAAGAAATTGGAGCATGTATGAACATGTGAGAAGCTATATTACAATTTATTTATTTTTGATAACCGTGAAGCTATATTACATTATTACTAAACAAAATTGTATCTCAATTGTCCTAAGTACTCCAATTAATTACTTTCTACAACTTATGTGCAGATCCATACTAAAAAAGAGGAATAGGGTCGACCTAAAGCATCACAATGATCTAGTGTTCGTTAAATAAAATAGAACATCGACACGTTGAAACAAAGCTCGCAATACCATTGATCCAATTTGTTTGGATAATATTGATGAAGTAAATGAATGGTTAACTAGCACCCCTCAAGATCATGAAGATGAAGACGTATATGGAGGAGAAGATCTCACTAATGATCATGTTGCTACGGTAAGTGTTGTTGAGAAGAATATTTATGGTTTTAGGGGGAGTACTTCAAGGAGCGAGAAAACAGTAGCTACAAGTTCAAGTACAATGATGAAGAAGAAGATGACCAATGTAATGACACCTCAAGAGTTTGAAGATCTAGTTGAAGAATCAGATGTTTTTCCCTTAATGACTTGGTATTGCATTTGCTTAATATGATATGACTTATGAAGATTATTGACTATCTAGTTCTAGTAAGTATTATTTTACTTTTTAACTTATGAAATGAAAGATTTACTTAATATAGTATTTCTATTGGGTTCTTAGTTATTTATCTATGCATATTTATTTATTTTTATTTGTGTATTAAATAGCGCTTTAGTTGAAAAAAAAAATGTGCTTCATTTCACGCTTCTCGCTTTGGTGAAGCGAGCCCTTGTCGCTCTTTTTTTTGTTTCTCACTCTCCAAAACACTGTTATAAAGCACAGTAAGCTCAACTAATCCATGGTTATACAACTCGATACTCTAATGTATAAAAAGAAAGACTGCCTTCTAAAACACGATATTTTCTAATTGGCAGGCAATACTGCAAGTTAAAAAACAAGATGTGGTCGCGAATCAAGTGGGAAAGAAGAACATCAAGCCAAAGCTTTTGTAACACGCAAATTTATGTTTTAAAAGCAGATTATTTAAGAATTAAAAAATTTGAGCAAATTCACAAACAAAATTGATTTCTGATAATCAAGCCACACTACATATTGTTTCAAATCATTGCATAATGCACAAAAAAACAAATAGACACTTTATCAAACAAGAGATTGAATTAGGATTAAAATACTAGTTTGTCAATTCAAAAACCCAACTAGCCAATGTCTTTGCAATATCTATTCGAGGCTCCAAGATTAGTCATCTCAGCTACAAGCTAAAAAGCCTACCACACAAATTCTCCAGCTATAGGGGAATATTAAGAGAATATGTAAGATTTGAAACAGAATGAGGTAAATATACAAGAAACTATCAATACTATAATAGGAAGAATTTACGCCTCTTACTACGTCTAGTTTTTTGTTTACCCCTCCCTAGGAGCTCCCACCTTTTTGCTCCTTCGGTAACTCGAACTCACAACCCCGGGGTTGGAAGTGGAGGGTGCTTACCATCCGAGCAACCCCTCTTGTCTACTAGGTCTAGTTTCAAACTTTAAGATGTATTCGTAAACACTAAACAATTCACAGAGTTTGAGCTTAAAAAAATTACACCGTACTTTTTTTTTTTTGGGCAATTAAACTAGCACTTTTATTAATCACCAAGTAAGCAATACAAAACCAGAGCATACATTCCAGAATGCTCATCTAAATCTAGCACCTACTCTCCCGACGATTACTCTGTACTTGATTAGGTTAAAAGTCAACAATGAAAAACAAAAACGGGAAATTAAGAACAACAAAATCAATGTACTCAATTATACCCAAAACATACTAGTCAACCTAAAATTCCTCAAAGGCACAAAGAGGTCCGATCTTGCACCAAGAAAATGTACTCAATTATACCCAAAACATAACAAAAATCAGAAAAGGGGTTGTTACCAGATATCTTCAGATAAATATACAAGAAACTATCACTACTACAACATCAACAACATACAAACCGTTATCACTACCTAAGAGGTAGAGAGGCTGTTTCCGATAGACTCTCGGTTCAAGAAAACTAACAATACTAATTAGGAAGAATCTATGCCTTACTAAATCTAATTTAAAATTTTAAGATGTATTTGTAAGGTCTGCGTACACTCTACCCTGACCTCCCCAGACCCACTTTGTGTGATTATACTAGGTATGTTGTTGTATTTGTATACACTAAACAATTCACAGAGTTTGAGGTAAACAGAATTACTCTATACTTTTTTTTTTATAACCATGATGTCCGGACCAGCTTTCGCACACCTCAACTAAATCCACGGGATATCTGCCACCTCCCACCAGCAACAGATACCAGGTAACTCTGTCTATCAAGGCTAGGACAGATGGGAAGAATCACCTAGTGTTCTTTTCCCCTGCTAGGATTCAAACCTGAGACCTCAGGTTTTCAACCCACTTCATCGATCACTAGGCCACACCCTTGGATCAGAATTACTCTATATACTTTTTTTTTATAACCGTAGTGTCCAGCCCAGTTTTCGCGCACCTCGACTAAATCCATGGGATATCTGTCACCTCCCACTAGCAACAGATATCAAGTAACTCTATCCACCAAGGCTAGCACAGATGGGAAGAATCACCTGGTGTTGGTGTTCTTTGCCTCTGCTGGGATTCGAACCTGAGACCTCACATTCCCAACCCACTTCATTGACCACTAGGTCACACCCTTGGGTCAGAATTACTCTATACTTGATTAGGTTAAAAAATCAACAATGAAGAACAAAAATGTGAAATCAAGAACAACAAATCCAATGTAATGGGCATTCTTTTACAAAAAATGAACTTTACAGCAAAACACACAAAGTCAAAAGGGGTTGGATTGTTACCAGATGTCTTCAGGGAAGCCATATTTGATGAGTTCTTCATTCTCATACTTATCAAGACCCATAAAGATGGTGTAATCACCCGCTTCCGGTCGAGCCTTGAAGTAGAAAACCATTGTTCTTCGAAGATGGAAAAGGGAAAACTACCGTACCCCTCGAGCGAACTTTTCTAGGGTTTGAAAAAGCCCTAATTTGATTCGGATAGTCAATCGGGTCGTGAGATATTGAAACCGCACTTGTCGCGTACATAAAAAGCTAATCTTTTCTTTCTTGCTCTGTCTTTACCCGCACTTTAATGAGTTTAATTTTATAAAATTTCGTTCGTTGAAAAATTCTAAAATAGACAAAAGATTTTAAAGTATCAAAAATATTAAAATTCTTATCTCTTATAAATAGTTAAAGATCTAATAACTATAACTTTAATTCTAAATTTATTGTTATTGTTAATGTGCTAATATATATAATTCTAAATTTCTCATTCTTTCGTATAATTCTCAAAAAACAAAAAAGAAAAATCACACATTTTCTTATGACAAGAGTAAATTACCTGTAATATAATATCAAAAGCAAATTTTAGTGTTCCTTGGAAAAGTAAGATCTTGAAACTAAAAGTACATGCAATGGAACAATTAATAACACTAAAAAACTAAGCAAGGATACTAACCTCAATTAAGAAAGGAAAGAGACAATGTAACTGGAAAAAAAAAAAAAAAAACGAGAAGTAACATAGGACATAATGCTTGAATCATCAACCACAAATTCAAAAAAAGAAAATAATTAGTTACTAATTCTACTTACTTTTATCTTTATGTTATATGGCTGTAAAGTAAAGCAAACATAATCAGAATTGAAGAAAAACAATAATAATATATTTAAAATAAAATAAATATCAAGTAAAATTAATTTGCAACCTCCTTTATGATGCCATTCTTGGAGAATGCAGATTGCTATTAGCAGAGCTAGGACATCCAACGGTGGAGCATAGTTACGGGAAATCAGGGGCGGCTCAACCATATTAGTGGCCTAAAGCGAAAATCGAACGGAGGCCTTAAGTATTTTTTTTTTTTATAAAGCCTGTTTTAAGCCTATTTTTAAAATTATCTAATCGATTTCTTCTTATAATTCTTTTTTAATTAATATAGAGTCAATGCATTTAATCTTTACATAGTACTCTAGATATATCAAACTTCTTCTAATAATTTTATCTATCAATAATATTTGATATTTTTTTAAATAAATCTATAACCTATTATTACAAAAAAAAAAAAAATGAGGCCCTTCAAATTTGGGGGCCTAAGGCGGTCGCCTTTGTTGCAAAAGGGTAGAGCCGCCCCTGCGGGAAACAAAATGGAGTGGCTGATGCTCTAGCCAAAAAAGGAGCAAGAATGCAACATCTGGGAGCTAGAACAGTTATTGTAGTTCCTCCTATGTGAGCTTCAAATGTTGTGTGGCCGGACATCCTAGGAACTAATTTTGTTAGACATATTAATAGGGGTGGGCATAAATAACGAAAAACCGAAAAATCGGACCGAACCGAATTAATTCAGTTTTTCGATTTTGGTTTGTTTTTTTATAATTTTGATATTTTGGTTCGGTTTTCGGTTATTTCGATTTTTCAGTTAAACCAAAATTTGAAATATAATCTTTTTTTAAAATTTTTATACATAAATAATGAAATTTATAATTTATTTATATACAACACCAAGAACCCACTTAAATGAGTTAAATCTAAGCCCAACACCAACAACCCACTTAAAATATAAACCTAATTACCTAAGTCCTAATTCAGTGAATTCACTACACACGAAAAAACTCACCAACACTCGAACAACGGCGATTCCAAACTCACCTACACTAGAACAACGGCGATTCCAAACTCACCAACACTCGAACAACAACGCAACCAGTGGTGATTCCAAACTCACATCGAACGACGATTCCATTTTCAGAGACCGTTTTATTTTTTCTTTTTTTCCTCTTCTTCTTCCAAAACTGAAAAAACCGAAATCGAACTCAACCTAATTTTAAAAAACCGAACCAAAAAAATCAAAATAAATAAACCGAAATCGAACCGAATTACCGAATGCCCACCCCTACATATTAAGCTTTGTAATAACCGGGATCACCAGAACTTAACTGATTTTGGTATGCAACCGGTTATCTCATGTATGACACTAAGTTTTATATATAATAATATCGTGTTTCACCACCCAAAAAAAAAAAAAAAAAGAAGAAGACACATGATGTATTTTAATTGTGATATTTAATTGAAAAAAAACTGTATAAAATATAATTTTAAATTGATTGAAAGGAGAAAAATATGAGAAAAGAAGAAGAAGACATCTTAAATTTTGGGGGGGGGGGGGTGAATGTATATTTGTAGTTTTAAATTTAATAACTAAAATTTCAGGTATTTGGAGTCTCTAAATATTTTGTTCACTTTTAATTTGTGAGAAGGAATAAAATTATTTAAGGTAGTAATCCCCACCCCCATCTCCCAATCCCCGCCCCCACACACTACTATACACGTTAGCACTCAGGATAGAAAATTAATTTTATTTTTATTTGTAAAAATTAAATTACACATTAATGTTCATTCCTGTATATTTTAGGGAGTTTAAATTCTGTGCATCGTCAGTGTACTAAATTTCTTACACCATCAGGTAATCTCAAAGGTAATTAACCACAGTAACTTTGTTACATAGTAATTTTTACCTTTTTAAATATAATTATAGTTCACTTAAAAAAAAAAAAAAGACATTAAAGGCAAGTAGAATTCTATTTATAATGTAACTAAATTATTCCGAATTCCAAATTTATTTACTATTTTGATAATTTGATCATGTCAAATTCTCAACATTATTGCCTAAATCAATGATGAAAGTTTTGGCTCCTTTGTTTATCATGGAAATATAAGTAGGTTCTAAAAACTTCTCGGTTATAGATCTTTCTTGATTTGAATTAATTAGGCCATTTATATTTCTTAACTTCGGTTTAATCTAATTCAAAAGCTTTACGGATACCAATTATACAGAATTGCAGATTGAATATATGGTGAATTTGAAGAAAAAGGACCAACTTAAAATCACAATCAAAGTATATCAAGATAATTAAATCATTGTTATTTGAGAGAACAAGGAAGATGGATGTTTTGTGTGAGGATGGAAGAAGCAAGAAAAGGCAGAGTTAGTATTTTTGAAAAGGAAAACCATTACCTTAGTGAAATAGTAATAGCCTGCTATAGCAGGTCAATACTACCTGATGGTGTAAAAAGTTTATACACTGACGGTGCATATAATTTAAACTCTATTTTAGGATTCTTTTTCTAATTTTCCTTTCCGAATATTTTAGAAGTCTATTTAATTCTCATAATACCTCTTATCATATATTTTAGGAGTCCTTAAATTAATTTTAAAAAATATTTCCTTTTAACATATATATTAGGACTCCTTAATTTTAAATTTTATAAATATAATGATATAATAATTATAGAAAATAAGTGAAAATATAATTTTGTCTATTGCGGAGTCTTTTAATGAAGGACAAAAAGTCCAAATCACTTTTCTAAGGGTCTTCACATTTATAATATAGATAGATAGATAGATAGATAGATAGATAGATAGATAGATAGATAGATAGATAGATAGATAGATAGATAGATAGATAGATAGATTATAGATTATAGATATAGATTTTTTATTTATTTTTTAAAAAAAATGAAGGGGGGGGGGGGGGAGGGGGAATTATAATGTGAGGAATCGAACCCTCACCAACAGGTATAGATTATAGATTATTATAGATATGGATTATAGGTACATATTCAAGATTTGGACATTGATTAGGATACCAAGGAAAATAAAATACACTCTCCGTTTCTAATTAGTTGTCGTCTTTACTAAAAATAGATATTTCTTACTTGTCATTTCATAAAATCAAGGCATAATTAATTGTTTGTTTTCACTTTTGCCCTTAGTAATAAATATGGAGAAATATTAATATACTGATGAATAATAAATAAGGATAATTTAGTCAAAGTACCTTCTAGTTAATGTTTTTCTTAAAGAATGTGTAACTTAGAAAGGTGACAAGTAAATAGAAATGGAGAGAATACTAATTAAATTTAGGGATAATTTCAAATATGTACAAAAAAATAAATAATTTACAATAAAAATAGCCAAGTTTTTGTTTACAACAAAAATAGCCATTAGGCCATTTTCTTCCATTTTCTTTTCTTTTTTCAGCATTTTTTTTTTTAAAAAAAAGAAAAAAAATTATTTTCTTTGTTTTTTTTTCTGCGATTTTCTTTATTTAAAAAAAACTTTTTTTCTTTTTTTTTTTTTCAAACGTTTTCCGTACAACTTTTTTTCATGTATCAATGTTGTATAAATGGTGTATAAACATGTATATTTGATGTACAAATAGTTATGTAGTGTATATGTAATGTAACGATATTGTATAAATAGTTATGTAGTATATATTTAATGTATCGATATTGTATGAATAATGTATAAAAGTGTATCGATATTGTATAAATGGTGTATAAACATGTATATATGATGTACAAATAGTTATGTAGTGTATATGTAATGTATCGATATTGTATAAATAGTGTATAAACATGATATATGACGTACAGTAGTTATGTAGTGTATATACAATATATCGATATTGTATAAATGTGTATAAATAGTTATGTAACGTATCGACATTGTATAAATGGTGTACAATCGTGTGTCAATATTGTATAAATAGTATTTAGACATGTATCAATATTGTATAAATAGGTATGTAATGTATTGACATTGTATGAATGGTGTATAATCGTGTATCGATATTATATAAACAATCATATAATGTATCAATATCGATATTTATTTGATTATCATGCGTTCCCACCTTAATAAATAAAAAATAATAAAATAATATAAATATTCATTTTTTCCACAAAAGAAGTGAAACAATTAGAAAAGAAAAAACAATTAAAAAAAAGAGAAACAAAAAAAATTTAAACAATGAAAAAGTTTTTTTTTTAAAAAAAGCACAGCAAAAAAAAATTAGAACGTTTTTTTTAAAAAAAATTAGAAAGAGAAAAAAAAAGAGGAGATTTTATTAGTACAATATTAGAAGAGGAAAAAAAGATAGACAAAATCAGTGGGCTTCAGATATTGACCAAAATGGGCTACAGGCTAAATGGGCTAAAAAAGGTGCACTAATTATGGCCCAATGGCTATTTTTAGCTACAATGTGGGCTGGAAGGCTATTTTTTGTAATAAAAAGATAAGTGAACTATTTTTTATGTAAAAACTTATCTCAATGGCTATTTTGTATAATTTTTCCTTAAATTTATTGTATGATTATTTTTATATTTGTCACGTGTAAATTAAAAAAAATGTGAAATGTGATATTTCATATTATACTTCTGTTTAAGTTTTGAAAAAGTTTTTGTGTCTACTTTTATGCGCCTATTTCGTTAATCATACGAAATATAATATCTCTTTTATTTATATTAAACAACCTCAATTGAAATAAATCGGAGGTTTTACGATTTATTGAAATTAATGTGACGTATTTTAAGTGACTAATTCATCTACGTAATGTATGTTTGAGAACACACTTAAAAGCGTTTTCAAGATTTTTGAGTCAGAAATGTTCATCAAAACAGGTCGAAGTTTGAATGTCTAAATAGAATTTAATGACAAGTTTAATGGGTTGTCAATATAAACGTGAAAAAAATAATTAAAATTTTGGGGAGTTTGTGTGTGAAAATTTGAAAAATTCAAAATTCAAATTTATATATCAAGTTTTATATTGAAATAATGAACTAGTTTGATAAAAAAACACTTGTTTAAAATAATTTTGAAACAAAATACATTAAGAAAATCAAACAATTTTCTTAATATCTTTCATGAGCTACATAACTTAATGTCACAACCTTATATTTTATGTATTCACACTGTGCGATATTTGACAATCCGTTCACAATCTTCATGACTTGTTCATATATTATTCAAAGTTTAATACTTGTATATTATTCAAAGTTGAATGATTTGCTTGACTATATTACAAAGGAGAAAGGGTCATACCTGTCACTTTACTATTGAAAAAAGGTTTAATACTACCTTATGCATTGTATTTTCAGTTAATATGTGTTCCTGGCGTTGTAAAATGAATTTGAATTTGCTCTTCCTCTATTATCTCTTCCATTTTTGTCACATGACATATCAACTCACCACATTAATTGTTCTTCTTGTACATCCACCTAAAATCGCTAAAATTTTCACCATATGTACAAACCACCAACATAAATCATTTATAAGTTTAATGAATTCACACAATTAAGAATCAAACTGTGATTTTATTCTAGATGCACTCTTTTGGTATGAATTACTTCATTCCACTATTGGTACAAAAATCAATCTTATTAATACAATGGATTCTAATGAATACAACGAAGTTTCTAACGAAATTAGAACACAACTAAATATAACAAAGGGCTATGTTTTTAAACAAGAGACATCAACTATCACACTATCTTATAAGGTAGTAAACCTGGTTATAAATATTTAACTTTAGACATTTAATTTAATTCCCGAAACGAGTAGCACCTTCAAACATGTAATTAACTTAAATAAGAGACATTAGCTATTGCGCTATTTTCAAGCATGTAATTAACTCTCATATCTCCACGATCTCCCCCATAATTTCCTATGCCTCCTTGATTTTTCCTCTTGATCTTTATAATCAATGTTTATGGATATCTTTTGTATATCTCTTTGCAACACTATAGATAGACGAATAGAATTTACATTATACTCACTTGAAAGAAAGATTTTTAAAAAAAATATTATTTCTCTTGTTCTTATCTTTATATTATTATTTTGAGCTTGATTTTGTAACATTATCACCTAAATAATCCCTACTTTATAAATCCCACATAATTAGTAAGTGAACCAGACAACCCCTAATTATATGTCAATAATTTAACTTTATTTTAAATTTTGAAAGGAATTTTTCAACTAATTGAATGTCTTCTCATGAAAATGTTAATCATTTGTCAAAGCCACCTATCATTCTTGCTCAAATGCTTTTAGATGGCGTGAAGGAAAAAAAAAATGTTATGCAGTAACTAGCCCTTGATGTTTTGGTATTCACAGTTGACTTTCAACATTCTAATTTAACATTTCTCTTTTATATAATCTAATACTCAAGTGCAATTTAGCTTCCGCTCATTGAGGACATTATCTTGGATAAGAGGTTACAAAAGATACGGATAGAGTGTTGTATCGCTTATTCTTCTATACTAATAGTCATACAATTAGTCATAGTATTTTTCTTATAGTTACTTGTCCTTTGAGTTTGGTTATTATATGTGATTTCTTTTACACTTTGGTTATGACTAATGCTTAGGGTAATTTGTCAGGTTGTTTTATAATATTTTGTCATGACTTTCTTCATTTTTTATTATTTCTTTCTATATATATATATTGTTTTTGACTGTTTTATTCTTGAGCTGAAGGTTTATCGAAAAAAACCTCTTTACCTCTAAGATAGTAATAAGAGATACAATCACTCTATCTTTTTCAGACCTCACTTTGTGAGATTTCACCCGTATATTATTGTTGTCAAGTGCAATTTACTCCACTGACTAGAAATTTTTCTTATTCACACTACAAATCCATCTCAAGAAAGATAAAGGGCCAAGATTGAAAACATGTGCACACACCTAATCACTTGCTACCATCTCAATGATTTTTCTTCTTAAAGACTAAGTTTTTCTTTGATTGAGTCTGGTTTATCGATTGTGGTGGGTGGTAAATATATCTTCATTTTTAATCAGAGGTTTTGAATTTAAACTCTTAAATGAAATTATCTCTGAACCCCAAAATAAGACTTTATAGCACGAATCAGAATTTGTTGAACCTCAAAACGAATACTAAACACCAAATACAGATAAAAAAAAAATATGGCCTCAGTGATTGTTGTCAACCATGAGACAGATTGAGGGGTTAATAATTACAATGATTTTTGGACAAATTGTTGGTTGACAAGCATGTGCCAACTCACAAACATATCTTGATAAAGAAAACCAATTTGGGTCTAAAGTTGTTAGCTGGAAATTGGAATGTATGCCCACTTGGAATTGAAGTCCCTTGACCAGTAGCTTTCCTGGCTATCCTAGATCCATTCTCTTTTTTGCATATTATGATCAAACTTTCATGCGTGCAAGTGGATTAGGTAAAGATTCATAGAATAAGAAGGTGACAAAATAAAATACTATTATGTGATAACTAAGGACAAATGGCAATACCTATCAAATACAAAGATGTCTTTGAAGAAATAATTCTAGATCATTTTGCGCGTTCATCCTTTATTTATTTAGACGTTGAGGGAAGACAACTGATGAATATAATCTCATTTCCTCATTATGTCACTCCAACACCAATCATCTCCACCACCATAAGTCTATAACTATCACTATTACTAGCCACTAACACCAACCACCATCACTAGCGAACATAAATGTTTTCCTTTATTAATACAGTAGCCATTTCCTTTTAAGATACAAGAATACATAACCATGATAGTCAGAGATCAAAATATATAGATAAAGAAAGTTGTGTATTGAACAAATATAGTGTCTGACTAATTTGGATTCATGTATAGGCACACAAAAAAGTGAAATCGCTCACTATCAAGAAGTTCCCCATTCTTATAGCTCGCTGGTTATCAAGAAATTGTCCACTCTCATGGATCGAAAATGAAACCTCTGGCTACGGGCGGATGATTCCAATCATCTCACCACACCCCTAGGTAACAAACCTGTAGAGTTCTTGATGCTATAAGTGAGTTTATTACTATCAATTAAGACTAAATTCTTATCATACCAGTTTTTCTTGTTTATTCTTAAGCTGAAGACCTATCTGAAATAATCGCTTTACCTCTAAGATAGTAATAAGATATGCGTACACTCTATCCTTTCCAGACCTTAACGTTATGGGTAACACCGGATATTGTTGCAGTCAAGTGCAATTTACTCCACTGGCTAGAAATTTTTCTTATTTACACTACAAATCCATCTCAAGAAAGATAAAGGGCCAAGATTGAAAACATGTGCACACATCTAATCACTTGCTACCATCTCAATGATTTTTCTTCTTAAAGACTTACTTTTTTGGTTTGATCTGAGTAAACAGGGAAATGGCAATAATTCTAGATCATTTTGCGCGTTCATCTTTTATTTATTTAGACATTGAGGGAAGACAACTGATGAATATAATCTCATTTCCTCGTTATGTCACTCCAAGACCAATCATCTCCATCACCATAACTATCACTATTACTAGCACTAACACCAACCATCATCACTAGCGAACATAAATGTTTTACTTTTTTAATCAAGTTGATTAAATTTTATTAATTTTATATTTTTTTATTTGAATTGTCTATTTATTATCTTTATAAATAAATAAATTATGCATATTCAGCTATTGAAAAAAGAAACAATTTAATCATTCACATGTGCATTCAAATTCAGACGTCTTATTACAACTAAGGGCTTAGGCACTTATGTTGTATATAATAAAATATAAGATAAGAAGAATCATCATTTTCTTTTTTTAGTGAATCATGCCTCGACCAATGTCCTCATTCATGCAAGACATCAAAAATAATTAATTTCCTTTGAACGAGACATCAATAAATAAGCACAAGTACTACTTGCAATCAAAAGTGACAAAGTTGCAACATTGAATAAATAATAATTCAGAGTATAGTGTTTTACACCAACATAACACATGAGTTTTACAAATTGAATGACTCATGAATTTCTACCTTTTTTTTCCATTATTTCTGGTGTTCAAAACTGAATCTCATTTCACACAAACATGACAATAAACAGGGCCAAGCCCACATTATCATGGGAAAATGATGACAACCACAGCATAAATATACCATAGCAAATTTCTCCAGAGCAGAAATCTTCCACAGCAGATTCATTGCCAGTGTAGATCTAATGTAGAATAGAACTGAACTAGCTAAGATGGTGGTTATCTTCCTCCACCAAGACAAGAATTGGCGCTCCAACTTGAGACGCAGCACTAATGTACGACTAGTTTGCTTCACCTAAACTTGAACTTAATTAAGGATCATATTTGCAAAGGTTCTCGAAGCCCATGTATTCATCGCGCTGGATTTTCCCGATCATGTTTGAGATACCAACTCCACCTGTCAAACCAGAAAAGAAATTGTAATACCAATTTAATCTGAAACGGAGAATGAAGTCGTGATTCATCCGGGAGGATGTTTAAATGTTGACGCTGATGAGTTGCTGCTTCTAAAGCACCACGGAAAATAGATACGTACCTAGTGAAATTGCACTCACAAAAATTGTGAAGGCAAGGATGAAGATGATAAGCGATGCTCTTCCTAGTAGCATAATCATCCTTCTCACAACATGTTGCCCAACGAAAGCAGCAACAGTTGCAACGGCAACGAAGTACATAGCTGCAGCAAGAATACAACTTTCAATTCTTATATAAAGGTGAAAAATCTACCTTATAATCTATTGTTATTTTAAGGGATCAGCACATACCATAAGGAACTGGGAAACGTTTTAGAAGGTAATACTCTACAACAGACATCGATGAGGAGAACATCATTGCAAAGGTGGCGGTGGCACTTGAAACCTAGTAGCAGAAACACGGTAACATGAGACAACCGCTATAAAGTATGATAAGAAATTGAATAGGTATGAAGACAAATCAAGTAGAATGATTCTTCCTCCAAAACTCCCTAAGATCAACAATGGGCATTTGAGTGAAAGAAAATGGTAGCTTAATCCTTTACTATCGTACTATTCAACTACCAACCGAATTTTGAAATTTATACATACACTGGTTTATAATTGGATAATTTTTGTTGAATAGAAGCTAGTTTAATAAAAATAAAATCCTAGTAAAATTTGATAATTTTACCTGTCACTTAATAAAAAAATCCTAAATTTTATCTTAGTTTAGTCACGGACAACCTCCATGAAATAAATGGTGACAGATTGCCCTGGACCTAAAGCAGTAACATTTTCCTAATGTCTAAAGATTACGCATCAAACACCTCCGTTTACTTCCCATAATTCCAATGAAAGCAAAGAAAAATAAGCCAACCATATAATTTGTGTGTGTGGGTGGGTAAACAAAAATATGGGAAACTTCAAAGATAAGAAAATAAACTCTTTTAACTGTAAGATTAACATGAATATCAGGTATGGGTAAAATGAAACACGGAAGGAAAATTGGGAAATGATACATGCTTGAAGCTAGAGGAAGATGGTCTGTGAATGTCATCATACGCAAACATTAATTCAATTTGTTGAGAAATGATTATCTAAGATTTTTGCTAAATTCTACACTCAAAAGGAAAAACCCTATCAACTTAAGTGAACATTCAGCACAAACTTTTGCTGTAAAAGTCACTGTTTCTATTGACCACGGAGCTTAAAAATCAAGAGGCACATATAAACATTACTAAACAAGTGATAATTGAAATTGTGTCTATCAAAAATATATAGGCAATCTTTTCTTAATCAAGTTATCTGGGCACCTTCTTATCTTCGACTTCCATTGTTTGAGTGTCTATTTCAGTCCAGGAAGTCAAGAATTCGTCTGTGTTTCTAACATATCTTAGATCCCTTCGACTTTACATTTGCATCCAAAAATTACATGCTTGAACTCATGATTAAAAATTTAATCGTTAATTAGCATTTTGACTACCAACAAAATATTTTCTGATAATTTCCAACAGGTTTGTTGCCCGTATGCAAGTTTGGTCTGGCTTAGATTTCATTGTTCAAGCAACCATATATCTCAGACAGATTAGCCTGCGGCCCAAAGCCTCCCACCAACTTTGAGGGACCAGTTGTCCAATTTTGTGGCTATTTAAATTTTTAACAAAACTATATGGTCATGGTAAAAACATGATCATTAAAGATTATCGGCTGAAATAAAACTCAGAAAAGTATAACCAATAAAATGAACCTACCATAGATTAGTAGGCCTAATGTATGAAAAAAGATATACTCCATATTTTTTTCTCCATATACCACATAAGGATAACATATAAACGCACCTGAGGAGGAACACCCAGCTCCAAAAACATAGGACCCATGATAAATCCTCCACCCAAACCAAGAAGTCCTCCTACCATACCAGCTACTATTCCAAAAAAGCAATAAACAATTAGTTGCAGCACCCGGAAGTTAGTTCCCTCTTCTCCCTTGGATTCA
The DNA here is from genome assembly GCA_031232105.1 of Capsicum rhomboideum. Taxonomy (NCBI): domain Eukaryota; kingdom Viridiplantae; phylum Streptophyta; class Magnoliopsida; order Solanales; family Solanaceae; genus Capsicum; species Capsicum rhomboideum. Next base: position 3,743,690 of record CP124718.1, read on the forward strand.
ATTCTTCTCCAACCCTTGTATAGGCTAACAGCTTCAAACAATGATACACCTAGGGCAACTGGGACCTGCAAGACATTGAAAGAGTGCATGTTCATTGCTAAAATAATTTTGGGATTTTAGAGTTCGCATCAATCTTGAACAAAGATAAACACGAACCTGCATCAGATTCACCACCCAATATACTGGCGTACAATTGTCTGTGTAATTCTATTTCCACAAAAAAACAATGCGAGTTAGTTTACAAAATTCAAAATAACTTTAAAAAACAATCCAAACTCAGAGCATAAACTGTGAGTATATGTGGATCATAAACAAAAAATACAGATAAGGAGAAATGAAAACCTTGCCAATTTGCAGTCCTAGAAATGCAACCCAAACAAAACACAGGAGTCCAGTTTCCTTCCAGCAAACATTCTCCATGATAGGCACCTAAAATGACATAGCTTATTAGACCTAAACTATTAAGAGAAGCAGAATATTATCATTTCAAGATCTAAGATAAGTTACCTCAGGTTCGGAATGTTCTACTTCTTTCTTTTCAGCGCCATTGCTATCACCAGGAAGGAGCTTGTACTCAGCGTCTTCACCAGCGATGAGCACAAAAGACCATATCAGCGGGAAATAAAAGAACACTGAGATTGAAATTCCATGAAACTCATACATAATAAAGAAGAAGTTAGCATAACCTACCATTTGCGCCTGACTTTTTCGCAGCCTCAGCCTCCTGAAGTAAGAAACACATAATTATCAAAAACCAACACTTAACATATATGACCTTATTTACATAGCCTTGCAAGAATTCAAGACATCACAATACTAGGAATAAAATCACCTATCAGATATGCTATCTACTTTGCATAATGGATGCCACTAGAATGGGTGAAAAGAAAGAGCAAAAGTACAAACAATTCAAACATGCTGTTTCAATGTACACTACAGTATTTGAATAGGAAAAGAAGTTCATCAACCTTTTTCAGGATAGTCTCTTTTTTCCACGTATCAACCCCTCGCAAAAAGGCCTTGGTTGATGTAGCTGCAACAATAACGTAAGTTCAGATGCTTTGCTGGAGCAGTAGGTAAAGGAAACACAAAGTGTACCATATTTCAAATGCAGTCTTACCGATGAATAGTACTATTAGCAGAACTGTAACCATCCAATCAGCAAATATCACATTGAAAGTAACTCCAATACTAATGCCAAGCATCAGCATTGGCTGGATGAGCACGGCCAAATCAAAATCAATAATAGGCATATCAATTGTTGGATGCCTGAGTTTTAGATTATAGTAAACAGTAGAGACCGAAGCTCCCATGATCATACCTGACAATCAAGAGTAGAATCTGTGAGTCCCTTAACCAGGAGAGAGCAGCTAATACAGAGAAGATGAAAAATTCAGAAATTAAGACTTGCTGCTGATATAGTGTGAATTCTAGAGGGGGTTTACGCTTATCCTGCCTAAAGGGAAAAGACGAGGGAAAAGGAATCTGTCAGGGAGTAAATTATCTGATGGGCACACCTTGTCTAATCTAGCAGCTATTTTCTATTTACAAACTCAAAAGGTGTCTTTAGCCCCTATATACTTCTCACAGAAAGGGAAAAGAATATCCAGCAATCTGCCAACATAAGATAACTGAATTAAGCTCAAAGACGGTGGAGGGAAAGAAGTATTATTGACAAGGAGCATGAAGAACGTCTTACAACGAAAACTTGAGTCAGGAGCAATTCCAGGCGAAAACTTCAGGGTCTATTAAGTCATTGCTCATTAAGTTACCTTATTTTTTCTTTCTTTTTATCTTTAAGTTCCTTCACTTCAGAAATCAGGGGCAAGTCCAGAAGGATCAGGATAAACTATATATTCACCAAAATTTGTTAAGCCATGGAAGTCATGAAATTAAGAGTCAAATTTCTTAAAAGTCAATCTTATACTAGTGTTCCCTATCTTACATTTTGAAATTGCAGTAGATGATTTTGGATCAAATCCAACGATGAGAGAAAGCATAGGTACGAATATGCCGCCGCCACCAACACCACCTACACTCCCAAATGCTGCTCCCAAAAATCCAATTATCGAACCAACAACAATTTGCCAATCGAATTTCAATTCCTGCAATGACATCCGGTAACACACAGTCAAAACTTCCATTGTAAACCATGTCAACAGGAATAAAGCAAACAGGAGGTCAGGAGCCTAATGAAAATATTGGCCAAGCTATAGAAGTAGGATTGTATAAATCAATGTAGCACATGGAAGTGGCAGCCCAATCACAGCTTGCACTTCCAACAAGCCACCATCTCAGAGGTCGGAAGCATTATGCCAGGATCACTTCCAAATGGAAAATTAGCATAACTACTCTGCGTTGCAAACTTCACATTGGCCAACTTACTCAGATATCTTAGTTATATGCAGTGGCATAGCCACATGTAGTGAAGGGTGGTCAGTTGAACACCTTCCGTTGAAAAATTAATACTGTGTATAAAGAAAATGGTATGTTATATAGGTCAAAAATTACTTTTCATACGTATATATTAAATCATGAACACCCTTAACAAAAATTTTGGCTTCACCACTGGTTATATGGATTCCATCTTTGTCTTTTTTTTAATCAGTTTTATTTGAACATCTTCACCACGTCTTCATTCCCTATCTCTTCTTGATCTCAAATAGCAAGTAAATTTACATGTTGGGATCCATATTCTCCAACTTCAGAAGAAAAGCAACAAGTCCACAAGAATATGCATAAAGATAGCTTCTTGGTCTTTTGGAAACAACCTCTCTACCTTTGAGGTAGTGGTAAGGTCTGCGTACGCTCTACCCTCCCCTCCACAGACCCCACTTTGTGTAACTATAATTGTGTTGTATAACTTACTGGTGCATTTACCCTCAGGCAACTAACTGATCCAGATTCAATTATACTCCATTAATGGTCCCACCTAATCAACTAAATTACACTCACTAACACCACACAACTACCACTATCAATCAATCTTATACCAGATCACATTAAAACTAACAAATCACTACTAGTTCTAAAAATTCAAAATACAACCCAACTAAAAGTTCAAGAAAAGACAGCAATCAACAACAACAACAATAAAAAAATCAAATCTTTAATCAAGAAAACTCATTAATTACCGGCCAAACATGTTCATAACCAGATTCATTAGGCTTCCACAAGAACTGCACAACTGAAGTAAGCAAATCAGCATTTGACTGCTGCTTACTTCCAACACTTTCCCTCTTCAAACTTCTTTCAGCTGAAACAAATATAGCAGCCAAAAGAAAACTCCAAGAAATTGACAATAATGGCCTTAAAACCTTCCATCTTCCTCCAAAACCCTCCATAACAACAACAACAATAACAAAAATACAATCTTTTTTGCACACCCAAGAACCCCAAAAGGCCAAAAAAGAATACTACTACAAGAATTCAGAGAAATTCAAAACACAGTATAAAAAAGACCCAATTTCTTTGTTTGGTAGTAAAGGAAGTAAATTTCCCTTTATTGTTAACCAAAGAAAAGAAATGGAAATTATTGGAAATTTAGAAAAAAAAATGGGGAGAAAAAGAGAAGAAAATCAAGTGGTACATACAATACAAAGATGAATGAATGTAGTGAATATATATAATAAGAAAATTAGACTAAAAAAAGATATGAACCAGAACGCGGTGACCGTGACTGAATAAAACGACACAGTTTTGAGTGGTTAATAAGTACTACTCCCTCCGTCCCAGTCATCTTACTAAAAATAAATGCTCATATTAGTTGATCAATTACTAATCAAGATAGAATTAATTAATTTTTTTCATTTTACCCCTGCAATTAATTACAATTTTAATATCCATTCCTATACTCGATGAATATCATTAATATAAATAAATAATAAAATAGTAAAATTCAAAATTCCATTTATGATTTTTTAATCTTTATTTAAAATAAAATATACCCTACTAAAATGAAACAGAAAAAGTACTATATTTTATCGTTTGTTTTACTTGTACATATTTGACTTGACATATTTTAACAATCAGTAAGGACAAAGGTATTATGGAATTTAGGTCATTGTGGGCAAAAGGATTTTCTCTTTATGATATAAACTCTTTTAATTATAAGTTATTTAAATATTAAAAATAAATATAATATTTATTAAAAAAATAAAATGAATTATCTCATAAAGTTGGACAACTATTATTACTCTCTCCATTTTACTTTGCATGTCTCTTATTAAAACTTGATTGATACACCTTTCAGAAAGTTCTCTCAAAATAAATTCAAATAATTATTTTTAAAATAGGAATTAGATAAAACGAAATAAAAGTATCGGATAAGTAAAAATGAACGGAGGGTTAATAAGAGTTTTAGTGTGCCGTGTGGGTCCCGAAGGCAACAACTATTCAGTGCACGTTCTTTTGCTTCTGAATTCTCTCTCTCCAACTATTAAAGTGGATTAACTTTTATGAGCGACCTTTTATATAATTTATTTTTGCTACTAGTATTCTTCTTTTTTTTAAAAAAAATATTTTATGAAATTCAAAGTACTTATATTTTTAATAAATATTTTAAAATATTTACCTTTTGTATTGTATTAATATGAAAAAAAAAATATCAATTTATGAAATTTTCTGTATCATTTTTTAATATTTAAATTTAAATTTAAATTTTGGAATATATAATTAATATAATTCAATTTAAAGATTATCAAAAAGGGCCTCTATACAACATAGAAAACTACAATCGAAAGCCATGGTAGAGTGATATATATTTTTTCTATCTTTAATTAAAAAAACTGACATTAATTCTAAGTACAAAATTATTTTTAATTAATAGAAAGCAATTTACTATCGAGCGATTTTTTTAATATAAATCCGAATTATTCAAACGAGGGGCAAAAGTGACAAAAACTTATCATAAAAAAGGGGAACAAATCTGTAAGGCAATATTCTCACCCAACGTGGAAAAGAAAAAGAATAAAGGGCAAAAGGGCAAACAATCAATTAATGACCTTATTTTATTTACTATTATAAGTATATATAATTGCTATTTGCAGTTCTTACCCAAAAAACCCAGACCAAAAACAAGGACAAGTTATCAACAAGGGTTGTGGTGGAGTGGTAAGTACTCCTTCATCCTTAATCAGAGGTTTCGTGTTCGAGTCCTCTGGATACGGAATTGTCTTTGTTAGGGAGCACTTTACCCTCAATGTGGGACTTCTCGACGCAAATCTGAATTTAATTGAGCTCCAAGTAGGTACCAGACATTGGGTGGGAAAATAAAAAAAATCAGTACAAGTCTTACCGAACACAATGTTGGATACGTTTGATTTATTTTAATGATGAATAATTAATTAAGAAATACTACTAGTAGTAGTGAAAAGGAAACACAGCACAAAAAACCATTAAAAGTGGTTCACATTTTGGTCAACAAATGTATAATAAAATTTAAGTTGATTCAGATGTGAATCAGATCTTAAAATTGTTTATTTGATTCCTTTCCCAAAGTTAAATACTGACAATTACTTCCTTCAATGTATTTTGGTTGTCGTTCTTACTAATAGTTTAAAATAGGAGTAGTTGTTATTTTTAAAAATAAAATATAATTAATTTCTAATTTTTCTCTTTATTTTTTACTAAATAAATACAAAGAGATATTAAAATGATAAAAAAAATAGTACTAAATTGAGACTAAATATAAATAAAAATAATTAATTAAATTATTTTATCTCTTAAAAAACATGCAAAAGAAAATACAACAAGTAAAATAAATCACAGGTAGTTATTGATCCAAATTCAGCACATGTTCTTACTTGAACCTCCACTTTTTCCATTTTTTTAATAAAAGTTCGATTGATTTTATTTTTCTTCTCTGGTATTAAATTTTTAAAATGTTAATATAATACTAACCCAGCTCCAAACAAGTTCAGTTTAGCTAAAAAAAAAAAGATTACATCTTAAATTATCAACACGAGCAAAAAAATCATATTTTAGTTATGATTGTGGGCATTTGAAATATAAGTATTGAACATATGAAGAATTCAAAGAGACCTTATAGTTATTCTTATTTGATTCACCAGTTTTATAATTAAATAGTGTTACTGTATTGATAATAGAAACAGGTTACAAATATTTCTCTTTTTAAGGCTTTAGGGAACTTGAGAAAATGAGATCTCTTTTTTTTTTTTTTTACAAATTGAATAACTCATGTGGTATATTTTCTTGTTTGTTCAATGCTAATATATGATTTATTATTCTTAAAAAATTTGATTGCATATTCTAAAGAATATACATGTCCATTCAAAAAAAAAGTTGTCAACCATTATTATGCCCACAGAATATGCAAAAATAAGTGAATTTTCTTCAATGATTCTTTCCCACAAGAAAGGATATCCAGAAATAATAATAATTCATTTGCATCTTGAGGCCTAATGGGGGGACCAAGTGTCTTTATTTGTTTTCCATTTCCTGTCCCTCTTCTTTATTTTCCTTTTTTATTTCTTTTTGTTCAATACAGATCAAACATTTTACCACCACAATAAAGTCTACAATTATTTTACCAACCAAAAGTTTCAATATTTGCTATAATTTAATCATTTTGTTGTACTAGCCGTGTTTTTGTAGTTCTTTCTTTTGATACTTATCAACATCTGTTGTCATTGTGTTTGGATTATCGCATTATTTTATCGTTGTTCTTGTTTCTTTCTTGTAGGTTTTGCACTTGTTTCCTTATTAGTTGTTAAGTTTCCTTAATTGTTTTCCTCTTCTTTGTACTTGGATTTGTTGCACTTGATGAGCCGATACACTTTTGAAAATAGTTTCTACCTCCACGAGGTAGTGGTAAGGTCTGCATACACTCTATCCTTTTTAGACCCTACTTTTGAGATTTCAATGGATATATTGTTGTTGTTGTTGTAGTAGTATTTTGTTAGCAAAATAAATTAAAATTAAAGTCTCCAATTATTTCAAGGACCAAAATCTTAATATTTGCTATAATTTTCTACCAAAATTCTACTGGTGATATTCAATGATATTAATGTTGTAAAACTAATAAGAGTGGATGTCCACTACTTTAGAAATTTACTTCCACTACTTATCTCCATTACTTTCCTTCATTACGAAGATAACCTCAACCATGCATGACCATTATTTTTGTACCCTTATACCTCCATAACCTCGCTCCTTCATTATCTTCATGGTTAATATCATGTTTATGACAACCTTTTATATGCCTCTATGTAACACTATAAATAAAGGCATAAAAGTTCATATTATAGACACTTGATACTTGAAAGAATAAGAAATCTCTCCTCGATCTCTTCATCTCTCATTTCTTGTCAACTTTATTGCTTAATATTGTTAATTTTTTAACTTAGTTTTAAAACAATTAACAGTTTTTTCTTTATTTTACAAATTAACTCTCTCTTTCTGTTTCTTCCTTTCTTCTCATCCATCAAGATTTTATCTAAAAGAAGTATGTATGTCTCATTCAATGGACTGTAACGTTTATGAATTTATATGTTGGTCCTCCACCGTCCACTTCATGTTAGTGAACACAATTAACATGTTTTTTTTTTTAATCCTTATCATAGCAAGAATGATTGATTATTGTGTATCGTCAAAGTTGATCAAGTTTGACCCCTAGAGGTTTTTTTTTATGGGTTATTCATTTGTTGTTTGAAATTTATTGGTTCGATTAATTCGTATTTGTTATGTTTTACACATTAAAGAAGGAAATATTTTTATCAAGATATTATTCTCAATATTCATATTTGGAACTTATAATTAAAGGTGTGAAAACTCTATCCATCCTACTACAATACTCACCATCCATTTCATCACATTATTTGCATGATTGACGACTAAAATTAATTGGGTAAGATAATTTCATATATACATGATAACAATATCTTTAATTGGCTAGAACACGTGATTCTTGAGTCACTACTAAAAAAAGACCAAAAAACGACGGAAAAAAGCGACGGACCGCGTCGTTTTTTTGGTCAAAATCGACGGAAAAGCGACCCAGTCACTTGCGTCGTTAAAAGGCTCGATGATTTTTAAAAACGACGAACATCGTCGCTTTTTTTACGACGGACAGCGTCGTTTTTTTGAAAAAAAAAAATTACAAATTTTTTCCGAAAAAGCGACGCTGTCCGTCGTTTTTTGTTCTTCATATGAAGAACACATGATGAACAAAAAGCGACGGACAGCGTCGATTTTTAGAAAACAATAATTTTAATTTAGTTCAGAAAATGCGACGCTGTCCGTCGCATTTCTAGAATATTTTTTAAAAAAATTCCAGAAAAGCGACGGACAAAAGCGACACGTTCCGTCGCTTTTCTGCATATTTTTTGGATGCAGAAAATTGCATTTTCTGCATCCCACCTGTCAAATGAAAATGCAATTTAATATGTACAGCCCCAAGCAACACACATTACGCATATAACACATAATACTAGTCAACAAAACTTAAACAATTAATCCAACAACATCTAAAACACTTAAAGAATCGTAAAGGTTTTCAAAAAGATATAAGTTAAGTTCAAGAATGTCTAAAAAGTGTCTAGAAGCATCAAATCCAACAACACTAAGGAGTAGCCCCAACTAACTCCTCGTCACTCTCTGTGTCTTCTTCGCTACTTGAATCGGGTGATGGAGAACGTTGACGACGACGACGAGCCATGCTAGCCATTTGTTTTTTAAGTTCCTCGACGGTCTTGCACGTGATATCATTTTTGAAACAAGTCTAGTGACATTGCATGAACGATAAAACCTCTAACACCATTAAGATATTGCGGTTTTAAACCCCCACCAGTTTCATAATCCATATCATACATCCACAAACGATGATCCATCTACAAAAATATAGATATTCAATTATAAATTTGCATTTCCAAGCCACAAGTTCACAATTTCAAATCACTACACTTAACAATTTTCAAAAAATAAATTCACAATTTCAATGCTTACACTTAACCATTTTCAACTCACAAGTTCACATTTCAAGTCACTACACTTAACCATTTTCAAAAAACAAGTTCACATTTTCAAATCACTACACTTAACAATTTTCAAATCACTACATTTAACAATTTTCAAAAAATAAGTTCACAATTTCCATGCACTACACTAAACCATTTTCAATTCACAAGTTCACATTTCAAGTCACTACACTTAACCATTTTCAAAACACTAATTCACAATTTCAAGTCACTACACTTAACAATTTTCAAGTCACAAGTTCACATTTCAAGTCACAACACTTAACCATTTTCAAAAAACAAGTTCACAATTTCAAATCACTACACTTAACAATTTTCAAAAAATAAGTTCACAATTTCCATGCACTACACTTAACCATTTTCAATTCACATGTTCACATTTCAAGTCACTACACTTAACCATTTTCAAGTCACAAGTTCACATTTCAAGTCACCACACTTAACCATTTTCAAAAAACAACTTCACAATTTCAAATCACTATACTTAACCATTTTCAATTCACAAGTTCACATTTCAATGCACTACACTTAACCATTTTCAAATCACAAGTTCACATTTCATGTCACAACACTTAACAATTTTCAAGTCACTACACTTAACCATTTCAAGTCACTACACTTAACCATTTTCAAGTCACTATATTAAACCACTTTCAAGAAACAAGTTCACGATTTCAATTAACTACATTTAACCATTTTCAAGTCACTACACTTAACCATTTTCAACTCACTAATTCACATTTCAAGTCACTACACTTAACCATTTTCAAAAAACAAGTTCACAATTTCAAATCACTACACTTAACAATTTTCAAAAATAAGTTCACAATTTCCATGCACTACACTTAACCATTTTCAATTCACAAGTTCACATTTCAAGTCACTAAACTTAACCATTTTCAAGTCACAAGTTCACAATTTCAAATCACTACACTTAACCATTTTCAAAAAACAAGTTCACATTTTCAAATCACTACACTTAACAATTTTCAAAAAATAAGTTCACAATTTCCATGCACTACACTTAACCATTTTCAATTCACAAGTTCACATTTCAAGTCACTACACTTAACCATTTTCAAAAAACTAATTCACAATTTCAAGTCACTACACTTAACAATTTTCAAGTCACAAGTTCACATTTCAAGTCACTACACTTAACCATTTTCAAAAAACAAGTTCACAATTTCAAATCACTACACTTAACAATTTTCAAAAAATAAGTTCACAATTTCCAAGCACTACACTTAACCATTTTCAATTCACAAGTTCACATTTCAAGTCACTACACTTAACCATTTTCAAAAAACAACTTCACAATTTCAAATCACTACATTTAACAATTTTCAAAAAATAAGTTCACAATTTCCATGCACTACACTTAACCATTTTCAATTCACAAGTTCACATTTCAAGTCACTACACTTAACCATTTTCAAGTCACAAGTTCACATTTCAAGTCACTACACTTAACCATTTTCAAAAAACAACTTCACAATTTCAAATCACTACACTTAACCATTTTCAATTCACAAGTTCACATTTCAATGCACTACACTTAACCATTTTCAAGTCACAAGTTCACATTTCATGTCACAACACTTAACAATTTTCAAGTCACTACACTTAACTATTTCAAGTCACTACACTTAACCATTTTCAAGTCACTATATTAAACCACTTTCAAGAAACAAGTTCACGATTTCAATTAACTACATTTAACCATTTTCAAGTCACTACACTTAACCATTTTCAACTCACTAATTCACATTTCAAGTCACTACACTTAACCATTTTCAAAAAACAAGTTCACAATTTCAAATCACTACACTTAACAATTTTCAAAAATAAGTTCACAATTTCCATGCACTACACTTAACCATTTTCAATTCACAAGTTCACATTTCAAGTCACTAAACTTAACCATTTTCAAGTCACAAGTTCACAATTTCAAATCACTACACTTAACCATTTTCAAAAAACAAGTTCACATTTTCAAATCACTACACTTAACAATTTTCAAAAAATAAGTTCACAATTTCCATGCACTACACTTAACCATTTTCAATTCACAAGTTCACATTTCAAGTCACTACACTTAACCATTTTCAAAAAACTAATTCACAATTTCAAGTCACTACACTTAACAATTTTCAAGTCACAAGTTCACATTTCAAGTCACTACACTTAACCATTTTCAAAAAACAAGTTCACAATTTCAAATCACTACACTTAACAATTTTCAAAAAATAAGTTCACAATTTCAAATCACTACACTTAACCATTTTCAAAAAACAAGTTCACATTGTCAAATCACTACACTTAACAATTTTCAAAAAGTAAGTTCACAATTTCCATGCACTACACTTAACCATTTTCAATTCACAAGTTCACATTTCAAGTCACTACACTTAAACATTTTCAAGTCACAAGTTCACAATATCAAATCACAACACTTAACAATTTTCAAGTCACTACACCTAACCATTTCAAGTCACTACACTTAACCATTTTCAAAACACTAATTCACAATTTCAAGTCACTACACTTAACAATTTTCAAGTCACAAGTTCACATTTCAAGTCACTACACTTAACCATTTTAAAAAAACAAGTTCATAATTTCAAATCACTACACTTAACAATTTTCAAAAAATAAGTTCACAATTTCCATGCACTACACTTAACCATTTTCAATTCACAAGTTCACATTTCAAGTCACTACACTTAACCATTTTCAACTCACAAGTTTACATTTCAAGTCACTACACTTAACAATTTTCAAAAAACAAGTTCACATTTCAAGTCACTATATTTAACCATTTTCAAGAAACAACTTCACAATTTCAATTCACTACATTTAACCATTTTTCACCTCACTACTTCACTTTTCAAGTCTCTACACTTAACAATTTTCAAAAAATAAGTTCACAATTTCAATGCACTACACTTAACCATTTTCAATTCACAAGTTCACATTTCAAATCACTACACTTAACCATTTTCAAGTCACAAGTTCACAATTTCAAATCACTACATTTAACAATTTTCAAAAAGTAAGTTCACAATTTCCATGCACTACACTTAACCATTTTCAACTCACTAATTCACATTTCAAGTCACTACACTTAACCATTCTCAAAAAACTAGTTCACAATTTCAAGTTACTACACTTAACCATTTTCAAGTCACAAGTTCTCATTTCAAGTAACTAACCTTAACCATTTTGAAGACACTAATTCAAATTTCAAGTAACTCAACTTAACCATTTTCAAGTCACTAATCAACATTTCAAGTAACTAGACTTAATCATTTTCAAGTCACTAATTCACATTTCAAGTAACTACACTTAACCATTTTCAAGAAATAAGTTCACAATTTCAAATCGCTACATTTAAACATTTTCAAGTCACTACTTCAAATTTTCAATTCTAATATATGTAAAACAATTCAATAAAGCGAATAAGTAGAGGCGTCGCATGTCCCTCTCACACCATATAATCATCACAAAACCTAGGGCTTTCAAAGCCTTCTACAGCAAATAATCCCACCATAACACTACATTTAGGGACTTCAATATAAGAAAATATAGAGAAATCAACTTACCTTTACTTGGTTGTTGTTGTTGTCGTTGGTGAGAGAAGGAGCGGAGAGAGAATGTTGCTGTTGTTGGCTACTGTTGGTGGTGGAAGGAGGCGGCGGCGGCGGCGGCAGCGGCGGCGGCGGCTGGTGGGAAAGGGCAGTGGTTCGTCCTTCCGTCGGGAGCAATGTTGGTGTAGATTAGTGTGTGAGAGAGAGAGATTTGTTGAATATTTGAGAGAGGAAAAAAAAGAAAGAGATAGAGAGAAGAGAGAAGAGAGTCTTGAAAATGGTAAGAGAAAGAGCAAGAATAGAGTCTTGCCCTAATTATATGGGTGACTAAAAAGTTGACTAAAAAATCGACGGAAAAAATCGACGCTGTCCGTCGATTTTTGCGTCGATTTTTTTAAAAAAAATATATATGAATTAATTTTTTAAAATATAAAAATTATTTATTTATTAATAAATTAAAAATATCAAATATCGACGGACAGTGTCGTTTTTATAAACTTATTTTTAGAAAAACCGACTCTGTCCGTCGCTTTTAATAAAAAATAAAGAAAAATTAAAAATAAATTTAAAAAGCGACGGACAGCGTCGTTTTTTCTAAAAAATAATTTTCTTTTTTAAAAAAATAATAGCGACGCTGTCCGTCGATATTTGTAAAAATAAATAAAAATTTAATTTAAATTAAAAAAGCGACGGACTGCGTCGCTTTTCTAAAATTAATTTTCTTTTTTTAAAATTAAAAGCGACGCATTCCGTCGCTTTTATTAAAAAAAATATTATAAATTATTTATTAATTGTTTGGCACAATAATCCGCGAAAATAAGCGACGGAAATTGAGACGCTGTCCGTCGATTTGAATAAAAAAATAAATAAAAATTTAAAATAAATTAAAAAACGACGGACAGCGTCGTTTTTTCCGTCGTTTTTCTGAAGCGACGCAATCCGTCGCTTTTTTGTCAGTCGTTTTTTTGCCTTTTTTTAGTAGTGAGTATGGATTATATCTAGGTGGCCTTCGAGATTTGAGTTCGATTAAACTCACTAATTTTGATGCAAATTCTATATTTATTTTAAGAAATCAATGTAATATGTACAAATTAATAATTTTAAATTTTGATTTTGTCTCTAATTAATAGTTATATCAATATAATTAAATCTTTAAAACCACTGTCAAAGTTCCTCTTTTGCAAGTAATTATATGTAAATGCAATTAAAATCTTTAGAACCACAATGTAATACTCCCTCCGTTTCAAAATAGTTGGCCCTCTTACCAAAAATATTTGTTTCAATTTAGTTGTTCAAGTTGAAAAATCAAGACTATTTTGTACATATTTTTCCCATTCTATCCCAGATAATATTAAGTACATCCACATTTTTCAAAATTATTGAAAACATACAATTTTACATTTTCAAAACTACCATTGAATGTGCAGCTTTACCAATAGTAATCAATTTAAAACTACATACAATGATGAACATACTCCTCATGCATATGCTTAGATAGAGTAGTAATGGAATGGAGTACTCGTGATTTCAATTTTCAAAAAAATAATAATTAATGAACATTGTTAGTTTCAATTCTAAATACTTCAGGTTCCAGATATATATGATGCATGCATGGAATGGAGTAATTGCACCAAATGTTTATATTTAATCATTGCACTGATTATTGGACTTTAAAAGGCATATAAGGGCAAAAGAGTAAAATGCACCTAATTATTGGCTTTTTAATAGACGTGTCAAGTCCATAAGGGCCAACTATTTTGAAACGGAGAGAGTACATCAATTGTGGTAGGGGCCTGGGCTCCGTTAATCTTTAAAATACTTGAAATGTTTTTATTGTCGAAATAGAATATTCTAATACATTAAATGACTCGATATTATTTTCGTAGATCGATCTAGATCTATTTTTTTTCTTATAATTTTGGTTTCTCCTCATGATTAAAATAGCCCAGGATTCCCTAACGTACATTACAACTAGTACTATTTCTCCATAGAATAATAAATCATCTCCTCCTCAGGATGAAATATAGGAAAAAAATTTAAAGGGGGAAAACAAATGTCGTTTTCCTTATTTATAAATGTGTCTGCCATTTAATATAAGGTAGGGATATTATTGATAAGTACAAAACCAGCTGTAATTCTAAGGACAAGTCACATAATCATAACCACATATATTGGGCAGATAGTATAAGTAGTACTCCATATAGCTTTTGATTTTTTTCTCTGATAAGCCACGTTTCTAATATTTGACAGCTTCTCTAATTAACTTGAACAATTTGTCAACCACAACAAGTTCTTTTTCAAGTTGAACTGATGATTCACACCCCTAAAAGTTTTGGAATTTCTTTGTCATGATTGATTGAAGTGATGTGACTAAATCACTTATAAACTAGTAACTCAAACCCAAGTTTTTTCGCTTAGTGTCCGATATATATTTATATTGGGAGCTCAACTAAATACGATTTCATTTCGAAAAATTCGATATTAAAGATGATTACATATTGTTGGTGAAAAATTACAATTACAATTGAGAAATAAAATGAAGAAAATAAAATATTTTGTTTGTCTAAGGCGCAAATATCTCGCTTTTTTAAAGGAGATTCAAGCCCAATGCGGCAAAACTTTTCAACCAATCTAGTAGTAATCTTCTTGACTTACTTTCATGCACTCTTTATTTTCTTGTTAAACTGAAAATAATGTCAAACCACCGCTATTTATAAGTGGGGAATTCTTCCTTGTAATAAATAGGAAGAATGTAGATAGTAAAATGGCCTACATTAATGAGCAAATAAAGAGGTTAGTGGTTACAATGGTTTTAAGGCAAAATGTAGCCATTTTTCTGCCAATTAACCATAAGTTACAACAACCACTAACCTTAATAAAAATATAATGCAGCAAAATGAGTCTATTATAGTCACATAATGAAAGATTCTAAATGAGAGCAAAGGCGTACAATGCCCACCAAAGTTTTTGGGAAAACAAATGCATTTCCTACTTATTATTTTATGTTCGATTGGTGAGTGGAAAATATTTTTAAAAAAAATATTTTTCAGTGTTCAATTTGTAAGTGAAAAATATTTTTCATAACATTTCTTAGTATTCAGTTGATGAATAGAAATATTTTCTGAATTTTTTTTTCCTAGTGTTCAGTTAGTAAGTAAAAAATATCTTTTAGAAAATACTTTTCTATGTTCCTCCACCCCACTCACAATTAATCCCCATGCTTTCCTATGTGGTAAGACAATTTGTTTTTCTACCTAACTAGTGGCAAGTATATTTTAACCTACATAAACTAACTCGATAAGGCTTGTTTGAGTGAGCATCAACTGGAAAGATGAGAACTTAAGTAATGTGATGATCCATAACAAATAGGCCAAACTAGATTGAGTGGTTAATAATGCTTTCAGTTTCTATGTTAACTATTTGGATTTTAGATTCAGGGTAGTAGAAACGAAGCCTAATTCAGTAAGAGGTCGTGTGTGTAGGATGGTGTTTATTATATATATATATATATATATATATATATATATATATATCAAGTACACTTTAGCCTCCAACAGTTTAGTCAGTCACTTACTCAAGCTCAAATCTCTTGTTTACACTATAGATACAAGGTAGACAAAAGAGAAAGTTGTTTATATTGAAAGGGAAAGTGTTGCATTTTGGTTTTGATGATCAACAAACTATTGCAAGGGACCTGATCCATGATTTTTTGATTAAGGTTGAAGTCAACTCGTATGGACTACGTACACTTTACCCTCCCCAGACCCCACTAGGTGGGAATATACTCGGTATGTTGTTGTTGAAGTCAACTCGGTAAAGCCATAAGTTGTACTTTTCTGCAGTTGGTTGGTGGCACTGCAGCAGAGGTGCAACAAGTCTGTCCAACCTCTACCAATGACATGATGCCTAGGTTTTTCTCTCTCTTATAAAAGCAAAAAGTTACACCAGTAAAACCTAGTTTTTGTATTACAAAGATCCATCTTCCAAAGCAAAAGCCATCCTCATTAAAGAACATTGCTCATTTCAACAAAGGAACCTGATCGAGTGTTAGCGAGTCTTTCGTTTTTAAATTGTAAATCTACTTGATCGAGTGTTAGCTAGTCTTTCGTTTTTAAATTGTAAATCTACTCCTGTATTATAAAGGATAGTAGATATTGAACTTGTGTAAGTCCTTAGGTTGTGTCGTATTAACTGGAGTTAGTTAGTCGCATCAACTAATGTTTAGTCAAGTTGGGTCTTTCATTATTTGCTTGGTGTTTCTATTGGGTAGAGTTATTTAAGAGTGTCAACTAGAG
Organism: Capsicum rhomboideum; assembly: GCA_031232105.1. NCBI lineage: Eukaryota > Viridiplantae > Streptophyta > Magnoliopsida > Solanales > Solanaceae > Capsicum > Capsicum rhomboideum. The sequence goes on from CP124718.1 coordinate 3,760,571, forward strand.
TTAGTTGATTTGAAGTGTGTAGTAGAGTTACTGCACGAGTCTTGTAATAGAGGTGTTACAAGGCAGATAGGATTAAGAGTTTAATCCTTGTGAGTACTCGAGCCTGTAATCACGGTTGCTTGAAGTTAGTGAATTTAGTTGGAAATCCTACGAGGCAGGTTGTGATTTTACTCCCTTGAGCAAGGAGGTTTTCATGTAAATATTGTGCATTATTTATCTTCTTGCATCTAACTTCATTACTTGCTAAGTCGTTGTATTTATCAGTCAAGGGACTTGGTCTCTTGATTTATGGTGGACTCATGTAAGCCAACAATTAATATCAGATCAAGTACTTCCTATACGGTTAACACCTAGGAAGGATCCTGCTTTGATGGCTGCTCCACCCAACCTCGAAGAAGGTCAGTCGACTACCAGACCACCTCGCTTTAATGGACAATATTATGAATGGTGGAAAACATGCACGCATAATTTCATTATGGCTGAAGACAATGAAATGTGGGACATCATCTGTGATAGACCACAAGTACCCATGAAACCAGTGAAGGTTGGAGATATTACATCCATGGTACCTAAAACCAAAAAATAATATGACGAGGATGACAGAAAGAAAATGGAGAAAATAGAGATATTACATCCTTGGATTGCAAAGGAAATACCCAGAGCTTGCGAGAATGATCATCAATAAAGGTCACAAAGTAAACTGCATCACCATGAGACCTTACCTCAAAGGACCACACAAATCAGAATGTACCAACTCCAGCAAATCAAGTTTTCTTGAAGGCGGATGACTATGAAAAGAAACTATTTTCTGTTTACCGGCTAAGCAATGAACACCTCTCTTCAACTTTGCTTGTTTCACTCCAGAAAGTAAATTTTTCTTAGCCAAACTATCTATCCCCTTCTCACTCATATGACTCAGCCTTCTATGCCATAACTCTGATAAAGTATCATTCTCCACCAAGTTTACTGAGCCTCTAGAAATGGAGCCCTGAAATACATACAAGTTAGACAACTTGTCACCACGAGCCATAACCATCGAACCTCTAGTAAGCTTCCACTGGTCAGCACCAATGGTGTTAATATAACCCTCATTATTAAGATTTCCTATAGAAATCAAATTCAAGCGAACATCTGGAGCATGATTGACATTGTTGAGAAAAAGTTTGGAACCATTGTTACTTTTCAAACAAACTGTCCCAATGCCAGGAACTTCAACCTCATCATTATTGCCCATTTTCAACATTCCAAAATTACCTAGAGTATAAGAAGAAAATAATTCCTTCTTGGGCGTGACATGAGAAGTAGCACCAGAATCCACAAACCAGCTAGACTCATCACGAACAAAATTAATGTCCTTTTCACCGCACGCAACAAAACGATCATCATTAGCAATGACAACAACTCAATTTTCATTATCATCTTCTTTCTTTTGTCGTCTCATATCTCTTTTATGCTTGTGACAATATTTCATGATATGCTCATTTTTGTGGCAATAGTCACATGTAACATTCTTGTATCTGGACTTTGACTTGCTTCGACTTTTATCTCTGTCATTTGGACCTCTGGACTTGTTTCTCCTCCTATCTTCAGTAACCAAAACATCGGAGTGTGAAACTGAAGAAGATGAGGCCTGAGATCTTCTTCTCATCTCTTCATTTAAGACACCACTCTTAACATATTCCATAGTTACAACACTACTGGGAGCAGAATTATTCAAAGAAACCTAAAGAATTTCCTAAGAGTCTAACAGAGTATTAAGAAGCCAAAGTCCCTGAATTTCTTCATCGAACTTTACATCCATTCCGGACAGCTGGTCAAGGACACTCTGAAAATTATTTATATAATCAGAAATAGGACTGCCCTTTTTGTACCTGATATTCATTAACTGTTTTAATAGGAATAACTTGTTATTGCGAGTCTCGACCTTGTCCCACAAACTTCTGGCATGTGTCTCATTCACAATATGGTTTCTAACATTATCTTCAACCCATTGTCTGATATAGCCACAAACCTGTATGTACTCAAATTTTCAATCCTCATCTGTCATGGATTGAGGTTTATTAGAAGCGAACACAGGCAAATGCACTTTCTTGACAAATAGGAGATCTTTCATCTTGTCTTTCCAAGTGTGATAATTACTACCATTCAAACATACCATCTTACTTATATTTGCCTCCATCATTCAAATCGACAATCAACAACAACCAATGCTCTGATACCACTTTGTTGGGAAAGACAAGGCACTAACAAAAGCGCACGACAAGATAGCAGCGGAAGAATGCCTAAGTCTAAACTTTTCCTTTTAATTTGAATCAAGAGAAGACAAACTAATTCAAGCACTATGATGATAGGGAAGCAAACAAATCAACCAAAATAGATAAGTAAGGATAAAATAAACCTATCACACGAAACACCAGATTTACGTGGAAAACCCTTCAGTGTGAAGAGTAAAAAATCATGGGACCAAAACCTCCAATATAATCACCAAGATTTACAATAATGTTCTCCAAAATGGCCACCAAATTAGTGCCAAACAACAAGCAACAATATATAAAGCACAACACCAAAACACGAGATAATAAAGAAGCAAAAGCACCGAAAATGCAGCTACTATTCATGGATGAAAAACAGAAGCTACAGGCCACCAAATCCAACTCCGTCAGTTCCTAATCAAAGATTGAGATGAGAGGAACAAGCTATCCAAAAATCAGTTTAATCGGATAAGAAGCGAAGCGGGAATCACAATTTGAAATTAATAATTTAGGGCTGAAATTGGGTGCGAAAATCTGCACTTTCTCTCTATGTGTGGCTGCTGATTTCTCTCTTTGTGGATGGTGAAATAAGATCTAAAAAGATCTATATATATGTCTCATAGAATTGGGCTTATGGGCAAAAATGGGTTGGTCCAAATTGAGCTTTATTTATCCACACAGGAAGGGAAAAAAACCAATAACCCAACAATTATTAATATTAAAATGCCACACAACCTAACACATACTGAACTAGAACAAAAATTTCCAATTAAGAATAGAAGAATATTTATCACTCCACCACATTTCGTGATGATTAAGCTCTTTACACAATGGAATTTTCATTTATAGAAATAGAAAAAGTATTACAATATCCATGTGAGGGGATGTTGGTCCTTGGCTAATTAATTTAGTTATGCCAATTAGAGAATGTTTTGTTTATTCAATAAATTTCTAAACCTACCTCAAACCAAATATTAATATACTTTAATTGGTTCTCCTGCATCTTTACTGTTTGATGTTACACAACTAAGTTCGATATCAAATTTCAAATTAGATAGATATCAGGGATTCTTATTTTATATTGTTTCGCATTTATTGTGAAAACAGGGATCTTATGTATATTTTTTAATTTTTAAAAATAAAATTGAATCAAGAAGAGTAGAGATATATGACTTATCATACTTAACCTTTAACTAATTAAAGTATATGCTTTTAATTCTTTTATGTAGAAAATATATTGTATTTGGACTATTTTTAAAAAGTATATTACCCTTAAATATAGAATAAAAATATAATTTTTACGTAATAATACATGAATAATTAAACGTTGAAATAATTAATAAATCAGAAATTTTGTAAATATTCATAAGCTGCAGAATCAAAAGTGCGCACATCTCAAATAATAATTAATAAAGGTTAATTGTATTTAATTAAATATTATAAAAAATAAATTAAAATTTACCAATAATTGAAGGATCCAAAATTCTATTAACTCTATAATAATATTTACAACTACGAGCATATAAGTACGGGACCTTATTTAGTTATTTTAGCCTGAAATTTAAGAAATGAAACTATAGTCAAAGGATTCATTTGAGAGGAAACTATTGGGGAGCCCAACATCAATTTCAATAATTTCCCAAAAATCACAATATTATTGCTTTGGTGACAAAATGATCACAATAATCAGAAAATATAATTTTTGGTAGATTTCTTTTTTATTTTTCATCTTTTCATCAATAAGCTCTTTGTTGAGGATTATATTATTATTTTCATCACTATTTTTTTTTTTATGTGTTTCATCAGAATAAATTTCAGAATCAAGAATAACATTTTTTATTAATTTTATCTTCTGTAACTTTATACTCCAATTTTAAGTTTATTATTTTTACAACTTATAATTTTGAAACACAAACCATTTAGGGTAATTTTCAGATGCATGAAACCAATAAATGATATGTCAAAATTGATGGACAAGTGGTGGCAAGTAGGGGACACTGACCAATTATCGTCACAAATATTAAAATATTTTTATTATGTTATTCCATTCTTGGGGTGCACAGAAATATGTATACACGAAAAATAAAGAAAGTATTTCCTTTGTATACTCTATTTATTTAAGAGTAATTAATTTGTCAAATGTCAACACCTGTGTACTACTAGGTCACATTTGGATTCTGTACTGTTTTATTTCTACTTTCTAGAAGTTCTTTTTGTGTAATGAGCTTGCAATAATTAATTGTAGGCAATGATCAACTTGCCCAAAATAAAAAAATTTCTCCACTGAAATTAATACCACTACAAATTCACTTGTAAGAATAGTCAAATCATTATATATACCTACCCCATTTTTTTTTTATTTGAGCGTATATAATGATAAATATTCACAATTGCATGGCACTTATCATGGCACCCATTCTTAAATAGTTTTCGAAAGGTTCATTCATGCTGAAAATGAGGCGGAGCCAAAATTTGAATATTGAAGGTTCTGAAAAATAAACTAATTAAAGTTGATATAAATAATACATATTCTTGGAAATTTGATTTTGCGAATTATTATATGTAGAAAAATTCGAATTAGACAAATCATATGTAGAAAAATTTACACGTTTGATTTTGGCCTTACTTTCCTGAGGTTTTTTTTAATAATAAAAACCATTCATTGAACTTGAATCACATATTAAATTCAATGCATAGAGCTATATGTTTAAGAGAAATATATTTCCACGCAAAATGTATGAATTTGATTCTTTCAGACCTCTTTTTCTGAAAGTTTTCTCCTTATCACTATTTGTAGCAGTCGATTTCGAATTATTAAAGAGGCAAATAAAAGGTCAACATCAAATATACGAAGATGATGTCACTACAACAAAAATAATCTTTAGCGGCAATAAATATACATTTTAACAGGAGTGCTAAATTTTTTATCGGCATTAGTTAAATATCATTGAATCCAATAGCGCTATAAGCTTTAGGGGCATTTACAAAGAAAGCTATAATATAATTGTCACTAGCAAATGCCTCTAAAACACATATTTAGCGGCAATTAAGCTATTATCATTAATTAATTATCGCTAATGATCATTTTTGGTGTAGTGTGTTGTCTATTTCATAGAGTATAGGTTCAATTTTTTGGCAGGACCTAATTATCAAACCTATAAGTTAATTGTATGACGAATTTATGTGCACTTCTTAAGTTAATTATTAGGTTCTTTAACAAGTTAATTAATATCCAAATATTATTTTCTTATCAAGAATTGACCTGGAGTAGTAATCAACTATGTATAAATGGTACTGCGTTTTTAAGAAGTACTCCCTTTATTTTAATTTATGTGACACTTTTCTCCTTTTGAGATTCAAATGAATTGATATTTGACTATATATATATATATTTTAAGTATTTTAAATTCTTAATCATTGTGACTTATAGTATTTTATATATAATTTCTAGATATTAATTTTATTTTAATTTTTTTTAAAAAAATTATGTTTAAATACCTAAGTAAAATTAAAGAATTTGAATCTGGAAAAATGAAAAAGTGTTTGAGACAGATAAGTATCAAATTCCTTTTTATGAAATGACGCTTTTTTTGTTTCCATAAGGCATATGTCCACCAATCATTATCAAACTCTACTACAAAACGATTAACTATTTATTATAATATATAATAACTACACGTAGGTAAAATGGACTTTTCAAAAATCACTCTATCTCCATTAATTTCAATATAAAATTAGGATAATTAATAAGAAAACACAGACATCAGACAAGGATAATCTCTTGGGCAACTTGTATGAGTCATCAAAATAATCAGTCAACAATTCAAGACTGAGATGTGATCATCTTCAATACATATAAAAGTTGGAAACTTATCGACATGAGTTGTAATGGGATGGTTGAGATTTATCTATTCTTAATCAAAGGATTTGAATTTAAGCTACTGAGAATAGAAAAAGTCATGTTGAGAGCGATGCCCCCTAAAATGGTCTCTATAATGCACGAGTCTAAATTTAGTCGAATTCCAATAAAAGTACCAAACACCAAATGAGAAGTTCCAAAAAAAAAAAAAAGTTGAAAACTTATTAAAAGACCCTTTCCATTTTTGCTTCCATTGAACACTTACTAAATCTCCAATTTTTTAAGGAGTCGTATAGGGTGAAAATTTCACTTACTTTTCATTATATATTAGGTACGATGGGTGATCTTATTACTTACCATTGTATATAATGGTTCAAAGTATAAATGAAACTATATAGTGTAAGCGCAAAAAGTAATTATTTTCTATCTCAAATTATATGTGCATATATTAAAAAAAAATGTTATTTTTTATGTTTAGTAACAATTTAATTTTTAGACTCTCATTTTTTTCAATGAGATAATTTATAGTTATATAAATATCTAATGCTCGTTTTATACAATAAATTTCAAAAATCTTTTTTTTTATCTTTTTTAAGCGTCATACCTAGTTAAAACGTGCCACATATACATGTTGAGATGGAGGGAGTATGATATTTGGGTGGAATTCGAAAAAGAAATGATTTTTCCCATCGTAAATGAATTAATATGGCGTGGTTCATGAAATTTGAATCACCAAGTTTATATATATCATAGTCATGCACATATATAATTAATGACGTTATCATATTTTCTTTTAGTGGGTCATAATATTGCAAAGCTTTGATTATGAATTCGACTCCAATAGATGTTGATCATAATAATCAGGGGCGGAGCTAGCTCTTCGATTATGAATTCGGCTGAACTTAGTAGCTTTGGTCCAAACTCTATATTTTTATTAAAAAAATTCATTGAATATGTACAATAAATTTAGAACCAATAACTAAAATTCTGAATCCATAAACTCTAAATCCTGACTTCGTCTCTCCCCACATATATGAACAAATAAATAATAGTAATTAAAAAGACAAGAAGGCCCTCAGGACTTATCAATCACTATATATAATCTTCTACAAGATCTATCGCAATAAATGTTTTTAGTTAGTTTTATGAAAATCTATTGCAATCTTGAGGAAGAGGGCTAGCCTTTAACATTTATGAAAAATATATGCTATTTGCTTGCTATCAAAAGCCAAAGGCACTTTTTTGTGACATCTCGAATTAGAACGATTTTTATTTTTTTAAAAAAAATTATTACTATTCTTTTTGTGAGAAGGAAAAAATATTGAGAATAGATAGTGTAATACATTTGTTCCCAATCTGTTTTGTACTTTGTTATAAACGTGAACATAATGAAAGAAAAAGGATGTTAATTTATTCGTGGTGGAAATTTCAAGTTAAATGCACTGATCATGTACGTTTTTTTAAGTTCTATCACCCAAATATATAGTGGGATTCTTAATATCTTACTAGAGATTTTAAATTCAGGAGCTTTGAATTATTTTTTAAAGAAATATTCTTAGTTAGAGCTTTTTTAAAAAAATAAATGAATTACACAAGTGATACGAGTTCATTGTTGAATCTAGCAACTAAGGCTTGTAATAGGATAAACTATTTACATCATATTTTGGGTGTGACCGGCCCTTCCCCGAATTCTGCTAACTTGAGATGTTTTGTGCATCGGGTTGACCTTTTAAATTAAATTGATGAAATATCGAATGATTACCAAAAAAGTGTATGTTCTTTAATACCGTTGTATGTTTAGTACTCCCTCATGACCACTTTATTTGTCGTTCTTATTAAAAATAGATGGTCTAAAATAATTGTTATTTTAGAAAATCAAGACACAATTGAGTACTTCCTGGTTTGCCATTAATGATAGTTATTTTTGAAAGTAATTAACATTGACTAATTAGCATAGAAAATCTAATGAAGAAAACATAGACATATTCTAATGGCTGCCAACGTTCATCCCGAGTCAGGATCGAACTCTCCATGAGATTCATAGTTGCATTACTTATAGCTTTCTTGTTTTTAGACAAATCAGTTTCGGAGTTGTCTTTTATTTCAAGAAGGCATAACTTGTATCCATGTGCTTCATATTCACCTGGAGATGACTCCCAGAAATATAGTCATCTCTGCACCCTCACGTCAATCCCACGAGCCTCTTATTCATTCTCATTGAACGACGACGGGGGAGCAAATCCAACTAGAAAAATTCACAGTAAACTTAGGGATAATCATGCTCGAACTGATGACTTTCACCGTTATGATTGCTTAGATTAACTCTCCTTTTATTCATTAAAGAGAAATTAAAGAGAGAATAGTTATTGAAGAGAGCTTAACATTTTAAATGATTCAAGATAATAAATAAGAATATGATAGTCAAAATATATAATTTCTTAATGAACGTGTTAATAAAAAATGTGACAAGTAAAGTGATCCGAGAAATTTTAAATTAAATTTGTGGCAATATTGAGGAAGGGAGCCTTCAGCATTTAGGAAAAATAGTGCTACTTGCTTCCTATCAAAAGCCAAGAACTGGTATCATGGTATGTGGCAACTTGAATTATAAATTATTTCTTTTATTTCATTATTCTTTTCAAATTCTTTTTTAGGAGGAAAAAAAATCGAGGGAGGAGATAGAATTAATTATTTTTTGTAGCCCCCTTCAAAATAATAGCCAACAAATGTATATTTCTATATATATATATATTTGACGTAAAATAATATATATTTTTCATATACTTAACTAATGAGAGTATAACTTTAGCCGACCGGCCAACAGTGGCGGAGCCAGGAATTTGACGAAAAGTGTGCAAATTTTCTTCTCAGTTGCGTTATGGGTGTGCAAAATTAAATACACACTCACAATAGCTAACATTTAGCCTATATACACAACATAATTTTTCGACGAAGGGTGTACACCTGACCACCCTTTGGTATAGGTGGCTCCGCCCATGCCGGCCAAATATCTAACTTGCCCTTAAATATTATTTCCCCTCTTCTATTTTCATTTTTTGGTGAAAATGTGAAAACAAGTATGAAAATGGATATTATTTGTGGTGGGAAATTGTTGAATAGCAATGCTGTAATTGGAATGAAAACGATAAAACAGTCACTTGAGGCAAATAGATTAAGAAATTTCCTACGTGTTGTTCTAAGCCTGTGTCTATTTATAAGTGAAGACAAGATAGGAAAATGAGCTTGCCAATATATTTGCTGTAGCTAGCATTAAAGTCATATGGCACTATATGCAATAAATTAAATTTTATGGACACAAAAGGTCAGCCAAGGACTCCAAATGCCTAGTGGTTGCCCACACATATACAAATAGAGATACCTCTTCTTCAGAAAAACTAAACCCTTTAGTACTCCCTCTGTTGAGTTTATTTGAACTATTTTGATTTGACGTGAAGTTTAAGAAAGTATAAAAGACTTTTGAATCTTGTCCTTCTAAATTAAAGTTATATCAGATATATCAAAATATACTTTAATCTTGCGGTCTTAAACGTTATTATAGAGAAAGTTAAAATTGAAGAGTTGCTAAAAAAGGAAAGCGTCATTCTTTTTTAAACAGACTAAATAAGAAAGTAGGTCAAATAAATTAAAACGAGGAAATATAATTTTATGAACAAAAAGGTCAGCCAAGGACCATGTCCTTATGCCTAGTGGTTATCCACACATACTCATACAAATAGAGATGCATCTTCTAGAGAAAAGTAAACCCCAAGTTTCAAAGGATCTTGTTGTTTCTTTAGTACTCCCTCCGTTAAATTTGTTTAACCTATTTTGACTTGACATAAAATTTAAAAAAAGTAAAGAAGATTATTGAATCTTGTGATTATTAAATCTTGTGGTCCTAAATTAAAGTTATGTCAAATGTACTAAAATATCCTTTAATCTTGTGGTCTTAAACATATCATACGGAAAGTTGAAATTGAAGAGTTGCTAGAAGGGGAAAGAGTCATTCTTTCTGAAACGACTAGTAAAAAAAGTAGGTCAAACAAATTAAAACGAAGGGAGTAACTTTTAAAACAACAGTGTTCTGTTCGACACAATTTGCATGCACTTCGATTACTTTTACATTTCTATCAACATATATATCTGAGTGTTTTTATTTAAGGGAATAAAGGAACAAATGAGAGTTATGTGATTAGCATTTAGCAGCTGAGGGAGGGATGTGAGGCTTTAGCACAAAAGTTTGAGCCCATTTATTACTATGTAGAATTTGGGTCTATAGGCCCAATTAACTGTATGAACAATCAAAGTTCAGGGGCCTTAAAACCTAATGTGCCCAAAGCTAACTTTGGGCCTTACATGTTCTTTCTTAGAATTCAAGCTTCTGCAAGTGAAATTTTAGGATAATGATTCTTTAATATATTTATTCGATCAATCATTTGAACTAACAAATAGCTTAATTTTGGGTTGTTCATCCTCTGATTGAAATTTCACTTGTTATGTGTTAAAAAAAAGAAAACTAAAACTTCAAAACATCTCTTTCAAACAAAAAACCCTCGCCGCCAGTAAACCTTAGATTTGCCTACACTTTCTGGTGGCTATAGCCACCACATCACCCGGTCAACCACCCATTGCGATTGATCTCACCCAACTACCACGAATCCAACATCAAAACTTAACTTTGCAGTAACTTTACGTCCACAACCAACCATTACAAAACCCATACCTCTGAAACATATTGCCTATATACATGGAGAACCTAGAGTGATCTGGGAGGAGGATGAAGTAGAACAAATGATCGTTAACGAAAACCTACAATATCCAGTCATTGGAAAATTCTCTTATGGATGGCCTAACCTCCAAGATCTGCATCGCTTAATCAGCAAACAATGTGTATTGAAAGGTGAGTGCAATATAGGTTTGTTGAGTAACAAGCATGTACTAATCTGAGCATTCTCTTTAAAGGATTATGTAAATCTGTTATCAAAATCTGCTTTTTATATAACACATAGGGGCTGGACGTACCCTATGAGAACCCTAAAGTGAGACCCTACGTTTGACCCAGAAGAAGAAACGACCACTATCATTGCATGGGTATCTTTTTCGTCACTCTCTCCTAACTTCTTTGGAAAGGAAGCAATTTTTTTGTTAGCTGTAATAGTAGGGAAGCCTCTACAAGTAGATCTTGCCATAAGAAATCAAATAAGGTCAAGTTGTGCAAGAGTGAAGGTGGAAGTAGATTTACTAAGTGAATACCCCAAGAGGATCAATGTAGGTTTGAGGAAACAATCTGGGGAGATTTGTGAAAAATGGGTGAGAATAAAGTATGACTATGTGCCAAAATACTGCAAGAATTGTATGATCCAAGGGCACAATGAGCAACAATGTTACATTATCCATCCAGAATTATATCCAAAGAAGAAAGAAGAGGATGACCAACAGATAGATAAAGAGAAGAAAAAAAATGACACAAAAAATAAGGAGGACAAAGCAAAGTAACTAAAAGAGAAACAAAGTGAAGAGAATAAGGAAGTGGAATAATTTAGAGAACCACAAAACAAGAAGAGATGGAATAAAGGTAGAAATCAAGACAGATGGAGGCAGGATCAAGTATGGAACATGAATCAAGTTTTACAGAAACCAAAAGAGGTTCAAAACACAAATCAGTTTGATGCCTTAGATGATTAAGAGGATGATAACAAAGTAGACGATCAGGAGGTTCAGACTCCAGGAGAAAAAAAGAACAACAATTCAACAAAGGAGTGGGTTAAAAATACTTTCAAGGATCACATAAATGAACAAGCTACACCAGAGAAGAAATGAGATGATGATGGTATAAAAGGAACAACCCCAAACAAAGAGAAAGCAACACCCCGATTGGGAGAAAATTCAATGAAAAATTTGACTGATGCAGGCAGTACCAACAAAGAACCAGAGGATAAAGCAGATTAAAAAAATATAAAGTGCAGAAAACAGAAGCTCTAATTACATTTGTTTATGTTTGGTGTAATGCCTTGGAGAGACTGGAACTGTGGGAGAATTTGAAAGAAATTACAAAGGATAATCAAATCCCTTAGCTGGTTGGTGGAGACTTTAATGTCATTTTGAATGAAAAGGAGAAGCAAGGTGGTTTACTTTTCACTCAATTTGAAGTAATGGTACAAAAATCAACACTATAGAAAGTAATTTTACATAGTAGAATGGGAGAATAGAAGAAGACTGCATTTTTAAGAGATTAGATAGAGTACTTGAAAATCAGGAGTTTTTGAATATTCTTTCTTCTAGTGAAGTACACCATTTGATAAGGCAAGACTCAAATCATGCTCCATTGCATGTACTCTGTAATTCAGAGGAAGATCCCAGTACTAAGCCTTTCAAATTTCTCAACTTTTTGACTAAACATCATTAGTTCAATCAAATTGTAGAGGAAAACTGAAAGGTTGGTTTTGTTGGTAGCCCTTTCCTTATTTTCTAAGCTAAGATAAAAAAGTTAAAGATGTCCTAGCTAGGTGGAGTAAGAAAATTTTTCCATCAAATTGCCACTTTGAAGGATATAATCAAAGTGAAAGATGTATAATTTGAGATCAACCCCTCAACAAAAAATAGAATTGAACTGAGTAAAGAAAAAGCAAAGTAGAAGAAGTTCATGCATATTGAAGTGGAGTATTGGAAGCAGAAAGCTGACATGAGGTGGTTTGCAGAAGTAGACAAAAACACTAAATTCTTTCATTCTTATGTGAAAGGAAGAAGGAAGAAGCTACATATTGCAGAAATACAGACAACTCAAGGAGACATTGTTAATTCTAATGAAAATATTGGAGTTGAAGTTGTTTCCTTCTTTGAAGCACAGTTCAAATGTACAACCCAGAATGATAATTTTAGTATGTTGAATCATATACCCCACCTAGTGACTACAAAATAAAATAAGGAGATGGTAACACTGCCTACCATTAAAGAGGTCAAAAAAGTGGTTTTTGAATTAAATGGAGACAGTATCAGTGGACCTGATGGCTTATCAGGAATGTTTTTTCAATTTTGTTAGGAGATTATGGGAGAAGATGTTACCAATATGGTAAAAGCTTTTTTCTATGGCCAACTTTTTAGGTTTATAACTCACACTAATTTGATCCTTATACCCCAAAAAGAAAGTGCTAAAATTTTTATGGATCTAAGACCAACTAGTTTGAGCACTTTTGTGAACAGAATCATCTCTAGGATGTTACATAAAAGAATAGTACATCTTCTTCTTATCATCATATCCAAAACACAGCCTGATTTTATTAAAGGAAGAAGTATTACTGAGAATGTTCTGTTGGCTCAGAAAATCATAAGAGATATGAATTTGAGGAATAAATTTTACAATGTGGTGGTGAAACTTGATATGGAAAAGGTTTATGATAGAGTTTCTTGAATTTTTCTTACAAAGATTCTAAGAAAGTTTGACATTTCAGAAATTATTATGATATGGTCTATAGGATTATGTCTGATAATTGATACTCAGTAATGATTAATGACAAATCTAATGATTTTTTCCCCTCTACTAGAGGATTGAAATAAGGTAACCCTCTTTCTCCCACCCTATTCATTATTGCTGCTGAAGTCTTATCTAGAGGTCTAAACAATCTACACAAGGTTAGAAGTGCCTAAGATCTGGGAAGGGATGTTGAGTTACTGGCAAAGATATAAGCCCAAACTACACTATTACCCTGTAAAATGGACCTTCCCAAAAATTAGATGGATTAAGTGAAACACTGATGAGGCTAGTAGAGGAAATCCTGGAGATAGTTCCTATGATTTTTGCATTAGAGGCAATTTCAGAAATTTGATTTATGCAGAGACAAATACATTAGGAATTTTTACTAACATGGAGGCAGAAACCATTGCCATTTTAAGGGCATTAAGAAGGGGTGTCAATGATACAGTTTGAATGGTTATTTTGTAAAATTTAAATCATATTAATTTTTCGGTTATTTTATTTTATATAACTAAAACTAGACTTTTGTAAATCGTCCCATCATCTCAGTTTTTTTTCGGTATTGGTACGGTTTAATTAATTTTTGTGATTTTTAAAAGAATATATAAAAGTTAGAAGATGCTACCATGTATACTTATTTGTATATGACTTTGACAAAAACTCTCTAAACATTTTTATTGTCTAAAAGGTGATGAATCAAGAAAACATAAAATAAAACAAGAATAGAGATTCATTCCATTAATTTAAGGTAGTGTAAAATAATATTAAGCAGAGATAAAAAATATAATTTAGATCACACAAGCGGGAAGAAATCAATCAAAATAAAACTCAAGAATGGAGTCCACTTAAATTAGGTATTCAATAAGAGAAATTTAGATCAGAAAAGAGAAAAAATATCTAATAACTTGTAGCTTATTACCCAAGATCGTTGGAATACCTTGTAGCTTACTAGCTACTACTTGAGAGATAAGATGCTAAAACTAATTTAATTTCGATTGGAGTAGTATAATAAGTTTCTGTGCTAGGACTTCAAATGTTAATTATGTTGCCGCTTGTAGTCACTTTCATCACCCCAGATCTAAAGAATTTTTTAAAATATTTTATTATTTTTAAACTTAATATTTAAAGATATTTTATAAGTATATTATTCGGTACAATTTGATATTTTTTGGTTAATTTTTGTAAAATAAAAAATCAACCCAATTATTCGATTCAGTTATGAATTTATATAAAAACCGTTAGTTTATTAAGAGAAACCTAAAAATCGATTCGGGATGGTTTGGTTCGGTCGGTTAAGTCGGTTTTTCAAAAACCATTAACACCTCTAGCATTAAGACAATGCAAACTTCTTAACCTTCATCACATTATTCTGGAAACTGATTCACTCAGTTTAAAGAATATGACAACGAGGGAATGAAAGATACCCTGGCAAATTGCAGAGATATTTAAGGAATTGCAACAATTAAGGATAGACATGCAAGTGCAAATCAATCATATCTTCAGATAAGCAAATCAGTTAGCAGATAGCTTGGCAAACACAACTTTAAAGTATGGAGATTTCTTGCAGGTATTTAATTTTCAGCAACTATCAGTTGAAGCCAAGAAAGTTCTAAACATAGATAAAGTATAGATATCAACATTGAGGATTAAAACCAGAAAGATAAACATCATCCAGAATGCACAAATCTAAGGAGCACACATCAAGGTCTCACAGTTATGATATATACAGAATATGTTTTTTTCGCCATCACAACCAGGGGCGGACCTACATAGATTCAAGTGGGTTCATATGAACCCACTTCGTCGAAAAATTACACTATATATATATATATATACATATAATCAGTCTTTGAAAATGTATAAGGTATATATTAAATTTGAACCCACTTCTAAACAATTGCATTGCTCAGCCTAGTGGCAAAGCGGGTTCATTTTTTTAAGTAGTCCCAAATCCCGAGTTCGAAACCCACCTACAACAAATGAGCTCCTTTTTCTTTAAATCTTTTTCTCTTAAACAATTTGCTAGTCCACCAAATAATAAATAACTTAACCTGCTCTCATCCATTGCTCAGCTATTTATTTTAAATTTTTTTATCACTATAGTATTACTTTAAATTTTTAAATTTTTGTTTTGTTTTGTTTGCTTCTCCGTGTATTTATTTTGTATATATTGAACCCACTTGGTGAAAATCTTGGGTCCGCCACTGATCACAACTATGAGAAACACTAAGCTACCTAGCCTAAGCTACGCCATCTTATAAAAAGAGTCACCAACAAATATCAAGGGCTTTGGAGTCAAATGGAAGACATATACACTGTCACTGAAGAGGAACACCAAAAGAAGGAGCTCTGGGCATCTCGTTTATCCCCTCTACTCCTTCAGCTGGAGAAAAGGTCATGGAGTAAGATTAGAAAGCAAAAGAAGGAGAAAAATAATCTCAGTCACTTATAAGTAGCTCCAAATTCCAATAACAAGACTCAACACCTCTATCGAACCCTTTATGAATTCTACTTCCTCAACTAGACAACACATCTTCACAATCATTTGAGGAAGGTAAGAACCAAAGTCATCAAATGGAAAATGAAAAGAGAAGAGGAACACGAACCTCTGGGAGCTGAAAATAGCATCCTCAACACCAGATTCACCTCTGGGAAAATTAGTGACCCATAAAGCAAACAAACAGAACCCACGCTTAAAGTTCACTCTCAGCAACGACATTAGAAGATAAAGAGGAAGAGAGTTCAATTTAGGAAACCCTGTTGTTACTCTAGGTTATTTATTTTGGATCAGGTCTATTTTTGGATCGGGTCATTTCTTTTTATCTTCTTTTTATTTTAGGTTTACTTGAGTCCCTTTTCTACCGATCTTTTTCTTTATAAATAAAAAGGGCTCCGTACCCAAATTTAATTAAAAAAAATTTACTATGTGTTTGTCACGATCCAAAAATTAAGGTCATGATGGTACTTATCTCGGTTCGCCTTGATAAGTAAGCCAAGTTCTCAAAAGTTAAGAAAAATAAAAAACTGTAATAAATAAGACAAAACGAGACTTCTAGAACAAAGTCAGATCACACATATGCAAAATTTAATGAAAGTCTAAACAAAATACCATAAGACCCCAGAAAGAGTGTCACAAGTGTAAGAGCATCTACTACAACTAGAAAATCATGAATAATACATAGTTTGTCTCCAAAATAAAAAAATAAAGGCAACTAAATATTAAGAGGAGGTCTAGGGTCGACTCTGAAAAGCCTAGAGAAGGCTTGTACCTCAAAGTCACCAACTCAACAGCACAAAATCAGCCTCCGCGTGTCGTACTCATGCTAGGATCTGCACCGAAAGGGTAAAGTAGGAGCGAGTACGATCCACTTGTACTCAGTAGGAATCATAGGCCGACTGAGCAAAGTAGAAAATAATACAAGTAAAGAAATACTATGAGCACATCACTTGCAAATAGAAAAGTTCCCAAATGGTAGCTCACACCGTCTCCACTAACAGTTCTAACATATATAAATATAGATAAAGAACGAATATCAATAGATATAGTTAAACAAGTACAGAAGCTAAATACATGCCAAGAATACGAAAGCAATACAAGGATACGTATGCAATGCAATGAAGATGGGATGGTAATAAATGATTTAAAAACCATCGCATGACTTTCTGTATATACCTACTGAGCCTCAGCGCTCCCAAGATAGGATCAATGAGGGGTTCGCAAACCGTATACCTGTCTCATAATCTCAATCCACCTTTCTGGCTAATGTTCACGGATCAAGGTCTATAATCAAAATCTCAATATCTCATTTGGCACCATCAGAAAATTTATCGTGTTGGACATTATTAATATCACATCAAATCCACAATGCGGGTATTTCCATCACTTAAAGACAAAAAAAACTCAATAAGGTCCATAATATCTATCAAACCCCCTACATGGCATCACATTGAGGATAAGGCATATAAATGCACAAATAAGGCCAACGATGTCAGATAAAGCCCCCACTCGGGCAATACAACAACAACAACATACCTAGTGTATTCCCACAAAAGTGGGGTCGGGGGGGGGGGGCTTAAAGTGTACGCAGTCCATACCACTACCTCAGATGAAGTAGAGAGGCTGTTTTCGATAGACCCCCGACTCAGGACAGATAACCGTATAACAAGCAGAAAACATAAAAACAAACAACAAAAAGGGGTAGCACTCCTCTAGGTAACAGAACACAACACCCAAGGAGTAATGCTATGAACTAACAATTTGAATTCACACACATCACCAAAAACACCACAAACAAGCAACTACATGACGCATGCATAACATTCTGACTACCGGTACATCAACAAACAAAGTACTCCTCCCTATTAGTAAGGACACACTTCTACTCACTAACCCTCTAGCCTAATTCGCATCCTCCACACCTTCCTATCAAGGGTCATGTCCTCTGTGAGCTATAACTACTCCATGTCATGCCTAATCACTTCCCTCCAGTATTTCTTCGGCCTACCTCTACCCCGTCTGAAACCATCCATAGCGAGTTTCTCACACCTCCTTACTGGAGCATCCGTGCATCGTCTCATCACATGCCCAAACCATCTCAACTTCACTTTCCGCAACTTATCTTCCACCAAAGCTACTCCCAACTTCTCTCGAATAGATTCATTTCTAACTCTGTCCCTCCTAGTAAGTCCGCACATCCATCTCAGCATCCTCATTTCCGCCACCTTCAACTTTTGTATGTGGAGTTCTTAACTGGCCAGCGCTCAGCTCCATACAACATAGCCGGTCGGACCACCACTCTATAAAACTTACCTTTAAGCTTTGGAGACACCTTCTTATCACACAAGACCCTCGACGCGAGCTTCCATTTCACCCATCCTGCAACAATACGGTGCATAACATCCTCGTCAATCTCTCCATTTTCCTGCATCATAGACCCGAGATACTTGAAACTATCCCTCTTTCGAATGGCTTGAGAATCCAGCTCCACTACCACTCGGGCAATACGCAATATATAATATCATCAATCAACAACAACGAGAATATAAGCCCCACCATGGGCATCACACAATATTTAAGAGATGTCTTATCACTAAAGCGGCTACTGCTTAAGCGGTACTTTGGTCGCTTAAGCGGCTGCACCAGATATCAGCAAGTGCTTAGTTTGTGCAAGCCAAAAATAATCCGAACGGACCCTCGAGATTCATTTAGGATCCCATAGAAATAAACCATAAATGCTACTAGGCTATTTTCAACGTTTTGGACTAAATGACAATGTCAGATTTTCAAAAAAGTGTCATTTTCAACAAATTAACACCCGGGACCCCTTAAAGCTTATTTTAACCAGCTTCTACAACAAGAGTCGAAATTCAATATAAAGGTCCTGAACCTGAACCAACCTCGCTACTAACCCAAATTTGACATTTCAAATCTAATGAAACTGTCCAAATCGCCATCCGGTACTCAGAACATCAATATTGACCAAAGTCAACTATAGAACTTTCAAAACCTCTAAAAACCTTTAACTCTCCCAAAAGCCTCTCGAAGGCATTGGAAACCGTGCCAACCATCCCCATACCTCAAAATCAATATATAGCACTATGAAAAAGGGAAAAAAATGATCAAATCACATAAAAGGAAAAATCTCACATATCAGGTCATTATAGTATTTTATGAAACGAATAAGAACATTTCAAAGTACCCTCATATAATCATATTGTTCTTTATTATTCTCATTGATGGTTATATTCGGAGAATGAAGATACCTTTAAAATGTGAGGAAACTTCTCTTTTTATAGAATCTTATATATAATATATGTATAATATTGGATGAACGGGGATCAATATAGTGAATGCAAATTAAATATTTCAAGGGAAGGATAACTGAAAAGGAAGAAGGGAGAGAGCTAGGTTACTTCAGGAATTTCTTGTCAAAAACCTTAATGTTGGATATATTACACATTGGTGGAATTCCGTAATAGGACTTTTCACTAGCTTTGTAAATCAATCTAAACTAGTAAATAAAGTATGTTTTTATTGGCAGTAAGTTAATCTTTGACTAGAGGGTGGAAGATGTTATGAATCTGAAGTGGCTCTTGGCTTAGGTTCACACTTTCTTTTGTCTTTCCTTGAAAATTCATTTACGGTCTTCTGTGAGTCCCTACTTATGGTAGGTAACCATTGCGATTATCATCTCTAATTGGAAAGAGTTTTTGTTTGCACAGGTTTACCAAGTTGAACTTAGCGCTAACGACCCATTCTACTATCATGCTTTTATTGAATTCTGCTTTCAGAAGCCGCATTCTCCCAGATAATATATTTCTCTTTCATATATAGGAATCATGACCCCAAATATAATTTGACCAATGGCATCTCAATAAAATTAGTGGTCTAAAGTCAAATTTTAATAATAGACTCTTTATATATATAGGAAATATACATTTCAATTTTGTGGACAAAAAAGTATATTATATTTTTATAGCCCAAAATCAGGATTTGGCCACAAAATAAAAAATAACTTTTTTTTTTGTATAACATTGTTTACATATATATATTTTATTGTATATTGTTGTATATACAATACAATCTTTTTATTATATTGCATACAAATGTATTCAATAATAATACATAATTATACAAATACATACATATGTATATATATAATGTTTAAACAATGTATAAGTGTGTATAAAATAAAAGGAACAAAAAAATTATCGAAATAAAAAGACTATATTGTATATATAACAATATACAAAATAGTATACAAGAAAATGAACTTTGTCTTCTTTCATGAATTCAAGCATCAAATTAATCCAAAAACACTTTAAAACTACACCAAATCATCCAAAATTTCAGATTTGGGCTCCTCAATATATAACCAATCTTTTGTAATCATACCCACTCAAAACAGAGCTTATTTACGAAAATTTAATTTTCAACTTTTGAAGATTGGAGCTTCAATAATGGCTGAACATCCAAAAAATTCTTGCTACTGCTGTGAAATTGTAATGTAAATCTATTATATGCTTGGTCTACGAATTTTATAGCCCTGTATTCTCTTAGATGTTCATTAGTTGTAGCAATAATGAATAACTCGTTTCACGAATTGCAATGGTGAGAGTGATTAATGGTGTATGAAAATATGTGAGGCAGCAATGGTGTCTTCTGTGAGTATAACTGGTGAGAGGAATTGCTAATATGGGGTGGAATGGAGGGTGACGTGTGAGTGTAAATTGTGGAGAAAATTGAGTGGAATGGATGAATCTTAGATTAAGTTGGCTACGGATGAAAACTAACATTTTAGCCTATACAGTTGGGCTAGTTTTGGTAAAAACTTAAAAAGTGAGCTATATTTTGTAATGTAACATTGTTGGATGCACTTTATATAATTTTTCCATATATATATATATATAAAATACATCCACAAAATTATGACATATACCTATACTAGAACACACATATACATCAACAATCCCCCACCCCCACCCCATTACTCAACCCCCAGATGAGCATTTCCAGAATTATACAGAGGAAAGAAAGTAGCTAGTACTCCCTCACTTCTACTTAGATAAGTCTTATTTTCCTTTTCACTATGTTGATAATACCTACTTTTTATTTTGGATAATGATGAACAAAGAATTCACTTTAAATTAAAATGCCAAAACCCATAGGGTGAAAATCATTTACCCTCCCCAACTTTGGTTTAAAAATTAAACTCCCCCCTCAACTTTGAACAATAGTCATTCTCCCCCCTTTATCCTATTTATCTTTTTTAAATGCCTACTTTACCCTTACTCTATTACTAATATTTATTTTTCTTTACTTCTTTAAAATCATGATTTTTATTTTTATTTTTTAATGTATATAGTAAATTTTGTTTAGATAAAATAAATATTAGTTTTAGACAAAAAAAAAAGTGAAAAACATTAATTTAGCATATAAGCTAATGACGTTCTAAATAAAATAAACGAGCATAATAATAACAACAACAACAACATACCCAGTGTATTCCCACACAGTGGGGTCTAGGGAGGGTAGAGTGTACGCAGTCCGTACCACTACCTCCGAGGTGAGATAGAGAAGTTGTTTTCGATAGACTCTCGGCTCAAGACAAAATACAGTCCAGAAATAGATGTAAAAAAGGATAAAAGATAATAAGGAGCAACACAATAATATATAGTAACAAATCAATACTACAACAAGATAATATTGCAAGTGATCTACCCGAAACAACATATATCAATAAGAATCCAAGAACAAAAAATTACAAGCATAGCACTACACGTACTAATAAGGACAACACTCATATCTACTTGCATGAACTCACTCCAACCTCCTAACGTTCTATCCTAATTCGTTTTTGCCACACATTCCTGATAATCAAATGACAGATAATAATAACTTTATAAATATATTTCAATGCATGCAATATAAAAATAAGTAATAAAAATGGAGATATATTTTATAACAAGTTAATTCCTAAAATTTACTTATATTGTAAGTAAATTTTAATTTATAATTTAGAGCATCTCATTAATGTCAATCAAAACTCATTTATCTATATAAAAAATAGAAAATACAGTACAAATAAAACTTAAATATACACACACATACATATATAATACTTAATGCATGTAATAAAATAACATTCATAAAACTACTTTAGCTTTTGTGACAAATTTATAAAAGGATTATTCTACTTATAACATTAATGAATTTAAATAAAATAAATAAAGAACTGAGTAATAAACAAATAATATATAATATTATTATAAAAATATAGTATATAGATGGAGATTACAAATGTCAAGGGTAATATAGACATTGTATAGGAAAAGGGGGGGGGGGAGAATGTGTATTGTTTATAGTTGAGGGGGGAGTTTGATTTTTAAAGTAAAGTTGGGGGGTGTAAACGATTTTCACCCAAACCCATAATATATCAACTTAACGTGAAAGGTAGCTCTTAACAAATAACTAATGATTATCTGCAAGAAAATGTTCAAAAACACTACATTGAAACACAACACATACATCAACCCCTACCTCAGCCCCACACCCAAATGAGCATTTCAAAAAATGAAGTATACCATTACAAAAACACACACACACACACATATACATCAACCACCCTCATCCCCAACCGCAACCCAAAATGAGCATTTACGTAATCATACACAGGAAATGATTTTGAACCAAATCACAAGATATATGAGAGGTGATCAAATAATTCCATCGAATTGAATATGATTGTATGTGTGGTAGCATCTACTATACCACAGGAAATGAATTAGCACACATCTTGTTCCATTTTCAACCAGTAATAGCTGGCTCCGACCAATTTTTGAACTAGTAGCTCAGCTCCAGAATTATTACCGCAAGTCCCTTTGTAGATTTCTCTCATCACATAATTGGTCTCACCAGGTCCCAAATATCTTGCTAAGGGATCGGTAAAAGATCTTTGGTATAACTGCCCATTGACTAATATATGTGTATATATATGCACAAAAATAATACAAATAATTTAAAGTTGTCTTTTTTATTCTTACATATTACTTGTTTTTAGTATAGTGTTCTTAAGTGACATTAATCATTATACTTCACATAGCAATATTATTATTTATAAAAGTACAGATTTGTTCTAGTTAATAAGATGTTAGTCATTTATTTGCAATACATTAGCATGGATGTTGTTGTAAAAACTCTATTTATTAATATATGAAAATTTGAATTGTTTAATTCAAAGTTATAAAATATTTCTCATAAAAGTAGACAGTTCTTCTTCTTTTTTTTTTTTTTTTAATTTAAATTTTGTATCTTTTCTTTTTTATAATCTTCAATATTATTTTAATGAAATTAAAATCATAAAATTCACTATTACTAAATTTTTGGGCCCTCAAAATTTGAAGGAATTTTTTTTTAAAAAATGCAACTAGTAATGTTACATTACAGAATATAGCCCACTCTATGTTACATTATCAAATATGACCCAGTTGTATAAAAAAAGAAAGTTACTTTACATCCTTAGCTAAATTATTACTCTCTCTCTCACATATCACATCTTCATCTTACATAGGGAAATTGTTGTCTCCTTTCAATAATTTCATAGTAGAGCCTTGGTCCCAAATAATACATAGTCCTAAATGAATGGTGCATCATGCAGCACGTCTGTTTTCGTAAATTTTTTTGCCATCACAATTTTATTCTTTCAATTGTGAACAAGTGAGAGATCAAGGCTTTTAGACCATGCTAGCCGTTCTGTTTCCCAAATTTTGCTGCCATAACAATTCACTCTTTTAGTTGTAAGCAAGTGAGAACTCAAGGCTCATTTTTTAGGACTTGCTAATTGCTAACAACAGAGGCTTGACAAAGAGCCTCCTTATCATAACAAGAATCAGTTTTGCTTCCAGCTGATCTATTTTGGTGCTTCAGACCTTGTTTATAACACCTCTACTGTAGGATCTACGTAGAGTGTGTCTGTGAGGCCACTACCTCCTTGATGTGTTTGGTTTCATGGTTGGTCGCTTTTAGATCTTGTATGAGTATACTATACACCTCTTATAATTTTGCATAATATTGTATATTAGGTGTATATATACAATTACACAATAATATACATAATTATACAATTATATACATATGTATATATAATGTTTAAACAATGTATGTACATAGTATAAGTGTGTATAAAATGGAGAGGAAGAAGAAAATTATCAAAACGAAAAGACTTTATTGTATATACAATACAGAATACAAATATATACAACAATATACAATACAGTATACAAATATATACACTGTTATACCAAAAAATAGATTTCGTCTTCTACCTCGAATTCAAACATCAAACACATTCAAAAATACCTCAAAACTATACTAAATCATCCAAAATTTTAGATTTGGGCTTCTCAATACATAACCGATTTTTTATAACTATATCCACTCGAAACAGAGCTTATTTATGAAAATATTGGAACCTCAAATTGTAGAAAAAACCTCGAAACAATGATGAATTTTTCACCAATTTGTTTGAAGTTTTTTGGGAGAAGATTAAAAAAAAATTGAAGTAAAAATAGTGAAGAAGAAGCTGGAAATTTGGTATGAGAAGTGTTGTTCCCTATATAGCTAGAAAGAAAAGTTAGTTTACAGTGAATGACTAAATCAGATTTTGGGCTATAAAGTGTAAAATATATTTTTTTCTACTTAAATATAAAATATATTTGCTAGTTATACTTTTGTATAATTATCCAAATTTAAAAGCCTAACGGAAATACTTTACTAGTCTCACCTTGAGACATCTCTAAATTTGACATATTCCTATATTTGTCCTCTAGCATGGTTATTACTCCTATATATTCATAAATAATACTCCCTCTGTTTAAAAACGAATGACCTACTTTTTTTTTAGTCTGTTTAAAAAAGAATGATCCTTTTCTTTTTTGGCAACACTTTAATTCCAATTTTACACGTGATATGTTTAAGACCACAAGATTAAAGGACATTTTAGTACATTTGACATAACTTTAATTTGAGACCACAAGATTCAAAAGTCTTTTTTATTTTTTTAAACTTCATACTAAATCAAAACAGATCATTCTTTTTGAAACAGAGAAAGTAACAATCAATAAATTTCGAATATCGCATACATAAAGGAAAAAGGAACTTTAAAGATGTGGTCAATGCCCTTTGGCTTGTTGCAGTATATAATACGTGCACGATGCCTCGTAAGTTTCAACGGCTGCGGCAACTCGTTCTAGTTCTACTTTGACAACTACTTTCTTCATTTTATTTTAGTTGATCGTCTTGCTAAAAATATTTATTTTAATTTAGTTATCTCATTTATAAAATTAAGAGAATTTTATCATTTTCTTTCAATATTATTCCTATCATTAAATGACTATATAAAATATATATACTTAAATTTATATTTTCAAAGTATAATTAATAAGGTTAATTTAGTAAAACAAGTTCTTAATAAATATTTTCTTCAGGAGTGTGCCAAGTCAATAAGGGCCAACTATTTTGAAACGGAGGGAGTAATTAACAATGGCAAAGTCTAATTGTCGTTCAAAACCATTTGAACGTCCCTTTAGGAATCATGGAAAAAATTATTTATAAACCATTTGAAGTTTGATCCACATGCATTCTCTTTCCCTTTATTTTTCAACTTAACTTTCTTTTTTCCTGACCATTAATATTCAGACTCAAACGTTATACACAAATAGCATTTTCAAATGATCATTTTGACATTTCACTCGAACGTGTATTATATAATAATATAACTCACACTTGTTATGGTTTCATTGTCTTTGGATTCGACTACTAGCACTTAAAAAAAAGGTTAGAATTAACTATGAATTTCATTGCTAATCTGTCGCTAAATAACTCACATCTAACATGATTTTTTGATAAATTATTGTTAATCCTTTATTAAATAAAATTTACATAAATTTTATGATTTAACTACATAATTTATCCGTCTATTTTTTTTAAATTAATATCAGTACACCAAGTTACTTTTGACATTGTGAGTTCCTACGGAAGAAATATATTCAAACCGGAAGTGGAGATGTCATGTGAAGTAGGGGTGTTCACGGTTTGGTTAAAAACCAAATCAAACCGCGATCTAAATTAAACTGATTAAAAAAATTGACATTTGGTTAGATTTGATTTGGTTTGGTTTTAAATTTTAAAAATCGATACTTATTTGGTTTGATTTGGGTTTTACTCTAAAATAACCAAACCAAACCAATAATTTTTATATATATATATATATACATATATATATATATATATATATATATTATAATTATTTACTATATATTATTCATAAATAAAATATAAATATTAGTTACATTTTAAATTTTAATCATGAATTTAACTTTAGCCATAACACTTTCCATCATATGTCTCCATTTAGTTGACAGTACCTTATGAGATTCTAATGATTTTCTCACTTTGAATGACAAATGATACTAATTGTAAAAATAATATCTTATTGTATATGGGAATTTACATCTAAATTTCATTAGATTATAGATAATCACTAGTTTTGAACATTCTTTTTGATCCCTATTGAGCAAGAAATTTATGTGTTCAATTTTTGGGGGGTTTATCATATCATTCTTTTATACGTAATTTTTAAATATTTTCTTAGAAGCGTTCATATGGTGTTGTTTGTGGCTTTGACTAAGTATACACTCGTTTGACATCTTAGTTTCAAGGTTGAGTCACAACACACGGCTGACATCTCATATGTTGGATTGGATTTTTTTTTTTTTTAAATTTCAACTTTTATCATTAGCTAAAGTTATAAACCAAAAAACCTAACCAAACCGAACTAAACCGATAAAAACCAAACCGACGTTTTTTTTTTTTTTTTGTTTGGTTTTAGAAATTTAAAAACCGACTAAGTTGGTTTGGTTATGATTTTGACCAATAACCGACCCAAACTGACCCGTGAACACCCCTAAGGTGAAGCACAAGTAAATGACTCATCCGAAATGAAGTTGGTCTGTGTTATTCAATTTATACAGGTTAATAACACTTTTGATCCCTTAATTATTTATAAATTTTAATTTAACTTTCAATTATTTAAATATACACTTTTTGCTTGTGAGTATTTATACAATTAAAATTATAAACTGTTTTCATCATTTAATTATCCATGCGTTATATTAAATTTGTATTGTTATTCAATATTTAAGAGTAATATACTTCTAAAACTAATCTAAATATAACATATTTCTTACATAAAACGACAGAACATACACACTTTAATACTACCCCTATCATTAAAGTTTGATTTTGAGTTTATTTGAAGTAAATTTGGGTGTTGTGTGTTACATTGTTGATATTCGAAGAACATTTTTTTTGAAAAATTAGACACACATGACTGAAATTCTATCCAATTTTACAAGCATTTGTGCAAGCATATATGAAAGATTCGGACAGACGTAATATTAGTTAATTTTTACTTGCACTTTAGATAAAAATGTCTGAAGTTAGATTTGACAAGTAAGGCAAAACTTAGTAAATACGTTCAAGGTTTGGCATTGTAAAGTTCATAATTTTGATAAAATAGTTTGAGATTGCCTTGGTAAGCCATATAAATTTTTTTAAAGAAAAACTTAATTTTAGCTTTCACAAGAATAATTTTTCAACTTTCAATTGCGTATGTCTAAAATTATTCTCAAAATGAATAAATTTACATTTTTCAACTTCAGATATAGATTAAAGGGAAAAGGGTTCGAAATATACCTAAACTTTGGGAAAATTTGCCATAACATGCCTAAACTTTGTGGGGGTCCTATGACTCATCTGGACTATTTATTAGTGTATTTTAGTGATGTTTATTTGCATAACTGGACCTAAATGTGAATACACGCGCACTGAATGCGTGACTGAATTAAAGTAGATCAATATGGAATAGTAGAGTACGTAGACGAAATTTTAAGAGAGTCAATTATGCCGGGAAGAGGAGAAAAAGTAGTAGTTGGACACATGATAATATGGAATATGGATCACGAGGCATGCTATTGCTTCAATTGGAATTCCAACTTGTAAATTCAACAGTTGAACATAACTCCTCAGAATTTCATATTTCGTTTTCCGAGAGTTAAATTACATAGATTTGAATTAACATTTTAAGATATAACTTTTAATTATATTAGTATTAAGAAGAACTTCTATTTATAGCATTTTGTGTATAGTTTTGAATATCTATATTTAAATTTTAAAATATTGAATTACTCTAGTTCAATATAGCTTCCGAAATTTATCAAATTGACTTTTGAAAAATAAAGTCTGGTAAATAAAAGTGAACGGAGGAAGTACAAAACAGTGATGTTTAATTAGGATTACAAAACAAAGAAGGGTATTTCTTATCTTGAATTATATCAAAATCAATTTGCTCCCTCTTTATAGTGTAGTGATGATTATAATACTAGTAGCAGTATGTAGC
Source organism: Capsicum rhomboideum (assembly GCA_031232105.1). NCBI lineage: Eukaryota > Viridiplantae > Streptophyta > Magnoliopsida > Solanales > Solanaceae > Capsicum > Capsicum rhomboideum. Next base: position 3,789,110 of record CP124718.1, read on the forward strand.
AATTAATAGAAATAACTAATAGAAATAAAATTTATAGCAATTCTAACAATAACAACGTAAAAATAACAACAAAAATGACAATGTAAAAGTCCAGTGAAATCTATGAATTCTAATCAGAGTAATTAAGTTATAACTTTGACATATATATGGTCTGTCGTCTTGTATATCCAAAAATACTTTTATTCCCTACTCTTGATAATAAAGCTTACGTGGTAACACTGAAGGGATCTCAAATTGTGTAACACGAAATGTTAATTTTATATATAACAACTAGAATGAGCTTATAAATTTCAAGGATTGACCATTACATTTTCCAAAAGAAGAAAAAAATAATCATTCTAAGCTGGCTACTAAAATGTTAAACGTGATCAAAACAAAAAGTCATTCTGATCAACGTGGTCTAAGGAAGAATTGTATGACATCTAACTTCCCTATAATCTCTCTCTATATATGAAACAATAACCCCAGACTCATATTCATTCGTTTCGATAAAAGGTTGCTTGGTATATATAATATATATACAGCTATCATACATCTACAGAAAGTTCTCTAGCTTGTTTAGGAATGGAAGGTCTCACCATAAACAAGGTTAATTCACATTACCTTGTACATATACCCTTTTAATTTCCTAGGTTTATGGTTTTCATATTTTACTTTAATTTATAATTCTGAAGGGGAGCCTTGGAGTAACTGGTAAAGTTGTTGCCATGTTACCGGGAGGTCACGGGTTCAAGCATTGGAAACAGCCCCTTGCAGAAATGTAAGGTGATGCTGCGTACAATAGATCCTTGTGGTCGGGCCCTTCCCCAGACCCTGCGCATAGCGGGAGCTTAGTGCACCGGGCTGCCCTTTACTTTAATTTATAATTCTGATATACCATTGTAGAAGTAGTTCCTCTAGAATTTAAACTTTGACGAGTTCACTTTACAATTCTTATAGCACTAACCTATAAACTTTTGAAATATGCATTATATTGTTACGTACTGTTGTTGCTGTACGTACATATATATTATATATTTTAATATGAACTCTCATTCTTGCATGTCTTCAACGTAACGAATCAATATTTCTGGGGCATGCATGCAGGTGAATATTTTATCAAACGATTGCCATGACCAGATATTAGAAGAAGACAATGTAACTAGCAATAATGGTGGTCATGATTCACAAGTTGTGGTTAACAACATTATTAATGGCCATGCTTTAGGGGAGCTAAATTTGGATTCAACTACTCATCTACTACAAGCTTATATGAAGATTCTTGATGAAAAAGCCTCCAAGCTTCTAGGTATATACAACTATTTACCAACATAATTAATCTTAGCATTCTTATATAGTTTAATTTGGTCAATCTGAAACAGCATCTCTACCTTCACAAAGGTAAGTTAAGGCTTAGGGGCTGAAGCAGGTCGGGCCAAGAGGTTCATCCGAACCCTCTTTGGTAGAAAATTGCATTGTTATTGTTTATATATACATGATTAAGATTATATTTTTTGTATATATAATACATGTTGAACCCCCTTTGGCTTCTTCATGTGTATATTTACTTTTCATATTTTGGATCCCCTTAGTAAAAATTCTGGTTCCGCCACTACTGATACACATCGTCCTCCCTAGGCCCCACTTATGAGATTACACTGGTTATATTATTGTTGTTGCATTGCATGCAGGTTATCCACATAACATCTATTGTGATGACTATGTTGCATTAGCTCCTCTTCTACGCTATCACTTGAACAATTTTGGTGATCCCTTCACTGAAAACAACTATGGAATGCACTCAAGACACTTTGAAGTTGGTGTTTTGGATTGGTTTTCCAAACTTTGGGAAATCGAACAGGATCAATATTGGGGTTACGTTACACATTGCGGCACCGAAGGAAACCTACATGGCATTTTACTAGGGTCAGCTCGCTCATATTATCTGTCTTTTATTTTTTATTTTTTTCGCGAAATAAGACACCAAAAAATAACGTCTCACATAATTAACACTTTACTAATTACTAATGAGGAGATACACTACACCAAAAATGATCTTTAGCGGCAATTAATTAACGGCAATAGCTTAATAGCCACTAAATATGTATTTTAGTAGCATTTACTAGTGACAATTTCATTGTAGCTTTCTTTGTAAATGCCCCTAAAGCCTATAACGACATTGGATCCAATGGCATTTAACTAATGCCGGTAAAAATTTTAACACTCTTGTTAAAGTGCATATTTATTGCCCCGCTAAAGGTTGTTTTTGTTATAGTGTATCACAGATTAAACTATAACAATATTGTAAAAGATCTCTAATTTTCTTGCTGTTACAAATACTAAAAATAAAAATGTTGACTATATAGGCACCTAAAATTACCTTCAAGAAGCCAATTGGTAGTGTAAGTGTCTCCGGCCACAAATTCTTGGGATGTCCAATGCCTTGTGGCATACAAATAGCAAGAAAAAAGCACGTTGACATACTCTCAAGGAATATTGAGTATATTGCTTCAATAGATGCCACAATTTCAGGCAGTCGAGGTGGCCATGCCCCAGTTTTCTTATGGTACAGTTTGAGCAAAAAGTGTCACACAACTCTTCAAGAAGATGCTAAAAGATGCATGGAAAATGCTCGATATTTGAAAGATAGCCTTCGAAACTCAGGGATAAGCGCGATGCTCAATGAACATAGCATCACGGTTGTTTTTGAAAGACCGATGGAACAAGAGTTTATTCATAAATGGCAACTCTCATGTGATAGAGACATGACACATGTGGTCGTTATGCCTGGTGTTACAATTGAAATGCTTGACAACTTCGTAAATGAATTTGCCAAGAAAAGGTTGATTTGGTACCAAGATGGAAGTAAGGTTCAACCACCTTGTCTTGCAAATGACATAGGCACACATAATTGTGTCTGTCCTCATCATAAAAATTGATGAGTTGTTTTAATTTATTCCAAAATTTGTTGTTACGTTTTGTTGGACCAATTTAATTTGTTACTTAATTGGGATCCTCCCAATATTTCATTTCGTTTGCATAAATGTAATTTTGAGAAATTACATGAATAAAGTTCAATAGAAGCTTCACTCATCTGGATTAAACACTTAATGTGTTGAATTTTTTTGTTAGACTTTTATTATTCAGTTATTAAGTAGGCTAAATCTAAGATAAAACAGAATATGTATCGAGAAGTATTTTACAACCAGGTCTAGGCGTCGAATTGAGCTCAATGGGGAGGCTAGTGAAACCTTTGCTTTAGGTCCCTAAAAATTTGAGGGCGCCTCAATTTTTTAATTAATTGTTAATTTTCACTTAGATAATAAATTACATCAATGATTTTTTAGGAACAACGTTCAAAGGAGGAATTAATGACCTTGATGTTGTTATTGAGACACTTAAATAGTGTGGTTACTCTCAAGATAAGTTCTACATCCATTACGATGCAGCATTATGTGGACTTGTACTACTCTTCCTAAAAAAATATAAGAGCTTCACCATATATATTCCTCTTGTCATCTTTATTTTGGTTAAAGTACAATAATTTCACTTTTAAAATATAAGTTTTCTGTATTGATAGGGTAAAAAATCCTTACACAATTATCAAATCACTGATGCAATAACTACAAGCTAAGTGATTTTTTTTTTGAAAGAAAAGAAAATAAGTTACCCAGCGCCGGCTTAAGGATGAAGCAATGGCTTTAGCCCCCAAATTTTCAAGGCCTCATTTCTTAATTAATACTTCCTCCGTCCCGTGGCCTACTTTTCTTTTTTGGTCTGTCCCAAAAAAAATGTCATATTTCTTTATTTGGTAACTTTTTAAAAGCACAATTAGTCTTTTACTCTTATTGGTCCTGCTTCTAAGGTCCTACTTAATTAAAGATAGTAGTCGTACATTTTTAATAAAGGGCAATTTGGTGAACATCACCAAGTCTTTCCTTATTTCTTAAACTCTGTGCCCGATCAAAGTAGACCACATAAAATGGGACGGAGGAAGTATTATATTTTTTTGATCTCATTTTATGTGATGCACTTTGACTTGTTACGAAATATAAAAAAGAAAAAATGATTATTAAAATTGTGATCTAAAATAAATCATATAGATATTTATATAGCTATAAATCATCTTATTTAGGATAAAATGAGAAGTTTAATTCTATAAAGGTACTCAATATGATTTTATTTTTTAAACTTGAGGTCTCTTAATAAAGATTCTCTTTAGGCCTCCAATGTTCTTGAGGCGCCCTAAGTCTTTCCTTGAATAGTGTTGCTTTAGCAAAAAGTAATAGAGGGAAGCTAGATCTGACCTCAATTACAATACTTATTGGTGATACCATCACCTGAAAAGCCCGAAGAGGCCAAACAAACAAGAGACAACTTTTGGCAAATTTACCATCTAGCTCATATAAAAGTTAGCTTTGTCAAATTTGATCCTAATATTGGGTATTTGGCACTTATCAAGTTGTAAGGGTATTCTCATGATCGATAAACATTAGTAGTAGTAATTAATAACTTGATAAAAAGGATAACTAACATACTATCACACATTAGACTATAATAATATTGTAAAAGATCTCTATGTGTTATTGTAGTGTATATATAACTTAACTTCTACTTTTAGAGAACTACTTTAGGCAGCAAATACATTTCAAAGGTGTTTCTGCCGAATTGATTTGTTTAGTTGAGGTGTAAATGAATGCTCTTATAGGTGGCTTAACCTTTGCAACAAGAAGTTATATTTTAAATGCACAATTTTTCATCCGACATGAAAACTTTCAAGTCCTTATTCAACATAGAAATTTTCAAGTCTCATTTGACATTATTCAAATCCTTGTTGATATTCTCACTTGAGAAACAAAATTTCAGTAGAGAAGTGACGATGCAAAAATCAGTGAAGGAAAAAACACAAAATCAACAGAGGAACAAATTTAAATCCACATGCAAGATGAAAGAAAGACTAGGAAAGCAAAATCAAACGAAATTATTCTCCACTGTTATTCTTTACAAAAAATAGCCAAAAAGTAAAAAATACTCGTCTTTTAGCCACGGTCAAACGATGGCTAAATGGTATAAAAATCGTGGCTAAATGGCAGTTTTTTTTTGGTAACTAATAATTTTATTAATCACGAAGAAAAATTCATACACTTCTTCTCGAACTTTGTATATGTATCGTATCTATATTGTATAAATAGTTACGCGATGTATCGATATTATATAAATAGTATATAATCGTGTATATATATTATGTATAGCTATGTATCAGAGATGTATATACATCCATATACACTATTTAAACAAAACATATACATTATATAAATAGTTATATAATGTATCCATATTGTATAATGATGGTGTATAAACATGTATATATGATATATAATTATGTATCGGAAACTGATCCTGGAAACTACTTGATTCCATCAACCAGTATGGATTTGAGGCAAAGTTGACTGATTGATAAGTCACTCAGTCTCAAAATATAGGAGAATAATACATGACCTTTTACAATATTTGTTAAGGAAAAATAATTCCTGAACGAATAATAGGACCAGTGCTTCCTTGAGTCTCCTCGAGTCAGCAGTACAACAAAAACGACAACCAAACAATACAAATGAAAGTATAATCGTGCTCAGCATGGACAAGGTGATCTAATTTTGAACTTTGGGTATAAATTCTAAGTTCTAACAAGTTTCTAATATCTCCTTGATGAAATTGCAGTGCAAAATTATCTCTTTAGAAATTTAAGTGAAGAAATAATAAATAACATTAAATAACAATTATTTCTTACTCTACCATTAACTTCTTCTTTAAAAAAAGGATTTCAACAACAAAACGGCTTCCAGTACTATGACATTCTGTTATATTGCAAGTTCTTTCAATCCCGACTAACTCAAAATTTCCTCTAAACACTCTCAAACTTTAGATAAGAGCTTCTCTTGATATTTCGAGTCTTCTGATATGTTATTCACTCGAAACGGTTTACGTTTGCGGCACGTTTGAATTTTCAAATCAAGTTTTTAATGGCTGATTGATCATGGAATAAGAAGGAAAGAAGACTGAAAGTAGCAAAGAATAAAGGAAGAAGAAGAAGAAGAAAGAGGAAGGATGAAAAAGTCATTATTGACTGAAGTAGAAGGAAGAAGAAGAAGCAATATGGGGCCAAATGGCTATTTCAAGTAATTTTAACAAAGCTAGGCCAATCTTCTTGTAAATAAGATGACCGACTGGTCATTTTCCATAATTATTCCTATAATAAAACTAACGGAGGGTATAGAAACCCCTCAATTCGATACGATTAAAGCTCCACAAATTAGGCACTTTTATTGTAGTGTAATGTGTTGAAACTTCTTTTAGGAGATTTTTATTATAAAGCAGCAAATCGTGTGTCAAGATGTGTTTTACTGGCTTGTTAGGCAAGGTACTAGGTCTGGGCGTCGAGTTGAGCCCAATCAAGTTTATTATGGGAACAAATCCACCTGAGTTTGAACCAAGGTCGACCAAACTTACTACAATACTACTAATATCTAGGCCAGGCATAAATCACTCAAAATCAAACTATTGTAGCTAAAACATAAACCAGGCTTCTCAAAAAAACCATTGTAGCTAGGAAAAACAAGTACATGACTTGCTACACAAACGTTACGATTATTATTCTCATGACCAGTAAATTTGGACCTATAAGTCCCGAGTTCGGGGTCCAAAATTTCCAAATTATCAAGATTCTAATTGTTCTTGATAATAGGGACGAAATTAGTACTATGGTCGGATGATTTTGTGATTGGAGGAAAAGGGTTGGGAGAAATTTCTAAGATAAGGGCAGTGGGACTGTGAAAAGGAGGATTTGGTGATTTGAATAAATTGTTGTAAAGTGATGTCTCTGTGGTAGTGAATATTTGTGATAGGCCATGATATTCCTCCACTTTTGTAACGAGTTTGTGAAAATGTGGCACGTCTACTTCTGTGGCTAGGCGGATTCTGGCAGAGATTTGGTGGTTGAAAGTTGTGCATTGTTCTTTGGGTTGAATGGAGTTGATGAGAGTACTTGTTGAGTATTCCATGAAGAATGAATATGATCTTGTTGGTGGTGTTCAATTCTTAAAGATGAGAGAAAAGTTGGCAATACTATGTATGACTACGTTGATTTGGGATGATAATAGTGGCTAGTTAGAAACGGTATTTATAGCAAAGAGTAAGACAAAAGATAATTTCATTAAGTTCTTATGATAATGTATTACTTTTTTTCTATCTCAATTTATGTGGCACACTTTATTTTTCATATGTATATCCGAGAAAGGAATGTCATCTTTCTATTTTCAGGGACAATTTAACTCTAAACTTTTTATTTTACCATTAATGAGAAGATTTATAACTATGTATACAAATGTCTAAAGTTTGTTTAGACCATATATTTAAAAGAGTTCTGATTTCTTTCTTAATCTTTGCGTTCAATCAACTGCTACATATACTTCCTTCCTCTCAAAATACTTGTCATATCGGGAATAGTTTTCATTATTTTAAAATACATTAATGATGTGAAAAATATTTTACTGGGGAGATGGATTACCATGATTTAAGATCAAAGTTGCTTCTCAACCAAATAAAACAAACCTGCTATTCTCCATTTCAATATTCCTAGTAATTTTTGCTCAAAGTTTTTTAATTACTTCTGAGCTCTATCACAAATTGCATCAATGTTTTTTTTAGGAACGACATTCAAAGGAGGAATCGATGACCTTGATGTTTTCATCCAGACACTCTTCTTTTTCTTTGTAAAACTTTGGAACTAACCAACCTTCCACAGCCAAGGCATATGGCCTCCATTGTAATGTCTCTCCAGACGAGTCAAAAGTAGTCCTCACGCTAATCACACCTCATCGTTTCACATTGTGCCATCATCCTATTCTCACCCCACTAACCATCCTATAGCTCCGAGCCTGCTCTAGCCATAAAGGTAGCAACCTCTCCAAAGCCCAAATTTGAACAAAGAACAATGGCGCCCAAAGTTCTAGAATCTGATATCTGTTTCTACTACTGCTAGTCTCGCTTGATGAGGCCCTTAGCATAGTTTGTTTTAACATGTCCAATTCCCTATATATGCTAGAAAGAACAACAGGAGCAAGGGTAGTCGCTTACCTCTAGCAAGATTAACAGCTGTAGGGAACACATGTGCACCTATTTTACCTGGAAAGACAAATCTTGATAACCAAAGTGAAAGAAAAGCTTCATGTTCAAAACTGCTTCCACTATTCATGAAAAAATTCAACCACCTATGATGATTATTATCCTTTAATCCAATAAAACCCCTTTGTACTCTTTCAAAATTTTCTTCAATCTCTCCCAACTTAGGGGAATGGGTAGGGAACAAAACAGGGCCACCCAAAACAACGAACCCTCCCAAAATCATTATATCTCTAAGCGTAATAGTAGCTTCACCCCATGGAAACACAAAAGTGTTAGTCTCACAACACCGCCTTTTTGCCAACCCAAAAATCAAATCCTTCTCTGTATGGAAGTTGTATACTTAAGCCATAACAACTTTATATATACCAGCAGCTTTCCATATAGACTAATGGACAGGCTCCATGGTCTCAACCCATATCTTCCATTGGTTCTGATGAGGCCTACAACCTTTGAAGGAGACTTTCAATGGCCATCTAGATTCAATTAAAAAACGAAGTGAAAGAAGCTTCAAATTTGGACCTTCAATGGAAGAAACAATGGGATTCAGGAAATGGGGCTTTCTTAGTTGTGGGATTCCACCAAAAGGTGGAACCATCAACTCTTCTCTTTCAACAAACATTGAATTTTCCATCGATACTTAAAAATGAAAATTCAGATAGAGAGTGAGTTCTGTTTCTTTTGGGACAAAAAAGCAAAGGAACTTCCAACGAAAAGAGAGTTAGTTCTGTCTGATAAAGATCCAGTAGTGATAATTTCTTTTTTTGTCCTTTATCAGACAAAACTCACTCTCTTTTTTTTGGAAGTTCCTTTGCTTTTTTATCCCAAAATAAACAAAACTCACTCTCTATCTGAATTTTTATTTTCAAGAATCGATGGAAAATTCAATGTTTGTTGAAAGAGAAGAGTTGATGGTTTTCCCTTTTGGTGGAATGCCACAACTAAGAAAATCCAATTTTTTCTTCCATTGAAGGTCCAAATTTGAAGCTTCCTTCACTTCGTTTTTCATCTGAACCTGGATGGCCATTGAAAGTCTCCTTCAAAGGTTGTAGGCCTCATGAGAACAAATGGGAGATATGGGTTGAGACCATAGAGCCTATCCATCACTCTATATGAAAAGTTGCTGGTATATATGAAGCTATTATGGCTTCAGTATACAATGTCCATACAGAGAAGGATTTGATTTTTGGGTTGGCAGAAAGGTGGTGTTGTGAGACTAACACTTTTGTCTTTCCATGGGGTGAAGCTAATATTATGCTTAAAGATAAGATGATTTTGGAAGCGCTCGCTGTTTTGGGTGGCCCTGTTTTATTCCCTGCCCAATCCCCTGAGTTAAGAGAAATTGAAGAAAATTTTGAAAAAGCACAAAGGGGTCTTATTGGATTGAAGGATAATAATCATAATAGGTTGTTAAATTTTTTCATGAATAGTGGAAGCAGTTTTGAACATGAAGCTTTTCTTTCACTTTGGTTATCAAGATTTGGCTTTTCAAGTAAAATAGGTGCACATGTTTTCCCTATAGCTGTTAATTGTTCTAGAGGTAAGCGACTAGTGCTTGCACCTGTTGTTCTTTCTAGCATATATAGGAAATTGGGCGTGTTAAAACAAACTATCTTAAGGGCTTCATCAAACGAGACAATCAGTAGTAGAAACAAATATCAGATTCTAGAACTTTGGGCACCATTGTTCTTTGTTCAAGTTTGGGCTTTGGAGAGGTTGCTACCTTTGAGACCAAAGTAGGCTCGGAGCTACAAGATGGTTAGTGGGGTGAGAATAGGACGATGGCACAATGTGAAACGTTGGGGTGTGATTAGCGTGAGGACTACTATTGACTCGTCTGGAGAGACATTTCAATGGAGGCCATATCCCTTGGCTGTGGAAGGTTGGTTAGTTCCAAAGTTTTACACAAAGAAAGAAGAGTGTCTGAATGACAACATCAAACTCATCAATTCCTCCATTGAATGTCGTTCCTAAAAAAACATTGATGCAATTTGTGATAGAGCTCGGAAGTATATAAATAACTTTGAGCAAAGACTACTAGGATATTGAAATGGAGAATAGTAGGTTTGTTTAATTTGGTTGAGAAGCAACTTTGATCTTAATTTAGCCATACAAGCTCCGATGTGTATAACTAATGAGGTACACATACAAGTTTATAATTTAACCAAATGTATAAAAGTTATCACCATCTCAAGCAGTAAAACAAAATTGTTATGACTATATGACTAACATAAATAATTATGAATGATATTCATTGATAGGAGAGACCGCTTTCTAGTCGTAATTGCTATGCCTATGTTCTCAGCATGTAAGAAACACCTTCAGAAGAATTAAAAAAAATTCCTAGATCTGCAAATCTATCAATGCTTTATTCAAAATCTTTAGTAGTCGATCACTCCTTTTTTCTGCCCATGTGAATTTTGAAATCTTGACATGAAAGAATAAAGAATATATATATATATATGTATATATTAGAGAAAAGTGACTTGATTAAACCAAAATCTGAAATAAAATTGGATGGCACTACCAGAAATTTTGATATTTTTCGACTACAACCTCCGATTACAAATAGTTAGTCGGAAGTCCAACTACTGTAGTCGAAAATTTTAAATTTTTATACTTTTTTAAAAAAATTATCCAACTACAATTTTGATTATTGTAGTCGTAGAAAAAGAGTCAACAATTTTTTCGACCCATTATATCCGATTATTGTCCAAGAAAGTATGGTGGATCTGAGTAGGAATAAATTAACTAAGAAGTAGGGCATACAACAATGGATCAATTCATTCAATAAGATCTGTTCGGATCAGACCCAGATGAATGAGATTGGTTTGACCCCTCGCTCGGACGTAAGACTCCCGCTGCTGACAGATGTGCCACTTTTCGTTAGCTGCTATGCCTAAGAATGAATTGTGATATAGCGAATAAGCCACAACTCTATTCCCAACTCGAAATCCATAAAGGACTTTTAAGGGTGGATAAAATAGGGGGGCCTATACCAGACATCCTGCTACCTTGGGACGACTGTACGTTACATCATAGCAGCACAACCAAATGTAGGTGGAAAGCCCTAGTAGTCATAAATGGACATATTTAATCAAAAAGCATTTTTTTAATTAAAATAAACACTAAGCTCCGTTTTTAATTAAATATGGATCCAATATCCCGACTACCCTTGTCGGTTAGTCTTATAATATCAGATCTCAATACCAAATTGCACACACTCTCCTCTCTCTTTCTCTCACTTTCTCTGCGACTCTCTTTTTGTCTCTCAAACCCATAGTCTCTCTCTCCTTCCCTTCCCTTTTATTTCAATTTTAAGTCTAATAATTTTCTTCATTTTCTTCCACAAATAGCAGCAACTCAGGTGTCAATCCAGCGGCATCTCGGCATCTACTATAAGTGTAACACCCCATAAATTTTCAAACAAATGCGACTAAGTGACGGAATTAATTGAACATGCAACAAAGGGTATATTATGTATGCAAAGTGTTGGACTTAATTCATCTTGGTTAATGGGCTCAAAATTGGCCCAAAATTACAAGAAATACATGGCCCAAAAAGGAAAATTTGACCCATTCTTGATCCAAGCCTTAATGACCAAGAGACACCTCATATTTGACTTAATTGTGACTAAGGATGATATAAATGAGGGCCAAAAATCAGTTTTTTATCATATGAGACACCTTGCCATTTCTTGCATTTTCTAGACAATTCCAAGAGACCAAAAAGAAACTGTCACGCCCCGAATCCCATCGAGACATGATTGGCACCCGTAGCCGATAAGGCCCGAGAGAACCAACCTTTGCCTATGCTCAATCATATTCATAACCATCATTGCATAATATTATGACATACGAATAAAAGAGAACAAGGGACATATTTAGGCATACATATGAAACTTGGCCGTTGAGGCCATCCAGTCAAAACAACATGTGTCTTTTACACTATTACACCCACATCGGTCTACAAAAGCCTCTAACAAGAGCATTGACCAAAATGAACCATAAGTCGGGACAAGTCCCCGCTTTACACATTATGTACAATACCAAAACATATATACACTCTGAATCGGAGAAGCCCCGAATGAGCTGGAGCTCACCAAAGAGCCGCTAACACTGGCAATCTACTGAGGAGGCCTACTGGGACCTGCGCCTGCAGCAAGTAAGGTAAATTCCCCGAGAGGGGTCAGTACGAAATAAGTACTGAGTATGCAAGGCTCAGATGAAACTATACAACACATGAATATTTCAATGAATATGTCAATGAACTCAAAACATATGAATACTCGATGTGAATAAGTCACCATGTTATTCTTTGGAAATCATGTGGATTGCTTTCATTCTTTTCATTACTTTCTTTATCTCAATGCTCACATGTCATTACATAACACACTGTACCCGGGCCCCGACTGATCAGTGGGTCTTTCATATCATCATATAGGAATCGAGTCGAGCTAGGCTTATGCCCCTAGACTTGCCACCCTTGGGATCGAGTCGAGCTAGGCTTACGCCCCTAGACTTGCCACCCATAAATCCATATCTCGGGATCGAGTCGAGCTAGGCTTACGCCCCTAGACTTGCCACCCGTACTTGATCATTGACCACATTTGCATTACTTTGATCATTACTTTGAGATTGATACTTTGATAATCATAACATCACTTTGGAACTTTGGAACACAACATTGTTGGAAACTTTGAATCATTGACCAATAAGTGAAGAACATGTGAACAAATATCAATGAGAAATATAACATCACTAGCACCATGATACTATTGGAACCATTGGACAAGAAGCCATGAACAAGAGACACAAGTATAGGCACTATTGGAATATTGGAACATAGCCTTCTTTGAACTTTCGGAACATTAATCATGAATATGAGAAATGAGATTCACAATTGATCAATGAGTAGGAAATATATGACAATGACCATAAATAAGTGCATATGGGATACCTTGGTACATTTCGGAATAGAACTAAAGAAATGTCAATTGTGAACACTAGTGGCCGTAGAAAGATACGGACAAAATAACCTTGCATACCTTGGATTCGCAATACGAATCTACAACCTTAGATGCGTAGACAATAATCCCACTCCTTCTTTATGTGTCTACAAATACATAACGAAATTCACATTAACCACCAATTACTTTACAAATGCATACCATGTCAATGAATTACATGTTTGGCTTTCAACATGTCATTTCCCTTTGACAAAACCATTGAGCATACTATTATTCCAAAAATTCCATAATATTCCCAACATTGACCAATACATGAAAATCAATACATTTCACCACAATACTTCTCCTTTACACTTTCTTATCCATAACACATCACAAATAATCCATCAAAGCACCTTAATTCAACTCATAACACATATCGGCCAAAATCCCAAAATTCCCACTTTTAGAAAAGAACAAGTTTTATACCAAAAATAACACCATACATGTTCATATTTTGTCCATACCATGCTTTTTCATCAAAGGCACAAGGCCTAATTCACACTTGAATTCCATATACCACAAATCTCATACAAACTCACCAAGTTCCATGACCAACTTTTCCAAGCACAACCAACATGATATACATATTCTTTTATGCATATAAGATATTAATCCATGAAAATAAATACTTACCAAGGCTTGGAATATGTTGATCTTGTCCAAGAAGTCTCAAGGAAATTATTTTGCTTTAGGGTTTGGAAATGAGAAATGGTTGTGAAAAATGTCCAAAAAGATATGAGAGTTTTGTGTGAATAAAAGAAAATCTGATGTTGGAGCCTTTATATAGTACTCAAGGCATCCTTAGCCACATTTGGTATTTAATACAATGTTTACTTGGTCAACATCTTGAGCAACTTGTTCAGGCGGTGGTTTACTTGTTCCTTCACCAGCAATTCTATTGATCAGCTTACTTTTACCTTTTCCTCTTCCTCTTCTAGTGTTCGGCATTTTGACTATACCCAAGAAAGACAACATTGGCTCTATTGCACGATCTAGAATGAAGGAAAGAAACAACATCCTAAATGTCTCGTAGCCTCCTACGTATAAATGTGGTGCACAACACATCGATACGTAAGACTCTACTCAGACATGGCTTTGTAGACATCCTTAGACCGACTGCTCTGATACCACTTTTGTCACGCCCCGAATCCCATCGAGACATGATTGGCACCCGTAGCCGATAAGGCCCGAGAGAACCAACCTTTGCCTATGCTCAATCATATTCATAACCATCATTGCATAATATTATGACATACGAATAAAGGAGAACAAGGGACATATTTAGGCATACATATGAAACTTGGCCGTTGAGGCCATCCAGTCAAAACAACATGTGTCTTTTACACTATTACACCCACATCGGTCTACAAAAGCCTCTAACAAGAGCATTGACCAAAATGAACCATAAGTCGGGACAAGTCCCCGCTTTACACATTATGTACAATACCAAAACATATATACACTCTGAATCGGAGAAGCCCCGAATGAGCTGGAGCTCACCAAAGAGCCGCTAACACTGGCAATCTACTGAGGAGGCCTACTGGGACCTGCGCCTGCAGCAAGTAAGGTAAATTCCCCGAGAGGGGTCAGTACGAAATAAGTACTGAGTATGCAAGGCTCAGATGAAACTATACAACACATGAATATTTCAATGAATATGTCAATGAACTCAAAACATATGAATACTCGATGTGAATAAGTCACCATGTTATTCTTTGGAAACCATGTGGATTGCTTTCATTCTTTTCATTACTTTCTTTATCTCAATGCTCACATGTCATTACATAACACACTGTACCCGGGCCCCGACTGATCAGTGGGTCTTTCATATCATCATATAGGGATTGAGTCGAGCTAGGCTTATGCCCCTAGACTTGCCACCCTTGGGATTGAGTCGAGCTAGGCTTACGCCCCTAGACTTGCCACCCATAAATCCATATCTCGGGATCGAGTCGAGCTAGGCTTACGCCCCTAGACTTGCCACCCGTACTTGATCATTGACCACATTTGCATTACTTTGATCATTACTTTGAGATTGATACTTTGATAATCATAACATCACTTTGGAACTTTGGAACACAACATTGTTGGAAACTTTGAATCATTGACCAATAAGTGAAGAACATGTGAACAAATATCAATGAGAAATATAACATCACTAGCACCATGATACTATTGGAACCATTGGACAAGAAGCCATGAACAAGAGACACAAGTATAGGCACTATTGGAATATTGGAACATAGCCTTCTTTGAACTTTCGGAACATTAATCATGAATATGAGAAATGAGATTCACAATTGATCAATGAGTAGGAAATATATGACAATGACCATAAATAAGTGCATATGGGATACCTTGGTACATTTCGGAATAGAACTAAAGAAATGTCAATTGTGAACACTAGTGGCCGTAGAAAGATACGGACAAAATAACCTTGCATACCTTGGATTCGCAATACGAATCTACAACCTTAGATGCGTAGACAATAATCCCACTCCTTCTTTATGTGTCTACAAATACATAACGAAATTCACATTAACCACCAATTACTTTACAAATGCATACCATGTCAATGAATTACATGTTTGGCTTTCAACATGTCATTTCCCTTTGACAAAACCATTGAGCATACTATTATTCCAAAAATTCCATAATATTCCCAACATTGACCAATACATGAAAATCAATACATTTCACCACAATACTTCTCCTTTACACTTTCTTATCCATAACACATCACAAATAATCCATCAAAGCACCTTAATTCAACTCATAACACATATCGGCCAAAATCCCAAAATTCCCACTTTTAGAAAAGAACAAGTTTTATACCAAAAATAACACCATACATGTTCATATTTTGTCCATACCATGCTTTTTCATCAAAGGCACAAGGCCTAATTCACACTTGAATTCCATATACCACAAATCTCATACAAACTCACCAAGTTCCATGACCAACTTTTCCAAGCACAACCAACATGATATACATATTCTTTTATGCATATAAGATATTAATCCATGAAAATAAATACTTACCAAGGCTTGGAATATGTTGATCTTGTCCAAGAAGTCTCAAGGAAATTATTTTGCTTTAGGGTTTGGAAATGAGAAATGGTTGTGAAAAATGTCCAAAAAGATATGAGAGTTTTGTGTGAATAAAAGAAAATCTGATGTTGGAGCCTTTATATAGTACTCAAGGCATCCTTAGCCACATTTGGTATTTAATACAATGTTTACTTGGCCAACATTGGAAGATTGGGTCATTTCCTCTTTGGGCCTTGTCTTTTATTCCATTTTGGGCCTCAAATTGGGCCCAATAATATGTCTCAACTTAGCCCACCAATTCTCATGTATAATACATCATATATCTCATGTTTAATTAATTCCATAATGCCACGACAATATTCACTTATGAGATTTTCATTCGTAGCCTCAATCACAAAAATAGGAATTCTAGTCACCTATGGCTTCTTTGAACATTTTGGTAAATTCTTGTATTCCATGGTTTGATCATGTAGGAGTATGTAGTAGTGTATCGAGGTATTTGAAGCCTTAACAATGCTAAAGGAACTCCAAGGAATCAAAAGAAACCATGGAAGAATCGTCGTTGCATTTCGTCGTAAAACGAGCTCGGAAAGGCCAATTATGTTGTGCCTTGCGCCACTGCCTTGCTTTGCAGCAGTGGCGCAGGAATTGAAGGTTCTCTGAATCAGTGGCCTGCTGGATTTTTCAGCCATTTTTTTCTAACACTTGCATATCATCCAATACCCTATCAAAACACTACAAAATACTTACGTAGTGACCTTAATCATCAAGTAAACATGACTCCAAGGTACCAAATGAGGTTGGAAATGTATGGGGTATTACACAAGACATCTCCGACTAAAATCTAATCACATGTACGAGGCTCGAAGTAAAATTTTTTTTTTCATCACCAACCTTACAAAATACATACTCATAGCGTCTCGAAACTTAAGTAACCATTGTTCAACATCATCACATAGGTCGAAAAGGTACGGGGTGTTACAGAAACCCTTTGCAAGCCAAGGCAACTACACTTATTTTGCCAAGATCATCACTTCGTAAGTGTTGTTAAGTGCCTATTCTTGTGTTTTTAATATATTATGTGCATAAGAGATGGTATGGATTTTGATGGTTATGTCTAAAAGGGTTGATTGGGGCACTTTTGTTTATGTGACACAAGTTGTGTTATTTTGGTGATTTGAACTTGAAAGTGGCCTTGTGGTCTTGAAAGAAGTGAGATTGATGGTTTGACCATCAACATGTATGATATGGTTATGCCCTAAGTTGATTTCTCTTTATGTGTCATTTTTGGAAATTGTTGTTATGGAAAAAGTGTACGGAATTGGTGACGTAATGAAAGGAAAATCTGATTTTTATTCAAAGGAATACACAACACATTTCTAGAAATTTCCCAAAATTTCTCTCAACTCTTAAAGAACCCTAAGCCAACTTTTGGAGCAAGATCATCATTTTTCAAGCTTAGGTAAGTGATTATTCTTATGGATTAATATATTATATGCATGGGAGAGTATGTAGATCATGTTGGTTATGCTTGAAAGTGTTGAACATGGCACTTTGTGTTTTTGCTAAAAGATGTGTTATCCATGGAATTGTAACTTGAAATACGACTTGTGGGTTTGATGAAAGAGCATGGTATGGATGAAATACCAACATGTATGGTGTGATTATGTTATTAAATTTGTTATTTTCATATAAGTGTAAGTTATGGAATTTTGGCCGATATGCGATATGAGGTGTATTAAGGTGATTTGATGGAATAATTGTGATGTTGTGGTGATGAAGAGTGGAAAGTATGAACTTGGTGTGACATGCTAATGGTTCATGATATTTTGGTCAATGTTGGAAATATTGTGGGATTATTGGTATGATAATTTCATCAATGGTATTGTCAAGGGGAAATGACATTTTAAAGGCAAACATATAACCCATTGACGTTATATGCATTTGTAAGGTAGTTGGTGGTTAATGTAAATCCCGTTATGTATTTGTGTTGTAGAGTGAAACATAAGGAAGGAGCGGGACATTGTATGCACATCTAAGGTTGTATATTCGTATTGAGAATACGAGGTATGTAATGTTCCTCTTTCCGTATCCTTCTGCAGCATATAGTGTACACCTTGTTATGATACTTACTCATTCCCGAAGTGTCCTAAGGCATCTCATTTCATGTTATCATCTAGTGTTAATCACATATATTTTATTCTTGATTATTGTCATTCATGTATTACATAGTTATGGACATGGTTCCAAGTTCCAATAATGTTATGTTCCAAAGCTTCCAATAATATTACAATTACAAAGTATCATTCTCATGAACGTAAAGGTATAAAGTAAGCATCTACGTGTTTCCAATAATGATATAATCATCGAATGAACTTTTCTCAAGATTAAAGAAGTAATGTTGTGAAGAGAAGTGATGTGTTCTTGGGTGGTATCCCATGGGGTTAAAATACCTCGCATGGGTCGATCCCAATATCTACGGGTGGTATCCCATGGGGTTAAAATACCTCGCATGGGTCGATCCCGCTACTACGGGTGGTATCCCAGGGGCAAAGGAAAAGCCTAGCATGGGTCGATCCCGAATACTATTGATTACCCACTGATCAGCTTGGGGCCCGGGCATTGTAAGAATGGAAGAATGAATTGTGAATGAAGAGGTGAACGATGAAGGGATGAATGAGCATAAAAGTAAAAGAAGCAATCCATCTAATGTACATATTTCCATACATATAGAGTGATGGCTTATCCATGTTGGGTTTTTTCACTTATATTTGATTCCATTAAGGTTTTGATGTGTCATAGAGTTTCTTATGGCCTTACATACTCAGTACATTCTTCGTACTGACCCCTTAGGGGGAAATTTACCTTACTTGCTGCAGGCACAGGGACTAGTAGACCTCCACAGTAGGTTGCGGATCTTTTGCCGATCTTTGGTGAGCTCCAGTTGGTTCGGGGCTTCCCGGGTCTCTTGTGTACATTTATTTTAGTACTGTAGCGTTGTGTACTGTGTGTACTCTTGTTAGAGGCTTTTGTAGACCGATGTGGGTATATGAACGAAGAGTTGTATGTCCACCTTAACTTGATGGCCCTAACGGCCAAGTTTCTTATATGTATATATATAATGCTTCATGATTTCAGCTCTTAGCATCTTATGTATTTACGTGGTGGTAATGTTCCTCATGGCATGTATATGATTGGGTATGAGTAAAGATTGGTTCTCTCGGGCCATATCGGCTTCGGGTGACAATCACGCCTCGTTGGAACTCGGGGTGTGACAATAAGTTCAACAGAAAATAAATCATTTTCATAAACTTTTGACACATTAAAGAGTTAAAAACTAGTTTCTTTTGAAGGAAGTTCTTAGAAAAAAGCAGAGAGATAGCAAAATGTAAGACAATATATCCGGATATGAAGCATTTCACATTTTACACAGCTATGAGAATTGCATATATGAAAGTTACATAGACAAGAATTACAACTACATATAATGGTAGATCAGTACCTCACTTTCGCCAATGGAGGTATATAGACAAGAGTTGTAGTATCTCTGACTAATAATTTAGTTGCTTGTACAACTGATAAGTAAACAAAGCAAATCCCAACATATAAGTAATTAATGATTTGTACATAACAAAGATCAAAATTAGCAAAGATCTCGAATTAAATACTACTATAACCTTGTCTCTAGATTCTTCAATATCTTGCATCTTAATAATAGTTTTTTTTCATTGATAACGCCTCTTTTCCAAATGAAGAGAACATTTTTTCTTAACTTGGGGCACATCTTCTGCTGAAACTAACACACCCAAGTGAGCATATTCATTTTTTAGGGTGTCTTTGTTCTTGGCTGACCCTAATGACCGTGACTTTCATTGCTAGTGTCTGAATTTTTAGATGCAAAATATGTTGTCCACTGCTATCTATAAGTTTATTACACCTTTTTGAAATTAATTCTGCATTCGATGCTGGTTGTATATCATCTAAATTGTCAGATTTCATGATGTTTGTTGTACAAGAATTCTTAGCTACTCCATATGAGTGTTAGCATATAATGCTGACTCACGGAATTAGACATCAGATGGATCCACTTTTACAAAATGTACACTATCAGGTGCATTTTCGTTTTCCATCTAATCAATAATAATACAAGAAGAAAAGGAAAGAACGGAATATGTGAGTACTGTTTTCATATGAAACTGTTGTAATTCCAACACGATAAAAGCACATGAAATCCCATGTTTTTTGGTCAAATGTTGCATTAGACCAAATACTAGAATAATGACATTCAGCTTGAGATGCACGTTTCTTTTCAAATCTTGTTTAACTACAATCAATACTAGAGTATTTTAATGAAAGCTGAGCAAAATTATCCTAATGTGAAATCTATCAGGAATAATAGTATATTATATCGATAAAGAACTACAACAGTTTCATATGATAATATTACACACATATTCCGTTCTTTTCTTTTCACTTGTATTATTATTGATTAGATGGAAAATGAAAATGCACCTGATAGTGTACATCCTGTAAAAGTTGGTCCATCTAATGTCTAATTTTGTGAGCCAACGCTGCACG
The DNA here is from genome assembly GCA_031232105.1 of Capsicum rhomboideum. Classification (NCBI taxonomy): domain Eukaryota; kingdom Viridiplantae; phylum Streptophyta; class Magnoliopsida; order Solanales; family Solanaceae; genus Capsicum; species Capsicum rhomboideum. The sequence goes on from CP124718.1 coordinate 3,809,907, forward strand.
TTGACACTCACATAGCGCAGCTAAGGATTTTTGTACAACAAATTTCATGAAATCTGACAATTCAGAAGATGTACAACCAACAACAAATGCAGAAGTAGTTTCAAGGAAGAGTAATAACATGGCCAACATTATTTGACGTCCAATAATTTTGATATTAGCAAAGAAAGTCATGATCATTGGGGTCAACCTAAGAAAAAAAAAAGACCCCGATGAATGAGGATATTCACTTGGATGTGTTATTTTTAGTGGTAGATGTGTCCTAAGTTAAGAAAAAAGTTCTATCCACTTAGGACTCACAGAAAGGAAGAGAACTAAGGTATGACATATGCCAAAAGAAAATCAGGAAGAGATTCAAAGAAGAACGAATCGAATTCAAATTGTGATGCAGAGAAAAAAAATTGAATGTAGCATCAAAAGTGAAGACGGAAACAACAGTGAGAATGAGGAGTTACCAATGCAAAAAAAAATATTATTAAGATGCAAAATATTGAAGAATCTGGAAATAAGGTTGACATGAAAACACCTCAATAATATTTATTTCGAGATATTTGCTACTTTAATATTTGTTATGTATAAATTATTAATTACTTTTCTATTGCAATTCCCTTTTTACTTGTGAGATGTATATTCAACTAAACTATCAGTCAAATATACTGCAACTTTTGTCTATATAATCTTCATTGACAAAAGTCCAGTACTGATCTACTACTATATGTAGCTGTATATCTTGTCTATGTAACCTCCATATATGCAATTCTCAGAGTTTATATGTATAAGTGTAAAATATTGAAAGGCTTCATATCATGATATGTTATCTCACATTTTGCTATCCTACTGTTTTTTCTAAAAGCTTTCACCGAAAATTATAGTTTTAGCTCTTTAGTGTGTCAGAAACTTTATGAAAAATCATTTTTCCTCTTTTGAATTTATAACAGACACCAATGAAATAAAAATCTCGTATAACTGATAATGATTTTTTTAGACCCTATTTTTTTGGTCTAAAATTGGTTCTCGAATCTGCATCAAATGCATAACTACGAAGTTCAAAAAAAGACTTATTTAGCTAATTTATGTTTTTAATTTACCATACTTTTGGACAGAAACTCCCAAATTGAGACATTAAATTACGTGCTAAATTTTTATTATTACATAAAGTTCAATTAATATTTTATGTTATTTTTGCAATAAGATTTTGCAAGTCCTCAAGCTGCAAATCCTATGATCAGAACACATTAACCTCAAAATAAAAATATCATATCTAAGGAAACACCTTTTAACAATTCTCCTCCGCGTAAGGAGGAAAAAGGCTAATATGAAATTCGGATTTGACTTATCCCCATTACACTTTCTCTCCATTTCCTCAAGTGCATACTTAGATGATTGACACTTGTCTATTTTAAATTTTAAAGGCTTGGATTCAATTAACTTAAGCAAACATATTAACTATAGTTAACAAAATAGATTATAGGAATGCATTCATAACTTCGGTAATTCGCCTCCTTCCTACTAACCATCTACCCTAATTCGTCTCCTCGACACCTTCCTATCTAGAGTTATGTTCTCGGTAAATTGAAGTTGCTTCATGTCATGTCTAATCACCTCCCTCTAATATTTCTTTGGTCTACCTCTACCTAGCCTGAATCCATCCCTAGCTAACCTCTCACACCTCTGCACTGGGGCACCTCCTCATTACATGTCCAAACCATCTCAACCTTGCTTCCTGCATCTTAACTTCCACCGAAGCCTCTCCCACCTTGTCTCGAATAACAACATTTCTAAACCTATCTTTCCTGGTAAACCCACACATCCATTGTAGCATTCTCCTATCTTCTACCTTCAGACTTTGGATGTGAGAGTTCTTGACTGGTCAACACTCTGCCCCATACAATATCACTAGTCTAACCACCACTCTGTAAGACTTGCCTTTGAGTTTAGGACGCACCTTCTTATCACACAAGATTCCTGAAGTGAGCCTCCATTTCATCCACCCTGACCCAATATGGTGAGTAACATCCTCGTCAATCTCTCCATTCCCTTGGATCATAGACCCAAGATACTTGAAAATGTCACTCTTATGAATGGCTTGAGTATCAAGCTTTACCACCACATCAGCTTTCTATGTCACCTTGCTAAACTTTCACTCCAAATATTTCGTCTTGGACATACTTAATCGAAACCCTTTAGACTCTAGGGTCTGCCTCCAAACCTCGAACTTAGCATTAACTCAACCACAGGTCTCGTCAATCAGAACTGCATCATTTATAAATAGCATACACCATGGAACCTCACCTTGCATTTGCCACGTCAATACAATTATCACCAATGCAAGTAAAACTGGGCTAAGAGTCGATGCCTGATGTAACCCCATCAAGATAGGAAAGTGCTATGAGTCTCCTCCCACAATCCGAAAACGAATCTTGGCTCCTTCGTACATATCCTTAATCTCCCTAGTACACGCCACCGGTATACCTCTAGCCTCCAAGCACCTCCATAGAACCTCCTTAGGGACTCTATCATAGGCCTTTTCTAGGTCGATGAATACCATGTGCAAGTCCTTCTTCTTCTCCCTATATTGTTCCACTAGTCTCCTTACGAGATGGATGACTTCAGTAGTCGAGCGACTTGGCATGAAGCAGAACTGATTCTCAAAAATAGTCACAGTCCTTCTTAACCTCAACTCTACTATCCTCTCCCAAACCTTCATAGTGTGGCTTAACAACTCGATATCCCTATAGTTGTTACAATCCTGAATGTCACCTTTGTTCTTATATAATGAAATCATCTTACTCAATCTCCAAGCTTCGGGCATTTTCGCCTACCTAAAAGTGATGTTAAACAACCTAGTCAACCACTCCATACCTACCCCTCCTACTTACTTTCAAAAATCCACCGAAATCTCATCTGGCTCAGTCACTCTATCCCTATCCGTCCTACAAATAACACCCTTAACCTACCTTAATGCACCTACAGTAACTAAAGTCCCGAAGCCTCTCAGAGTTCTCCAAATCCCTAACACAATGCTAGTGTCCCTATCTTTGTTCAAGAGTTTATAGAAGTAAGACTGTCATCTCCTTCTAATAAGAACCTCTTTCACCAAAACTTTGTTGTCTGCATCCTTTATGCACTTCACTTGGTCAAGATATTGAGCCCTCCTCTCTCTAACCTTGGCTAGCCTATACAACTTCTTATCACCACCTTCACTCTCTAATACTTTGTATAAGCTTTTAAAAGATGCATTCTTAGTCGTCGTAACAACCAACTTAGCCTCTTTCCTAGAAATCCTATACTATTCCCTATTCTTCCGCTTCTCCTCCTCATCCTTACTCTCAGCTAACTTTGTGTAAGCCCTTTTATTAGCCTCCACTTTCGTTTTTACCTCATCATTCCACCACCAATTCCCTTGGTGCTTGCCAGAGCACCTTCTCGAGACACCCAACACCTCTCTAACTGTCTCCCTGATGCAACTGGCAGTCGTATCCCTCATACTATCTGCATCCCCTCTACTCTCCCAAGCCTTCCTATCCATCAACTTCTCCCCTATCTCGAGCATATTGGTCATAGTCAGGCTACCCAATTTAATCCTCGACGGGTCCTCCACATCCCTCTTCTTCCTCTCCTTCTTAAACTCTAAGTCCATCACCGAAAGTTTATGTTGGGTCGAAAGATTCTCACTTAGAATAACCTTACAATCCTTACAAACACCCCTATCACCCTTCCTAAGGATCAAAACGTCAATCTGAGTCTTGGCAACCGAAGTACGAAAGGTAACCAAGTAAACCTCCTTCTTTGGAAAGCTCGAATTAGCTATCATCAACCCAAAATACCAAGAAAAATCCAAAAGTGAGGCTCCATCTTCGTTCCTCTCACCAAAACCAAAGCCTTCATTTACATTGTCATAACCCCTCGGCGATGACCCAATGTGCCCATTGAAATCCCCTCATATGAAAAGCTTATCGGTGTTTGGGACACCCCTTACTATCTTATCCAAAGCCTCTTAAAATCTCTTCTTGTAACACCCCGTATACTCCCAACCCTGTGTGACGAAGTTGAACAATGGTTACTTAGGTGTCGAGATGCCATGAGTAAGTAATTTGTAAAGTTAATGATGAGAAAATTGAAATTTGGCCTTGTACATGTGATTAACCTTGCGTAGGAGGTGTTTTGAGATTTTCATGGAGCATTTGTGGGGTTAAAAATGAGGCTAAGAGGACCTCCAAACAAAGGATATTAAGGTTAAGAAGTAAGTTAAAGAATAGGACTTGAAGTATCTAACCAAACCCACGAAGAAAAGTCGAAAAACAAAATTTTCAAAAATTTTAAGGGAGGAGCGCGCCATAGGGCGTGCCATGCCGCTCTGGGCTAAAATTTTTAGTCCAGAGGCAGCAAGTTGGGTTGCCCAAGGGCGTGCCACGCTGGTTTTGGCCACTTTTCAAAGTTGGAAATTTTCTTAAGTCCCAAGGGTGCCCGGGGACGTACTGAGCCGATTTTTGCCATGTTTCTTATAAAACCATGAGCATATACATGAAATGAGTAAAGTATTATATTGATATGATAAAATTACTCGAGAACGAATTTGGCATCAAAATGACGATTTTACCCTTATGGTCAAAATAGGCCATACGTGGCTAGAATTGCTTGTTTTGGGGATTGAGGCCACAAGTATAAATCCCGTGAGTGGGAATATCATTGTAACGCGTATTAAATGAGTTAAACATGAGGAATTATTGATTTTATTGGGTTAAGTGAATTGGGCTCAAAAAGGGCCCAAAATGAGAAAAACACATGGGCCAAAAATGGGTCAAAAGACCCATTCTTCCATTGACTAGTAAACACACATGTGAGGCTAGATAAACATGGACACAAGGCTTATATAAAAGGGTGAAAATCATATTTTTAATTCATTAGACACACACATCACATTCTCTTATTTTCTAGAATTTTCAAGAGACCTCTTTGTGACTCTTCAAACCCTAAGCCATCTTTGGACAAGATCATCATCTTCCAAGATTGGGTAAGTGATTATTCTTGTACTTTAACATATTATATGCATGGAAGAGTATGTAAATCATGTTGGTTATGCTTGGAAGTGTTGGATATGGCACTTTGTGCTTTTGTGAAAGATGTGAAATCCATGGGATTGTAACTTGAAATATGACTTGTTGTCTTGATGAAAGAGCATGGTATGGATAAAATGACCATTTATGGTGTGATTATGGTCCTAAACTTGTTATTTTTCTATAAGTGTAAATTATGGAATTTTGGCCGATTTGTTGTTGTGAGGTGTATTGAAGTAGTTTGATGGAATAATTGTGATGTGGTGGTGATGGAGAAGTGTAAAGTATGAAATTGGTGTGACATGCTATTGGTTATCATGTGTTGGTTAATGTATGGAATATTGTGGGATTATTGGTATAATAATTTCATGAATGGTATTGTCAAGGGGGAAATGACATGTTAAAGCCAAACATGTGACTTATTGTTATTGTATGCCATTGTAAGGTAGTTGGTGGTTAATGTTGGTTCCGTTATGTACTTGTGTTGTAGAGTGAAACATAAGGACGGAGCGGGACTATTGTATGCACACTTAAGATTGTAGAATCGTATTGAAAATACAAGGTATGTAAGGTTACTCTTTCCGTATCCTTCTACAACATATTGTTCCTATTGACATTGGACTTGTTTCAATTCCGAGAGCCTTGAAGTATATCAATTCAGGTTGACATCTATTGTTATCCATATGTGTCCTATTCTTAGATGACTTATGATTCACTTATCTCTTGTTCATTGATTGAAGTTCCGAAGATGTCATAACGTTGTAATTTCTAAAAGAACTGTCTCAAGAGAGTAAGAATGTAAGAGAATCTATTTATGCTTGAATAAGTATTTTCCAATCATGTCATGTTCCAAAATCCAAGAATATTATGATTACCTTTGTATCAATTTTTCACAAGTAAAAGTACCAATCTCATAAGAGTAATAAGATAGGTGATGTGCAAGTTAATATAATTATTCCTCATAAGTGAAGATGTCAATCTCATGAAGTAAAGGAGTGAAGTGAGATGTGTATTTAAGTGTGTGCTTTAATGTCAGGATCTTTAGCGTGTCATTCTTATAACCTAGTAAAGGGTATAAGTTCTAGATGGAATAATCCCAATACTATGCTATGTTATTTACTATAGCCCACCAAAGGTGGAAGACCGATATTATATACTTACTTATAAAAGATCTCATAAGAATTAGTAAAAGTGTCAATCTCTTGGAAGTAGAAAAACGAGGTAAAGCATATATGTGTGTTTCCAAAATGTATCATAAAAGTGTGTATATATTATAAATCCAAGTTCCGAGAATGTTATGTTCCAAAGTCTAATAATATTATGATTATGTTTGTACCAATCTCTCAAGAGCAAAAGTACCAATCTCTAAAAAGAAAGGAAGTAAGTAACGTATATTTGTTGGTTCCAAGTTCTAATAATGTTATGACTATCATTGAATCAATCTCATGAAAGTAAAAGAATGAAGTCATATATTTATGTGTTCCCAATAATGTTTCAATCATCAATGTATCACTCTCCTAATAATGAAAGGGAAAGAAGTATGCCTGGTAGTAATGTATGCATGGTTGCTTTATGTTTCATTGAGTATGGATCTAATCAAAAGGGCATAAGCTCGGGTGGAAAAATCCCAATATCATGCTATGGTATTATTATTCTATTTATTTAGTATGGCCCACTGATCAGCTGGATGTACGGTTTATATTAGAGTCCACTGATCAGCTGGATGTCCGGTATTATTATTATTCTATTTATTTAGTATTGCCCACTGATCGGCTGGATATCCGGTTTATATTAGAGCCCACCGATCAGCTGGATGTCCGGTATTATTATTCTATTTATTTAGTGTGGCCACTGATCAGCTGGATGTCCGGTTTATATTAGAGCCCACTGATCAGCTAGATATCCGGTATTATATTATGAACCACTAACTAGTTAGATGAACAGTAGTGAAGATAGTTGAAAAAGAAATGAGAGTATATTCCTCGCATGAATATATTATGAAGGTTGTTATAAGAGTGAGTACGATAAGAATGGATGATTAAGAAATGAGAATAATGAAAATAATGAACATGGTTCCACATATTTCAGAACGGAGGTCTATCCATATTGACTATTCTATTACGCTCGATTTCATGAAGTATTTATGTATTATTACAGTTTCTTATAGCCTTACATACTCAGTACATTCTTCGTACTGACCCCCTCGGGGGAACTTACCCTACATGTTGCAGGTGCAGGCATTAGTAGACCTCCTCTGTAGACTGGGGATCATTTGCGGAGTTTTGGTGAGCTCTACTTGGTTCAGAGCTTTCTGGGTCATAGTTGTATCTTCGTTTTGATGTTGTAAATCTGTTAGAGGCTTTGTAGGCATATGTGGGTATATGGATTTAAGATGTACGTTCAGTTCGACGTAATGGCCCCAACGGCCAAGTTTTATTTATATATATATATATATATATGACATATGCTACCAGATTCATGTCTTCCGCATAGTCGCATGAGGTATAATAAGAGTCATACGAGGTTACGCATATGAATGTTCATGAGCAAAGATTGGTTCTTTCGGGCCATATCGGCTTCGGGTGCCAGTCCGGCCCGAATGGGATTTCGGGTCGTGACACTTCTTCTCTTCCTTACCCAAGCCTACATGCGAGGCATAATAACTAACAATGTTCAAAGTAGACCCTCTAATGACTAATTTGATCGACATCGTCCTATCGTTGACCCTCCTAACCTCTACCACTTGCTCTCTAAGCTCGTCATCTACCATATACCTACACCATTCCTATTCCTTAAGCTTTCTGAGTACCATAACTTATACCCCTCTACTACCCATGCCTTAGTACCTACCCAATTGGTTTCAGGAGATAAGCTATATTAATCTGCCTCTTCCTGAGAATTTTCACTAGCTCGTCCAACTTTTTCGATAAAGATCCTATATTCCAACACCCTACTCTCAACCTAGGGGCTCCCTTAACCCCTTTACCCCTACCGTCCTTGCCTCTGCTTCAGCCCTCGACCTCGACCCCAATCCCAAACCTAGCTCCGACCAAAGACATGACCCTAATCTATCAACATCAACCACAACCACCAAATAAAGTGCAAGCTAAAAAGGGGATACTAATCAGTTCAACTAAACTCTAAGAAAACACACCCAAGGCAACAAAGCAATCCAAAAAATAAATGCAACCAAGACCACACCAAGAATGAATGTGACCAACAACAAGAATTAACCAAAAAAATTGTGCAATTGAACTGGAAACTAGAAATAAATACAACTAAAACAACAACAAAAATTAACAACATGCTAAATCAGTAATGAAGCTTGAACTAGGCAACACAAATAGATATGCTTGTCTCAACTACCCACTACGAAGTAACAAAGAAAGGGGAACCAGTAATTAGTCCAGAATAATCCTGATAATTAGACAAGAAACAAGATAATGGGATCGAAATAGAAATATCAAATGAGACAAGAATCAACCGCCACCAACAGTCAAGAAACACAGAAAAAATACTAAAAGAGATGGAGCAAAGGCACCTGATCTTTCTGGGAAGATTTGGGCTTTTTTGGTGAGAAGACAAAGTTTAGTCGATTAGTTGGATTCCGACAATTTAATGCAAAAATTTATCGCCGGACTCTTGATGTAGTCTCCTTTACTTACTGCGATAGCTGCGAGCCTCTAGAAAAGTACCTGAAAGGGGTAGAAAGAAAAAAAGAACGAGAAGAGGAAAGAGTATAGATCTGATCTAAGCCACTGATCTGTCGCCGGAGGTCGTTTTGGTCAGATCTGATTCTTACCATTTAGATCTAGTAATATCCGACTCTGTCGCTGTGTGTGTACAGAGCGAGAGATGGTGCCAGGAGAATGGAGGAAATTACCGGCAGAAGGATGATCGGAGAGAAGTGGAACAATGACCGAGGAAGGTTATCGACGTCATCGTATTTTTAGATCAATTATGAGAGAATCTGTAAGAAATGGAGAGAGAGAGAGAGAGAGAGAGAGAGAGAGAGTCTAGCGAAAAGAGGAAGAGAATCCACAGGAAATATTATATAATTAGAAAAAAAATCCTAATCAGAAAAAAAATCCAATTACAAAATTAAATAAAAATAAAAAATTTGAATCAAATTACTAAAAATTACTTGTGCAAGCGGTTCATAATGAGAAGGCGTCAGATAGACGTCGAAGTTGCCACTACCTATGGGAGAAAAATGGAGAAAACTATTAGATCTAAAATTGAAATAAAGGGGAGAAGTGAGAGAAAGAGAGAGGAAAGTGTGTGTAATTTGATACTGAGATCTGAAATTATAAGACTACCCGATTAGGATTATCGAGATACTGGATCCATTTTCAATAAAAAGTGAAGCCTAGTGTGTCTTGTCATTTAAAAATAATTTTTTTGTATTAATTACGTTCATTTATGACTATAGTGGGTCAAACTATTTGTTGACGTTTTTTAACGATTACAATAATTAAAATTATAGTCGGAGAAAATTTAAAAATGTATAAAAATTTAAATTTAAATATTTCGATTATAGTAGTCGGATTTCCAACTAATTATTTGTATTTTAGGGGGTTATAGTCAGAAAATATCAAATTTTTGATAGTGTGTTATCAAACTTTAGATCAGTTTGTCTAAATTGTCCAAAAGGTTTCATTTAAATTCACTGAAGTAAGTCGAATAACTATAAAGTTTTATGATCAAGCTTTATACTACTTGATCTAATGTTTTTCGAAATGTTTTACCTTAATTCTTTAGATGTACTTTAAACCCTAGAAGGACTATAAAAATGTAATGAACAAATGTTAGACCACTTGATCTAATATTATCCAGAAATATTAGCATAAATTTTTATTATTTTCAGTTATGTACTGAATAAATTATAGTTACATTTTTTTAGTGGAGACAAAACATATTAAGTGACCTCAAAAGGGACATGTGCACTTCAACTTGTACTTTCATAAACCTACCACTTGCTATGAGTAGAAATGAAATAGTTTAACAGTCAAATTAAAGAGATAACCACTTTCAAAATCACTTTAGAGCATAGTTAAAAAAAAATAACAACATATTTAAAATTTAACTATCGTAAAATTAAACTTTAAACCTGAGCTCCTCAAACTTTCGCCCCAATATTTGAAATATTAAATTGTTAGTATTTAAAGCCTGAAGCTTAAATCACAGTTCAAACTTTAATTCATACTTCATAAATATAATAGTCATAAATATAGTAGTAACAAATTTCAATTTTGAAAGAAAATCCTTATTGGTAATCTAGGTCACTATATCTACATCAATAGAACTATTAAAGCGCACTTCAGATCTTAAAATATTATGTGCTCTTGCTAAACTTGTTAAGCTAAATAGGAGGAGGAGTGTTATGAATGGCCGAAGCCCGAATACACTAATCTGCTAAAGTCTTGCCTTCCTTGCAACTTCAGATCATTTTTGGTCTAGAAATATCAAATAAGGAGTAATTAACAACTTACTCTCCACTTCTAGACATTAGGAACTAAAACCCGTTGATTTTACCCTTCATAGAATATAACATCAATTCGTAATCTTTCACCCATTAATTCACCCCAATTCCCCATGATTCACGTTAATGTGAAAGAATTCTATGCTAGGAAGTAAAATCTAACAACATAGAATCATTAACAATTGATTTTAAGACTACCTATAGGCAATTCTCATCAGTTCATCAATTTAGGGCTTAAACCCAAGAATTTCACTCTAACACTTTGTTCTAGTGATTCTATAGATTAAGTGGATTAATCTACGTTATAATGGTGAAATAATATTACCTCTATAGTAGAAATCACCCAAACTAGAAGGAAATCACCTTTCTCAAGCCTTAGGTCATAATTTTGGATGTAAGGGAGAAAATAATGTCAAAATTCGAAAACAAGCATTATACATTGCCCGATGACCATTGTAGCGATACCCTGCTCGCTACGGTGGTCCTGCTATAGCGGCCAGAGGCCCCGCTATGGCAGTCAGTCGCTTAACTCGCGGTCCAGCTGTAGCGATACTGGGACTGCTACGACAGTCCTTAAACAGTAGCTCGGAGGATTTTCCAAAAATTCCCCCTTTTACAATACTCTCTTTGTTTTTCGACAACATAGATTTATCCTATCGCGGTAAGTGCCACAACCGGAGTACTACAAACCCGAATACTGCTTCGAAAGTTTCTATGGATTACTATATCTTTTATCTATCATGTCATAACCATAAAACCATAAAACATACACCATGAGACACAACCGATCTCTAAACCACACAACACTCGATTTTCATCGGAAACCACCCTAGCCTGAGATTTTAACAACTCTCATCTTAGGGAAAACTCTACCCGGGAACTTACATCCCAACCAACGCTATAACGACGGAATGAATTGTTACAATCCAACATTTCATTTAATCACTCTAATATCATAGTCCCCTTGAGTCAATAAGAATAGCAGAATTCCGCTAACAATGAGACTAACATGAATATAAATTACCTTATGCTTTGGATTTTTCCACATGTAAGTGAAACGATATGATTCCCAATTAGAAAGTGCCCTTTCATACATTGTGACTCTGTCTCAAAATACTTGTCGTCCATACTAAAAATATGTCTATCAAAGTATTTGTTATTTTAGAAGTTTAAGACAAAATTGATTATTTTTTTTCATTTTACCTTAATAATAATTGTTCTTGAAGACTAAAAAACCTCAATTATGACACATAAATTGAGTAAATATTCAATGAACGGAGATTATATCTTAAGACATAACATAAAAATAAAATAGTCAAAAACAACTCTTAATTAGTATTTCTTAAGTGACGTGTAAATGATAAACACGACTAGCTAGTACTTTATGACGGAGGGAGTTAATTTTTTTCACATATTCCCAGCATTTAATTACTATTCTATTAGTTTTTGCACTTGATTGATTATTATTTTTTTTGTGGGGAAACTTCTATTGCTCGTCTTCGACATTCATTTATTCAAAAGAAAAAAAGAACAATTTTTCTTAAAAAAATTGTCTTCCACAAAGCCGGGGCCCGGAGGAGCACATTATAGAGAAATCCTATAAGAAGTTATATCTATGAAACAAAACTGATTTGTGTCACTAGATTTTTTCCAAGAATTCAGCCATGTAACATCATGACTACTGTAATATTCCTAATACACTTATTACAAATTAAGATCGTAGAAACATGAACTAAGTACATACGAAGCCATGCACGGGGTTGTTAAAAATCTATATCAATTACAACAACACCAACAAAACATAGGCAGTGTGATTCCGTAAATAGGGTCTGGGAGGATAATGTGTATTCCTATATGTTGGTGAAATTATAGAAAATTACAATTGAAAAATACAAAGAAAGGAAGAAAGTACAATAATCTTCTTCTTGACTGAGGCGCGGATATCTCGCTCTCTTTAAGGAGATTCAAGTCCACTGCAGCAAATATTTTCACCGGTCCAGTAGTAATCTTCTTGACTTGTCCCCTCCAGGATACAACAGTCTTCTCACAAAGTATAACTCAACAAACTCTGGACAAGAGTTGAGTTCAAAGCTCCACAAAAAAGAACACCTCCCTTCAACTAATAAACTCTCTTTTTTACTCACTTTTATGAACTCTATATTATCTTGTACATGGAAAAAATATGCAAGACCAACTCTATTTATAGGAGAGGAAGTCTTCCTAGTAGTGAATAAGAATGAATGAGTAGTAAAGATGGAAGATAAATGTGGTAGATTCATGCCTAGAAGTTACAAGAGTTACAAGACATAATGAGGTAGATAATGGACGAATAAAGAGTGGTGGTTACATGAACTTCATGAAAAATGGTGGCTAAGTTCAGCCACCACTATTCAAGAATCAAATGCACATGACATATATATGCAACCTGCACGTCCCCAGGGGCGGCTCAAGAATATTTGTGGCCTAAAGCCAAAAATAAATCGGAGGCCTTAAACTTTTGAAATTTTTTTTGTTAAAGTTTATTCTACTTGTTATTTTAAGATACAAAGTTGTTAAACGGAGGCCTCCGTTTCAATTTGTTTTTTTGATATTGATTTGACATGAAGTTTAAGAAAGTAAAGAAGAGTTTTGAATAATCAAAGTGTTCCTTAACCTTGGGGTCTTAAATATGCAATGTATAAAGTTGAAACTAAAGAGTTGACAAAAAAAACGGAAGAAGCTTTTATTCTTTTAAAATGGACTAGAAAAAGTAAGACAAACAAATTAAAACGGAACAATACAAAATATAACTTTTAAGAAAACATATACTAAAAATTCTGTTATTGCTAAAAAAAAATGGGCCCCTAAAATTTGAGGGCCTAAGGCGGGTGCCTTATTTTCCAACCCATAGAGCCGGCCCTGCACGTCCCTTACTGCCTTAAAAGAGTCATTAAGTAAAAAAGGAGTAATTGGCATTATATGCCATTTGTTGAAAAGGAATACATAGCAGCAACATTAGAATAGAAACAACGGAAGGAGTAAAGGTAGATAAATGACATAGAACAACTGTCACTGCCCACTACCTCAGGAGTTACTGTCATTATTTCAAGCATTAAAATATACTAAAACAAATATTAAAATGCTTAAACACCATCACTAAATTTTGTGATGGTAAAGAAGTTGTCTCCGATAGACCCTCGGCTCAAATAAAAAACCAACATCAATTCTCAAATAGATATAGTACTAGTAGTATTTAAGAAGCTGAAAATTAAAAGGTGATCATCAACCAGAGTTCTTGTCAAATGCTTGAAGCTGATCACCATACAATTTACAAAGCCTATATTCAGGAATATAATGAGCACCCATTTTCTCATAGAAATTTATACCTTCTTCATTCCAATCAGCCACAAGCCAATCAACCATCCCCATTCCCATTTTCTGTGCCTGCATTGCAACAGCAGAAAATAACAATTTTCCAAGCCTCATCCCCCTATAACACTTCCTCACAATACTATGTATGACTAAGTTGATTTGTGATGATAATAGTGGATAGTTAGAAACGGTATTTATAGCAAGAGTAAGACAAAAGATAATTTCATTAAGTTCTTATGATAATGTATTACTTTTTTTCTATCTCAATTTATGTGTCACACTTTTATTTTTCATATGTATATTTGAGAAAAGAATGTCATCTTTCTATTTTCAGAGACAATTTAACTCTAAAATTTTTATTTTACCATTAATGAGAAGATTTATTACTACGTATACAAATGTCTAAAGCTTGTTTAGACCATATATTTAAAAAGTTCACATTTCTTTCTGTTAGAATCAAAAGAAGGAAAAATAAAAAATACGTAAAAGAGAAAACAATGACTGAAACTAATATGTTTATTTCTGAACTTCAAGCCTATTTATAGGCAAACACTTAAAGGAATACTTTCACTAAAACAGGACACATATCAGTCCATGTTAAACATATAACAACTTACTCCTAAAAAATAGAACACATGACTTCTAAAAGAAACATAACACATGACTCCACTAATTCCTAAAAATAAGAACAACATACGACTGACTCAACTTAAAAGGAATCACAACTCCTAAAGACTAGGTCAACTAGCAGAGGAAAATAACGGACTAAAATTCCAACAGTTCCCCCTTAAACTGATGTTTGCTAACAGTCAGTTTACATCTTTGATTGTGTCGGCGCCTAGTAGCCTTCTAAGTTTCATGAATGACTCTGTCTTTAGGGCCTTGGTGAAAATATCGTCAACTTGATCTTCACTCCTACAGTAAATCAGATCAATTGTTCCATTATTGCTAAGATCTCGTAAGAAATAAAACTTCACATCAATGTGCTTGCTTCTTCCATATAGCACTGGATTCTTGGATAGTTGAATTGCAAAATCATTGTCACAAAAGATCTTGGTAGCTTCTGATTGCTTGAATTTCAACTCCTCTAGAAGTCTCCTCAACCAAATAGCTTGACAAGCACAAGCTTTCGCAGCAACAAATTCTGCTTCCGTAGTAGACAAAGTGACAATTGGTTGCTTCTTAGCTGACCATGAAATAACACCGGACCCAAACATAAAAGAATAACCTGAAGTGCCTTTTCTGTCATCTCGATCACCAGTATAATAACTATCACTATCAATATACCCAATTAGAAGATTGGACTTTTCACTCTTCTTATAAAATAATCCAAAATCTCTCATTCCTTGCAAGTAAAGGAGAATTCTCTTGGCAGCCCACAAATCCATTTCTGTGGGATTCTCCATATACCTGCTGATTAAACTCACAGAGTACATTATGTCAGGCCTTGTAGTGGTGAGATACATCAAGCTGCCCACAATTTGTTTGTAAAGTGTGCTGTCAACCTTCTTCCCAGTATCGGGGGCGGCTCAACTATATTAGTGGCCCAAGGCCAAAATCGAAGGGAGGCCTAAATTTAATTATTTTTTAAAAAAGTCTACTTTTTAAATTCTTGATATGCAAAGTTGTTAATAATTTTCTTATAATAGATTTCTTTTAATAATTCTTTTTCAATTAATAATATAACTAATGCATTTAAACGTTTTTGAGACGTAGTATTCCCTATATATGAAATTTCTTCTAACATTTCTTTCATCTTATATAAATAAAATTATTTTTTCTACAAGTATTCAATATTTTTTTTTTTTTTTAAAAACTTATAATTTATTATTGTTAAAAAAAAATGAGGCCCCTCAAATTTGGGGGCCTTAGGCTGTTGCCTATTTTTTTATGCTATAGAGTCGGCATTGCCCAGTATGATCTTTGTGTGGCTTCAAACCAAGTTCAACATGAGTGTTAACTGGATTGCAATCCATCATCTGAAATCTATCCAGAATTTCCCTTAAATATTTCTTCTGAGAAATAAAAATCCCTTTATCAGTTTGCACCACCTCTATGCCAAGAAAGTAATGCGTCAATCTGAGGTCAGACTTTTCAAACTCATCCATCATCGACTTCTTAAATTCTTCAAACATGACATCACAATTTCCAGTAAATATAAGATCATCAACATACAAGCAAACAATGAGCATCTTTCCTTGATCCCCAATCTTAACAAATAACGTATGCTCATAAGGACATTTCAAAAAACCAACTTTCAGAAAATACCCCTCAATGCGACTATACCAAGCTCAAGGAGTTTTAGACCATATAGAGCATTTTTCAATCTATAAACCTTATGCTCATTTCCAATTTTAATATAACCAGGGGGTTGTTAAACAAATACCTGTTCCTCCAAGTACCCATGTAAGAACGCCGACTTGACATCTAGCTAGAAAATAGGCCAAGACTTCTGAGCTGCCAATACGATAACCAATCTGATTGTATCATGCCTAGCAACGGGAGAAAAGACTTCGGTATAATCGATCCCATATTGTTGCTTATATCCCTTAGCCACTAAACGTGCCTTCTACTTGTCCACTTCGCCATTTTCCTTCAACTTTGTTTTGAACACCCACTTCACTCCAATGGTTTTCTGTTCATTTGGAAGATCGGATAGCTCCCAAGTATCATTTCGTTCAATGGCATCAATTTCATCGTCCATTGCTTTTCTCCATTTTTCTTCCTTCACAGCATTCTCAAAGGAGGTAGGATCGCAATCTGAAAACAAAGTAAAGTGAGTAATTGGATCTTCAATTCCACTTACCTTATAATCCTTCATCCAAGTAGGCCTTCTTCTAACACGCCCAACAATTTGAATTGCTTCTTCATTTGCTACAGCAACTGTTGGTGGTGTTGTAGGAGTTGAATCTAATGAATTTTCCAGCATGCAGGGTGCTGAAAATTGCTCTTGTTCAGCGTCACTATCATAGAGGATTTGGGTAGGCTGCTGCCTATTCCAATCCCAAGTCTTTTCCTCATCAAATGTAACATCCCTGCTGATAACAATCTTTTTTGTCAATGGATTAAACAGTTTGTATGCTTTGGAAGACTCACTTACACCAAGAAAAACACACTTTTCAGCCTTGTCATCAAGTTTCTTCCTCCTCTCCTCTAGGACATGAGCATACGTGATGCATCCAAAAGTTCTAAAGTGATCTACTGTTGGTTTTCTCCTGTTCCATGCTTCCTCTGGTGTCATATTTTTAACAGAAAAATTTGGACTTCTATTTAAAATATGAGTACTCCAATTTACCGACTCTGGCCAGAAGGTCTTTGGAATTCTTCCTCTTGCTAACAAGCTTCTCACCATGTTGAGGATGGTTCTTTTTTTTCTTTTCGATACACCATTCTGTTGTGGTGTATACGCAGTTGTAAGCTCTCTCTGAATGCCATGCTCTACACAAAAAACTTCAAATTCTTTTGAACAATATTCTCCTCTATGATCAGTTTGGAGAGCCTTAATGGCTTTTCCTGCTTCATTTTCCACACTAACTTTGAAGCTTTTAAATGTCAAAAAAACTTAGATTTTTCTTGCGAAAAATAACCCAAGTTTTTTCTTGAAAAATCATCAATAAACGTGATTAAATATCTCTTACCTCCATTAGACATTGGGCTTATCGGACCACAAAGATCTGAATGAACCAACTCCAAAACATCCTTGCTTCTCCATGACCTTCCTTTGGGAAATTGAGAGTGTGGTTATTTGCTAACAACACACTCTTCACAAATTTTGGAAGGAGCAACAATTTGAGGAAGACCAGTGACCATGTTTTTCTGTTGGAGTGTCTTCAACCCTCCAAAACTCAAGTGACCATAACAAAAATTCCATAACCATGAGGAATCTTTTACTTCAGCCATCAAACAAGATTGAATACTACCAATTTTTAGTGGAAATAATCTGTTGGAGCTCATTTGGACTACCGCAATAGCTCCTCTCACAGGATCATAACTTTCACACTCACCCTTCTTCATAGTGATGGCATAGCCCTTTTTTTGCGCTGATCAGCACTAAGTAAATTAGTTTTTAAGTCAGGAACATACAACACATCAGAGATTGTTTCCACAAAATCATTCTTGGTTTTAATTCTGATATCACCTTTTCCCATCACCTCCACAGTTGAACAATCACCATATGACACAGTAGAATGGAAATTTTCATTTAGAGATGAAAAAGAAAATTTTCTTCCACACATATGGTTACTACATCTGGAATCTACATACCAAATATCAGGCTCGTATTTTGTTCCATCATGGACAGTTATTAACAAAGTTTCTACTTCCTTATTTTCAACAAAATTGGCACTTTCTTATTTTTCTTTGTCATTAGGCAGTCTAGCGTAACAATCTGATACATAATGACCAAATTTGTGACATCTATAACACTCTACCTTGGATTTGTCAAGGTCTCGATCGCTTCCTTGAGATTGATTAGTACTGTCTTGGAAATTCCTGCTGAAATCTCTACCTCCACGATCTCCTCTTCCTCTTCCCCTTCCTTTTCCTCGGCCTCTACCTCTACTTCTTCCCCTATTGTTGCTGGAATAAGTATCAGTAGAAGCCTTCAACGCTTGCTCCTACACTTCGAAACTTTTGTTCATCTTCTGTTCATGAACTAGTAAAGAACTTTGCAATTCATAATGAGATAGTTCATTTATATCTTTTGACTCTTCGATTGAGCAAACAACATAATTATATTTTGATGTCAGAAAGCGCAAAATCTTTTCCATAATGGCTACATCATCCATATTCTCACTATGGAAACGCATTTTATTGTTGATCTCTATCTAGCGCAGTATCTCAATACTGATTCA
Source organism: Capsicum rhomboideum (assembly GCA_031232105.1). Taxonomy (NCBI): domain Eukaryota; kingdom Viridiplantae; phylum Streptophyta; class Magnoliopsida; order Solanales; family Solanaceae; genus Capsicum; species Capsicum rhomboideum. The sequence goes on from CP124718.1 coordinate 3,828,647, forward strand.
CCTTCCTTCATTTGTAAAGTTTCAAAATCCCTTCTCAAGGCTTGAAGATGTGCACGCTTCACTCTAGTTGTGCCTTGATAGTTTTTCTTCATGGAATTCCAAATATCCTTAGAAGTTTCTTTGCAAAGAATAGTTTCTAGGATGGAACGATCGATAGCCTGAAAGAGATAATTCTTTGCTTTCAGATATTTCAGCTTTCTCGCTTTCAACTCTGCATTTTGAGCATTCGTCAAAGGTTCGCCTTTAGCCGGAGTTCCGATGCAGTCCTCGACAATTGGCCAGTATTCCTTTGATCGTAAGAAATTCTCCATCAGCATGCTCCAATGGTCATAAAGACCATCAAAGCGAGGAATTGCCGCCCGCAAAAATTATTTTCAGTAGCCATTGGATAATGTAAGAAATATATGTGGCTGCCTGCCTTACTTGTTTTCCCTTTCACGATAACCAAGCTCTTGATACCACTGTTAGAATCAAAAGAAGGAAAAATAGAAGATAAGTAAAAGAGAAAACAATAGATGAAACTGATATGTTTATTTCTGAACTTCAAGCCTATTTATAGGCAAACACTTAACAGAATACTTCTACTAAAATAGGACACAGATCAGTCCACGTTAAACATAAAACAACTTACTCCTAAAAAGTAGAACACATGACTCCTAAAATAAACATAACACATGACTCCACTAATTCCTAGAAATAAGAACAACATACGACTGACTCAACTTAAAAGGAATCACAACTCCTAAAGACTAGGTCAACTAGCGGAGGAAAATAACGGACTAAAATTCTAACACTTTCTTAATCTCTGCATTCAATCAACTGCTATATATACTTCTTTCCTCTCAAAATACTTGTCATATAGAAAACAATTTTCATTATTTTAAAATACATTAATGATGTGAAAAATATTTTACAGGGGAGATGGATTACCATGATTTAAGATCAAAGTTGCTTCTCAACCAAATTAAACAAATCTGCTATTCTCCATTTCAATATTCCTAGTAGTCTTTGCTTAAAGTTTTTTAACTACTTCCGAGCTCTATCAAAAATTGCATCAATGATTTTTTTAGGAATGACATTCAAAGGAGGAATTGATGACCTTGATGTTGTCATTTAGACACTCTTCTTTTTCTTTGTAAAACTTTGGAACTAGCAACCTTCCACATCCAAGGCATATGGCCTCTATTGTAATGTCTCTCCAGACGAGTCAATAGTAGTCATCACGCTAATCACAACCCATCGTTTCACATTGTGCCATCATCCTATTCTCACCCCACTAACCATCTTGTACCTCCAAGCCTGCTCTGGCCGTAAAGGTAGCAACTTCTCCAAAGCCCAAGCTTGAACAAAGAACGATGGCGCCCAAAGTTCTAGAATCTGATATCTGTTTCTACTACTGCTTGTCTCGCTTGATGAAGCCCCTAACATAGTTTGTTTTAATATGCTCAATTCCCTATATATGCTAGAAAGAACAACAGGATCAAGCGCTAGTCGCTTACTGTTGACACCCAATTTTGGCTCTCCGTGCTTAAAATTAATGTCTTCAGGCTTCCTGATCGTTAGAGAGCTCAAAATATAATTTTTACACATTTTATAATTTATTGATAATTATCCTTATTTAGGATTTTTACCAATTTATTATCATATTTTAACTTTTCACAATTTATTGATAATTATCCTTAATTTTGCAAATATTAGGATTTTTATTAATTTATTGTCATTTTAATTCTTAACAGTCATCTGCACGTACGCAATACGAGCAGTATAATTTTTTATTCTTCACCACACAATACGTTTATTTTTACATTATTTATATTTATACTTATATTTTAAAAATTATATATACATTAGTTATATTTTTTCATACATAGCAAATACAGTTAATTTACCGATATTTCAACTATGCAAATTATTCAAAAATAAAATCCCTCAATGTGTAATATCTTCTTATCCAATCATGTTCATTATTTTACTCTTAGAAGAAGAAAATGAAAAATAACACATTCCATAGTTTGCTCCCAAAAAGTAAAAACAAACAAACATTATCCCTTAAATTATGGATTTTCCAACTACTACTTTGACTATACCAACACACACAAAAGAAAGAAAAGACATGAGATTTATCTATCTATTTCTTTTTCCCTTTTTCTTTAGTAAGGCCCTACTTTTTTTTTTTTTTTTTTTATCTTTTTGACTTTGTTACACCTACTTCCCCAAATCTAAGAGATTTGTTTGAAAAATAGATTTGATTATTTATTTATTTATTTATTATTTTGCTTTCTTTTAACTACTCCATTCCTTATCTCTCTTATTTTGGGAGAAGAAAGACACACACATACACACACAATCTTTCTCTTTCTCTTCTCAAAACTATCTTCTCCATTTCACCACTCCCCCTTCTTCCTTTCTTTTTTCTCTTCTCTCTATCACACCAACCAACACCACCAACACCACAACAACCCTCTCTCATTTCTCCCTCCCTTTTTATTCTCTTAATGCTCCCTTCTTTCTCCATCATTTTTCCTTAAAGAAGAAAAATACTATTGCTCACTTTTTAGAGTTCTTTCTTTTACTCTTAGACTCACAATTATTTCTCCTCTCATAATTCATGTCTTTCTTCTCCAGTGGACTACCATCCAACTTCAATAAACCCCACTTTATGACTGTGACCATATTTATGTATACATGTTTTTATTGAATCTTGCTTGTTATTGTTTTGCTATTGATATTGCAATCTTTGTCCAAATTTTTGCAGGTCTCCAACGACCAATTTTTCTTGCTAATCTTGCTTATCTTTTGAGCAAAAGCATGTGTTTTCCTATGACTTTCTTCTAGCTACTAATTTTTGTGCTAAATTATGTTTTTTTACAACTCTAACGATGCTTGTTTATTGTCCTAATTTTTTCATGCTACTCTATTTGTCTATAATGAATTTTTTGGATCATGTTTTTTTTTCCTTAACATTTTATTAAGTTAGTAATGAGCAAATACTACATTAATTGGCCAATGACAATATCTCTCCGTCGGATTTTTGAGGCTTTCCCCCATAACAAAAGACGGATTTTATTTTCTCGAGTTTACTTATTTTATATCAAGTATCAATACATGGCCAATGAAAAAATTTCCGTCGATTTTTGAGGCCTCCACAAATAAAAGACGGACATTACGTATACAAATACGTAACAAAAATAAATAAATTTGGGCGATGACGAAATCATTATATTACCACGATAACACAAAAGTTTTACGATTCGTAACTTGGCAAAGCGATTTAGGACGGCCGATAATTTGAGCAACCACTTCGTAGCCATGACGTATCTAAAACTTCATCTGAGCCCACTAGATAATAAATATTATTTTTCATAGATACATTTACATACATATATGCACACATATTTTTATAATTATTTATTAATTACTAATATTTCTAACAAGTGTTTACACAGGTTCTTGAGGATACTTCTCGGAAAAGGACATTCAAAAATGAGTTTAAATTTTATGTTTGTATTTTACATTCTTACAATTGTACAAATATTAATCACAGTGAAAACTTTATTTTTGGGGCGTCGGGCTGGGGATATTCTTTACTTACGTAACCCTCACCACACGTTTAGGCAAAACTTAGGCCGTTAATATTTATATAAAGAATCAAACTGATTCGGATATTTAATCAATTAATTCACACTTTTTTCCATTAGAAAAAATTGTACAGTCTTTTCTATCAAAAAATAAACATTCATTTTATTTAATCTTTTCTCCCATTAACTTTTGTCAAATACAAAATATTATTTGAATACTTTTTTTAGTATAATACAAAAATTACTTTTCTTTCCATACATTACACACAAAAGTGATTTTCTTTTATAAAAGAACACTTTTTTCACATATTTAATTTTATACATATTTTATACAACATACTTTTGCTTATTTCTATACATATATATTACGATAATAAAGTCTATATATGCATTTGACATATCATGTTTTATACATGCATTTTTTACATTATTCCATATTTTAATTATTCATACTTCTCAAAAAATGATTTTTACCTCCTTCCTCTTTGATAAATTTAGTCTAGTCGGGTACCACATTTTGTGGATTCTGAAGGATGCCTAACACCTTCCCTTCGGAATAATTTGAACCCTTACCTAGAATCTAAACTGGTTTTCGCAGATTAAAACATAAGTCATACATGTCAATAATTAAATAGATTTCCTTATTTTCCTTAAAAATTAGGTGGCGACTCTGTACAAAATTAATTCTTTTAGAGTTCATAAGTCATGCTTGTGTTAACCTTGGTGAAAAATAGGACATGACATTTACCTCTAGCAAGATTAACAGCTATAGGAAAACATGTGCACCTATTTTACCTGGAAAGACAAATTTTGATAATCAAAGTGAAAGAAAAGCTTCATGTTCAAAACTACTTCCACTATTCATGAAAAAATTCAACCACCTATTATGATTATTATCCTTTAATCCAAAAAGACCCCTTCGTGATTTTTCAAGATTTTCTTCAATCTCTCCCAACTCAGGAGATTGGGCAGGGAACAAAACAGGACCACCCAAAATAGCGAGCCCTCCCAAAATCATCATATCTTCAAGCGTAATAGTAGTTTCACCCATGGAAACACAAAAGTGTTAGTCTCACAACACCACCTTTCTACCAACCCAAAAAACAACTCCTTCTCTGTATGGATGTTGTATACTTAAGCCATAATAGCTTCATATATAACAACAACTTTCTATATAGAGTGATGGACAGGCTCCATGGTCTCAACCCATATCTTCCATTTGTTCTAATGAGGCCTACAACCTTTGAAAGAGACTTTCAATGGCCATCCAGATTCAGATGAAAACGAAGTGAAAAAAGCTTCAAATTTGGACCTTCAATGGAAGAAACAATGGGATTCAAGAAATGGGATTTTCTTAGTTGTGGGATTCCACCAAAAGGTGAAACCATCAACTCTTCTCTTTCAACAAACATTGAGTTTTCCATCTATTCTTGAAAATGAAAATTCAAATAGAGTGTGAGTTTTGTTTCTTTTGGGACGAAAAAACAAAGGAACTTCTAAAGAAAAGTGACTGAGTTTTGTCTGATAAAGGACAAAAAAAAGAAAAGAAATTATCACTACTAGAGCTTTATCTGAATTTTCATTTCCAAAAGAAACAGAACTCACTCTCTATCTGAATTTTCATTTTCAAGAATCGATTTGAAAATTCAATGTTTTTTGAAAGGAAGAGTTGATGGTTTCACCTTTTGGTGAAATCCCACAACTAAGAAAATCCCATTTCTTGAATCCCATTGTTTCTTCCATTGAAGGTCCAAATTTGAAGCTTTCTTCCCTTTGTTTTTCATCTGAATCTGGATGGCCATTGAAAGTCTCCTTCAAAGGTTGTAAGCCTCATCAAAACAAATGAAAGATATGGGTTGAAACCATGGAGCCTGTCCATCACTCTATATGAAAAGCTGCTGGTATATATGAAGCTGTTATGGCTTAAGTATACAACGTCCATATAGAGAAGGATTTGATTTTTGGGTTGGCAGAAAAGTGGTGTTGTGAGACTAACACTTTTGTGTTTCCATGGGGTGAAGCTACTATTACTCTTGAAGATATGATGATTTTGGGAGGGCTTGCTATTTTGGGTGGCCCTATTTTGTTCCCTGCCCAATCCCTTGAGTTGGGAGAGATTGAAGAAAATCTTGAAAAAGCACGAAGGGGTCTTATTGGATTGAAGGATAATAATCATAATAGGTTGTTAAATTTTTTCATGAATAGTGGAAGCAGTTTTGAACATGAAGCTTTTCTTTCACTTTGGTTATCAAGATTTGTCTTTCCAGGTAAAATAGGTGCACATGTTTTCCCTATAGCTGTTAATCTTGCTAGAGTTAAGCGACTAGCGCTGCTCCTGTTGTTGTTGCTAGCATATATAGGGAATTGGGCGTGTTAAAACAAACTATGTTAAGGCCTTCATCAAACGAGACAAGCAGTAGTAGAAACAGATACCAGATTCTAGGACTTTGGGCGCCATTGTTCTTTGTTCAAGTTTGGGCTTTGGAGAGGTTACTACCTTTGCAGCCAGAGCAGGCTCGGAGCTACAAGATGGTTAGTGGAGTAAGAATAGGACGATGGCACAATGTGAAACGAAGGGGTGTGATTAGCATGAGGACTACTATTGACTCGTCTGGAGAGAAATTTCAATGGAGGCCATATGCCTTGGCTGTGGAAGGTTGGCTAGTTCCAAAATTTTACAAAGAAGAAGAAGAGTGTCTGAATGAGAACATCAAGGTCATCAATTGTGATGCATCATTATGTGGACTTATACTACCCTTCCTCAAAAATGTAAGAGCTTCACCATATATATTCCTCTTATCATCTTTATTTTGGTTCAAGTATCATTTCACTTTTAAAATGTTAGTTTTCTATATTGACCGAGTAAAACATCTTTATACAATCAAATTTGGAATAAACTCAAGTACAAACAGAATGCATGGGCTGATAAAACCCTACATCATGAACAATCAATTACAAGAATAAAAATAACACATGCATTGTGATTTCACTAGTAGGGTCTAGAGAGGATAATGTTTACGCAGATCTTATCCCTACTTTATAAAGGTACAGAGGTTGTTTCCGACAGAGCTCGACTCGTAAAAAACCTACGTCAATTCTCTAATAGTAATTGTAAAACATATCTTAGAGAAAACAAAAGAACTAGTACTACTAGTATTTAGGAAGCTGAAAAGGTGATCATCAACCGGATTTCTTGCCAAATGCTTGAAGCTTATCACCATACAATTTACAAAGCCTATATTCAGGAATATAATGAGCTCCCATTTTCTCATAGAAATTAATAGTTTCTTCATTCCAATCAGCCACAAGCCAATCAACCATCCCCATTCCCATTTTCTGTGCCTGCGTTGCAACAGCAGAAAATAACAATTTTCCAAGCCTCATCCCCCTATAACACTTCCTCACAAACATTTGGTCCAAGAATAAACCAGGCTTCTCAAAAAAACCATTGTAGCTAGGAAAAACAAGTACATGACCCACTACGTAAACGTTATAATTATTTTCATGACCATTAAATTTTGACCTATAAGTCTCGAGTTCGGGGTCCAAAATCTCCAAATTATCAAGATTGTAATTGTTCTTTATAATAGGGACAAAATTAGTACTATGGTCGGATGATTTTGTGGTTTGAGGAAAAGGGTTGGGAGAAATTTCTAAGATAAGAGCAGTGGGAGAGTGAAAAGGAGGATTTGATGATTTGAATAAATTGTTGTAAAGTGATGTCTCTGTGGTAGTGAATATTTGTGATAGGCCATGGTACTCTGCCATTTGTGTAACAAGTTTGTGAAGATTTGGCACGTCTAGTTCTGTGGCTAGGCGGATTCTTGCTGAAATTTGGTGGTTGAAGGTTGTGTGTTTTTCTTTGGGTTGAAAGGAGTTGATGAGAGTACTTGTTGAGTATTCCATGAAGAATGAATATGATCTTGTTGGTGGTGTTCAATTCTTAAAGTGAGAGAAAAGTTGGTAATACTATGTATGCCTAAGTTGGTTTGTGATAATAATAATAGTGGCTAGTTAGATATGGTATTTATAGCAAGAGTAAGTCTTAGTCACTTAAAAGATAATATCATTTAAGTTCATATGATAATTTATTACTTCCTTGATTTATGTGACACACTTTATTTTTTAGTATGTATATCCGAATAGAGAATGTTATCTTTCTATTTTCAGAGTCAATTTAACTTAAAATTTTTATTTTATTTTTAATGAGATGATTTATAACTATAAAAATATCTAAAGATTGTTTAAATTTTAAATAACACATTAGAAAGTTTTCATTTGTTTCTTAATCTCCTTGCTCAATCAAGTGTTACATACTCCCTTATATCAAAATACTTGTCACGGAAATAGTTATCATTATCTCAATATATGTTGATAATGAGGAAAATATTTATATACTATGAGTGTGTTCGTTACGGAGATTTTCTCATGTTTGATTAGTCAAAAAGTGTAGAAATATTTTCTATAGGTAAATATGTCCCTTAAAAGTGAGGAAATATTGTGTCCTCTCCACCCTCCAACTCACCTCGTCATCACCCTCACTCTCGTAACCTCCATCCTCACCACCCCACCCTCAACTTCCATAGTGTTTTTCTACATTATATATAAATATTTTTTTTAGGATAATATTTTTTAATTACTATCGAACACAAGAAAATAAATAAGAAACTCATTTATTTTTGTGAAAAAAACATTTTCGTCACACGCAACACACACACTAAGGGGTCATTTGGTATGGGGGTTGATATAAATAAAGTTATACTATGGATTAGGATAACTCATGAGATTAGTTATTCCACCATATATTCCGTCACGATGGTATAAATAGTGAGATAAATAATCTTGGGACTAACTAATACCTCTAACCAAACACATGATAAAATAATCTTACATTTTACTATGGGATTATTATCCTTTATCCCTTAAACCGAACAATTCCTAAGAGAATAATAGATACAGGGCTCATTTGGTATAAGGGACAAGGGATAACTAATTCTGGGATTAACCTTATGATGAGTTTATCCCATATTTGGTTGAGATAAAATGCATGAAATAACTCATCCTGAGATTAATTATCTCAGGATTGTAGTGTTATTTTTATCCCACCTTGAGGGTGAGATAACTAATCCTGGATAGCTAATCCCGGGATAATTAATCCCGAAATAACTTGTTTCCAAACAAATGACCCTCAAGGTGTTAACATTGTGGTTTAATTTAATTTAACACGTGTCTCTCTCTTGGCTATCATGCAGTATATCCATGTGGGGATTAGAAGGTGTTAGGTGAATAATCGTTAATTTGCTAAGAAAGTCAAATTAAGAAATTAATTAAAAGGGTGACTATGCATTAACCGACCTTTTTCTGACTATACATTGAAATGTTTCAACTTTTTTTCCTAACAATTCAATTTCTTAAAGCTTGTAATAAAGCATAGGTGGCAAAAACAACACATTTTATAATAATTTTACAAGATCTTATGAGTAGGTACGGAGTTGACTAACAATTCCTACTTTCTTGACCATTTGCCACAATGAGAAAGTTGAAAAAGGGTCTTCTTTTTCCCAATATGTTCACAACGAGTGCCGAGATTACAAGCCATTAATGTGTATAACTAATGAGGGACATATACAAGCTTATAATTTAGCCAAATGTATAAAAGCTATCACCATCTCAAGCAATAAAACAAAATCGTTATGACTATATGACTAACATAAATAATTATGAATGGTATTTATTGATAGGAGAGACCGCTTTCTAGTCGTAATTGCTATGTATATGCTCTCAGCACGTAAGAAACACCTTCGGAAGAATTAAAAAAAATTCCTAGATCTGCAAATCTATCAATGCTTTATTCAAAATCTTTAGTAGTCGATCACTCATTTTTTCTGCCCATGTGAATTTCGAAATCTTGACATAAAAGAATAAAGAAAATGTTAAAAAAAAAAAAAGATTATGAGGATATTTAGCCTTAGAAAAAAGTGACTTGATTAAACCAAAATCTGAAATAAATTGGATGGCACTACCAGAAATTTTGATATTTTTCGACTACAACCTCCGTTTACAAATAGTTATTTGGAAGCCCAACTATAGTGTAGTCGAAAATTTTAAATTTTTATATTTTTTTTAAAATTTTTTATCCAACTACAATTTTGATTATTGTAGTCGTAGAAAAAAAGTCAACAATTTTTTCGACCCATTTTATCCGACTATTGTCTAAGAAAGTACGGTGGATCCGCTGATAGATGTGCCACCTTTCGTTAGCTGCTATGACCAAGAATGAATTGTGATATAGCGAATAAGCCACAACTCTATTCCCGACTCGAAATCCATAAAGGACTTCAAAGGGGGATGAAATAGGGGGCCCTATACCAGACATCATGCTACCTTGGGACGGCTGCACGTTACATCATAGCAGCACAACCAAATGGAGGTGGAAAAGCCCTTATAGTCATAAATGGACATAATTAATCAAAAAGAACCTTTTAATTACAATAAAAACTAGGCTCCATTTTTAATTGAATATGGATCCAATATCCCGACTCCCCTTGTCAGGTAGTTTTATAATATCAGATCTCAATACCAAATTGCACACACTCTCCTCTCTATTTCTCTCACTTTCTCTGCGACTCTCTTTTTGTCTCTCAAACCCATAGTCTCTCTCTCCTTCCCTCCTCCTTTTATTTCAATTTTAAGTCTAATAATTTTCTCCACGCCTTCCTATCTAGGGTCATGTCCTCGGTAAATTGAAGTTGCTTCATATCATGTCTAATCACCTACCTCCAATATTTCTTCGATCTACCTCTACCTCACCTAAATTCATCCCTAGACAACCTCTCACACCTCCTGTAACACCCCGTACTTTTATAACCTCACTTTATCCCTACATAGGTGTTGAGATGCCATGCATATGTGTTTTATAGTGTCATTGGTGAAACATTTGATATCGGACGTAACATGTGCGATTATATCGTCGTAGGAGGTGTGTTGTGATTTCGTGGAGCGTTTGGGTAAGAACTCGTATGCATTATAACCTCATTTGGTGACTTTAAGTCATGTTTACTTGATGGTTAAGATCACTAAGTAAGTGTTTTGTAGTGTTTTGATAAGGGATTGGACGATACGTAAACGTTGGATTAGTGGCCGGAAATTTCAGCAAAATGCTGAAACTTGCGCCACTACCCTGTTTCAGGGGTGTGGCGCAAGCCACCAGCCTGCAAAAAATTCAGAGAGGCTGCATTTCCTGCGCCACTACCCTGTTTCAGGGGGTGTGGCGCAAGGAACAAAAGTTTAGCCTTTCCGGCGTCGTTTCGTAACGCAATTCTACGACGATTTCTCGATGGTTTCTTTTGGTTCTTTGGAGTTAATTGAGCATTGTTAAAGCTTCAAAAACTTCAATATACTCCTACATACTCCTACATGATCAAATCATGAAATGTGAATAGTGATCCAAAATGTTCAATGAGGCCAAGGGTGACTAGAATTCCAATTTTTGCGATCGAAAGGATGAATGAGAATTGTTTAAAAGAATATTGTCGTGACATGATGGAATTACGTAAACATGAGATATATGGTGAATAATCCATGGAAGTTCATGGATATGTGTTATTGGGCCCAAAATGAGGCCCAAATTGGAATTTAAAGCATTGGCCCAAAGGGCAAAAAGACCCATTCTTCTCATTGGACCACATGTGATGCCAAAGGAATGGCTAAGAATGACTTGGGGTCTATATAAAGGCCCCAAGATCAGAGTTTCCTTCACATAAAAACTCCCATGCCTTTTAGCTAATTATCAAACATTTTTCTCATTACCAAACCCTAAGGCAAATAACTCCTTTGGACAAGATCAACATATTTCAAGCTTTGGTAAGTGTTTATTATTATGGTTTAACATATTATATACATGGAAGATTATATATATTATGCTAGTGGTGTTGGCAAGGTGATGAATAGTGTATTTTGCCTTTGGTGAAAGATGTGTCATCTTGGTAAATTGAACTTGAATTAGGCCTTGTGCCTTTGATGAAAAAGCATGGTATGGACAAAATATGAGCATGTATGGTGTTATTTTTGGTATTAAACTTGTTCTTGTCCAAAAGTGGGAATTATGGGATTTTGGCCGATATGTGTTATGAGTTGAATTAAGGTGCTTTGATGGATTATTTGTGATGTGTTATGGATAAGAAAGTGTAAAGGAGAAGTATTGTGGTGAAATGTATTGATTTTCATGTATTGGTCAATGTTGGGAATATTATGGAATTTTTGGAATAATAGTATGATCAATGGTTTTGTCAAGGGAAAATGACATGTTTAAAGCCAAACATGTAATTCATTGACATGGTATGCATTTGTAAAGTAATTGGTGGTTAATGTGAATTTCATTATGTATTTGTAGAGTGACACATAAAGAAGGCGAGGGATTATTGTATACGCATCGAAGGTTGTATATTCGTATTGTGAATCCAAGGTATGCAAGGTTACTTTGTCCGTATCTTTCTACGGCCAATAGTGTTCACATTGACATTTCTCTAGTTCTATTCCGAAATATACTAAGGTATCCCATATGTAATTATCTATGGTCATTGTCTTATATTTCCTACTCATTGATCCATTGTGAATATCACTTCTCATATGCATGGTTAATGTTCCGAAAGTTCAAAGAAGGCTATGTTCCAATATTCCAATAGTGCCTATACTTGTGTCTCTTGTTCATGGATAATTGTCCAATGGTTCCAATGGTATCATGGTGCTAGTTATATTATATTTCTCATTGATATTTATTCACATGTCCTTCACTTATTGGTCAATGATTCAAAGTTTCCAACAATGTTACGTTCCAAAGTTCCAAAGTGATGTTATGATTATCAAAGTACCAATCTCAAAGTAATGAACAAAGTAATGCAAATGTGGTCAATGATCAAGTATGGGTGGCAAGTCTAGGGGCGTAAGCCTAGCTCGACTCGATCCCGATGTATTGATTTATGGGTGGCAAGTCTAGGGGCGTAAGCCTAAGCTCGACTCGATCCCGATGTATTGATTTATGGGTGGCAAGTCTAGGGGCGTAAGCCTAGCTCGACTCGATCCCGATGTATTGATTTATGGGTGGCAAGTCTAGGGGCGTAAGCCTAGCTCGACTCGATCCCGATGTATTGATTTATGGGTAGAAAGTCTAGGGGCATAAGCCTAGCTCGACTCGATCCCAATATGATGTTATGATATGAAAATACCCACTGATCAGTAGGGGCCCGGGTACATTGTTATCATTGAGCATTGAGATAAAGAAAGCAAATAAAGTAATGAAAGCAATCCACATGGTTTCCCAAAATACCAAATGGTGATTTATGCACATTGATTATTCATATGTTTTGAGTTCATTGAAATATTCATGTATTGTACAGTTTCATCTGAGCCTTGCATACTTTTTTCGTACTGACCCCTCTCGGGGAATTTACCTTACTTGCTGCAGGCGCAGGTCCTAGTAGGCCACCCCAGTAGAGTGCCAGTGTTAGCAGTTCTTTGGTGAGCTCCAGCTCATTCGGGGCTTCTCCGAGTCAGAGTATATGCATGTTTTGGTATTGTACATAATGTGTAAAGCGGGGACTTGTCCCGACTTATGGTTCATTTTGGTCAATGCTCTTGTTAGAGGCTTTTGTAGACCGATGTGGGTGTATCAGTGTAAAAGACATATGTTGTTTTGACTAGATGGCCTCAACGGCCAAGTTTCGTATGTATGTATAAATATGTCCCCTGTTTTCCCGTATTCGTCTTTCATGCTCTTATGCACTGGTGGTATGATTATGGTATGCATATGATTGAACATAGGCAAAGGTTGGTTCTCTCGGGCCTTATCGGCTACGGGTGCCAATCATGTCTCGATGGGACTCAGGGCGTGACACCTCCGCACTAGGGCGTCCATGCACCTCCTCATCACATGTCTGAACCATCTCAACCTTGCTTCCCGCATCTTGACTTCCATTGAAGCCACTCCCACTTTATCTCGTATAACCTCATTTCTAAACCTATCTTTCCTTGTAAACCCACACATCCATCGTAGCATTCTCATATCTACTACCTTTAGACTTTGGATGTGAGAGTTCTTGAATGGTCACCGCTTTGCCCCATACAACATAGCTAGTCTAACCACCACTCTGTAAACCTTGCCTTCTAGTTTAGGAGGCATCATCTTATCACACAAGATTTCAGAAGCGAATTCATCCACCCTACCCCAATACGGTGAGTGACGTCCTCGTCAATCGCTTCATTCCCTTAGATCATAGACCCAAGATATTTGAAAATGTCACTCTTATGAATGGACTGAGTATCAAGCCTTAGCACCACATCAGCTTCTCTGTGTCACCTTGCTAAACTTTTACTCTAAATATTTCGTGTTGGACCTACTCAACCAAAACCTTTTAGATTCTAGGGCCTGCCTACAAACCTCCAACTTAGCATTAACTCAACCATAAGTCTCGTCAATTAGAACTACATTATCTGTAAATAGCATACTCCATGGAACCTTACCTTGTATTAGCCACGTCAATACAATTATCAATAATGCAAATAAAACCAGGCTAAGAGTCGATCCCTGATGTAATTCCACCAAGACAGGAAAGTTCTCTAAGTCTCCTCCCACAATCCTAACACGAGTCTTGGCTCCATCGTACATATCCTTAATTGCCCTAGTATACACCACTGGTATACCTCTACCCTCCAAGCACCTCTAGAGAACCTCCTTAGGGACTCTATCATAGGCATTTTCTATTTCGATGAATACTATGTGCAAGTCCTTCTCCTTCTCTTTATATTGTTCCACCAGTCTTCTTGCGAGATAGATGACTGCAGTAGTTGACCGACATGGCATACAGCCGAACTGACTCTCAGAAATAGTCACAGTCCTTCTTAAACTCAACTCTACTATCCTCTGCCAAAACTTCATAGTGTGGCTTAACAACTTGATATCCTTATAGTTGTTGCCATCATGAATGTCACCTTTGTTCTTATACAATGAAATCATCGTACTCTATCTCCAAGATTCGGGCATCTTCACCGACTTGAAAGTGATGTTAAACAACCTATTCAACCACTCCATACCTGCCCCTCTTATACACTTCCAAAAATCCACCAGAATTTCATCTGGCTCAGTGCTCTACCCCTATGCGTCCTAAAAATAGCACCCTTAACCTCCTCAACCTTAATACGCCTATAGTAACCAAAAACCTGAAGCCTCTCAGAGTTCTCCAAATCCCCCAACACAATGCTAGTGTCACTGTCTTTGTTCAAGAGTTAATGAAAGTAAGACCGCTACCTCTTTCTAATAAGAACCTCCTCTACCAAAACTTTGTCATCCGCATCCTTTATGAACTTCACTTGGTTAAGATCCCGAGCCCTCCTCTCCCTAATTTTGTCTAGCCTGTACAACTTCTTATCGCCACCTTTACCCTCTAACGCTTTGTATAAGCTTTCAAAAGTTGTATTCTTAGCCACTGTAACCACCAATCTAGCCTCTTTCCTAGCAATCTTATACTCCTCCCTATTCTTCTGTTTCTCCTCCTCATCCTTACTCTCAGTCAACTTCGTGTAAGCCCTCTTCATAGCCTCCATCTTCCTTTTTAGCTCCTCATTCCACCACCAATCCCCTTGGTGTTTGCCAGAATGCCCTCTTGAGACACACAACACCTCTCTAGTTGTCTACCTGATGCAACTGGCAGTTGTATCCCACACACTATTTGCATCCCCTCTACTCTTCCAAGCCCTCCTAGCCATCAATTTCTCCCTTATCTCGAGCGTATTGGTCATAGTCAGGCTACTCCCCATTTAATCTTTGATTGGTCCTTCACATCCCCTTCTAAGTCCTTCTTCCTCTCCTTCTTAAACTCCAAGTCCATCACCAAAAGCTTATGCTGGGTCAAAAAATTCTCACTTGGAATAACCTTACAATCCTTACAAAGACCCCTATCACCCTTCCTAAGGAGCAAAAAGTCAATCTGAGTCTTGGAAACCGAAGTATGAAAGGTAACCAAGTGAAACTTCTTCTTTGGAAAGCTCGAATTAGATACTATCAACCTAAAAGCCCAAGAAAAATCCAAAAGTGAGGCTCCGCCTTCGTTTCTCTCACCGAAACCAAAGTATCTATTCACGTCGTCATAACCCCTCGGTGATGACCCGATGTGCCCATTGAAATCCCCTCATATGAAAAGCTTCTTGGTGTTTGGGACACCCCTCACTATGTCATCCAAAGCCTCCTAAAAGCTCTTCTTCTCTTCCTTACCCAAGCCTACATGCGAGGCGTAAGAACTAACAATGTTCATAGTAGACACTCTAATTACTAATTTAATCGACATCATCCTATCGTTGACCCTCCTAACCTTTACCACTTGCTATCTAAGCTCGTCATCTACCATATACCTATACCATTCCTATTCTTCACGCTTCCTGAGTACCATAACTTATACCCATCTACTACCTGTGCCTTAGTACCTATCCAATTGGTTTTCTAGAGACAAGCTATATTAATCCGTTTCTTTCTAAGAATTTTCACTAGCTTGACGGACATAAAGATCCTATGTTCCAAGATCCTACTCTCAACCTAGGGGCTCCCTTAACCCCCTTACCCCTACAACCCCCTGCCCCCGTTCCAACTCTCGACCCCAACCCCAATCCCAAACCTAGCCCCAACAGAAGACATGACCCTAATTTATCAACATCAACCACAACCACTCAGTTCAACTAAATTCTAAGAAAACACACCCAAGGCAACAAAGCAATTCAAAAAATAAATGCTACCAAGATCACACCAAGAATGACTATGACCAACAACAAGAATTAACCAAAAAATTATGAAATGGAACTGGAAACTAGAAACAAGTACTACTGAAACAACAATAGAAATTAGCAACACGTTGAATCAGCAATTAAGCTTGAACTAGGCAACACAAATGAATATACTTGTCTCAACTCCCCACTACGAAGTAACAAAGAAACAAGAACCAATAATTAGTCAATAATAATCCTGATAATCAGATAAGAAACCAAGAGAAAGGGATTGAAATACAAATATCAAATGAGACAAGATTCATCTGCCACTAACAGTCAAGAAATATAGACAAAATACTAGAAGAGATGGAGTGAATACACCTGAAATCTTTCTGGGCAGATTTGGACTTTTTCGATAAGAAGACGAAGTTTGATCGATTCGTTGGATTTTGGCAATTTGATGTAGAAATTGATCGCTGGAATCTTGTTGTCATAGTCTTTACTTAATGGGATCGCTGGGAGCCGCTGAAAAAGTACCTGAAAGGGGTAGAAAGAAAAAAAAAAAAAAAAGAGGAAAGAGTACAGATCTTATGTGAGTCACCGAAATATCGTCGGAGGTCGTTGTTCCGATCAGATCTGATTCTTACCATATAGATCTAGTAATATCCGATCTTGTCGTTGTGTGTGTATAGAGTGAGAGATGGTGCCAGGAAAATGGAGGAAATCACCGGTAGAAGGATGATCGGAGAGAAGTGGAACAGCGACTGAGGAAGGTTATCAATGACGTCGTATTTTCAGATCAAGTATGAGAGAATATGTAAGAGAGAGAGAGAGAATCTAGCGAAAAGAGGAAGAGAATCCATAGGAAATATTATATAAGAAGAAAAAACATCCAATTACAAAATTAAACAAAAATAAAAAAATCTGAATTAAATTACTAAAAATTACCTGTGCAAGTGGTTCATGACAAGAAGACACCAGATGGATGTCGAAGTTGCCGCTACCTATGGGAGAAAAATGGAGAAAACTATTAGATCTAAAATTGAAATAAAAGCGAGAAATGAGAGAAAGAGAGGAAAGTGTGTGTAATTTGATACTGAGATCTGATATTATAAGACTACCCGATTAGGGTTATCGAGATATTGGATCCTTTTTCAATAAAAAGTGAAGCCTAGTTTGTCTTGTCATTTAAAAATAGTTTTTTGTAATAATTATGTTCATTTATGACTATAATAGTCAAGTAGATGGTCAAAATATTTGTTGACGTTTTTTACGATTACAATAATTAAAATTATAGTCGGATAGAATTTAAAAATATATAAAAATTTAGATTTAAATATTTCGATTACAGTAGTCGGACTTCCAACTAATTATTTGTATTTGGGTGGTTATAGTCAGAAAATACCAAATTTTTGATATTATGTTATCAAACTTTAAGTAAGTTTGTCTAAATTGTCCAGAATGTTTCATTTAAATTCACTGAAGTTAGTCGAATAACTATAAAGTTTTATGATCAAGCTTTACACTATTTGATCTAATGTTTTTCAAAATGTTTTACCTAAATTCTTTAGATGTACTTTAAACCCTAGAAGAACTATAAAAATGTAATGAACAAATTTTAGACCACTTGATCTAATATTATCTAGAAATAGTAGCATAAATTTTTATTATTTTCAGTCATGTACTGAATGAGTTATATTTACATTTTTGTAGTGGAGACAAAACATATAAAGTGACCTCAAAAGTAGGGGTGTTCATGGTCTGGTTTGACTCGGTTTTTGGTTGAAACCAAACCAAACCAACAAAGACGATTTTTTTAATATTCAAACCAAACCAAACCATTATAGTATAAATTCTATCGGTTTTGGTTTGGTTTGGTTTTTACGGGTTTTAAGAATGTATTTTTAGCATACAAAGCAATATGTACGGATACGTAGAAGCTAATGGAGAATTCAAGACAATAATATCCAATTGGTAAATGGAAACGAACATCATGAGAACTTCACACCGTCCATGTTGTAGAGGGACTCACAAAACAACGAGCATATAAGCTATAGCAATCAACGACTCTCTAAGCTACTAAGGCACTTATAATTCCACAAAATAATAGCTCACTAATAGGGTGTTTGGATTGGCTTATTTTTAGGTGTTTTTGGCTTTTAAACACTTTAATTTTTGAAAGTGTTTGACAAAGGCACAAAAGCATTACTTTAGACTTAAAAAGTAAAAAAAAAAAGGCAAAAGCCAAAAGTTGGTTGCTACCTATTTTTGACTTTTAGCTTATAAGTTACTTAAAAAAAGTTAATCCAAACACACCCTAATTCCAATAAGACAAACTTTTTTTTACTTTAAACTTAAATGGACTAGGGGACCATATGGGCCAACTTTTCATTTAATTATTTGAATAAGTGTTGGACTTGAAATGACCAAAATTATGAAGGAAATAGATAAAGTTTAATTAATGTCTAATATATATAAATTTTAAGTATGTTTTTATTTATCGGTTTGGTTTCGATTTTTTTGGAATCAATACCAAACCAAACCAAATATTATCGGTTTTCAAAAATTCAAAACCAAACCAAATCAAACCAAGCCGGTTTGCGGTTTATTAAGTCGGTTTGACTCGGTTTACCGGTTCGGATCGGTTTTTCGGTCTCATTTGAACACCCCTACTCAAAAGGAACATGTGTACTTCAACTTGTACTTTCGTAAACCTACCACTTGCGATGAGTAGAAATGAAATAGTTTAACGGTCAAATTGAAGAGATAGCCACTTTCAAAATCACTTTAGAGCATAATAAAAAAAATTACATTATATTTAAAATTTAATTATCGCAAAATCAAAACTTTAAACCAGAGCTCTTCAAACTTTCGCCCCCAAATATTTAAAATTTAAAATTTATAGTATTGAAAGTCTGAAGTTTAATCTCAGTTCAAACTTTAATTCATACTTCATAAATATAATAGTAACAAATTTCAATTTTGAAAGAAAATCCTTAGTGGTAATCTAGGTCACTATATCTACATCAATAGAACTATAAAAGCACACTTCAGATCTTAAAATATTATGTGCTCTTGCTAAACTTGTTAAGCTAAATAAGAGGAGTGTTATGAATGGCCGAAGCCCGAATACACTAATCCGTTAAAGCCTTGCCTTCCTTGCAACTTCGGATCGTTCTCGGTCTAGAAATAGAAAATAAGGAGTAATTAACAATTTACTCTCCGCCTCTAGGCATTAAGAACTAAACCCGTTGATTTTAACCTAGTTCATAGCTTAAAACAACAATTCGGGATTTTTCACCCGTTACTTCACCCGAATTCCCCATGATTGACATTAATGGGAAAGAATTCTACGCTAGGAAGTAAAATCTAACAACTTAGAATCATTAACAATTGATTTTAAGACTACCCATAGGCAATTCTCATCAGTTCATCAATTTAGGGCTTAAACCCAAGAATTTCACTCTAACACTTTGTTCTATTGATTCTATAGATTAAGTGGATTAATCTACGTTATAATGGTGAAATAATTTTACCTCTATAGTAGAAATCACCCAAACTAGGAGGAAATCACCTCTCTCAAGCCTTAGGTCATAATTTTGGATGTAAGGGAGAGAATAACGTCAAAACTCGAAAACAGGCATTCTACATTGCCCGATGACCATTGTAGCGGTACTCTGCCCGCTACTGTGGTCCCGCTATAGCGGCCAGAGGCCCCTCTATGGCAGTCTGTTGCTTAACTCGTTGTCCAGCTGTAATGATATTGGGACTGCTACGGCAGTCCTTAAATAGTAGCTTGGAGGATTTTTCAAAAATTCCCCCTTTTACAATACTCTCTTTGTTTTTCGACAACATAGATTTATCCTATCCCCGTAATTGTCATAACCGGAGTTCTACAAACCCGAATACCGTTTCGAAAGTTTTTATGGATCACTATATCTTTTATCTATCATGTCATAACCATAAAACCATCAAACATTACACCATGAGACACAGACGGTCGTCTAAACCACACAACACTCGATTTTCGTCATAAACCACCCTAGCTTGAGATTTTAACAACTCTCATCTTAGGGAAAACTCTACCCGGGCACTTACATCCCAACCAATGCTATAACGACGGAATGGATTGTTACAATCCTACATTTCATTTAATCACTTCAACAGTCACAAAGAAAACCTAATTCTATTGAGTTGATTCCATCTCCTTGACTTTGTTCACTTTCAATAGCAGCTTGTTGATGCTCTTTCAGGCCGGGAGCTCCTGCAATAGGCAGCTAGCCTATTGAAAAAGGACTACTCTCATCCATCTCTTTTCAATCAAGTGAGCTAATTTTTTTCTTGCCTTCGCATTCAAAAATGGATTTGGTTGTGTTCTATCTGGAATATCTTTTCTTATTCGATGAGGGGTTTTATGTAGTCTTATTACTTTAGAGATACCATAGAATCATCAATAGTTTCAGTCTGAATTTCTCTACAATCATCCGCTGATGAAAAATATCATAGTCCCCTTGAGTCAATATAAATTGCGGAATTTCGATAACAATGAGACTAACATAAATATAAATTATCTTATGCTTTGGATTTTTCCACATGTAAGTAAAACGCTATGATTCCCAATTAGAAAATGCACTTTCATACATTGTGCCTCTGTCTCAAAATACTTGTCATCCTTATTAAAAATATGTGTATCAAAATATTTGTTATTTTGGAAGTTTAAGACAAAATTAATTAGTTTTTTTCATTTTACCTTAGTAATAATAATTGTTCTTGAAGACTAAAAATACCTCAATTATGGCACACAATTTGAGTAAAAAGTTGTCTTCCACACAACCGGAGCCCAGAGGAGCACATTATGGAGAACGTCTAAAGCTTCGAAATCTAAATTTCAAAAAAGTAAATTCAAGAAAAAGTGCTGATTATATGAGAAATCCTATAAGAAGTTATATATATGCAGCTGGGATCCCTAACAACAAACCTGATTTGTGTCACTAGATTTTTTTCCAAGAATTCAACCATGTAACATCACTACTATAATATTCCTAATAAACTTAATACAGATTAAGATCGTAGAAACATGAACTAAGTACATATGAAGCCATGCACGGGGTTGCTAAAAACCTACATCAATTACAACAACAACAACAATAACATAGGCAGTGTGATTCCATAAGTGGGGTCTGAAGAGGATAATGTGTACGTCTTATCTTGTGGTGGTGGAGAAGTAGTCTACGATAGACCCTCGGCTCAAAGGAAAAACCTACATCAATTATCAAATAGAAATAGTAGAAAAAAAAGCTTAGAGTAAACAAAAGAACTAGTACTATTAGTATTTAAGAAGCTGAAAATTAAAAGGTGATCATCAACCAGAGTTCTTGCCAAATGCTTGAAGCTGATCACCATACAATTTACAAAGCCTATATTCAGGAATATAATGAGCTCCCATTTTCTCATAGAAATTAATAGTTTCTTCATTCCAATCAGCCACAAGCCAATCAACCATCCCCATCCCCATTTTCTCAGCCTGCATTGCAATAGCAAAAAATAACAATTTCCCAAACTCCATCCCTCTATAACACTTCCTCACAAACATTTTTGGTCCAAGAATAAACCAGGCTTCTCAACAAAACCACTGTAGCTAGGAAAAACAAGTACATGACCCGCTACGTAAACGTTATAATTATTTTCATGACCATTAAATTTGGACCTATAAGTCTCGAGTTCGGGGTCCAAAATTTCCAAATTATCAAGATTGTAATTGTTCTTTATAATAGGGACAAAATTAGTACTATGGTCGGATGATTTTATGGTTTGAGGAAAAGGGTTGGGTGAAATTTCTAAGATAAGAGCAGTGGGAGAGTAAAAGGAGGATTTGATGATTTGAATAAATTGTTGTAAAGTGATGTCTCTGTGGTAGTGAATATTTGTGATAGGCCATGATATTCTGCCACTTGTGTAACGAGTTTGTGAAGATGTTGCACGTCTAGTTCTGTTGTTAGGCGGATTCTGGCAGAGATTTGGTGGTTGAAGGTTGTGTTTTTCTCTTTGGGTTGAAATGAGTTGATGAGAGTACTTGAAGCTACATGAGTTGAGTATTCCATAAAGGTTAAATATGATATTGTTGATGATTACATTCTTAAAGATGAGAGAAAAGGTGGCAATTCCATACTATATATGGCTAAAATTGGTTTGTGTGATGATAATAGTGGCTAGATAGAAAGGGTATTTATAGAAAGAGTAAGACATCACTAACAAGACAATATCATTTAAATTTTATGATATTGTATAATATTAGGTAGCATACTTTTACTTTTTAATACGTACATCTGAAAAAAGAATGTTATCTTTCCATTTTAAGAGATGATTTAATAACTTTAAAATTTTCATTTTATTTTTAATGAGATAATTTGTAACCATACAAATATCTAAAGCTTGTTTAGACCATATAATCTTCATGCTAAATATCTAAATCAAGTGCTAGATACTCCCTCCATGGCAATCCTCTTCCATTTCCACTCCGAAATGGGCATTCTCTGAAGTAGATCTGCAGGCTTCTGATGCTCAAATTTTACCTGCTGACAATTTTGACACTTAGCCACATGATCCACTATGTCCTTGTAGACCTGCAGGCTTCTGATGCTCATATTTTACCTGCTAACAATTCTAACACTTGCTAAATGAAGTCCTTCTAAATGAACACATGTTGTAAGTGTCAATGATCTGTGCAAAGCTATCACTTAACACCATATAAATAGTGCCTCCATATTTTGAGTGCGAAGACCACTGCCGCCATCTACAATTCATGAGTTGGATAATTCCTCTCATGGACCTTCAGTTGCCTTGAAGCATAAGTTATCACATTTTTATCCTGCATTAACACAACACCCAAGCCAGAATGTGAAGCATCACAAAATACTATAAAATTTTTACCTTCCACAAGCAAGGTAAGAATAAGAGTTGTGGTCAAAAGATATTTGAGATTTTGGAAGCTATCTTCACACTTGTCAGACCACACGAAGGACACTTCCTTCTGAGTCAACCTCGTTAAGTGAGTAGCAATCGAAGCAAAGCCTTTAACAAACCTGTGGTAATAACTTGCCAAACTCACAAAACTACAAACTTCAGTCACTAAGGTGTGCCTAACCCAATTCTTAACCACTTTAATCTTTTGGGGATCTACCATTACCCCTTTTTCAAAAACTAAATGCCCCTATAAAGGACACGGACGACTTCCAAAATTCACAATTGGAGAATTTTGCATAAATATTCTTCTCCCTCAGTATATCCAAGAGAATACGCAAATACCCGGCATGCTCCTCTTTACTCTTAGAGTACATCAAAATGTCGTTAATAAAGACAATAACAAATGAATTCAAGAACGATTTAAAGATACCATTACCAAACTCATGAAGACTGTTGGTGTAGTAGTCAACCAAAAGGACATCACTAAAAATTTATAATACCCATAACTAGTCCTAAAGGCAGTCTTAGGAATATCCTCAGGTCGAATTTTCAACTGATGATACCTCGACCTTAGATCTATCTTAGAAAACACCAAAGTACCCTGCAACTGATCAGACAAATTGTCTATCCTGGGCAATGGGTACTTATTTCGAATGATTACCTTATTCAACTGACTATAATTTATATGCACATTCTTATACTACCATCATTGTTTTTTGACAAACAACACTGGAGCACCCCACAGCGAAGCATTAAGATGAATGAAACCTGTATCAGGTAACTACTACAGTTGAGTCTTAAGCCCTCTTAACTCAGCTGGAGCCATCCTATAGGAAGGAATAGAGATGGGTTGAGTACCCGGCTCTAAATCAATACAAAAGTCGATGTCCAGATCTAGAGGCATACTATGTAAATGAATAGGGAACACTTCTTGAAATCCATACACTGCAGAAACTGACTCAATAAATGGGAACTCTGCACTAGTATCTCGAATATGTGCTAAGAATAGGCTGAACACCCTTTCCCTACTAATTTGTTAACACGAATGAAAGAAATGAGTTTCACCGGACTAGGCTTATAGACACCCTCCCACTCTAGCTTATCCATCCCTGACTTAGCTAAGATCACAGTCTTAGCATTATAATTTAAAACAACATGATACAGAGACAACCAAGTCATACCCAAAATGATATATAAATCTAACCAATCCAGAATCACTAGGTCCACCCAAGTCTGAAAATTCATAAACATCACTGAGCAAGCACGTTATACTTGAGTTACTACCATAGTATCCCCAATCGAAATAAATACATAAACAGGTGAATAAGCATATCACAAACCATATCCAACCCCATAGTAAACTTAACATACACATATGAAAAATTAGAACTTGGATTAAACAAGACCGAAGCCATCCATTCAGAAACAAGAATGTCACCTATGATGACTGCATCTGATGCCTCAGCCTCAGACTTACCCGAGAAGGCATAGAAATATGCCCTGTTATTAATCTGAGAGACTCTCTTAGCAGGCTGTGCACTACCTCTTCCAGCCTTAACACCTCCACGATCACCTTCATGGACTGCCTAATAACCACCACGCCTATCCTATAGACGATCCCTACCATTACCTCCACCCCTTCTACTGGCCGGCCGAAACCAAAGTTCTGGACTGTTTTTGACCCTGAAAACCTGATTGTCTACTATTAGGACAGTTCCTCTTAAAATGTCCAATCCCACCACAGGTAAAACAAGATCGATCTAATGAAGGCTGGTTAGCAGAAGAGTATGAAACCCTTTGGCTACCCACACCTGAAGACTGCTGAGTAATCCCTGACAGACCCCTTATAGAAACTGGCAAAGCTGAGTCTGAGAATTGCGGCCTCTAAAGTATGATCCACTAAACTTGCCTGCATTTTGGTCCTTCGTCCCCACTATTTTTGCATATCCATCATGTCTAACTCTCTTTACTTTCTTCATAAAATTTACTACCTTATTAAAGGTCTTACCTAAGGAAGTCATCTGTAGTACTGAGACATGTAAATTATTATTCAAATCCTTCACGAAGTAGTGAATCTTCTCTTCCTCAATATCAAATAACTGAGTGGAAAACCTAGACAAGGTATGCAACTTAGCCTCATAAGCTGCAACAGCTATATTGTCCTGCTCTAGGGCGAGGAACTCGTATTTCTTCTTATGACGCAAGGTGTGCGACACATGCTTCTCTAAAAGCAAGGTGTGTAACTGAGTCTAATTCAATGAAGGAAACATTGAGGATCGCCACTCCATACATGCCCTCCATCACTGCTTAGCATCTCCTTGTAGTTGAAAGGTCACAAACTCTACTCCATATTATTCCACTATACCCATCTTATGCAACCTCTCATGGCAATCCATAATAAATTCAAAGACATCCTCTGTCTCAGAACCAAGAAAAGCTAAGGGTTTCATCTATAGGAAATTACACAATGATTCATGCTAATTTCCAATCAAAATAGGACCCAGTACCGGACAAAGAAACACTTTTTGGGCTTCCAAAGCAGTATGTTGTACCCCCGGATGCTAGTGAACAGACACTGTAGGCATGGCCCCAATTCACTCAAATAACCAAGGACTTGATGAACTAGTTCTAAAGACATCTGCATAGGGGATAAACCTCCTTGAACTGGTGCAGCATCCTCATGATTTGGAATCTCCTCATTCATTACCTCATTATGATCATCCTCGAATGTGGGAGGTTACTTAGATCTCTGCTTGGCTGGATTAGCTGCAGCCTAGGCTTCATCCCTAGTGGGTGCTACCCTTTCTTTTTGCCTCGCCCATCCCCTTCCCCTAACTGCGGTCTTAGCAGCAGGAGCAGCTGGTGCGGGAACCTCTACTCTAGCCCCGTTCGCTCTCATATTCACCATCTGCAAAATAAATAGAATGATGAGGTCAGATACCAATTTGGATCGTTAGATACCAATTAGAATCAAGTCATAGCATAAAAGAAAGAAGAAAGTGAAGTTTTTCTAAAGTCACATAGCCTCTCAAAGAAAAGTACAAACGTCTCTGTATCATTTTGCAAGACTCTACTAGATTCGTTCTGATACAATGGGATCAATGAACCTACGTCTCTTAACCAACTTTATCATGACCCAAACCCATCGTGAGTGGCTAACCTTTCGATGGGAGAACCAACTACATTACATATCAACACCAATACTTAGCCATTAATAATAAGAACAACCTTATCCATTAACTAATTCAATAATCTCTAACAACATAGATAAATGCAAAAACTTAATAAAATACTAGTCTTGACGAAAATCTCCAAGAACTAAAAGTCAATGTACCAGAATTCTAACCAAAAGTCTATTAAAACCAAAAACAAACAAAACTAAATAAAATTTCCTTGTCCAAATCAGTAAGGACAAGATCAATATAGAGAGATCCATGGCCGTTCGGAAGATGAATACTCACCCTTGGATCTAAATTCGTGCTAAGGTCTACAAGTGAGGTCTCGTAGAAGCCGATGGAATATGCTCTGCACTCAACAAAAAGAAGAGTATAGGGTATTATCAGTACAAAATCACTATGTACTATTAGGATCATAGGCCAACTCAACTTAATCAATGTAAACACTTAACTAACAGTTTCTAAACAAGTCGCAAAACATATCATCTTAGCATATATGCATTTAAAGAAGTTTTTCGACCACAATTCCACTTTAACCAATCAAGTCAACTAAATATATTAAAATCACCTTGATACAATTAATGTTCAAATCAAGTCAACCACAAAATACTCATAACACCAATTCAATTCATCACTTCCTCAGAGACATCTTATTATTGTACAACATCAAGTATTAGCTCATTTCAAGTACAATTTCAACAGCCAATGATCTGCAACAAGGAACCTAGAATATAAACAACAAAATATAACCCAGTTTACTGAAAGAACCGTCAAACTCTCCAAATCATAGTGTACACACATGGTATGGGTCTTATGACTGCCATTATCCATGACCTGCAGGGGACGAGCTCAGTCCATGTTCCAAATGTCCCAGAAAACTAGTGTCTGCCACCTTTATCACAAACCAAGTGTTATAGATACCCCCCTTATTCAAACGTCCCCACTCTTATCCTCCCTGAAATCCACCAATTCAATCATGATCAATCTTTATCAGTTTATCTATCAACAACAAACAGTACCATAAATAAGTACAATCACATAGTGAGTTAAATTAACCACCCTGGCATATAAACCAAGGTCATTTTAACCAATCTCATTTTAAATTATCAATTTTCAAACTTGCATTCAAAAATTAACAAGTTCTACATTTATTAACATGCCTTGCAACTAAATACACAAATAATCACTTAACATGCACACATACAACCAAATTGAGTCTTAACTCCAATTCAACTATAACCTACCTCGATCCAAGCCTCACAATGTTGTAAATGACTTGAGCCTAGCCCTTTCTCGTAGCTTTGTCTTGATCTCGGTCTAAAAATAACACATAAAATACTCTTTAACCAATATTGTATCAATTATAGGTATTATAAACTAAATTCATAACTCTCAGATCAAGTTCATGAATAATTCTACCATTCTAGGAATTTTCTACCCTTCATTCCACTCGATTTCTCCATACATTGAGATTAAGAGATCAAATTATAGTTTAGACGACTTAATTTAACACCTGTAAACTATAAACAAGTAATTCTAATCCAACCTTAAATATATCATATCAATTCCCCCCACCTAGGGTTTAACTATCATTTCCACCATGATCAATCTATGAGGATTCTCAGGAATTGGGAATTAAATATATATTAGATTAGTTGAATAACTTACCTCAATGGAGGAATTCAATAAGCTAAAGAAAATCTCCCTAAATCGCCCCTGTTCGACCTCTAAATGTTTTTGGATGAAAAATACCGTTTTAAGTTAAAAACTGTTATTTACTTCGTCGAGCCCGCTATAGAGAGATCATCCGCCCGTTATCGCGGAGCTGACCAGACTGACTTCTGCTATAGCGAAAAAATTCACATTATAGTGGGACCACTATAGCGGCCTTCCACCCACTACAGCAAGGAAGGTAAAGCAGTAACTTTGGACAGGTTCTCAGTTATGCCATTTTTACAACACACTCTCAAATTTCAACCTCACGAATTAACCCCTTTACGTCAAACACTATATCCGCAGTGCTACTAACCTAAATTCAATTTTGAAAGTACTCCCTACCCTCCTATATCCTTCAATTACTGTTGGATATTTGTTGTAATGCAAAGCATAGTCTTGAGTATGTTTTAGGTACTCCAAAACTCTTTTCATTGCCATCTAATGAGTTTGATCGGGATTACTTGTGTACCGCCTCAATTTACTAATATCACATGCTATATATGGTCGCGTACAATTCATGATATACATCAAACTTCCCAACACTCTTGCATTGTCCAATTGTGACTTACTTTGACCTTGGTTCTTTGTGCGAGCAAAATTCACATCAGTTGGAGTTTTGGCAACTTTGAAGTCTAAATACTTGAATTTTTCAAGTACCATGTTGATGTAATAAGTTTGAGACAAAGCTAGACCTTGAGGAGTCCTAAGAATTTTAATTCCTAAGATCAAATCTGCAACTCCTAAGTCTTTCATATCAAACTTGCTAACAAGCATACGCTTAGTAGCATTTATGTTGGAAATTTCCTTACTCATTATCAACATATCATCCACATACAAACAAACAATGACAATGTGATTTGGGTTATTCTTGATGTAAACACATTTATCACATTCATTGATCTTAAATCCATTGACAACATAGTTTGATCAAATTTTGCATCTCATTGCTTGGGCGCTTGTTTTAGTCTATAAAGCGACTTAACAAGTCGACGCACCTTTTTTTCTTTTCCTAGAATTACAAACCCATCGGGTTGATACATGTACATTTCTTCCTCCAATTCTCCATTTAAAAAGGTTATCTTCACGTCTATTTGATGAATTTGAAGATCGTATATGGCAGCTAATGCTATCAACACTCAAATAGATGTGATTCTTGATACCGGCGAGTACGTGTCGAAATAATCAAGACCATCTCTTTGTCACACCCCAAATCCCGTTTGAGGTGTGATTGGCACCCAAAGCCGATATGGGCTGAGAGAACCAATCTTTGCTCATGTACATATGCATATCCTCGTATGAACATCGAACTATCTCATGTAACCGATAACATATAAAATGCCAATCGCGGAAGTCATGGAAAACATGTACAATATGTGAAACTTGGCCGTTAGGGCCATCAAGTCGAGTGAACATACATCTCTTTCATCTATATACCCACATACGTCTACAAAAGCATCTAACAGATGCATTTATAAGACCAACTTAAATTCGGGACAAGTCCCGCTTTATACAATATTTAAAACATCAAAAAAATGTACGACTCTGACTTGGAAAGTCCCAAACCAACTGGGGCTCACTAAAAAATTGCAAATACTGTCAACGTACCGCGGAGGTCCACTAGTGCCTGCACCTGCAGCATTTAAAGTAAGTCCCCCAAGGGGGTCAGTACGAAGAATGTACTGAGTATGTAAGGCTCATAAGAACTGCATTAAACATCATAACAACAATGGAATCAACATAAGAGAAATAGACAATGTGAATAAACTCTCTTTCTGTATGTAATGAACCATGTACTTATTTTTCTTCTGTTATTGTCACTTATGAGTATTCTCTCATGTCCTTATTATTCATATACTATCCCTTACATACCCCTTTATTCCAGAGAGTTACCTTCACTCAAAAGACTTACTTCTCAGAGATTCTTCTATTCAAGAAATCCGTCTACTCAAGAGATTCTAGAGATTCTTCTATTCAAGAGGTTCTAGAGATTCTTCTATTCAAGAGATTCTAGAGACTTGGGTTAATAATATAACATACCTCCATTCTATTGGTGGGTTAATATACATATGAACATCAATGGAAAACAACTGTAATAAAATAGTAAATATGGATAAACCATCAATCTGTGCTTTTGGAATCATGTCTATTGCTTTCATTACTTTCTTTGCTTTTATGATTATTCATCTATGCCTGTGAACTGTGACACCCAGGCCCCAACTGATCAGTGGGTTTACATAACATAGCGTTTTGTTGGGATTAGCTCGAGCTAGGCTTATGCCTCTAGAGCTGCCACCCTATGAATCAATATATTGGGATCGGCTCGAGCTAGGTTTTTACCTCTAGAGCTGCCACCCATAAATCAACATATCAGGTTCGGCTCGACCTAGGTTTATACCTCTAGACCTGCCCCCTGTCAGGTTCGGTCCGAGCTAGGCTTATGCCTCTAGGACTGCCCCCTGATCCTGGGATCGGCTTGAGCTAGGCTTCTTCCCCTAAAGCTGCCACCCATACTTGATCATTAACCACATATGCATTACTTTACTTCTTTACTTTTGAGAGATTGATACATTCCTTTGGCATACATTTTTGAGAGCTTTGGAACCATACCCAATAATAGAAGACATGTAAATAAACATTATTGAAAACATAGTCTTATTGGCAACATAACACCATTGGAACCATTGGATAATAATCAATAAACAAGATACCGTAATATAACCACTATTGGAACTTTGGAATGTAACCTTATTGGGCTTTTGGAACAATACTCATGAATATGAGACATGAAATTCATAATTGATCAATGAGTAGGAAACATATGATAATGACCGTTGATAACCGGATATAGGATACCTTAGCACATTTCAGGATGGAACAAGCGTAATGTCAATGCGAATACTATTGGAACATGACATGATTGGAAAAGCTATTCAAGACTAAATAGACTCTCCTTACATCGTTACCTTCTTTGATATAACTTCCTTAGAATTTACCACATGATCACAACTTTGGAAATTCAATCAATGAATAGGAGATATGTAAGTCATAATTCGTCTAAGAGTCGGACACATGTGAATGACAATTTCGCTCAACCTGAACTGATATACCTTTGGACATTTCGAACTGGAATAGATACAATGTCAATATGCTGCAGAAGGATACAGAAAGAGTAACCTTACATACCTTTAAGTCCAAGTATGAATACACCAGTCTATACATAAACACAACAGTCCAGCTCCTTCCTTATGTTTCACTCTACAACACAAGTTCATAATGGAACTCTCGTTAACAACTATTTACCGTACAAGTGTACAAAACGACAATGAGCTATATGACTGTCGTATAAGGTCATATCACCCCTTATAATACAATCCACTGCATTCTCATACCAACGACACCATAACATTCCACACATTGATCAAGTTATCATACATCAATAGCATTTCACATTACACTTACTCTTTATGCTTCCTTATTATCGTTCCGTCACAATTTCTCCTATCAACTTGCCCCATAACAACTTATAAACAACAATACATACTTAACATAGTCCAACATACCTCCATACTCCCCTTTAAATCCATTAAAATAACATCAAAAGTCTATAATTAGATCCAAAAAGGGTATAGGGGCCTCCGGGGAGCAACTAGAGACGAAAACACACAAAACTAACACCCTGTATGTTGTCGAACCTATACGCCTACATGTACCTTTATGGAATTAATTAAACATGAGAGAGGTTGCTATGCTCAGAGAGGTTGCTACCTTTGCAGCCAGAGCAGGCTCTGAGCTACAAAATGATTAGTGGGGTGAGAATAGGATGATGGCACAATGTGAAATGATGGGGTGTGATTAGCATGAGGACTGCTATTGACTCGTCTGGAGAGACATTACAATGGAGGCCATATGTCTTGGCTGTGGAAGGTTGGTTAGTTCCAAAGTTTTACAAAGAAAAAGAAGAGTGTCGAAATGACAACATCAAGGTCATCAATTGTGATGCATCATTATGTGGACTTATACTACCCTTCCTCAAAAATGTAAGAGCTTCACCATATATATTCCTCTTGTCATCTTCATTTTGGTTCAAGAACCATTTCACTTTTAAAGTATAAGTTTTCTGTATTGACCGAGTAAAACATCTTTACATAGTTTTCATATCACCAATACAATAATTACAAGCTAAGTGAATTTTAAAGAAGAAAATAAGTTACCCAGTCTTTCTCGGGACAGTGTTGCGTTTGCGAAAGGTAGTAGAGGAGAGCTAGATTTGACCTCAATTACAACACTTATTGGTGATACTATCACCCAAAAGCCAAAAGAGGACAAACAAACAAGAGCTAACTTCTGGCAAATTTACCGTCTAGCTCCTATAAAAGTTAGCGTTGTCAAATTTGATCGTAATGTTAGGTATTTGCCACTCATCAAGTTAAAAGGGTACTCTCATGATCGATAAAAGTTAGTAGTAGCAATTAATAAGCTGATAAAAATGATAACTAACATACCCTCACAAATTAGACTATAATAATATTGTAATAGATTGTTATGTTATTGTAGTATATATAACTTAACTTCTACTTTAAATTGTTAGAGAACTATTTCTTTTTTATTCTTTTACAAGTATTAAAAATAAAATGTTTACGATAGGCACCTAAAATTACCTTTAAGAAGTCAATTGGAAGTGTAAGTTACTCCAGCCACAAATTCTTAGGATGCCCAATACCTTGTGGAATACAAATAGCAAGAAAAAAGCATGTTGACATACTATCAATGAATATTGAGTATATTGCTTTAACAAATGACACAATTTCAGGCAGTCGAGGTGGCCATGCCAAAATTTTCTTATGGTACAGTTTGAGCTAAACATGTCACACGACTTTTCAAGACGATGCTAAAAGGTACCTGAAAAATGCTCGGCATTTGAAAGCTAGCCTACGAAACTCAGGAATAAGCCCCATGCTCAATGAACATAGCATCACAGTTATTTTCAAGAGACTGACGAAACAAAATTTTATTCATAAATGACAACTCTCATGTGAAAGAAACATGGCACATGTGGTAGTTATGCTTGGTGTTACAATTGAAATGTGCTTGACAAATTCACAACTGAATTTGCCATGAAAAAGTTTATTTGGTACCAAGATGGAAATATGGTTCAAACACCTTATCTTGCAAATGAAATAGGTACACAAAATTGTGTCTATCGTCAGTACAAAAAATGATTAGTTCTTTTAATTTATTGTAAAATTTGTGGTTACATTTTGTTGGAGCGATTTCATTTGTTAGTTGGGATTCCTCCCATATTTCAGTTCGTTTGGATAAATGCATGTTTGAGAAATTACATGAATAAATTTCAATATAAACTTCACTCATCTATATTAAATTCTTAATATGTAGCTCACGATCGAGTTAGATCGAACTAATTAGTTGGCTTCGGCCCGGGACTAGCATGTTCCCCGTTTAATCATTATGATGTGACATTGGGTTCTATTTTGGTTACTGGCTATGATGAGTTTCTGTTCTATTTCGGCTACTGATTCAGGTATGATGATTTTGGTTATTGACTGTTTGATTTTGGTTATTGACTGTTGGGTGTCCCGGTTTGAGTTCGGCCCCGAATTGAGGTACACTATGAGTTCTGGTACTGGGTACCATGATTATGATAGTGTTGTTCCCTGAGTTTCGATTCGAGTCTGGCAAATATGATATATATATATATGTGGCCTATGTTATTACCCACTGCATCCAGTTCGATTCCGGCGTCTGGCCTCTTGTTATTACCCATTAGTGCCGATTCAAGCCCGATATGCTCCATTGGTTATTGTGCTTACTAGACACTGGTACAGCTTCGAGACACTGGTGACTATGCATTTACTATTCTTATGTGTCCTGCCGGTTTATTGGGGCCAGGCTGGGTAGTGTATTCTTTTGTGTGCCTAGCGAGCTTATGAGGGCCCAGTTGGGTTATGTATAATTTATATGTTCAGTGTGCAGTTACTTACTTATTATTCAGTATCATATTTACTTATCAGTTACACCCAGTCTTAGCATGCACCCCTGTACTTCAGCTTGTTATGTTACATTGAGCTCAGTCGGCCGATGATGCCTACTGAGTACCCGTTGCCCCGGTACTCATACTGTACTTCTGTATCTTTTCCCGATGCAGATCCAGGCACTAGACGATAGTAGGGAAAGCTTACTGACGTTCGAGGCATATCCCACTCCATCCCTGATGTGTAGTCTTTTGGATTTGAGATTGTTGTATATATGTTGTTTATATTTGGTTTCTGTCTTGTATTCTGGATATGTCTAGTAGTGGCTCATGTACTGACCTCACCAGGTCTTGGGAGGGGTTATAGAGTTATATACTATCCTCTTCCTTTTTGTCCCTGTATGTATACTCCTTTTGTCTTTACATTCGTAGCATGTTGATGGTAGTAGTTTTGCTTCATCTTCTTTCTTATGAGATCTCGCCTATTGGTTCGTCGCTTGTCGTCCCAGGCTATGACTTGGTTTTTCTATTAGCGGTTCTCGATAGACGCCATCATGACTCAGAAATTGAGTCGTGACAACTTGGTATCAGAGCCTAGGTTTTATGGGTAGTGTCAGTACATGAGCCGATGTGTACTAAGATTTCGTGGATCGGTACAGGGATGCCTTTATTCTATCTTCAGGAGACTACAGAGCAATTTTAGGGGATGGTTTCATTCCTTGATTCATGTCCATGCAATAGAGTCAGTGTTGGTTTCTGATCCATTTTTGGTTTACTCTTTCTATAAATGGCTAGGACTCGTGCCACGAGAGCTGGGGACAGGACCCCGAGCCAGCAGTGAGAGCTCCAGTCAGGGGTCGAGGTCGACATAGAGGTCTGGGGCATGATAGAGCAGCAGCCCCAGGTCAAGATCAGACCAGGAATCCATTGCTCGATCCCATTGTAACCCCAGATGTTCCGCTACCAAAGCAACCGGTGGTCTAGAGAGTAGCCCAGGCTCCACCTAGATTTATTGATGCTTCAGTGCTCCGAGGTATGTTGGTACAGTTACTGGGATTAGTTGAAGGTCCTCCTGTTGCAGGGGTATAGCCAGCCGCATAAGGCTTTGGTGTTGGGGCGCAGTCTGCAGCTGCGGTACCTAGAGTTGAGGTTCCACCTGTACTCCAGCCAATTATATCTGCCGAGAAGCAGAAGATGTTGAGTCATTTTTTGAGATTAGCTCCACCCAGATTTGTGGGTACTCCAGGAGAGGATGCTTATGAGTTCTTATCCTGCTGCGAGGAGAAGCTAAAGAATTTGGGATTAGTGGAATTGCGCAGGGTAGATTTTGTTGCTTACCAGTTTGATACAGTCGTGAGGAGATAGTGGAGAGGTTATCTTGACTCCAAGCCAGCTGGATCTCTACCCGTTACTTGGGCACAGTTCTCCTAGGTGTTCTTAGGGAAGTATATGTCCCGCAACATGTGTGAGCGTCTTCGAGATGAGTTTTCTAGGTTGAGGCAGTGGTCTATGACAGTAGTTGAGTATGAGGCTAGACTCCATGACTTAGCCAGGCATGCTATGATTATCCTACCTGACGAGCATGAGAGGATCAGATATTTTGTCAAGGGATTACGGTTATCACTTCGCAGAGCTACAAAGAATTTAGTGACTTTGGGAAAGTCATTTGCTGAGATAGCTGAGCATGTGTATTCAATCAAGGAGATGGATTGTGAGGCCCAAGGGGCAGCGATAAGAGACCCTAATTCCAGGGTAGTTACAGTGATAGTCACAACAACTCGCAGTTCAGAGGCCGTGGATTTTAGGGTAGGTACCCTCAGCAGCAGCAACAATCTTTTCAGCGACAGGGTCAGCCTAGTAGGCCCGTATAGTCAGCCTTGCAGATTTCTAATAGGGGTCAGCCCGCCTATAGTGGTTACAGTAGTCAGCCTCAGGACGTGGTCAGTCTTGTTCATCGACTAGAGGTGGTTATACCGGATCAGCTGGATTTTCTAGGCCAAGAAGGGAGACAGGAGCTTGTTTTACCTGTGGGGTTGTCGGTCATTTCACATGTAAGTGTCCTCAGTGCAGGGCGATTGAGCCTTCAGCTTAGATGGCATAGCCTATCAGATCTATACCGCCAGCAGGCAGAGGTGGTAGACAGGGTTGTTGGGGTGGTCCCAATGGTTCTCGAGGTGGAGTGCAGGGAAGTCGAACTGGTGGTCAGGTCGGTGCTCAGGCTAGTGGTGGCTCGCGTCAGTTGTATGCAATGTAGGCTAGGTTGGAGACTGAGGCTTCGGGCGCAGTGATTACAGGTATGACTTCCATATACCATCAGCCAGCTTCTGCATTATTTGATCCCTGATCCACGTTTTCTTATGTATCTACTTATTATGCGCCACAGTTGGGTTTATGTTCTGAGTTATTATTTGTACCCTTACATGTATCTACCCCTATTGGTGATTCCTTAGTAGTGGATCGGGAATATAGATCTTGTCTGGTGACTGTTCAGGAGTTTGAGACTCAAGTTGATTTTATTATAGTGGCCATGGTAGACTTTGATATGATTCTAGGCATGGCCTAGTTGTCTTTTCATCATGCAGTCTTGAATTATTTTGCCAAGACCGTTACCTTAGCCATGCCTAGTCTACCCCCAGTGGTCTGACAGGGTTCTGTTAGCCGCACACCGATGGGGATTATTTCATATGTTTGTGCTCGTAGATTGATGTCGAGGGGATGTGATTCATTCCTTTCTTATGTTTGGGATACTAGTATTGAGAGTCTGTCACTTGACTCCGTCCCTATTATTCGTGAGTTTCCTGATGTATTCCCAACTGACCTACCTGGACTTCCTCTTGAGCGTGATATAGATTTTATTATTGACCTCGAGCCGGGCACCCGACCTATTTCCATGTCTCCTTACCGTATGGCACCTGCTAAGTTGAGGGAGTTAAGTAGTCAGCTTGAGGAATTTTTGAATAAGGGTTTTATCAGGCCGAGTGTGTCACCATGGGGTGCTCCAGTTCTGTTCGTAAATAAGAAATATAGGTCTATGCATATTTGTATCGATTACAGGCAACTGAACAGGGTGACAGTGAAGAATAAGTATCTTATGCCTCGTATTGATGATTTGTTTGATCAGCTTCAGGGCGCAGCAGTGTTCTCTAAAATATATTTGAGATCTGGTTACCATCAGTTAAGATTTAGGGCTGCAGACATCCCTAAGACAGCCTTTAGGACTCGTTATGGTCACTATGAGTTCTTGGTTATGTCTTTTGGATTGACTAATGCCCCGACAACCTTCATGGATTTGATGAACTGTGTATTCAGTCCGTACTTGGACTCCTTTGTGATTGTGCTTATTGACGACATTTTGGTTTATTCGAGAAGTAGTGAGGAGCACGGGTAGTATTTGAGCATTGTTCTCCACACAGCTTTGAGACACTGGTGACTATGTATTTACTATTCTCGACCGATGATGCCTACTGAGTACCCGTTGCCACAGTACTCATACTGCACTTCTGCATCTTTTCTGATGCAGATTCAGGCACTAACCGGCAGTCATGACGTGACTCTCTTCTCAGCACTGATTTTGGAGCAGGGAAAGCTTACTGACGTCCGAGGTAGATCCCACTCCATCCCTGATATATAGTCTTTTGGATCCCAGACTGTTGTATATATGTTGTTTAAATTTGGTTTTTGTCTTGTATTCTGGATATGTCTAGTAGGGGCTCGTGTACTGACCACACCAGGTCTTGGGAGGGGTTTGAGAGTTATATATTGTCCTCTTCCTTTTTGTCCCAGCATGTATACTCTCTTTATCTTTATATTCGTAGCATGTTAATGGTAGTAGTTTTGCTTCATCTCCTTTCTTATGAGATCCCATATATTGGCTCGTTGTTTTTCGCCCCAGGCTGGGGCTTGGCTTTCCTATTGGTGGTTCTCAGTATCCGCCATCATGACTCAAAATTGGGTTGTAACAATAAACCTGCTATTCTCCATTTCAATATTCCTAGTAGTCTTTGCTCAAAGTTTTTTAATTACTTCTTAGCTCTATCACAAATTGTACCAATGTTTTTTTGGGAACGACATTCAAAAGAGGAATTGATGACCTTGATGTTTTCATTCAGACACTCTTCTTTTTCTTTGTAAAAATTTGGAACTAACAAATATTCCACAGCCAAGGCATATGGCCTCCATTGTAATGTCTCTCCTGACGAGTCAATAGTAGTCCTCACGCTAATCACACCCCATCGTTTCACATTGTGCCATCGTTCTATTCTCACCCTATTAACCATCTTGTAGCTCCGAGCCTACTCTGGCCATAAAGGTATCAACCTCTCCAAAGCCCAAACTTGAAAAAAGAACAATGGTGCCCAAAGTTCTAGAATATGATATCTGTTTCTACTACTGCTTGTCTCGTTTGATGAAGCCCTTAACATAGTTTGTTTTAACACGCCCAAATTCCTATATATGCTAGAAAGAACAATAGGAGCAAGCTCTAGTCGCTTACCTCTAGCCAGATTAACAGCTATAGGGAAGACATGTGCACCTATTTTACCAGGAAATACAAATCTTGATAACCAAAGTGAAAAAAAAGCTTCATGTTCAAAACTGCTTCCACTATTCATGAAAAAATTCAACCACTTATTATGATTATTATCCTTTAATCCAATAAGAACCCTTCGTACTTTTTCAAGCTTTTCTTCAATCTCTCACAACTCAGGGGATTGGGCAGGGAGCAAAACAGGGCCACCCAAAACAGTGAACCCTCCTAAAATGATCATATCTTCAAGCGTAATAGTAGCTTCACCCCATGGAAACACAAAAGTGTTAGTCTCATAACACCACCTCTCTGTCAACCCAAAAATTAAATCCTCTGTATGGGAGTTTTATACTTAAGACATAACAACTTCATATATACCAACAGCTTTTCATATAGAGTGATGGACAGGCTCCATGGTCTCAACCCATATCTTCCATTGGTTCTGATGAGGCCTACAATCTTTGAAGGATACTTTAAATGGCCATCCAGATTCAGTTGAAAACTGAAGTGAAGGAAGCTTCAAATTTGGATCTTCAATGGAAGAAACAATGGGATTTTCTTAGTTGTGGGATTCCACCAAAAGGTGAAACCATCAACTCTTCTCTTTCAACAAACATTGAATTTTCCATCGATTCTTGAAAATAAAAATTCAGATAGAGAGTGAGTTCTGTTTCTTTTGGGACAACAAAGCAAAGGAAATACGAAGAAAAGAGAGTGAGTTCTGTCTGATAAAGATCCAGTAGTGATACTTTCTTTTTTCTGTCCTTTATCAGACAAAACTAAATCTCTTTTCTTCGAAAATTCCTTTGCTTTTTTTCCCAAAAGAAACAAAACTCACTCTCTATCTGGATTTTCATTTTCAAGAATCAATGGGAAATTCAATGTTTGTTGAAAGAGAAGAGTAGATGGTTTCACCTTTTGGTGGAATCCCACAACTAAGAAAATCCCATTTCTTGAATCCCATTTTTTCTTCCACTAAAGGTCCAAATTTGAAGCTTCATTCACTTAGTTTTTCATCTGACTCTTGATGGTCATTAAAAGTCTCCTTCAAAAGTTGTAGACCTCATCAAAACAAATGGAAGATATGGGTTGAGACCATGGATCCTGTCCATCACTCTAAATGGAAAGCTGCTGGCATATATGAAGCTGTTATGGCTTCAGTATACAACGTCCATACAGAGAAGGATTTGATTTTTGGGTTGGCAGAAAGGTGGTGTTGTGAGACTACACTTTTGAGTTTCCAAAGGGTGAAGCTACTATTACGCTTGAAGATATGATGATTTTGGAAGGGCTCGTTGTTTTGGGTGACCCTGTTTTGTTCCCTACCTAATCCCCTGAGTTGGGAGAGATTGAAGAAAATTTTGAAAAAGCACGAAGAGGTCTTAGTGGATTGAAGGATAACAATCATAATAGGTGGTTAAATATTTTCATGAATAGTGGAAGCAGTTTTGAACATGAAGCGTTTCTTTCACTTTGGTTATCAAGATTTGTCTTTCCAGGTAAAATAGGTGCACATGTTTTCCCTATAGCTGTTAATCTTTCTATAGGTAAGAGACTAGAGATTGCTCCTGTTGTTCTTGCTAGCATATATAGGGAATTGGGTTAAAACAAACTATCTTAAGGGCTTCAACAAACGAGACAAGCAGTAGTAGAAATTACTAACAGATATCAGATTCTAGAACTTGAAGTTGTTAGCACTTGAAATTGTTGTATAGAATTAAGAACTCGAGAAGAAGAATTGATTGTATGAAAAATCCTTCAAGAAGTTAGGCAGGGATACGTCCCTGGCAAAATCTAAATAACCCTGATTCATGTGTCAACAGATTCTTTCCAAGAAGTCGATCGTGCTACATTAAATTTGGAATAAACTCAAGTACAAACGGAATGCATGGGCTGCTAAAAACCTACATCTTGAACAATCAATTGCAAGAATAAAAATAACACACGCATTGTGATTTCACAAGTGGGATCCAGAGAGGATAATGTTTACGCAGATCTTATCCCTACCTTATAAAGATAGAGAGGTTGTTTACGACATAGCTCGACTCAATTAAAAACCCGACGTCAATTCTCAAATAGTAATTGTATAACATATCTTAGAGAAAACAAAAGAACTAGTACTACTAGTATTTAAGAAGCTGAAAAGGTGATCATCAATCGGATTTCTTGCCAAATGCTTGAAGCTTATCACCATACAATTTACAAAGAGTATATTCAGGAATATAATGAGCTCCCATTTTCTCAAAAAATTAATAGTTTCTTCATTCCACAGCTACAAGCCAATCAACCATCCGCATCCCCATTTTCTCAGCCTGCATTGCAACAGCAGAAAATAACAATTTTCCAAACCTTATCCCCTTATAACACTTCCTTACAAACATTTGGTCCAAGAATAAACAAGGCTTCTCAAAAAAACCGTTGTAGCTTGGAAAAATAAGTACATGACCCGCTACATAAACATTACAATTATTATTCTCATGGCCATTAAATTTGGACCTATAAGTCTCGAGTTCGAGGTCCAAAATTTCCAAATTATCAAAATTGTAATTGTTCTTGATAATATGGACGGAATTAGTACTATGGTTGGATATTTTTGTGATTTGAGGAAAAGGGTTGGGAGAAATTTCTAAGATAAAGAGCAGTGGGAGAGTGAAAAGGAGGATTTGATGATTTGAATAAATTGTTTAAAAGTGATGTCTCTGTGGTATTGAATATTTGTTGGTGGTGTTGAATTCTTAAAGATGAGAGAAAAGTTGGCAATACTATGTATGACTAAGTTGATTTGTGATGATAATAGTGGCTAGTTAGAAACGGTATTTATAGCAAGAGTAAGACAAAAGATAATTTCATTATGTTCTTATGATAATGTATTACTTTTTTTCTATCTCAATTTATGTAGCACACTTTATTTTTCATATGTATATCCGAGAAAAGAATGTCATCTTTCTATTTTCAGAGACAATTTAACTCTAAAATTTTCATTTTACCATTAATGAGAAGATTTATAACTACGTATACAAATGTTTAAAGCTTGTTTAGATCATATATTTAAAAAGTTCTCATTTCTTTCTTAATCTCTGCATTCAATCAACTGGTACACAATTGTCATATCGGGAATAGTTTTCATTATTTTAAAATACATTAATGATGTGAAAACTATTTTACTGGGGAGATGGAATACCATGATTTAAGATCAAAGTTGCTTCTCAACCAAATTAAACAAACCGGTTATTCTCCATTTCAATATTCCTAGTAGTCTTTGCTCAAAGTTTTTTAATTACTTCCGAGCTCTATCACAAATTGCATCAATGTTTTCTTAGGAACGACATTCAAAGGAGGAATTGATGACCTTGATGTTGTCATTCAGACACTCTTCTTTTTCTTTGTAAAAATTTGGAACTAACTAACCTTCCACAGCCAAGGCATATGGCCTCCATTGTAATGTCTCTCCTGACGAGTCAATAGTAGTCCTCACGCTACTCACACCCTATCATTTCACATTGTGCCATCGTCCTAGTCTCACCCTACTAACCATCTTGTAGCTCCGAGCCTGCTCTGGCAGCAAAGGTAGCAACCTCTCCAAAGCCCAAACTTGAACAAAGAACAATGACGCCCAAAGTTCTAGAATCTGATATATGTTTCTACTACTGTTTGTCTCGTTTGATGAAGCCCTTAACATAGTTTGTTTTAACACGCCCAATTCTCTAAATATGCTAGAAAGAACAATAGGAGCAAGCACTAGTCGCTTACCTCTAGCAAGATTAACAGCTAAAGGGAAAAAATGTGCACCTATTTTACCTGGAAATACAAATCTTGATAACCAATGTGAAAGAAAAGCTTCATGTTCAAAACTGCTCCCACTATTCCTGAAAAAAGTCAACCACCTATTATGATTATTATCCTTTATTCCTATAAGACCCCTTCGTGCTTTTTCGAGATTTTCTTCAATCTCTCCCAACTCAGGGAATTGGGCAGGGAACAAAACAGGGCCACCCAAAACAGCGAACCCTCCCAAAATCATCATATCATCAAGCGTAATAGTAGCTTCACCCCATGGAAACACAAAAGTGTTAGTCTCACAATACCGCCTTTCTGGATCTTTATCAGACAGAACTCACTCTCTTTTCATTGGAAGTTCCTTCGCTTTTTTGTTCCAAAAGAAACAGAACTCACTCTCTATCTGAATTTTCATTTTCAAGTATCGATGGAAAATTCAATGATTGTTGAAAGAGAAGAGCTTATGGTTTCACCTTTTGGTGGAATCCCACAACTAAGAAAGCCCCATTTCTTGAATCCCCTTGTTTCTTCCATTGAAGGTCCAAATATGAAGCTTCCTTCACTTCATTTTTCATCTGAATCTAAATGGCCATTGAAAGTTTCCTTCAAAGGTTGTAGGCCTCATCAGAGCTAATGGAAGATATGGGTTGAGACCATGGAGCCTGTCCATCAGTCTATATGGAAAGCTGCTGGTATATATGAAGTTGTTATGGCTTAAGTATACAACGTCCATACAGAGAAGGATTTGATTTTTGGGTTGGAAGAAATGTGGTGTTGTGAGACAAACACTTTTGTATTTCCATAGGGTGAAGCTACTATTACGCTTGAAGATACTCTGATTTTGGAAGGGCTCACTATTTTGGGTGGCCATGTTTTGTTCCCTGCCCAATCCCCTGAGTTAGGAGATATTGAAGAAAATCTTGAAAAAGCACGAGGGGTATTATTGGATTGAAGGATAATAATCATAATAGGTGGTTGAATTTTTTCATGAATAG
The DNA here is from genome assembly GCA_031232105.1 of Capsicum rhomboideum. Taxonomy (NCBI): domain Eukaryota; kingdom Viridiplantae; phylum Streptophyta; class Magnoliopsida; order Solanales; family Solanaceae; genus Capsicum; species Capsicum rhomboideum. The sequence goes on from CP124718.1 coordinate 3,872,116, forward strand.
TGGAGCAGTTTTGAACATGAAGCTTTTCTTTCACTTTGGTTATCAAGATTTGTCTTTCCAGGTAAAATAGGTGCACATGTTTTCTCTGTAGCTGTTAATCTTGCTAGAGGTAAGTGACTAGCGCTTGCTCCTGTTGTTCTTTCTAGCATATATAGGGAATTTGACGTGTTAAAACAAACTATGTTAAGGGCTTCATCAAACGAGACAAGCAGTAGTAGAAACAGATATCAGATTCTAGAACTTTGGGCGCCATTGTTCTTTGTTCAAGTTTGGGCTTAGGAGAGGTTGCTACCTTTGCAGCCAGACCAGGCTCGGAGCTACAAGATGATTAGTGGGGTGAGAATAGGATGATGACACAATATAAAATGATGGGGTGTGATTAGCGTGAGGACTACTATTGACTCGTCTGGAGAGACATTACAATGGAGGCCATATGCCTTGGCTGTGGAAGGTTGGTTAGTTCCAAAGTTTTACAAAGAAAAAGAAGAGTGTCTGAATGACAACATCAAGGTCATCAATTGTGATGCATCATTATGTGGACTTATACTACCCTTCCTCAAAAATGTAAGAGCTTCACCATATATATTCCTCTTGTCATCTTTATTTTGGTTCAAGTACCATTTCACTTTTAAAGTATAAGTTTTCTATATTGACCGAGTAAAACATCTTTACACAGTTTTCATATCACCAATACAATAACTACAAGCTAAGTGAATTTAAAAAAAAGAAAATAAGTTACCCAGTCTTTCTCGGGACAGTGTTGCATTAGCAAAAGGTAGCAGAGGGGAGCTAGATCTGACCTCAATTACAACACTCATTGGTGATACTATCACCCAAAAGCCAAAAGAGGCCAAACAAACAAGAGATAACTTCTAGAAAAGCCAAAAGAGGCCAAACAAACAAGAGATAACTTCTAGAAAATTTACCATCTAGCTCATGTAAAAGGTAGTTTTGTCAAATTTGATCCTAATGTTAGGTATTTTCCACTTATCAAGTTAAAAGGGTACTCTCATGATCTATAAACATTAGTAATAGTAATTAATAACGTGATAAAAATGATAACTAACATACCCTCACAAATTAGACTATAATAATATTGTAATAGATCGTTATGTTATTGTAGTATATATAACTTAACTTTTACTTTAAATTATTTGAGAACTATTTCTTTTTTCTGCTTTTACAAATATTAAAAATAAAATATTTGCTATAGGCACCTAAAATTACCTTCAAGAAGCCAATTGGAAGTGTAAGTGTCTCCAGCCACAAATTCTTGGGATGTCCAATACCTTGTGGCATACAAATAGCAAGAAAAAAGCATGTTGACATACTATCAATGAATATTGAGTATATTGCTTCAACAAATGCCACATTTTCAGGCAATCGAGGTGACCATGCCAAAATTTTCTTATGGTACTGTTTGAGCAAAAAGTGTCGCATGACTTTTCAAGACGATGCTAAAAGGTGCCTGAAAAATGCTCGACAATTGAAAGATAGCCTACGAAACTCAGGAATAAGTCCCATGCTCAATGAACATAGGATCACAGTTATTTACGAGAGACTGATGGAACAAAAGTTTATTCATAAATGACAACTCTCGTGTGAAAGAGACATGGCACATGTGGTTGTTATGCCTGGTGTTACAATTGAAATGTGCTTGACAAATTCGTAAGTGAATTTGCCAAGAAAAGGTTGATTTGGTACCAAGATGGAAATAAGGTTCAGCCACCTTGTCTTGCAAATGAAATAGGTACACAAAATTGTGTCTGTCCTCAGCACAAAAATTGATTAGTTCTTTTAATTTATTGCAAAAATTGTGGTTACGTTTTGGTGGAGCAATTTTATTTGTTAGTTGGGATTCCTCCCAATATTTCATTTCGTTTACATAAATGTATGTTTGAGAAATTACATGAATAAAGTTCAATAGCAACTTCACTCATCTATATTAAACCCTTAATATGTAGCTCACGATGGAGTTCGACCGAACTAATTAGTCGGCTTGTTTTATATTCTTTAATTGTGTTGTGAGATTCAAAAAATATGTATAAGTTTCAAATTTAAAACTCAGTTATTAGCACTTGAAATTGTTGTATGGAATTCAGAACTCGAGAAGAAGAATTGATTGTATGAAAAATCCTTCAAGAAGTTAGGCAGGGATACATCCCTGGCAAAATCTGAATAACCCTTATTCATGTGTTAACAGATTCTTTCCAAGAAGTCGATCGTGTTACATCAAATTTGGAACAAACTCAAGTACAAACGGAATGCATGGGCTGCTAAAAACCTACATCATGAACTATCAGTTACAAGAATAAAAATAACACACGCATTGTGATTTCACAAGTGGGGTCTAGAGAGGATAATGTTTACGCAGATCTTATCCCTACTTTATAAAGGTGGAGAGGTTGTTTCCGACAGACCTCGACTCAAGTAAAAAACCTACGTCAATTCTCTAATAGTAATTGTAAAACATATCTTAGAGAAAACAAAAGAACTAGTACTACTTTTATTTAGGAAGCTGATCATCAACCGGATTTCTTGCCAAATGCTTGAAGCTTATCACCATACAATTTACAAAGCCTATATTCAGGAATATAATGAGCTCCCATTTTCTCATAGAAATTAATAGTTTCTTCATTCCAATCAGCCACAAGCCAATCAACCATCCCCATTCCCATTTTCTGTGCCTGCGTTGCAACAGCAGAAAATAACAATTTTCCAAGCCTCATTCCCCTATAACACTTCCTCACAAACATTTGGTCCAAGAATAAACCAGGCTTCTCAAAAAAACCATTGTAGCTAGGAAAAACAAGTACATGACCCGCTACGTAAACGTTATAATTATTTTCATGACCATTAAATTTGGACCTATAAGTCTCGAGTTCGAGGTCCAAAATTTCCAAATTATCAAGATTGTAATTGTTCTTTATAATAGGGACAAAATTAGTACTATGGTCGGATGATTTTGTGGTTTGAGGAAAAGGGTTGGGAGAAATTTCTAAGATAAGAGCAGTGGGAGAGTGAAAAGGAGGATTTGATGATTTGAATAAATTGTTGTAAAGTGATGTCTCTGTGGTAGTGAATATTTGTGATAGGCCATGGTACTCTGCCATTTGTGTAACAAGTTTGTGAAGATTTGGCACGTCTAGTTCTGTGGCTAGGCGGATTCTTGCTGAAATTTGGTGGTTGAAAGTTGTGTGTTTTTCTTTGGGTTGAAAGGAGTTGATGAGAGTACTTGTTGAGTATTCCATGAAGAATGACTATGATCTTGTTGTTGGTGTTCAATAAAGTGAGAGAAAAGTTGGTAATACTATGTATGCCTAAGTTGGTTTGTGATAATAATAATAGTGGCTAGTTAGATAGGGTATTTATAGCAAGAGTAAGGCTTAATCACTTAAAAGATAATTTAATTTAAGTTCATAGGATAATTTATTACTTCCCTGATTTATGTGACACACTTTATTTTTTAGTGTGTATGTCCGAATAAAGAATGTTATCTTTCTATTTTCAGAGTCAATTTAACTTAAAATTTTTATTTTACTTTTAATGAGATGATTTATAACTATAAAAATATCTAAAGGTTATTTAAATTTTAAACAACACATTAGAAAGTTTTCATTTGTTTCTTAATCTCCATGCTCAATCAAGTGCTACATACTCCCTTACATCAAAATACTTGTCGTGGAAATACTTATCATTATCTCAATATATGTTGATAATGAGGAAAATATTTATATACTATGGGTGTGTTCGTTATAGAGATTTTCTCATGTTTTGATTAGTCAAAAAGTATAGAAATATTTCCTATAGGTAAATATGTCCCTTAAAAGTGAGGGAATATTGTGTCCTCCCCACCCTCCAACTCACCTCGTCATCACCCTCACTCTCGTAACCTCCATCCTCACCGCCACACCCTCACCTTCCATAGTCTTTTTCTAAATTATATATAAATATTTTTTTTAGAATAATATTTTTTAATTACTATCGAATACAAGAAAATAAATAAGAAACTCATTTATTTTTGTGAAAAAACATTTTCGTCACACCCAACGCACACACTAAGGGGTCATTTGGTATGGGGGTTGATATAAATAAAGTTATACCATGGATTAGAATTACTCATGAGATTAGTTATTCCACCATATATTCCATCACTATGGTCTAAATGGTGGGATAAATAATCTTGGCACTAACTAATACTTCTAACCAAACATATGATGATCAAATAATCTTATATTTAATTATGGGATTATTATCCTTTATCCCTTAAACCGAACGATTCCTAAGAGAACAATAGATACAGGGCTCATTTGGTATAAGGGACAAGGGATAACTAATCCCGGGATTAACTTTAGGATTAAGTTTATCCCATGTTTGGTTGAGATAAAATGCATAGGATAACTCATCCTGGGATTAGTTATCCTAGAATTGTAGTGTTATTTTTATCCCACCTTGGGGGTGAGATAACTAGTCCTGGGATAGCTAATTCCGAGATAATTAATCCCGAAATAACTTGTTTCCAACCAAACGACCCCTCAAGGGGTTAACATTGTGGTTTAATTTAATTAAACACGCGTCTCTCTCTTGGCTATTATGCAGTATATCCATGTGGGGATTAGAAGGTGTTAGGTGAATAATCCTTAACTTGCTAAGAAAGTCAAATTAAGAAATTAATTAAAAGGGTGACTAGGTAACTCAAATGAGCGTTAACCGACCGTTTTCGGACTATGCATTGAAATGGTTCAACTCTTTTCCTAACAACTCAATTTCTTAAAGCTTGTAATAAAGCATAGGTGGCAATAACACACATTATATAATAATTTAACAAGATCTTACGAGTAGGTACGGCGTTGACTAACAATTTCCTACTTTCTTGACCATTTGCCACATTAATATGTGCTATAACTTATGAGGTACATATACAAGCTTATAATTAAGCCAAATATATAAAAGCTATCACTATCTCAAATAGTAAAACAAAGTCGTTATGACTATATTACTAACATAGATAATTATGAATGGTATTTATTGATAGGAGAGACCGCTTTCTAATTGTAGTTGATATGCCCCTGTTCTCAGCATGTAAGAAACATCTTCGGAAGAATAAAAAAAAAATCCTAGATCTACAAATCTATCAATGCTTTATTCAAAATCTTTAGTAGTCGATCACTCATTTTTTTCTGCCCATGTGAATTTCGAAATCTTGACATGAAAGAATAAAGAATATTTTATTCTTAGAGATATTATAGCCTTAGAGAAAAGTGACTTGATTACACCAAAATCTAAAATAAAATTGGATGCCACTGTCAGAAATTTTGATATTTTTCGACTACAACCTACGATTACAAATAGTTAGTCGGAAGTCCAACTACTGTAGTTGAAAATTTTAAATTTTTATACTTTTTTAAAAAAATTATCCCACTACAATTTTGATTATTGTAGTCGTAGAAAAAAAGTCAACAATTTTTTTGGCCCATTATATCCGACTATTGTCAAAGAAAGTATGGTGGATCCGAATAGGAGTAAATTGACTAAGAAGTAGGGCATACAACAATGAATCAATTCATTCAACAAGATCTGTTCGGATCAGACCCAGATGAATGAGATTAGTTTGACCTCTCGCTCGGACGTAAGACTCCCGCCGATGACAGATGTGCCACCTTTCATTAGCTGCTATGACCGAGAATGAATTGTGATATAGCGAATAGGCCACAACTCTATTTCCGACTCGAAATCCATAAAGGACTTTAAGGGGGGATAAAATAGGTGGCCATATACCAGACATCCTGCTACCTTGGGACGACTGCACGTTACATCATAGCAGTACGACCAAATGGAGGTGAAAAGCCCTTGTAGTCATAAATGGACATAATTAATCAAAAAACACTTTTTTAATTAAAATAAACTCTAGGCTCCGTTTTTAATTGAATATGGATCCAATATCCCGACTACCCTTGTTGGGTAGTCTTATAATATCAGATCTCAATACCAAATTGCACACACTCTCCTCTCTATTTCTCTCACTTTCTCTGCGACTCTCTTTTTGTCTCTCAAACCCATAGTCTCTCTCTCATTACCTCCTCCTTTTATTTCAATTTTAAGTCTAATAATTTTCTCCACGCCTTCCTATCTAGGGTCATGTCCTCGGTAAATTGAAGTTGCTTCATGTCATGTCTAATCACCTCTCTCCAATATTTCTTTGATCTATCTCTACCTCGCCTAAATTCATCCCTAGACAACCTCTCACACCTCCACACTGGGGCATCTGTATACCTCCTCATCACATATCCGAACCATATCAACCTTGCATCCCGCATCTTGACTTCCACCGAAGCCACTCCCACTTTATATCGAATAACCTCATTTCTAAACCTATCTTTCCTGGTAATCCCATACATCCATCGTAGCATTCTCATATCTGCTACCTTTGAACTTTAGATGTGAGAGTTCTTGACTGGTCAACACTATGCCCCATACAACATAGCTAGTCTAACCACCAATCTGTAAAACTTGCCTTCGAGTTTAGGAGGCACTATCTTATCACACAAGATTCCAGAAGCGAACCTCCATTTCATCCACCCTGCCCCAATGCGATGAGTGACATCCTCGTCAATATCTCCATTCCCTTGGATCATAGACCCAAGATATTTGAAAATGTCACTCTTATGAATGGCCTAAGTATCAAGCCTTACCATCAGATTCCTGTGTCACCTTGCTAAATTGTCACTCTAAATATTTCATCTTGGACCTACTCAATCGAAACCCTTTAGACTCTAGGGTCTGCCTCCAAACCTCCAACTTAACATTAACTCAACCACAGGTCTCGTCAATTAGAACTACATTATCCGCAAATAGCATACTCTATAGAACCTCACCTTGAATTTGACACGTCAATACAATTATCACGAATGCAAATAAAACCAGGCTAAGAGTCGATCCCTGATGTAATCCCATCAAGATAGGAAAGTGCTCTAAGTCTCCTCCCACAATCCCAACACGAGTCTTGGCTCCGTGGTACATATCTTAATCGCCCTAGTATACACCACTGGAATACCTCTAGCCTCCAAGCACCTCTAGAGAACCTCCTTAAGGACTCTATCAAAGGCATTTTCTAGTTCGATGAATACCATGTGCAAGTCCTTCTTCCTCTCCCTATATTGTTCCACCAGTCTTCTTGCGAGATGGATGACTTCAGTAGTTGAGTGACCTGTCATAAAGCCGAACTGATTCTCAGAAATAGTCACAGTCCTTCTTAACCTCAACTCTACTATCTTCTGCCAAACTTTCATAGTGTGGCTTAACAACTTGATATCCTTATAGTTGTTGCAATCATGAATGTCACTTTTATTCTTATACAATGAAATCATTGTACTCCATTTTCAAGCTTTGGGCATCTTCACCGACCTGAAAGTGATGTTAAATAACCTAGTCAACCACTTCATACCTGCCCCTCCTATGCACTTTCAAAAATCCACCGAAATTTCATCTGGCTCAGTTGCTCTACCCCTATGCGTCCAACAAATAGCACCCTTAACCTCCTCAACCTTAATGTGCCTACAGTAACCAAAAACCCGAAGCCTCTCAGAGTTCTCCAAATCTCCCAACACAATACTAGTGTCACTGTCCTTGTTCAAGAGTTTATGAAAGTAAGACTGCTATCTCTTTCTAATAAGAACCTTCTCTACCAAAAATTTGTCATCCGCATACTTTATGCACTTCATTTGGTTAAGATCCCAAGCCCTCCTCTCCCTAATTTTAGCTAGCCTGTACAACTTCTTATCGCCACCTTTACCATCTAACATTTGGCATTAGCTTTCAAAATCTACCAGCCGCCATAACCGCCAACCTAGCCTCTTTCCTAGCAATCTTATACTCCTCCCAAATCTTCTGCTTCTCCTCCTCATCCTCACTCTTAGTCAACTTCATGTAAGCCCTCTTCTTAGCCTCCACTTTTCTTTTCACCTCCTCATTCCACCACCAATCCCCTTGGTGCTTGCCAGAGTGCCCTCTTGAGACACCCAACACCTCTTTAGTTGTCTCCCTGATGCAATTGGCAATTGTATTCCATACACTATCTGCATCCCCTCTACTCTTCCAAGCCCTCTTAGCTATCAATTTCTCTCGTATCTCAAGTGTATTGGTCATATTCAGGCTACCCCATTTAATCCTCGATTGGTCCTTCACATCCCTCTTCTTCCTCTCTTTCTTAAACACCAAGTCCATCACCAAAAGCTTATGTTGGGTCAAAAAATTCTCACTTGGCATATCCTTACAATCCTTACAAAGACATCTATCACCCTTCCTAAAGAGCAAAAAGTAAATTTGAGTCATGGCAATCGAAGTATGAAAGGTAACCAAGTGAACTTCCTTCTTCAGAAAGCTAGATACCATCAACCCAAAAGCCCAAGAAAAATCCAAAAGTGAGGCTCCGCCTTCGTTCCTCTCACCAAAACCAAAGCCTCCATTCACATCGTCATAACCCCTCGGTGATGACCCGATGTGCCCATTGAAATCCCCTCATATAAAAAGCTTATTGGTGTTTAAGACACCCCTCACTATATCATCCAAAGCCTCCTAAAAGCTCTTCTTCTCTTCCTTACCCTCCTAACATATACCACCTGCTCTCTAAGCTCGTCATCTATCATATACCTACACCATTCCTATTCTTCACGCTTTCTGAGTACCATGACTTATACCCATCTACTACTCGTGCCTTAGTACCTATCCAATTGGTTTTCTGGAGACAAGCTATATTAATCCGTCTTTTCTTACGAATTTTCACTGGCTCGACGTACATAAAGATCCTACTCTCAACCTAGGGGCTCTCTTAACCCTCTTACCCCTACCTCCCTCTGCCCCCGCTCCAGCTTTCGACCCCGACCCAAACCCCAAACCCAATCCCAAACCTAGCCCCGACAGAAGACATGACCCTAATATATCAACATCAACCACAACCACCAAATAAAGCATAAGTTAAAAGGGGATACTAATCAGTTCAACTAAGTTCTAAGAAAACACACCCAAGGCAACAAAGCAATTCAAAAAATAAATGCTACCAAGACCACACCAAGAATGACTATGACCAACAACACGAATTAACCAAAAAATTATGAAATGGAACTAGAAACTAAAAACAAATACTACTAAAACAACAACGGAAACTAACAACACGTTGAATCAGTAATTAAGCTTGAACAAGGCAACACAAATAAATATGCTTTTCTCAACTCCCCACTACGAAGTAACAAAGAAACAGGAACCAGTAATTAGTCTAGAATAATCCTGATAATCAGGCAAGAAACCAAGAGAAAGGGATTGAAATACAAATATCAAATGAGACAAGAATCAGCCGCCACCAACAGTCAAGAAATATAGACAAAATAGTAGAAGAGATGGAGCGAATGCACCTGATCTTTCTAGGCAGATTTGGGCTTTTTCGGTGAGAAGACGAAGCTTGGTCGATTCATTGGATTTTCGCAATTTGAAGCAGAAATTGATCGCCAAAATCTTGTTGTCATTGCCTTTACTTACTGCAATTGTTGCGAGCTACTAGAAAAGAACCTGAAAGGGGTAGAAAGAAACAAAAGAGAAGAGGAAAGAGTACAGATCTTATCTGAGTCACTGAAATATCACCGGAGGTCGTTGTTTCGGTCAGATCTGATTCTTACCATACTGATCTACTAATATCCGATCCTGTCGTTGTGTATGTATAGAGCGAGAGATGATGCCAGGAGAATGGAGGAAATCACCGGCAGAAGAATGATCGGAGAGAAGTGGAACATCGACCGAGGAAGGTTATCAACGACGTCGTATTTTCAGATCAAGTATGAGAGAATCTGTAAGAAATGGAGAGAGAGAGAGAGAGAGAGAGAATCTAGTGAAAAAAAAGGAAGAATCCACAGGAAATATTATATAATTAGAAAAAAATCCAATTACAAAATTAAACAAAAATAAAAAAAATGAATTAAATTACTAAAAATTACCTATGCAAGCGGTTCATGACAAAAAGACGTCAGATGAACGTCGAAGTTGCTGCTACCTATGGGAGAAAAATAGAGAAAAATATTAGATCTAAAATTGAAATAAAGGGGAGAAATGAGAGAAAGAGAGAGGAAAGTGTGTGTAATTTGATACTGAGATCTGATATTGTAAGACTACCCGATTAGGGTTATCGAGATACTGGATCCATTTTCAATAAAAAGTGAAGCCTAGTGTGTCTTGTCATTTAAAAATATTTTTTTGTATTAATTATGTTCATTTATGACTATAGTAGTCAAGCAGCGGGTCAAAATATTTGTTGACGTTTTTTTACGATTATAATAATTAAAATTATAGTTGGATAAAATTTAAAAATATATAAAAATTTAAATTCAAATATTTCGATT